>OY992867.1:3750000-5000000 GCA_963921415.1 Pyrausta despicata | reverse complement strand
TTAAGTTCTTGAATTCCATTATCAACGTATTCTTTATTCACGGCTTCATCATTTTTTTCAGGTAATGGCAAACCTTTCAATTTTGATGATTTTAAATCAAACTCTCCTGTATTAGACCTTACTAATGCATCTGTAAGAATTTCAGTAAATTCAGGTAGTCGTAAACGTTTATGAACGTGGTGACCAAATTTGTCTATATTCATTGCCGTCTTGTCGGTTTCTGAAGCGAAATGATACTGCCTAATTTTCCTTTTGGAAGCTTTATATATTTTATCTCTTTAATGATGCCAGCTTCGTACATTTCCTCGATTATTGCATAAATTTCATTATGTACTCCTGTATTACCAGCGGCCCATGAGGGAAGTAGTACTTTCAGCCTTTCCACTAACTCGTTCGGATCGTTCCAGTAAACTAAATCAGTATCATTTTTAACTTCTTTTAAAATATCAATTCCTTCTCCTCGTGGGAGACTTTCTGGATTTGTTTGATTTTTTGAGTGCTTAAACAGTGGTTTAATAATATTCATATATTTAAATCCTTTGTTACTGTTTATTGGCTTTGAGGAATCGTAATGACGTTTGTGTGCATTAGTATCCATAAGTAACAATTTATAATTTTGTAAGTCTTCAGTTGTAATGATTTCTAAATTTGGTACCTTTTTATATAATAGTTCTTTCAAGCCTATGGTTTTTATCACGCTACGGTTTCCAATTTTTAGAATGTGATCATCATCATGGACGCGGGTTTTGCCGAGCCAAAGTTTACCTCGTTCATTTCTGACACCAAAAGGTATATCTTTCATCACTTCAGATGATACGGACCAAGATAAAGAATCATTGACAACACTTGGTGACGATTGGAGAGATTTAAATGAGTTGTCGTTTATATCATGATCCTCGCAAGGTGATGTAGTAAGAGTCTTGTTTGATGTTGTACAAACCTCGTTATTCGAGTTTTCATCATCGTACACTAGATCTTCAAAATCTTTAGTAGACACATTTGATGACTCGCTTTCACTATATATTTTTTTTTTTACTGACTGGTTCACTGGCTCTGTTTCGTTGTTTATGTATTGCTTATGATCACTTTTATTATTTGTTATATGTTTTAATGGGTCAACAATTGGTTTAAATATTGTCTCCAGAACCATATTATGGGTATTTTTATGATCTTTTATCATGTCTACTTTTCTTTTCACAGCTGCTGCAGATTTTATAATTTGTTCTTTGAGATTACGTTCCATTGGTAAGGATTCCGTTCTATTCAACTTCTCTAATGAAACTGATTCATTAGTAACCACACGCAACTATTTAAAAACTTTAATCTACCACAATAAATGTATCAAAGTTTAATCTGTAGCAACCTTTGTTTCTTTCACAGTCTTTGTTGATAACAACATAGTTGTAAGGTTTTTTCCAAACAGTTGAACACATTTCGCGAAACTGAGACCATGACATATCAGATCCTACGTGTTCATCATACACGTGTTTGAGATTTACATCATCTTGCTTAAATAATATAATAAGGTTAGAATTGTCTCTTACTAGTTGTTTGGGTATTTTTGTATACGTTTGATTAATATAAAAACAGTCAATATTTTTATGGCGTCCCATAGCAAAGTAATCTCGTACATGGTTTTGATTTTCGCAGGCGACATCGTCAAATATGATTATAGAGTCTGGTAATGCTTCGTGTGGACTCAAGATTTCACTGTTATGGTTGTATTTAAAATAAGATATGTCTGCTACCTCATGCAATACATTTTCCAAAAACATGTATTTTGGTTGATACAAGGATTTCGAGTATACATAAAGGTTTCGAAAACGTGGACCATCTTGATGTAATAATAAACTTAAAACCAAATTTGTTTTGCCGCAGTTGGAGGGTCCACAAACTAGACTACGTATGGTGTTTGGTAATAAGGGACCATGACGCTTAGTGTCCGTTGATAACGTAGAAGGACAGATGCAATTTAATTGTAATGTGTTTTTTTGTTTCAAAAATTTCATTTCTGTTTAATTAAATTGACTGTTATGTTTAACGGGTTTCATAAAAATGACAAATTCTTATTCTGTTACGACATATAAACTGTTATAATCTTAACTTGAAATAACCATTTCATGAGTTACTGGTAATCTTTGATGGTGCTGATGAAAGAGAGTAAAGAACATGTCAGTAGGTATGACGAAACTATAACTTTAGCAAAATAAACAATAAATATTTTTAACAGGCCTACAATGTTCTAACCACGAGTTTTGCAGTAACCATTTTGCAATGCGGAATCTGCTGAAACACAGATTTGCAGCAATTAATCAAGATATATTTCTGACTCTGTATATATTGGGCAGGCTAATTCACTTTTTTCGAATGAGCGAACGAAGAGAGCGAATGGTGAAGAAAAAAGTGAATTAGAATGCCCAATATATACCTACTCTTGTATAAATAACAGCTTGATGAAACTTGATTTAATATCGATATAAGTAAACACTACTTCACTCTTACTTCACACAATTATGAATCACTATTTCTGGGACGACGATCTTGACAACTTTAATAAAGAAACACCCTGACTGTCGAAAGAAAAAGGAAAAGTATGGGGGAAGCCTTTTCCCAGCAGTGGGATAGATTAGGTTTATTAAAAAAACTTACCTTGCAGTAGGTTTGCAGTACACAGTGTAGTGCAACAGCCTCCCATTTGGCTGCCTCGGTTTTTTCCAACTGACCAAGAGAGTATTTGACGATTGTGACAGTAGTTTTATTTCTGCCGGAGCATCGGGCACTAGGAAAACAAAAAAAAATGCCTTAACATGTGAATCTTCTTTACTTTGATTTAAGCTGCAACCACTGCGCCACAAGCACCTGTGGCGCAGTGGTTGCAGCGCTTTGGTAGTGATACCTAAAGTTAAGCAACCTAAGGCGCGGTCATGTTTGGGATGGGTAACCATTCTGACCATGTAAGTGACGTCTATTTACAAGTGTCTCCGTGCTTCGAACAGCACGTTAAGCTGTTGGTCCCGGTTAGTATCGATAGATATTAGTCGTTAAGCCTGGCAGAGGCCCTCGGGCGGCGTAATAACATCTGACGGTAAGGTTGTTCACTTACCTTACAAACACCCCTCCACCAATCCGCACTGAGCCCGCGTGGTGGAGTATGGCTCTGACCACTTCATAGTTGAGGTTAGGCCTGTGCCCAGCAGTGGGACTTATATAGGCTGATGAGAAGCACAGACACATAAGAGCGAGGCCACACCTGCGACTTTCTGTCGCCTCGACTCGCTTCTTCTGACAGCGTGTTAATCTGATATGAGTCGCTCTAACAGAATGCCGGAGGTGTAGCCTGAGTCTTGCTTTCCATTTTTGCAGTTAATTTAAGTACATAAATATCATTTTTATAGATGTTTATGTAAAATTGGTTTTTCACACAGCAGAATAAAAAAAAACACCGAGCCAATGCTTACTTTTTGAAAGCTAATGGCTTTCAGAGTACATAGGAACATTATATACAACTGCCTCCCAAATAACCCTAAACAAGGTCGCACAGGACAGGTCGCAACAAATTTCAATAGTGACCTAGGTATGACCTATATCCACAAAATCCGATGTTTCGCAGCAACGTTAACTGGATAGAACTCACCATCCTGCAGTGTCGCACACACAATGGGGAAGGAGAATGGCCCCAGTCCGTAATTGGAGAAACCAGCCACCTAGGTCAAATAGATCGATGTTACAATTTGCGAATACAATTACAAGTTATGTTTTTAAATACAAACTCTACAATCAGGTCTACGAAGTTTATTTTATTTGAACTTAACCTGTAGACCTTACTGAAGATCGAAAATAAGGATGACATCTTGATGATAAAAACTTTAGAAAGAGTAAAAAAAATGAATGCGAATACAGACATTTTTTTAAGATTCTACCCGAACAAAGATGCGTGGAGTTTATGCATGATAAAATTTAGGTATGACTCCATGTCTTTCGGGTATGATTTTAGTTCGAAAATACATTGTCTTGATGTGAACAATTTTTTCACCGACCCAAAAGCTTTTTGTAAAAGCATTATTGAGTTGTTAATACTTATGAAATTATATAAGCGATATTTAAATGTTTACTGTATGGACCATGTGCGTCTGTAATAAATGGTTTTATTATCATATTTATTCAATAAAACTAACCTTTACAGTATAGTTGGTGAATTTCAGCAAACTTTGAAGCCGTAGCTCCGTTACTAACGATGTAGCGTTCAACCATTGACGACCTGCCAAAAACAGCTTGATTTGATTCAAGTGGATAAATACAAGATTGAAATTTTACTCCCTAAGTGTTACAAGAAAATCTTATGCTAACTAAATACATTTATGAAACATTTACAAGACAAGAGTATTTTGCAAGTTGGTTTTCAAGAAGTTTCTCAAAACTTGTCATAGCTGTTCTATCCACACTACAGTTGAACTTAGGCTATCTGTTCGTATGTACTGTCACATGGGATTCTAACTTGGCCTGTCCCAGTATTCATTTGAATAATGTGCACCTGCGAGCAGAAATTGTGGTTGAAATGTCACAGTATCCCTGAGTTGAGGTGTTATCAATGCATTATCACGATTATTAAATTACGAAACATTGTGTACAAACTGTACTTGACGAACACTTTGGTTTAATGGTCAAGAAGTTGACTATTAACCAAGAGGCCGCGGATTCGATCCCCGCACTGTACAAAAATGTATGTGTATAAAGATGTATCTTTGAACTTTTCTGGGTGTTATAAGTATTTATATATGTTTTTTTGTAATACCACTGTTGATTCTCCTATCTGTTACACAAGTGCTTAAGCAACTTACCACGGAGTATGTGATGTTGTCGCATATTTATTTATTAACTGTACAGTTTTCATCAGTAAACTATTAAAAAATTTCGTTATCTCAAAAATGGTATCGAGATCTCAAGAAGTCTTTAAAAAAATATAAAATGCGAATAGTCTTAACTGGGTTAAGCTATGTTATAAGACAAAGACTGTTGACTGAATGCCCACTAACAAAAACAAAATTTTAAGATACAACTTTGAATTCAACTGAAAAAGTTGTCGCATCTTCTAAACAGAAAAGGAAATGTGTTTCCGTTACCACGAGCGAACACTGATTGCAAGAAAAGTTGCATTGCATTTCTGCCGTGTAACATTTTCCACTTCCATTAAAATTGAATATAAAGTTTTTGTGGCAAAATATTGGCTTTCGATTCTTATCTTCAACAAGCAAATTGTTTATTTAAAATATGAAGAGCTAAAGATTACCAAATTTAATGAATCTGGTTACAAATTAACAAGTCTTTAGCTGTCACTCAATAAGTATACGTTACTTATAGTAGTAAAGTTTATGTAATGAAAAACGTTCACAAAACAGTCTGAAAGACTTTTCTATAAAAGAAATCATTTAGCCCCTTTGATTTAAAACCATTTTATAGTTTTCGCCAGCGACTTGTTGGCTGTGATGTTTTATATCTTACGCAGAATCCTTGGTTACTTCTTGGTTTGTCATCTTCTTCCCCCTAAAAAATATGTAGTTTTAAAGTTATTCCTAGCTCTTACCCTGAGCAGCATACAGCACAGTGTACCCGATCAGGGCACCAGCCTGCTTGTGCGGTGGTATGGGCTGCCAGCTTACTCGTAGAGCCGTGGAGGTTACTCCACCACACTCAACCGAGGTTGGGCCTTCTTCGGGGGCTGGTGACAAAAGGAGGGTATTATTGTATGTGATTATTTATATATATCCCGTATACCCGATGATTTGTTTAAAATAAGTATTTAGTTTTGGCCTCCCCAAAATCTCTCCACCTGTCCCTGTCCATTGCCAACGTTTCTCAGTCCCTCGTTGTATTGACCAAGTCGTCACATCATCGTTTCTTGGGCCTGCCCCTTCTGGATGAACTGAATGATGGTAAATGTGGCGGGAGCAGCTGGACCTGGACTCTTTGGGGGAGGCCTATGATGATGATGTTGCGGATGCATCTTATGCCTAAAACGGAAAGTTTTCGATGTGGTTTTTTAGACGTGATAACAAGAACAGGTCGTGAAAAAGCTGCATCGTGATAAAAACTTTGTTCTGAAGGTTACAAAATTAGAAAATCCTGAAAAAAATGAAATTAAAGAGACAATAGACTTCGGCCCGGTATAAGAGCTACAAACCTTGTACCACTTTTGCTACCTGATTGATATGACTGTGTGCCAATAGTAAAGCTTTGAACTCGATACTACTCTCGTTATTCGATATGAATCGTTAAATTTAACAACAGGTTGCGGTTGTGTCTCGATAACAATACTTAGGTATCGATGGTAACGACGTTAGAAGTTTTCGGTTCAACTCACAAAGATTCGAATCTTGAACGATTGTTTGTGCCTAACGCCTGTTTGATTGTTCTATGTGATAAAAATGTAGACTTGTAATATTTTTTAAAGGGAATTGAAATGAATTTAAGAGGGTCAAATTTATAGTGACTAGATACAGCACAATGAGAAGTGTCCGTAGTAAAATAAAAGTGGCATACCTTTTAAATTGAAGAGAATGCTACAAGCGATAACGCCTACATTATAACATTGGGGTGAGCAAGAACATTATCGTAACGTATTCGTGTCGTCCAAACGTCAGAAACTGACCGTTTCCCCATACAAATTGACAAGTTAACGATAGGTAAACACTACGAATACGTTACGATAGTTGTTCGTGCTCACCTCACATCTTTCTTTGTTAAACTTTTGTGTGATTTTGTTTTGTGTTGTAAAACAAAAATCAATCTACCTATCTAAATTACTCAGATAACATTCCAATAAGCCGTGAGCACTATCGATTTTTTTTGTGGGGTTTGAATTGGTGACAGGTTGATTATAGACTCAAGCATAGGTCTTTTGGGGAATCTAACTTTTTTAAATTAACAGCCCCATGTTTCAACAAACATCTCGGTTCTGCTGGTTGGTGGTTAATCTGCATTTTTTTGGTTTTCCAATAATTACCAACTCGTCCAAGGATGCGAAGCTTTTTTAATCCACATCACATGAAAATCTTAGCAACTTAAGACATCCTAGATTTATTACCCTCGAAATCTCACGGAAGCGTGAGAAGTTTAAACGAAAACAAAGCGCGAAAGTTTGTAGCTAGGTACAGACTGCAGCACAACGTTTTTGTTGCAAAATAGCTTTTATTACAAGTGCATTAGATGCTGCTGAGTTTAAACTGACGAGCTGTACATCGTACCTCTGTTAATTGCTTGAAATTACGAACAAAAAAGTATGCGATAAAAGTTGAGAAGAGAAAGTCAGGGGAATAAAAATTTACGATTTAGAGAAATAACTGAGCTCTGTCGAAAAGAGTTGAAAGAAATAAAATGCTATACTAAAATAACATTTACATTTTACTATTATATTTTATTCAGCTCTTAATAACTTTGAAAGTACATAACGATTGTGAGAGAAACTCCCAATACAAAAATAGTAGATCCCATACGAGGTATTTAGACGCACGAGCGAAGCGAGGGCGGATATAGTCCGAATGGGAATTGATGACTTTCACCCGTGTTAAACACTCTACTTTTCATTTCAAATATAAGGAAAGTAAAAAATAGTCTTTTTTAATTTAAATTTCAAATATGGAACACACCGCCCGCGTCACCGCCGCGGGCCATCCCACTTTAATAGGTATTTTTTTTTAATTCACATTGGCCGTATACACTCACAAGACCGCAGCATTTTTTTTTAATCGATATTTTTCTTAATTATGTAAAAAAAAATATAGCCGACTAAATAACCAATTTAGGTTCTATTTTTAAAATTCATTCCCGCCCTAGGGAGGGAAGCAATTACTATGAGTCTTTCCCGCCTAAGGGAGGGAAGCATCGTTTTCGACCCGCTGCTCTGATCAAACAAACACTACTTTCCGAGTATGAGAAATGAAAAATATATACAAAGGAAGTATTTAACATGAACAGAGAGGCTTAATCAAAATGAACTTATCTGCGTTAAGATCTTAGTTCACGAAAATTTAAGAGGCAATAAAACTCCTAAGCATTCAATATTATATACATACTTGCTAATAGGTAGGTATTTTAATTCCACCCCTCTCTTACGCAGTAAAACAATAAAACAATACTGTGATCTTCGAAAAAGCCCGACAAGAAAATTTTAAATACCATGGTTTCCGTGATGCCCAACAAAAACAGACAAAGGAATAATTCAGTTATCTCCTAGCCAGAATATTCAGGGTTGGAGTCTGATTTTTAAGACAAATTGACACATAGACTGACTGTTGACTGTAAAAATAAAGAAATAAACAAGGTACAGTGCCGGAAGAAACTTTTTTACCTTTTATTATTGGGTTTCCTTATAATTGTGAAATCGCAGTGACTGAAATTGAAAAAAGCTATAAAATGGTTTAAAAACAAAAGACAGTAATAAGTTATTTGGGTTTTAAATTTAAAATGAATATTATTCATAAGTAACAATAACGTTGAAAACACACTAATGATCTATTATTATATTTTATTAACCGTCTGCCAAAGAAGGTTATTTATATAATATTTTTTTCAACACACTTGCTCGTAAAGTGAGCCTTATTATATCGTTCTTAGGGCCATAAACCAAACTATAACATACACGTGCATAATAATATTACACACTAGTGCATAATAGAATGATCCCTACAAAGTTAGTACCTAACTGCAAATTATATGCGAGTAAACAGAGCATTTTCAATTTAACCGGGTAATACAGTTTTTTTTTGTAACAACAAAGAGGTTTTATGCCATCGAAAATGTAAATACATTTTTGAAATAAATAAATGTGTCCCTAATTAAGACGAAAAAACATTTATTATTATCAAATTATTTATAATTCACAATAATTTCTTATAAAATATTTGCATTTTATCACTAAAATTATCATTTTGAAGTAGGCTGTATGGCTGTAATCAATCACCTTACATTTGGCGCGTGCAAAAAAAAATTGCGCGCCATTTCCCAATTTTCCCATACTTAATAAAACGATTTATGCAATACATGTTTGTTTTTTCCTCGCAAGTGTGTTGAAAAACGTCGTATGATACACGTGTGTATTGATGATTACCGTCCTCGGCTCTCTTAAGACCCTCACCTGTCGGCTCGGGTCTCAATGACGCCTCAGCGGTAATCACCAACATTACACACTTGTACCATAATGTACTATTACACAATAGTTGAACAATATTCTTACACTAAGGTAAGTTAAACAAAAACCAAGTCCGGTTTTACCGCTCGTTTTACTTAGTTTTACCGTACCTAACAAAACTGTTTCGTCAATATCATAATTGTAAAAACTGATTTGCTTAAGTACGACACTTTATTTTATTAGTCTTGTGTATTATAATAATAAAAAATTATATTGGTTACATATTAAAAACTAAAATGTAATCCTACTACTATTATAAAGGCGAAAGTTTGTAAGTATGGATGTATGGATGTTTGTTACTGTTTCACGTAAAAACTACTGAATGGATTTGAATGAAACTTTACCACAATATAGCTTATACATCAGAATAACATATAGGCTACAATTCATAAAGAATTTTTAAGATAAAGGCTTTCCACGCGGACGAAGTCGCGGGCGGCCACTAGTGAAACATAAAGACATCAAAGCAATTGAAAGTGGCTCAGCTTGTGCTGACTTGGGATATGATCCCAAACAGCGCTGGTTTTCAGCCATACCCATCTTTTAAGTTCCAGATTTTAGTTTTCCTTTAAATAACGCATTTTTCATGTGCTAATTATACAGGGTGTAAAAAAAACCTTAACGAAGCCGAATACCACATATTCTACCAATTGTTACGATCATTTTTTTCCTTTACACCATACCTGGGAAGTTAACGGTTACTGAGATATAGATGGTCAAAGTTAGAAAAAAAAATTATGATTTTTTCAGAAATGATTTCTGTCCGTTATAACTGAACTTTTTTCCAAAGAAACATGATACAAATTTTCACTAGTTCTTTTAATAAAAAGCCTCTAAATGGCACACTCCGCAATGAACAGCGCACACTCGAACCGAACCGCGTCGCAGCGGCGTATAGCAACACGCCCCGTAGTTACTTTTCCGCGTGCGCGCTGTACATTGCGGGTTAGAATTAAATTATTTTTTTTGATGTCAAAAAATAAAAGTTGTTTCCCAGCCAAAATTTCTTTTTTATACGATTTGGTTTGATGTACTGAACGCGTGGTTGACGGCTTCGTTAAGGTTTTTTTTACACCCTGTATAACAGCATGTTACAGAAATGAATATAATTGAAACTACAACCAAAGAATAAAAACAGTATTGAAACGAAAAATATACAACCAATTTTTGTTTTCGGAATGCGATCCTATATGATTTCTGATTTTTTATAATGAATTACAAAAATGTTTATAGCAAAAAAAACTATCTGCGTTAGTGTTTCCCTGCAACTACAACCTAGGAATTTTCAAAGCTAGAGTGAACAGGCGTCTTTTAGGTGAGGTCACTCAATCGTAGAGTCAGTCTTTGCCTCGTTGGGCTTAGTTTTGGGTCAAGAGCTAATCTATCCCAAATAATAATAAAAAAACACTCGAAATTCCATATTCTTTTTCCGTATAAAACTAACCATTCTTTCATAAAAGTAAAATTGTCTATCTATTAATTTTATTAAGCTTAAAGCAATTTTTCACAATTGCAAGGTATGACCGACCTTTGGGCTAAGCAGAAATGAAAACTTGGCAGTGCGATAAATCCTCCCAATAAGAAAATACATAATGTCATTCCAAACTCTCCTTTATCCGTTGTCCTACGTGAGCACAAACACGACAAGTGCGAAGCGACGCGACAATATTAACTTTATGAGGGTACGTCTATGACAGAGTCTTATGTGACGAAGCACGATTAACATTTTCACAAGTATTGATCTCATCGCGTCGCATTGCTCTCGTACGACAACGCCTTAGATATGTCACTAGTGTTGTCAGTGACTTCAAATTAAACATTTTATGTTGAAAAAAGGTGCAAACATTGTCAATATTATTTGCGATAAGGCTGTCAAAGATTAAACCTGTCTTTGCTAAGAACCTTAACAAAGCACCCAAAAAAAGTCTTAATGCGTTAAATATTATGCATTAAGCTATAAAACTTTGAACAATTCTCAAAACAGGATGAGCCGTATCATTTACATTTCCAAGGCTCACCGACAAAACTCCCTTCGCTTTTGCATCTTTTAAAAAACTTTAGATGGCACAACAGGTTTGGATTCAGTATACCCACTACACACCTTTTGAAAAGAAAATTTGTTCTTGAATTATACATACATATAAACCGGGAATTTTTCTTTTTTTTCTAACTTAACGAGAGTCGAACGGGAGTCGATGCATAAAACGATACACTAACACAGTAGGCAGGGACGGCACATGGACATTCATTTAAGAAAATCTAATTTTGACGATTCACGAACTAAACTGACAAGCTCTGTCACCAGTCCGCTGATCTTGAAAAAAACATAAGCATGACCTTTTTGTCCCGTAACCTTATAAAGGTTATTTTTTAAAGTTAAACGAAGCATCGCGGAGGTATGATTAATTGCTATTAAATTAAAAAGTTTTTTTGAATTAGCTATTAAAAAAAAATTTTTGCTTTTTTAGAAACCTTCCAGCCAAGCCAGGAAAACCACATCAGCCGCTGGACGGATTCTTACCAGCCATAGCTAAGAACCACCGTGATGTGATTACATTAATTATTGGATATAATATTAGTGGATTGTTTTTATACAACCATGCGCAAGCGGTGCACGTCCCTGGTGCGCCTGGTGCGGGCCAGCCCGACAGTATCCTGCGCGTATTCGCCGAGCGTTTTGACAGTCTGTGCATGTATCACTGTGACATGGTACATGGTACATGCGGGCTAATGTCAAGATACTGTTTTAAATACGTATAACTCAATAATTTTGTATTTTGTCATTGTAATTGGTCCATTTGTAAATAAATTATTATTATTATTAACTTTCTCATAAAAAACGCACTGAAATCGGTCCATCAGAACTACGATGCCATAGACAGACACACAAATACAAATATACAGAAAAGATGTCAAACTTATAACACCCCTCTTTTTCGCCAGGGGTTAAAAGCTGTGTGCTATGGCGATGTGGTTCAAATGCAGCGCTACTAAAAAAAACTAGAAACACAGATTTCATTTTTTTTTCGTTTATGCTGATTATTATTTTATTGCGCACATAACGATGTTACGCAAAGCGTTTCGCTCTTTCGCGAGATGTTAACAAAATTGCAAATGGCGTCAACTCCCAAATTAGCAAAACTCGCAGTTTCCTCCAAGTTTGCTCGTGAACCTTTATTGTCTTCATTAACACTGTCTCTCTTCCTTATTTTTGTTATAATTACTTTTTACCTTTTTACGACGAATGCGAGTTAGGAGCGAAATTTGGTCGTATTTTCGAGCGTAAATAAGTTTTAGGCGGTAAATTGTCTAGGTTTGTTGTTAAGGCGACAGAGACGCATGAAATTAGTTATTATGGGTGAAAATAAATAAATATACAACAAAATCACAAACATTGTTCTGACTCTATGGTAAGTACTTGTGTTACACATATCCGAATCAACAGTGGTATTACAAATAAGCTTAAATAAATACATATAACACCCAGACAAGTACAAACAGATATGTTCATGCACACAAATGTTTTTACAGTGCGGGGATCGAACCCGCGACCTCTTGGTTAATAGTCAACCTTTTCTTGACCATTACACCAAAGTGGTCGTCAAATTTCAAATAAAAAATATATACGTATTTACTATAAGAAGTCAAAAACTCCAGTAACTTTTCCAACCTAACTTATCACTATTCAAGAAGCGTACAATTTAGGGTTGATTCGACCGACCTAACATGAGATTGGATAACGGGTGTGTGTCCAAAGATTGAGTCTTCGTCGATTTTTCCCTCGTGTTATGGATAATTGGTTTTACCATGTTTTTTTTTATTCGAATACCTTAACTCGAGCATTTATTTAGAGTGATACCCAGAACGATTGATGAACGTATCTCATATCTGGCAAAGAAATATTATTACCCGATTATACTGTACCGTTGAAGCCGAATGAAGTTATGTCTATGAACTTTTTGTTTTCTGGCTTAAATATTTAATAGGAACCTTTAAAGAAGGCTTAGTCGCTCACTGACTGTGAATTGATAGAGCACATCAAAATAGTAAAAAATGAACGTTTCAACCTAAAACCTTTTAAGCCAAAAGCTTCCAAACCACCGCATAATATCCCTCGGAGATCACACAAGAAAATGTAGGCCACACAGATTTCGTGCAAAGAAAGCAAAACATCCACCCCAAATTTGCATCCCAAGGCAAAGTTTCGAGTTGGAAACTTGATACAAAACGTCTGGTGGTAAAACAAAGGGGTGGAATTCGGGTGCTATTTAGGTATATTTATCTTGGAGTTAGACGGAAAATATGTAGGGCGTAGTGAGAACCTTGGAACTTTTGTATGACGTAAAGAAAAATTGTCACGTTAGTGAATTTGACCTCAGTTGTGTAGTTGGTTGAGTACCGGATTCAAGGCACCACCATCAATGAGGTCCCGGGTTAGATCCCCGGACGGAGGCAATGTTGGGAACCAATTTTTAATGATGTCACGGATCTGGGTGTATGTGGTTCCTTTGTTGTTTCTGATTTCCATAACACAAGTGCTTAGACCTACTTTGGGAACAGAGCAATGCATGTGATGTTGTCCACATTTATTTTTAAAAAATGAAGCGACTTGGTGTTCTCCGTAATTAGGCTTCAATTTCAAATATGTTTCTATTAGTATGTCAATAAAGAGTTTCATTAAAGTACCGTGGCACACATTTATCATTATTTTCCGTTTTCATTGTATAATTATCACCAAATTAACAATGTTAATTTTATTTAACGTGCATATTTACTTAATGAGAGGCGTAATATGGCGTGATTAAGAGCACACAGTAGTTTTTTTTTTTCATGAGGATTTCTACGTACTGCACAAAAAATTGCGTTGATATGAATTATAACATGTAAATTAACAAGTGCGCCTACGACAATTGAAGATCAGTGAATTTTCATTAATTTTAGATTCACCGGACTTGAAACGACTAACGACCGTTCTTAATGTTCTATCTACCTTTTACAAAATTGTACTGTCAGTTTCTTACTAATTATACATTGGTTATACATCCTTTGGTACGAAACTGACATATGATAGAATATTGAATATTGTAAGCCAGGTTGTAAAGGACTCAGGAGCAGCAAATTAAAGAGATGTTGCGTTAAGCGTTCAACGTGTAGTTTATTACTAGCTTATTAGCAGTAACAATCTTACAATTACGAGAGTTTAGTTTACGCTCCACACACTACAAAGTAGTAACATTTTAAGTATGAAAATACTGACACAAACCGTAAGTTTCAGGTATTTACAGTCGGTAAACTCTGGACTAAGTGCTTTAAAGTGCATGCTTTGGTCATATTAACCATGAAGGTTTACGGCAAATGCTAGCATGTACACACGACGGCACATCTACTTAAACAATGTGAGTAACAATGTGTCTAATGAGGACGATACTGCAACAAAAATGAGTAGCATAACGTGATGTCTGCTGAACTGAACTCAGCCCGCATTTTTGGGGAAACTACTACAACACAAAAGGCCCTACTGTCTAAGCCAATGTCCGTAGTTTCAGATGTAGTCATCTTTGTCACTCTTACAAGCTCAGCCGCGCGAGCGAACGTGCTGCCTGCATTTCTCAAGCCGTACTAAAGTAGGTAACCCAAATAAGGCCTATGTCCTAAAATGACTTATCTATTAAATTTCCCGGCTCACGGTTTCAAATGCTCGCCAATGTTTGTAGAATTGTTCGTAAACATTAAATAACGCACACAAGCACAGCCAGTGTTGCCACCTCCATTTTGAATTGGGGCTTTTGAAGAGGCTTAAAGGGCTAGATCGGGCTAAATGGCCACAAATGCTAGAAAAGGATTTTTTAACGAACCTTAAACTTGTACGAAGTTATAGTTTTAAGACCCAATTTGTTCCTTTTTTTGGTTTTAATAAGGTTCATCGAGCTAAAACACGCTGAAATGTGGCAAAGATAGAACAATTTTTGCCAGCTTTCCCAATTCTTTATACGGTTTGTTGCCGGCGGCTGTTTCAATACTCAAAAAAAATAAATCTACCAAAAAAGTATTCACAAATCTTCTTAAAGACACTTATTTCGATAGTTTAGTATTAGCATGGTGCAAATTTCAGATTTTGATGCAACATTTTTAGATTATGAAAAAGGGCTAGATTGCCCTTTTCGGGCTAAATCATGAAACTACGAGTTCACACATAGTAAAAAGTGCTAGATCTAGCCCGAAAAGGGCTAAGGTGGCAACACTGAGCACAGCAAGCAGTCCGAGGAGCGAGCGTGTTGGAATCATATATGTTAGTCTATGGTTGGAATCTGCAGTCGAAAACAACCACGACGCGGAGCGCACGCTTGTCTTTTAATTATTTTTCGTTTCGTAATTACCTAAATTTGTTTTGTAAATAGGATTATTATAGGTTTAGCTATGTCCTAAAATATTTGAAAAACCTATAATACGATGTTACCCATACAACTATGGTTTTATATCACTAGGTGCCATGTCCTAACAATGCCTATGAAGAAAGTTTATCATGGATGGACAAAGGTCATCTTGACAGAGGAGACAAATGTTTAGCCGTGTTTTTGGACCTTAAAAAGGCCTTCGACACCGTCTCTGTGACCATCCTCCTCTACAAATTGGAAAAAATAGGAATAAGAGGTACAACGCTGTCACTCTTCGACAGTTATCTTTCTGGTAGAATGCAACGGGTAAGGCTGGATCATTTCACCAGTGAGGATCTAAAGGTGTCTTATGGCGTTCCACAAGGAAGCGTTCTAGGTCCTACACTTTTTCTAATTTATATTAATGACCTGTGTAATATGAAAATCAACAACGCCAATATACTGTCATACGCCGATGACACCGCTGTTGTCTTTAGTG
Source organism: Pyrausta despicata (assembly GCA_963921415.1). Lineage (NCBI taxonomy): Eukaryota > Metazoa > Arthropoda > Insecta > Lepidoptera > Crambidae > Pyrausta > Pyrausta despicata. Next base: position 4,983,943 of record OY992867.1, on the reverse strand, counting down.
GCAAGGACTGGGATACTGTAAGATCTGATGCTGAAAGGGGTATTGCACTGGTCGCTAAATGGTTAAAAAATAATCTGTTAACATTAAACACCGCCAAAACCAATTTTATATGCTTCAGCATCCAAGGGCAGACACAACCGGACCCTGACTATAACCTCCAAGTTCACTCTTACAGTGTAGACGACTGTGACTGCCCTAGAATAGACAAAACCGACAAAATAAAATACTTGGGAGTGATAGTCGATCAGCGTCTGTCTTGGTATCCACATCTTGATCAAGTGTCGGCCAGAGTAAGAAAACTGGTCTGGATCTTCAAGACCCTAAGACATGTGGTGCCAAGGGGGCTTGGACCTGACTCCTCAAGGAATCTTATTAAGGAACTCTATCTAGCGCTAGCACAGTCCATTATTATTTATTGCATCCCTGTCTGGGGAGGATCGTCTAAAACGCAGATGATAAACTTGGAGCGAGCTCAACGCGCTTTATTAAAGGTCATTTATTTTAAGAACAGAATATTTCCTACGAGTCGCCTATACTCAATCGATAACGTGCTAACGGTTCGGAAACTATATATACTACACACAGTCTTAAAAAAACATAAATCGTTAACCTACGACCCTACTTTAAAACGTAAGAGGAGACAACACATATTCGATCCTGTTATAACAAGAACTGCATTTGCTAGTAAACAATATGAGAAACAATCTGAAATCCTATTCAAAAAAATCAATAAAAAACATGATATTTACAGTAAACCATCACGAGAGTGTAAGAAGATGGTAACTGACATGTTACTCCCATTAAACTATGAGGAAACAGAGGCCTTACTACATCTAATAACCTAAATAAAAAAAATAAAAACTAAAAAAACTAAATTAAATCAATCTACAAAATTTCTATCAAAATTTTATTATACGTACACAACAATTAACACACAGGCACACACAAAACACGTAATCTTTAATATTTATCATAAGTACTTAGGAATATTGTTAAAACACATATATAAGAGTTTTTCAAGTACAATATATAATATTTAGTTAGTAAATTATACTAAAAATATGTAAAATAATAAGAATAGCTATGAAGGAGCGTTGTCACCTGACACAGGCATTATTTGCTTAAAAGGTGACTTCGATTACTACAATATATTGTAAAAGCTTTTTATGAAATAAATATTATTATTATTATTATTATTATAGGCCTTATTACGGCACAAGTACATCTGCATTATATATAGAGTGCAGTTGCTGCAACACGTAAGAAAATCTCGGTAAATAATGTTCTCTAACAAGAGATAATCTTGCGGTTATAACAACAAAACGTCACTATAATATACCTTCTTGGAACTATTCAACTTATAAAGAAGATCGAGTTGATCATATCCGGCAATGTCTTACTTTTAGCGTTTGGTATCATGAGTTGTATGTTGGCCCTCGCAATCTCTGATAAAATATTTTGCTGTTTAGGATATTTTAAAAGGCTGTATTTTACAGTAAAAGTTAATAAGTTTTCATCGCCTTACCAATTTCTTACTTATAACAGTCCTGTTCCAAGCCTGAAAGTTGTCTGGAAGAATTACTTTTTAGCAACAAGACCAACTTATATGTGCATATCGTCTGTAAGTTGTCTTCTATAAATGTACTATGTGTTTGGTGAGCCATAAAGAGTTTTCTAATTATTTTTTTCTACAAGACGATGAAATAAATGAGATAACATGAGAAACTCGTAAAGTCTGATCACAAATGAAAAAAATAATTCATACGATCTTAATAGATCAATCAATTAAGTATTGAAAACGTTTTGTATTAGTTAATGCTTGCTTGTTTTATTACGGCAAAGTAAATATAAGTATTTCAAATTACCAGTGCATTTTAATTATAAAACTGTGAGTTTGAAAATAAAAAGAATAAGGTAGGCCTTATTTGGTGACGGTACCTTACGTAACGTTGCTATCGTATTTCCTTGTCAAGCCAGTCCGTTTGCTCGCATAGTCAAGATTGTAAGTAAGATTGATTGGGAGAGCTATATCCTAAGCTAGGGACAAAAGAGCTTCTAGAACAAGTTTCGTAAGCGAACTTACCTCCTTCTCTCGTGTCTTGGAACAAAGGGATGGAGTAAGGCCCGGTGCCAGCACCGTTGAACGCCGCGATAGATACTGCGTATCTGTAAAGGAAATACATATCTTTAGGAAAGGCTTAGGCTTAAAAATTTATAAGCAAAACAAATTTTTCAATCTAAAAAGTAATATTTGGCTATCTTCATTTAGGTGGTGAAAATGTGAGTAATAATAGCAGTGCTGATGTTCGTTAGACGCTGAGCATGACGATGAAACAAAGTGCAAAGTGATATTTATGCTCTACTAGTGGACCCGGCAGACGCTGTCCTGCTGCTATTATCGCAATTTATCAGTATTTCTCATCGTTTACACCTTACCTGGACCTTTAACCCAAAAATAATCCAAGACTAAAATTATTGAAATCGGTTCAGCTGTTCTCGACTTTTAATGAGACTACCGAACAGCAAATTATTTTCATATTTAAAAAGGCGATCGACCTACCTGAATTTTCCCGCGATAAAAAGTAGCCTATGTCCTTTCTCGGGTATCAAAATATCTCCATACCAAATTTTATGCAAATTGGTTCAGTAGTTTAGGCGTGATTGAGTAACAGACAGACAGACAGAGTTACTTTCGCATTAATAATATTAGTATAGAAGTATGGATTAGGTACGTAAAGGATTTTTCATGTTTTGACGTTAGGTACGTAAACAAACTTACCTAACTCCTTTCAGTAGACCAGTAATGACGGTTTCTTGCTTCGAGTATAAAGAGGCAGTTTTTATGGTTTTATCGCTGGCTTCTTCAGTGTCTGTAAAGGAATATTTTTAGTTACGACGTAAAAGTAAAGTCGTAAAATATTGCGACGTAAAACCTTTTAGGTTAGAACTGACTTTTTCACTAAAAAAAACTCGGTCTTGTAGTTTAGTCAAAAGGTATCATAACTTAAAGGCCCTCTTATTAATTAAACAAGAAATAAGCTTTTAAATGTGCAAAAAAATATTTTAAAGGAATTATTTTTTTTATTTTATTCCTTTTATTAATACATAATAATATCGAAGGTCCATGCGTTCCTCCCCCATTTTGACGTGACAACGTCTTATAAATTGGTTTGCCGGGTGACACTTCAAGAAACTGCGTTACGCTCCGCTCACGTTCCGCGCTCACAATGAGAGCGAGTGAGAGGCACGCGTCCCTTCGACTCGGGCATGGTTAGCCCGCCTAAGAGCGAGTGAGACAGACATAAAAAGTAAAAGGCACGCGTCCCTTCCACTCGAGCACAGTTAACCCGCCTAAGAGCGAGAGAGACAGAGCGAGAGAGAGAGAGAGTGAGAGAGATAGGCATACACACCGGTTCATGTTATACGAATGAATATTCACATTAAAATTATTTTACCACTCAAAGTCGTTGTCACGTAAAACTTTCGCCCGTATACCGACTTTACAGGCAACCAATTTTTTTAATAGTGGCTATGAGAATATCGAATTGTTACCAATTAAATCAGAAGCTACTGCTCTGTGTCAAATCAAAACTCGATGTATGTTGACGTCATTTATTTATAATTAAAGTTTTATTGCACAACAAAACTATGTACAAAAGGTGGAAATACCACCGAACGGCAGTCTCTACCAGTCATAACTTTGGGCTAAGCAGAAATGATTAATGGGCGGTGCGACAAAATAAATAAAAGAGAAAACACAAAAAAATTGTACCAATAAGACACATGAGATAAAGTATAAAACGCGCTTATGATCTCTCACAATTGTATAACTACTTGTGAAATCTGTTTGGCTAAAGAACGACGCTTTGTTTTATAAGCTTTATGTACTGTTTAACACAGCTGTTTGTTTTTCAAAGAAAATAAAATAAATAAAAAATCTTTTGTACTTACTAACCCTAGCTCGTAAGATATTTTTTCTGTTACTACATAAATAATAAATCTAAATAATAATAACAATGAAATTAAATATAATAATAATAAGTCATTTATTTCAAGAATTCACTCATAGAAACATACACAAATACAAAGAGATGTCAGATACAAAAACACAAAAACACCGTCAAAGTCATAAATTCATAAGTCATTTTATAGGTATTAATAAATACACATAATTTAAACTAATATTCTCACCAACAATCCCGTTGACTTGAGGTACAGCTCTCAATCGGTATCCAATGATAAGACCGTTGTGAGCGTCCGCTGGTGGAGGCAGCCATTTTGCCTTGAGCTCTCCGGGTGACTCCGTTTGCTCTAGCTGGACTCCGAGGGGAGGCGATGATGGTGCTAGGGGTTAAATGGGTAGTGAAGTCTAAGTTACTCGAGGATAATAACAAAAATACATGATTATATCGGCGATAATCAAACCCTTTGAGCTATTTAGGTGTTAGTATTAACCAAAGACATTACGATTAAAATAGAGCTTAATACAAAATTTGTGTAACTCAACATACTCAAGAACACAGTAAATACTCCATAAGGAACCTTAACGTCCAACTAATGAAAGACTTAGGGGTAATTACTAGGCCTACATAACAATGCAATTTCTACGAAAGTGTGATTTCAATATCACATTTTCGTAGAAAATCTGAAACCACAGACAGCCTTTAGTCTGAAAGTGACAGTTATTTAATTTTCAGTCAACGGTAGATAGGATATTGAGACTGACCATTGGTAACATAGATGGGTTTTAAACCCATTGCGATTTTAAGCGTAACTTTACTTACTAAAATAATCAGATAGATCAGAGTTTTACATTTATGAAGCCGGCGACTGATATCACAAATTAAAAAATCATTTCAGTAAGTATGAATGATGTTGGTTTTAGATAAATTGGTATAGCTCAGCTTGTACTCGTAGGGTACATTGGAATGATTCAAATAGAATTGTGAAGATAAATGGTTTCCGCACGGATGCAGTTGTGGTTGGCGTCTAGTTCCTCATCAGCCTATATACGTCCCACTGCTGGGCACAGGCCTCACCTCAACTATGAGGTGGTACGAGCCATACTCCACCACGCGGGCTCAGTGCGGATTGGTGGAGGGGTGTTTGTAAGGTAAGTGACCAACCTTACTGTCAGATGTTATTAAGCCGCCCGAGGGTCCCTGACCAGGCTTAGCGACTAATATCTGTCTATATTAACCGGGACCAGCAGCTTAACGTGCCTTCCGAAGCACGGAGATGCTTGTAAATAGACGTCACTTAAATGGTCAGAATGGTCACCCATCCCAAACATGACCGCGCCTTAGGTTGCTTAACTTTGGGTATCACTACCAAAGCGCTGCAACCACTGCGCCACAAGCACCTCTGCGCCACAAGCACCTCGCGTCTAGTTCACTACGGACATACTACTTTAGACGGTTCACTCGGAGATACTTTTAAAAATGAGATCACAAACGTACCCTCTTCAGTGGTAGTAAATCGTACAGGGGTAGAGTAGTGGCTGAGATCAGCCTGGTTGCCGCCAGCGACCCTGGCGGTATACCCCGTGGCTGGCTGCAAGTCTTCGATCTCTATGGTGTGGCGGATGTCTTCAAGCCTGGTGGAAGAAAACTTTTTTGGGTACTAGGCACTAAAGTTCTAGGAGGACTTTGTGATTTTTACCCGTTTAAGAGTTCCATGATTTCAATGACGAAAGTAGAACCCTTACTTAATTAACACACACTCGTGTATAAGATCCATGACTCAGCAGGAAGTTTAACCTAAACAAATCTTATGTTGATAAAACCAGATACGTATCGCTATTTTAGAAATTGGGCTACTGTTATAAAAATGTGTATAAATATGTAAGTATGATATTTGCACGAAGATGCTAGAATACAAATTTGCATACAAAATCAACTTCAAAAACCCGATACAAGAAAATCGATAACGTATTAAATCAGTTTTTAAATAACGTCTCATGAATACTAATAGAGTTTGCGAGCGAGGAAGTTGCTTTACTCATTTTACTCTGCCCCCTACTCTCTAAGTTACCTATCTATATCTCTAAGTTAGCTATTGACCGTGGTTTCCGTTTTCGGATACAGCCTTTCTTGTCACTCTCACAAGCTTGATAGTGCGAGCGAAAGGGCTAGCTTGACCTGAAAATACGGACCAAACGTTACGGAGTATGCTCTTAAGTCCGCAGGAACGTTCTTTATTTGACACAATAACTTAACCGTGTGCTATTTGAGGAAAAGCGTTATAAGTATTTGCTTTGATGTCCAAACTAACAATACTTATACGTTGATATAAGATGTTTGGAACATTAACTAATGGAAAACTGCTTTTACCGTTGCTACCGAAATTGACGTACGTTAAACTCACAACCAGGTGGTGAGTTGAAGCCAGTTGTAGTCAGAAATAGCCAGATTTATTGCCAAAAGTATAGGCATATACTCGTATTACAAAGAGAAACACAGTTAGTACATTACCACATAAATTACGGATGTAAAGTTCGGAATACTTTACCACCTTATTAAAGTAACACATTGGATACTTTCTTTGGCAATCTTTTCAACACTTTTTATTTCTTTTCTTTTTTTCATATGAATAACCAGACATTTGGCCGCAATCTCACCTGATGGTAAGCGACGATGCGACCGAAGATAGAACATGTCTGGCTATTAACAGCCTATTCACTCTTTTCTTGAAAGCATCCAAATCATAATGTTCCGGAAATATTTTAGGCGGCAGCAAATTCCACTCCCTAGCCGCACGCAAAAGGAACGTAGATGCAAAACGTTTTGTACGTAATGTAGGCATGTCTACGACATAAGGGTGGAGACCTCGACTGCGTCTTGTGTCCCGGTAGTGAAAAGGGGCTGGTGGAATTAATTCGTGCAATTCCTTCGCACACTCCCCGAAATGTAGCCTGTAGAACACTGAAAGACACGCCACTTTACGTCTGTGATCAAGGCTTTGCAGCTTGCGTTCACAGAGTTCAGCATCTCCAATAATTCTAATTGCTCTCTTCTCTATCGATTCTAAAGCAGCCAGCTGATATTTGGCAGATCCAACCCAAAGCTGGCAGCAGTACTCCATGCAACATCGGACCTGAGCTTGATAGAGTTGCAGAAGCTGCACCGGCGTAAAATACCGCCTGACCTTTGAACTCCAAGCTTTCTAGCTGCAGTTTGGGCTATAGATTCGATGTACTGGCCGAAATTTAAATTGGATGATAGCTGGACCCCTAGAAGCCGCAAGTTATCAGTGACGGGAACAGGTACACCCCGGAAAGTCGGAGCCAGAACAAAATGGCTCCGTTTAGTGGAGAACAAACACGCCTGTGTTTTGGAGGCGTTAAACGTCACTAGATTGGCATCACCCCAATCGGAGATAGCCTGAAGAGTGCCGTTCAAACGCTCTACCACTTACACTTATGGTACTGAAGTAATAAAGTTTTTGGAAAACTGAGTCCTATATCTGCGAGTACATTGAACGCGTTGATCTTACTTTTAAAAACCATAAAAAACCCAACAATCTTCATAACCATAAATAGCATACGTTTTAAGTCCTATACAATACTATAAAATCTATTTTCCAAAATGCACCGAGAAATTCACAAATAAAACCAATTAGTTAACCGCTGTTGACGCGAAGTTTTGGCAGCCGCCCAGAACAACAGTTAGTTATCTGTCCATTGCGATGGGGTTTTTGCCAAACCAAGTTTAGTCTGGTCCAAACATAGGTTTGTTTTAAGTGTTAAACTGGGTACTGGAATCAGGAAAGAATTTTTATCGTCTATTTCAAGCTTTTCGTAGTGTAGATGGTATGATATTGTTTTTGAAGTGCTGAATGTGACTGCATTTTATTATCAAAACTCCGGAAATTATAGTTTCTTCTATATCATGGACGTTTCAAACAGTAAGTTTTAAAGGCCTCTTTCAAGGAGCGTCATGTCATTCGATCTTGTGGTACTCAACAGCACTTCTTCCTTGAATTTTATTGGCTCAAAACTCCAAAAAATTAATTTATGGTCTTTGTTCAGATCTTTGTGTACCCGAAGGTCTATTTGCAGACTTGTTTTCTTTAACTTGCTTGGCGCCTAATTGCAATATTGTACACACACACATACGTTACCTTCCTAGTGGATTCAAACCACCATATACCATGTTTTATAGCATATACTCTTCTGACAAGTCGGTGAAGAACAATGGAGGCAAGGCTATGACAACTCCTGATAAGGAAGAAAGCTATATACACTTCACAGCTCTTTGTAAGCAAGTAACTACAAATCCAGATAATCCAGTTGGATTCTGAAGTTTCAGTTGCCATCTAGTTGCATTTCTAGTCTTTTAACCTATTGCAATCTAGATTACCGCTCAACACTGCTAAGCATTTCTTTTTAATTAGAACGCTACCAGTAAGTTGAAGCAAGAACGCAATAGAGTTTTTGGTCTTCTCCAGTCTTTTCTGCTCCACATCCTTCGTCTGTTTCCTCTTCCGAGTTTTGATCCAGGTCAACCTAATTTATCTTAGCAGTTTCTGGTCTTCATCTTCCAAATGGTCATCCTTTCTAGCCTGTTTTTAACCTCCTTAACCCAGAGGAACTATTATAATGGGTCAGTCCTGCTCATTTTCACTTCAATCTCTTACCTGGTAACATTGATGGTCCTTGCACTGGACCACGCCAGCCGCTGGCTGCTGGTGATCTGCAGACTGTAGTACTGCGCGAGAGAGCGTGCCATGTCTCGCCAGGAGAGTTTAACCCAACGGCTTTTGATGGAGTCCACTGATAAGTCCGTGGGCGGTGATGGTGGTTCTAAGAGGGAAAGCGAGATTAATGATGTGTTAAGCCAATTGAAGTCCTTTATTAAAGTTTCAAGATTAAGAAAAAATGAGTATTAACCGAATAATATGTACACATTAACTCATTTGGCGGCGACTGGCACTAAGCTGATGGCATGTATCGTAGTTATAAAGGATAAACTATTGCCTAGTGACAGTTAATAATAATAAAAAAATTTGGACATCGGTTCTAAAAGCCGAATTTTCATGGAACAGGTACTTAAATAAATAGGCAACTTAAATAAAGTAGACGTTGCGAAGCTGCTGTTATAATAGAAGCTTGACTAGGTACGAGAACCCTTTAAAAACTTTACTTGAAAATACATGATTGGATTTGAGTATATTTCATTTTTTCAGTCATTTTGGCGAAGTCGTGTAGTTTGAGATCCAAGAGCCTCTTCATCATTAAACAACCGATAGTTTGCGATACAAACTCCAAGATGAGAATATTTACTAATCACAGAACAACTATTTCGAGATAACACTTGCTTTTACCAGGCGTTACCATGATTTTTACTAAAACTTACCCAGAATAGTGAGGTAGACACTAAACACATCAGCACCGAAAGGGTTGCCGGCCCTGCACTGGTACAGCGCACCGTCACTCGTCTCCGTCTGCATGAGCTCCAGAATGCTGGTGAGGCCGTCATCTGTCTTCGCTTCGGAGATCTTCACCCTGACAACAAAAGTTAACCGTTCATCATCATAATCATGGTTAGCTTAAATGGTGCAATATAGAATCACAGAAACCATATATTCCCAATGTGACCAGTAACAAATGCACTGCATTCAGTTTAAAATTTTTTTTACTGAATCAACCTTCCGATGGACGTCCTCAGCTACGATCATGATAACCTATACGTTGAGAAAACTGTATGTTATTTGTGTAAAACTGCCTAAGTGCTCATTAAATCGCATGGCAATTTGAATGGTTTTTCCAGTCCACTACATTTATGTAACTTTTATTATAAAGATCAGTTTTGAAAAGATAAAGATTAGTTTATTATCTTCACTTGCATAATTCAGGGTTAATTTAAATAGCGTTCAGCTCCTGACAGAACTTAGTTTTGACTATATATGCCAAGTAAATAAGCTAGCAACTGAGATTAGGAGACTGTTTAACAATATCCTTAACCCGAAAGTTTTCTGGAAGAGATCGTACTTAGCGATAGGACCGCCTAAATTCTACATCTTCCTGTGTTTGTTGATATATTGTATTTTATTTTTGTTTTGTGCAATAAATATTTATCTTATGTAATCTTATCTTTTTTTCGACATTCATAAATCCTTCCTTGTGTTGGAAATGTAGGTACATTGATACGAGTATAAGGTGAAAGTTGTATCTTATGATACCGTCCGCACAAACTTTCGGATTCTCATAAAAACTTTTCCTCCCTCGTGGCGGTGTATCAACAAGTTTGTATCATTGATTTGCTCGATTCAGAAATAACAACCCAATTTCAGGGAAATAAGAAGATTAAAAATTTATTTACGCGTCTTTAACAAACCTTACAATAGTTAGCTTTGATATAGCTTCAGAAATCACAAATAAGATAACAAGACGTGACCATTTTTGTAGGGACGACGAGAGACATAGTCGATGGTAACTGGTCCTTAAAGATAGCCTTATCAAAATATATCCTGCGTTTACACCTTCCCTTTTGTCGTCCCTGCTGTCGTGTCGCTAATTATGGAATTAAGTATAAGTCTTTGTACCATCGACATGCTAAGAAGAAGATCTTTTCGTCGACTCGACGGGAAATGCTTCACGCACCTGTGCCACTACGGTTCAGCAGTGTTTTGTCATCGCCTGTAGCGATTTAATAGGATCAGACTTTCGTGCCACTACCAGGTACGTCCCACTTGTTCCGTTGGGCAGTAACGCTCCTTATTGTGATGGTTTTGACAAAAAAAAAGAGAGAGAGATAGAGGGATACCAAAACCAGACGTACCTCTGAGTCAAAGGTTGATAGGCTTAAGTGTTCTTCGTCCACATGATCCTGATAGGGTCGTCGCCTTTGGCGTGGCATTCCACCGTCACCTGCTGACCCAGCTTGGCTGTCACGTTCCGGGAGACGTGGTCGCAGGTAAATGGTCCTTTAAGATAGGCCTATCAAAATATAACCTGCGTTTGCAGTTTCACTTTTCTCTAGTCCTTAGTGTCCCGACTCCTGCTGTCCAGAGGACCCTGATGTGTGCTAACAGCAAGGCAAATTGAGTCGCTAATTATTGGGCTTATGAAATAAAGTATTAGCCTATGTACCATCTCGACTCTCACTCGACAGGAAATGCTTAAAGCACCTGTGCCACTGCGGTTCAGCCGTGGTTTTTGTCATCGCCTGTAGCGATTTAATAGGATCAGACTTCCGTGCCACTACCAGGACGTCCCACTTGTACCGTTGGCCCGTTACGCTCCCTATGCTAAGGGTTTCGACCAAAGAAAAGAGAGAGAGATAGAGGGACACCAAAACTAGACGTACCTCTGAGTCAAAGGGTTGACAGGCTTAGTGTTCTTCGTCCACATGATCCTGATAGGATCGTCGCCTTTGGCGTGGCATTCCACCGTCACCTGCTGACCCAGCTTAGCTGTCACGTTCCGGGATACGTGGTCGAAGGTCACCGGTTCTGGAAGATGAACTTTAGTTATTAGGTGGTCTTTTCGTTGAGTATTCCGATCACCGAGGCCCCCGATTCGGAGGACCCCAATTTCTTTTTAACTTGATCAACTCAATTAAAAATCATCTTCGGGGTTCTCCAGGACGGAGACCTTGGGGAGCGGAGTACTCAGGTAATTGGCCTTTTCGTTATTTGGAGCATCAACCTTGTCACCCAAGACGTTGTTTGTTGTAATACTTACTAGAAACATGTAATACCAATATTTTCTATTATTACTATTTTGTTGACTTGATTATGGAAAACATATTTTTGCTGCGCTGTTATTTAATAATTAGGAAACCTAAAGTCGCTTTACCATCGACACGCTTAGAAAATTATAAATCTGAATAAGTAACAGAAATGCTACTTCGACTATACGTCCCTGTTAATTTAGACTAAACCAATGTTTCAGTTACTGGCTTTTCCATGTCTTTAATACTACTTACTCGTGTCGGTACTGTTACCCAGGATTTTTTTCACCCATGGCCATATACAGAGTGTTCAGCACACCATACATTTACGCACGACTTCTTCTTATTATACCATGCCTTCTTAACCGGTCAATCGAGAAGATTACAGACACAAGAGAATATGACAGATAAAGAATGCCTTACGGCCTTAAGTGCACTTTTATACCCAAGTTATATCTGTATATATATAAAATTCTCGTGTCACAATGTTCTTTCCCGTACTCCTCCGAAACGGCTTCATCGATTCTTATGAAATTTTGTGAGCATATTGAGTAGGTCTTAGAATCGGCTAACATCTATTTTTCATACCCCTTAGTGATAAGGGAAGTTCACAACAACGATTGCCGGGTCAGCTAGTTGTGAAATAAAACTTGAATAAAAAAGTCTATTGTAACAGAGCCAGATTCGGCCGAACAAGGGTCTAGGATTAGAAAAACAATGTAAAGATTTACTTACTGTTTACAGAAATCCATATAGTCTTGCTCAGGGCTTCGCCCACACCATTTTCAACGTGACAAGTGTACAGGCCAGCGTCGGACAAAGCCACGGAGTCGAATATGAGAGAACCGTTGGACAGGCTCAGTACTCCACCGCCAGCCACTTCTAGCACTGGTCGCCAGGTTTCTGATACCACTGTAGAAACAAATTCATAGGGGTTAAATCAATTCAATTCAAATCATTTAATTCAATCTCTAGGATCATAATGTCATAAATATACATTTTATAAACACAATCATAAAAATAATTCATTTCACAAAACATTAAATTCATTTATCATTATATAAGTGTGAATGTCAGAAAATAATGTCAGAAAATAAGTTAAAATAAAATAAATAATGTCAATAGTTATGTTAAATTAGGCAAAACATGAACCATGTTACAATGATTCATGTACCGACAGTCAAAACGCTCAGGAAATAGCCTCAGGATGATGGTCGAGCTCGCCCGGGTACGAAGTTGAATGACTGACAGTCAAGCCAGAAAAGTTCAAGTTTTGAGCTTCTTTAGTTAGCGTATATATGAGTCAAAAGGTTGGTCAGAAGTACTGCTTCTTTGCTTTACGCTTAATAATATCGCTGCAATTCTAATAGCAGTGCTGCTATTCCGTAATTGGTCTTCTTTATCATTTAAATGTACCCTAATAAATAAAATAAACACCCAGAGCAGTACAAACAGACGTGTTCATGCGTGTGAATTGTACAGATTTATCCAACCCGCGACCACTTAGACAACAATTACACCAAAGTGGCCGTCAAGTGATGTTTGATGAAAGTTTGTTGAAAGTAAATATGTGAATAATCTTTATTACACACAAAATCAAAATAAACACCCTTGATATGAGCCAGAAAAACACCTGGTTAGCTTTAACGGCTGGATGGATTTTGACATAGCTAACAACCACCGAGATTAAATTATCTTCCGAATACAAAAACAGTCTTATACGGTCCATCCTTTCGGGAGCTACGATGCCAAAGATAGACACACAACGGAACACAAACACATATACACACACAAACAGACATAGGGGTGAAACAAAAAATACTCACCATCTCTCTTCAGCCAGTGTGTCTGCGGCTGTGGGTATCCGTTCGCACTGCATGATATATGCCCACTTCTCCCCAATAATAGAGATGTGTTTTGAGGTTCCTCACTCCATTTTGGTGCAACTGTGAACAAGGAAAATTAGTTTCTTCACTGTCCTTCAGTTTCGACCGCCCAAAATCACTTCGAAGGGCTATAGCCGCGTTGCTTTTTAGTGTTTTTTTTCTGTATTTTGTAATATGAAAACTGCCATTTAGCAAAAATTAACATCGCATTAGATTTGGACTTATTTGTCGTGAAGCTGCGTTAAAATTATCGGACGCGTTGACACAACCAGAACAATGCAAATTCTTAATCTATGGTCAACACTTGTCCACGACTTCTGTTAAACAATATGCACACTTCTAGATCGCTTCTGACGCGTCTCACCAGAAGGTTGAGCACGAACAACTAACGCAACGTATTCGAACCGTGTACCTATCGTGAACATGTCAATTTGTATGGGGAAACTGTCAGTTTCTGACGTTTGGACAACACGAATACGTTACGAAAATGTTCGTGTTCACCTCACAGAAGAGATCTAGTCGCTTCGCCCAATAAAATGCACGCAGCTTCCAGATATCTGTACAGATAGTGGCTTGGCTTCCAAATAAAAACCCTATTCTATTATTTTCTTCGCCTTGAGTTCCAGGACAACCTATATAATAATTATGTATGTATATTTTCTATCAAGATTTATCATAATGATTTTGTTGGGTACCTAGGTTCACAATCGGTTTCAATGTGTAGTGTGTGATTTCATGTCCTGTCCTTTTCTATTTGAATAGTGTTGTTGTTACTGCCTCGTTGGTGTAGTGGCAAAGTTTCTGCCTTACATCCGAGAGGTCCTAGGTTCGAATCCCAGGTCGAGCAAAAAAATTGTTTCTGAGATTTTCTGTCATGAATTTCTCAAAAACTGCTCGGAGTCGGGAAATTGGCGGTGTGACACCCCCGTGCCTCGGAAAGCACGTTAAGCCGTTGGTCCTGCGCCTGATCTCTCTCCGGTCATGTCGGATTGCCGTCTCACCGAACTTTGAGAGTGATGGAACAGTGAGTGCACCTGTGTATTGCGCACACACTTGTGCACTATAATATCTCCTGCGTAGTTGGCTGATCTCTGTTGAGATTGGCCGCCGTGGTCGAAATCGGCCAGGAGGACTATTATTAGTGTTGAAAAATAGTATTGAGAAACGTGTCACATTCTTTCTAATATAAAAATACGGACGCAAATGAAATGGAAAAACAGACAAGAACAGATATTTGCTGATTCAACACGTGATTACGTTTTATGTAGTTGTTAACGGTACGGTTGGTTTCAAGCTTGGGGCACACAGGGTGCAAAGTGTGACTGATTTTTTTTAAAATAAAATATATTTCAGCATTGACTTAGCTCAAACTAAAAATAAGCAGATATGTTTCGAGCCAGTCAAGCAAGTTGTTTATTCCTTCCGAAATAACTCAGGCTACATTATGTGGCTCAAGCCACACTTAGTACTTTTTGTCAGCGCGTCTGTCGCGACTATCAGAGGTTAAGCAGAGATTGGTTGACACGGTGTCAGAAGCAAGACCTTATAACAGAAAATCGCAAGTCTACACTGAGTCTAAGGCTCAATGTACATCTGCGGGATAATGTAGCCGCGACTCGCGATTGTCAGGGACTTAGCCGCGGTGATTGGTTGACACGGTGTCAGAAGTGAGCGACAGTGTGTCGCAGGTGTGCGCTGGCGTTAAAAATTCTACAAAACGTTGTGTATAACAAGTGACGTTTTGGCAAACTTTGTTCACCGTGCGTGTGTCAAATATTTATTTGCTCAAAACATGGTTGCAATAGGTGGTAGGTACAGATACAATAATAAGCCCTCGCATGAATTTCCAGATTTTCTGTCATGAACTTCTCAAAAACAGCTCGGAGTCGGGAGGTTGGCGGTGTTACACCCCCGTGCCGTCCTGCGCCTGATCTCTCTCCGGTCATGTCGGATTGCCGTCTCACCGAACTTTGAGAGTGATGGAACAGTGAGTGCACCTGTGTATTGCGCTCAACTTGTGCACTACAATATCTCCTGCGTAGTTGGCTGATCTCTGTTGAGATTGGCCGCCGTGGTCGAATTTGGCCAGGAGGACTATTACACTTGTGTGCCACCAGCCTGCTTTACCTACCATACGTGATTTGCCGCCCCATATTTTTTTATTCGTAGAAAGGAAAAGCACCTCTTACTACATCAGCAGTCTTGATTTGACCAAGTTTTATTATCGAATGGTTTTTGCAGTTCTATTTCTATTACCGTAATAAAAATCAATGGCACAGCCGGTATTTTATAGTTATTGATTTTAGTACATAATATCAGAGAGTAATATGTATTGTTGCTTTACTACATAACGATAAGTTTCTTAGCAAAATACCTTGGCCTTATTTTCATTAGCCCTTATTCGTCCCACTGCTGGGTACAGCCTTATCTCAACAACGAGGTGGTAAGAACTACATGCTAAGTGGCCCACCTTTTGAGTATCTTGTGTATGTGTATTTGAATATTATGTATTTTTCTACTTTGTAAAGTATGTGATACTGGATAAACATGTTTTCTTTCTTTCTAACTATTTCCCACTAAGCCTTATAATAACTTACAAAGCCTTCTAGTGTTTTTTTTTTCATCTTAACTTTGTGATATTCAGTATAACAAATAATAAGAACAAGGAAACCCTTAAACGACAGGCAAAACGCGAGGCATGTGTCGCGCATCGCCTTCTTTTATTTCAAAAAGAAACTTTATTTAGTTATGTTCTGGTGGCGATGTTTCTTCCTTGCATCAGACAGGTCCTTGGTTCGAATCAAAACTCGGTCGAGACAAAAATTGTTTTTAAGTTTTCTGTCATGAATTTCTCAAAAACAGCTCGGAGTCGGGAAGTTGGCGGTTTTATACCCCCGTGCCTCGGAGAGCACGTTAAGCCGATAGTACTGCACCTGATCTCTCTCCGGTCATGTCGGATTGCCGCGTCACCTAACTTTGAGAGTGATGAAGCAGTGCGTTTACCTGTGTAGTGCGTTCACACTTGTGCACTATAATATCTCCTACGCAGTAAGCTGATCTCTGTTGAAATTGACCGCCGTGGTCGAAATCGGCTAGGAGGACTACTAATATGTCTTCTTACCTTTTATATACAAATTGACGGTCCGATTCACTTTAGCAACATGGTTTGCGGCAACACAGGTATATGTTCCACAGTGGTCCAAAGACACGTTCTTTATAATCAAAACGCTGAACACCTCCATACTTCGTTCCACGATCTGAAAATAGAATAATAAGTAAATAAGGCCAAATAATATAATAAAGCTGTGTATACTTAAGTATTTACGAAAATAGGATTGATTTAGATAACTGAAATCTATCATTGAGCATATCCCACGTTTAGTAATATAACCTTTTTAATAAACAACGTCAAATAATAAAAAAACTATTAATTTACATTTAGATCTTAAAAGGGGCTTCAAAAAAATATTTCAAAAACGTAAGTCTTCCGGTAAGATGGCTTAGATGAGATAGTACAGTCAAAGTCAAAAATATAATAACACTTTAGTACAATGTCAAGTATAATTTTGACCCTTCCCCTTATCATAAGTTTAATTTATCATTAATTTATTATTGAAATTTAAAATTTATTCATCTTCTTTACCTCCTAGAGGAAGAATGAAGTCAAGAGCGAACCCATATTGATAAAAAAAAAAACAATCTGACTAAGTTACTAAGACTTTGTAATAAATTGGTACTATATTTAAGATTCTGTCTGTACAAGTTTAACTAAGCCTACGCTAACATTTTATCGAATGGAGGAACAATGGAAAGGCGTCACAAACGGGCTTAAGGTATTTCATCCTCCTGACGGGTACTTTCGTCCTAAATGAGAACAAAATTACAAAGCATTCGAAGCGTTAATAATGGAATAACATCTAATCTGTGGATTATGCAAAGGAGTTCCGGATTTACAATATAATTAGGAACAACAAACAAGACGAGTAGGTACAGTCGTCATCATGATTCTGTTAAAATTTTTGTACAATGATCAATAAATAAAATCAATTTATTTTTGTGAATAGACTCGCAAGAAGCACTTTTACACGTCCCAACATATAAATTGACCTTACCGTACAACCGCTTCGAGACAATTTGTGCTAATGCTGAGAAGAAGCGGCGCAAGAAACACAGTCACTATCGTCATTGCCTCTTTTCAAAATTGATTTACAATAATTGTAATTGCATTTTCATATATCTTGGTCATTTATATAATCATCAATTTTATAGTGCTAATAATATTATAAAGCTTAAGACATTAATACATATTTTACAACTGCTTTGCATTTACATAGAGGAAATTAAATTAAATGTTCAGGTAATTTATTGAAAAATGATATGCATCTACCCTACCTATAAATGAGTGATCAACTTTATGAAGCCTAATATGATGAACAACATCATCATGAGTACTGAGAGCTTAGCTCTTCAATGTCGTATGAATTTGACAGTTTTAAAGCGTCAAAACTGTAAAATTTTGTGTTGGAACTAGTAAGATACCTACTAAAGTGCTAAACTTCTTTGATACTATATAGGAAATAATCAATATGTCGTATGACGTGGTACTAACGTGTTTAGTCATATTCGACGGACTGTACTTTTTATTTTAATGTGTGCAAATTACTTTGAGGTTGAAACAAAGTTTGAAGGTATTCATTATCTATGTAAAAGTTTATATATAGCCACTCTGTAGGGCACACAGTAGGCTAGTTCTGATTGCGATTATTTGTATATGTATATTTAAAGTTCATAGGATGGAATTCTAGGGCGAATTAATAAATAAATAATAAATATACAACAACATCACATACATTGATCTGACTCCGTGGTAAGTAGCTTAAGGACTTGTGTTACAGATATCAAAATCAACAGTAGTATTACAAATAAACTTAAATAAATACATTATAACACCCAGATCGAAGGCATGGTCATTCTTGTATCACGAGGGATGAAATACCGTGCCTGCGTATAACTTTAGCCCCAGGGGATAACTTTAACCCTCGTAATAAAACTCGTACTAGTATTAACTTGCACCGACCGTTTATGAACATTTGCCGGATGCCGTATATACTTGCCATTGTAAATAATAAATAAATATACAACAACATCACAAACATTGATCTGACTCCGTGGTAAGTATCTTAAGCACTTGTGTTATAGATATCACAATCAACAGTGGTATTACAAATAAACATAAATAAATAAATATAACACATAGACCAGTACAAATAGACATTCACACAAATGTTTTTACAGTGCGAGGATCGAACCCGCGACCTCTTGGTTATGAGTCAACTTCTTGACCATCACACCAAAGTGGTCGTTTTTATTGGTATCAAAATAAAATTATTCGAGTTTTAAGCCTTTTACTGAATGGGTAAAAGTTACCTTGGAATTAAGTAATACGCAGGCACCGGTAAGTACTGTTAGCTTCCTTTAAACTTTGTCAGTTTATAAGTTTCCTTTGAAGCTAAGCTCCTCAACATAAGCTATGATATAGCATTCAGTTTAAAGCTAAGGCAGCTTCTACATTTTGGCAAATATAATTTGAAGGCTGTGTAAGGCCTGGTTGTTTCAGAAAAAAGCTACTAAAACAGAACTCAAACGAATTCTTACCTTCAAATTCGTAGGTATCTTCTTCCCATCTTTCAGCCAAGAATAATACACAGGCGAGTCTCCGCTTTTCAAATTACAATGTATCTGGACTATTTGGCCTTCCTGCAGATCCTGAGCTAGGAGAATCTCTTCAAGTTGTGGTGGTTCCACCACGTGCAACTCGAAAGATCTTTTCGCCATTTCTCCCGAAGGACTTCTGACCACACATGCGTACGAATTCCCATTGTCACTTTTAGTGACTTTAGCTATGTATAAAACACCATCAGAACTCACAGTAGCTAGATCTCTCTTTTCTCTCAATTTGGGCTTTCGACCGAATATTTCTATACTTAAATCTGTATTTTTGACGAAGCGTTTAAATCGATTGGTTTGAGCCAAGTCAGCTGTTATTTCTTTACCTTTATACTCCCATGTAATTTCTCTAAAAAGGAAATAAAAAAATACTATTAATTAAGAAAATATTATTACACGTAAAAGTATTGTGTAACATTATTTTATCAGCAATGCAGACGTACAGTCGCCATCAAACATAAATCTGAACACTTTGGTAATGGGTCAAAAATCTCTTTAAATTTTGTTATTTTGGCAAGATAGGTAGTTAAGTACTAAAGTGTTAAGGTATTTTTGCTGGTGACTGTACTTTTAAGACGCGTCTGTATTTTTGAACTAAGCCCTTCTAGCTTGTTTAAGGTTTCATGTATGACTGGGATGGCTTGATCCAAAACTCCAGATTTTTTATTTGTTTCTTCGGTGTACGCGAACAGTAGGTGAAATGAGACACTGTTTCAATTTTTTAAAACAAATTGTATGTTAATCGCGAAATAATTGGTAAAAGTGTCTCATTTCAATGCCTACAGATTTCTACTAACACAATAGGCTTCTTGAGTGGAAAATGTTCACCTACCTTACAGGATAACCATAATATGGACACTTAAGTGTGACACTCTGACCACTTTGCACTTTGAAAGGCGGCAAGGTTCTAATATAAGGTGGACCTGAAACAAGACATACACATTAGTTTCCATTTCGGTCGATCTTATACACAGAAGAAAATTTCAAAAGACATCGTTCATTCGTTGACCCTTTAACCGCCAGCGCACACCTACGACATATTGCCGCTGTGACTCGCTACTAACAGGGGTGTCAGCCAATCACCGCGCCCAATTCGCCGACAGGCGCGAATAAATAAATATAAATATTTCACAACAATCACACCAATTCTCTAGTCCCAAATTAAGCTACGAGGCTTGTGTTATGGGTACTAGACAACGGATAAACATACTTAAAATATACTTTTTTTTTGTAAATAAATACATATTATACATAGAAAACACAAAGACCAGTACAAACACACATGTTCATGCACACATATGCTTGTACTGTGCGGGATCGAACCCGCGACCCTTGGTTTTTAAGTCCAACATGTAGACAACTGCACCTAACGGTCGTCTAATCACGCGACAGTACTTATGCCACAGGGATGATGCCCCGGGCATTATAAAGTCTATTAAAGGGACATACCATTCCTTTTTAGCCCGTTTTTTTTATGTTTTACGATGTTTTTTTTAAATTTTATGTTGACAACTTTCCGTACAGAAAACTAGCCCACAAATGTTAAACTGTTTTTATGCATAGACGAATCCACGCTTTAACTTTAGTATTAACAACTAAAGCTTCTTTCATTGTAACATAAAATCTTTTACAAAAACAAACAACGAGAGCTTTTCACTATTTTCGCGCCAATCCCGCGCGGCTGCGAAGCTTTTCAGGAGTAAAGTTTCACATGCTCTCGAATTAACTCAATTTTCAACAAATTGAAAAAAAAAACAACACTTTTAGTGCAGCACATGGAATGATGAGTCAATAAGCGTTGAATTTATTTCAGTATTTTTTTTACAAATAAGTAGAATTTATGTTGAGAGTTTTATACATGAAAGTATACAATAAAAACGGAATACAGGGTGTCAAGTTTAAAAGGAAAATATTTTTTTCCCACTCTTCCGCTTGCTCTCCCTCCTTCACTCTGGCCACTCTCCCTGTCTCCCTCTCTCTCTGTCTGGACTACGATACGGCAACATATTTTTCCCCGCGGTTATGTCGCGCACAATTATATGTGACTAAAGTAGGGAGTTGTAAAGATCACAGAACCAAACTTGATGCAGGCCGATAGCCGATCGATCACCTGGAAATCTACAGGGCATATGTACAACAGTGAACGTATTGCGGCTGATCATGAGGATGCGGGAAGCGCAGGACCGATTGCGGTGGAGATCCTTAGGTTAGGACTATGCTCAGCAGTGGGCGTCGAACGGGTGATATGATGAAGTGACTAACCATAAACCTTAAATCTATCAAGGTGAGCGAGCGCCGCGACACCGTGGTGCGCCGCGCACGAGAACAGCCTGCCGTCGTCCAACATCACGAGCAATATGTTAAGTTGGGTCTTTCGCTTTTTTGGATGTCCCACTCTCTCTCTCTCTCTACCAAACACTCACTCTTTCGCTTGTATCACTCTCCCGCTCTCTGGCTCTCAGTCTCTCTCGCTCTCACTCTCTCGCTAACTCTCTTTTTCTCTCTCTCGCTCTCCCTCACTCTCTTTCACACTCTCTAGCTCTCTCTCTGCCCTTTACTTTTTTGTCTCTCTGACTCTTCCGCCCTCATTCTCTCGCTTGTTTCACAAGAGTGTTCTTCAAGTAAAACATACTACATTATAAGATCGCGACGCACGAGAACAGCCAACCGTCGACCACCATACCGTGTGACATGTTTAGTTGAGTCACTACGCCACCATCGGGGGCTAGACCTGTCTCTCTTACCACCTTCACTCTCTTTCTTTTTTACTCTTTCATTATCTCTTTCTCTCCCTTCCTTATTGTACCGCTCTTTAATCCCCTTTTTCAAATCTCTTACTCTCTATCTCCCTCACTCTCTCACACTCTTTATCGCAATCTCTCCTCATTCTTTTAATAGCTCTCTCTCGCTTGAATCACTCTCCTGTTCTCTCCTGTCCGTGACTCTCCCGCTCTCACTCCCCCTCCCTAACGTTCCCGATTTCTATATCCCTCACTCTCCCCTCGCTCTCTCTCATTTAATCTCATGCTCTCTCTTCCTTAAAACTGAAATATCTTGTGCCCACCAACGTGTGGACCTGAGACGATTGCATGCGAAATTATTGAACTATGGGTAGGCCCACCATAAATATATAAATTGTCAGGCTACACTATAAGACCTTACCATAAACATTAACACTATCATGGTGGGCCAGCACGACGTCTCCATGGTGTGCCATGCACGAGAATAGACCGCCATCATCTACCATCACGTGCGATACGTTTAATTGAGTCACTACGCCACCATCGGGGTCCTGTCTCTCTTACCACCTTCACCCTCTTGCTTTTTTGACTCTCTCACTATCTCTTTCCTTCCCTTCCTTTCTATTCCGCTCTCTATTCCCTATTTCAACTCTTTTACTCTCTAACTCCATCACACTCTCGCACTCTCTATCTCTATCTTTCCTCACTCTTTTGATATTTCTCTCTCGCTTGTATCACTCTTCTGTTCTCTCCTATCCGTGACTCTCCCGCTCTCACTCCCCCTCCCTAACGCTCCCGATTTCTATATCTCTCACTCTCCCCTCGCTCTCTCTCATTTAATCTCCTGCTTTCTCTTCCTTAGAACTGAAATATCTTGTGCCCACCAACGGGTGGACCTAAGAAGATTGCATCCGAAATGATTTGACTACGAGTAAGTCCACCATAAATATCTAAATTGTCAAACAACACTATTAAGACCTTACCATAAACATTAACTCTATCATGGTGGGCCAGCACGGCGTCTCCATGGTGCGCCACGCACGAGAATAGACCGCCATCATCTACCATCACGTGCGACATGTTCAGTTGGGTCACAACGCCCCCATCGGGCGCCATGGTCTGGCCTATCACATACCTGGGGGTAACAAAAGTCGTTATATCACAACAATTTTGACAGCTGAGCAGTTAACATGTAGCTAATTACGAAGATTGTACTATCGCGGTCAGCGCCGCATGAAAACTTTTAAGGTGAAAATCAATTGCACATCGCGCGCAATCCCGCTTGCTTATTGCTTCGCGTGTGCCAAAGTGGATGCAAACAATTTTCGTTTGAAAGTGTTTACGCGGCGTTGACCGCCACCATTCTTCGTAGCGGCCTCCGATTTATGATTTATCCTTAGAAATTCAAGTTTCCAGCAAAAAACTGCTTAGCTGTCAAAATTGGTGCGATAGGCCTCGTAATATTTTACAGCAAGCGCACGTTAGTCGCTGCGATTAGTTCATGTTATGCGATGATTAGTGAGTTGCGTCGACTGTTTACCGCATAAGAGCTCACGGTTTATTTTATTTTATTAAGAAATACAAATAGAATGTGTTAATGCGGCGATTACTTATTTTTGTCCTAATAACAATTCTAACATTTTTTTTTAAATCTTGAATCAAAAGGCGTACTACGCAGCAATCCAAATTATTGAATTAGGATTGCTGCGTAGTTTTTTCCCACTGTGTATGCAGATGTTTAAATGTGTTAATAGACCTATTACGTATTGTTCCCGCTTAACAGCTGAGCTGCTACTAAGTTTGTCCAATTTCATTGGTCTTATAGCTGATAGCGTAGCTTTTAGGCGTAAAGTGTCCTTTTTACATTAATGATACACTTCTTTCAAAATTAGTTCTAATTCGAATTGGAATAGGTACCCGACACATTTAACAGGGGCGAGGTTCCCAACCCTAAAATGCTACTACGAGTATTTCTACGAGAGAAAATCAATGTTGAATTGCAAACCTAGAATCTGTGTTAGAAGATATAACCAGACCTTAGTTCTAATTGGAATACCCGACACATTAAACAGGGGCGCGGTTCCCAACCCTAAATTGCTACTATTTCTACGGAACAAAATCAATGATGAATTGCAAACCTAGAATCTGTGTTAGAAGATATAACCAGACCATCTCGTTCCCAAACGAATCTAGCCGGATGGGGTCCACTCACTACACATTGCAGACTCACCTGAAAGCAAAAACACCCTTATTATAACAGAGATATGACCTAGAATAGAGTGGGTCCTACTTCATTTAGTGTAATTACATTTGTAATTTATGAAATAAGACTGTTCCGTACGCTATAACAGGGTGTTTGTGGAAAAACTAATGGAATGATGGCAGAAAAAAACGAGTAGGTAAATTAATTTATGCTTTTTTGCTTCAAAAGTTCGTTTTGATTTAATAAAATTGTGAAATCTTATATATACAATTTCTTATATAAATGTATTGCTGTTCGTTAGTCTCGCTAAAACTCGAGAATGGCTGAACCGATTTGAATAATTTTAGTCTTGAAATATTCGTGGAAGTCCAGGGAAGGTTTAAAAGCTCTAAAATTAAAAAAAAGGAACGGGCAGGACAACGTCTGTAGGGTCAACTAGTTTCTTATATAAATGAATTGCTGTTCGTTAGTCTAACTAAAACTCGAGAACCGATTTTAATAATTTTGGTTTTGAAATATTTGTGGAATTCCAGGGGACGTTTGAACGATAAGAAAATATGAAAAATTGAGAAAAACAGCAAGCAGGACAGCGTCTGCCAGGTCCACTTGTATGAAATAATAATCAATTTGAATGGCAAAGTCACAGCACTTACGTCAAATACCTATAACGTCAGAAATGAAAATTGCGATTTTGAAGCTGTGTTATCGTATCGTATCGTCCGTTGACGATCATCAGCTGTTTTCCTGGCTCATTCGGGGATGTTTTACTGGAATTTTTGTTGTAAATTTAACCCGCTCCCCTATTAGTGAACGGTCGAAGGGCTACACAGATTTGGTTGAATATATTTTTGATGTAGGTTGTGTTATACCATACTCTATGGTGACAAGTACTGTTACCAGAACTAAATAAAAAAAACCGGCCAAGTGCGTGTAGGACCACGCATAAAGTAGGGTTCCGTAGTCAATATTGGCACCGCGCTGTTTTGCATTGCTTGCATCATCATCATCATCACCCTAGCCGTCAATGTCATCATTGTAAAGTCTATATGTTTATATTATTTATAATTTCGAAAGTATTCATCACAGGATAACCGAAACAATTTTAAAATTAAATAAGAGTTTCCATGCCTGTTTCTTTACGTGAGAGATTTGAAGTTTATAGGTCCAAGACTTTAAAAATCACAGGGGGGGGGGACACCGTATAAACGACTTTGACCTATCTTATTTTCATAGTCCTTTTCACACAAGGGAGTGCACTCAAAAAAATAATCCCCCCCCCCTCCCCCCCCCGTTTGCATGTATAGGGAGGTACCCTTAAAAAGGGGTAATTTTAATTTTTCGTATTTTTAAATCGAAATCTACATGTAAAGTATCCTCGAACCAAGTTACATGCACATCAGTCCATAAACATAGAAGATATTCTGGTGTGACAGACTAGGACGGACTGAACGATCTTATAAGGGTTCCTTGTCGGACTACGGAACATTAAAAACTTATAGAAAAGTATTAGGTACCTACTTACGTACTTTTTAATACACCTGTTTTAAATCAGCACACCCTATATATAATGAGATCCTACGTTTGCAAAATGGTATAGGTCCTAACCTAATCTTAAACTATCTATGTAATCTATCTATAACAACCTTAAATGAATAGAATATGATATTCTGAAAAGCTTATAACCCTTAATAAAAGGTTTCTGTATTTCTAAGGTTAAAGGTGAGAAGTCGCATAAATAATAATACATTTTAAGTTTCTAATATACTCGTAATATAGCAATTTTAGCACTTTGTGAGAAATATAAATTGGGAGATATTAACGTTAGGATACATTTTTAATGTTCTCCTCGTAGGTATATTAACGTCAAACCTTTACTTTACTAACACAATATGGACTCTGGTTCGAAATAAACATATTTTATTTTATTATATTTATTTTATTTACAACTTCGGTGTTTGTATTAAGTACAGTATACGAGTACTTAATGGAATACTTGAACCATGACATCCATGACTAAGCATGACTAAACTCTAGTTTTCGAAGTGGTTACGCTTGGACGCGCTGGCTTCGTTTAGTGGATACTTAAAGCAAAATATTTTTCTTTTCCAGAGTATTAAAAATTAGAATACAAGAAAGAAATGGTTCGTCCGACAAGGAACCCTTATAAGATCGTTCAGTTCGTCCTAGTCTGTCACAGAGAATATCTTCTACGTTTATAAGCTGATTTGCATGTAACTTGGTTCGAGGATACATCACATATATATCTCATTTTTAAAAATACGAAAAATTCAAATTACCCCTTTTTAAAGGTACCTCCTTATACATACAAAGGGGGGGTGAATTATTTTTTTGAGTGCACCCCCTTCTGTGGGGTATCGTTGAAAAGGACTATGAAAATAAGATAGGGTTTCCATACAACACTTTTTTATCAGCTTACCATTTGCGAGTTATAGCCCGTTAAAGTTGTTTACACGGTGTTCCCCCCCCCCCCCTGTATTTTCTTAAGTCTTGGACCTATAAACTTCAAATCTCTCACGTAAAGAAACAGGCACGGAAACTCTTATTTAAAATTATTTCGGGTATCCTGTGATGAATACTTTCGAAATTATAAATAATATTAAAATACATACTTTACAATGGTGACATTGACGGCTAGGGAGAAGATGATGATGCAAGAAAGGCAAAACAGCGCGGTGCCAAAATTGACTACGGAACCCTACTTTATGCGTGGTCCGACACGCACTTGGCCGGTTTTTCTATATCCCGAAAGTAATAAAAAAATACTTACATCACCACCTGGCATTACAGTAGTTTCGCCGAAATGTTGTGTTATAATCATTTGTAAGCTCCTTCTAAATCTGCTAATTTGTACACCTAAAACAAAAAAACAATATAATGTCTGTCATGTTAGAATTTCACAAAACATTTAAATGTTTTATTCGAACTTATTATTTTATGCGCATCGCGCCATTGTGTTATGTCATAAAGTCGAGATTATAACTACTCCAGGATAAAACTAGTAAAACAATGTAGACTTTAGCATTACAGAAATAACTTACTAATTTGCTTATTTTTAGGTAGAAATAAATTCAAGTACACACAACAGCACGTCAAGGTATACAGTGCGATATCTTAATCACTTGTAATAAGGGTGTTTCTGCAACAATAATGGATAACTTATGTGCTGTTGACTGCACTTGAACTTCAAGCAAGACAAGCAAGTAAAGTTATCTGTTTGATTTAACTATGCATTTTACAATAACATAATGATCCAATTAATTTTATTTAACTTTTATGTGTTAATCTGTATAGGCTTCGGACTCAGGTTGGTCGAAGTAATGTGGGGATTTTCGGCAAGCTCCGATGTGGACTGTGTTTGCGGTGCAGTGCAAACTATGGCACACTTAACATCGTGCCCGGCGTGCCCCAATACCTGCACGCCAGCGGATTTAATGAACTGCAGCCGATCCGCAATACAAGTGGCTGAATTCTGGGCTGCCACGGTGTAATTCCTCGTGTTCCATCGACACGCTAAGAAGAAGAGGCCAGATGGTGGAGACCTGGTGTCTTATACTACAGATCGTTTCACAGTCCATCACAAGCACCAGTCTTCACAAAAAGTTAAAGAGTTACACAAAGTTTTGAAACAACATTTGTATTACCTACTGCTGTGAAGAACAAATATTACTTATAAATATTATTGTTTGTTATTACCTTGATTAATATTCCACCATTCGGGACCGCTTTCCCAGTTTTCCCTGTAAACGAATGCACAGTGAAAAACCATTCAAACCAACAATTTTTATGGGCATTCTGAGTCATATCTGTTAAAATTGCTGTGTTGTTCTATTTCACAGTGCTTCTCAGATTATTTTGACTTGAATTACATAAGATTCTTCTAAATACAAGATGCTAAAAAAGTATTGACTAGCGAAATATGGGTGAATGAGCAACTTGCGTATTTAAAAAAAAAACAATATTTAGAAACATTAAAAATTAATGAAAACTCAGTGAATTCACCGTCAAGTCAAGAACTATTCTCTGGACATGACTTTTCGAGATACCTTTTGTTTATTAAGCGTGTTTGCAGGACAAATTCAAACAATAATATTGTTGAAAAGATGGTGAAACTTATGCTTGAAATTACCCTTTCTACTTCAAAAAGATCGCCGATTTTTAAATTAACTCGTATACCGTAAGCATTAACTACTTGTTTTTATAAACCTTACATAGCTATTTCCATGCAGAACCCTTTCAAGGCAGTCACTTCAAAGCCTTGTGTGTAATCAAAAGAAATGAGCGTTTTCGGATCAGTGAATATCCGATAAGTTATTTGGGAAGCTGTCCTACTTCGTCTCCGGATTTTGGAGATGTTTGAGAAGTATCTTTTTGAAGACAAGCGGCCGCCCGCGACTTTGTCCGCGTAGACTTTAGTTACTTGCTAGCAAGTTTCATGCAAAATACCATGACCAAAAATATATGAGTACCGTTCCCACCCACCAACAGACGGGCTAATTCAGAAAAATTGAAAATGGTTTTTCATTATTTCCATACCAAATAAGTTCTAGTCCAAAATATTAAAACATTAATCACTAGAATAAAAAAAAATAGGTTGATATCATGAAAGATTGTGATAACTTTGTAAGACTGAATAGTCTCACAAAGTTATCTCAAAAGTATTCATCAAAAAGGTTTAAATGCGGAAGTGGCATGAGCGCAGCACAAGCCCAAAAATCCTTTTCTGTGGTTTGGGCTGTGCGTTGTCAGTCAGAGTCAACCTTTGAGTTTAATATATTATGATGAAGATGACTGAGAGTTTTACAAAGGACACGTAGGAGTAGATAAATATAATCAGAAAGCTTCGAACTGCTCAGCTATTAGGATTTATACGTGTTATTGTGAGTCAAACATGATGACAGATGCTGTCGATAGACATTTTTTATATAATATTAAGGAGAAAATTTCCGTCATTCATGATTTCAACATCTCCCGTTTTCCCAACATTTCCCTTCACTGATCTGCTCGTATTGATTGTAGCGTGATGAAAAGTATACTATAACCATGAAAAATAATTGTACAAAGTTTCGTTAAAATCCGTTTAGTATTTTTAAATTTCTATAACGGTTAAACAGACAGACAGACAAAAATTTTACTGATTGCATTTTTGGCATTAGTATCGATTCTTAATCACACCCTGATAGTTATTTTGTAATATTTTTATGTCTAATTTTTATGTCGAAATTATCATTTAAAAAGTCACTGCAGTCCCAGTACAGGAATGAACTGTCTTTCCTGTCTCAGTGACACTGTGTTCTTACCATGTGTACCATCCTTATTATGTATACGTAACAATGTATGTCTATGATTTTTATGTATTTTTATTTCATTTTATGAAAGTAATTAGTATGTATGTTTATAATTTTATTTTGTACTTAAATAACTTCAGTTAAATTGTTTTTTTTTTACTTTTTACTTTATGTGCACCGCCTGAATTTTCTCTGCTTGGCCCTATGGTTGACTGGTAGAGAATGCCTTTGGCATTAAGTCCACCATTGTACACATGTTTGTGCAAAACTTAAATAAATAAAATAAATATATTACACGTACAGAATTTACCTGTCTACAGATTTATTACCTATTGATTATTCATGTATTTTAAAGAAGATTTAAAAGGGTTGTACAGGCAACGCAGTTTTACCTACATTCTGCCTTGACGAAACCTCAAAATTTACAGGTATATCGCCCATGTAAGAAGGTCGTGACTATTTCTTACTTCATGGTGTGATATACGTGGTATTCTCATCATTGATGCAGATATACAATACTTATACGGGTTCGATCCCCGCACAGTACAAGCATAAGTGTGCATGAACATGTGTGTTTGTACTGGTCTGGGTGTTTTCTATGTATAATATGTATTTATTTACAAAAAAAAAGTATTTAAGTATGTTTATCCGTTGTCTAGTACCCATAACACAAGCCTCGTAGCTTACTTTGGGACTAGAGAACTGGTGTGATTGTTGTGAAATATTTATTTATTTATATTTTGTATATTTAGAATTTGTGTGCATGAACATGACTGTTTGTACTGGTCTGGGTGTTCTATGTACCTATTTATTTAAGTTTATTTGTAAATCACTGTTGATTCTGATATCTGTAACACAAGTGCTTAAGCTACTTACCACTGTGGTGTTGTTGTATATATATTTTTTGAATGTAATGAGTCAATGGGTGCTGTGCTCTCAAATATCGCATTCTATGTTACAAAAGATATGATAAATCTACACTAATATTATAAAGCTGAAGAGTTTGTTTGTTTGTTTGTTTGTTTGTTTGTTTGTTTGAACGCGCTAATCTCAGGAACTGCTGGTTCGAATTGAAAAATTCTTTTTGTGTTGAATAGACCATTTATCGAGGAAGGCTATAGGCTATATAACATCACGCTGCAACTATTAGGAGCGAAGAAATCATGGGAAATGTGAAAAAAACGGGGAAAATTATTCATCCTTGAGGGCTTCCGTTGCGTACGATGCGAAAACGGTTCAAGATACCAAAAATATTTGTATGAACGAATTATTCCTCTTAAAATGATCTAAAAAAATATCTGCGACAGTATATGTCTTTCTTTCAAGATCAAGTCACTAGAACCGTTTTTGTGGTTACAAATTTGGCCAAAATTAATGCATTATTTGTTAAGAGTTGTATCAAGGTAATAATATTAATCTTTATCCAAATAAATGAGTTGTTGATTAAGAGTATTTAATTCTGAACAAAATTGTCTTTGACATCCTTTAGTTTCAATTAATATCTTAAAAGATATTACAATTTTAAAATAACACCATTATAAAACTCACCCGCGCTGCATGATGTGCAGAACATGACGCTGTAAGGAAGAGAGGCGTTACTTGCGAGCGACGCGGAGAGGGGGGTGTAGCTCTACGAGTTACCATGATGAACCAAAATGAGATTTAATTAATGACCAGTTGCGTCATATCTTCACGTCGACCCTGCCGCAGTGCTTAAAAAGCCGGTTGTTTAACCAATGCGTCCTACCACTCTTAACCTACGGAGCCGAAACGTGGAATATAACAGTCAAGCTGGCTCACCGACTACACGTCACTCAGCGTGCAATGGAAAGGTCTATGTTGGGGATCTCATTAAGGGATAAGATCCGGAACGTGGTCATACGACATAAGACTAAGGTAACTGATGTTGTCCAAAAATGTAGCAAGCTAAAGTGGCAGTGGGCTGGCCATGTCTGTCGCAGAACCGACGAGAGGTGGAGCAGGAAGGTTCTTGAATGGAGACCACTCTTAGGTAAACGTAGTGTGGGACGCCCCCCGGCTAGATTGACAGACGACCTGAAGAAGGCAGCTGGTACTGACTGGATGCAAAGAGCGGGAGATCGTGCGCTGTGGCGGTCCTTGGGGAAGGCCTATGTCCAGCAGTGGACTGTAACAGGCTGATACGATGAATGACCAGGTGACCACGTATGATAATCTGGGACGAATGTTCCATGATCCATAGAGCTCATGAAGAGGGTCTAAATAGGACTCTTAGAGATATAAGAAGCTGTGATAATATAATCATCATAAAATTACTGTTATGTTTGCGGTGGACTTTTGACAAACTGTACCAGTAATAGTAAGGGGAACAAGGGCAGACATTGTAAAGTCTTGCCTAAAAAAAACCCCAGTATGGAAGTTTGTGAACATCTTAAAATTAACTACAAATATGAGAGCACATTTGGGGGAGGTAGAAATAGTCCTCCTGGCCGATTTCGATCACGGCGGCCAATCTCAACAGATATCAGCCAAGTACGCAGGAGATATTATAGTGCACAAGTGTGAGCACAATACACAAGTGCACTCTCAAACTGCACTGTTCCATCACTCTCAAAGTTCGGTGAGACGGCAATCCGACATGACCGGAGAGAGATCAGGCGCATGACCAACGGCTTAACGTGCGAACCGAGGCACGGGGGTGTAACACCACCAACTTCTCGACTCCGAGCTGTTTTTAAGAGATTCATGACAGAAAATCTCAGAAACAATTTTGGCTCGACCTGGGATTCGAACCCAGGACCTCTTGGATGTTAGGCAGAAACTTTGCCACTACACCAACGAGGCAGTGGTAGGGAGGTAGTATAACTTTTCCTTCAAAGTTACTTTTAATGGGAGACCCGAAAGTAACTCACTTTGAAAATAAAATTGCAATTGAACGAGATTAAGGATTAAGAGTGAGTAACATTGAGGACTTTATATCGAAAGTTCACCCTGAAATAAGCGAAATAGAAAAAAAAGATCATCAATGGGCAATATTGGGAGTGAGAAACTGTAGCGTAGACGAAATTAATAAAATAATTATTTGAACACAAGTGGCCTACCCCCATATTCCCTCAAGTTAAAAATAGGTGCCCCAATAATTTTACTTAAAAATCTTAAACCACCGGGACCCGACTTCAAATCTAACTTCTTCGCAATATGTAACGTGATTGTTGCAATAGGTTAGACTGGTTTAGCAGTTGGTCAAACAGTGCTTATACCTCGCACTTCAATGATTCCAAATTATTTACCTTTTAATTTTAAAAGAATTCTATTCCCTTTATGCTATCTTTCACCGTTACAATTAATTAACGTCAAGACTGCTTTTCACACATATGTCGCGTCGTCAAGATCGCAACAAACGCGTTGCGGACAAAACTAATATGTTCTTCTGACACAAGAAAATAAAACTAGAAAAATAATTAATAGTAATAATAGTCCTCCTGGCCGATTTCGACCACGGCGGCCAATCTCAACAGAGATCAGCCAACTACGCAGAAGATATTGTAGTGCACAAGTGTAAGCACAATACACAGGTGCATTCACTGTTCCATCACTCACAAAGTTCGGTGAGACGGCAATCCGACATGACCGGAGAGAGATCAGGCGCAGGACCAACGGCTTAACGTGCTTTCCGAGGCACGGGGGTGTAACACCGGCAACTTCCCGACTCCGAGCTGTTTTTGAGAAATTCATGACAGAAAATCTCAGAAACAATTTTGGCTTTACCCGGGATTCGAACCCAGGACCTCTCGGATGTACGGCAGAAACATTGCCACTACACCAACGAGGCAGTCGAAAGAAAAATAATTAACGCAGAAGTACTTTAATCTAATTATGTGATTTAAAAAACTTAAAAAGTAAATTGTCTAAAATAATAACAAAAAAATAAATTTCCAACAATAAAATGATGCCCAAAATAAATATTCCACGCGGACGAAGTCGCGGGCACAGCTAGTTAATAATAATAATAATATCTTTATTTGGCAGAAGAAGTCAGATAAATAGTGTACATGAGCTAAAAATACAAAACACTAATTAATTGGATAAAAACTAATTGATACACAAAAGCCTCTGTTGCCAAACTAGGATTCGTAGATCCTGTATTTCGGCAATCAGCGCTTCTCCACCTCGATTACCCCTTCGCAGTTAACAGGAATAAATTACGGATATTTCCATGTAAAGCTTGGCAAAAATCGCGAACACGCAAGAGACAACGCGAAAAGAGCTAATATTAAAATCGAAACCGCGTGATCGCGCCATTAGCTAGTTTGTATAATCTTAAAAAAAATAACAAAAGAATACCGGAACCCAAAAGCTTCTCATTTCAAAACGTGAAAAATGAGAAACAATATGCGGCTGTTCATAACAAGCCAAGTGTAAACAGTTTGAAGTGGTCTAAAGAACGCCCCAGGGAAGCTGCGGATCGCCTTGCTTGCCCCTACTGTTAGTTTTCGATCGTCAACCAGTCTTACCTTTCTATCTAACCGGTACAACTCAGCACCACCACCACTTTGGTGTAATGGTTTTGACGACCACTTTGGTGTAATGGTCGAGAAGTTGAATATTAACCAAGAGGTCGCGGATTCGATTTAACTCACTTGTTGGCTGCTCAATTTACTACGAAAACCAGCTGCGGTGTTCACTCTTGGCTTTAGCTTCCCGTGAGGGCACGGGCGACTTTTTTTTCACCGCAACTCGCGACCGACAACTTGACAATACTGCCAACCAATCGCCGCGGTTACAACACTGACAATAATACCTTAGGAGTGCTCTAGGTCTAACATAACACCTTTACCTAAACGAAATACGTACCTAACCGTGAAGTTGTATTTGCCATCATTTGAACTAGATTATAGATTATAAAGACTTACGGAGCCGCCGTTTCTTGCAACCGCCTGTCTTGCGATAAGCGTTGCCAGGTCGCTAAACCTAATAGCCGGACAGACAAGCCAGTTTGGCCGGACATTTGGTTAAAAAAGCCGGACACCCTTTATTATTGAGGATTTTGTCTTAGTATTAATAGGTACGACAAAAAATTTCGGTTCAATACTCTCGTCGCCTACGCTCGGCCACTCGGTTTGTTTGCGAAATGTAAAAAACCTAACAAAAGCCGGACAAGACGGACACCGTTTATTTTGGCCGGACATGCAATCAAAAAGCCTAACTATGTCCGGCTTTATCCGGACGCCTGGCAACGCTACTTGCGATAGTCAACCGCCAAGTTTGCGGACGATAATCGCAACCGCGGCGGCTGCGTTGCTTTGCGCCAACGCGGCGAACGCGGGTGAATAACGCTTCGTGAGTCCTTATGACTGTGGTATTATTTATCCGCCAAACGCTAAACAAGATTTTTTGTAAAGTTCACTTGTCTGAAGCCATAGGTTACAGTCTCAATATTTTACGTTAATACAGTCGCAAGAATATAAGTAGACCTGAATAAACACTACATTGTAGTAGGGGAGGGTACACGAAAATCCTCAGTTTTATCGTGACAATGAACAGAATGACTGTAAAGCCTCATGTTTGTACAACGCATATCAGTCTCACCATTTTCATTACAATATCGTCCTTATTACAACGATATAAGACGCAATTGTATTTAGCTTGATGTGCTGTATTAGATATGTGAGCTCTCAGCCAGCAGTCATGTTTGAATTATAAATGTTGTGTTTACATCATGAAATGTAACAATACGAAAGGCTTAGGCTTCAGAAAAATATTATATTATGTGACGTTTGCTTTACAAGTCCCTAGATATAATTAAGTTTATATACTTCTGTTACAAAGAAACATAGTTTACAAACGTTTAAAAAATGTCAAATGGCTTAAATTTTTTTACAAAAAGGGCCATGAAATCCACAAATTCCTTTTGAATCCACCATTTCACGTGTTTTAATACTCATTCGACGTCAAAATTCTTGTGTATGAGGTTAGTGTGGCCACATCACAAAAATAACAGCCGGAACATTTCGTGCGAAAAATATTTTTAGGTAGAGCGCTGTAAAAAGACTTACAAGTGCTAAGTAAAGTCAGCGAAGTACGTGACGTTACCTGTGTTTATTTATTTATTTAGACGGTTATGTTTCTTTATTTATGTATGTACTGGTGGACAATTATTTTTCAAAAAGAGGGCGTTACAATTTTGACTTTAATGTCTGTGTGTGTGTTTGTGTTTTTGTGTGTGTATGTATGTGGCATCGTAGCTAAAGCTGAAAAAGATGATTATTTTGCTTTAAATTTCAGAACCAAAATACATCCAACTGTAATCACCTGAAAAGGTAGAACGGGAAGTTGCAGGACTTACAATATCTACAACTCACAACGTGACACAGAAGATGCACTGGAATCACAACACTGACACCAACAAACACTCGACGCGTTTCGCCACTACGCGTGGCATCCTCAGGAGATGTTTTCGCTTCGACAGACTACGAGCGACTGCACTGGCGCCGTTTCGTGGAAATTTAAAGCAAAATAATCATCTTTTTCAGCTTTAGTCATGCATTTCGGCAAAGTAACGCCTGATTCCATCAACTGCATCTAGAGATTGCAATCCGGATTATTCGAAATCCGAAAACGACTGAAAAATCCGGATTTTAAGACAATTTTTAAATCCGGATTTCCAGGACTCAAAACCGGTTTATTCGAATATTAGTTAATTCAAAATTTAGTAATAAAGTTTAGAGGAAACATATAAAATTAGTGTTGCTGAAATATAAAAATTAAATTAGGGTGCGGACAAACTTTTTCAAAATTGGAGAATTATGATTCTCCGCTACTGTTCTTAGAATGTTGTTGTTTTTGCTTGAAACTATCTCTCACTCTTCTGAGCAACGAAGCTGTTTTCCTGCGAATAATCGCGTGGAAGCCGTCAGTGTGGGCTTGCGCAAACATCTCCGATGCACTACAATATCGTGGTAGTCTCAACAGCACTCTAAAATCATTATTATATTGGACGCGTAGGACATCCAGCGATTTTTTGGTGTAATTGACCCACAGATTGCACGTGTACATGCTCTGACAGTACGCCTTAAATAGGGTAATTTTGACGTGATCCGTACATCGTGCGAATCTGCGGGCCAGCATGTTAGACCTAACCGCTAGCGCCCTACGTTCCCTGTCTATACATTGTGTTTCAGGTCATCAGCAAGAAAATGGCCGAGGTATTTAAAAGAGGTTACATCTTCCCGACTTTTGCCACTGACCCCAAAGACCATGTACTCACATTTCAAAATTTGTATATCAAACCATGCGAGGCAGCATAAGCTTCACACACTTTTAGTAATTCTCTCATTCCCCCACCGAAGGGCCCAGCAGCACCATATCATCTGCATAGCTGATGTTGTTCACACACACCTCACCAACACTACATCCGACACGCCTGTTGCTAATCTAGCATATGAGAGCGTTCACGTAAAGGTTGAAGAGCCTGGGAGACGTTAGACCCCCCTGTCTCACCCAGCACTCCAGCCCATACGGATCACTCAACGTACCGTCCCACTTCAAATGGTTTGTTTGATTATCGTACCAGTATTTTAACAGACCATATATCTCAGAAGGTACACCCTTGCTTTCCACCTTCTCCCAGAGCACTTTATACGAGACAAGATCAAATGCCTTGAAGAGATCGAGGAAACAGGCGTACACCGGTGTACTGCGATCTATGTAGTATTTAACGGTTTAACGGCACTTTCAGTTGAGAGTCCGGGTCGAAACTCGAACTGTGCATCATGAAGATGTATGAAATCGTTTAATATTGTATCAAGAGCACCTTCTAACTCCTTTGTTGGACTAATGAGTAACTAGTTAATGTTGGACTCTGAGTTGATGCTTACATTTCATATTCAATCTTGTATTATCATGAATGTAAATAGTACGACGCGAATGTAGGCTCGTATTCGTATTTGTGTAATCTTTGGGTTCAAAAACACTCGATTTGCCCGCGCTAATTCAAGTCGAAATGGCGTTATTCGAGAATGGTGATCGCGGTGAACTTCTTAAGCGGGTTATGATAAGGCGGCTGCCAATACCTCCAAGCAGTGGAGAGGCTGAAAGGGCTTTTTCGACTGCCGAAATGCTATAATTATAATGAATTAAGATCGCGCCTGAAATGACGATACTCTTGAAACCTTCATGTTCTTAAGATTTATATTTTTGAAGAAGACTGAATAAGTATACACTCGTTTAAATATATTTACTTACTTTTGCTAATGATTATATTGAATATTTCGTATTTATGTTGTTCCAATTCTAAAAAGACTAATTTTTAAAGTGGGAAAGAACCTGAAGTTTTGTTTTTATTGTGATTGTGATCCTGCCTGATAATTGATAAATGTTAATTTATATAATTAAATGTGTTTTATTACACATTTTAAAGAAAGTTAATTTTATTTCGAAAAATCCGGATATTCCGAATTATTCAGATTTAACTCAAATGCTGAAACTAAAATCCGGATTTTCAAAAAATCCGGATTTTGCAATCTCTAACTGCATCGTAGCTCCCGAACGGATGAACCTATTTCAAAGCGTTTTGACGTGACAACGTCTTATAAATTGGTTTGCCGGGTGACACTTCAAGAAACTGCGTTACGCTCCGCTCACGTTATGCGCTCACAATGAGAGCGAGTGAGAGGCACGCGTCCCTTCGACTCGGGCATGGTTAGCCCGCCTAAGAGCGAGTGAGACAGACATAAAAAGTGAAAGGCACGCGTCCCTTCCACTCGAGCACAGTTAACCCGCCTAAGAGCGAGAGAGACAGAGAGAGAGTGAGAGAGATAGGCATACACACCGGTTCATGTTATACGAATGAATATTCACATTAAAATTATTTTACCACTCAAAGTCGTTGTCACGTAAAACTTTCGCCCGTATACCGACTTTACAGGCAACCAATTTTTTTTATACGAAAGATAATTAAATCACAGTGGTTTGAGAAACTTTTATTATTCTCATACTAACTGTGCCCTGCAATTTCGACCGCATACAACCCAATTTCTACGTATGCCAAAGAAACCGTGAAGTTTTACGGGATAAAAGTACCCTAAAAGTTTATTCCAAATTTCATCCTAATCGGTCCAGTAGTTTTGGCGTGATAGAGTAACAAACACCAATACATACTTACAAACTTTCGCGTTTATAATATTAGTAGTACTACATCGTCCCGTAAAAGCCATTGAAATTTAAAATAATAATAATAATATTTCTTTAATGCACAATTACAATATTATATAAAATACAATAACAATAAATTAAACTTTAAGCAGATTGCATTGTGCAAATTGTAGATTGAAACGCACGAAAATTTTGCAGGGGTCCCCAAACTAGGCAGAGCCTGTGACTTGGGAGAACCAGTTAACAACTATGTGAATACCCAATAATAAAAAATAAAATAAAAAACTTAACTTACTTAAAAAGATTTAAAATTACAAAGCAGCTATTTCTAATGCTATAACAAAATCGGAAAATACAACAATAAATAACAAACTATGCATCAACTCGACATAATAATTTCAGTAGTGTCATAATCCAAAATAACTCGGCTGTTCTATTTGCGTTCTATTTTAGCTCTACAAACAGGCGCATAGTTTCATGGAACTATTCTGTAATGCACGACTTCAGTACAAGAATGCTTCATACCTCAACAATGTTGCTGTTAGCGTTTTTAGGGAATAAACTATTTGATGTATCGTGCTAGAGATAGTAGATGGTAGAGTTTAGACTTTAAATAGTTAAATAAACGGGATTGAATAGTATTGCTCAAGATAACCAGTTTGAAGGGAAACTGAGGCATTTTCGGGATAAAACAGGTAAAAAATTTATTTAATTACAAATCAAAAAGCCGTATACTAAAATATTTAAAAAAAAACAGTGAAATGTATTAATAGGATGTGCATTTGGCACAAGTATTGCTATTATTTTGGTCAGACTAGTACCTAAACGGTAAGATAAGAAACTCTAATACGGGGAAGCAAATGTTAGGTAGTGAAAAAGCTATTTAGTGTGAAAAAGGTCGCATTTCATGATTTTTCCATTGTGATAAGAAACTGTTATTTTTTACGCTTATTGAATTTCTTATCAGGGAATTACGAATCAGATTATTAATATGCCATTTAATTCTTACGTAAATGTGGTTTTATTAATTCAATAAAGCCTTGCTTTGATGGTAATATAACCATATAATAATATGTAGATTTTTTGTTACGTGATGATGAGGATGCTTTTAATTATTGTATTTTAATCTTTAGAACCCACAACATTAATTGCGTATCTGTTACCACCAATCGCGGACGTACTATTTATGAAATATCGAAACGCCGGTCTCCCATAGATTTTGTATGATGATACTAGCTTATGACGCCATTATTTACACTTATCATTCGCGGACTGTTTGTGAATTTTAGATTAATTAAAATCAAATATTGCGAAAAATAAGAAATGACCAATCAGTTAAGGTGGTATTACGAGTTGATTTTGAGAAATAGGGGTTCGGATTTTATTGTGATCTGTGTCAATACACAATTACGTGTCTACCTATAATTCGATGACCTGGATGCACCAATGTTAGTCGGGATATTAATGCAATCAAATCAATACCTACTAAACTACTGCATAAAATTATAAACCAATTTAGTTTGCCAACTGTGATATATAGCTGGACCGGAGTTTGTAGTAATTGCAATAGTTACAGTAGCCATGTTTCATAGTTTAGTATTGTTGACAATAGCTGTTGATAAGCTTCACTTTGTGGATATTGCATTAACGTTTTAAATACGGCATGTCAACGGATCGGAAATGGTTGCCAAAGTATTTCCGATCCGTTGACATACCGTATTTAAAACGTTTCAGACTTCAGTCTAAACTGAAAAGTTGCCGAAAGTATTCTCAAGTTAAGAATCTGATCAAATCTGATATAATAATAAGAATCTGATTCAATGTGTCTGAAAATTATTCCCACAGTTTTGACCATCGCGACATGTAAATACGCTATTTGACGCACAGTGTACGACAATGACAGCTGGTTGATAGTCTTAATGCAGATATATGACAGCTGACAAGATAATGTTATACCTTAATTTACGCATATACCACAAAATGTCATTTTCATGTTGACGGCTCTGTTTTTGTTAGCGCGCACGCTATATCCTAGAGCAAATTTGTTCAAACCTAACCGACCCAACACACTACCATACATAGACAGTTCATCCCAGTGGAATTGAGAATTGGAATTGAGTTGGTATGCAATGAATCATATAGGTATAGAATAAAAGAATCAAATCTGATATTTTAGAATCTACAATACCAGAATAACTAACAAGGCTGTCTGGAAGAGATCGCCACAAGCGATAAGACCGCCTAAATTGTATCTTTCTTTGTTAAACTTGTCTGTAATTTTTGTTTTGTGTTGTACAATAAAGTGATAATCTAATCTTATGTAACTTTTATTCTGGGTTCTTTAATGTAGAACATTATTTTCTGCCTAATTTAAGTTTACTTAAATAAATTATAATTATTCAATAATCTCTAGTTATATTCTGATATTGTTGAATCTACAATATACGAATAGATTCTTCTATATTGGGTTTTATAATGTAGAACATTATTATTAACTTTTTTCTATGTTTACTTAACTATAAATCAGTTCAGTCGCTTACGCGTGAAAGAGTAACCGACAGCCATAGTTAGCGAAGTTACCTGCGAATTATTTCAGCTATAGAAATAGAAATAGAAATACATTTATTTTTATTATTTATATGAAAGAACATTTAATGAAAATAGCAATTTCTGCAAGGATTTACGGCTTCATCCTATGAATTGTCTTGACGAATTCAGGTGATACGAAATATATGCACACACTTTTAAATAAGTAAGTAATTACATTTCTTACGGCCGCTGTTGCAATGACGTATTGAAACTTTATGTCTGTTGAAAATTTAATTAGAAAACGGATGTATATTCATTAACTCGTAGTTTGTAGCATACAGGGTGTCCAAGTAGTAGCTTGACCGATGTCCTATAGCTAAAACATATATTGTTGTGATACATATATTTTTTTAACACCGTGGGTGCTTATAGACAGAAGTAAATAAGAGAATGGCAAAATTTTTCGATCAGACTATTTAATATTTTGTTATTTACAGGTACTGAAATAATCTACTGGTTTTCGTACGATATTTTATTATTAAAACCGTGACACTTTTACTAAGGTCATATTTTTTGACAGTAGGGCATCGGTCAAGCTACCCACAGTTAAAGTTTTATACATTAATTCCTGGACACCCTGTATATCCGTACCCTATCCACAGTAACAAAAACATTTTGGCATAACAATGTGCTTTTGTTGGTCAATTACGGAAAACACACACACATGAAATAATATTTTTATTTGATGTCTTAACTTCATTTAGGATAGTGTATTTACTAAGTCTTACCTGTAATTCTGAAGATGTGTTCTTACTCTATTAAACTCTCGATCTACAAAACTTGATTTCACCAGAGTAACTGTAACAAATAAACAAAAGGTTTAATTAAATCTTAAAAGTACATACGAACGAAAACGCGTCGTGATAAGTATCGTTTGCAACCCTCTGTGTGAGCACGAACAACAATCGTAACGTACCTCTTGGTAGCGTTTACTATTCGTAAGCTGTGGGGTGAGCACGAACAGCTATCGCAACGTATTTGTTGCATCTACTATTCGTAAGCTGTGGGGTGAGCACGAACAACTATCATAACGTATACGTAGCATTTAATATTCGTAAGCTTTGGGGTGAGCACGAACAGCTATCGCAACGTATTTGTTGCATCTACTATTCGTAAGCTGTGGGGTGAGCACGAACAACTTTCATAACGTATACGTAGCATTTAATATTCGTAAGCTTTGGGGTGAGCACGAACAGCTATCGCAACGTATTTGTTGCATCTACTATTCGTAAGCTGTGGGGTGAGCACGAACAACTTTCATAACGTATACGTAGCATTTAATATTCGTAAGCTTTGGGGTGAGCACGAACAGCTATCGCAACGTATTTGTTGCATCTACTATTCGTAAGCTGTGGGGTGAGCACGAACAACTTTCATAACGTATACGTAGCATTTAATATTCGTAAGCTGTGGGGTGAGCACGAACAACTATCATAACGTATACGTAGCATTTAATATTCGTAAGCTTTGGGGTGAGCACGAACAGCTATCGCAACGTATTTGTTGCATCTACTATTCGTAAGCTGTGGGGTGAGCACGAACAACTTTCATAACGTATACGTAGCATTTAATATTCGTAAGCTTTGGGGTGAGCACGAACAGCTATCGTAACGTATTCGTAGCGTTCACCTATCGCTAACTCGTCAATTTGTATGGTAAACTGAAACTAAAACTAAATTTATTATTTATATTTTATTTATTATTTATAACCAAATCGCTTCGTATATTCACATTAAATCGACTGTTTCACTTTTTTCTCCGTGGAGGTCAATACCTTACTACTTGTTCAGACATTCATTTGCAAAAATATATTTTTATTTTTATATAGGTGCGACCCATACTCACAAGTAGTAACTTCGACCTAATTCGATTTATCCAGTTATTTTCGCTAAATTCTAATAAAACAACACAATCTAAAAGGTAACATAGAACGATATATATCGAAATACCAGCATATTATAATATCAAAATCGCGGCTTATAACACTCACAGCCGCAAGCCCGCTTTAATTACCGTATCAATGCTTCATACGTTTCAATAGGGTTGCCACAATTGTTTGGATACATACATCGGAAATTAATCTCTCTAGTAAATTATGTGTAACAATTCGTGCTACTAAATTATATCATAAACATAAATTATTATTACATTTAAGATAGGAGATTGGGTTAGTGATGAGGCTAAGATCACAATCGGAGTTCCTCAAGGTAGCATAGTCGGACCTACCTTATTCTTGGCCTTTATCAACGACCTTTGTCTCATGCGGCTGCGCGGAGGTAGGATATACACCTTTGCCGATGACACTGCCCTTTTCTTCAGCGGAACCTCCTGGATCGAAACTTTTGCCAGTGCCCAAGAAGGTATCGATCATGTCACAGCCTGGCTGGGGAGTAATAAGCTCTCTCTTAATGTGAGCAAAACCAAATTTATTTCATTTACTTTGCGATCTAACACCCAGCCACCCCCAAGCCTCCAGATAACGGCTCATACATGTAGCCCGGTAGCCATCTCTGCTTCTTCGTGTGATTGCGCCCCTCTTGAACGCACTCCCAGCATTAAGTATCTTGGTATCATTGTGGACCAGTGTTTGACTTTTAAACCCCATGTGGAGTCATTGGTGCCCAGGATCCGTAAACTAATTTTTGTTTTTAAGAGCCTTCGTAATGTGGCTGATCCTAAAATTATCAGGATGGTCTATTTTGCTTTATGTCAG
Source organism: Pyrausta despicata (assembly GCA_963921415.1). Lineage (NCBI taxonomy): Eukaryota > Metazoa > Arthropoda > Insecta > Lepidoptera > Crambidae > Pyrausta > Pyrausta despicata. The sequence goes on along the minus strand of OY992867.1, from coordinate 4,939,971 downwards.
CCATTAGTTCAGTACTGTATTTCTACTTGGGGCGGAGCTGATAAAACTACTCTGTTGCAAGTGGAGCGGGCCCAAAGAGCGGTCCTTAAAGTAGCAGCTGGTTTCCCAATACTGTATCCTACATGGAATCTTTATAGGAAATGGAATGTCCTTACAGTACGCCAGTTGTTTATTCTGCAGATAGTTTTAATTAAACACTCTTGCCTATGCTTCGACCCACTCCTTGCTGTAGTGAAACGTCGACATGACCTTGTCTGTGACAGAGACCGTCTGAAAACAGCTACATCGCAAAAGTTTTACTGTTTCTTGGGAGGATATCTCTATAATAACTTAAATAGGGAATTAAACATCTACCCACTCATTCGAACCAGATGCAAGTCTGTTGTCATGTCCTTCCTCATGACCCTGGACTATGAAGCTACTGAACTACTTCTAGTAGTTCCACAATAAAATTAAAAATAAAATATATATATTAGAATTTGATCTATCCCAACATTCATTTCAGAATCCGTAGTAAGTAACGTACACTCACACCCATACACACACACACACTCACATGCAAACTCCGCACATGCACAAACACACATGCACACACATATGCAAGCACACTCGCACACACGTACGCACACACTCACACGCTCCCATGCACGCACACACTCACGCGCTCGACACACATTTGTAAGATAGTTGTCAATTTTGTTTTGTTTCCTTTTTTTAGTTTTTTCCTTTGGTTTATAATGTAAGAGAATTATTTTATAATAGTCTTTGGGATATCTACGGGCGGGGCCTGGTGACCTGTAGAACCGGTTATTGTAACCTATTTCAGGCATCAGCCTCTCGCACCTTGGGTACACCTCTCTATTAATATAAATTTAGAATATTTATACTATGTACCCTTTGTTGTGATGAGGAAACAAATAAATATATTATTATTATTATTATTATTATTAAATATAAAATAATAACAACTTTTCGCGGCTTGTTTGATGCCGTAACTCCCAAACGTTTAGATTTTTTTATAAGTTTTATAAGTTTGACTTTTGAGTTTGATTTTGTTTAGTGTATGTGTTTGTGTATGTCTGTATGTGTCTGTGGCATAGTAGCTCCCGAAAAAAAACGCACTGAAATAGTTGGTGAGGTTTTTTTTATACGACAAATCTACACTAATATTATAAAGCTGAAGAGTTTGTTTGTTTGTTTGTTTGTTTGTTTGTTTGTTTGTTTGAACGCGCTAATCTCAGGAACTGCTGGTTCGAATTGAAAAATTATGTTTGTGTTGAATAGACCATTTATCGAGGAAGGCTATAGGCTATATAACATCACGCTGCAACTATTAGGAGCGAAGAAATCATAGAAAATGTTAAAAAAACGGGGAAAATTATTCATCCTTGAGGGCTTCCGTTGCGTACGCTGCGAAAACGGTTCAAGATACCAAAAATATATGTATGAACGAATTATTCCTCTTACAATGATCTAAAAAAATGTCTGGGACAGTATATGTCTATCTTTTAAGATCAAGTCACTAGAACCGTTTTTGTGGTAATCAAATTTGACCGAAATTAATGCATTATTTGTTAAGAGTTGTATCAACGTAATAATATTAATCTTTATCCAAATAAATGTGTTGTTGATTATGAGTATTTAATTGTGAACAAAATTGTCCTTGACATCACTTAATTTCAATGAATATCTTAGAAGATATTACAATTTTAAAATAACACCAAAATAAAATTCACCCGCGCCGCATGATGTGCAAAACATGACGCTGCAAGGAAGAGAGGCGTTAGTTTCGAGCGACGCGGAGAGGGGGGAGTAGCTCTACGAGTTACCATGAAGAACCAAGATTAGATTTAATTAATGACCAGTTGCGTCATATCTTCACGTCGACCCTACCGCAGTGCCTAAAAAGCCGGTTGTTTAACCAATGCGTCTTACAAGTCTTATTAACCTACGGAGCCGAAACGTGGAACATGACAGTCAACTCACCGACTACACGTCACTCAGCGTGTTATGGAAAGGTCTATGTTGGGGTCTCATTAAGGGATAAGATCCGGAACGAGGTCATACGACATAAGACTAAGGTAACTGATGTTGTCATAAAATAAAGTAAATAAAGCTAAAGAGGCAGTGGGCTAAGCATGTCTGTCGCAGAACCGACGAGAGGTGGAGCAGGAAGGTTTTTGAATGGAGGTGGTCTCCATGGTGGTGGTCTTAGGTAAACGTAGTGTGGGACGCCCCCTGGCTAGATGGACAGACGACTTGAAGAAAGCAGCAAGGTAGGATGCAAAGAGCGGGAGATCGTGCGCTGTGGCGGTCCTTGGGGAAGGCCTATGTCCAGCAGTGGACTGTAACAGGCTGATAGACCAGTGACCGTGTATAATAAGTAAACCGCGTAAATATAAAAGTTTGGAAATTAAATAAATTAATAAAAATAATCTGGGACGAATGTTCCATGATCCATAGAGCTCATGTAGAGGGTCTAGATAGGACTCTTAGAAATATAAGAAGCTGTGATAAAATCATCATCATAAAATTACTGTTATGTTTGCGGGGGACTTTCGACCAACTATACCAGTAATAGTAAGGGGAACAAGGGCAGACATTGTTAAGTCTTGCCTTGAAAATAACCCAATATGGAAGGTTGTAAACATCTTAAAATTAACTACAAATATGAGAGCACATTTGAGAGGAGGTAGAAATAGTCCTCCAGGCCGATTTCGACCACGGCGGCAAATCTCAACAGAGATCAGCCAACTACGCAGGAGATATTATAGTGCACAAGTATGAGCACAATAAACGAGTGCACTCTCAAACTGCACTGTTCCATCACTCTTAAAGTTCGGTGAGACGGCAATCCGACATGACCGGAGAGAGATCAGGCGCATGACCAACGGCTTAACTTGCTTTGCGAGGCACGGGGGTGTAACACCGCCAACTTCTCGACTCCGAGCGGTTTTTGAGAGATTCATGACAGAAAATCTCAGAAACAATTTTGGCTCGACCTGGGATTCGAACCTAGGACCTCTTGGATGTTAGGCAGAAACTTTACCACTAGGTACACCAACGAGGCAGTGGTAGGGAGGTAGTATAACTTTTTCCTTCAAAGTTACTTTTAATAGGAGACGGGAAAGTACCTCACTTTGATAATAAAATTGCAATTGAACGAGATTATGGATTAAGAGTGAGTTACATTGAGGACTTTTTATCGAAAGTTCACCCAAAAATAAGCGAAATAGAAAAAAAGATCATCAATGGATGTGTCAAAGTGCAATATTGGGAGTGAGAAACTGTTAGCGTAGACGAAATTAATAAAATAATGATTTGAACACAAGTGGCCTTTCCCCATATTCCCTAAAGTTAAAAATAGGTGCCCAAATAATTTTACTTAGAAATTTTAAACCACCGGGACCCGACTTCAAATCTTATTTCTTCGCAATATGAAACGTGATGGTTGCAATAGTTTAGACTGGTTTAGCAGTTGGTCAAACAGTGCTTATACCTCGCACCTCAATGATTTCAAATTGATTACCTTTTAATTTAAAAAAAATTCAATTTTCTGTTAAGCTATCTTTCACCGTTACAATTAATAAATCACAGGGGCAAACATTTAAACACATAGGAATTAATTAACGTCAAGACTGCTTTTCACACATATGTCACGTTGTCAAAATCAGACCTACAAACGCGTTGCGGACAAAACTAACATGTTCTTCTGACGCAAGAAAATAAAACTAGAAAAACAATTAACGCAGAAGTACTTTAAGCTAATTATGTTCTTTTAAAAACTTAAAAAATAAATTGTCTAAAATAATAACAAAAAAATAAATTTGCAAAAATAAAATGATGCCCAAAATAAATATTCCACGCGGGCGAAGTCGCGGGCACAGCTAGTAATTTATAACTGGTTCTTATATTCTTCTCTCCTATATTTTGATTGAATTGAATTGAATAGTTGTTTGGAAGGTCAAAGTACATCAGACCGTCGATGCAACAGCCGTTTTCCTGACTCATTTCGGGGGGTGTTTTGAATTTAATTTTGTTTCAGGTTTAGCACATGCATTCGCTCACACCGTCAAGCTGGTAAAAGTATAATGAATATATTGAAATTACGGACAGTGCCTTATAGATTAGGGGCATATTCAATGTTTAAACGTACGTAAGAGAGTAATGAATAGTTGTGATTGCAATGGGGTAATTGATCACTAATATAATCGTTGACGTACTTTTTAGCGACTGTTAAACGCTTTAACTCCATAGAACTATGTACAGGAATAACACGCCATGATGACGTAATCGCGTATTTACCCGACGAAGTGACTTTTCATCGATTTGAGATCAATCAATAATCAAATATTACGAACAGCAGAATAAAGTAAATGAAAGGCGGTCGTAAGTTATCAAATTTTTTGGAGATAACAGTTTTCGAATATTTCTTTGGTAGTGGACACAAACCTATTTTTTTCTCAAAAATAAATATCTTATGATACACTACAATATCATAATTAGACCGTCGAAAACTATGTACATCGACGCCAATTTGCTGTTCGCTACATGACTGGTGTTTTTAGGTATTAAATACTTAAATATGTCACTAAAACAATTATTTTTATGTTTTAACAAATATCCTGAAATGTAACTTAATCATAGCCACATCTCACCGCCTGCTGCCTTCCGGCTATGACGTCACATCCATTCGTGACAGTGTCAACCCTAGGCCACGTTAATTAAGTTAACAAAATGTTTGCGATGTGTTAAATTGCGCCGATACAACAATATTGATGGCATCAAGTTTAGTTTACCTCGAGATATTGGATGGTAATTAGCGATTGGGGTACTAAACTGAGTAAACTGTTGACTTAAGACTGTACTTGACATATTATTAGGCATTTAGAGTTCTGTTTTTAATTTTAAATGCAATCGTGTGTGGATTTTCCAGAGCAAAATGTTATCTATAGTGCTTGTTCGGATAGTGAAGTTGAGAAATAATTTAAAAGATGTCTGAATTTCAATGTGAAAGGTAGCCTTTGCTTTTCTTAAGATCAAATCCATGTCTGCATGACTGCATCAACACGAATCTTTGGCTAAACAATTACGTTTGAATATCACGTTGGACCAATATTTGTGCGTATGACCAAACGCAAATGACACTCTATCAGAAGCGAGTCGCAGTTGTGGCCTGAGCCTAAGGTCATGTCCTATTACCAACCAAACCGAGTTAAATACGTTCGTCCATAAGGACTCGAAACTCGAGCCCGCGGAGGCGGTGGAAAAAAGTGACCACGAATCTTTATTACATCAACGCATTCATCCTAAAGTTTGTTGGTATTGCAAAATATGCTTGCACGAACGAAGTCACAAACAATTGCTTGTCGCGCAAACTGCGTAAACATTCAACACGCATCCCTGGCTAAACAATAATTACGTTTGAATATCACGCTGGACCAATATTTGTGCGTTTGACCAAACGCAAATGACACTCTTTCAGAAGCGAGTCGCAGTTGCCGCCTGAGCCTAAGGTCAAATCCTATTGGTACCAACCAAACCGAGTAAAATTCGTGCCTCCATTAGAAACCGAAACCCGAGTATTTAGTACTAAACCGGTGGTGGAAACTACGATATAAGAGGATTTAATAAAATGACTACGAATCTTTGTCGCATAAACGCATTCATCCTAAAGTTTGTTGGTATTGCAAAATATGCTAGCACGTCGTTCACAAACAACTGCTTGTCGCGCAAACTGTATAAACATTCAGCACGCATCCCTGGCTAAACAATAATTACGTTTGTATATCACGCTGGACCAATATTTGTGCGTTTGACCAAACGCTGGGGGCTACGTTGTTTCGGGCTCGGCGGAGCGGAACGCGTAATCTGTTAAATTTTGGATTGCAATTTAAGTGTATACTAGATAATCTAGAATACGCTGGTATACTAGATTAAAGCACGTTAAGCCGTTGGTCCTGCGCCTGCTCTCTCTCCGGTCATGTCAGATTGCCGTCTCACCGAACTTTGAGAGTGATGGAACAGTGAGTGCACCTGTGTATTGCGCTCACACTTGTGCACTATACTATCTTCTGCGTAGTTGGCTGATCTCTGTTGAGATTGGCCGCCGTTGTCGAAATCGGCAAGGAGGACTATTATTATTATACTAGATTAGGTATGTTATACAGGGCGTAAACAAAAACACATTTAAAAAAAATACACATCAAAACAATCGAGATACGAAATTTGGGTGCGATTAACTAGAACACTAAAAACATAACTCTAATTCGGCAATTGGGTAAGTAAGTAGGTAACACTAACGATAAACCTGCACGTACAAAGTTTTTTTTGTAATAGTTTTTGGAACTACCTGAGGTTATTTTATCACCTGACCGTTTTTATTCTATTGATTGAACTTGAGTTCATTCTAACTAAGTATTTATCCAAAAGGTAAAAAAAGGTTAAATTAATCGAGGTTTAAGATCAAATACAATGTAATATTCACTTAAAACAATCTTCCATTTTAATATGACAGAGTTTTAAACCACTTTTTATTCTCTCATCAGCCTATATACGTCCCCTTGCACAGGAGCACAGGCCTCACCTCAACTACGACGCGGTACTAGCCATACTCCATCACGCGGGCTCAGTGCGGATTGGTGGAGGGGTGTTTGTGAGGTAAGTGACCAAACTTATTGTCAGATGTTGTAAAGCCGCCCGAGAGCCGCTTACAAGGCTTAACGACTAATATCTATAGATATACCTTTTGGGGTCACTACCAAAGCGCTGCCACCACTGCGCCACAAGCACCTCTACACTTTTTGTTATTAAAGAAAATAAGCTCCAGAAATGTGTCCCACAAACACAACATCTTAACGACGCGCCTGAGGCACAAAAGTCTTATCTAGGTTACATCTCGCCTTTCAGGCTGTTAGTCTCAAAGGCTTTTTAACTTTGCGAAGGACTCTTTTCAGCCTAAGCAGGTATGAGATTTTCGGGAGGGCTTTTTTGAAACTGTACCGCAATTAACCGCTTTGACATTTGTAAGGTAGGTACTTACTTACAGTCACGGGATGAATGTTAAGTAGATGTGATTGTAATAAGGTCGCAAGTCGAATGCACCTGTTTAATTTTTGTGTGACTGTATCACGTACGGCGCAAAAAGCAGTCGTAATAGCCATATGCCGAATACGATATGGGTATGTTTTTGTATTATTTTCAAACAAGCATCAAGCAATAAATTCTCTTCTTTTTTCTTTTTTTTTAATTCTCAAAAAACATTTAGGACTTTTACAACATGTAATGCCAGTCCCATCGTACCCTAATAAATGTGTATATGACTAGGTTAATGATATGTCAATAAAATAATGCACATACTATTAGAATTCAATACAACAACAAAAAACAGATTTACAGTAAAAGATTACTAGTCACCATTTCACAAATTAGTTTAGCTGCAACCGACGTGCTTGCTTGAAATTGTGAGTTTAATGTTTTCACGATAACACGTCGAAGCAAAATACTGCGACAATATTTTCTTATACTCATATAATGAGGGCCATTTTGCATTAAAATGGGTTAACAACACGCAACAACCAAAAACGTATGATTAAAATTTCATCAATATTTGACTACCTTTTAATTTGTAAACAAACCCTGGGACCTTTTAAAGATATTCGCAATATTATTTATTAAGTATTTTTTGCGTTCACAACAATGCGAATTTAAAAATAGCGTTGTTAACGAAAAAAAACTTTATAAATAAAATGTTGCCTTTTTCATCTTAACCGATTGTTAAATATTTGTAAAAATATTTATCTCGGTTGATTTGAGGGTGTCTCCCACAATCATTGATGAAACATACGGTCGCTTAAAATGTTAGAATGCACTTACAAAACTCAGCGACGCCCCATTAAGATTCTCGGTAGCTTAGTTGGTTAGAATGAATGAATGAATGAATGAATGAATGAATGAAATGAATGAGTGAAAGAAATATTTATTTGCACAAAACATGGTAACAATAATGACATCACAAATAGGTATAAGCATATAATATATGTGGTTTACAATTATATAAGTTTTCGGTACATTACAATTTATATTTAAAATTCAATTAAATTCAATAAAATTTCAATCTCAAACTAATTACAATAATAATAAATTCAGTAGTTTAAAAATAATGTCACACAAATTACAAACTAACAAATTCATTAATTGAATAAAAGCATTTATCTACAAGCCATTGGTAATTTTTTTTCTTAAATTGATTTAAAGGTAGATCTGTTATCAAAGTTGGTAAATTATTATAAATTCTTATGGCCATAGGGTAACAATTCTTTCTAAACAATTCCGTTTTCATAATCGGAAATTTAATTATTTCAGGATGTCGTCTACTGTATAACTGATTGTCTTGAAACTTTGTGAAGAAATGAGGATTTTTTTTAACAAACAATGAATTTCGTAAATATATAGGCATGGTAGTGTCAATAAATTCAATTTAACAAACAGTGGTTTACATGAGTCTAAAGGGTGTGCGTTGCACATGGCTCTGATGCATTTCTTTTGTATTTTAAACAAAGCCTCAATATCGCTCGAGTTCCCCCAGATTACTATTCCGTATCTTAGAATAGACGCGACGTAGCCATGATACCCAAGAAGAGAAAGTTTTAAATTATTCGTCTTTTGAATTCGATACAATACAAGCACAAAACGGTTAAGCTTATTACATAAATTATTGATTTGTAATTTCCACGAACAATTTGAATCTAAGGTCAGTCCCAAAAATAGAGCATTTGAAGAATTCTCTAGAGCATAGGACCCGACTTTCAAAGGTCGGGGGTTCGAATCCTCCCTGATGACCGAAGCCGAAAAGAGTTTTTTAAGTGTTATGATGTCTTTTCGAATAATTGCAAGTCTTAAAGTTAACTTTTTTTGCCAGACAGTATAGTACCGTGTAGGTACTTGTAGATTTTTAGCTAGTGTATAAGATCTAGAAGGCAATGTGGTAAGTCCATTAAGTTTACACCTAATTCTGAGGTATTTTATGGTTTTAGTTCAACTATAAAGGCACACACATGTATTAACTTTTGCCGTCAATGTTGGCTGAAGTAATAAAATAATTACCTATAGTACTTGCTTATACAGGGTGGCGATCACAATACGACAATTAAATTTCTGTTTGTTACGCTTTCACGTCTTAACTATTGAACAGATTTGGATGAAGTTTGGTACGCATAGACGGTCACGTCAACAATATATACAGGGTGTAAAAAAACCTTAACGAAGCCGAATACCACATATTCTACCAATTGTTACGATCATTTTTTTCCTTTACACCATACCTGGGAAGTTAACGGTTACTGAGATATTGATGGTTAAAGTTTGAAAAAAAAATTGATGATTGTTACAGAAATGACTTTTGTCCGTTATAACTGAACTTTTTTCCAAAGAAATATGATACAAATTTTCACTAGTTCTTTCATAAAAAGCCTCTAAATGGCACACTCCGCAATGAACAGCGCACACTCGAACCGAACCGCGTCGCGGCGGCGTAAAGCAACACGCCCCGCGGTGACTTTTCCGCGTGCGCGCCGTACATTGCGGGTTAGAATTAAATTATTTTTTTTGATGTCAAAAAATTAATGTTGTTTCCCAGCCAAAATTTCTTTTTTTTACGATTTGGTTTGATGTACTGAACGCGTGGTTGACGGCTTCGTTAAGGTTTTTTTTACACCCTGTATGTGTGTTAACTTTCATCCCAATCTGTTCAGTAGTTTAGGCGTGAGAGCTTAACAGACAGAAATTCAGTTGTCGTATTGTGTTCGTCACCCTGTATAAGATTCCCCTAGATTATTCTCGGTATAAATCGCGAATCCAAATATCAAAATAAAGATTTATTGGATCAGTTAGGCTCAGGCTACACCTGCTACTTTCTGCCGCGGCGCCTCAATTGCTGACAGTCGCGAATCGCGACGACATTATGCCGCAGGTGTAGCCTAAGGCTTAGTTTAATTTAGTTAAAACTAAAAAAAAGCGCTTATAGGTAAATACATTTCATATGAGAAATAAGATTGAAATATTTTACGTATGTATTTCAAGCAAGAAAACTGAATACACAGTGGTGAAACTACATTTAAAATAAACAAACTTTAGATTGCAGTGAGCTCCCGAAGTTGTAAGATTGTAAAAGCAAATAAAACAACTTTATATTATTCTGCATATGGTTGGTTTAATTACGGCATATGTCTCGAAGACAAATATAAAACTTGGAGCTGTAGTAAGCCATAGCTTAAGGTAAACGGCCAGTTCACTAACACGATAAGAAGTAAAATTATTTTTATTTATTTATTGGGCACACCAACAACAGATACAATTGAGCAAACAAAAGACTTACATGCAGTAAAATAGTGTTGCTAATTGCACTATCAATTAAAGGTGTACACAACATGCGTGATAACTTAGTAGTTGCAAAATATGATACGATTTTCATAAGAATGAATCTATTTTGACAGAAATAAGATATTTAAAAAAACAGGATTGCAAAAAAGCTAAAATAACAAAAGAAAAAAACATAACAAAATAATTAGGTAATGGCTACGGCTATAGTGGCCCTGAACTTGGCCAGGGAAATTAGTTCACCTTTGTACAAAAAGTTAGTTATTTTACTATAAAAACAAAATACCCAAAAGTTATCCAATTTCAAGGAGACGTGTGTATCATCGTGGACATAACAGGTTTGAGATTGAACGTCGAGTATTTATCAACTTTTCAAAGTGACGCCCACTTTGGTGTAATGATGGCCAAGAAGTTGACTATTAACCAAGAGGTCGCAGTTTCGATCCCCGCACTGTACAAACATTTGTGTGCATGAACATGTCTGTTTGTACTGGTCTGGGTGTAACATGTATCTATTTAAGTTTGTTTGTAATACCACTGTTGATTCTGATATCAGTAACACAAGTGCTTTAGCTGCTTACCACGGAGGCAGACCAATGTATGTATGTGATATTGTTGTATATTTAAGAAAAAAGAAGTGAAGTTTTTCACATTTATTGAATTGATAGGTGTAGTATTATGATTTATCGTGATAAGCATTCACTTTTCATACTCAAATAACCTTTATTGCAGTATAAAAACTCAACTGTCTGAGACGGGTATCGAACGCGGCCTAGGCGTAAGAGAGCAGTAATAAATTTCAACAGGCTTTGCCAATGTTTGGGTGGCCATATGGTTTAGACAGACGGGCCGGATTCCCACGGACGCGGGTTCGATCCCTGCCTTAGTCAGTTACATCAAACTATATGTATTTAACCTGTTTGGTCGAATCTATGCTCAGATGACTACTTATCATCTGGATCATGCACGATCGGTGACTAAAATATAGCATAGGGTAGGTGAATACAGACAACGCCACATCAGGCTACCCATTTTCGTAGCAAAATCACCCAAAGATAAGATGGCGCAATGATTAACTTGATGTAATGACATTTGTACCTGTTGTCAAAAGTTTTTTAAAATAAATAATAATAAATATACAACAACATCACATACATAATATATCTGACTCCGTGGTAGGTAAGTGACTTCGTGGTAAGTAGCTTAAGCACTTGTGTTACAGATATCAGAATCAACAGTGGTATTGCAAATAAACTTAAATAATTACCTATAACACCCAGACCAGTACAAACAGACATGTTCATGCACACAAATGTTTGTACAGTGCGGGAATCGAACCCGCGACCTCTTCGTTAATAGTCAACTTCTTCACCATTACACCAAAGTGGTCATCAATGCCAAGTAACCGTTTATTAAATCACATCTTTCCATAGATATCAAAACATACATATCAAAACTAAAAAACGAGGTTAAGCGAAGGCAGTAAGAAGGCTCTAAAAGCAATCTTGCACATGCATGACCTGGATTGTGTGGGTGTTATCATCATCATCATATCAGCAGTTCAACGCCCACTGCTGAGCACAGGGCTCCCCCAAGGATTTACAACGCGATCAGTCTTGCGCTTCCCGCATCCAGCGGCTTCCCGCGACCTTCACCAGACCGTCACTCCACCTTGTAAGGTGCTTGATCATGATCATTATCATACGAGTATCATTATATTTATTGCAAGTCATCCATACACACATATACTCGTAGATCCATACACATACATGGTGTAAAAAAGAACCTTAACGAAGTCGTCAACCACGCGTTCAGTACATCAAACTAAGACGTATGAAAAATAAATTTTGGCTGGGAAACAAATTAATTTTTTGAAACAATTTAATGCTAACCCGCAATGTAAAGCGCGCACGCGGAAAAGTGACCGGGGGGCGTGTGCTATACGCCGCGGCGCCGCGCCGCAGCGACGCGGTTCGGTTCGAGTGTGCGCTGTTCATTGCGGAGTGTGCCATTTAGAGGTTTTTTTATGAAAGAACTAGTGAAAATTTGTTTCTTTGGAAAAAGGTTAAGTTATAAAGGACAGAAGACATTTCAGACAAAAAAAAAACAATTTTTTTTCAAACTTTAACCATCAATACCTCAGTATCCGTTAACTTCCTAGGTATGGTGTAAAGGAAAAAAATGATCGTTACAATTGGTAGGATATGTGGTATTCGGCTGCGTTAAGGTTTTTCTACACCCTGTATACACGTGCTCTGTGTAATCAATCACACAGATGCAAGGAAATAAGTTAACTTCAAAAGCTAAATGAATTGGCCGTTTTCCTACAGTCCATGACAAATATGACTAGCTCCAAAGAATATACGCTCCAGTCGTAATTGCACAACTTCGAGTTCAGTTCGGGTGAAGTTTTTAACGACCTGTCGCAAAGTCCCTAACAATAATACTTAGCGCTTACTTCTGATACGGTGTATCTGAATAAACTGTTTTTGGAGTTATGTTACTTTTCTCTTTTGTTTTTAAGGGTTTTGGTAATCCATTTTTTTGAGTTCTTTCAATTTTTAGGCGATTGAAAACATTTTTTCACTTCTCATGCTCGAAAAAGTACTACTTTATGCAGGATCTAGGCGACATAAAGTTGAATTTTATGCACTTGTGCATAAAAGTAGCTTTTTAAATGTGTCTACACTAAGGCAGTGACCATTTAGCCCATACAGCCAAAAACAATTAATTGTACATGGATAAAACTTGCTAATTTATAATATTTCCTTCCCTATTTGCATTTTTGATTTATAATAAGATAATACGAAAAAGAAACTAAATATCAAAACGTGTTTACCACAAAAAAAAAACATTATTCCAAAATAATTTAAGAATAGGCTGTATATTTTTTTTCTTTGCCCGAAAATTATGCAGGAAAATTAAAAAAAGTAAAGTAGCGGGAAAGAAGCCGTGAACTTTTCGTATTGAATTTTCTCAAATTATTGTTTTATTTTCTCGCAATCGAAGTGAAAAGCAGAGTTTACAACTCGTGCACAAATCATTTTTATCCTCGACTTCATCATCTGCCCTCGCCCTGCGGGCTCGGGCATATAACGATCTCGGATAAAAATGACTTGCTTTATGCACTCGTTGTAAAATCTACTTTTTTATCGTTTAGAGATATACACTCTTTTCAGATTCACCATAATGATTTTTCAAGATTTTCACCTTTAAGATTTATCTTAGCTGTAGGTTTTTCTAACTTAATTTCAAGCTTAAGTCATTAATTTCAAGATGTTAATGAGATTATGATGATTTGATGGGTGTCATTAAAAAGTTCGCTATCTCTCCAAAACCTAAACGTGTCGTTTTTAATGGTCAACCAATTGCGAAATTTAATTAAATAAATTAAATTAAATTCACAACAACATCACATGCATTGATCTGACTCCGTGGTAAGCAGCTAAAGCACTTGTGTTACAGATATCAGAATCAACAGTGGTACCACAAACCAACCTTAATAAATGAATATAAACACCAAGACCAGTACAAAAATTTCAACAGGCTTTGCCAATGTTTGGGTGGCCATATGGTTTAGACAGACGGGCCGGATTCCCACGGACGCGGGTTCGATCCCTGCCTTAGTCAGTTACATCAAACTATATGTATTTAACCTGTTTGGTCGAATCTATGCTCAGATGACTACTTATCATCTGGATCATGCACGATCGGTGACTAAAATATAGCATAGGGTAGGTGAATACAGACAACGCCACATCAGGCTACCCATTTTCGTAGCAAAATCACCCAAAGATAAGATGGCGCAATGATTAACTTGATGTAATGACATTTGTACCTGTTGTCAAAAGTTTTTTAAAATAAATAATAATAAATATACAACAACATCACATACATAATATATCTGACTCCGTGGTAGGTAAGTGACTTCGTGGTAAGTAGCTTAAGCACTTGTGTTACAGATATCAGAATCAACAGTGGTATTGCAAATAAACTTAAATAATTACCTATAACACCCAGACCAGTACAAACAGACATGTTCATGCACACAAATGTTTGTACAGTGCGGGAATCGAACCCGCGACCTCTTCGTTAATAGTCAACTTCTTCACCATTACACCAAAGTGGTCATCAATGCCAAGTAACCGTTTATTAAATCACATCTTTCCATAGATATCAAAACATACATATCAAAACTAAAAAACGAGGTTAAGCGAAGGCAGTAAGAAGGCTCTAAAAGCAATCTTGCACATGCATGACCTGGATTGTGTGGGTGTTATCATCATCATCATATCAGCAGTTCAACGCCCACTGCTGAGCACAGGGCTCCCCCAAGGATTTACAACGCGATCAGTCTTGCGCTTCCCGCATCCAGCGGCTTCCCGCGACCTTCACCAGACCGTCACTCCACCTTGTAAGGTGCTTGATCATGATCATTATCATACGAGTATCATTATATTTATTGCAAGTCATCCATACACACATATACTCGTAGATCCATACACATACATGGTGTAAAAAAGAACCTTAACGAAGTCGTCAACCACGCGTTCAGTACATCAAACTAAGACGTATGAAAAATAAATTTTGGCTGGGAAACAAATTAATTTTTTGAAACAATTTAATGCTAACCCGCAATGTAAAGCGCGCACGCGGAAAAGTGACCGGGGGGCGTGTGCTATACGCCGCGGCGCCGCGCCGCAGCGACGCGGTTCGGTTCGAGTGTGCGCTGTTCATTGCGGAGTGTGCCATTTAGAGGTTTTTTTATGAAAGAACTAGTGAAAATTTGTTTCTTTGGAAAAAGGTTAAGTTATAAAGGACAGAAGACATTTCAGACAAAAAAAAAACAATTTTTTTTCAAACTTTAACCATCAATACCTCAGTATCCGTTAACTTCCTAGGTATGGTGTAAAGGAAAAAAATGATCGTTACAATTGGTAGGATATGTGGTATTCGGCTGCGTTAAGGTTTTTCTACACCCTGTATACACGTGCTCTGTGTAATCAATCACACAGATGCAAGGAAATAAGTTAACTTCAAAAGCTAAATGAATTGGCCGTTTTCCTACAGTCCATGACAAATATGACTAGCTCCAAAGAATATACGCTCCAGTCGTAATTGCACAACTTCGAGTTCAGTTCGGGTGAAGTTTTTAACGACCTGTCGCAAAGTCCCTAACAATAATACTTAGCGCTTACTTCTGATACGGTGTATCTGAATAAACTGTTTTTGGAGTTATGTTACTTTTCTCTTTTGTTTTTAAGGGTTTTGGTAATCCATTTTTTTGAGTTCTTTCAATTTTTAGGCGATTGAAAACATTTTTTCACTTCTCATGCTCGAAAAAGTACTACTTTATGCAGGATCTAGGCGACATAAAGTTGAATTTTATGCACTTGTGCATAAAAGTAGCTTTTTAAATGTGTCTACACTAAGGCAGTGACCATTTAGCCCATACAGCCAAAAACAATTAATTGTACATGGATAAAACTTGCTAATTTATAATATTTCCTTCCCTATTTGCATTTTTGATTTATAATAAGATAATACGAAAAAGAAACTAAATATCAAAACGTGTTTACCACAAAAAAAAACATTATTCCAAAATAATTTAAGAATAGGCTGTATATTTTTTTTCTTTGCCCGAAAATTATGCAGGAAAATTAAAAAAAGTAAAGTAGCGGGAAAGAAGCCGTGAACTTTTCGTATTGAATTTTCTCAAATTATTGTTTTATTTTCTCGCAATCGAAGTGAAAAGCAGAGTTTACAACTCGTGCACAAATCATTTTTATCCTCGACTTCATCATCTGCCCTCGCCCTGCGGGCTCGGGCATATAACGATCTCGGATAAAAATGACTTGCTTTATGCACTCGTTGTAAAATCTACTTTTTTATCGTTTAGAGATATACACTCTTTTCAGATTCACCATAATGATTTTTCAAGATTTTCACCTTTAAGATTTATCTTAGCTGTAGGTTTTTCTAACTTAATTTCAAGCTTAAGTCATTAATTTCAAGATGTTAATGAGATTATGATGATTTGATGGGTGTCATTAAAAAGTTCGCTATCTCTCCAAAACCTAAACGTGTCGTTTTTAATGGTCAACCAATTGCGAAATTTAATTAAATAAATTAAATTAAATTCACAACAACATCACATGCATTGATCTGACTCCGTGGTAAGCAGCTAAAGCACTTGTGTTACAGATATCAGAATCAACAGTGGTACCACAAACCAACCTTAATAAATGAATATAAACACCAAGACCAGTACAAACAGGCATGTTCATGCACACAAATGTTTGTATAGTGCGGGGATCGAACTCGCGACTTCTTGGTTAATAGCCAACTTCTTGACCATCACACCAAAGTGGTCGTCGTTGAAACAAGTTCTGCTTTTCTCTGGGTTCATTCAAATCGGTTCATCTTATTAAGATAGACAAGAGTTATTTCACATTTATTTTGAGGCAAAAGAGAGACAGCAGTTACTATGGGTTGTTTGTAAAATCATACATCTCCAAAAATCTAATAATGGTCTGTTACTCTCAATTTTGAACACGTCCATCATACGGAACACATCAAAAAGTTATTTAATAACCTTCAAGTTCATATTTATCTTTGTTCATAACTCTTCATATAAGGACCTTGATTTATTTACTCAGGTCTTAGATATTTGAGATATATATTGTGTTACATAGTGAGAAGGATGGATAGACAAAATGGAAAGTATTTGGGTATTTAATAAATAAATAATATTTATAAATATTTTCAGAACGTATCATAGATTTAAAAATGTAATACAAATTATATTTTGAGCATTTTTGAGGTCATACGACATAGGACTAAGGTAACTGATGTTGTCCAAAAATGTAGCAAGCTGAAGTGGTAGTGGGCTGGCCATGTCTATCGCAGAACCGAGGAGAGGTCAGGAGGGTTCTTGAATGGAGACCACGCTTAGGTAAACGTAGTGTGGGACGCCCCCCGGCTAGATGGACAGATGACCTGAAAAAGGCAGCTGGTAGTAACTGGATGCAGAGGGCAGGAGATCGTGCGCTGTGGCGGTCCTTGGGGGAGGCCTATGTCCAGCAGTGGACTGCAACAGTTTGCAACATGATGATTTTTGAAACTATGGGATTTACATATGTAAACAATATCGATTGACCCACATCAATGCAATAGGCTTCTTTCCACTATGAAAGAAAATGTTCAAAAACTAATTTTCTCTAAAATAATTTATAATTTATGATCCCTTTTCATTAATATTTTTCTGCAGCTCGTATAAATTTTTTTTTAATTTAAATTCAATCGCTCAATAGTCACTCAGTCGGCATTGCACGCGATGACGTCAAAGTGTGCTATTCCCATGCAAACTCTATGCAGAAAAGCATTTTGAAAGTTGATAAAAAGTACGTCAACAATTGGTGGTGTCAACTACCCTATAGAACGCACCGGCAAAAGTTTTTGAAGTGAAAACTTCTTTAGCGGCGTTGAGCACTTTTGTGGCATGGGTAGAAACTGTGAAACTCGCGTCAGGTCACGTGATGCTGATCGAAAAACCGTAAGACGGTTGTTAAGTTTTCACTTCTGCCGGCACTCCCGGAGTGCAACCCGTGTTAGTTTTTGAAGTGAAAACTTCTTTAGCGGCGTTGAGCACTTTTGTGGCATGGGTAGAAACTGTGAAACTCGCGTCAGGTCACGTGATGCTGATCGAAAAACCGTAAGACGGTTAAAATAATTCAAAAATGCACAACGTTAATAATCAAGTTTTCACTTCTGCCGGCACTCCCGGAGTGCAACCCGTGTTTTTTTTGAAGTGAAAACTTCTTTAGCGGCGTTGAGCACTTTTGTGGCATGGGTAGAAACTGTGAAACTCGCGTCAGGTCACGTGATGCTGATCGAAAAACCGTAAGACGGTTGTTAAGTTTTCACTTCTGCCGGCACTCCCGGAGTGCAACCTGTTTTTTTTTTTATAAGTAGCTATCCATACATGTAACTACAATCTCAGCTGATGGTAATTGATAAATAAAATAAATCTTATGCACCATTCTAGTGGGTAGGCTTAATTCAAGCTTAAAAAGCTGGTGCAGTCAAATTTCTAATTTACTTATTACTGTGTCTCAAGAGACTTGTTGATCTTTAAATAGACCACAGGGTCCCTGAAAAACCGACAGAGAGCAGATATTTTTTTACCCTCGGTCAAATAAAGAGGCCAAAGAAAGTGTCGGTTGGGTCACAAAATGCCAACTTTATAAAGGGAGTGCGCTTGGCTCTATCTACGTCGGCGTTTTGATGTCGTTTGTACGGGATTGAACGGGACTTAGGCTGGTGCTACACTAAAAGCGATAGCGAAACTATGGAAAATCACTATGGTAAACTAGCTCTCTTAGCTGCATGTTATTTGTAAAATACAAGTGATAGTAAATAATAAAAACCTAGTAATAAATGGAAATCGAAACCAAAAATTTCAGGATTCTAATCAATAACAATGGCACATCTTTTTGTCCTACCCTGCGTGTCCCAGCACCTGTACACGCGAGAACCTCTACAAGGTAACTGTCAATGCTTTATCGGTGGCTTAGTATTAGTTTTCAAAAGTATAATATTACCTAGGTTGACACGATAAGAAGAAGAAGAATGACTTAGCTTACGTCTTCGCAAAAATAAAATAAAACTTTACAAAAACTAAAACGTATTTTGACCTACTGTTCTTTTTCCTTTAATTATGGACTAAAAAACGTCAATTTATCATTCAACCCCATTGCCATTTAACTTAACAGCGAGTTATACGTAGCAACATGAAAATACATTTTTAGAGCTTTTTTCTAAGTGAATAAAATGCCCCTTAATTTTCATAATAAACACGTCCCCATATTCATAAAATAAAAGCACATTTGGTTTCTGATTGCTACTTCATAGCGATAAATAAAACAAATATCCACAGGCACTGTGCTACAATCTTTAACAATCGGAGTCAGTTATTGCGATAGCATTTTCTATTGCTTGAAAAAATAGCAGTAATAACAGTTACCCTTTATAGGAAACCCCTTCGTGTTTCTTTTCATAACCTTGCAAACACTATTTCTGCGACATTTATAAGGTCTGCTGGACTTCGCCGATTATTGTCCCGTAAAAGCAGATTTTATTTGCTTTTGGTTGTTTTTGGACTTGTCTTGTCACGAATATGAGAACGGGGTATGCTTGATAATCTGTAGTACTTATCTCTTAGGTATTTGAAACCAATTAAAACAAATTCCAAAACCATATTTCTCAATATTAACACGTAATTTAACACCTTAACTGACCTTATCATTCGCAAAATTTGATTTTTAATTGATCAAAAAGTACACCGATTAACGAGTGTGTATGACGACGTCACAAGCTAGTATCGCCATGCAAAATCTATAGCAGACTGGCCTTTTGACAGTTCATAAAAAGTACATCAACGATTAGTAGTGTCAAATACCCATTTGTATTACTTTTGAAACAAAATATATGTACGGGCATAACATAACAAAGATTTAGTAGGTAGGTACCTAAATTAAAAACAATTTTGTTTTTAATAAGGAGAGCAAAGTTTTTAATTAGATTTGTTTTGACTGATCCTAATAACTATGCTTTGTTTCTTGACGACTACCTATGAAACCATTTAGTTTCACTGTAGTAAGAATAATGCTAAGAACTGACGTATTATAATAGTTTGTCATTTTAAATAACTTTGTCATTATTATTAGTTGTACGGGTTACATTACATAGATTATGGTAGTATGGGGCACGTTGCTGGGTGACAGTTGAGAAAAACTGCGTCAATTTATATACAAACGATCTGTACAGTTTATTTACAAGGAGTGCCTCGTACAAAAGAGAAGGTGCGAAGAAGATGATGATAATGGCAATCTGAATATGGTTCAATAGTTATATACAATATCACGACTGGTAAACGTGATGGTCGTGAAAGATGAATTAAAATGACGTGACATATGCCATGAAATATTTTTCACCGGCTGTCATCAGTGTCGAAGTATTTACAATGTGAAATGAAGATTTACCTAAACTGAAGTGGCTCCGCCACAGTAGTAATTACAGAAAATGTGAAAATGAATAAATGTTACAACCAAACTGAAAATTACGGAACATCATCTTTTGCTGAAAGAAATATTTTTGCTGTCTCTTCTTTTCCAAACAAGCCGTAATATACCTTAGTAAAGAAAATATCGAAGCCAGGTGTCAAGGGATTCAACGGATATAGAAAGGATACGAAAACTATGATATACACGAGACAAATTGATATCAAAGGAAGGTCAAAGTATTATATGATCAATTGAAATCGTCTTAGAAAAGTAAATTTTCCTCAAAAGGTTGTTAATCGCTGTAGGCGCCGTTCAACAGTATTACTTAATTTATCTTTTTTTACTGGTAAGCTACAGATAGCTCATAGAATATAGCTTGGATAGTTAGGTAAGAAAGAACCTTCCTAGAAAACTAGATGAATCGGATAAAAATTACTTACCAAAACTAAAAGTTAAAAGAAGAAACAATTTCCAAAACTTCAAATCCATTTTCGAAACGCACAAAAAGTTAATCAAAAAACGAACGCATCACGTTTTCAAAATAAGAATCTTTCGACACAGTGATTCCCGCCACAATTTTTTTAATCCACCTGACAGTTGATTTTTTAAAGTTACGAAATCCAATTCGCGATTTCCCGCTCTTTTCGAGGTAAAGACGTGCAACCTCCCTTACGTCTAGGGGTAGTACTGACGCGTTCGTAGGGTTGTACACTGTGGTACAGCGAGCACTATCTAACCATAGACTATGTAGAGCACTCAAATTGAGTGATAAATGGCTCGGAGTGGCGCGATGGCGGTTCCGTGATCAATGACGTAATGCACTCCGATTCGTTTAAATTTTGAGGTTAGTTCGAGTGGTGATGTAATTATGATATTGCGAATTGTATCAGTTTTAATGGGGTGTGTGAAAAATTGTGAAGATTTTTTTAGTTACAAATTAATTTTCAACCTGTTTTTGTTCGCGTTACTGGGGAAAACACATTTATCTGTAAAACTTTAAGCCTTTTTTGGCTTTAAAAATTGCAAAACTTTTAACTGCTTGGATTTGTAACCCACCTGCGTTGTTATACTAATTTCTAATTTAAGCTATATTGTGTTGTTTCAGTTGGTGAATGAATTGAGAGGACAAAAAATAAGTTTTGTTTTTTTTAACAACTGCTTTGAGCATGGCAGTTCTCTTAGAAAATTACATAACCGACTAATGAAAAAAAAACCTTAGATTAACAATTACGTTTAAGTGTTCAAGTATTACATTACGCAATTAGGGTCGAGGGGGGTCTCGTAAAACTTTACGATGCATTACAGGGGTAGGAGGGGGTTTTTCTTACAACACTTTTCGTCACATTGTTTTTTTTTAATTAAAAATTAGGTAATTATGACTCCTAAATTGGCAACTCATTTCGTTTATGTTTTACGGGGATTTACGGAGACTCTTCGATTGTAAATAATAGTAAAACATTTGCGACTTAAAAAAAGGGTAAAAATGGTCATTTGAGTGTTGCGTAGCGTTTAGAGAGGGGGCAAAGGGTCGAAAATCTTCAAATATTGCGTTACGTAATACTTGAATGCTTCCTAATACAAATCTCAAACACATTAATGTAAAAGGGAAATAGCTTGTGTTACGATAGTACATTATGGTACAAGTGTGTAATGTTGGTGATTACCGCTGAGGCGCCATTGAGACCCGAGCCGTCAGGTGAGGGTCTTAAGAGAGCCGAGGACGGTAATCATCAATACACACGTGTATCATATGACGTTTTTCAACACACTTGCGAGGAAAAAACAAACATGTATTGCATAAATCGTTTAATTAAGTATGGGAAAATTGGGAAATGGCGCGCAATTTTTTTTTGCACGCGCCAAATGTAAGGTGATTGATTACAGCCATACAGCCTACTTCAAAATGATATTTTAATGTTAAAATGCAAATATTTTATAAGAAATTATTGTGAATTATAAATAATTTGATAATAATAAATGTTTTTTCGTCTTAATTAGGGACACATTTATTTATTTCAAAAATGTAAATGGATTTTCGGTGGCATAAAACCTCTTTGTTGTTACAAAAAAAAAACTGTATTACCCGGTTAAATTGAAAATGCTCTGTTTACTCGCATATAATTTGCAGTTAGGTACTAACTTAACTTTGTAGGGATCATTCTATTATGCACTAGTGTGTAATATTATTATGCACGTGTATGTTATAGTTCGGTTTATGGCCCTAAGAACAATATAATAAGGCTCACTTTACGAGCAAGTGTGTTGAAATATACGTTATAAATGCAATCACTCACAATTTCCGTTCCCATTCAACCTAAGAAAATAAAACTAAAAAGATTTTCTGTCACAAAATTGATTTCCTCCGAAGTCACTTTGCGAAGCTTGGATATTTTCACTCTCAACTCGGCTAAAGCAACATTTTGAAGATCTACTTTATATCGTTTCGAACGTTTTACTGGTTTCCGAATTCATTTTGTGAAGTCTAGACTGTGAGTTAAGCTTGGCTTATTCTAATTTCGAAAAGACAACACTTAAAAAATTCTTTTCGGCTCCGGTCATCGGGGAGGAATCGAACCCCCGACCTTTGGAAGTCCGGTCCAATGCTCTGACCACTGAGCTACCGAGAACCTTAATGGAGTCGTTGAATTTTGTAAGTGCTTTTTAACGCTTTGAGCCAGCGTATGTTTCATCAATGATTGTGATGTTATTCTAATCGTTTGGTTTCACGAGTTTGAGGGCAGTGGAAAGTTTTGGGTGCGTATTTAAAATATTGCTGTTGATTGTACAAAAAACATTTGATTTTTAACGTTGTTATTTCGTGCTATGTCTCCGACTGCCATGATTTATGCTGAGCGGGAGCCTTTTCGGCGCCAATTTTAAATTCGGTTTTATATTTGAATGTTTTTTTTATTGTCTGGTTGTTATGTGCCTCGTTGGTAATAATAAATAATAAATAAATAAAGTTTATTGGTACAAATTGTTACATCTGGTATCTTAGAATAGGTAAAAACAAAGTATTGGCGACACAATAATGAGATACGGTTGAACGTTAACGGCTGTACTAGTTTTTTTAAAACTGTATGACAGTCATTAGCGCCCTCCACCGGACTTAAAACAGGACTCAGATAAGGTATTGCCATCTCTAAAAATATATATCTACTTTTTTAAATTTAATTCAAAAGAAACAAAAAGAACTAGGTTTAACAAAATGTCTTAAATCAACAAAGGTGTGAGTGTGTGCGTGCGTGCGTAAGTCGTGTGTGTGTGTGTGTGTGTGTGTGTGTGTGTGGTGTGTGCGCGCGCGTGCGTGTGTGTGTTTGTGTGTGTGTGTGTGTTTTGTATGCGTGCAAGAGTGTGCAGTGTGTTTGTAATTATGTGTGTGTATGTTCATTTGAGCGTTGTTTGCCCTAACAATTATTATTTATTATTCTTTACAAGGGGGATATTTTCAAGAGGTCCTCAGTTTCCACATATGTCAGTTGTTGTAGTGGCAAAGTTTCTGCCTTACATCCATTCGAATCCCGGGTCGAGCCAAAATTGTTTCTGAGATTTTCTGTCATGAATTTCTCAAAAACAGCTCGGAGTCGGGAAGTTGGCGGTGTTACACCCCCGTGCCTCGGAAAGCACGTTAAGCCGTTGGTCCTGCGCCTGATCTCTCTCCGGTCATGTCGGATTGCCGTCTCACCGAACTTTGAGAGTGATGGAACAGTGAGTGCACCTGTGTATTGCGCTCACACTTGTGCACTATAATACTCTCCTGCGTAGTTGGCTGATCTCTGTTGAGATTGGCCGCCGTGGTCGAAATCGGCCAGGAGGACTATTATTATGTGATATTAGTTATGCCGGAAAAAAAGTTTCCTATTATAATTTTAGAAAAATAAATAAGGAAGGCCGTTAATCCCACGATATCACGTGTTCACAGTCTTTATTAAAATTTTTGGAAAACATCCGATAGTTTCAAGGATTATTATTTTACTTTTTTGTTTCCATAAATGGCTAAATTGACTGTTTCTTTTTATTTATTTAAGCTTTATTGCACAACAAAACTATCTACAAAGTTGGACCTAACGCCGTAGGGCATTCTCTACCAGTCATACCTTTGGGCTAAACAGAAATGATCAGTGGGCTGATCTGGTTTCTAGTAGCGATAATCCAGAGGAACACTAAAAAAAATTTAAAAACTTAACGGTCTATGAAAGTCATTCACCAGATGTAAATATGAAATCTAGATTTCAATTTCCCCATCCTCGATATAAACTACTCCCTCAGGATACAAAACCGGTACATACCAATGCACTTTTCCGCCATTTCATCTCTAAGGCTATTTGCTTCGTGAGCTTACTTATTTTCAATTTTATCAAACTGCATCTTATCGATTTTGTTTGAGTATGTATTCTTTATAAAATCTTACTTACACATGTTCCTTTCCTTACAAAGAAAAGAAGCAGATTTAAAACTAAAGCGTCAATAAATAGCTATAACATAAAATATTCATAATATCCTAGAACTTAATAAATATGTACTCATATTATATTTCCCGCAGTCTCAGAGACTGAAAAATAGCAGACTGTTATTAAAAGATGCTGTAATGTAAAATAATACAGAGAATATCTTGGATTAAAACCGCGACTACAGTGTTAGTAGTCCGAGTGCTTGAAGGCCAATGTGAAGCGAACGTTCGGCTCGGCCGCGAGCTGGTCGGGCGCGATCGTGCAGACTCGGGTGACCTCGGTGTTCGCCGCCCCCGAAAAAGCCAACGATGTTGCGCGAAGTCCCAACAGTGATGGTTAGTTCATAACAATACTATATGGCTGTAATAATACTTTAATGGACCAATAAATGTAACAGACGTCGATAACATAAGACTCTTCTTCTTTTAATGTGTGGACAGCATTAGTAATGAAACGAACAGTAATAGTAGTCCTCAAAATTATAATACTAATTAATGTATATCTGGTTAGTTTAGTGGTAAAGATGTCCAAAGCTTTGGATAATAATGTTAGCCTATATTTTGTCCCGATAATCGAGACCATTTATTTCTGATCTGTTCGTAAAACGAATTACCCAGATTTATCTTTCTACATTACCTAAATGTTGGCTGACAAAAAATGCTTTAAGCATTAAGTCCGCACTTTGAACACTTTTTAAATACCGACTGCACGGACTTCAAAACGAGACTATACTAATTGAGCCGGTTCGTGTTAGTGTTTAAGAATGATAGAACTGGCTGTTAACTAAGTCGTCTATTATACCTCTATAAAACCGAAAAGTGGCAGGAATCTAATCAAACACATTTTGTAGTAAAACAAGAATAATTTGAATTTTTGATAAATATAAATTGGATATCGATTTAACTTCTAAGCCAGTTAGCTCTTGCCGCATTATAGTACATCATCACAACTTTACCCATAAATGTATGAAACTTTTAATCGTTAATAGCATCTGAAACATGTCTTTATTTATTTAAGCCAAGTGTAACAACCCATGTAAACTGTCACAGGTGCGTGCCACTTCATGCGATATTAAAGTGGCATCTTTTAAGAGGGTAAGAAGGTTAACGAGTAAAGCATAGCAATATACAAAGTGACGCCCACAATACGACTATCTGTCTGTTACACTTTCACACCTAAGCTACCGAACAGATTCGGATGAAATTTTATACGCATATAGAATGGTGACTACTATGCATTTTCACAAAATTTCTATATTTGTATATATTATCAAATCTGTTCAGTACTTAAGGCGTGAAATTCAATTGCAGTATTGTGGTCGCCAATCTGTATTGTCTGAATTTAAAACCTTTGAGACTGGCTGCAGACCTAGCACTTAAATACTGCACAATTATAACGCTAACGATACAAAAAAGTACCTACAGTTTGTCTCAATTTTAGTTATTGGTGAGGTTTTTTTCTAGGGTTTCGTCAATGAATGTAGGAAAAAGCTAGTGCAGGGTCATTATGATGTTTGAAAGCGAAGGGCTTTAGTACTGCAAATAATACGTGTGCACTAATAACGTACGTATATTTAAAGTAAAGAGGCACAAAGATAATATATAAGTATAACTTAAACCGGCCTCTTCTATATTCTAAAATATTCTTAAAAATATACTTAGTGATGATATTATCAGCATGTTACATTACAAACAACAAGCACATTTTCAAATACTCCAACTTTAGAACTTGATATTTCTATGTTTTTTCCTTTCACCAGCTAGAAGGTTTAGAACGTAAAAGTTTATACGGAGATGAAGAGGAAGCGTTACGGGCGCTAAACTAAGGGACATCTGGGACCATTTTGAAGATTTACTAACACGTTGAATAAACAACTATAAATGCGAGATACATGAAGATATTCAGCCACCTATGCTATTGAAAACAGCTTTATTTTTCAGAACAGATTTTGACGCTAACGTTACATTATATTAAGAATCAGAATCATTTATTTGCTTTTGAATATGGTACATTGATAGATAATAAATAAATGACATAAAGTTCATACATTGCTGAATCATAATACGGTATAGCATAGCATGCAAATATAGCGAAGAAAACATCATATACAAGGCCATCATTATACAATTAAATTTCCATCGTTAAGCAAATTAAATCCCATTTTATTATACATTATATTATTCATTAAATTAAACGTCAATCTTAGAGTCTAGGTAAGGAAACATCCAATAAAAGGAATACCTACCTACTTTCAATGGAAATATCCGAATAATCTACTGGGTTGTTTTTCATACTAGTTAGTTAACTCATTTTAGCCTTGTTTCGGTTGTTATTTATAGTTTTATGAACACCTAAGCCGGTAAGTAGGATTCTAATAACAAAAATTTGCCAAAACCCTTCATACATAATTATTATATGAATATCAGCTAGTAAATAACTTGCATAATATACCTACATAAGCTTATTGTTAACTTTCTTTTAATAACTTTTGATTACTAACATATAATTTTTAATTGTTAAGATTTTTATTATTTAAGTCAAAACACTTTAGGAAAAATCCTGCCTTACTACACTTTTCTTCAATTTTTCAATCGTTCGACTGTTTTGCCAAAAAGACAAAAAAGTAATGAGTTACATTACTACGAACTTTTTTTTGTTAAATTTCATTTTCTACAACTTTCTGTAAAAAAATGTTTAAAAAATTTATAGGTTTGTAGATGCATACATAATCAGTAGACGCAATAGGTACTGACGGATGCTAACTTTTAAATATACTACCAGTGTATTTTTAATGAGTTTGAGTATCCTCACATCATCATCATTCTGTACATGAAATAAACTTAAATTTACGTTGAAAAACCCATTAATTTAATTATACCTACATATGGTAGGCCGTAATATTAGTTAAGAGGAGAGCTTGTTGGCTTATTCTCGTTGGCACCAGATGGCGTTGCAAGGCGCCATTACTGTATGTCATCTGGGAAAGTAGTGAGGGGATTGTCGATATTGATAGTACACTCGTAGTTAGAGCTTAACAGAGTTATTTTCCTAGAACTAGGTTACGATAACAAGTTAGAGGCGTTAAAGTTATTGTCGACAATAAAGAAATTCAGTTACGTGATATTAAAGGTTGTATTTGTTTCTGTAACGCCAAGCCTCAGCCACCATAGCCAATCATAGCCAATCCTAGCCAAGCCAGCCAATCCTAGCCAAGCCAGCCAATGGGAAGCCACCGCCATGCCAGTTGACGCTCCCCACTACAACTTCCGCCAGCCGTGCGCCCTTGGGTGGGAGCAAGCCCTTATAACGGCCATTCTAGCCACTTTTGCCCTCTTAGCCACTGAATAGGCCGAAACTCTGCCAATTTGTGTTTTGATAGTTGATTATAACCTAATTTAAATAAAATCTGGGTGCTTATCGTTTTGCCTGGTTTTTTTTATTTATGCCACTCATTACACTTCAGAAGTGGGATAAATAAAAAGATTCGGCCATGAAGCGCAATCGCACCGATATACCTGAAAACGGAAGGCATGTTCGCCCTTCTGGATGGATTGAATCTTCACCGACTCGCAGCGAAAACGTAGAAGAGGATTCCGAAGAAGTTACACCACCAGCCAGGAAGATTCTGAGAAGTATTTTGGAGGACGAGGTGCAGAAGGCCATGCGTGAGCTGAACGAAGAAGGACCCGCAGCCATCAAAACAAAGGTGCACCGCGCAGCATCTCTCATACCTGAATTTGACCCGGATAGCGACGATTGCACAGCAGTAACTGCGTGACTCAAAAAGATCGACTAACTGGATGAGATACACGAATGGAACGACGCTACCAAGGCATTTCACCTGCAAGACACAGATTTTCTGAAACGTATGAACGTAACGGAAATACGCAAAAGATTTAAGGTTGTCACTACACGCAAAGAATACCTTCTTCCTAGGACATCAATCATTAAGGTTTACATAGAAGACAACGACGAGGATAACGATGTGGTCACCCGGCCGCAACACTGCGAGCTATCGAGCGTATCCTACTCCATCCCTGCTACGCTGTTGCGTGGCTCAACGGGCTACATCAAGATCGTCAACACTGGCACCGGGAAGATCGTCTGGTAGCGCGGCGAGGTGCTGACCAGAGCACACAGCTGCGACGCCACGTCTCTTGCTGATGCACAGGTCAGTCAAAAAGCCAATAGTATTTTGTGCCATTGCCACTCAAGCCATCAGCCATAATTAGCTAGCCAAATATTGTTTCATCGGTCTTACATACGAGCTTTGCCTATATTAGTACCATAGGAGGGGTTGATATAAATAAACTTAAGACAGGACCACTAAATTAAAACGATAATGATCATTTAATTAATTTATTAACCGATTACAATAATTGTTTTGCAAGTAATACAAACGAACTAGGGTGCACTGATTTGTTACACATGAAAATAAATTTAACAAATTCACAGCCGATATATATACAACCTTACCGTATGTCGCACAGGGAGTAGGAGATAGTTAAAACGAAATTATCCGAACTATTAGATGCGGGTATTGTCAAAGAATCCGAGTCAAGTTTCGCTTCTCCAGTAATTTTGGTAAAGAAAAAGAACGGCGATTATAGGCTGTGCGTAGATTACCGGGCGCTTAAACGCCATCACAGTCAAAGACAGATTTCCGTTGCCACACATCGATGATCAGGTCTCAAAATTAGCAGGCAAGAAGCTCTTCACCACCCTCTATTTCTCAAGGTTACCACCAACTTAAAATAAGCCCCGAAAACACATACCTATAAGACTGCTTTTGTTACACCTCAAGGTCACTTCGAGTATACACGCGTTCCGTTTGGTTTCGCAAATGCATCGTCTGTTTTCATGCGGTTGATGAATAAATTAGTTGATTCCATAAAAAAAGAATACTGCGGGGGTAGTTTATAAAATAAAACTTTATCCCACACCGGTCATAGCGATGACCCGAATAGATTTTCGAACGAATTTGAGGTCTTAGCATTTCTTGATGACATTTTACTACCTTGTGACGTTGCATCGGGGTTCACTATATTAGAAAAAGTTCTTTGTAAACTCAGATCTGAAAATCTTAAACTTAATATGAGTAAATGCGAGTTTTTGAAATATTACCTACTTGGGGCACGAAATAATTATCATCGGATGGTATTAAACCGGGTCAAGCTAAATTGACAGTTGTGTCACTCCTACCAACGTTCATGAAATAAGACAGTTCTTGGGATTGTGTAGCTATTTTTGCAAATTTATAAAGAATTTGGCAGTTCTTGCGCGTCCTTTGTCCGATCTTACAATGAAAAACAGTGTTAGGGTTTAAGGTAGTGATCAGTGTCAAAGTTTTGAAGAGTTTAAACGTTGTTCATGTACAAAACCTTTACTTGCGTTAATTGATCCTACTTTGCCTACGGAGATACATACGGATGCATGTAAGTTAGGTATTGCAGGCATATTATTACAACGACAAGCCGATGAGACATTACGCCCCATTATGTACTTTAGTAGGGTTACAAGTAAAGGGGAAAGTATGTACCATAGCTATGAACTGGAAACTCTTGCCGTTGTTGAGTCATTGCGTAGGTTCAGAGTGTATATTGTAGAAAAACAAGTAAAAGTAGTCACTGATTATACAGCGGTTCGAGCAACTTTGACTAAGCGCGAGTTTATCCCTCGTATACCTAGCTAGGTGGTGGTTATCAATACAAGACTACGACATTAGCATTGATTAGGTACCAGCCGGGGGATCGCATGAAACACGTAGACGCGCTGAGTAGGAACCCTGTTGTATATACTATGAACATTAGACGGCTTTAAATAACAGACTGGTTTTATACTGTGCAATATCTAGACGAGAAACTTAAATGTATCATTCACTAACTCAAGGGTGGTAGTGCTTCTACAGATATGACTAATAACTATGAACTAATAAATGTAGTCCCTTTTTCGGCTCGATGGAAGATAACACAGATGCACCACGATAATATCGGACATTTAGGCTTTCAAAAATGTTTAGAATAATTAAAACAAGAGTATTAGTTTCCTAAAATGACCTGCTTTATTCGCAAATATGTAGATGCTTGTTTACACTGTACTTATGGCAAAGAAAATCATGGCAAAAGGGAAGGGAGACTTTTCCCAATACCTAAAACTTCTGAGCCTATGCGTATGGTGCACATTGATCACTTAGGGCCTTTTTGCAAGACCATAAAGGGTTATCAGTATATATTGGTCTTGACAGACGCTTTTTCTAAATTTCTCATAGCAGAGCCCACTCGGACAGTAAATTCAGTAGTAACAATTCGAATTATAAAAAAAAGACGTTAAGCTTATTCGGGTATCCAGACAAAGTAGTAAGCGACCATGGAAAAGCCTTTACGAGTAGAAATTTTAAGCAGTTTTCGAATGATAACAGTTTCAGCACATATTAACCTCTATTGATTGTCCAAGGGCTAACGGGCAAGTTGAACGTACTAATCGAACCATACTAAACGCGTTGCGAGCCACTGATCCTGGTGAGGTTGTAAATTATTGGGCTAACTGCTTGCCCGATGTCTTGTGGAGAATAAATAACGCGCCTAACGCAAGTACAATCTTACAAGCCATAGGATTTAATGTTTGCAAGGAGCTCTAGGCCTCGTTGCGATGTTAGCTGTCTTAAACTGTGAGACTGATTCTGTTGAGGATTGGCGTAGGAAAGCTAGTACCCAGTTAAATAAAGCTGGGGAAAAGATGAAGCATGATTTTGATAAAAAGCGTAAGCCCAGCCGGGTTTAAAGAAAAGGAGATTTAGTATTATGGAGACAGGCTTCTACAAGTAGTGCTGCTAAAGTCAATACTATCATAACTAAGGTTGTTGGCAATGACAGATATAGGATACGGAGCATTAAAGGCTTGAGGGGCTATAAAGCTTTTACAGGACTAGTTGCTGCAGACTCATTGCGGCCCTATACAAGCACCGTACCTATGTCTGACAGTGCTAGCAGCTCTGATGAGCAATTGGAAACCGAAGACCTCATTGATTTACTTAAGAACTAATACAACCCTTCCCCATTGCGGGAGCAATCATTGTTTCAGGACGGCCGAATGTAACGCCAAGCCTCAGCCACCATAGCCAATCATAGCCAATCCTAGCCAAGCCAGCCAATCTTAGCCAAGCCAGCCAATGGGAAGCCACCGCCATGCCAGTTGACGCTCCCCACTACAACTTCCGCCAGCCGTGCGCCCTTGGGTGGGAGCAAGCCCTTATAACGGCCATTCTAGCCACTTTTGCCCTCTTAGCCACTGAATAGGCCGAAACTCTGCCAATTTGTGTTTTGATAGTTGATTATAACCTAATTTAAATAAAATCTGGGTGCTTATCGTTTTGCCTGGTTTTTTTATTTATGCCACTCATTACATTTCTCATTTTCCTGTTTACAAAATCAAGAGGTTTCGGGTTCTTGTCAAACATGTAACTAACCGATAACTTCCCGACCCCGAACTGCTTCTGAGAAATTCATATTAGAAAATCTCAGAAAAAGATTTTTTGTTCGACTACACCGCCCCGTGGAGGTAGTCAAATTAATTAATTAAATACGAAATTTAATTTAATGTGTTTAAATACTAAACGAACGTAAACATACCAAATCTGATATTAAGTTTGTCTGCGAAGGAATAAAGTCCGAACCGTAGGTAAGATGCACCTACGGTTTCGACTTTTGGTGGAAAATATTTGAAAAATAAAAAAAAACGAAACTGTATTTTTTGAAAATAAAGGAATAATGAGGGGTGGATTAATAGTACGTCCCATCTCCTCATGAGAAAATATTTTTAATGTGAAATTAAAGCACACCTTTAGATGAAATCGGACTACCACATGCGGGACTTGAACTCGCACCTCTCGCAAGCCGCGGCGATGGCTCTGAACAATTTTCTACCGATTTTTTTTTTCTACCGATATCGATAGACGTTTTCCCAGTTCAACACTAGAAAACGACTTGTGTCTAAAAGCTATTAGCAGTTCGCGACGGAAGGCACACCTGCGCGTCATTTCCACCAAGAGATTGCTGCAGCCTGCTGTACGTCAGGCTAGTCATTTTTGTTACGAAATCACTCTTATTAACAGCGCATAAGTTACCGCAACGTGTACCTTGACTTGCAGTCGTGGGTACGTAACAATTATGGAAGGATTCAATACAGATGCTACACTTTTGATGGGAGTCTTAATGAAACTTTTTACGGGCGTGTGGATAATTTTCTTTGGTTATTGAAAATAATGTTTGGTGAAGATTGCCTTCCTACGTATGTGGCTGTAGGAACTGGGTTTACGATTGGTGATCCATTAAATAAAGAATTCGTTAATTGGGATGATGACACCTATCTTAAATATTGTCAAGAACATGGTGTTTAAAAAACATAGCCCCTATGAAGTTAATACAACCAATATATTTCAAAAAAGCTGTAGAAACCAATTTTTAAACACACAAAACGCAATAAATATTCGGTCAATTGGCTCCGATTTCTGACACATGGCCGTGACGTCACAATCATTTATTACCATACGAAATCTATGGAGACAGACCGTTTTGACAGATAATAAAAAGTATGTCAACGATTGGTGGTGTCGTTAGCCAATTACCTATTACCTTTACGAGCATGTATTGATATGCATGACAATTGCAGTAAGCCATGACTTACTTACAGCAAATATCGTGCATCATGCTTCTTCATAGCACCACCCCAGCTAGTCCCGAAACTGTGTGTGTGTGTGTGTGTATGCGCTCGTAGTCTGTCGAAGCGACAACATCTCCTGAGGATGCCTCGTGTAGTGGCGAAACGCGTCAAGTGTTTTGTTGGTGTCAGTGTTGTGATTCCAGGTGCAGCTTCTGTGTCACGTTGTGAGTTGTAGGTATTGTAAGTCATGCGACTTCCAGTTCTAGTCTTTTCAGGTCATTACAGTTGGATGTATTTTGGTTCCTGAGCTGGCGTCGTTTAGTGGAAATTTAAAGCAAAATAATCCTCTTTTTCAGCTTTAGCTGTGGCACAGATTACTTAACTGTGGTAAGCTTTTTAACCACCGACAAAAAATAAGGATGTCATAAGTTTGACGCCTATGTCTGTTTGCGTGTGTAATGTTTGAGTTTCTGCGTGTGTCTGTCTGTGGCATCGTAACTTCCGAACGGATGGACCGATTTCAAAGCGGTTTTTTTTATATTCGAAAGATAATTTAATCACCGTGGTTCTATGGTATGATTGATCAAAACCCGTCTAGCCGTTGAAACTCACTAGCTGTTTTCCTCGCTCATTCGAAGGTTTTTTAACTAGAAAGTTTTCTTAAAACATATATGTGCTTTGTCGCGTTTTATTTAATGTTTTTTTTGGCAAGGAGAGAAAAGTGTTGTCTTTGTATTCGGCAAAACTAATAGACGGATTTAATACCATATCATATAGTAGCACCTAAAAACACAAACAAATAACTAGCCGAGACTCATATTTATTCGAATCCCAAATTACCATTCCCACTTCCAACTTTCCGGCAAAGCAACGAACTCTCAAAAGGTTCTTGAAGGAAGTTAAGTTTTGGTTTAACTTGGAGTTAAACCAAAACTTATGTGAATGGATAAGATTAGGTTTTATTTAATACTCTTTAATGCTTACTTACTTTTTCTTTAAACGCAGACTTGTACGTCCACCGCCATTATGAACTGATGATAATAGTCTTCCTGGCCGATTTCGACCACGGCGGCCAATCTCAGAGATCAGCCAACTACGCAGGATATATTATAGTGTACAAGTATGAGCGCAAAACACAGGTGCACTCACTCCTATCCCATCACTCTCAAAGTTCGGTGAGACTGCAATCCGACATGACAGGAGAGAGATCAGGCGCAGGACCAACGCCTTAACGAGCGCACCGAGGCACGGGGGTGTAACACCGCCAACTTCCCGACTCCGAGCTGTTTTTGAGAAATTCATGACAGAAAATCTCAGAAACAATTTTGGCTCGACCTGGCATTAGAACCCGTCCTGGGTTCAAATGCCAGGTCGAGCCAAGCCTCTCGGCATGCAAGGAAGAAACTTTGCCACTACACCAACGAGGCAGTCAAACCTTACCTAATCTTACCTAACTAACAGCCTGTCAAATCAATCACAGCAGTCAAATCGCGATGACAGTCGCGACTCGCGGCGACGGTAGATATCTCGAAGGTGTGCCCGGGCCTTAACAAACGAAAAAAAAGCCAACATTTTTCAAAACAAAACACTCGCGATTTTCCACAATATTTTTCAACCAGAACCTTCTAGAAGTTGGCGGTGATTTATGTCCTCGTTCACAGGAATAAAACTTTCGGCCACAGTCGAGTCTCGACTGGACTTCTTTAAGAGTTGCATAAATCAGGGAGGCAGATTGTTTTTAGCGAGGTTTGGAGTTTGGTCCTTGGGAGCGTTTGAAGCGTATATCTTTTAATGGTTATATAGATGAAGACTGCTTTGCTAGTACGCTATACGCTTGAGGTAGCATAGACGCAGAGGGGCCGCGGTATCACCTGTAATAGGGTAGATGACACCACCAAACGCTGACATACTTTTTATTATCTGTCAAAACGGTCTGCCTCCATAGATGTATTGTATAGGAATACAAGAACGTGACGTCACGGTCATGTATCAGAAATCGGAGTCAATTAACCGAATATTTATTGAGTTTTGTGTGTTTTAAAATTGGTTTCTACTGCTTTTTGGTACATACTGATTGTATTACCTTAATAGAGGCTATATTTATTAAATGCCATGGTCTTGAAAATAATTAAGATAGGTGTCATCATGCCTATTAGATTGGGCTCCAAAGTATAGGTGACAGTCGGTTCCTAGAGACGCGACCGCGACTTGTGACGTTACGCGACTCACTTGAAGGAAGCACTTACTAATACCTACCTATACTATACCTTCACATGTCAGAGACAATGACTAAAATCGCTATTGACTTCGTTGGTGACCCGATGTTCTATATAGCGTCAAATGCGACCAATGCGAGAAAGGGACGAGACGCGACTGACATTGACACAAGGCGTTTTAATTCAACAGCTATTATCGACAATACAACATAATTTGACGACCGCTTGGTGCAGTGGTCCACATGTCGGACTTCTAAAACCAAGAGTCGCGGGTTCGATCCCCGCACAGTACAAGCGTAAGTGTGCATGAACATGTGTGTTTGTACTGGTCTGGGTGTTTTCTATGTATAATATGTATTTATTTACGAAAAAATGTATTTAAGTATGTTTATCCGTTGTCTAGTACCCATAACACAAGCCTCGTAGCTTACTTTGGGACTAGAGAATTCGTGTGATTGTTGTGAAATATTTATTACTAGCTGTGCCCGCGACTTCGTCCGCGTGGAATATTTATTTTGGGCATCATTTTATTGTTGCAAATTTATTTTTTTGTTATTATTTTAGACAATTTATTTTTTAAGTTTTTTAAATCACATTATTAGCTTAAAGTACTTCTGCGTTAATTATTTTTCTTTCGACTGCCTCGTTGGTGTAGTGGCAATGTTTCTGCCTTACATCCGAGAGGTCCTGGGTTCGAATCCCGGGTAAAGCCAAAATTGTTTCTGAGATTTTCTGTCATGAATTTCTCAAAAACAGCTCGGAGTCGGGAAGTTGGCGGTGTTACACGCCCGTGCCGTCCTGCGCCTGATCTCTCTCCGGTCATGTCGGATTGCCGTCTCACCGAACTTTGTGAGTGATGGAACAGTGAGTGCACCTGTGTATTGTGCTTACACTTGTGCACTATAATATCTCCTGCGTAGTTGGCTGATTTCTGTTGAGATTGGCCGCCGTAGTCGTCTAGTGCGTCTCACACTACGTTTACCTAAGAGTGGTCTCCATTCAAGAACCTTCCTGCTCCACCTCTCGTCGGTTCTGCGACAGACATGGCCAGCCCACTGCCACTTTAGCTTGCTACATTTTTGGACAACATCAGTTACCTTAGTCTTATGTCGTATGACCACGTTCCGGATCTTATCCCTTAATGAGATCCCCAACATAGACCTTTCCATTGCACGCTGAGTGACGTGTAGTCGGTGAGCCAGCTTGACTGTCATGTTCCACGTTTCGGCTCCGCAGGTTAAGAGTGGTAGGATGCATTGGTTAAACAACCGGCTTTTTAAGCACTGCGGCAGGGTCGACGTGAAGATATGACGCAACTGGTCATTAATTAAATCTAATTTTGGTTCATCATGGTAACTCGTAGAGCTACACCCCCCTCTCCGCGTCGCTCGCAAGTCACGCCTCTCTTCCTTACAGCGTCATGTTCTCGGATCATGCAGCGCGGGTGAATTTTATAATGGTGTTATTTTGAAATTGCAATATCTTCTAAGATATTAATTGAAATTAAATGATGTCAAAGACAATTTTGTTCAGAATTAAATACTCTTAATCAACAACACATTTATTTGGATAAAGATTAATATTATTACCTTGATACAACTCTTAACAAATAATGCATTAATTTCGGCCAAATTTGATTACCACAAAAACGGTTCTAGTGACTTGATCTTGAAAGATAGACATATACTGTCGCAGACATTTTTTTAGATCATTTTAAGAGGAATAATTCGTTCATACAAATATTATTGGTATCTTGAACCGTTTTCGCAGCGTACGCTACGGAAGCCCTCAAGGATGAATAATTTTCCCCGTTTTTTTCACATTTCCCATGATTTCTTCGCTCCTAATAGTTGCAACGTAATGTTATATAGCCTATAGCCTTCCTCGATAAATGGTTTATTCAACACAAAAAGAATTTTTCAATTCGAACCAGCAGTTCCTGAGATTAGCGCGTTCAAACAAACAAACAAACAAACAAACTCTTCAGCTTTATAATATTAGTGTAGATTGATATTTATTAATTTAAACTAGGAGGCCAGTCCTGAGGTGGTGGACAAACGCCCTTAAACTTCCTACAAACCAAGTTTATCAGTAGTAACATTACCAAACTTAGTCAAAGGAGTACCTATTTGAGAGTACTTTTATGAAATGTAAATTGCAACCGGATGTTCTTCTGTGTTTTTTTTTTAATTTCAAACGCTTCTAATTTTTCTTTTACTTTATACTTGGACCATATCCGAGGACATTTTGAATTCAGACTAAGTTCGTGATTATTCAATTATTGTGCTAGTTTGCGTCAAGAACTTTGAAATATTATTGCACTACTTACTAGAACGTTTTCTGCTCTACTTTTATGGATTAACTTAACTTACATTCTTTGTCATCATGGAACAGTGTTGTAAAAGCTGAAAACTGAAATATTAGGTCCTTACATATGAAATTGGCGTTTTGTCGTACTGGCCACTTTGATCACAAATTTTTCCTATTTGGTTAGGAATTCGAAATTCAAATTTATACAGCTATTTCCACATGTAGTTGTGTTTCGTAAACCGTCATTCATTTGTTTTTTTACTTATCTTTTTTCTGTTTGCATCGCTCAATTTACAAAATGGAAAATTTGAAATATCGCGTTATTTACGAGTACGAGTTCCACCGTGGCACCAGTGCTGCGGAAACGGCTCGAAGGGTTAATGATGTGTATGGCGGTTGTGTCGCAAAAGAAAACACAGTGCGTTTTTGGTTCCAACGTTTTCGTTCTGGAAATTTCGACCTGCAAAACAAGCCCCGTGGACGGCCGGAGACCCAAGTTGATAATGAAGAATTGAAGGCTATTGTGGAAGCGGATCCATCGCAAACCACGTCCGAGTTAGCTGCAGGCTTTGGCGTTAGTGATAAAACTGTTTTAATCCACTTGAAGCAAATTGGGAAGATTAAAAAACTTGAAAGGTGGGTTCCTCACGAATTGAGTGAAGCAAACCGGCAAACGCGCGTCAACTGCTGCGTTACATTACTTGACCGGCACAATAACGAAGGGATTTTAAATCGAATCATTACCTGTGATGAAAAGTGGATTCTCTACGATAATCGGAAGCGCTCATCGCAATGGCTGGACCCTGGCAAGCCAGCCAAAGCCTGCTCCAAGCGAAAATTGACCAATAAAAAGTTACTTGTAAGCGTTTGGTGGACTAGCGCCGGTGTCGTTCATTACAGTTTTCTCAAATCTGGCCAGACGATTACGGCAGATATCTATTGTCAGCAATTGCAAACCATGATGGAAAAGCTAGTTGCTAAACAACCAAGGCTGGTCAATCGCTCTACGCCACTGCTGCTTCACGACAACGCTAGACCACACACTGCACAACAGACGGCTAGCAAATTAGAAGAACTTCAATTGGAATCTCTAAGGCATCCACCGTACTCCCCGGACCTTGCTCCAACAGATTACCATTTTTTTCGAAATTTGGATAACTTCTTGCAAGGGAAAAAGTTCAACTCAGATGGGGCAGTCCAAGTCGCCTTCAAAGATTTTATTGATTCCCGTTCGAATGGTTTTTTTAGTAAAGGGATCAATGAACTACCTATGAGATGGCAAAAGTGCATAGATTACAATGGCTCATACTTTGATTAAATAAATATGCTATATAAAAAAATTTCGACTTTTTGTTCCTCCCATACAAAACGCCAATTTCATAGGTAAGGACCTAATAATAACATTTAAGCTTTACTGTGATCGGGTTAAAAATAAAAAATGTATTTGTCTGAAACTGTAAGGAAAAAAGGATTTTAATACAAGTAGATTACGTCTTAGTCAGATATTTATTTAGGCTCAGGCCACACTTGAGAATTTTCGTTGCCGCGATTCGCTTTTGGCAGCGTGTCAAAAAATCGCCGCACCTCTATCGCTGAAACTCGCGAGTCGCGGCGACGGCATGCCGCAGGTGTAGCCTGAGCCTTTTTTAATAAGTGGCTACATTGTGATTTGCCGATTTGCATGTTCAAAGTCAATCACCGTTTCTAAAACTGTTTTCTAAAAGTGAGACCGCCGCTAGGTTGCCACTGCCCCCTCCCAAAAGGCGAGGTGGTCTGATTGGCACCGACGTTCAAATCCAGTGAAGATGTGGGGGTCTTGTGCAGGTTGAGGTTCCCGGCAATGGTGTGCTCGTGCATCTTCGCTATGGGGGTGTAAGCCGTGGAGGCACCTACGCCTACGGTGTCCCTGAAAAGATAATGTCTATATATTATTTGTATAAGAGCATTCCTTTCCCACAAGCCTGTGTCGCTAGGGCTAGGTATTGTGAAATATGATTGAGGTACAGTTTTAAAGATCTCGGCGAGAAGGGTTGGGCCAAAACCATCACATTTGTTCGCTAGTACTTTTAATTTGACGATTGATGAAAAACAGTTTTTCTCTACATTCCCGTGTTAAGCATAATCGACAGTAGTAGAAAAATAAGATTGTTT
Organism: Pyrausta despicata; assembly: GCA_963921415.1. Lineage (NCBI taxonomy): Eukaryota > Metazoa > Arthropoda > Insecta > Lepidoptera > Crambidae > Pyrausta > Pyrausta despicata. The sequence goes on along the minus strand of OY992867.1, from coordinate 4,899,744 downwards.
TAGTAAATACCCACGTACTTAGGTTTCTGTACCCCTCAGTTCAGTCAAGTGTTGCCCATTTACCGACTTGGTACCGAACCATTATTATAAAATAAGTAGTTACCCGATCTGAACAGGTCGGTGAGTCTTAATATGCTCAAATTATTTTAAAAATTTCCTCTTTACGATTTATAATTGTCTTTTGAAGCAGCGGGGGTTTGTACTATTGGGCGATATCAGATAAATGTTTGAGAAACACTGAGGTTTGAGAATACATACTTGTAAGAGTAGTTAACGCCTCCACCGTGAGTCGAGTAGTTCGGCACAGGTCCTTCCCTAAAGTTCCTGGTGGTGAAAGCATGGGCGTCAACCTTATGGTCATTATGGTTGAGGAGGTTGACGTTAGCAGACGCTGTCAACTGGTTGCCAAAGTTCGGTATGTGGGCTGCTTGGAGGTTGGCTCCGCCTGAACTGAGAAAGAGAAATTAGGTTTAAGATTATGATTTGTTAGAGTTACGATTTTAGAACAAAACAAAAAGAGCCTCGGTATGAGCTAGTCACGCGTGGTCCTACTTAACCAAGTCCAATGGACTTGCTCGGCTCCTAATCGTCGTCCGTCAGTACCTACTGCGATTTTTTTATACGTGCGTACGTGTGCGTGAACACGTTTTTATTAGCTTGGGCTGTATGTATGTATGAATCTTTGAGCTAAATTTTCACCAAATTTCAGAAATCGGATTAATATGGAACTTTGCATAAGTATCAAGTACCGACGACAATGCAATAATTTGATATGCGTTTTCCATTATCCTTCATAACTAAAAAAAATATATTAAAAAATTGTTTAAAAAATTAACACTAAGAATTTATATTATAGAAGAATAAAAGCGTGGGGTGCTTGTTATAGTATATATTAAAATGATTATATTATTGGCAACTATAAAAAGAGAACTATGAAAACGACATACAGTGCACTCCACGCTTTTTACTCTACTGTAATATAAATTCTTTGTACTCAGAAATTATTTTGGTTTTTTTGACGTGACAACGTCTTATAAATTGGTTTGCCGGGTGACACTTCAAGAAACTGCGTTACGCTCCGCTCACGTTCCGCGCTCACAATGAGAGCGAGTGAGAGGCACGCGTCCCTTCGACTCGGGCATGGTTAGCCCGCCTAAGAGCGAGTGAGACAGACATAAAAAGTGAAAGGCACGCGTCCCTTCCACTCGAGCACAGTTAACCCGCCTAAGAGCGAGAGAGACAGAGCGAGAGAGAGAGAGAGAGTGAGAGAGATAGGCATACACACCGGTTCATGTTATACGAATGAATATTCACATTAAAATTATTTTACCACTCAAAGTCGTTGTCACGTAAAACTTTCGCCCGTATACCGACTTTACAGGCAACCAATTTTTTTTTTGTTAGCAATAAAAACGTGTTTATTTTATTATTTAGTAAGTTGACGATTGTAAAGACGTAAGTACTCGTACCTACCATTTGCTTGATATGTTATTCGTTAATTCATATATATTGTAATAGGTAGTGACAACAGTGACCTACAACAATGGGCGCCAGAGATAAGATATAGAATACAGTCAGTATTCCTAAAATAGTAATACTAACATGTAATCTATTAGTCATTCTGCATTAATTTCGTTTATTATTAATAGTAAGCCAAGGCTAAAGACTTACGAGTAATCGGGTACTAATATTACCGTGTTAATTACTCAATCATTATCATCGAAATCAATTAATCAGGTAGGCGATTCTCATGCAATAGAGTAATGTTTACATTCGTAAAATGTGCAAATAAACAAAGATTTTCCGTGGATTTCTCAGTTTACGCCTTCTCAGAAGTTCACAATCGAGACTAATCATCGTTTACCATTCGAACGCAACGATTGGTCCTGGCCAGTCGGATTTGATATTCATATACGAAGTATCTTGTTAAAATAGAATTGACAATAATAAATCGAGGTTATAGCTTATAATTACTTAGGCGTGGTTTTTTGGTACACGTTTGAATTATTGAAAATGATCAGTTTGCTTATTAAAAAAAAAACTGTTAAATATATACCAAAAGTAAACTAACATGAAAATTCGTGTATAGCGCCATCTATTGACCTTGTTGTAATAACTGTCATGACGTAATCTATTTAAATAAATAATACAGTTTGTTGCATGCCATTGTGTAGTTGTATTATAAACGTGATTTCTTGGATATATTTTAATTAAGAAAGACTAATAGGGTCCTCCCTTTTTCCCCAAAAAAATTGCGGTTGCCCAAACGAACGGTCCCTAACTAGTTATCTGTTCTACATTCTACTATAAAGTTCGATTGGTAATTGTAAGAAGGGTGCTCCAGAATACGAAACACACGTAACCTTTGAACTTTTCAGTAGAACCAGCAAGTTCACTTGCGAGTTACCGTGCGAAAAAAGTACGAGTGCACGAGAATTGGCCTCCTGAACTTCTCTACCTGATTAATTACTTATTCGCTCAAAGACATATTGGAATCAGAAAGTTTAAAAAAGGAATACTCGTAAAAAGAAATATATATTGTATTTCCAAATATATTATTATTATTATTAATGTTTATTTCAGAAATAAAAATTTCCATATAGTGGGTTAGTTGTTAAAGCAAAAATATCTTACGAGCTAGGGTTAGTAAGTACAAAAGAAAGGACATTAGGCCTACATAAAATACGGCTTACTTAACATTTACCAAGGCAGGTCTGGAGAACCCACATGGACGCTGTTCCAGTGCCTCAGAATAGGGCAGCAATAGCGACTCCCTATATGTATATATCGTCGTCGTCATCGAACAACGACGTATTTGCAAAATGCCAACTTTCCAGGAGAGCGTTGTAAAGTTCTGAGACTAGTTTTTTTGTAATTGCAAAAGAAATAGTTAATTTTCTGATTTCAAATTCAGGGATATTATAAATATTACGATCATCTTTTATATGAGCCAAGTGGTTATCTTATAAAGTATTCAGTTTTTTGTAAAAATCACATGCGTCGTTGTTCTACGTACCACTGTAGGATGTATACGATGATACGTCGTTGTTCTATGTGCTCTGTTGGTCAACTTTTTGACCTATATTACTTTGAGACAATATTCTGCGGAACTCTAGTTTGGATTTTTTGCCGGATGTTGAAGACAGTTTAAGAAATTAAAAATTCATTGTGTTTTTTTTTAATTTATTTCTTGATATATTGTCAGTTAAACTTTTACTTAACAATCAAAAATTCTCTTCGAAAATACTCTTATAATTCTAATCAAATATACTCATTATAACTCTTGAAATATCAAATGATGTGTTATTTAAAACTTAATACAAAGTATAATAAAAATCTCTTCCCTAAATAATAACACAAAAAAGTATTTGAACCAACAAATATACATTTAAAAAAATCTATATATGGAATCAGATGGAGTGAGACTTAGCTCTAACTTAAGCTTTGCTCAGAAATATAATTAGGTATGACATTTATTCAGTCTTAGAATAATATAGGAACGAATTAGCTTTCATTTTCACTTCCGGCAATAATATTTGGAATAACCAATCATAACAAGAATAATACTCATAGTTCGAAAGTACCTATTTTAAAACATTTAAACATTTCACTCTTTGCAAAATAACTATTGACTATTCAAGCATACTACTATCACCATCTGATTCCACTTCTGCAACCCGACCATGTGGCAAAGCTCGATAAAAGCAGTGATATCTCCTGGGTATTATTCCCGACTCTACAAGGCTTTTATCAGTAGAAAGAGGTATCAGTTGTGATGCCTTTTTTAAAATGATGTTATCATCACCACGGTTTCTTGTTTTCTTACCAATAACTAGAGTCAAAAATCATCGTGCAAACTACGAGTATATTTGTTTAATATACTCTTGCTGTCTTCTACTATAACTACCCTAATTTTGCTCCATGCGACGTTTTGGCCCGTATTATCCAGTTTTTGTTAGTTAGTAGTTCTTTGTAATCGAACACGTCATCTTAAGTGATATCTCGTACCTGGTAAGGTTTATCAGTAGTCTTAGTTCATCTCATAAGTACCTTCCATTCAAGCGAGTATATAGTTTTCTGTACCCCAGCCCTCTTAATGCCGGAATGTATCTGACCAAATACCTTAACTCTTTGGTCTCTTTTTGTAAAAATGCTTGGATAAAGTTATACAGACAGCTGGATATTTCTTTCGCACCACGATTAGCAATAGTCTTGTCCCAAACATTACAAAATCCTTCTTTACCAGCTGCATCAAATACAGTCAAATTATAACATGATAACTTCCGTTTGTAGAACAAAATGCTCATTTGACCATGTCATTCCATTGGAACATATAGACATGATAGAACTTTTTGTAAATCGAATGTAGCACACACAATCAGACCATTAGATAAAACTGCATCTGCTTTCTCTTTAGTTTGTAATTGTCGAGCAATGGTTTTGTTATGTTTGTGCTTGTATAATCAATCAGATTTCATGATCAATCAGATCACAAGTATCCTTTTTGTACATGGAACGACAACTTTAAATGAGAGTTAACTATTTCTCGATACTGACGTAGAGTTTGCGCTGGATTTTGTGTTGAGGGCAAAATAAATCATGACATTTTCTATGTCTGTTTAATGGAGACGGCATTGGTGTCAGTTCTGCGTAAGACAGCGGTGATGAATTAACCTCGTCAATATTAGCAGTTGGATCTTTAGGTACTGCGTAAGAAAATGTAGCAGTCATATCATCGTTACTCGCGGTCTGATCTTCGGGCACTTCGCTACAAGCCGATGGCGGAGGAACGTCATCAAAGGGGAGTCAAGATTGGCGTATCTATACTATGCTGTAAAGAATGAGAAGAGGGGGGGGAGGGGGGTTAATAATCAAATCCGGTTTCTGAAGGTAAAAATTGGTCCTTAAAAAGTACAGGTTATTCAGTTTCAGCTGGCGTTCCGTTATTTTGAGGTGTTGTATTTGAGGGCTGCGGTAAAATAGTCATACTAAGCGGAGCTTGGCTGGATGCACCATTTTGTGTGGCCCTGTTCTGATCAAGATTCTGCTGTTCCTCCGCAGACTCATCTCCTTCGACGAAATTGCTGTCTTTTATCTGAGAAACTGTCACTGTCACCTAAAATAACTTGCATTTGTTGAATAGTTTCCCGATCTGCTTCAGAGGGTAGAGTAGACGATCGATTCGAACGTGTATAACGCACATCTGTAAAAAATAAAAATTGAAATTACATTATTATATACCAAATTTAATATAAAATCCCAATTAAATTAAATTAATGTACTCCCAAATTTCTATTTTATATTATTTTAAACTTAAATATCGTACACAGACGCTTATTGTGTATTTGCCCTAAGTACAATGTCGGTTTCGCACATCAGATAAAAAAATACCAAAGTACAGTGCAGTTTCTGATAAATCGTCAGACAAAATTCCTTAGAACAATGCAAGTTTATTACATACACCTATAATTACAATTATATCCATCAAACATTTGTATTTTCTCTACTTGTAATATAACGAACAATATTCCAAAAATGTTATAAAATATGGACTGCATTTTTTTAACAACAATATCTATGGAACAACGACAGATGTATATCATCAGTCAGTGACTTTTTTTCCAGACTCCCTAGTAAAGAGACGGTTATGATTATCAGTCGTTGTAAACTGCACTAATGTTATATCGCCCGTATGTTTTAAAAATATATACATTAAACTGTTTTATTTTAATCATTGTTAATAAATAAGATAACTACTTACCTAAATTGTTATTATGATATTCACGATCTGTTGAAATAAAATTGTAATCCTGGTTCTCGGTGTGAATGGCATTCTCACTGTTCAAATTTGTAATTAAATCCAGTATTTGTTTTGCTCTTTTTGAACTCATTTTTACTTAACACTGGTACGGAACGTTAAATAACTACTTATTTCCATTAGATAACACAAGATTATTGTATAAAATTGATCCCAACGATCAACGCACGGTCTTACGCAGAACACTGTCGAGACTAAACATACGCCGCTTTAAAAAAGGGATGCAGGGGGAGGATATAATGACGCTTGCTCAAACACGTCCTTGTACCTAGTTTAAAATATCACATCCGCCGATGTTCGATCCTGTAACTCCGTTATTTTGAGGAATTTTGAAAAAATAAAAAACAGTTATATAACTGTTTTTTATTTTTTCAAAATTTAAAAGAAGGCATTTTAAGTTAGTTTAGAGTATAAAAATGGATTTTGACGGATGGTCACGTACGTCATTGTACGATGATCACGACGATATTTCATTTCTTTTTATTCATTTCTTTTAAACATCCAATATGTCTTTGAGTTTAAAATTTACATACTAAATGTTTAGCTTTAAATTAAATAAAAATAAACGTTCCCATAAACTAAAAACCATCTCCAGTATATTTCATAACATTACTGTGGCGATAAAATATTTGTCGATAAAATATCAATAACAGAAAAAAATATCAAAACCATAGGTTCCCTTGGTATGGTAAAAAAACATTATATTTATTTCCGCTTACTCGAGCCTTGCGCACTATAAACGAGGTAGCCGAACAGCTCGACATATTTTCGTGTTTTCTGAGTGAGTTCGCAAGAACGGCATTATATGTATATTAAAAGTTATTAGTAAATAAAATAATTAATTAGGTTAAGACTACTTGTTATTATGGTGTAAAGTAAAGAAGTAAATAAACAGTAAAGTAATTTACTTACGGAGTCTGCACTCCTAAGTTGGCACCAGTAGCAGCGAAGCTAGGACCTGTAGGCCTAGGGAAGGCCTTCGGGTTAGCATCCTTGTAACCACTGACGAACACATTCCCCGATGCTACACCATTGGTCAAACCCATCGTCAAGTTCTTGCTTTTATCCATGTTTTCTGTGAGAGAACCCTGGGCTTCCATTTTTGAACTCTTAAAAAGTTTTAGTTATGAAGACGTACAAACGTAGAATAAGTCTTATTTAGTTTGTGTTCCAGCTTTTATAGCAGTTTTGATATAGAAACTAATGGGTGGAGAGACCAGCACACCAGGCTACCCATTTTTGTTGCAAAATCGCCCGTATCACAAGCGTATAAAATACCGCAGCGTATACCGTGATGTGGTTGCTACCGTACATGTCTACTATATATGCTTCGGTCCGGGAAAGTACCAATACGAAGTCACAGTTGCTAATATAAACGGTAGACTGACTGTAGTTGTGTTACTTAACAAAAAACATTTAATAAATAACTAAACATAAATATACAACAACATCACATACATTGATCTGACTCCGTGGTAAGTAGCTTAAGCACTTGTGTTACAGATATCAGAATCAACAGTGGTATTATAAATAAACTTAAATAAATACATATAACAACCAGACCAGTACAAACAGACAGTTTTTATGCATGATTATGATTTGTACAGTGCGGGGATCGAACCCGCGACCTCTTGGTCAATAGTCACCTTCTTGACAATGGTCAAGAAGGTGACTATAGGTGTAATGACACCAAAGTGGTCGTCAAATGTAGGTACTCGTAACTCATTTGTGTATTATCTTACCGATGTGTCTTTTTGTCTTGTATTTCGGTCAAAGGAAACTTAAGTTGAAGCTATTGGCCACCTTTTTTTATAATTACACAACACTGTTTAAGCTGCTTCGCTATATAAGACGATTTTTTGTAGCTTTTCGGTATTAATTTTCTACTTTAAACACAATTCAAGAGCCAAAATGTAAGCCCGAGCGCTACTGACTACTTTTCTTTTGTGTTGTGACTTCCTAATCAATTTAAATGTCTATCTATATTTTGTGACTATCTATATCTACCATCCTTCGGGACGGGACTTTACCAATGAGCAGCTGACTAACTCCTTACTATACCTATATTGTGCAGATTGTGCTACATTTATACCTATTAACTATCCGTTGGTTAAGATTTTATAATATCAGTGTAAGTACCTTTGTAACTTTCACAAAAAAACTGTATACTTTTAAAAAAAAAATTACGACAACATCACATACATTGATCTAACTCCGTGGTAAGTAGCTTAAGCACTTGTGTTACAAATATCAGAATCAACAGTGGTATTACAAATAAACTTACAAATAAAATAACACCCAAACCAGTACAAACAGACATGTTCATGCACACAAATATTTGTACAGTGCGGGTATCGAACCCGGGACCTCTGGGTTAATAGTCAACTTCTTGACCATTACACCCAAGTGGTCGCCTTGAAAATTGAAATAACGTAAACATTATTTTTTGTCATCTGTACAATGCATGGCTACATGACCCAAAAACAATCACACGATGGATCCCCACAATATCAAATTACGAGTCCCCGAACCCCCGAAGGCGATGGCTGTCGGAACCGGTTTATTTTATTACCCTACACACCTAAAAAGGGTTATGTGATTGACATTTACCCCCGCCTAAGGCTGTACGTTCTTTTCATACTAATAAATTGTGGCCGCAACCTCGACTGGTATGTACGATGGTGGACGATAGTATTTGAAAATAACGATATTATTACTGAGGGAGGATAGATCAGCACTAGTTTGTTCACAAAATTTTATCCTAGCATAATTAATGTAAGAGTAATGAACATGTCATATAAAAGGAACAGTACCTATTATGAGCACTTTTGTCGCCATACAAAAATGTAAATTCTGGGAGTGCTTGATGTGTAACCCAGCAGCCCAATTGAACCGTTAAAAGTATTAATATAGCGCCTTAGAATAGGTTGCTAAACTAACCAAGTAAACAATAATGAATATCTGAATACCTAATGAAATAAAATTAAATTATTTTTTTTGTCTGCCTAAGTATTCATACTTACTTAGGATGACATATGTTTAAGACGTTCTGCTTGTTCAGCCGTTATTAGCAGCATTTTTTTTTTTCAAAAATGAATTGAATTTACTTACCTTGACTTTAGGCCTTGAATCTAGATACCTATCAGCATAACAAGCACTTTCTGTTGATGCATGTGTCGAAGCCAAATGGTTATAATAGCCTTTCAATCAAACAGCTGGCTCTTTGACTGAACAACGCCATTCAAAAGCCGCCGTCTCATTGATTAGTTCAGCACTTAACACAGCGGCGATAGGTGTGTTTTGCTTACAATGCGTCAACTAGCTACTTAATCAAACGGCTATTTTTACAAGTTGGCTGCGACATATGCTGTTTGCATATGTCGCAGCCAACTTGTTAAAATGGCGGGCGCCTGCTAGTAGGTCAATAAATCTAAAATGTTTGTGCATATGACTTGGTAGGTATTGAAGGCAGAATACGGAAATGATCAAGCAAGGCTCTAGCTAAAGTAAAAAATATCCAGTTTACTCAAGTACCTACCTACTTATTTTACAAATAACATCACAAAAGCAAAGGCAGAAAACATAACAACAGGTCGTAGTGAGGTAGCAAAACAATGATTCCGCGTTATCCTACAATATGAAATTGCCCCGGGTCAACCTCGGTTATGTTATGAATTATTCATACCAACTTCTACTATACGTAAGGTGTTGCCTGCGAGAGAAAATAATTTGCTACAAACTTATACGGGTTGTACGAAAGTTGAGATGATAGGAAGGAAGGAATGTAAAATATTTTTCGGTGTACTTGTTTTTTTTCCTCAGTGTTTTTCAATTTGAAATAGGATAGGAACATGAAAAAAAAGATAGGTCAGTCTTTGTCTGACGTCGTCGTTTGATAAACGCATGGATATGAACATTTGCCTACACTTAGTTGACATGACAACGGCAAAGTTTTTGAATACGATTTTCGTTTTCGACTCATGACATGTAACATTGTCTAGGGACTCAGGTGTGATGAGATGAGAACTAAGTGCTACCCAATTAAAAAAAACTCGTCACTACATACCAGTCGCTTCACGCGTCTGTTCCTATGTCTGTATGTATGTTTGCTTAGATCTTTAAAACTAAACGGATTTAGGTGCAGTTTTTTTAAACAGATATAGTGATTCAAGACAACGTCTGCTGTATTTGCTAGTTTTTATTCAAAAGCGAATTATTCTTCTTTAACTTAAGAGCTGCGCTCTTGTCGGTGGAGTAATCGCCATTCATTCCTTTTTTCTGCCTTCGTTTTGACCTCCTGGTATGACGTGACGGAAATATGATAGGACACCTGATACGACATGACAGGTTCTTAGGAAACATCATAGAAGGAAAGGTAGAAGGAAAGAGGGGAAGAGGAAGGCCTAGAAGAAGTTATTTTGACCAAGTAAAGCAAAAGCGAATTGCATTAGCTAAATTAACGGAAAAAAAAGTTAATTGGAATCTGTTAATTAAAAGTAAATCGATGTTAATTAATAGATAGTATTTTAAAATTCTCCCTCAAATGCTGCTACAAGTCGCTCCAAAATCTTTTTCACTTGACCCAATTAAAGAGATGTTCGTTGCGTCGAAAATCCAAGCTTGGATCTACGTAAATCTAAAAATTCCGGTTACTCGATAAAAAGAAAAAAGGCAATATCCACTTCCATCTACTATACTTTGAGATAAGCTTACAAATAAATCCGATTAAAATAGAAACTCGTATTTACCTCGTTTCTTTATTTTATCCCGGATTAAGAGCAGGTTTTTGTTTTATCGACCTCATGTAAAAAACGTCATGTGAATGTAACAAAGTTCACTTTGGGAACTTAAGATAATATTTTTGCAGTAGGTAGTCAAATTAAATATCTAAGGTAGGGAACGAACCTGCGTCCACAGGAATCCAGACATTGGCAAAGCCTGTTGCAATTGCTACTGCTTTTTACTAACGCACGGGCCGTGGCAAAGATGACGGAAGGCTTTTTCATTATCTTTGGCAGTGGTCACTTCATCTCAGATTGGAATTACATCCTAAACCACTCACACATATTACTCGTATATTATTGCAAATATTTATAAATAAATAATAATAAAATAAAATAAATCTTTATTCAGCAACTAGATAACAAAAATAATATGTTCAGTGGCTGGGACCAACCTAGTAAGTAAAAAATATTATACTTGTGGCAGGAGGCCCCGCTCTTTGTGCCTTGTCATATTTAGAAGTTGCAAAAATAATAATAAAAAGAAGTTATTACTTAACTATTTGTGGTGTGTGTGTATGTGAGTATGTGTGTGCGTGTGTGCGTGCGTGTGTGTGTGTGTGTGTGTGTGTGTGTGTGTGTGTGTGTGTGTGTGTGTGTGTGTGTGTGTGTGTGTGTGTGTGTGTGTGTGTGTATTTAACACTCAGTAGAGATAAAGATTGCCATTTAAAAAACTGGATTTATGATTTATCGTGATAAGCTTTCATGTTGTATCACAACTTGCACAAATCAAAGGCTACCTGCACTTTTTTAGTTACAGATACAGTGACATAAACTGAAACGCTGAACTCTGATGAAACATGTATGACAGTTGAATGTCGCGTTTCAATAATTGGACTCTTTTCACAGTTTTCCGTTGGCCATCGCTCTACTAACAGATTGTATGTAACATAATAACGAGGCTTTTTATGCAGTTAAAATCACAAGGTACAAAAAAAAACAACTCGGTGTAACCTAGGTAGCTACCCTCTCCCCCCTGTGGGATCTCCACCTTGTCGTGGTGGGGGTGCTCAGTAACCGTGGCTTTGCCACCCACGGTGAAGCTATGCGGGATCCCGGGAGGATACGCTCCACGTGGGCTTGGGGAGGCCTGCGCAGGATGCGTCCAAGGGTGCGGGTGTGGGAGACAGTTTTGGTTGTCCCTCGCAGTCGGGTGCGGTCGCGGGAGGAGAGACGTCTCGGTGCCGTGCGGAATATCTCCCGCGACCAAACGGGGGCGCACCGTTGGATGGCGCTGCGGTGGGGCCGCAGAGGAAGAGGAGATGCGGTGTGTCGTTGCCGTCCTCCCTATCCTCTGCGGCCGGGTGGTGGCGGGGCTATCCGCCGGGGTGCCGTGGTGAATGCTCACGCGACCCCATGGCACCCCCCACAATGGCGGAGTGGTGGAATGCGCTGTGGTTTTAGTGGGTATTACGGCCTTGCACACCAGCCGTTGAGTCCCACATACCCCCCTGCAGATCTGTGGGGGGCATGCGTAAAAGCATTTCCACAGCGAGAAAAAAAAAAGGAATATCGTGTGCTAAATTTGTGTCTGTGATATTTTGTACTTGCTATTTAGTACAATCTCTGATTTTAATTGACTTTTAAAAATAATAGACAAACTACAAACTAATCTTAAAATTACTACCCGATAAGTACATATTGGATTCATATTTTGAACCTCTCTCTTACTTTTACTTATCCGGTACCTCACTCTTATTTAACCAGTTTTATTTATTAAAAAACTTTTGCACAAACTTGCATACAATGGTGGACTTAATGCCGGAGGCATTCTCTACCAGTCAACCACAGGTCCAAGCACAGAACATACAGGCAGTATACAGTTTTAGTGTCTTTAAACGTCTGTTTACCAAAACAATAAGATCTAAAACCGGCCGTTTACTTAAGCTCAATCCAATTAAACAATTAATTTATACGCAAACGCCCCCATTCAGTTTCCAGTGCTGTGATTATTTATTTATGTATTTAACGAATTAAACCCTGAAGTTTAACAAGAGACTTAAGAACAATGCAGATGGTTACTTGAACAATAAATTTACATTGTCTTAACGCTTTAGGCAACGCCATAGTATGTCAAACTTTGGTTAATAGTACGCTCTGGACTGCTACTTAGAGGTATTTTACGGTTCCAAAAAATTACACACAAATACGTTGATATCCATCAGGTTTTAGTTTGTTAAAAAGACTGTAAAAATGACTCCTTCTAAACGATGAATATCAACGAATGTAACAAACACCGCTAACTACCGAACTTTAGGTAACTTAAGAATTCGTATTTGAACCTCTTGGACTCAGGCCATAAAATTTACCTAAGCTAGACAACAAGGGAATCAGTCTGGGTGTTTTCTATGTATAATATGTATTTATTTACAAAAAAAAAAGTATTTAAGTATGTTTATCCGTTGTCTAGTACCCATAACACAAGCCTCGTAGCTTAGTTTGGGACTAGAGAATTGGTGTGGTTGTTGTGAAATATTTATTATTATTATTATTTATTTATATATATTTTTATATGAGTCCAGAATCAATTCAGGAGAATTTCCTTGAAAGTTTGGGAACCAACGGCCCCAAGCCTTTGTCCTGAATGTAATTGTGCTATCAATAGACTTGTAACTAAACAATGTGTTGGACCAATGGCACCGTGCCAAAATTCCTTGTATTTCGCCTAGTCCCAGAAGTCCCAGGTTCGATTTATGTAGCAAGTTCCGGACGCAAACGTCGTAGGTATTATGCTCTGCTTTTGTCATACGAGTATATGTATATTACGTTCTGCATGTTGTTCAAAACATATTTGGTATTAAAATTTTGAAAGAAGCCTGTTTAAAAAATTAGTAGAGCAATCTCTGTCTATATATTATTTGTGTTGGCGGTGTTACACCCCTGTGCCTCGGAAAGCACGTTAGCCGTTGGTCCTGCGCCTAATCTCTCTCCGGTTATGTCGGATTGCCGTCTCACCGAACTTTGAGAGTGATGAAACAGTGAGTGCACCTGTGTATTGCGCTCACACTTGTGAACTATAACATCTCCTGCGTAGTTGGCTGATCTGAGATTGGCCGCCGGCCGTGGTCGAAATCGGCCAGGAGGACTATTATTATTATTATTTTTTTTGTAAGAGCATTCCTTTCCCACCAGTCTGTGTCGCGGTGCTAGGACCTAAAAATGTGATTGGGGTACCTTTTTAAAGATCTCGGCGAGTAGACTTGGCCAAAACTCTGTCATTTTTGAAGTTGAACACGGACGAACTCGCGGGCGGTCGCTAGGTGCTTTTAGTGAACATAACTACATGGAAATAGGGATATTGCAATGTATGACTTTAAATTTACTTGGTTGAGTTAAACACATCCAACACCAACAATCGTCAAAGTTATTTTTATTATTATATTTCTTCAATTATATTTAGAACCGGATCGGGAAATGCTGTACATTAAATTCATAAATATACAACAACATCACATACATTGATCTGACTCCGTGGTAAGTAGCTTAATAGCACTTGTGTTATAGATATCAGAATCAACAGTGGTATTACAAAAAAAAAACTTAAATAAATACAACATATAACACGCAGACCAGTACAAACATACATGTTCATGCACTCAAATGTTTGTACAGTGCGGGGATCGAACCCGCGATCTCTTGGTTAATAGTCAACTTCTTGACCATTACACCAAAGTGGCCCTCACTTACACTGTACACAGTAACACTGTGACGTCACTATTTCTTATTTATTTATTTAATAGTATCTAAAATGTCACATAAATACTCATACTAATAATGATACGGTTAATTAATTTTGGATGGTTTATATATGGGATATATGGGTCAGTACCTAACCAATAGTCCCAGTACTACATTATCTAGAAATCAACAATCCATTCCTGTCAGTCAACTTACGAGTACAAAGCTAAAGCGAAGATAGAGACGCCATGTTTAATGAGATCCGTATTTCTTATCTAAGTACATTTTCAAGTTTATGGAAACTCTTGTCGCTCATTCCATTATCAGAATGAAAAATCCAACGTTTTATCGCTTGCTGGATGGAGTTGATGACGGGCGCACGGTAAACAGCGCGCCAAGTTTAGACAACGGTGGTATGTATAACACTTGTTAAACAAGGCAAAAACATTTGTAATGAAATATTCGTAGTAAGTTTATTTTGTTAGGAAAAGTAAACAAAACATTGAAATTTACTTACGTCATGCGCTGGCTCAGCGACCTGAAATGGATGTCAGCCTTGGAAACATTTTTTTTTGTAATTTTGTTGTTAACAAAATTAAAGTAATTTTTTACGAGTACCTTGACTGTAAGTGAAAATTAAAAAATAAAATTAATTCAAAAACACACTGATATGTATACAATATTTGACCTGCTCTCGTATAAGGTATCCCTATCCTACGAAAAAATTATATATTACTATATTATCTAATGCGATACAGTAGTTAACTTAGCTCGGTAACTTTGAATAGCTAAAAACACATTCAAATTAACTTGAAGATTTAATTTGCTTAGTTATAAGGTAAGGCTTGCGTATTGGTAATACAAATAAGCAAGAGCATATCCTAAGTGTTCTAAAACCAAACATAAACATCACTTGTTCTCAGCCATATTATTTGTATTGATAATTTCAATGGAGACACATCGAGCATACGAAAAGTTTTGTATAAAGCATCGCACAATAACAATACTTGGCTGTGACAAAGCGCCATCTGTCATCAAAAGGACGAAATCCTCACGCTCAATCATTTACACGAAAAGCTTTTATGAAATTACGTTTTCAAAGTGCGAAAACTCATGGTTCAATAACCTTCCTACCTGTTTCTAACGTAGTATCTACGAAGTGGAAGTCCCCCTTTTTTAATCTAAGATAAAGGGTACATTGAGTGCTTAACCATCGTGTCTGAGCCGAATCACAAACTTGGCTCTACATCTGCCTTCACCTTTAAAACCTCAATTTTAAGAACCAAATTTCTGCGTCGCAATTGTAACTGATCTTGGCAGTTTCGCATCTGAAGACCACTTTATAACAACACTAGAAAAGGACCTTACTTAGGAAGATTTAAAGGCGTTTATTGATTGTGGCAGGTGAATTTTAAAATTGTCGAGTCATATCTCTAGATAGAGGACTTGACAATAGGGCCTCTTGTTTTACCGGTCGCTGAACGAATAGAGGCGAGGATACAGTGACATTCTGTGATATAAGTAGTGAAGTAGCGGAAACATAGACAAATGACAAATTCATAATCATGACTTCATGAGCGGAAAACATGTTAAGTCCCTTTACCAGGGGGTTCTCAAAGTTATTTCGTGTACCGTCTGTTATTTGCAAAAATAATCATGTCTTAAAGTGTGTTATTGTATTTTTTAGTTAAAAACTTATAAAAAAGTAAATTTCAGTGCGGTTGTTATTACTTGGAGGATAATTTAATCACAGTGGTTCTTAGCTGTGTTTGTGTGTGTGTTTTGGAGTCCTATGGCACCCCCGTGGTGAAAAGGTCTTCGTGAGTTGTCGCCATCTCCCCCTGTCTTGCGCTTGTCTCTTGACATCCTCCCATAGTAGACCTGCAGCCTGCAGCTGTTATTTCCTGGTTGATGGTTCGTCTCCACGAATGTATGATCTTAGCTGTGGCTGGTTAAAATCTGTCTAGCCGTTGTAGATCACCAGACGTTTTCCTGGCTCATATTGTGGGTTTTTTAAATTTAAAATTTTTATTTCAGCACCTGTAGTAGTTTCTGAGATTTTATGATAAGTGTGTAGCTTTTTGCTGATCCTGTACAACATTTTATCGGTTTTGTCACATGTAAAGAACTTAAGTCCTCCTGTTATCTTTACCTTCACTTGAACTGCATAACACGGTGTCATTTTAAAAGACTCTATTTCAAAAATATTACTTGACTGAGTAAATAAACTTAAAAGAACTATGGGGAAATTTACAAAATGTATGGATTTTGACATTTCATCGGACCTCTCGCTACGGTGCTGCCATCTGACGTCGGCCTTTTCAGAAAACCCTCATTGCACAGTGTTTGACAGAGACCACTTAATATGAAACAGACAAAACTGCCAAAAATTAAGTATGAATCTATTATTCATGATGGACAAAAATCTTAATTGCTGAGAGGAAAATCTTATAAACAAGGTGTTACATAAAAAACTGTAACTGAAGGGTGTTGTTGTACCCGTAAAACTGAACTTTCGCAAAGCAACCTAGGTCGAAATGAAAAAAAAAATGTTTGGCTGACCCATAGTAAATCGTTCAGTTGATTGGCAATTTTATATGGAAGGTCTGATTTTTTTTGAGATTTTGACCCAGGTATCTCGGGGAATGTTGTGCAGTTTTCCGGGCACAACAACACTCTTCAGATAATATTACGGGGTTTTTGTAACACCTTGTATATTAATTCAATTATTTGTAAAGACTGCCTCGTAAGTGTAGTGGCATAGTTTTTGCCTCACATCCGAGAGGTCCTGGGTTCGAATCCCAGGTCGAGCCAAAATTGTTTCTGAGATTTTCTGTCATGAATTTCTCAAAAACAGCTCGGAGTCGGAAAGTTGGCGGTGTTACACCCCTGTGCCTCGGAAAGCACGTTAAGCCGTTGGTCCTGCGCATCATCACCGAACTTTGAGAGTGGAACAGTGAGTGCACCTGTGCATTGCGCTCACACTTGTGCACTATAATATCTCCTGCGTGGTTGGCTGGCTCTGTTGAAATTGGTCGAAATCGGCCAGGAGGACAATTATGATTATTACTGTTTGTAAAGAAAATGTGTTCGATTGCTAATAATATCTTGCTTGGTGCGTTCTTTTGCACTATAACCTGCCCCTATAATTATATGCGTACAATACACCTCCTTCATTGACAGCAGATTATCGTTGAATCGGAGACTCAAACTCCCTGGGGTGAAATAGGGGTTGAATATCAACCCCTCACACTTACTGAGAAAAATTGAGTAGGTACTCTGGACGAATATTATTCACTCATTTAAAGTACCAATCGAACACTTACAATAAGTGTAACTTTTAATACACTTAAAAGTTACACTTATTGTAAGTGTTACTTACACTTACCTACAGGTAAGTGTACAAAATCTTAAATGCTTACGTTCAGCCTAATCACAAATAAAAATAGTTGGAATTGAAATCTTGTATTAACCTATTAAATCAAAGAGAGTTCAAGGGATGATACAAACATGATAACTATGATAAGGTATTATGTCAATGGATATTTTGGGTCCTTTAAAAATATAATATGTACTTTTACTTCGACGACGCATATCGGTTCGTTTCAACAACAATTTCTTTTCACTTAAAGAAAAAACCTGAAGAAAACAAGAGGATATCTTTTCAACTCTTTTTTCCCATCGGCAAATGACAAGGCATTTGCAATGCTGGCCAAGAAAAGTAGACAGCAAAAAATTATCGTACCGTCTATCTAACAAAAATATTATTAAAGGTTTAAAATCCATGCATATGACGACCACTTTATTTTTAAATATATTTATTTTTGATGTTTTAATTTTTTCAAATTGTTATAATTAGCTTCGTCTTATTTTAATGGTTCCATCTTAAGTAATACCGCGTGTATCCTATATAGTATAGGACTTGATATTTTAGGAGGAAGCGCCATAGTTTCAAAGTAAGATATATTCGTTTATCGTATTATTTATTTATACCTGGGTTTTTTGTAGCTTTTTTTAGAAATTGTAAAAAATATTACTACATAAATCTATTTTTAATGGAAAATTTTTGTTTTGTAAATAAATAACTTAAAGAAAGCCGGATGATTTATAAATAAAAAAGGATAACAAACCTCAAACCATACCTCCCTCAAAAAAAATATTTAAATACATGTCCTTATTTTGCGTTCCACTAGCAAAATATTTTTTACAGCTGTACTATTTCCATTCCACTGACTAGACATACGCACTAAGAACAACACTAGGTACACCTAACGGCACCTTATTCAGTTGCGTTAGAGGGGATTTTAAAAAACAAGTAGTCCGATGTGAACGCGTTGTACAATAGATGTCAAGAGCAGATTTTCTTTTTTAAACACGTTTCGCTTATTTTTGTTTATTGTCCTCAAGATTTATTAGCATTTTAAAAATCTCTCAGTGAAATAAATTGCTTACCTTTCAGTAACAGATTTCTTTAGAGCCACGCGTCTAGTCATTGTATAGTATCAGGAGAAGTTAGCTAATAAATAAGTATTAAAATGATACACTTTCTACGGATTATTTCGCGATTTATAGAGAACGTTGTTTTCTTCCTCGTATGCTCAGTGAGGTCTTTGAAATTAGAAGACACCCTAATTTTAATAGAGAAGATGTTTGGAAAATTCCATCAGCTTGGGATCCTGTTTTAGCCAAGACTCAAGCCCGATCCCGCACTGCAAGACCTCAAGATACTGTTAGCTTATTTTGTGTAGATAGGACCGTTGAATATGCATAAAATTTGAAATGGCCTAAAATATTTTTTCTTGAATACTTATTATCGTAATGTTACGTTCTAGGGGTGTGGGATCTAGATTGAAATGCACTTCTAAACCGATGAAGTAGAGTAGGATTTATTGTACACACTTTACGTTACAACACTTAGTACACAAACACTTATATCGCACTCCAAAATCTTCTTGTCGCAGTTTTCGCTTCGATGTTTACTTGTCGCTTTCCCAAATTAAACTCAAACTCGGTCGCATTCCCGGGCTCCTTTTATACCGGCCGTCAAGGACTCCCGAATATTCGGTAGGTACCTACTACCCAGTACGAGACTGTTCGGGATCCTTCCAAATGCCGTCTTGCCTAGCCTAGACCTTTCTCGAATCATAGTGCTATCCTTGTCTTGTGCTGTCTCTGTCACACCTTTCTGGAATGTTCTTAGTATAGCTGTCTCTTTCTAATCGTGCTATCTCTTTCACTCCTACTGAAAATTACGTCATATACTGAAGTGGGCTTCAAAGGCCCATAAGGGGTCCTGAAAACGCCTGAAAACGGGTTTTCAGGTTATGGCGTCATCTGATAGAGGGTGGCCTGAAACGGACTGAAAACATATTTCAGGCGCCTGAAAACAACGGCAACTTGGGTGAAATTTCGATAAACTAGTATGTGTTAGAGCACTCTCTGAAACGGCCTGAAATGGTATTTCAGCCTGCTGAAAACGCCTCCAAGGCATGGAAAAACACGATCAAAGTTTTAGCACTAGCCTACCGGCGTAACACTACCCCCTCCTTAGACATGCTCGTCCCGAGCATCATTCGTTCCATGGTACTTGGCCAACCGATCAACATGAACAATCTTACAGGGGCTACGTGCGTTGCGCTGTATCCGATAAGTGACGTCGTTGATCCTTGTGACTACTTTGTACGGCCCTTCCCAACTCGGTGACAATTTTGGTGACTTTCCTTTTCGACGCATAGGGTTATGTAGCCACACGAATGATCCTTCCTCAAACCTCGTCTGGTTAGACTTCCGGTCGTATCTGATCTTCACCTTCTCGCTGGCCTGCAATCCATGTTCACGAACATGCCTGTGAACATCATCAAGCCGGTTTCGCAGTTCACTTGCATACTCCGAAACCGTCTTTGGTGCATCTGGAGGACGTCCGGTCAGAAGGTCTGCAGGTAAACGTAGTTCTCTTCCAAAATTAGCACACGCAGGAGTTACGGCCGTGCTTTCATGAACTGCTGTCCGATATGCCATTAAAAAGAGCGGAATATGCCTGTCCCAATCCTTTTGATGGTTGTCAACTACTTTGGCCAAATGTCGTTCCAGAGTCTGATTGAATCTCTCAACCATTCCGTCTGACTGTGGGTGATAGGCCGTAGTCCGAGTTTTATGAATTCCCATGACTCGGCAAGTCTCCTGAAACACCAGAGACTCAAAATTTCTTCCCTGATCACTGTGGATCTCAAGAGGCACACCATACCGACAAAACACTTCAGTCACTACAGTTTCCGCTACTGTGACTGCCTCTTGATTCGGAATGGCAAATACCTCAGGCCATTTGGTGAAATAGTCCATGACCACCAGGATGTACTTGTTTCCACGGTCAGAGGTCGGGAACGGGCCTGCGACGTCTAAAGCAATTCTTTCCCAAGGCGCTCCCACGTTGTAAACTTTAAGCGCACCTCTACTACGTGTATGTGGTCCCTTAACTGACGAACAGCTAGTACATTTCCTACACCAGTCTTCCACGTCGTCCCGACAGTTTATCCAGTAAAAACGTTGCCGAATCTTCATCAGAGTCCTTTTTACTCCTAGGTGTCCACCGGAAGCGCCGTCGTGAAAGGATCTTAAAACATCGCTAACTTTCTTTCTTGGTACAACCACTTGAAGATGAGCATCCTTTCCGTTTTCTGACTCCCATTTCCTGCACAGTACGCCATTGTGCATAACCAGACTTTCCCATTGCGCCCAGTAGCTCTTTGTTACGGTACTCATCGGAGCTACCTCACACCACCTTGGTTTGGGCGCCCCAGCGTTGATCCAATCGTAAATGGGCTTTACATCGCAATCTTCCTGTTGTGCTTCTTGCATTGCTTCATCACTCCATTCTTCGCTAACAGTGTCTGTCCTCAACATCTTCACGCAGTCCTTACCCTCTTGCCTTAAACAGTGTTTGCAATCATCAGGACAAGGTCTTCGAGAGAGGGCATCTGCGTTGCCATGTGACTTTCCACTGCGATGTTCGATGACAAAGTCATATTCCTGCAGTTGTTCGATCCAGCGTGCCACCTGACCCTCAGGGTTCTTAAACTCTAACAACCACTTTAGAGCAGCGTGGTCAGTTCTTATTCGGAACTTGCGTCCAAGCAGGTATTTACTAAAATGCTGCAGAGTTTTGATGACTGCCAGCAATTCTCTCCTAGTGACGCAGTAGTTTCTCTCCGGCTTCGATAGCGACTTGCTAAAATAGGCGATCACAACTTCCTGATCACCCTTCTTCTGTGACAAGACTCCTCCAATGCCAGTATTGCTTGCATCAGTGTCAACAACAAACTCGTTCTCTGGGTCTGGATATCCCAAAATCGGTGTTTCACAAAGTCTCTGTTTGAGGTCTGAGAAAGCTGCTGCACACTGATCATCCCAGTTGAATTGTCTTTTCTCTTCTGTCAGCTGGTGCAAAGGCTTTGCTATATCTGAGAAGTTCTTTACAAATCGTCGGTATGGTGTGCCTCTTGAGATCCACAGTGATCAGGGAAGAAATTTTGAGTCTCTGGTGTTTCAGGAGACTTGCCGAGTCATGGGAATTCATAAAACTCGGTTTATAAGGCGGCCCGGGATCATTCCCGGGCTCCTTATATACCGGCCGTCAAGGACTCCCGAATATTCGGTAGGTACCTACTACCCAGTACGAGACTGTTCGGGATCCTTCCAAATGCCGTCTTGCCTAGCCTAGACCTTTCTCGAATCATAGTGCTATCCTTTTCTTGTGCTGTCTCTGTCACACCTTTCTGGAATGTTCTTAGTATAGCTGCCTCTCTCTAATCGTGCTATCTCTTTCACTCCTACTGAAAATTACGTCATATACTGAAGTGGGCTTCAAAGGCCCATAAGGGGTCCTGAAAACGCCTGAAAACGGGTTTTCAGGTTATGGCGTCATCTGATAGAGGGTGGCCTGAAACGGACTGAAAACATGTTTCAGGCGCCTGAAAACAACGGCAACTTGGGTGAAATTTCGATAAACTAGTATGTGTTAGAGCACTCTCTGAAACGGCCTGAAATGGTATTTCAGCCTGCTGAAAACGCCTCCAAGGCATGGAAAAACACGATCAAAGTTTTAGCACTAGCCTACCGGCGTAACACTACCCCCTCCTTAGACATGCTCGTCCCGAGCATCATTCGTTCCATGGTACTTGGCCAACCGATCAACATGAACAATCTTACAGGGGCTACGTGCGTTGCGCTGTATCCGATAAGTGACGTCGTTGATCCTTGTGACTACTTTGTACGGCCCTTCCCAACTCGGTGACAATTTTGGTGACTTTCCTTTTCGACGCATAGGGTTATGTAGCCACACGAATGATCCTTCCTCAAACCTCGTCTGGTTAGACTTCCGGTCGTATCTGATCTTCACCTTCTCGCTGGCCTGCAATCCATGTTCACGAACATGCCTGTGAACATCATCAAGCCGGTTTCGCAGTTCACTTGCATACTCCGAAACCGTCTTTGGTGCATCTGGAGGACGTCCGGTCAGAAGGTCTGCAGGTAAACGTAGTTCTCTTCCAAAATTAGCACACGCAGGAGTTACGGCCGTGCTTTCATGAACTGCTGTCCGATATGCCATTAAAAAGAGCGGAATATGCCTGTCCCAATCCTTTTGATGGTTGTCAACTACTTTGGCCAAATGTCGTTCCAGAGTCTGATTGAATCTCTCAACCATTCCGTCTGACTGTGGGTGATAGGCCGTAGTCCGAGTTTTATGAATTCCCATGACTCGGCAAGTCTCCTGAAACACCAGAGACTCAAAATTTCTTCCCTGATCACTGTGGATCTCAAGAGGCACACCATACCGACAAAACACTTCAGTCACTACAGTTTCCGCTACTGTGACTGCCTCTTGATTCGGAATGGCAAATACCTCAGGCCATTTGGTGAAATAGTCCATGACCACCAGGATGTACTTGTTTCCACGGTCAGAGGTCGGGAACGGGCCTGCGACGTCTAAAGCAATTCTTTCCCAAGGCGCTCCCACGTTGTAAACTTTAAGCGCACCTCTACTACGTGTATGTGGTCCCTTAACTGACGAACAGCTAGTACATTTCCTACACCAGTCTTCCACGTCGTCCCGACAGTTTATCCAGTAAAAACGTTGCCGAATCTTCATCAGAGTCCTTTTTACTCCTAGGTGTCCACCGGAAGCGCCGTCGTGAAAGGATCTTAAAACATCGCTAACTTTCTTTCTTGGTACAACCACTTGAAGATGAGCATCCTTTCCGTTTTCTGACTCCCATTTCCTGCACAGTACGCCATTGTGCATAACCAGACTTTCCCATTGCGCCCAGTAGCTCTTTGTTACGGTACTCATCGGAGCTACCTCACACCACCTTGGTTTGGGCGCCCCAGCGTTGATCCAATCGTAAATGGGCTTTACATCGCAATCTTCCTGTTGTGCTTCTTGCATTGCTTCATCACTCCATTCTTCGCTAACAGTGTCTGTCCTCAACATCTTCACGCAGTCCTTACCCTCTTGCCTTAAACAGTGTTTGCAATCATCAGGACAAGGTCTTCGAGAGAGGGCATCTGCGTTGCCATGTGACTTTCCACTGCGATGTTCGATGACAAAGTCATATTCCTGCAGTTGTTCGATCCAGCGTGCCACCTGACCCTCAGGGTTCTTAAACTCTAACAACCACTTTAGAGCAGCGTGGTCAGTTCTTATTCGGAACTTGCGTCCAAGCAGGTATTTACTAAAATGCTGCAGAGTTTTGATGACTGCCAGCAATTCTCTCCTAGTGACGCAGTAGTTTCTCTCCGGCTTCGATAGCGACTTGCTAAAATAGGCGATCACAACTTCCTGATCACCCTTCTTCTGTGACAAGACTCCTCCAATGCCAGTATTGCTTGCATCAGTGTCAACAACAAACTCGTTCTCTGGGTCTGGATATCCCAAAATCGGTGTTTCACAAAGTCTCTGTTTGAGGTCTGAGAAAGCTGCTGCACACTGATCATCCCAGTTGAATTGTCTTTTCTCTTCTGTCAGCTGGTGCAAAGGCTTTGCTATATCTGAGAAGTTCTTTACAAATCGTCGGTATGGTGTGCCTCTTGAGATCCACAGTGATCAGGGAAGAAATTTTGAGTCTCTGGTGTTTCAGGAGACTTGCCGAGTCATGGGAATTCATAAAACTCGGTTTATAAGGCGGCCCGGGATCATTCCCGGGCTCCTTATATACCGGCCGTCAAGGACTCCCGAATATTCGGTAGGTACCTACTACCCAGTACGAGACTGTTCGGGATCCTTCCAAATGCCGTCTTGCCTAGCCTAGACCTTTCTCGAATCATAGTGCTATCCTTTTCTTGTGCTGTCTCTGTCACACCTTTCTGGAATGTTCTTAGTATAGCTGCCTCTCTCTAATCGTGCTATCTCTTTCACTCCTACTGAAAATTACGTCATATACTGAAGTGGGCTTCAAAGGCCCATAAGGGGTCCTGAAAACGCCTGAAAACGGGTTTTCAGGTTATGGCGTCATCTGATAGAGGGTGGCCTGAAACGGACTGAAAACATGTTTCAGGCGCCTGAAAACAACGGCAACTTGGGTGAAATTTCGATAAACTAGTATGTGTTAGAGCACTCTCTGAAACGGCCTGAAATGGTATTTCAGCCTGCTGAAAACGCCTCCAAGGCATGGAAAAACACGATCAAAGTTTTAGCACTAGCCTACCGGCGTAACACTACCCCCTCCTTAGACATGCTCGTCCCGAGCATCATTCGTTCCATGGTACTTGGCCAACCGATCAACATGAACAATCTTACAGGGGCTACGTGCGTTGCGCTGTATCCGATAAGTGACGTCGTTGATCCTTGTGACTACTTTGTACGGCCCTTCCCAACTCGGCGACAATTTTGGTGACTTTCCTTTTCGACGCATAGGGTTATGTAGCCACACGAATGATCCTTCCTCAAACCTCGTCTGGTTAGACTTCCGGTCGTATCTGGTCTTCACCTTCTCGCTGGCCTGCAATCCATGTTCACGAACATGCCTGTGAACATCATCAAGCCGGTTTCGCAGTTCACTTGCATACTCCGAAACCGTCTTTGGTGCATCTGGAGGACGTCCGGTCAGAAGGTCTGCAGGTAAACGTAGTTCTCTTCCAAAATTAGCACACGCAGGAGTTACGGCCGTGCTTTCATGAACTGCTGTCCGATATGCCATTAAAAAGAGCGGAATATGCCTGTCCCAATCCTTTTGATGGTTGTCAACTACTTTGGCCAAATGTCGTTCCAGAGTCTGATTTAATCTCTCAACCATTCCGTCTGACTGTGGGTGATAGGCCGTAGTCCGAGTTTTATGAATTCCCATGACTCGGCAAGTCTCCTGAAACACCAGAGACTCAAAATTTCTTCCCTGATCACTGTGGATCTCAAGAGGCACACCATACCGACAAAACACTTCAGTCACTACAGTTTCCGCTACTGTGACTGCCTCTTGATTCGGAATGGCAAATACCTCAGGCCATTTGGTGAAATAGTCCATGACCACCAGGATGTACTTGTTTCCACGGTCAGAGGTCGGGAACGGGCCTGCGACGTCTAAAGCAATTCTTTCCCAAGGCGCTCCCACGTTGTAAACTTTAAGCGCACCTCTACTACGTGTATGTGGTCCCTTAACTGACGAACAGCTAGTACATTTCCTACACCAGTCTTCCACGTCGTCCCGACAGTTTATCCAGTAAAAACGTTGCCGAATCTTCATCAGAGTCCTTTTTACTCCTAGGTGTCCACCGGAAGCGCCGTCGTGAAAGGATCTTAAAACATCGCTAACTCTCTTTCTTGGTACAACCACTTGAAGATGAGCATCCTTTCCGTTTTCTGACTCCCATTTCCTGCACAGTACGCCATTGTGCATAACCAGACTTTCCCATTGCGCCCAGTAGCTCTTTGTCACGGTACTCATCGGAGCTACCTCACACCACCTTGGTTTGGGCGCCCCAGCGTTGATCCAATCGTAAATGGGCTTTACATCGCAATCTTCCTGTTGTGCTTCTTGCATTGCTTCATCACTCCATTCTTCGCTAACAGTGTCTGTCCTCAACATCTTCACGCAGTCCTTACCCTCTTGCCTTAAACAGTGTTTGCAATCATCAGGACAAGGTCTTCGAGAGAGGGCATCTGCGTTGCCATGTGACTTTCCACTGCGATGTTCGATGACAAAGTCATATTCCTGCAGTTGTTCGATCCAGCGTGCCACCTGACCCTCAGGGTTCTTAAACTCTAACAACCACTTTAGAGCAGCGTGGTCAGTTCTTATTCGAAACTTGCGTCCAAGCAGGTATTTACTAAAATGCTGCAGAGTTTTGACGACTGCCAGCAATTCTCTCCTAGTGACGCAGTAGTTTCTCTCCGGCTTCGATAGCGACTTGCTAAAATAGGCGATCACAACTTCCTGATCACCCTTCTTCTGTGACAAGACTCCTCCAATGCCAGTATTGCTTGCATCAGTGTCAACAACAAACTCGTTCTCTGGGTCTGGATATCCCAAAATCGGTGTTTCACAAAGTCTCTGTTTGAGGTCTGAGAAAGCTGCTGCACACTGATCATCCCAGTTGAATTGTCTTTTCTCTTCTGTCAGCTGGTGCAAAGGCTTTGCTATATCTGAGAAGTTCTTTACAAATCGTCGGTAGTACGAGCAAAGTCCCAAGAAGGCACGTACTGCTGTCTTGTCTTTCGGTGTCGGCCAGTCCTTAACTGCACTTATCTTCACAGGGTCTGTCTGGATGCCATCTGATGAAATCACATGTCCCAAGTAGTTAACCTTGCGCTTGAAGAATGAGCATTTCTTCGGACTTAGTTTTAAGTTAGCATCGCGCAACTTGGACAAAACTTGTTCCAGCTTCTTGAGGTGGTCATCAAAATCTTTGCCTACAATTATGATGTCATCCAGATACACTAGGCACGTATCACCCAGGAGACCAGCCAGTATTTGCTCCATCAACCGCTCAAACGTTGCTGGTGCGTTGCACAATCCAAACGGCATTACATTAAACTGCCAAAGTCCTTTACCGGTTGAAAAGGCTGTTTTCTCTTTGTCCTTGTCTTTTATTTCCACTTGCCAATAGCCACTTTTCAAATCCAACGTGGAAAACCATTTCATTCCATGCAGAGTGTCCAAAGTGTCATCTATCCTAGGCAATGGATAACTGTCTTTCTTAGTCACATCGTTGAGTCGAT
The DNA here is from genome assembly GCA_963921415.1 of Pyrausta despicata. Taxonomy (NCBI): domain Eukaryota; kingdom Metazoa; phylum Arthropoda; class Insecta; order Lepidoptera; family Crambidae; genus Pyrausta; species Pyrausta despicata. The sequence continues at coordinate 4,872,260 of OY992867.1, read as the reverse complement.
GATAGTCTACGCAAAATCTCATGGTTCCATCCTTCTTTTTCACCAAGACTACTGGAGAACACCAAGGACTTGTCGACGGTTCTATCACTTTATCTCTCCTCATTTCCTTGATCATGTCTTCCACTTCCTTCTCTCGAGCTACCGGAACTCGCCGCGGTCGTTGTCGAATAGGCATGACATCTCCGGTGTCGATCTCGTGCTGCACTACTCCAGTTCTCCCGATATCACTGTCATGTGCAGAGAAGACGCTCCTATAGCGCTTTAGCAAATTACGTGCCTTAAGAAGTTCTTCCTTTGTGAGATCATTTTGGCAGTTTTCCAATAACTTTCCAATTTCCACAACTTCTTCTTGTAACTTGTTCTCCTTCGACCCATGGCAACTCCGTATCCAAGAGATTGCCTCGCATGTTCCCATAAGGGTTCCTTTACTTATGACGTGTTGAGTGTCACTTAGATTTAGCACCCTTATAAATGCTGCAGATGACGTCGTTACCACTGTGCGAGCTGGCATCCATGGTTTACTGCCGTCCATTTTCTCTATTAACACGCAGGAATGAGATCCTTGTCTCGCACCGTGCGGCAATGTCACCGGAACTAGGGCTTGCGATCTCGGTTGAAGTGTAGTCCTTCTAGCGCAGAAGACATGTCCACTCACTCCACCTTCCATAGGAACTTCATAAGCCCCAAATTTCAGCACGCCTCCTTTCATGTCGATCTTACACTCGTACTTCCTCATAAAGTCAAGACCAATAATGCAGTCATCTACGATGTTAGCAATGATGACTTTGTGCCAGTACTTCTTTTCTCCAATCTTCACTGACACTTCCTGCTCCCCCTGGACGGAGATGTACTGGCCGGTAGCCGTTTGCAGCTGAAGATGCATTGGTCGGACTAGATGATCCCTGGACAGGTGTTTCAGCAGTCGAGAACTGATCACGGTCCGAGAAGCTCCGGTGTCAATAGTAAGGTGACATGGTACTCCACCAATTTCTCCTTTGACAGCCAGACTGTTCCCGTCGTTCGCCTGCGAGATCATAACTGGGACATTTTGACCACCAGCCAGCACTCGTCCCTCAGTCCTGGCTTTTACTCGTTGCCGCTCTGAACTATCAGAGCTTGCTGGCCTCTCCGTTCGGTCCGAGTCCCGTTGCCTCCAAGATCTTTTTGGGCAGCCTGATTGTATGTGTCCTCTTTCCCCGCAGTTGTAGCATCGAGGCCCAGTTTCTCGAGGTGGAGCAATCGGCTCCCTGGCCGCAACTTCGCGCACCCTAAAGGATTTTGTTGAGTCTTGGCGTACAGCTTCCACCTCCAGGGCATGGGCGAGCGCATCCTTCAAGGTCCCATGGTGTCCCAGCCGTACAGCAGCCCTCACTTCAAAGTCCCGAATCCCATCTATGAATGCCTGTACTAGCGTTCCATCGATGAAAGTCGCTGCGGAACCTTGGTACGCCTTCCGGACGAGCTTCTCTATTTCAAGTGCCCACTTTTGTAACGACTCATTATGCCCCTGAGTCCTATTCTTCAGCTGAGCTCTGTAAACGTGCTCTAGATGGCTGTCACCGAAGCGTGCCTCTAAAGCTTCAAGAAGACGGTCGTATGTCTTCTCCTTTCCTAACGCTTCCAGAACAGTGAGAGCTTCGTCCCGCAGCGCCAAACTCAATGCCGTTTTAGCATAGTCCTTGCTCCAGCCATTCGCTTCGGCAACCATCTCGAATTGGAGCTTGTATGCGGCCCACGAAGAGGTACCATCGAATGGAGGTACCTTTAACTTTTCACCTCCTGTGGCTGGTGCACCTGATACACTGGTGGTGCCGTTGGCCACTTTGATCTCCAACTTCTGGAGGCGATTCTCCTGGCCCTCCACTTTTTCGTTCAGTCCATTGAGGCGCTTCTCGTGGTTTTCAACTTTAATTTCAACGCCCACAATTTTGTCTTGCACCTCAGCCATCTCCTTTTTCCATTCTGCAGCTACTTCGTGTACCTCACGGAGGACTTCTTTCTGGTCCCGTAGCTCTTGCTGCAAAATTCTAGCCTGTTCCTCCTGCCTTCTGGTCTGTTCCTCCTGCTGAACCCGTAGCTCTTGTTGCAGGATTTTGGCTTGTTCCTCCTGCCTTCTGGTCTGTTCCTCCTGCTGAACCCGTAGCTCTTGTTGCAGGATTTTGGCTTGTTCCTCCTGCCTTCTAGCCTGTTCCTCCTGCTGAACCCGTAGCTCTTGTTGCAGGATTTTGGCTTGTTCCTCCTGCTGAACCCGTAGCTCTCGTTGCAGGATTTTGGCTTGTTCCTCCTGCCTTCTAGCCTGTTCTTTCAGGAGGATCAGAATGGCGTTGACGTCTATCTCCGGCGTCCTTGAAGCTGGTACCGCTGTGTCTGACGTTCCGGCGGTACCCGCAGAGTCTCCAGCAGCGGTGCGGCTTCGGGTCTGCATCCCCTCCTTCTCTTCTTCTCGCGGAGTAATCGGCATTTTCAATCCCACTTCTGACACCAAATGTTACGTTCTAGGGGTGTGGGATCTAGATTGAAATGCACTTCTAAACCGATGAAGTAGAGTAGGATTTATTGTACACACTTTACGTTACAACACTTAGTACACAAACACTTATATCGCACTCAAAAATCTTCTTGTCGCAGTTTTCGCTTCGATGTTTCCCGGGTTTGGGATTTTTATGAATTTTATTCATTGATTAATAAAACATTGTACTGCCATAATAATTCTAGATAATAGTCCTCCAGGCCGATTTCGACCACGGCGGCCAATCTCAACAGAGATCAGCCAACTGCGCAGAAGATATTATAGAGCACAAGTGTGAGCGCAATACACAGGTGCACTAACTGTTCCATCACTCTCAAAGTCCGGTGAGACGGCAATCCGACATGACCGGAGAGAGATCAGGCGCAGGACCAACGGCTTAACGTGCGCACCGAGGCACGGGGGTGTAACACCGCCGAGAAATTCATGACAGAAAATCTCAGAAACAATTTTGGCTCGACCTGGGATTCGACCAAAACCCTGATTCAAACCTGGACCTCTTGGATGTAAGGCAGAAACTTTGCCACTACACCAACGTGTCAGTCTAGATAATGATCTAGAGTCTGGACATAATAATCTTTTAACAATGATCTAATTTAATTAAAAAGAAAAAATATATATTAAATTATCATTAAATACTCTTTGACCAGACTTCTAACACAAATTGTCTCAAATTAAATACTAAGATAAACCTCGATTTCTTTATCTTGTCATTATAAGATCTTTATAAGGTTTATATTGTGATTATAAATACTTCAGAAGATACTAGTTTTTACTTAAATATCTGATTTTAAACATTACAATAATCTGGTCTTAAATAATTGGATAAATTGTGAATTTGAAAAACAATAAATAATAATGAAGTAGTTTTAGTTAATAATTATCTTCTCTGTAAATAATCTGTCCAGTGTTAGTTAATTAATTATTTAATGCTAAGGTATAGCAGAGTGCAGACTCCAAACCATTTTTAAATGATAGCTTATAATTCAAGCAAGTATTGGTCGCATCGCGTCGTACTTTTCGCATTGCGTTGCTTAGGTAGGACAAAGCATTCCCGGTGGACGACCTACGCTGCGCTATTCTTAAGTTCATCGAATTGATATTTTGGAAATATTTGGAGTCAATTCACTTGTTCACAATTTTGTTTATCTGTTCTGGCTGTAGTAGTTAACGAAGTAAAGTCTTAAGCGTACCGTAGTTGCCAATTAGATGGTTAGAGATTTTTATAATAAAATGACCAAATTAGGACTTTGTAATTTATGAAACGGAATGTGCGATTGTTGACAGAGGTTGAGGGCTCAGATACAAAGTAACAGTATTGAAAATACAAGGTGTTACAAAAAACCCCGTAGTAGCTGAAGGGTGTTTAATTTGGGAAAACGTAAGGAAGGTAGCCGGGCCGAGCATCATTCGTTCCATGGTACTTGGCCAACCGATCCACATGAACAATCTTACAGGGGCTACGTGCGTTGCGCTGAATCCGATAAGTGACGTCGTTGATCCTTGTGACTACTTTGTACGGCCCTTCCCAACTCGGCGACAATTTCGGTGACATTCCTTTTCGACGCATAGGGTTATGTAGCCACACGAATGATCCTTCCTCAAACCTCGTCTGGTTAGACTTCCGGTCGTATCTGGTCTTCACCGTTCGGTCCGAGTCCCGTTGCCTCCAAGATCTTTTTGGGCAGCTTGATTGTATGTGTCCTCTTTCCCCGCAGTTGTAGCATCGAGGCCCAGTTTCTCGAGGTGGAGCAATCGGCTCCCTGGCCGCAACTTCGCGCACCCTAAAGGATTTTGTTGAGTCTTGGCGTACAGCTTCCACCTCCAGGGCATGGGCGAGCGCATCCTTCAAGGTCCCATGGTGTCCCAGCCGTACAGCAGCCCTCAGTTCAAAGTCCCGAATCCCATCTATGAATGCCTGTACAAGCGTTCCATCGATGAAAGTCGCTGCGGAACCTTGGTACGCCTTCCGGACGAGCTTCTCTATCTCAAGTGCCCACTTTTGTAACGACTCATTATGCCCCTGAGTCCTATTCTTCAGCTGAGCTCTGTAAACGTGCTCTAGATGGCTGTCACCGAAGCGTGCCTCTAAAGCTTCAAGAAGACGGTCGTATGTCTTCTCCTTTCCTAACGCTTCCAGAACAGTGAGAGCTTCGTCCCGCAGCGCCAAACTCAGTGCCGTTTTAGCATAGTCCTTGCTCCAGCCATTCGCTTCGGCAACCATCTCGAATTGGAGCTTGTATGCGGCCCACGAAGAGGTACCATCGAATGGAGGTACCTTTAACTTTTCTCCTCCTGTGGCTGGTGCACCTGATACACTGGTGGTGCCGTTGGCCACTCTGATCTCCAACTTCTGGAGGCGATTCTCCTGGTCCTCCACTTTTTCGTTCAGTCCATTGAGGCGCTTCTCGTGGTTTTCAACTTTAATTTCAACGCCCACAATTTTGTCTTGCACCTCAGCCATCTCCTTTTTCCATTCTGCAGCTACTTCGTGTACCTCACGGAGGACTTCTTTCAGGTCCCATAGCTCTTGCTGCAAAATTTTGGCTTGTTCCTCGTGCCACCTAGCCTGTTCCTCCTGCCTTCTGGTCTGTTCCTCCTGCTGAACCCGTAGCTCTTGTTGCAGGATTTTGACTTGTTCCTCCTGCCTTCTAGCCTGTTCCTCCTGCTGAACCCGTAGCTCTTGTTGCAGGATTTTGACTTGTTCCTCCTGCCTTCTAGCCTGTTCCTCCTGCCTTCTGGTCTGTTCCTCCTGCCTTCTAGCCTGTTCTTTCAGGAGGATCAGAATGGCGTTGACGTCTATCTCCGGCGTCCTTGAAGCTGGTACCGCTGTGTCTGACGTTCCGGCGGTGCCCGCAGAGTCTCCAGCAGCGGTGCGGCTTCGGGTCTGCATCCCCTCCTTCTCTTCTTCTCGCGGAGTAATCGGCATTTTCAATCCCACTTCTGACACCAAATGTTACGTTCTAGGGGTGTGGGATCTAGATTGAAATGCACTTCTAAACCGATGAAGTAGAGTAGGATTTATTGTACACACTTTACGTTACAACACTTAGTAAACAAACACTTATATCGCACTCCAAAATCTTCTTGTCGCAGTTTTCGCTTCGATGTTTACTCGTCGCTTTCCCAAATTAAACTCAAACTCGGACGCATTCCCGGGCTCCTTATATACCGGCCGTCAAGGACTCCCGAATATTCGGTAGGTACCTACTACCCAGTACGAGACTGTTCGGGATCCTTCCAAATGCCGTCTTGCCTAGCCTATACCTTTCTCGAATGTTCGGCATCATAGTGCTATCCCTGTCTCGTGCTGTCTCTGTCACACCTTTCTGGAATGTTCTCAGTATAGCTGTCTCTCTCTAATCGTGCTATCTCTTTCACTCCTACTAAAAATTACGTCATATACTGAAGTGGGCTTCAAAGGCCCATAAGGGGTCCTGAAAACGCCTGAAAACGGGTTTTCAGGTTATGGCGTCATCTGATAGAGGGTGGCCTGAAACGGACTGAAAACATGTTTCAGGCGCCTGAAAACAACGGCAACTTGGGTGAAATTTCGGTAAACTAGTATGTGTTAGAGCACTCTCTGAAACGGCCTGAAATGGTATTTCAGCCTGCTGAAAACGCCTCCAAGGCACGGAAAAACACGATCAAAGTTTTAGCACTAGCCCACCGGCGTAACATTACCCCCTCCTTAGACATGCTCGTCCCGAGCATCATTCGTTCCATGGTACTTGGCCAACCGATCCACATGAACAATCTTACAGGGGCTACGTGCGTTGCGCTGAATCCGATAAGTGACGTCGTTGATCCTTGTGACTACTTTGTACGGCCCTTCCCAACTCGGCGACAATTTCGGTGACATTCCTTTTCGACGCATAGGGTTATGTAGCCACACGAATGATCCTTCCTCAAACCTCGTCTGGTTAGACTTCCGGTCGTATCTGGTCTTCACCGTTCGGTCCGAGTCCCGTTGCCTCCAAGATCTTTTTGGGCAGCTTGATTGTATGTGTCCTCTTTCCCCGCAGTTGTAGCATCGAGGCCCAGTTTCTCGAGGTGGAGCAATCGGCTCCCTGGCCGCAACTTCGCGCACCCTAAAGGATTTTGTTGAGTCTTGGCGTACAGCTTCCACCTCCAGGGCATGGGCGAGCGCATCCTTCAAGGTCCCATGGTGTCCCAGCCGTACAGCAGCCCTCAGTTCAAAGTCCCGAATCCCATCTATGAATGCCTGTACAAGCGTTCCATCGATGAAAGTCGCTGCGGAACCTTGGTACGCCTTCCGGACGAGCTTCTCTATCTCAAGTGCCCACTTTTGTAACGACTCATTATGCCCCTGAGTCCTATTCTTCAGCTGAGCTCTGTAAACGTGCTCTAGATGGCTGTCACCGAAGCGTGCCTCTAAAGCTTCAAGAAGACGGTCGTATGTCTTCTCCTTTCCTAACGCTTCCAGAACAGTGAGAGCTTCGTCCCGCAGCGCCAAACTCAGTGCCGTTTTAGCATAGTCCTTGCTCCAGCCATTCGCTTCGGCAACCATCTCGAATTGGAGCTTGTATGCGGCCCACGAAGAGGTACCATCGAATGGAGGTACCTTTAACTTTTCTCCTCCTGTGGCTGGTGCACCTGATACACTGGTGGTGCCGTTGGCCACTCTGATCTCCAATCTTGCGACCGAGTTTGAGTTTAATTTGGGAAAGCGACGAGTAAACATCGAAGCGAAAACTGCGACAAGAAGATTTTGGAGTGCGATATAAGTGTTTGTGTACTAAGTGTTGTAACGTAAAGTGTGTACAATAAATCCTACTCTACTTCATCGGTTTAGAAGTGCATTTCAATCTAGATCCCACACCCCTAGAACGTAACATTTGGTGTCAGAAGTGGGATTGAAAATGCCGATTACTCCGCGAGAAGAAGAGAAGGAGGGGATGCAGACCCGAAGCCGCACCGCTGCTGGAGACTCTGCGGGCACCGCCGGAACGTCAGACACAGCGGTACCAGCTTCAAGGACGCCGGAGATAGACGTCAACGCCATTCTGATCCTCCTGAAAGAACAGGCTAGAAGGCAGGAGGAACAAGCCAAAATCCTGCAACAAGAGCTACGGGTTCAGCAGGAGGAACAAGCCAAAATCCTGCAACAACAGCTACGGGTTCAGCAGGAGGAACAGACCAGAAGGCACGAGGAACAAGCCAAAATTTTGCAGCAAGAGCTACGGGACCAGAAAAAAGTCCTCCGTGAGGTACACGAAGTAGCTGCAGAATGGAAGAAGGAGATGGCCGAGGTGCAAGACAAAATTGTGGGCGTTGAAATTAAAGTTAAAAACCACGAGAAGCGCCTCATTGGACTGAACGAAAAAGTGGAGGGCCAGGAGAATCGCCTCCAGAAGTTGGAGATCAAAGTGGCCAACGGCACCACCAGTGTATCAGGTGCACCAGCCACAGGAGGTGAAAAGTTAAAGGTACCTCCATTCGATGGTACCTCTTCGTGGGCCGCATACAAGCTCCAATTCGAGATGGTTGCCGAAGCGAATGGCTGGAGCAAGGACTATGCTAAAACGGCACTGAGTTTGGCGCTGCGGGACGAAGCTCTAACTGTTCTGGAAGCGTTAGGAAAGGAGAAGACATACGACCGTCTTCTTGAAGCTTTAGAGGCACGCTTCGGTGACAGCCATCTAGAGCACGTTTACAGAGCTCAGCTGAAGAATAGGACTCAGGGGCATAATGAGTCGTTACAAAAGTGGGCACTTGAGATAGAGAAGCTCGTCCGGAAGGCGTACCAAGGTTCCGCAGCGACTTTCATCGATGGAACGCTAGTACAGGCATTCATAGATGGGATTCGGGACTTTGAAGTGAGGGCTGCTGTACGGCTGGGACACCATGGGACCTTGAAGGATGCGCTCGCCCATGCCCTGGAGGTGGAAGCTGTACGCCAAGACTCAACAAAATCCTTTAGGGTGCGCGAAGTTGCGGCCAGGGAGCCGATTGCTCCACCTCGAGAAACTGGGCCTCGATGCTACAACTGCGAGGAAAGAGGACACATACAATCAGGCTGCCCAAAAAGATCTTGGAGGCAACGGGACTCGGACCGAACGGAGAGGCCAGCAAGCTCTGATAGTTCAGAGCGGCAACTGCAGGAATATGACTTTGTCATCGAACATCGCAGTGGAAAGTCACATGGCAACGCAGATGCCCTCCCTCGAAGACCTTGTCCTGATGATTGCAAACACTGCTTAAGGCAAGAGGGTAAGGACTGCGTGAAGATGTTGAGGACAGACACTGTTAGCGAAGAATGGAGTGATGAAGCAATGCAAGAAGCACAACAGGAAGATTGCGATGTAAAGCCCATTTACGATTGGATCAACGCTGGGGCGCCCAAACCAAGGTGGTGTGAGGTAGCTCCGATGAGTACCGTGACAAAGAGCTACTGGGCGCAATGGGAAAGTCTGGTTATGCACAATGGCGTACTGTGCAGGAAATGGGAGTCAGAAAACGGAAAGGATGCTCATCTTCAAGTGGTTGTACCAAGAAAGAGAGTTAGCGATGTTTTAAGATCCTTTCACGACGGCGCTTCCGGTGGACACCTAGGAGTAAAAAGGACTCTGATGAAGATTCGGCAACGTTTTTACTGGATAAACTGTCGGGACGACGTGGAAGACTGGTGTAGGAAATGTACTAGCTGTTCGTCAGTTAAGGGACCACATACACGTAGTAGAGGTGCGCTTAAAGTTTACAACGTGGGAGCACCTTGGGAAAGAATTGCTTTAGACGTCGCAGGCCCGTTCCCGACCTCTGACCGTGGAAACAAGTACATCCTGGTGGTCATGGACTATTTCACCAAATGGCCTGAGGTATTTGCCATTCCGAATCAAGAGGCAGTCACAGTAGCGGAAACTGTAGTGACTGAAGTGTTTTGTCGGTATGGTGTGCCTCTTGAGATCCACAGTGATCAGGGAAGAAATTTTGAGTCTCTGGTGTTTCAGGAGACTTGCCGAGTCATGGGAATTCATAAAACTCGGACTACGGCTTATCACCCACAGTCAGACGGAATGGTTGAGAGATTCAATCAGACTCTGGAACGACATTTGGCCAAAGTAGTTGACAACCATCAAAAGGATTGGGACAGGCATATTCCGCTCTTTTTAATGGCATATCGGACAGCAGTTCATGAAAGCACGGCCGTAACTCCTGCGTGTGCTAATTTTGGAAGAGAACTACGTTTACCTGCAGACCTTCTGACCGGACGTCCTCCAGATGCACCAAAGACGGTTTCGGAGTATGCAAGTGAACTGCGAAACCGGCTTGATGATGTTCACAGGCATGTTCGTGAACATGGATTGCAGGCCAGCGAGAAGGTGAAGACCAGATACGACCGGAAGTCTAACCAGACGAGGTTTGAGGAAGGATCATTCGTGTGGCTACATAACCCTATGCGTCGAAAGGGAAAGTCACCAAAATTGTCGCCGAGTTGGGAAGGGCCGTACAAAGTAGTCACAAGGATCAACGACGTCACTTATCGGATACAGCGCAACGCACGTAGCCCCTGTAAGATTGTTCATGTTGATCGGTTGGCCAAGTACCATGGAACGAATGATGCTCGGGACGAGCATGTCTAAGGAGGGGGTAGTGTTACACCGGTAGGCTAGTGCTAAAACTTTGATCGTGTTTTTCCATGCCTTGGAGGCGTTTTCAGCAGGCTGAAATACCATTTCAGGCCGTTTCAGAGAGTGCTCTAACACATACTAGTTTATCGAAATTTCACCCAAGTTGCCGTTGTTTTCAGGCGCCTGAAACATGTTTTCAGTCCGTTTCAGGCCACCCTCTATCAGATGACGCCATAACCTGAAAACCCGTTTTCAGGCGTTTTCAGGACCCCTTATGGGCCTTTGAAGCCCACTTCAGTATGTGACGTAATTTTCAGTAGGAGTGAAAGAGATAGCACGATTAGAGAGAGGCAGCTATACTAAGGACATTCCAGAAAGGTGTGACAGAGACAGCACAAGACAAGGATAGCACTATGATTCGAGAAAGGTCTAGGCTAGGCAAGACGGCATTTGGAAGGATCCCGAACAGTCTCGTACTGGGTAGTAGGTACCTACCGAATATTCGGGAGTCCTTGACGGCCGGTATATAAGGAGCCCGGGAATGCGACCGAGTTTGAGTTTAATTTGGGAAAGCGACGAGTAAACATCGAAGCGAAAACTGCGACAAGAAGATTTTGGAGTGCGATATAAGTGTTTGTGTACTAAGTGTTGTAACGTAAAGTGTGTACAATAAATCCTACTCTACTTCATCGGTTTAGAAGTGCATTTCAATCTAGATCCCACACCCCTAGAACGTAACATTTGGTGTCAGAAGTGGGATTGAAAATGCCGATTACTCCGCGAGAAGAAGAGAAGGAGGGGATGCAGACCCGAAGCCGCACCGCTGCTGGAGACTCTGCGGGCACCGCCGGAACGTCAGACACAGCGGTACCAGCTTCAAGGACGCCGGAGATAGACGTCAACGCCATTCTGATCCTCCTGAAAGAACAGGCTAGAAGGCAGGAGGAACAAGCCAAAATCCTGCAACAAGAGCTACGGGTTCAGCAGGAGGAACAAGCCAAAATCCTGCAACAACAGCTACGGGTTCAGCAGGAGGAACAGACCAGAAGGCACGAGGAACAAGCCAAAATTTTGCAGCAAGAGCTACGGGACCAGAAAAAAGTCCTCCGTGAGGTACACGAAGTAGCTGCAGAATGGAAGAAGGAGATGGCCGAGGTGCAAGACAAAATTGTGGGCGTTGAAATTAAAGTTAAAAACCACGAGAAGCGCCTCATTGGACTGAACGAAAAAGTGGAGGGCCAGGAGAATCGCCTCCAGAAGTTGGAGATCAAAGTGGCCAACGGCACCACCAGTGTATCAGGTGCACCAGCCACAGGAGGTGAAAAGTTAAAGGTACCTCCATTCGATGGTACCTCTTCGTGGGCCGCATACAAGCTCCAATTCGAGATGGTTGCCGAAGCGAATGGCTGGAGCAAGGACTATGTATTGCGCCCAGTAGCTCTTTGTTACGGTACTCATCGGAGCTACCTCACACCACCTTGGTTTGGGCGCCCCAGCGTTGATCCAATCGTAAATGGGCTTTACATCGCAATCTTCCTGTTGTGCTTCTTGCATTGCTTCATCACTCCATTCTTCGCTAACAGTGTCTGTCCTCAACATCTTCACGCAGTCCTTACCCTCTTGCCTTAAACAGTGTTTGCTATCATCAGGACAAGGTCTTCGAGAGAGGGCATCTGCGTTGCCATGTGACTTTCCACTGCGATGCCGCTCTGAACTAACAGAGCTTGCTGGCCTCTCCGTTCGGTCCGAGTCCCGTTGCCTCCAAGATCTTTTTGGGCAGCCTGATTGTATGTGTCCTCTTTCCCCGCAGTTGTAGCATCGAGGCCCAGTTTCTCGAGGTGGAGCAATCGGCTCCCTGGCCGCAACTTCGCGCACCCTAAAGGGTTTTGTTGAGTCTTGGCGTACAGCTTCCACCTCCAGGGCATGGGCGAGCGCATCCTTCAAGGTCCCATGGTGTCCCAGCCGTACAGCAGCCCTCACTTCAAAGTCCCGAATCCCATCTATGAATGCCTGTACTAGCGTTCCATCGATGAAAGTCGCTGCGGAACCTTGGTACGCCTTCCGGACGAGCTTCTCTATCTCAAGTGCCCACTTTTGTAACGACTCATTATGCCCCTGAGTCCTATTCTTCAGCTGAGCTCTGTAAACGTGCTCTAGATGGCTGTCACCGAAGCGTGCCTCTAAAGCTTCAAGAAGACGGTCGTATGTCTTCTCCTTTCCTAACGCTTCCAGAACAGTGAGAGCTTCGTCCCGCAGCGCCAAACTCAGTGCCGTTTTAGCATAGTCCTTGCTCCAGCCATTCGCTTCGGCAACCATCTCGAATTGGAGCTTGTATGCGGCCCACGAAGTGGTACCATCGAATGGAGGTACCTTTAACTTTTCACCTCCTGTGGCTGGTGCACCTGATACACTGGTGGTGCCGTTGGCCACTTTGATCTCCAACTTCTGGAGGCGATTCTCCTGGCCCGCCACTTTTTCGTTCAGTCCATTGAGGCGCTTCTCGTGGTTTTCAACTTTAATTTCAACGCCCATAATTTTGTCTTGCACCTCAGCCATCTCCTTTTTCCATTCTGCAGCTACTTCGTGTACCTCACGGAGGACTTCTTTCTGGTCCCGTAGCTCTTGCTGCAAAATTTTGGCTTGTTCCTCGTGCCATCTAGCCAGTTCCTCCTGCCTTCTGGTCTGTTCCTCCTGCTGAACCCGTAGCTCTTGTTGCAGGATTTTGGCTTGTTCCTCCTGCTGAACCCGTAGCTCTTGTTGCAGGATTTTGGCTTGTTCCTCCTGCCTTCTAGCTTGTTCCTCCTGCCTTCTAGCTTGTTCCTCCTGCCTTCTAGCCTGTTCTTTCAGGAGGATCAGAATGGCGTTGACGTCTATCTCCGGCGTCCTTGAAGCTGGTACCGCTGTGTCTGACGTTCCGGCGGTGCCCGCAGAGTCTCCAGCAGCGGTGCGGCTTCGGGTCTGCATCCCCTCCTTCTCTTCTTCTCGCGGAGTAATCGGCATTTTCAATCCCACTTCTGACACCAAATGTTACGTTCTAGGGGTGTGGGATCTAGATTGAAATGCACTTTTAAACCGATGAAGTAGAGTAGGATTTATTGTACACACTTCACGTTACAACACTTAGTACACGAAGAAATGTTACGTTCTAGGGGTGTGGGATCTAGATTGAAATGCACTTTTAAACCGATGAAGTAGAGTAGGATTTATTGTACACACTTCACGTTACAACACTTAGTACACAAACACTTATATCGCACTCCAAAATCTTCTTGTCGCAGTTTTCGCTTCGATGTTTACTCGTCGCTTTCCCAAATTAAACTCCAACTCGGACGCATTCCCGGGCTCCTTATATACCGGCCGTCAAGGACTCCCGAATATTCGGTAGGTACCTACTACCCAGTACGAGACTGTTCGGGATCCTTCCAAATGCCGTCTTGCCTAGCCTAGGCCTTTCTCGAATGTTCGGCATCATAGTGCTATCCTTGTCTTGACACCAAATGTTACGTTCTAGGGGTGTGGGATCTAGATTGAAATGCACTTCTAAACCGATGAAGTAGAGTAGGATTTATTGTACACACTTTACGTTACAACACTTAGTACACAAACACTTATATCGCACTCCAAAATCTTCTTGTCGCAGTTTTCGCTTCGATGTTTACTTGTCGCTTTCCCAAATTAAACTCAAACTCGGTCGCATTCCCGGGCTCCTTTTATACCGGCCGTCAAGGACTCCCGAATATTCGGTAGGTACCTACTACCCAGTACGAGACTGTTCGGGATCCTTCCAAATGCCGTCTTGCCTAGCCTAGACCTTTCTCGAATCATAGTGCTATCCTTGTCTTGTGCTGTCTCTGTCACACCTTTCTGGAATGTTCTTAGTATAGCTGTCTCTTTCTAATCGTGCTATCTCTTTCACTCCTACTGAAAATTACGTCATATACTGAAGTGGGCTTCAAAGGCCCATAAGGGGTCCTGAAAACGCCTGAAAACGGGTTTTCAGGTTATGGCGTCATCTGATAGAGGGTGGCCTGAAACGGACTGAAAACATATTTCAGGCGCCTGAAAACAACGGCAACTTGGGTGAAATTTCGATAAACTAGTATGTGTTAGAGCACTCTCTGAAACGGCCTGAAATGGTATTTCAGCCTGCTGAAAACGCCTCCAAGGCATGGAAAAACACGATCAAAGTTTTAGCACTAGCCTACCGGCGTAACAGTAATATTATAATGAAAAGGATTTTTTATTTACTTATTATTTAAACCCCTAAAATAATATTCACAAAGTGCAAAATAAGGGAGCGAAATTCAAACTTCCAAAACGCTCCACCATTGGTCATACGAAATGTGACGTCATCTGACAAGACATTGTATTCATCAGCGTCGAAACCACAAAGTACTTTTTTATATAGGGAATAGAGACTTAACTTCAGGGTTTTTTTGGGCAAGGTGCACTAGCGACATCTATGTTTGTCAGATGGCAACTTTATTGTACTGTATCATACTGTAGGTGTACCTACACTCTTCCTATTTCCTTATCCTTCTTTTTAGTTTTTTAGGAAAATAATGTATAATTAAGCAGATTAATAGTATTTTTAAGCAGTTTACTTGAGCTCTATCAAATACATACATTAATAAGAAAATAAAACAATAAATTTCGAACAATACAGTACCTATATTTCAGAAATCAGAATATTTATTTGCACAATGTACATTACATTGGATGGCTGAAGGCATGCAAATGTTAGTAGGTACGTTTCAGTATAACTGTTACAGTACAATACACAATTCATTCACTGGAGTGTCTGTCTCAAATCCTCAAATCAGTCACTATACAAGCTATCACCATTTTACTATGCTATCACTGTCGTAGTTTTAATACTAGTTTGGAGGAGCAGGAACAGGGCTCGACTCAAAAAACAGCTTAAACAAGACAAGATTAACTTGAAAGCACAAAATACAGAAAAACAACGAACCGCACCGCACAACGAACGAAATTTTTCTGCAATGTCAGTCAATGTCAACAAAGTCAGTCAAAGTGACACGACTTGACATTCAGAGCAGAAAAAATGAGGTTCTATGACCGGGGGTAGAAATTGTCCGTCTATTAATGTAAGTGACATGAGACATCTATAGTTTTCCGACGGCAACTTTTGCAGTTTAGTACTTGATATTACTGTCAGTAAATTAATTCTATGATTGTAGGCCCTGGTCGAAACTCATACTGTTTTACAAGTTTTTGTGAAAAAAAAATTAAACCTGTATTCTTGTGCTGATTGTAGTGAAGTTTAGTTAAGATTTGTAGTGAATCTAGGACGATGACTGAAGCTGTTTTTGTCAAAGCACAATCGGACAACTAAAACTTCACGTATTACGCTGCAAAACTAAGTAATGTCGTTTTCTTTTTTATCTACCACTTAATGTAACGTCCTATTTTCTTTCCATTTCAACAATTCAGTATCACTTCTATATGCGAATCGATTTTTCAGATAATATCTTAGGGTTGTTACTTCGGTCAAGTTGTAATAAAAAGGACTTGAGAATGCAATCTTAATTAAAAAGTGACGTTCAAGAATAAAGTTCAAAATTTCTAAATGAATAAATTACATGTATGTATATTATATTTATATTTTTTTATTTTCTATATTGATTTATATATATTTTTGTATAGTATAATTAATGTAATTTTATAATTACGTTAATTTATTAATATTATATCTATACATTATGTTTACTTATTTTTGCGTTATTAACCAATTTAACTTTCTCGTTTAATTTTCATTGAACCCATTGCCTTTTTTCTGCATGACCTTGAGGTTCACTGGCAGAAAATGCTTTTAGTTAAGTCCACCCTTTGTACATTTCTTGTGCAATAAAGTTTTAAATAAATAAACACAATTTTTTTCTGTTGACTTTATCGTATTGTGGGTGTTGGGGCGTTTGGGACCACCAGCGATTAGGACCGCGGTCCTATATGCCCAAGAGCCCATTCAGAATGAGGCCGTTGGAAACGCGGTCTTTTTAGCCCAATGTTTTTTTTGAATGAATCGTTTCGGACGTTTTCGTGAAAAAATTTGATGTTGAATCAAACATCTCATATTAGAACAGTCATGCACAAAAATGTAGGATAAAAATAATGCTTATCATGAGCCTACTTTATGAACATCGCCGCCGCCTGAAATAGGTACAAAAGGTGCCAATATGTTACGTTTTTAAAAAATCATTTAAAAAAAATATTATGCATTTTTTATCACTATCCATTTTTCTGCATAGCTGTACAAATAAAAAATTGGAATCCTTAAATTTTTGGAACTCGGTCCGAAACAATCCATTTCAAAAAAACCTTGGTCCCATTCAAAAACAGCTCTTGGGTGTTTAGGCGCTTGTGGTCCTAAACGACCCAAGACCCATAAGACAAGTTTTGGGATAGTGCCAGAACTATACAAAAATTGACTTGTGACGGGGGTTTTATTTTAGCCGCATAAGCTCTTATTGAATTCAGGTATTATATATTGGCTGTTTTCGAAAGAATAACGATCACGATTTTAACCACAATCAAATGGATGGACCTTATCAGACGCCCTTAGTTCATTAAATTCACGTAAATACTTCCTGGTAAGTGGCAACCCTAATCTTGACATGCAAATCACATGTCACCGATACACTCTTTTTATAATATTGCGTTTCTTTTGATATGACAGTGACGTTCTCGGCGGAATTATCATTTGTGTTGCCCTTTGATTTGGCTCAAAGTGTATCTATTTGCGCGAGAGTGTTGATGTAATAATTTAAATTTTAAGTTTTCGAGAAGATCGCACACACAAACAATATTATCTATTGTTTTGTTACTCAAGCTGGATCCGGCCGATACTTAATGGGTAAATTTTGCGCTAAAAAGCGAAAAAAAATTATCTGAGAAGTGGTGCTTGTGGCGCAGTGGTTGCAGCGCTTTGGTAGTGATACCCAAAGTTAAGCAACCTAAGGCGCGGTCATGTTTGGGATGGGTGACCATTCTGACCATTTAAGTGACGTCTATTTACAAGCATCTCCGTGCTTCGGAAGGCACGTTAAGCTGTTGGTCCCGGTTAATATCGACAGATATTAGTCGCTAAGCCTGGTCAGAGGCCCTCGGGCGGCTTAATAACATCTGACAGTAAGGTTGGTCAAACACCCCTCCACCAATCCGCACTAAGCCCGCGTGGTGGAGTATGGCTCGTACCACCTCATAGTTGAGGTGAGGCCTGTGCCCAGCAGTGGGACGTATATAGGCTGATGAGGAGGTTACAAATCTGATTTAGTATTAAATAAAGCGAACACTAATTGTCCGTCCGTCCCACTCTTCAGTAAATTAAACCATAAACTGTTACAAAGTAGCGTCAGAAAACAAGTCAGTCAATATTATTTATATTTTTGCTGTAGAAAAAACCAACAGTCTGAAGCGGGGATCGAACCCATGTCCATGGGATTCCGATTCGTCCCATCGCGTCCGCCTGAACCATTCGGCCACACAGCCATTGGCAAAGCCTGTTGAAATTTGCTATGCTTTCTTAACGCGTAGGCCATGTTTGCTACGTGAATGTTTATCACGATAGATCATAAATCTTTTCAACACACTTGCTCGTAAAGTGAGCCTTATTATATCGTTCTTAGGGCCATAAACCGAACTATAACATACACGTGCATAATAATATTACACACTAGTGCATAATAAAATGATCCCTACAAAGTTAAGTTAGTACCTAACTGCAAATTATATGCGAGTAAACAGAGCATTTTCAATTTAACCGGGTAATACAATTTTTTTTTGTAACAACAAAGAGGTTTTATGCCACCGAAAATCCATTTACATTTTTGAAATAAATAAATGTGTCCCTAATTAAGACGAAAAAACATTATGATTTATAATTCACAATAATTTCTTATAAAATATTTGCATTTTATCACTAAAAGTATCATTTTGAAGTAGGCTGTATGGCTGCAATCAATCACCTTACATTTGGCGCGTGCAAAAAATAAAAATTGCGCGACATTTCCCAATTTTCCCATACTTAATTAAACGATTTATGCAATACATGTTTGTTTTTTCCTCGCAAGTGTGTTGAAAAACGTCGTATGATACACGTGTGTATTGATGATTACCGTCCTCGGCTCTCTTAAGACCCTCACCTGTCGGCTCGGGTCTCAATGGCGCCACAGCGGTAATCACCAACATTACACACTTGTACCATAATGTACTATTAAGGCCGTCAATCAGTCAGATTAATTAAAAAGATGTTATATAATCGTGTTTTCATAAGACAAATTACGAATAGTTATGCAGTTTCGATCCTTCAGCGTTCGTTATAAATTCAATAAAAAGACATTTAGTGGTATGGTAAGCAGCACGAAGCATTGCTTGATTTGTGAGAAGTAAAACGAGTTACTGTAAATTCCGACCGCAGTTAAAATTATGTGAAGACTTTCAAAAAAATCGCACCTGCATTCTGGTTGTGTTATTTTATACTCAGAAATACTATATCCGGGTTATACAAGGTGTTACAAAAAAACCCGTAATAACTAAAGGCTTTTGTTGTTCCCGGAAAACTGCACAACATTTCCAAAGATACCTAGGTCAAAATCTAAAAAAAAACGGAAATCGATTTACTATGGGAGGGCGAAATTTTTTTTGAGATTTTGACCTAGATTTATTTGCAAAAGTTGTTCAATTCTACGGGCACAACAACACCCTTCACTTATTACAGTAGTTTTTGTAACACCCTGTATATCAGATATGTCAGAATTTGATCAAACAAAAACGTTGTAACTAAAACAATGGCAATTCAACCAGTTTTTGCATATGGTAAGTAAAGAATTTGTCAAACAAAATACCGCCAAATATGCCAACCTTACATGAATTGAAGTAATAAACAAGTGCAGAGAGTTGAAGCCGCTTTAGTGGCGAAGCTTGCTAGTTGGACCGGCATGAGTGCTTAAATTACACAGTAACGGACATAACTACAAGCGCGACAGGTTACGAGCCTTACACACTGCGATTTTTACAACGATGCACGTCATCTCTACCTAGTCTACCTAGGGTCTCGAATTTTGTCTATTTCTAATGGTATTACGTCCTCGGCGAAGTTGTAATTAATAAACCCACTAGATTAATGTATCTCAATCTAATTAGCTGGCAAATAATATATTAGTCTAATTGAAGAAAAAAAAACAATCTAAGAAGTCTTATGTCGTATGACCTCGTTCCGGATCTTATCCCCAACATAGACCTTTCCATAGCACGCTGAGTGACGTGTAAACGCGACATATGCCTTGTGTCAATGTCAGTTGCGTCTCGTCCCCAGGTCGTCGCGCTTGTATCGTTTATTATCACTCACCTAGAACAACGGGATAGTTTCGTGTCGTGACACACGTGAGCATTGCTAACGCGATACATCATCGATACTGCATCGCTAATAGTTGATTTGCCAGCTTCTGCATCAATAAAATACGAACGAAACGTTAGGTAGTACTACTACCAAGCGTTTCGTTCGTGTTGAGGATATAATCAAACACCGACTGCACTTCAATGTTTATTTTGTTTACCCACACAATTACACTGTTTAAATACACTGCGTGTCTAGATAGATAGCTTAAAACTATTTTAACAGTAATTAATGTGAGACCGACATGAGTCATGCATGACGCTTGGTTCGAAACCGAGACGGAAGAGAGCTAGAGCGAGAAGAACATACATTTAGTTTGGTAATTATTACTGAACAGTTCGTATTTTCAGATTTAGCCAGCGCTTTCGCTCGCACCGCGAATCTTGTAAGAGTGACAAGGACGGCTTCATCCGAAACTACTGAGAAAGGGTAAGAGAGTAAGGATGTATCGTAACCGCATTGCGACTGCATAGCTACTAAAAGTCGCAGTGTGTAAAGGGTGTTGTGGAGTTGGTAAATGGTTTCCAGGGACACTATTTTTGGAGTTGCAAGTCCGTAATTTTAACCCTCTTCTACACTTCAGTACTATGCCGCTTTGAATGCCTCGTTGGTGTAGTGGTAAAGTTTCTACCTTACATCCGAGAGGTCCTGAGTTCGAATCCCAGGTCGAGCCAATTGTTTCTGAGATTTTCTGCCATGAATTTCTCAAAAAGAGCTCGGAGTCGGGAAGTTAGCGGTGTAACACCCCCGTGCCTCGGAAAGCGCGTTAAGCTGTTGGTCCTGCGCCTGATCTCTCTCCGGTCTTGTCGGATTGCCGTCTCATCGAACTTTTAGAGTGATGGAACGGTGAGTGCACCTGTGCATTGCGCTCACATTTGTGCACTATAATATCTCCTGCGTAGTTAGCTGATCTCTGTTGAGATTGGCCGCCGTGGTCGAAGTCAGCCAGGAGGACTATTATTATTATTACTATGCCGATACCATTTTTAAAGCTATAACGACGACAAAGATTCTTGAATTAGTTCTAATTATCTTTTCAAAGAAGCACTGTTAAGGAAATGATTTATACGTACGTTTGCAATGTACCTAAGGATCAGGATAACGCTTAGTAGATCAAACCAAACAGACGAAGATACAGACAAAACGTTCTTACAACCGTCAATTTAAAAATGGGCCGCTCACACACACACACGCACGTGTAAACAACTCGCATTACTGAGGACGACTATGACGAAGCAGGTCCATTGGACTCAGGTTAGTAGGACCACGGGCGACTAGCTCAAACCGTATCTTCCTCGTTTTGGTTTGATATAAGGCATTATCAATATTACTCGTAATAATAACCATTGGTGGTGTGCTTGACCGCTTGGTGCAGTGGTCCACATGTCGGACTTCTAAAACCAAGGGTCGTGGGTTCGACCTCTGCACAGTACAAGCATAAGTGTGCATGAACATGGGTGTTTGTACTGGTTTGGGTGTTTTCTATGTATAGTATGTATTTATTTACAAAAAAAGCATTTAAGTATGTTTATCCGCTGTCTAGTATCCATAACACAAGCCTCGTAGCTTAATTTGGGACAAGAGAATTGGTGTGATTGTTGTCAAATATTTATTTATTATTAAACTTCGATTTGAAAAAAGTTTGTCCGCACCCTAATTTAATTTTCATGTTTAACTAACACTAATTTTATAAGTTTCCTTTGTTACTAACACGTAATATGGATTAATCTTGGTCCGAAATAAATGATTTGAATTTAATTATGTGACGTTAGGATCAAAGTAGATAAATAAATTTTAAAAAATACGCTAAAATGCCTGATCGAATAAAACAGCAATACAAAGATAGTCACTTTGTTGCTATTTAGTATTTCAAAGGACTCCTAAGTTCCGAGCATTTGTTTCTCAATCAATTAAGACAAAGCAAGGTAATTCCTTACACATTAGTAGTAAGTACCTTTGTACTCATATGAATAGTGGCCAGTACATCAGGCTATCCATATTTGCTGCAAAAGCGCCCGTATCACAGGCGAATAAAATACCGCGATGTTTACCGTGAGTGCCTGCCACCGTACTAGTTTTACGTTAAATCTGTTTAGATAATTTCATGGGTTAAATTTACAGGGTTATGTAGTTAATTGATTTTGTTTAAATAAGGGGTGTGTACGAAAGTTGCAAAATGGTTGTCTGTGATCTTTGACAGTGTTCGGTGGTATCTATTTGGGTAGACAATTTTACCGAAACATTTGCATTTGATTCTAATCTTAATAACCACCTATTAAATGACTTATGAATTAATGACTTTAACGATGTTGTTGTGTTTTTGTATTTTGTGAGTGGATTCTTGAAATAAATGATTTATTATTATTAGTATTATTTGCAGTTTTACATTATTATAACGTATACGACTACTTTTCAGGTCTCTTCTAGAGTTCGGTTGATCACCTACCCCACGTTAGTTAGTGCCTTCGGGACGTCAGGCAGACAATAGATGACATTTCCACGGTTTGCCCGGAGATCCAATTAAATCGCAACGAATGTCATTTAGTATTCTTGAAGTTCAATTGTAAAATGTGTAAAAAAAAAGCTACGTCCTGTTTACAAACGCCGCTTTAAAATGTCATCATTACTAACATATTTATTTATTTTCATTTAACCTTTCAGATAAAAAAGTACAGTAGCTACATCACATCACACACAAGATAAACATGTTGCGAAATAGTCCTTATAACCATATAATTGGGGACTTGCTCGCTCGGCACAATGACATAGATATTTTTTATGACCATATTGGGCATCTGTTTGACCAATTCATCCTTAAGGACATAAATACCTAGTTATTTGGCCGCAGAGATTATTGATCTCTGTTGCACATGAGTGTGTACATGAGCTAAAAATAGAAAATACTAATTAATTGGAAAAAACTAATTGATACACAAAAGCCTCTGTTCCCAAACTAGGATTCATAGATCCTGTATTTCGGCAATCAGCGATTCTCCACCTCGATTACCTTTACCTCTTTACAGTTTACGGTCTAAGTTTGTTTTATTTAATACAATTGGCTTATTACATTAATAATAATATACAACAACATCACATACAGACAAAACATATTTATACATAAGTATTATTATTTATTTGAAAAATTTAATTGTACCTATTTTATGTGTGTACAATTAGACAAAGGTCGGGGCAAGTGCGCCATACTTTTTTAATAGTTATGTTTCAACACGAAATATTTTCCGACTCATGTGATGCACCGAGAACATAATAATCAAATATGTGATTTTGGGATATTTATATCTCAATGAAGCTTCGATTAAACAAATTTATTGACAATTTAGTCCTTTTTAATGGAAATGTAATAAAATGGCACACTAGGCGCACTTACCCCCTAAAATGGGGCAAGTGCGCCTAGGTGAAGTATTGGTTTATTTTAAAGGAATATTAACAACAAAATCATTTTATTACACTGAAGGAACGAAACGCAACTCGTGATGTCTATTTAAATATGAAATAATACCATATTAGAGGCAAATAAATCTTTGAAATCAAATCTGGGGCAAGTGCCCCATACATTTTTATTTCCAGTACTATGTGATCCATTACAGGGGTGCTCAACATTTATTTGAGAATATCAAGTTATAGAGTAATATGTGTTATGTTAATTGCGCTCAATAATCACTACCATAAAGAAAAAATAAAACAACTAAATTTGACTACAGATTGAATATGTGACTATGAAACGGGTACTATTGAATGGCACTTACATAATAACAATAGCAACAATCTTAAAACAGACAATAGATATAAACTTAAGAGATCAGAAATTTGACTACAAATTTAATATATGACTATGAAACGGGTACTATTGAATGGTACTTACATAATAACAATAGAAACAATCTTAAAACAATATGAACTTAAGAGATCAGAAATATGCCACTTATTTACTTAAATATGACAATACAATAAATGTCTACTTTAAAACTTCTTAACACTTTACTTATATTTTTTTAACTCTTAACTTATTGAACATTTAACTTGTCGAAATTAATTGCAAACGATATTTGGCCACGACGTGATATTGTAGGCTTCGGCAAGATTGATACAACATCTTCAACGTGTTTCAACTCACAAATATCCTCAACTGTAGGATAAACAAAAAGTAACTGTTTTTGTTTAGTTGGAGTTTTTCGTAAGTACTTTATGGTAGGAATGCCATTACTCAAATCAATGATTTGACCTACATAATATTTCTCACTTTTTTTCGTCAGAAATTTGACTAGCACCCAATCCTCCACTTTAAGTTTATCTGTCGCGTCTTCGAAATACACGATATCACTAATTCCAAAAGATATATTTAGGTTTTCTTCATCATCTGTATTATATTCTTGTAAATAAGTTTTAAAATATTTTTCCATGTTAGATACGTCTGATTGATCAGAATCACGAATCGAATAGTCACTATTGGCCAACAAATCTTCCTCTTCTTTCTTTATTTTGTTTTGTTTTCTCTTTTTTAATATTTTACTTTCGTTTTTTGGTTTCATTTTGTTTTTACCTTTCTTTGGAACCTTTTCTTTCTCTGTTAAAATTCTATCTTCTAATATACAAATTTTTTGCCTTTTAGAAGTGCTTGCGTGGTGTAAGTCAGTTGAAGGTCTTTTAGAATTGCTTGCAACATCGCATGGTGAGGAAAGGTTCATGTGTGAGACTAATAAAGTATTACTATCTATTGGAAGTAAAGGCAATTTTTCAGGATTTGACGTGTTTAGTTTTATATTTTTGCAGTCTTTTTCTCTTTTTATTTTCCCATCTTTGGCGTTTGTTTCATTTTGTTTTTTCAGTTTCAGTTTTTTATTATCTTCTATTCGTTTCCGTCTCTCGTCTCTTTCTATTTCTTTTTTTATTTTTTCGTCTTCCTTGTGTTTCAGTCTTTTTATTACTTCTTGATGTGTTATAACTTCCGCGCTAGCAGAAATTCTTATATTTTTCTTTTTCAGGTTATTATTTTGATGTTTGTTCATAGAATCTAACAATAAATCTTCAAAAGATTTATTTTGTGGAACATTCTCTGTTGTAATTCTTGTGTTTGAAGTAGATTGCTCACAGTCGTTGATTTTGCGCAGGCACAATTCAGTCAATGTCATGGGAGATTCACGAGTTTCACGAGTCTCTTTCCATTTTTTCCATCGTTTTACAGTCTCAGGATTTAATTTATGCTCTGGAACAACATCTCGGTTAAAAGGATAAATTCCTCCTTTTTTGAATCCGTTTTGTATGATGATGGGATCTAAATTTTTCCAAACTTTTCCGATTAGGGCAGAAAATTCATTCTTCGGCAATTTATCACCTTTGTTTTTGCGTTGCCATTTAACCATTTCTTGGTCCCATGCATCTTTGAACGGTTTGAAAACGGATAAATCTAGAGGCTGAAGCAAGTGACTGGTGTGAGCTGGCAATTTAATAATTGTAATATTATTTTCTAGAGCCTTTTCGACAACTGAAAGCTGCAAATGTGTGCTGTGGCCATCGTAAATTAAAAGGGTTGGCTGGCTTGTGTCTTCAATCATAGGTATGAAGCTTTCTGTGATATACTCACAAAAAGCCTCCGACTCGATCCACCCGTTTGATGTTGCAGTGTACAAAGTTCCGGGGTAAGCTTCATCTGATGTCCAACCACTCCATACATGTTTACCTTTAAATATGATGAAGGGAGGCCCTTTTCCTCCTGCTGCATTGCTTGCAAACAACACTGTGGTGTTGCCCTTTCCTGATGTTGCTGTAGTTCTGGTTGATGGGTAACCTTTTAAACCAACTACTTTCGTTTTCTTTGGGTCACTGCAGTAGCTCGTTTCGTCGACATTATATATGCGCTCTGGTTTATCTTCCAGTCCCAAATCTTTTATCGTTTTTTCAAGAATATCAAAATATTCCTGTAGAATAAAAGGGTCAGCTGCTTTCTTGCGAGCGATTTCGACTGCCTGAGGTTTTTTTATTGACAAACCATACCTTTGCATGAAATTGGAACACCAATCATTTCCTGGGCCTTGAGACAAGTGGCAATCGATTAGCGAAAACGCTCAAAGATTTGTATGGAAAATAGTCGTAGATTGATATGTCACGTGTCCTAGTCGTAACAAACTGTAGATTGGTAGACAAGTGTACTATAAACTTTCGATTAAATAAAACGAAACATTAGTCGTTCGCCTAACTAAGCCAAGTGGCGCTTTTTGACAATCGTAGTCGATTGTCAAAAAGCGCCGCTGAGTGAGCGTATCATCGCTACGTTAGGTAGCGAACGCCGACCACTTGACGATTACGAAAAATAAAATGGCGATTCTTAATTCATCACCTCAAGCTAAATGGCAAACGCTAATCGAATCGCTTAATTAAATGTATGAGAAGAAATAGTCGAACGAAAATGTCACGTGACCTAGTCGTAGCAAATTGTAGATCGGTAGACAAACGTACTTGAATTTTCTATACAAAACTTCAGTCGTTCGCTAAATTCAGCCAAGTGGCACTTTTTGACAAGCAATTACGCTCCGTGAGCGTACAAACACTTCGACAGTAAGCGAACGCTAGACCCCTGACGCAAACGAAACAAAATGGCGATTTACTAGTCAGCTGGTTATATGTTGTATGTTGAAATTCGGTTGATTTTGACGTTTTTGTGTAGAAATGCATAGTTTGAGACTGAGTCTGACTGTGTCTGAGACTGAGTTGAGGCGTCAACGGAGAAACACTTCTTGCCGGTGCTTAGAGCAAATTGAGGAACTGCTAGATATCTTATTTACTGAGCGATTTAGGTTGAATAAAACATTGTTTAAAAGCCTATGCTTCGACCTTCGAATCCACATTACTTTACAAGAAACTTAAGACATCCCTCTTGAAGTAAAAGAAAGTAGGTTTTGCTTGATTTGTTAAGAAGTGAATTGACAAGAATTGATTTGTGGATTTCTTTTCCTGAAGTATACTTGTGGCTGATTGCTTTATAATTAGATAAATTAACCGTCACAGGTTCTTTGCACACTGAGTTTCTTGGCTACAGGTTGATATCAAAGAATTGTTGGTGTAACACAACATTTGCCACAGCGTACAACAAGTCAATGCATAAGACAAGTTGTGGGAGCTCTAAACAATGACAACATTTTAAGTAAATGGATAGTTTTCCCACAAACTGTGCCGCAAAGAACAAGATAAGACAAGAGTTAGTATTAAGTCAATTCAACAATATTCTAAAATATCAAACATTTTGATCTTTTTTGACTTACAACATGTAATTTACGTGTATCAAAATTTCACAATTTCTTTTAACTAGGTTTAGCTTCATCCTTTTTATTGCATGTAACTTGGCAGGAGCATCTAATATTAACTATAGAGAAACATAAAATCTCTAATTTTATTTCACTCCGTTCACCCTCACTTTGTTGTGATGGTATCTGAAAAAATAAATATTTAGGGGTTCAATCATTTTCATATCTACTTTCTTTCAGATAAAAATCAGTTCAAATGCACAACTTTTAATTAATATTTAAAACAAAAAGACACTTTAAAGGAAGTACTACAGTGATATTGATACTGACATTAAAATCCTGGCCTGGACAATTACAGTGGACACTCCAATAATTGCCACCTCCTCTGGGCTCGCTCGTAATCTTGCCGTTTCCACTGCTAAAAAATATGATAATATAAGTAATTGTTGGTGACTTACACCAAGACACAACATTATTAACTATTTTTGAGATAGGTAACTTGCAAATGTGCACTTGTTTTGAAGTCTTACCATTGCAAAATAGGTATATATAATGTTGATCCCACGCATATCACATTTTCTAGTCAAAAGTATTTTTACAGTGAGTTTTTACAACTTTAAAAACTTTTTGACTAAAAACTACGACGAGAACTCCAACACTCGCGCTCTTATTTAAATGTCAGTAACGTCAAATGATTTGACTGTGACATTTCGTGACGAAACCATAGATAAAGTCTTTATATTTATCGAAAGTTTGAAGAGACTAAGCGTTCGCTACGATTTGATCATCTTGGCTACCAATCGATTAGCGTTTGCGACAAAGCGTTTAGCGTATCGCAAATTCGATAAATTTACCTTAAATTTCGGGGAATTCAAAAGCTCATCGATATTTCTAGACTTTCGAAGGACGATGAAACGCGTAAAAAATGGATCGACGGAACTGGGAAAAACAATCGGATACCACACAAGTATTTGCGTCTTTGTTCGAATCATTTTGAAGAACATTCTTTTAGAAAAATCAAAAAATAACTAACATAGAAAAGTTCTCTACTCAAAAGTTGTTCGTTAATTTAAGTTGACAGTAAATATTAATAAAATAATCATTTTGTATGATACTTGAAAAAGGATGATGTATGTACAGTTATGTTTTATTACAGAATTGTCCCGGTATCCCAAGTCGGTCTCAAAGATTTTCCTGGATGATGAATCTCAATGGATGGTGGAATTCAATTCTTGTAAATATATGTTTTCAATTAAAAAATTACTTAAAAAGGTTATCCTTTATTACAATCACACAATCTCATATCAATTAGCTGAGTTTTCCCCAGCTTATTTAACGAAAACGCCGCTTGACAAAACTTCGAATATCAGAAATGGTGGAGAGAGATTTCACACGGGATTTTATGTCATTCACTCCAAACAAAAATTCTCTCATTACGTAATGCGAGTACCTACTTGCGAATCTAATGACTTGCAATAGTTGCAATGTTTTCAACTATATTTGGGGTATTTTTTTGCGACTGTGGCAGCACATATTTTGTATATAATAATCTTTCTCTTACGCCCGGTCGCCCGGTGGCGAATCTATAACATAAATACTATATCTATGGTATGACAGCTCAACCACAGGTCTCTATAACCTTGTTACGTCGTCATCTTTTCAAATTAAAATTCTGAAATACCATATCCTTCTAACTAATTACAAACAAAACTAATTACATTATGATAACTGTAACCTAAAAAAATTGATTCCTATTATTGTCATAATTTTAAATGCTAAAAAACATTTTATTACTCATACTGTAATACGCTCCTGCAAGGTTATATCGTTCGGACGCATATATTTTTAATTGCTAGTGATGTCATCTCAAATAACAGTATAGTACGACGATAGTAATAGAATCCTGTCAATATTGAAAATAATAGATGGTCTTCTCAAATACTGAACTTTAAAAAAAATGGAACCAATCATTACTTAAGCAAGTGTTTTTTTTGAAGTGAAAACTTCTTTAGCGGCGTTGAGCACTTTAGTGGCATGGGTAGAAACTGTGAAATTCGCGTCAGGTCACGTGATGCTGATCGAAAAACCGTAAGACGGTTGTTAAGTTTTCACTTCTGCCGGCACTCCCGGAGTGCAACCCGTGTTTTTTTTTTAATTTGCCATCTCAAATATAGCAGACGGGCGCACGCGCGGAGCAAGAGGAGATCCGCTTGCCTCTCAGTTTCAGTCGTCCATAACGCGTTACCGTGTATATGTCGCAGGCAAATTGTATAAATCCGCCGTTTACATAACGCGTCGTCCCTTTGCAAACGCTCGCAGTTTTATATAATGCCTAAGGCAAAATGTATATTGCCGTGTCATTTTATAATATGCCGCAACATTTCATCGATAGTTCAAACGCCGTATACAAAATGCCGCGGCAAATTGAAGAATTTAGTTCCGGTTCTAGCCACGCGCCGCGCTGCTGATCACAACAAGAAAAATGGCGTCAAGTAGTGAATTTGCCTCGCAAAAAATGATTGAAAGCAGTGGAAATATTACAAGTGCTAGCGATTTTTCGAACCAGAATTGTGATTTCAAAGACAGTTATTAAAGTGAATTAAAAAGTGGTACGATTCGCAAACGGGGACAGTAAAAAAGCCGTGGACAAATATCAAGATTGTTGAGGTTATCCGGCACCTCAAAAGTGCTAGGGTGTCCATAGAATCAGGTTCCCGGTGGACACCTGCCGAATATTATTGGTTTGTGTATTACTTTTTTAAGAAGTATTTTTTATTTGTTTTTTTAATTTTTGTTTGTATATTGTTTTAAACATATATGGTTACTTACAAAACAATAGTTAACTACTTGATTGCTACCATGTACTTTTTTATTATTAAGTAAATTTGATACATTTGGCACTATTGCAAGCGTTATGATCACGGAGTGACTGGTAACAAAACACTGTAATTTACTCCGTAATCATGGCGCTTACAACAGTGCCGAAATATCATATCATGGAGCAATTCCGCTGTTTACTATTCCAATCTTTATTTGGTAATAAAGGGAAATAATGAGAATTTATGTTTCTTAATTTTAATGTCGTTTTGTTACGAGTACATATTTGGTATGTTTATCATATCAAATATGTACTTTAGTTAGTCTCACTTGAACTCTTTATTAGTACCTGATTCCTGAAATAAAAATCTGTTTTGTCCAAACTGTGTATTATCATGGTCACCCTAATACTACAACCAACGTCGAAATAATAACAATTGAACGATTTTTCAATTTGCCTCAGGCATTTTACAAAACTGCGAGCGTTTGTAAAGGGACGACGCATTATGTAAACGGCGTAATTATACAATTTGCCTGCGACATATAGACTACGTTCTCCTGCTCTCGACATCAGAATCAACAATATTATTGACAACGAAATAATTATATATGTCACTGATAACAACAGCGATACCGATAATTCTGACGATGAATCCGCATAATAAAAAATTTATAATGTTTTAACGTGTTTTATTCCATGTACAAAAACCTGTTAAACAAAATAAAGTAAGAAGAAGCCAAAGTAAATAAAAAACTGTTAATTACGTACATAGTATCAAATAGTCACAGCGATACAAGTACCTATATAGTATGTTTAGATACATCACTAGTAATGCCAAATTAACTTTGATATTTGCGTATGACGTCGAACGCAACCATAGACAATGGTCGTATTTTTAGCGTATTGTAGAAGAGAACAAGCGTTCGCCACGTTGCATTTAACTTGGCTACCAATTGATTAGCGTTTGCGACAAAGCGTTTAGCGTTTCGCAAATTCCATTCGCTGCCTAGCGTTTGCCACTTGTCTAAAGGCCCTGGTATACCATCAGTAAATGGTGTTTTCAGGTTGTTAGTTTTTACGAAATCTCCAACGAGCTGGATTACTTCATTCCTACTTAAGCCAAAGCCCCACTTCTCCATGATATGTAAACAATCAGCTAACCTTTTTTCAGTTTCAGGTGGTAATGCTGTTGGTCTACCATATGTAGAAGATTTCTGTCCTCTTCTGCCTGAAACGTGGTCCATAATGGTTTTTCGGGGTATATGATACAATCGAGCTGCTTCATATCCAGATAATCCCTTTGATCGAACATCCTCAACTGCTTGTTGTAGAGTTTCTCTAGAGTATGCAGGCTTTTCTTTTTTCCTGTGATATGTTCGAACCATCTAAAACAAAAACCGTGTGTAGGTATGTATTACAATTCTTAGATACAATTCTAGCTTACAATTGTCAAAAAACTGGCAACACTGGCATTTTTAGCTAATATGATTGGCTTAGAATTCCAGTATTGCCAGTTTTTTAACAATTGTAAGCTACAATTGTTAACTTGTAGCGTCGTGGAATGGGGCCCAGGTGAGTAGTTTTAAATACCCTAACCAATCTGGTACAGTGACATTATAAACATTAATTAGTAACGTATTCCAGGAATCGAGCCCGGGATCCCTAGATTACAACCATAAGCGTAGTTAGTACACTACTAGCCGAAGAAGCGTTAACATACATAGCTGTACCCAATCAATAACATACTAATACTTAACGGTAGAACTGCTGATTTGATTTGAGGGTTTTGCCTAATGTTAATACATAACTCGTACATCTTCCTATATGTGAAAAAACAGTTTTTTTTTAAATATAGTTTTGTTTTCTAAATGTTGATTACCTCTGGTCTGGGGTAAGTGCGCCATACAACTTGAACAATAGGTGCACTTGCCCCTCTAGATAATTTTGAGGTTATGATTTTCTTTTGATAAGAAAATCATTAAAATCGCATGATACAAGGAAAATACAATCCTTAATTTAAAGACAAATATCTAAACTGTTGACTCACCTCATTACTTTGTCCAAATACGTTGAATTTAAAAAGATTTTAACGGCTTGAAAAAACACCTCCAACTCCACACCACTACTATGAATGACAATGAAAACAAAATGTCGGAAATCTCAAATCAGTGTTGCCAGAGCCATCTGTAAAAAACGTCTAAATATGAATTTTCGTTTTCTCCAAGATTTGTAGATGGCACTAGCAGTATCAAGTTAGTAGTTTTTGATATTTTTTAATTGGAGGCACTTGCCCCGTAGAGGCACTTGCCCCGTCTCACCTAATTACATACAACGAATTTATTTTTTCTATAAAATTTGACTTGTTCCTCATTGATTTCTTGTGTTATAATTGACCTTTAAGCGTTTTGGACTTGCTTTGTGTGCTTGCACGTAGGGAATGAGATCTCGGCTCTTTTCTGCGAGATTAATCTCGGCCTAAAAATAGGCGAGATCTCGCGAGATTAGCGAGATTGAACTCGAGCATGAAAACATCCTATTTGACGTTCTACATTCAATAGAATCAAACTATGTGTCAGCAAAGCTTTAATTGATCTTGGCCTGGAAGCTAACCCAAACTACTATTTGAGTGCAGAACATGCGGTTTTAGCGAACTTAGACAAGGTATTTGAACCCGTAAAGCTGGCAGTAAAGGTGCTATGTCGTCGAGATACCGACTTGGCTACTGCTGATAAAACACTTAGGTTTATGACTCGTAAACTGGAAGAGCTAAAAACTCCATTGGCAGAAAAACTAACACTAACTGACTTCTTGAGAAAACGCATTGCTGAGCGTCGGACGAATTTAACGGCATGATTGTTATATTTAAGAAACCCAGCTAAGTACCAAGAAGATAAAGAAGAGTTTGCGAAAGATGAAACCTATAAATTACTTCCGAAAAGTGTAGTTCGCACTGAACTTAAAGCATTAATACAGCGCCTGCATTCGCAGCATGGTATAAAACAGACTGAGTCAGTCACATCAATACCAATCTTAACTACCAATCTCGCGAGATCTCGAAATTGCCGAGCTCTCGCGAGATTGATTTTCATAATCTCGCGAGATCTCGTCCGATCCTCAATCTCGCGAGATTGCATTCCCTACTTGCACGTGTTTGTAATAAATAAATAAATAAATTGTATACGTATTACAACTGTACAATGTATTGTACGAGAAAAGATTCAGCGTTT
Organism: Pyrausta despicata; assembly: GCA_963921415.1. NCBI lineage: Eukaryota > Metazoa > Arthropoda > Insecta > Lepidoptera > Crambidae > Pyrausta > Pyrausta despicata. The sequence goes on along the minus strand of OY992867.1, from coordinate 4,839,422 downwards.
TTTCGCAAATTCGTCGTTATCAACTGCCGTTAGTCTTGACCTGCGGGTCTAAAAAGGCCGCTTCATGCAACATTGCTAAAATGAATTAATTTCCTGAATCAGTCCCAAGCAATTCCTAAATTTGTAAAATGGTTGCAAACCCTAGCAGAATCGCGGCAATTTAATTCATTTGCTGATTCATATTTGGTATCTTGATTGCCACATGTAAATAACTAAAACCGGTTCTTATACCGGTCATCATTTCTATGTAAAAATAATAGTTTAAGAGGGAAATATGAAATAAAATACATTGTTATTTACCTCGAATTTATGTAAGTAACTCAAAATCAATTACATTTCAACATTAAAAGGTCAAATGTGTAAGTTGAAAATAGAACCACAAATAGTTTTCACGAATGGCAACAAGTTAGGTGTCATGTCAACTTGTCAAATGTCAACCGAAGAACAAAAATAGATTAGTAAACAACTTCGCTATATAACCTGAGTTTTTATACGCGTTTCAATAAATAAATCGTCGAATTGAAAGAACAAATATCGACGGCGCCACACAAAGTTTCGTCTTCGCATCTTAAGTCTCTCGCTACATAGGATCACAACAAGGCGGGTTTGTTATGGACTAAGATTTAAATCGAAGATTTGTTTGAAGCCCTTGATAAGTCGTTGGAGCTTTTTGGTAGTGAACCTATTAAGTGGACAACAAAACAATGGCGCGGAATACAAGGAAATACAACAACAAGCCGCGCTGAGAACAAATAAACCATTCTTACTTCGGTGAAGCGAGCATAGAAATACTACTACACAACAAGTACTTGTTGATATGTGATAACTTGTTAATTGTTTAATAAAAAAATTGTTGAGTTATATTAACGAGTCTTTATTCCCATTCCTACAAGTTTTGATGAACTCCAGTGTAATTAATTTAAATATGTATATATCTTGCATACTTTGCTTTGAATAAGGCACCTAGTTCCACTTTTGGTAAAGATGTTGATGTGTAGGTTACTGCCCCATTTTGCCCTGTTCGGCTGAATCCCGCTGGAGTATCAATGAAACATTGATTGTGTCTGTGATCTTCGGATTTGACTGGTTAAAATACTTCATACTATACCAACGGTATTAAAAAGGGTTTTTAAACAAGAGCATGGAGGAGAAATAAATTATTTAGGCCTTAATTTGCATTAAAAACATGGTTTATTCCAAAATATGAGAAAGCAGAATTGTGAAATGTTGCTCTTGAGTAACTTCATATGAATCTGCCAATTGACACATTTTTTGTCCCAAGCAATTCCTATTTTGCGGCCCATTTTACGGTTTCTCATACAAAACTGTCAAATGACTTAATTGTAAATCTTATCTGAATCATATTGTGAATTGCTGAAAAGTGACCATTTTATTTATTTTATTTATTCATGGCTCACATAACAAGTTACAGTCAGTGAATAACAAAAAGTAAAGCAGTATACAGAGCTAGACTGAAACTCTTAACATGTAAGCACAATTTGTGCTAAGTTAAATGAAATGTTAGAGGGTTAAAACTTAAAAATACAGATAATATAAAGTCTATCAACTATATTAGTTGTGTTAGTATTATAGTAAAAAGGAACTAATAACAAGAACAGGTGTGAATAACTTACTTATTTATACACAAGTAAATACAACTGGTGATTTAATCGACACGACAAGAGAGAATCTTATTATTATTTTTTTTTAATTTGTACATACTGCATGAAAAAACATCCAAAGATGTAGGTTTAGAGAGGGTTTCATTATACAAACGGCACATTCTAGAAATAGGGTAATATTATTATTATTAGGTAGTAGGTATGATTTGAAATCTGAATCATAATATGAATCCAAAGAGAACTGCACGAAGCGGCCTCAGCAACCACACTTAATTTTACTTTAAATATTATTTCTAAGTACTGAATAGGTACATTGCCTAGTTTAAGATAGGTACCTTTGCAGGTATGAACTTACTTTCATCATTTTTGATTTCGCTCTGTGCTTATTAGCGTTGGAAACTGTTTAGGCTGACATAGTATTTATTTGATGAGTGCTCTTAAGTTACATATAATGTATGTAGGTATAAGTTATTTAAGTAATAAAATTTATATTTAATATATTTGTGTTTCTTTCAATAAAAAAAGTCTAGAGTGTGCACTCTATAGTTTTTTTTTCTACACTAGGGATGCCAAACATACTCAAAAATAGAGTACTTATTGTCTTCTATATCATGTAGGCAGACACTATAATAGTATAATCTATTAACACTTATAGAGTACCTACGCTTAAATCCTTTTTTACACAATGTTTACATAACTAGTGCCAGTCTGTAATAATAAGCAAAAATCCATATAAAATCAGACTGAAAAAATAAATAAGCTTTGAAAAATATATTAATATGCCCTCAGTCCCCGCCACTTTAGCATTTACTAAAGAGTATTTTCGGTCATGAATGTGAACTGGCGAGAAGAGAGAAACAAAGCTACATTTAAATTGATCAAAAATGTATTTTAGAGTTGAAATGTTTGGACTCATGCAATTCCTTTAAAAAAAATGAAAATTGTTATGTGTTGCTGAAAGTACAGAAAAATAAGTACCTTTTTAAATGTACAAAATAAATGATATATTTTTTTGTAAATCTGTACCTTTTATTTACCTCCTTTAAATCAGATATACTCTATTTCTTCTAAAAAAATAGTTGGCAATCCTAACCTACATATATATGTATTATAATTTTATAATACCTCCTTCACCATCTATCAGACCACTTAACACATTTTTGTTACAAAATCGACTCTATAAGGTCTTAATGAAGAATATCGCAGTACCTATTTGCAATGTTTACCAATTAGATATAGCTTTTACTTTTTAAAATAGGCAGGTAACTTACATACATACTATCGTCCTTAAACTTAGGCATTGTTTTATTTAGTCCCGTTTCTTGGTAGTAGGAGAGTAACAGAAAACTGTAGACAAATAGATAACCTATCTTTCAACTAAAGTAACCATGTGTTGTGTAATTCCTGTGGACAAAGTCGTAGTGGTTAACGTACACTATTTATTTTTGAAATAAAAAAAAACAAACAGTTTTTCTTAAGTAACGATTATACTGCACATCACACCAAAATCTACAACTGCATCAGATACCGCTGTGTCTTGTTTGAAACGCTTTTACATAGGCATAGGTCCATAAGCATTAGTAATCAAAACAATCAAAACATAAAAAATAATCCGCTTAATACGGCCATGGCCACTTGGCCACCCTAGTGTTGTCTTTTTATGTTAGTGATTGATTATTTAATAAGGACCGTAAAATCTGCACAGTAAAGGTCGAATTCCTATTAGTAGGGCTTGGGGCTAGTGAAAAAAACTTTAAAAAAATAACAGTTTTTGGTCTAGTAGAATCAATCTTATTTATTTTAACTGTTAGCATTGCACGGTTGAAAATGTTTTAGCAATGTATTATGTAATAAATTGTTACCGGCATTTGCGGCACTGAGTTATACATAGCTAAACTTATAAATAAACTAAACAGCTGTTAGGTACTCACAAAAGATCGCGGAGTGGCGCGCTCAAAGTCAATGACCTTCAGCGGAATGACTCGGCTCAGCGCGAAACAACAACTTGCTACGCTGGCCGATGTTCGATATTCGAATCTCGACCATCGTAACATTTAAAAAACAAGCCAGCCAGCCAGTATCCAGGCAGTTAACGCGCGAAACGCACGCCGCCGCCTGTACGCTATCTCGCTCGATCTACATAGCGCTGTCCCTGTCGCTTTCGAGGACAACGCTCCGGCCGCGGCAGCGAGCTAGTCCGGCTGGCTACCATTCAGCGCGCGGGATACATAATTTTGGTGCACGGCTGTCATTATTACAATACCATCTTTTTGTTGCTAAGTTTTAAAGAGATAGTTATAATTTACAGTTTAGGTGTGTGTGTTTGTGATTTGTGATACACGTATTATCTGATAAAATATCATCAAAGAACTCACGGACGTAATATTGGTAGTTTCAAAATGGCCGAGCTCGACACTGACAGCAAAGCGTACAAATTGCTAGAAAGAAAATATCTTGCGATGGTCAACGAATACTTTAAGAGGAACAAATGCGGATGTGTTCCACCATTTAACGATCAAGGATTGACAAATTTGACAGGGATTATACTTGAAGCAAAATACGCCGTTAAACGTGGTACGCTTGTTTCTCATAGATTAAATTGTCTTCTAGCCATATACGATGTCGTTTATGAAGAAAGAGTTTACAAACTTATAAAAAAGAAGAGGTGGAATACTGAACCAAATATTTATTACATTTCGTGTGAAGACTCGCTAAAGTTAATAGCAAATGCACACAAGACTTCCAATCAAGGTGGACTGCGATCGATAATGATGATATTAAAACAGAAATACAGAATAAGCGAAATGGCTGTGAGACTATTTTTAACTTTAAAGAATGATATTTGTGAGAAAAAAAGGATAAAAAATATAAGCAATGAAAATAATGCAAAATTTAACGATACATGTAAAGTTGCGATCCGTTTCGTTAATTTACCTGACCAATCGTTTAAATATTTGCTCATATTGATTGACGATGAAACACAATTTGTTCATTTGCGACCACTGACATCTCGTGATGAGGTAACAGTTGCAATTGAATTGCTAAAAATCTTCACTGACTTTGGACCCCCGTTAATAATAGAAACAAAAGCCAAAAGATTTTTTCAAAAAGTTTTTCAGTATCTAGAAAAGCTCTTCCCAGGCCACGCCATGTCTGTAGTAACCTCTAACCTAAATCTAAGTGAATTGACATTCAAGATTGGCTGTTGTTTAAACGAATGTCGAAAAAAATTAAATTTGAATAATTGGGCTTTCGTGGTGCAACTAGTACAGTGGAAGTTAAATAGCATAGAAGGTTTTATTGCATCGAATTCAAATTTTGCCCATGTGTTTTACAGAGAACCTAATGGACTTCCGGACAAAATTGCGGATTGGTCAGACACTGAAAATTGTCATTCGGAAGATCCTATTGCCGTCGAACCGATTGATGACTCCGTAGATTTGGATGAAATTCTTCTCACACCTCCAAATGTACATGAAAACTGTATCGCATTATTAACTACACAAACGGTAGCAACAAAACGACCAATAACACTGAGACTTAATGATAACATGGAACTGGTACGCCATAGCAATAGCATGGATTTTGGAAATAAAAAATTGATAGCACCCAAAAAAGAAACAATATCCGTAGCAGAGGTGGCCAAACTAGTAATATCCCAATCAATTGAATGCTCTAATGATCAGCATACTACTCAAACGACAAATGAGTCTCTAGCTTTACAAAGACTGTGTTCAGAATTGTGTGAATCAGTCAAACAAATTATAAAAGAGGCAATTAAAACTAGTCACGATGATAAAACTCCTTTGGATGTTACTGCAACAACCGCAAAATACATGAAGAAGAAACCTTTAATTATTCGAAACTCTGTTTCTAAAAACAAGGGTAAAAATCAAAAGGTTGAAAAGACTAATATGCCAAAAGAGATTCTACTTACACTGACAGATGAGAAACAACCAACTGTTGCGAGAGGTAGAAGTGTAAGAGCAGATGAAAGAATTCATACAGAACAGGCATCTTATAAAAATACTGAAAAAGGCACGAAATCTAATAACGATTTAAGTAAAACCTGTAAGGTATCAGTAAATCTTAACACACCTTGTGTTCAAGACACCATTTCCAAAAATGTAACAGCTGAATCGAAAACTGAAATAGCAAAACAAGGAAATAAAAAAATACCTGATACGACTAATCCTTTTAATGAACCATGTACTTCTAAATATGAACCATCAACAGTAGACCATAGCAGTGAATCTCCTGCCTTAAAAAATGTACAAGTATATTGTAACAATAATAATGCTGGTAAAGTCACGTTTTTATCTGTTGAGGTTGAAGAAGATTCAGATGGAGAGGAAATCATTTTGAAGAAAGATGTCATTTGCGCTATTTGTCTGACACCTATCTTGAACGACGACATCACTAACTGCCGACATTGTAAAAAAGATGTGCACAAAACTTGTTGCACAACATATAAATGGGTGAGACAATTTGAAGTTTCAGCATGCAATAAATGCAAAGTACTAATAGAGAAACGAAATGCGGAAATGAACGAAAGTCATCCCCTGGTACTAAAAAAGTCTGAATGTGTGTGAGAATAAATAGTTAAAATGATTGTGTTGTAACAATTTGTCTTTTTTTTTTCGATTTCCTACCTACCTACCAGAAGTCCCCCGCGACTTTGTCCGCGTCAAGCGTCAACCTCAACATATGATTCAGTGATTCCCATTCCATACCAGCAAAACACCAACATGATAACAATGAAGGTACATACCTTAGATCAAAAATCGAGCGTATCTGCACGCACGATAAAACGGATAACTAAATCGTTAGTTAGGAAGGTATGTATCTACTATTTTACATTAGTCGTAGGTATAAATATCATGTCCTTGAGGGAGTTCTGACTGACGGACGGACGATACGCGCCGCCATTTTGTGATCATCGGCAGCACCGAGCGCGCGGCGATCATAGCGAGCGCGTCCAAGAGGTCATCGCACTCGACGCAGTTATGTCATTGAGGTACGCTAGTACATTAACACCTCACTGAGTTATGTACATAGGCATATCACAAAATTTTAAGATGAATTAAAAATCGGATGCCGCTACAAAGTACGATTAACGTAATTAATTACATACATATTTAGCAAACTATTGCGTAAACACATTTCGAAAGGAAAATTTTAATGCATCAACAATGTTTTTACGCAATAGATAACATAATACCGGCCGAATTCGGCCGATAGCGTGTCCAGAGGGTAGGTATGTTGTAACTAAATTCCTACTTTGTAGCGGCCTCCGATTTTCGATTTATCCTTTAAAATCCAAGATTTCGCCAAAAAAACTCCCAAGCTGTCTTATGTTTTAAGGTTACGTAATAAGAGGATTTTGCAACGAAAATTAGTAGCTTGATGTGGTGCCGTGTGTGATAGCTGATAGGGAAGGGAAGGGAACCCGTATATCTGTGAGGGAACCCAACACTGACCTCTATTACGGTCAATGGAACCCAATGAATAAACCTATAGAATCTATTGGTTCATTCATTGAGTTTTATTATTCTTTAGTTTAGATAGATGAAGAAAACTGACAGAACTACTCTAATAAACAGCCTGTTGACAGGCAGGATTGTAGGTAAGTCACATTTTCTTTTGAATTATTGTGATAGTTACATGGTGGTAAAGCCGGCTCCTCACTTTAGGCAAACGGTTGGCCTGAAAAACTTACGCTATTAGACATTATAAAAAAGCAATAATCAACGTTGAGGCCAACGCTTTAATCTAGATCCACTCATTGGGTAATGATGATGGGTTGCTCGGACAACAGTGTGTGGATCCGAAGGCAAAAAGCAGATCCCGCGTTGCACATTCAATGTCCTATTTAACCGCCGAAGAAAAAGAGGGGTAATATAAGATTGACCCCTATATGTGTGTGTGTGTGTATCTGTTTGTGTTTTCGTGTGTGCTGTTAGTGGCATCATAGCTTCTGAACGGCTGGACCGATTTCAAAGTTTTTGATCATTTGATAGTTAAACGGTTGTTCTTAGCCATAGCTGGTCAACATTCGTCCAGCCGTTGAAGCTCACCAGCTGTTTATGTGGAACATTTGTTTTTATTATTGGAAAGTTAATTTTTAAGCTAATATAATTTTATTTTGAAGCAAGTTAATCTGAGATATTTTCTAGGTAGTATCTACGTCCTAAGTAATTTTGAAATTATCAATAAAGGAAAATAATACAAAAGCTATTTTATTGTAATAATCTGAGTTTATTTTATACTTCTCAAACATACATAAGGATAGGAGAATTTTATTCATCTTGTCACATTGATCACAGGTGCTAGCTTTATTAAACCGTATTTTACACATAAATTTACAAACAACGTCTTCAATGTTAATATTATCCATGGTCAGAATCATCTTCGTACTCAACAGAAACCAAAGTGATTTTTCCGTCGGGCAGATCTTGTAAAACCATTTCAACGTCAGCATTATCACAAATGGCCATCATATCTGCATTAGGAGTAGATAGATCAATTCCTTTCTGATGGGTGAGTACCTCTTGGTTTACATGTCTACCCATTTTATCATCAAGTGATTGCTGGAGAGGTTGGTCAACTATTTCAAATTGAATTAATCTGTCGTTTTTATCAGTTTCTACAGTTTTTAAAAATTTTAGTCGGTCTACATCACTTATTTCAATTTCTGAGTTGTTCATCCCAAGCTGAGTTTGAGGAACCGTACATTTAGAGTTCATAGAAAGGGTAACTGTTAACTCCGGGAGTTTCACACAGTCAAAGCGAGTCAGTCCACCCTCTTCCATAATGTATATACTTTGGCCGGGCTTAAAAATCACATTCGTCGGTAAATCGTCTTCTAGATTAGCCAAAGTTGATAGCTCATTAGGAGTTTCTTTTATATTTGCTTTAGCCAATGATGATATCACCTGAGGATTTCCTGTTTCATCCGGAACATATACACCATAGCCTAAATCTTTACCATCAGTGGTTTCAATTTCCATGTTCACAGAACTCATCGCAGCATTCACAGTTGCTACGTAAGTATTGGTAGGTGGTTGACTTGAACTTAAGATGATATCCTTATTTATTTCTCCTGTAGCCAATGATGATATTACCTGAGGATTTCCTGTTTCATCCGAAGCATTTACACTAACGTCTAAATCTTTACCATCAATGATGTTAATTTCAATATCCATAAAACTCATCGCAGCATCCACAGTTGTTTCGTAAGTATTAAAAGGTTGACGATTTGAAAAAGTTTTGGAATATCCAGACTCGTTAAGAAAATCGTATGTGTTGTTTAGCCGCCATTGAACTGCAAGAATACCAAATGTCCAGTTGCTTGAATTTGTATTATTATGCCAATCATGCAAATAATTTTCAATTCTAATTGTTAATTCCTCGAAATCAAACTGCACATATCTTATCGTTGGAGAAAAGAGAGGGATCATTTTTTCCATAAGTGAAACAACTGATAGGAAAAACTTTGTAGCATATGTTTCTAAAACCAATGGCAAACCATAGTCTGTGAAAATTTTCAATAATTCAACCGCGACAGTCATCACGTCACGAGATATAAGTGGCCGCAGGTGCACAAAATTTGTTGCAGCGTCCTCGACAAGCAGAATGTATCCAAATGGCTCGTCTCTTTTGTTTAATACACAAATTGCAACTCTTGCAACTTTAGACATGTCATTTAATATATTGTTATCTTTTGCTCTTGTTTTCCTACATATTGAACACATGCTCAGAAATAATTTAACAGCCATTTCATTAATAATGTATTTTTTTCTTAAATCTTTCATCATAGCATTGAATCCCCCATGATGCGTTCTTAAATGTGCAGCTGCTATGTAGAAGTAAGACGATTCACATGCCACATAAAATTTTAACGGCTCTGTGGGAGACATTCTTCTTTTTACAAGTTTATAAAATCCATCGGAATAAACCACATCGTACTTATTGAAAAGGCGTGCTAGATTATTGCATATAATTTCGCCTCTTTCGATGGCAAAATTTGCTTCTTTTACAATATTTGTTATCTTACTCATACCATCGACGTCAAACGGCGGACAAAATCCGGAAGGCTTATTATTCAAAAAATATTTTTCAATTACCTTTTCGTAATTGCGCTTGAAGTTTTTGAATGGTACCTCGCCATTGGATGGACAACGGCTTTTGGTAAATGGCACAAACATTTAAAAATATCTAAGACCACTTCGTCAATTAAAAGCAAATACGAATATCAAAACACTTTGTCCATCAATAAATAGCAGCTAAACAATAACAATAAAACGTAAAACGACAATACGGGCTACACCATCGTTATACAATCAAGTCACGGTCTTCAAGAAACTGTCAAGTCGTAGTCTTCAATACAAAATGGCGCTCGGGCACGAATTCAGCGAGGACAACGCTCTACGAGAGAGCGAGACAAAATACTTTGAATGCTTACACGTGCGCTAGAAGAGAAGTCTGGCTGGTAACTGACTTCTTTCTCTTTTTCTGTCTATTTTCCGGCCAAGGGAGAGGGGCGTGGCCTAGTTTGGCGCTATGCGCGGGAATGGTAGTCGCGAAGGTCATTGATATCAAACCAGTACAGTGTGAATTCACACTAGTGCATTATTGTAGCGTTTAGGTATTTATATTGGTAAAATACCAGGTAATTGAATAGTGATTTACCATTAATGGCCTGTAACTCGTTTTAAAAAATGACTCTGTATGTTTTGTTTCATCAAAACTGAAGTTCTAAACAGGATCACAAAAATCTTTTGGCTAGAATCTTTTAGCCAAGAATATAAATATAGCCAAACAAAATAGTCATTTTTATTACGTAACTTTATATTAAAGCTACTTAGAGTGGTGACTTTTGATTACTTACATTTTTTCTAAATTTATTGATATAAAACAAAAAAATGCCACCACTAGTTGAAGTGTGGCCTGTGCCCATCCGTGGGACGTAAGTATATTATGCTACATATAAACAATAAAAAATACATATAATTATGTGCTTAGTAGCTTAAGTACTTGTTTACAAATATCAGAATCAACAGTGGTATTAAATAAATACATATAACACCCAGACCAGTACAAACAGACATGTTCACGCACACAAATGTTCGTACAGTGTGGGGATCGAACCCGCGGCCTCTTGGTTAATAGTCAACTTCTTGACCATTACACCAAAACGTATTGTCCAAAAACCTAAATTGATTATTTTATAAAAGCAATACATAAGTGCGTAAAAAACTGGAAATGAAATCGCCTGTGTGATCCGCGCCTTTTGTCGTTTGGCGTGGAGGGACGGGGGAGTACAGACTACTGACGACCCGCATAAGTGTGTGTTGGTACTGTTGGTTGGCGTTTGAGCGTGTGCGTTCGTGACTGACTTTGGACTAAACGTTTACAATCATGGCATTCCGATACTTACCTAATTATTATTGTATTTCGGAATCACTTTCTTCTTGGTTTTGGCGGGTCGTAGATTGCTACATTTATTTTGTGGAAAAATATGAAAAAAAATTTTTGAAGTCGTTTAAAAAAGTATAGGTATTGTATCGATTTCTAAACCTACTCGGTATTAATATCGATGAATCTTGAGCCAAAGCCTGTCTGTGTATACGGTACCTATTTAGTTTCCTAAGAGATTAGATTACATTACCTATGAAAAGTTTAATTACGGATCGTGTGGTTTTTCCCAATAGGCACCTATTTGGTTAGGTTGAAAAAAAAAAACTTTATGTACTTACAGACATTATAGCATATGAGGCTATCCACATTTGTTGTAAAACCACTCTTAATGCAAGTGCATACGATCGCAGTATTACCTTCACGTGGCTTTATGTAGGTATGTCGTCACGTGGTGTGTGTGGTCAACGAATTTAAATAATCTAATATATAAAATTCTCGTGTCACACACAGTTTTCGTTGCCATACTCCTCCGAAACGGCTTGACCGATTCTCATGAAATTTTGTGAGCATATTCAGTAGGTCTGAGAATCGGCTAACATCTATTTTTCATATCCCTCAGTGATAAGGGTAGTCCACCCTTTACATTTATATGGCAAAACAACGTTTGCCGGGTCAGCTAGTATCTTATAATATCTAATAATAATTTAATATCGTTGTTTGTGGCTTACCTTACCTCGCTCCTATTCGGCTTTTGAACCCCGTCGAAAAAAGGGGTGATGATGGTATAACTTTGACCTGTGCTTTGACCCCTATGTCTGTTTGTGTTGTTTTGTTTTTGTTTTTTTTTTGACGACAGCTTTTATCTAGTGGTCTGAGGTCCAGACTACAAAACCGGCCGTCGCGGGTTCGAATCCTGCTAAGGGCAAATGTTTGTGTGATGAGCAAGAGCATTTGTACCTGAGCCATGGGTGTTTATAAATGTATTTAAGTATATCTATCCGTTATTCTAGCCACCATAACACAAGCTAACGCTTAGTTTGTGGCTAGGTAATTGGTGTGTTCGTTGAAACAATTTATTATTATTATTGTTTTGTGTGTCTGTCTGAGGCACCGTACCACAGATTACTAAATAGTTACTACGTAACAGATAAATCACTCCATAGAAAAATTTCGATACCTACAGCATAAATAGACTACTTTTTCTGCCGCGTACAAAAATGCACCTACAGCTCTGAGTATAAAGTCACTATTGCTTCGCAGCTGCGTGAGACCACGTGACGTGGGACCGAGCGACAATTGAACTAGGGTTGACACAATCCCCCTCGAATAGAGCACGCCTTGCCGTGGCGAGGGGGCTCAGTAGCCTGTCGCAATCCAGCGACTGGTGAAGCCAAGATGCTCTGTGGAGAGTGCCTCTGCGTCTGTTCCCGTATCGGGCGGCAGAGACACTAGTGAGCCGCGTCTGTCTCGCATCGAGCGGCGGCTCACCGAAGTGCTTGTGGCTCCCAGCACCCCTCTGGCTTATCAGAGGAGGCAGGGGATGTCCTTTGGACTCTGGTCCTCGTGGCGAAACGAGGGTCTTGGCCTAACCGCCCGGACCCTCCTGAGAGACGGCGCCAGTGTGCCGTCTGGAGTGGGATGAGATCTCCTCACCCCACTCCGTGGAGATCCGCCCTCCTGCTTAGAGGGCGGACGTTGCTGCTGGCAAGGGTCGCGGGACTATTGAGACACCGCGGCCCCTGCTGTCACAGCCACACGCAGCGGGCTTCGTCAGGTTTTAGTGGGTATACCCGAAGACGGGGGAGTCCCACACACGCCCCTCCGGTCCCCGACGGAGGGGTACGGTGCGTAATTGACATTTCCTGACGTTAAAAAAAAAAAAAAAAAAGGGTTGACACAATGATTATTGTTGAGTAAAAAAGTGTAGGTACCTACCTACTACTAGATTTTGCATGAAGGAAACATTATTTCGATTGTAACTAGGTACTTTGTAATGATATATGTGTAAGAGAAGAAATAAAGATATTTGTATTTATATCATCTATCATCCATATTTTTGTGTACATACGTATGTACCTACATAAGATGTTTACCTACGCCATGCTTTTTTCTATTATTTGTGATCATAATGAAAACTATTTAAAATAAATGATTCTTTATCTTCATTTCATTTTATTTTTCATATTCCTAAATTTTCTAACAAAAATACCTAGGTACTTACTATTTTCACAACTACGTAGGTACCTACCTACATACCTACATAGTCATTTCGCTAATTAATTAGTCATTAGTCGACTAAACCATCACGTTATAAAGCTAAAGTTTAACAAGCACAGATTGCTTATTAGGTTCGTAATAAAACTAAATTGATCGTAAGCGTAACACGAATATTTATAGTGCGTCGTGAGCGCGTCCGACGGTTGTTGGCAGCCCACTGAATTCGCACCGCCGTCGGTGCGGGCGAGAGTGGGTTATTACCGCGCGCAAGTACATCGAGTGAGAGAGGCCTGACCGTACCTTCTAATTAGATCCCTAACAGATAGTACGATTTTAAAGCGGTCTTTTTTATTCAAAAGACTAGCGGACCCGGCAGACGTCCTGCACGCTGTTTTCGCATTTTTGTTTGAATTTTTTTTTTCACTGTTTAAACCTTCCACGAATATTTCGAGACTAAAATTATTTAATCAAATCAAATCAAATCGATACCAGAAGTATGAATTAAGGTAAGGGACAAAACATGACTTTACAGGAGAGCGAAAAAACGTTTTTGCTTTTTGTAATCTGTGTATAACTTTTTTGTTTACAGGCCGATTTAGATGAGGTCTATGGCAAAGTTTCTTAGAATTTAATGTTCTTTTATGCTATAAAAGCTAAATACAATAAAATCTTATAGTTTAGAAAATAGCCTGTCCCTTACCTTAAAAAATGTGAATCACTTATCCATTACGTTAGTCGAATTTGAGTTCAAGGCAAAGTCAAAATAATGTAAGTAACACAAAGATACGAGAACTTGCATAATAAAATAAGGTAAATAACTTCTACTAAAAAAAATCTATGTAAGTACAAATGTATAACATAAAGATTGCACTTTATAGCAGGACCTTAACTGTATAGCAATACAGCTTATATTGGGTTATTTAATAAAGCTTAATTTCAAAAGAAGTGTTTTCTGTAGACAGGGTGATGTGTTTATTTTTAAAAAGTGCCATAATTTACAAATTTGTTTTTAAAATTATGTCATAATCAACAAAAAAAAACAAATATTATCATAATCAACTTTCGTATTTTCCAAAGAATAATGAATAATAATCTCTAATTTCTAGAGTTAAAACAAAAAGTAAGAAAGAAAATAACCCCGTAATCACGGGGTCAGTTCCTACATTGACGATTGCTGCTTCAGACTCCATGTACCCCTCTTCCATTGAGTCGTGAGATGCGGTCCTGCTGCTGGAATCGGAAGCTATGTTATCAGCCTGGAGATCTCGGTAGACGTCAAAACTTTTTTGCCGTCTCTCTACTCGAAGTTTCTCTCTCTGCTTCTCAACCTTTGAATCTACGTATTCTGCAATGGCTCTTTTCTGCATGTCTTCTTGGGAGTCGAGGAGTTTAAGAATGAACTCTTCGTCTGGCAGGATTATCTCCACGAAATCTGTAAGCTCAAAAACTACATGTATGGGATCCTCCAAGGGGGCAGTTCTTAATATCTGCTCTTCTAAATCTCGAATCTCGTTCCGGGCAAGAGTAGCAAGTTTGGTGGCCTTTTCCTTCTGTTTTGACATCTCTACTGGGTTCTCTTACTAGTGTTTTTCTCAACTTCTGATTGAAATGCTAATTTGAGAAAGTAGTTAAAAACAATGTCTTTTGTCGTTTGTTTTGATTACAGTCCAATTCGGGTTTTTCTATACTAATAGGGATGAGAAAGCTTAGGCGATCCTCCTCTGGGTGCTGATGAGGTTCAGGATCCTCTTTGCTTCTTTGTAGAGGTCAGTGGCTCTGCCGCCGACTAGGGTTTGGAGGGTCTGCCGTGCAGACCCTCCAAACCCTAGTATCGACGAGTAGTCAGGGCAGACTCTGCCCTGACTACTCGTCGATATTAAGACCGACTTGCTGCGACTGGGTGAGGAGGAATTGCTTCAGTTGTCTTTTGTTGATTGTAGCAGTTGATATTTTGGCTTTGTATTGCTCTAAGGTAGTCTTTGTGTGTCTCCACCTCCTCCATAACCTGTGCTGTAACCACAAGATCAGCATACTTAAAAGCCGTAAAGGCTTGGGTATGAGGCATTATGAGGTAAAGATATTGAATATGGTCGGACGGGTACTTTTCGGCTTTTAACTTGTCCAATACTTATTGTCTCTCCTGAACGTAGTCGTTTAGTTGTTTGGGAAGGGGCTCCAGTTATGACACAACTGCCCCGGCTGATCAATTGCTGGATTAATGAGTAGGTTGTCATTTCCGAGAGTGCTGTTAACATCTTTATATGGACCTTAACGGCAGCAGGAACGATGTCGTCAGTGGTGGATGCAATTACGTTGTAAACCAACCGACGGACTGGAGTGCGAGAGACAACTGTCTCGTTAACTACAGTTCCTCCCCTCTGATACTCTAGATATGTATTGATCTCAGCGGTTTGCAGAACAGATGCCATAAAGGCTGCATACCGTTTCATGATCCACGTCCGGAATTCTCGTTTGTTTGCAACGGGACGACATATACTGTAAGCACCATAAACAGCCTGGAAGGCTTACATGCTTTGGGGGATCTCTTTCTCTTCCCTCTTCATCTCCCCATAAACGGTTCGGTGCTCCCGGGGTATTAGAGACAAGTCGTCGGTGAGAATTGTCATACCTTTATCTTCGCAAATCTGGTCAATGAAGTTAATGTCCGTAACATATTTTATGCAACTTAAGTAATATGTAATAAGAACTCTACCTATTGAACCGTCAAGGGTATCGGACTGAACCTGGAAGAGATCCCGAATTCTGTCCAGGGGATCTTTTCTTCCATTGGAGAAAGCTAATATCACGCCGGCAGCTGCGGATCTGTTAAGAGGAACCATAACTGGCTCCTTCTTGTCTAAAAGAAAGGTAAGCTCTTTCCCTGCCCTTGCGTATTGGCGAATGATGCCTGGGAGGGCCGGAAGGCGATCACTGGTGATGTCCATGATGTGGTCATCCCGGTCCATGACGCTGACCGTTACCGGCAATTACCTTAATGTAGCTGTGCTAGTTCATGACTTTAACTAACACAACCATGACTTTAATGATCATAACTTCCTATTACAACATGTATTATCATATCTTATGTCTACACATATGTTACTTAATTATTAAAATCATATCAATAATTAAGTAATTGGAAACATCAATCATTTTATATTGTGAAATATAGCTTTTTGCAAGGAATTACTGAACTAGTAAATCGAGGAGAGACAGTGATTATTGAGGGCAAAATCAAAAGTGTTTTAAGGATCATGAGGGAGCAATCATTCATGATCAGAACTATTGGTATCAGAGGATTCATCATGGGAAGAAGGTGATTGAGTGACTGAGAGCCATGGGAAGATTTTGTCTACTGCTATAATAGCTTCATACCGTTTGCCCTTTCGAGTGATTGGGGTGTCCTCAACAACATACCGATCATTAGGAAGAACCTTTTTAATGCGATATGGCCCTCGACATTTAGGTTCAAGTTTCTTTGACTGACCCTCTATTCCAGTAGGTGCGCGTATAACCCTAACTAAATCGCCTCCTTTGAATCTAACATCTTGATTTCGTCGGGCATCATACGAGGATTTGTCTTTAATTTGTTGAGATTTGATTAATTCGCTAGCTTCGGATCTTATTTCTGGAAGCGATACTGGTGTAGAGGAGGCAGTTGCCGTAATAACATCATTAAAAATACTTTGAGATGGGTTTGTAACCGTTCTTCCAAAAAAAAGTTCGGTTGGTGTCTTTTTTGTTGTAGAGTGAACAGTCGTATTAATTCCTAATTGTATGTCGGTAAATGATTATCCCAAATTCCGTTTGGTTTATCATGATTCAT
Organism: Pyrausta despicata; assembly: GCA_963921415.1. Classification (NCBI taxonomy): domain Eukaryota; kingdom Metazoa; phylum Arthropoda; class Insecta; order Lepidoptera; family Crambidae; genus Pyrausta; species Pyrausta despicata. The sequence continues at coordinate 4,822,337 of OY992867.1, read as the reverse complement.
GGCTCCAAGAGCTGCCAAGATGGTGCGATTGTACCGCTCAACCTGCATGAACAGTGTCAGATGGAATTTCCACTTTAGGATTTGGGTGTAACTCACCTGCCTTTTTCCCACTAGGCAATTTATGATGGGCACATTCTAAACATGCAGCTACATACTTCTTAACGAACCGCCTCATTTTTGGGAACCAGTAATGAGCCTTAATACGTCCCAACGTTTTGTCATAGCCAAAGTGGCCTATGTCATCATGGTTTGCTTTTAATAATTGCCACCGCGCACCACGAGGAACTAACCAATGTACGCTAGAGTCATCAAGTATTCTATAAACCCGACCGTTAACTAATTTGTAATTTTTGAAGACTTCTGCAGTTTCCTTAGTCTTTAGGTCATTCAAGATATCAGGAATACGTTTTAATATGGTCAAATAATGTAAGCACCAAATTTGCAGACGCCAGCGTAATGTAAAGGACACAAGAGACGATAATAAACTTTAAACATATTAGCGTAAGTCCATTCTGTGAATGTTTTTGTAAGACATTTTAATGTAAGGGACTTGCAATATAAAAACTCCATTTTGCAAAAAGGCGTAATGGTCATGATTTATGAATTTATAAATATGAGTATAAGGTAAAGTTCGACAAATTTTTATAAGGTTAGTTACTCTATTTGTTCGTAAAGGGGTAACAATTTCAAGCCCCTTAAAGCATTTTTTTAGTGAAGTATCAGTCTAGACTATCAAAAAATATGTACTGTAAGGGACATTTTTTGCTCGATATTGAAATTCTAAGTACGCCAGTTGATAAAGCGCAAAATTCCGAATCCAACGGTATATATAACTCATTTTGGCCAAATTGTCCCTTACCTTAATTCATACTTCTGGTATCGATATTTTATTTCAGGCGGGGAGCCCATATAAAGTTAGTAACATTTTTTCTTAAAAACTTATGTTAGTAAATACAGATTGAGTTTGATTATTTAATTGTGTGGATAGTCATCCACCTAAGGAGGAGGGGTGACTCCCACCGGTTCCCATTTAAATCGGTTCAGCCGTTCGGGCATTACAGGTTTTGAAAAACTGTTGTGTCGTATTCGGAAGTATTTACCTACTCCTACCTTCCTAGTTTTTGTATGGAACTGTCAATGTGGTAAGGGTAACATACAGTTCCCTTTGCCTTATAACGCTTTTAGGGATCCGTAGGTAGTGAAAAAAACTTCAGAAAATAATCGAGCCATAGGTAATTGTCCCATTGATAAGAACAATAACACAGTCTTAAATCTATTTAATAAGGTAGAAAATCGTATGCAGCTTGAAATATTTGTTGGGTGCGTTTATATGACGGTGATTGTATGAATAGTCGGACTGATGATTATCGCCTCTGGTCTTAAATACAGGGGGTGACTAATTTGATGCCTATTGAATTTCGATGGCTATTGAAAGTCGAGTGATTTTTATACCACATGTCGATTTTGAGAAGATTGTAAGGATCACTTTAATTCGAGTACGTAGGTACTTACTAATTAACACCATGAGATGTACGCTCTGTACGTATTGTTTCAAACATGCCTATTCTTTAAATACAACAATAGAACAAAAAAGCCCAACGCACTATAAAGTTCTGAGACTAATTCTAAGAAAGAGATTAACTTTAGGGCTCAAATTTATCTGAAGTCGGAACCAATTACCTATCTTTATCTTTTGCACATGTATGTAAAATTTCATCACCGTATAGAGATGGGCCGAGTACTCGGTTACTACTCGGTGCTCGGCGTACTCGGTGGTTTTCTTTACACTCGTACTCGGCCGAATAACTCGGTTCAAGTGACGAGTACTCGGTTAAATAAACTTTATAAACAGGTTGTCTGGAATTAGTTTGCGAGTGGCCAACTGGAGGAATTGAAGCCTACCTCAATGACCACAAACTGAAGTCAATGAACAGTTATAATATAATGAAGAATTATAGTTGAGGTGAGGCCTGTGCTCAACCACAGATTACTAAATAGTTACTACCTCAGCGAGGCCTTATAAAGGTTGATTAGAGATAAAGAATGATCATGAATAAAGAAAACAAATGAAAAATCCTTTCAAAAATACCGTGTCGTTTAATTTTCCGAGAACACTAAACTTCGTCCAGTTGAACTTTTCCACTCACTGTTTGTGAAGTTTATTAAACTTTTTAACCCTCTGAAGTTTTGCAGTTTCCTTTATGAAGTGGATTCAATAATAAAAGTCGTTGGGAAAATGTCTGCAAGATAGCAATGTAGGGGTTGAATGTGTCGTGTTGTGTGATTTATTAAATTCTTTTATCAGAACACCGTGTTGAAGTCTTTGAGACTTTTATTATTATTTTGTTTTCTCGGTAGGTAAAACGAGGAATGTTTTAAGTATGAACCTTTTTGTGTGTCTGTGGTATGGCATAGTAGCACTCTAGCGGATGGACCGTTTTCAGAGCGGTTTTTATAGCGGTTTATTAATTAAAAATAGTTTGTTCAGTATTTTTTTAGCAAACACATTTTTAATATATTATGTAAGATACTAGATTAATTATCAAATAATATGTTTCATTCTATTATCGGCTCGGCGAAGGTCGATTTAAGTTCGTATCGTCTACTTTAAAGGCTATTATGCATCAGAACTGGGTAGCATGATGTGCTGTCTTCTTTCTGTACACAAATCCTTTTATCCACTGTGTATTGTTAGAAATACCATCTTGGAACATACGGCCATAAAATAGGTGGAGACAGATGTCTTACTCCAAAAGACTACCTAACCCGTACCTACTTACAAGATAGATAGATAACACTTTATTGCACACCACAAAAAATAAGACAAAATCAATTAGAATGATGCACAAGTTAGGCGGTCTTATCGCTAACAGCGTCTCTTTCAGACAACCTTCGGATTCCAAAATGATTGATTGTCACTGTACTAAACGGGGTGTAATCTTAATTGTTTTTGGGCTTATTTTTATGACAAACTAATATTGAATAACTAATATTGAAACATTTGAAACACCTAATAAATACTTCCTAAAGTAATTTCTAAATACTGATACTTTGACCGTCATCAAGGAAAAGTATATTTAACCTGATTGTACATTTATTGCAGAACTTGCCATTGATATAATTACAACTGCTTAAAACGCCGCAGTATGTAACTTCTCATTCTGTCATGTTCGTGCTTAACATTGTTACTTTTCAGGGACGTGCAAAAGTGAGAAATGTGTTCCTAAGCGTAAGCCACACTACGTATGAGCTTTCTGCTTATCCCTACATTGCGTCACGACGCTTTCCCAAGTGATGCTCGCTTTGTACGGTATATTGTTGAATTCCCAGGATTCCCCGGGAATCTCATATGATGTTTGCTTAGTTGAGACGAAATATTCATTGCAATTTACCCACTCAAACATTCTTATAGCTTCGACTAATCGAGCGTGAGTCGCGCTTAAATAAATGAGATCGAGAGTAGCATTAAGAAATTTTAATTATTGTGTAAGAGAATCTTGTATACCTGTAATTATGCTTATTTTGCAACAGTTTACACTTAAATAAATAATAATAAATATAATAAATAAATAAATATTTCACAACAATCACACCAATTCTCTAGTCCAAAATTAAGCTACGAGGCTTGTGTTATGGGTACAAGACAACGGATAAACATACTTAAATACTTTTTTTTGTAAATAAATACATATTATAAATAGAAAACACCCAGACCAGTACAAACACACATGTACAAACACACATGTTCATGCACACATATGCTTGTACTGTGCGGGGATCGAACCCGCGACCCTTGGTTTTAGAAGTCCGACATGTGGACCACTGCACCAAGCGGTCGTCGACACTTACAACTTTTTTTAACAGAAAAACTTAAAACAAGCAACATAAAGATTAAAGAACACTAAGTATTGTTCATAGCCAAAAGCACCGATCAACGATCAATTTTTTTATAGGACTTCTTATTGGGTGATACCTAGGTCTTTCCGTCAACGTCTGAGGCATAGTGTGTACCCGGGGCAAAGCAATAGTGACTTTATACTCAGAGCTGCAGGTGCATTATTGTACGCGGCAGAAAAAGTAGTCTATTAACGCAGTAGGTATCGAAATTTTTCTATGGAGTGATTTATCTGTTACGTAGTAAATATTTAGTAATCTGTGCCCGGGGATACAAAGTAGCCTATGTCCTTTCTCGGGTATCAAAATATCTCCATACCAAATTTCATGCAAATTGGTTCAGTAGTTAAGGCGTTTGAGTAACATACAGACAGACAGAGTTACTTTCGCATTTATGATATTAATAAAGTATGGATTGTTTAGATTTTGTGTCGCATTTCTTACTTTCCGCGTCGTTGCTGTTGTGATATGTCTAGGAGCTGTAACGTAACTTATATTCGCTAACGTTACCAATCATCAGGAAAAAAGGACTTCAATTAATATAAGTAAATAAATATTAATTAAATTCAAGTTTATTAGGTAGTATGACATTGCTATTGTTCCAAACTAGCTTCCCGCCAGCGTTCGGCTTCGCTCGCGTGGAACATGCATTTGCTACTCGTTGGTGTAGTGGCAAAGTTTCTGCTTTATATCCGAGAGGTCCTGGTTCGTATCCCAGTACAAGGCAAAAATGTTTCTGAGATTTTTGGTCATGAATTTTTCAAAAACAGCTCGGAGTCGGGATGTTGGCGATGTTACACCCCCGTGCCTCGGAGAGCACGTTATGCCGTTGGTCCTGCGACTAATCTCTCTCCGGTCATGTCGGATTGCCGTCCTACCGAACTTTGAGAGTGATGGAACAGTGAGTGCACCTTTGTTTTGCGCTAACACTTGTGCACGATAATATCTCCTGCGTAGTTGGCTGATCTCTGTTGAGATTGGCCGTGGTCGAAATCGGCCAGGAAGACTATTTTTATACATTTAAACTTCCCTCTTGAAACACTCTATCCATTAAATAAATTAAAATTCGTTGAGTACACATACGCAAGACAAGCGACTATGCTTCAAACTATGTAGTAAATATTGTCAACTTTCCCAAGAGTTATTCGTCCCGTAATCCCGTTCTAGGTTATGATAGTTTTTTTTAACGATATGCATATCCACAAGGGTACCGTAGTTCACCAAAGGCACTATGCCTTTACAAAGACGGCCATAAAAAAGTATGACATCGTAATAGCCAGTGAGCTGGTTATTTCAAAGGATAGGTGTTATGGGCCATAAAGATACGCTTCGCCTGCCCTGCCTCACAAACGCACCCATCAATCCATGTGTAACGGATGGAATTCAAAAACTAAAACGGGATGGAGAAAATATATGGATACTCGCTCTGGGGACCGATTTTCGGGCGATCGAAAAGAGTGCACATTCGCAAAATATTCGATCGATCATGCACCGCTCGAAAGCAACGTGAGGTGCTGACCAGTCGAAATATAAAATTCGTATACGAAATATCTTGTCCTGTCACGAAATGCACCTGCTATCAGATATTTGAAATTATTATCATACATACAGGGTATTATAATATCTGTACCTAGGTTTACCTTACGATTTACCGTGCGAAAAAGTAGGTACGAATGTATGAGAATTGTACCCCTGAGAGAATATTTATTTATTTATTTTAGAACACAAAAAATTACATCAAGTCTTTATAAGTCTTACATATTAGATAGGTAAAAATTAGGAAATAACTTTCAATAGGAGATGTGATCCCTAGACAGGTTTAATTGCATATAGTTTCACGAGGTTTTACAAATATTGCGAAATGTTAAATTATGAATTAAATTGAAACAAGCCATCGACAAAGGTCCACGTGACTGGCGAATGTCATGTGAGCAAAAGTAACAAATAAAACTTTTTTTTTAAAAATTAAATATACTAAATATCAACCTCTTATAAAATGTTGAAAGTGGAAAAGAAACAACGGGATCAAAGCCGAGAAACGCTTAATATTAATTCTACAGAAAATTTCACAGTTATCAGCACAAAAAGGTACGCCCAGTCGCGATCCGGATAGTTGAAATGAAATTTTCTTCTCTCAAACTTTTCCTATTACCACACGTATTTTTATTCTATTACGGTTGGGCCATAAAGTTTGTGGGTTAGGTATTCTTATTCAAGCCGATTTTAAAATTGCTTTCTAAAGCGATTTTTATAACACTTTTAATAGCTCGGGCTGTATGTAAGTAACGGAATCTTTGAGCTCAATTTTCACCAACTTCCAGCAATCGGATTAATTCGTACCTTTGCATACATATCAAGTACCGATGACAATGCAATAAATTTTGATATGAGTTTTCCAATATCCTTAATAACTAAAAAAATAAAAATAAACAATAGTTTAAAAAACTAGTAAATAAACACGCTTTTATTGCTAACTAAAAAGAGAAAATAATTTCTGAATACAAAAACAATATTGCTTGGTAAGATATATTAAAATCATGCTATTATTTGCAACTAACAAAAGTGAACTATGAAAACGACATTAAGTGCACCCCACGCTTTTTACTCTACTGTAATACAAATTCTTTGTACTCATAAATTATTTTATCTTTTTAGTTAGCAATAAAGCGTGTTTTTTTAGTTTTTTATTCACTCCGTGGACATGGACTTATCTTGTAAATGTAAATCCCAGACATACGGAGCTTAGTCATCAGCGACGGGGTAATTGGTCACAACAAATACATCATAAAGTTTACGATGTCATTTACTTAAAAATCGCCTACAATAATACCGCCTCCTGTATGAAGTGTCGCCGGTTTGTACCTCAGGTTCAATTCCTAGGTGGTGGAACACAGAAAACGGTAAACAAATAAGATTTGTTTATGCCACGAATGCACATTGCTTTATTATCGTAACGCAAATAAGCCGTTTTTTTTTCTTTTATTAGGTCTACCAACAGTTTCATGCATCGATACAAGTCTTAAACTAAAAATACATTATTTCTTAAAAACTACTAAATACAGAAACTATTTACTGGTAAACACCACATGCTATATCTAACAGAATAACAGACTTAATTATATTATTATATGCATATGGTCAGTTAAGTTAAGCATGCGCATAATTATTCTACATTCTTGATCACTGTTTCCTTAATGTTTCAGATCGTATCATTGAACAGATCAATAAGCCTGCTGTGCTGGTTCACTATTCTGCAAAGCTGGGGTATAACAGAGTTAGCACCTAAAACAGTACGTCGAGGTGGAGGGCATAGAGCTGCAATGGGATGACGCGTATGACGTCACACATGCTCGTATAATGTCTGTCATAAAGTTTGCATGTTTAATGGCCACACCTGCTTCGCTCGGGCTTCTTTATCCGTAAAATTAGCTGTAGTCTAAGGTTTAGAAAGAAGCGATAAACAAGTTTGATTGTTGCTTAAGCCGAAAAAAAGGGTTATTTGTTTTCACTCTTCAGCTCTTCCTTCGGTCATAACAAGAATACAGCACCGAGAGACTCGTGTTAATAACTTTGTAAATATAAAATACAGGTACGTGCGTTTATCTTCTTGGATTATGTCGATTTGTAAGAAAGCACACAATAGTAGATTTTACAACGAGAGCATAAAGCAAGTCATTTTTATCCGAGATCGTTATATGCCCGAGCCCGCAGGGCGAGGGCAGATGATGAAGTCGAGGATAAAAATGATTTGTGCACGAGTTGTAAACTCTGCTTTTCACTTCGATTGCGAGAAAATAAAACAATAATTTGAGAAAATTCAATACGAAAAGTTCACGGCTTCTTTCCCGCTACTTTACTTTTTTTAATTTTCCTGCATAATTTTCGGGCAAAGAAAAAAAATATACAGCCTATTCTTAAATTATTTTGGAATAATGTTTTTTTTTTTTGTGGTAAACACGTTTTGATATTTAGTTTCTTTTTCGTATTATCTTATTATAAATCAAAAATGCAAATAGGGAAGGAAATATTATAAATTAGCAAGTTTTATCCATGTACAATTAATTGTTTTTGGCTGTATGGGCTAAATGGTCACTGCCTTAGTGTAGACACATTTAAAAAGCTACTTTTATGCACAAGTGCATAAAATTCAACTTTATGTCGCCTAGATCCTGCATAAAGTAGTACTTTTTCGAGCATGAGAAGTGAAAAACATATTTTCAACTGATTGGTGACGACACGTTCAGCAGATCTCGATACGCGAATAATCTTATCCTCCCTACCCGCCGCGTGCCTTGGCTCTTTATAAAAACGAGCCGTAATATATGGCCATCATCAATAATATACAAGGTGTCCTTGGAATAATAATACAATTATTTTTTTGTTAAATTTGAATTTTTAAGTTTAAAATTATTATAGCTATACGGGGGATGTAATAGTTGTAGTTATAGTATTGTATAATAATAAGTTTCCAAAATTAAGCCCATATAATTAAATTCAAATTTGGAGTTAATTGAAAAAAAAACAACTAAGCTTAATTTTTTAAGTTGTAGCAAATTTTAGGTCCTGACAACGTCTTTTATCAAAGTTAATTTAACATAAAAATTTAAAAAATCAAAAATAAATAAAAACATATACTTTTTGCATTATTTCTAGGTCTAGTTTTACTATTATATTTATTTAGGGGTTGCACTTTATCCAGGGACACCCTGTATTATATCAATAAACTCGATTTAAAACCCACGGATTCCCTCGACCAGTGCCGCTGCCGAGGCCGTCGACGCCGCTGCTCTAGCCGCAGCGTCTTCCTCTAATAATAGTCCTCCAGGCCGATTTCGAGCACGGCGGCCAATCTCAACAGAGGTCAGCCAACTACGCAGGAGATATTATAGTGCACAAGTGTGAGCGCACTCACTGTTCCTTCACTCTCAAAGTTCGGTGAGACGGCAATCCGACATGACCGGAGAGAGAACAGGGGCAGGACGAACGGCTTAACGTGCTTTGCGAGGCACGGCGGTGTAACACCGCCAACTTCCCGACTCCGAGCTGTTTTTGAGAAATTCATGACAGAATCTTTGCCACTACATTAACGAGGCAGTCTTCCTGTACAATTCCCGCCTCCACTGTAAAGAAAATCTTTCGGACAACGCCGCACAGCCTGCATTAGCATCTATGCTGAAAGACGAACACTCGCCATAGTCGAAGATCAGCTTTCATCGGCCCATAAAGCCCTAAGGAAATCCAGCGGTCGACGTCGAAATTGTCCTTTAAAAGGTCACTGCAGTCCCACTACAGGAATTAACTGTCTTTCTTGTCTCAGTGACATTGTGTTCTTACCATGTGTACCATCCTTATTATGTATACGTAGTAAATAATGTATGTCTGATTTTTTATGTATGTTTACTTTATTTTATGTAAGTAATTAGTTTGTCTGTTAATATTTATTTAATTGAAACTTAAATTAATATAATAATAATATTTATTTTAAACTTAAAACTTAAAAACTTTTTACAACTTTTTGGAAATAATTTGGTTTTATTAACTTTATAGAGGTTATGTTTTTTAAGGACCATGGTCTTGAAAGCGTTTACAATAGGTCATCATGCCTAATGCAAGCTTTTTCCCACACAGGCATCGCTCCTTTTTCTCTAAACGTGATTTTTATTAGAAAATTATTATGACAAAAAGTTAGGGACGCATACGGAAAGAGAGCTAGATGTGCTAGTTGCAAAATCCTAAGAGCACCTTTTCAAAACTGCATTTCATAAAATTCAGGAACACACAACAGTTCGTATCATGACTGTCATAACATGAGCAATACAGCGCTTGCATCGGATGTGAATTTCTCCAGCGAACTAACTACGATTTTTTGCGCAGTGTAGAAACATTTTTTTTCTGTGCAGTCGGCACTTTCTGCTGAGTTTTCGCAACGTTTAAAAATCTGAGCTTAAAAACGTCCGTACTCCGTACATAGTGGGTTAAGGCGAAGTTCTAGTTAGGAACAGGAAAAGTGTCGTGGAGAAATTGTTAGTTGAAATTAGTAAAAACTTGTTTTTGCGCTTCTTTAGATCCTGAACTTCTAATGTTTTTCATGAATTTTATTTAAAAAAACAGTAAAAGATGGTTAGAATGCTGTTAGTACCTTCAGTAAATTATATAAATTAAAAGCCGACTGTAAATTTAGGTGCTATATTCTCGCCCTATTACAATATTTTTTTAAATCGCGCGACAATAGTAAGCGACCGGCGACGGCGATGAGTGCGTATGGGCAAATGGCGAACGTTCGGCTCGGGCGCTCGTGCTGGGGTCGTGATGACGTTGTGAGATGACGTACTTGCTCGGCCGGCGCTGCTTGCAGTCCCCTCCCGCTGCCGCGCGGTTTGATGCCGATGTTGTCCGAATAAATGCCCATTTTATTTCTCTGTCTCACGCTAGGTTAGGTACTCATCGTCAGGGTACACATGCGACATATTCTCGCCGCAACTAAGCATTGATCAGCTCAGATTGACAGCAGGTCCACCAATCGCAAGTCGCGGTGACTGCAATATGCTGCAACTGTGCGCGGATCTCCTGAAAAGGACGCAAGTGTGTTCTGGCTGTTATCCCCACCAAACTTTCCCATAATTCTAACTCTATTCAGCCAGTAATAATAATAGTCCTGACTCCTGCTGGCCGATTTCGACTACGGCGGCCAATCTCAACATTGATCAACCAACTACGCAGGAGATATTATAGTGCACAAGTGTGAGCGCAATACACAGGTGCACTCACTGTTCCATCACTCTCAGAGTTCGGTGAGACGGCAATCTGATATGATCGGAGAGAGATCAGGCGCAGGACCAAAGGTTTAACGTGCTTTCTGAGGTACGGGGGTGTACGGGGGTGTGTGTTTTTGAGAAATTCATGACAGAAAATCGCAGAAACAATTTTGGATCAACCTGGGATTCGAACCCAGTACCTCTCGGATGTAAGGCAGAAACTATGCTATTACACCAACGAGGCAGTCTTTCAGCCAGTATCTACAGCTTGTTCAAACCAAAAATCCTCCGTATGCTTCCACAAACTCAATTTGTTTTCCACCATCATCAAGCATAATTATGTGGTGTAAGATAAACTCGTACTAGTAACTAGTAAGACTGGTCTCAGCGACAGTAATATTCAACAATTATTTAATTTTTGGGAATTAGAATCGCCCCATATTGAGATAAATTACTTACATAAACCCACGCTAAGTGTTCTATTCCTGTATTTTCATCTTTCTAAGTCTGAACAGGGTCATCCTTGATGTTACACAACGTTAATTTCACTGAAATTAATTTACGCTATCCTTATTCAAATGGGTACCGTAATGTACGCCTATTTACAAGACGGGCTTAACATTTTGAGCAATGTGCGCCACCCTCGTTCGGCCGATAAATTATTATAATACCTGCCCTTAACATCGGAGAGTTGTGATAGTAGTGTCCCAATTTGGGGAATGTCCCAAATTTTGGATTTGTCGGTTCGTTTCCACCAAGGAATTGTTATGTAAATTTCAGAAGCGAAGCTAAAACTTTCGGTCGTTTTTTTGCTGGTGCAATTTCGGTATGACTTGTCGTACGATATTCTGAGTTTTATTTCACATATTTAGGTACCTGATGATAAAGATATTAATTATTTAAATGACTGTTGCTCAAAATAATAATAATTATTAAGGCTCGGGGCACACTTGCGGCATATAGTCGCCGCGACTTGCGTTTGTCATCATCGCTTTAACAACAGCCATTGGTTGTCACGCTGTCAAGTCGCGCGCTAGTCGTGGCGATATATAGTGAGTCGCATTGGCCTCTATGTTAATAAGCTCTTCTTATTCGGCCTTTTACCATGTAATAATAATCTTCTCTTAATTTCACGCTCTCACTTCTGTTATTTGACAATTTTTAGACTCCATTCTAACTTTAACAGTGCACATACTCGTAGGTTCCTAGTTTAAATCATTTTTCACCACGCTGAAAAAGAACGTTGAAAATGACCCACCAAATGCGTAGTGCTTTAGATGTAAGTTTCTACGTCCGGAATAGATACCTAGATTTATTGACTATTAACTATGAGGTCGCGGGTTCGATCCACACACTGTACAAACATTCGTGTGGATGAACATGTCTGTTTGTACTGGTCTGGGTGTTATATGTATTTATTTAAGTTTATTTGTAATACCACTGCTGATTCTGATAACTGCTTAAATAACTAACATAACTGCTTAAGCTACCTACCATATAGTGAGATAAATGTATGTGATGTTGTTGTTTATGTATTTATGGGTATTTATTTTAATTACGTGTCCCATTTTTTTTAAACCTGGTGTCCCACTTTAGTTTTAAGCTGGCAACACCAACGGGGACCGAAACCGTGCATAATTAATATCTTCTGGCGGACACCAGATGCATATTCATGAAGGTGGCAACTACATTATTTTAGTTTTATGTACCGATAGTTATTTTTAGGAATATTGATTTCTCAGCTGAAAATTTGCTGCATTTTTTGTAGAAGATTGACCGCTATCAGCGTTTGTTCAGAAAACTCCTATACAATTTTTGGAAGATGAAATAAATCCTTGTTGTTTCCTTTTGTTCATTCGGATTCTGGAAGTAATAATTTTGCATCAATACAGATATGATTGGGACACAATTTGTAAAGGCCCTTTTTGTTTATTTACCTACCTAAAAAAACTATTGCACAAACTTGTTAATAACGGTGAACTTAATGCCGAAGATATTCTCTACCATAGATCCAAGCAGCGAACATACAGGCGGTGCACATAAAGAGAAAAAAAACTAATCAATGGTTACCTACTTACTTAATAATGATGATGTGACGAAACTGCTTCATAAACCTTTGACGAATAGATATATCACTAACGTTTGTTTCTTTGTCTTACAGTTGACTTTGAGTTATCTTCATATGGTTGACAAACAAAAAATAAACTTTTTTACTTTTTTCATTATCTTTGCTTTTAGCTAAGTATCGTACAGTTGGCGACCGCCAACAGAAAGTGCTTACCACCTTAAGGTTAACAATTGCTTGCACACATTTTATTTACAAGTTCTAAATGTCTATGTCATAATAACCTTAGATTAATCTGCTATTTCAAAAAATAGTTTTATGACCAAAGAGTGATCAAAAACGTTAATTTTATTTTTGATGAGTCAAATTGATTATTAATAAATATTATTTATATATTATAAAAAGATAACAAGCAACTTGACAAAGCATTTTACACTTTAGTGATTGAAGTGTGATACAGAATCTTTTTCAAAAACTGGTAAACACTTTTAGACTGCGACCATATATATACTATACCTATCTAGGCCTGATGAAAACTTCGTCGACCACTAAACGCTCCATAATTGAATATTCCGAGTAAATCAAACAAGCTGAGACTCGAAACAAAAGCGACTGTAATCAAAGTAGATGCTGTGCTTTAAACAATAGTTTCTATGTACCTGCCGTGATAACCGCTTAAGAGCGTCTGAGCGGCTTTAGTGATGCGCAATGTGTCGATAAAAGTTACCTATCGATAGAATATGTGTTTACCCGTACGATGGACCAAGACTACGAAAGCACAATTTGACGACCGCTTTGGTGTATTGGTCAAGAAGTTGACTATTAACCAAGAGGTTGCGGGTTCGATCCCCGCACTGTGCAAACATTTCTGTGCATGAACCTGTCTGTTTGTACTGGTCTAGGTGTTAAAATGTATTTATTTAAGTTTATCAGTTATATCACTGTTGATTCTGATATCCGTAACACTAGTGCTTAAGCTACTTACCACGGAGTCAGATCAATGTATGTGATGTTGTTGTATATTTATTTACAATGCCAACTTTGAAGGGTCCATATTCCACAGTTGACTGATTCATCATTATGACTTGTGTGATTTGATTTGGTATGTTGACTAACTTATTGATCTATAAATAAATAAATTTGCTGACAACTCTACAAGCTATCATGATGTCATTTCAATGTTCATTGCTTAAGATTGGACATCGTACGGCTGTAAGTAATTTTTTTCTTTCTTTTTTCACTTCGAAGTTGACTCAATAGATGTCATTGCATTACATGCCAGTAATAGTAATAAAGAGTCCATCAAGGACTCATCTAGGTTCAACAATTTTAGCAAAGACGTTACGACCCCAAAAAGCACATTCAGTCGGCATTAAAGTATTTTATCGATTATAATAATTTCAGGTCATTTAAATTTTATTAAGGCATCAGATAATAAAAAATACAGACCGATATTATAAATATCTTACAGACTAACATACATACAAATAATAACAATTACATAATCTAGTTAAATAATAAACATGAATCACACGCGTCAGCGAAAAGATGGTAGCGCGCGGTGTCGACTGACAGCCGTCCTCGGAACTTCCGAAATCCTCTTTCATGAAGTTCGCTAGATGGTGGGTCGGTATTCCAGATTATATCGGTAGAGATGAGTACACCTGTGTATTGCGCTCACACTTGTGCAGTGTAATATCTACTGCGCAGTTGGCTGAACTCGGTTGAGATTGGCCACCGTGGTCGAAATCAGTTAGGAGGAACTTCCTTATCTTAACGATACCGGAGCTTTAGTCGATAAAACACGTCACTATTCTAAAGCGTTGTAAAACAATGCGTCCCTACCGGGACGAGATCCGCTCCGCTAGATCTGAGATAAATTGTTGGGAGACGACCATTGAAGGGAGCTCGATACCGATTTGCTGGAATGCTTTATATAAGGTCACCTCAAATTAAGCGCAAATATTTTAAGGGTAGCTTCTATGCATTAATTTAAATAAATAATCTTAATAAAAAAATGGTGTATATACGCTAGTTTTTTATTTGATTTTTCTTAACAAAATAAATGTAATTTTCATTTTTTCGTGTGTGATGGCCCTTACACTACCTATCTCTATCATTTCAATTATATCTATCAGTCTTACTCTTTCCCTTAAGCCACGCCTCGTCTACCACATTTGACCACATTTCATTCACAAAATTAATTTCTATTGGTCTTAGTCTTCCCTCAAGTAATTCATAAAGTAGCAAAATGACAGCTGCTGCCACGCCTCCTCCAACAACTTTCAGCACACACGAGCTCATTTTGCGAGATGAGACTGCTAGGAAGATACGTGTTAGGTAAATGATAACGTAGTTCAGTGAATGTTTATCTAGGTAGCTAAGTACGTTAATTTTAGGTTATGAATCCATTATCAGGCAAAAGATTAAAACAACAAGGTGCTGTAAGCGCACAACCTAACACCTAACCTAATCTACGCGAAAACTGACTGATTAACTTAGGTGAAAGAAAACCCTATCTACATGTTTTAAAACTTACTGTAGGTATTTCAGTTTCTACTTACCCACAAACTAACAGGAATATCGGAAATAAATGACAAATAACATTCAACTTTAGTTTATTTTTATTGTTAAATAACATTACAAATTTCTTTAATTGTTTAACACTATTACACACTAATACTTCCCCATCACACTTTTTCAGGCTTTGGACTGACAAGTTGAAACAAAAAATAACTATCACTTAGCAATTAATCCTAATAATAATGTTCGATATTGATAATGATGATTATGATAGATTTAGTGATAACTTGGCGTGTTTAAATGTCTTAATTCATTGATATTTACAGTCCCTATTTACACACAAAACATTTTATTTACATTTATTTTATCTACATTAGGTGTTGTTCGTGACCTCCCTCTTGTCGCACACATTGTCTGGCACGATCGAGGCAATGCCTCCGAACTGCACTGAGCACTTCAACCTCGCTGGACATCACGTCAAACGCACTCACAATCCTGGCACGTAATTCCACACGTAATAATCGCTGACGCCGAACATACGAGCAGCGTCTGCGATACTCGCCACTGGGTGCCGGTGGAAAAAATCCACGACGTCATCCTCGAGCCGCGCTGGGTAGCGCTGCCGGCCCGTGTCCTGACGTGGACGGAAGCTCCCACTCTCACGATGGCGCTGCACTGCCCCAAGTATGGTGCGCAGGTTAACTACGCGACCATGCCGCTCAGCGTACAGCTGCTGCGCCCGCAACAAAACCTCCCCTGCGTCATTATAGCATAAAGCCATATTGAGGTACTCCTGGTCGGAAAACCGATACGGCATTTTAGCTAGGCGCTGCGCGCACACACAACTCAACGAAATGATGTTGCTTGGCGGACTAACTAACTCTTACTCTTGCGCGGCACTAGGGATGCCCGATCTGAATCGATTTTTTTGAAAATCGATTCACGGCAATACTATCTGCCGATTTTTTGAATCGATTCAATGGGATGCGATCTTTGCTAAGATCGAATCGTATGCCTGGAGATCGTATCGTATGAAAATAAACGTATCATTTTGTTTGAATTCGGAATAAACTTATCAGTTTAGTTGGGTTGGAATCTGTAAATATTAAGTTTTAAAGCCCATAACCACAAACACCACCACTTATTGTTATTGCAAAGGAATCATTTTCGTATTCACTTAATTTTCGTAGATTCCGAACGAAGTAGTATTCTAAAATTCGAATTAAGTAATAATTAAACACTGCGTAAGCGTGAATCGATTCACAGGGTTACGATCCATTACGATTTAAAATATCGATTCAAAGCAAAAGATCGGGCATCCCTACGCGGCACGCGCGCTCTTTGCAGTCCGCGCTGACCAATCCTGGCAGTCCTGGCACCTGTAAGTCTTTGAGGACTTGCCGCGCTTTGTCGCGCCGCCGATCAAACGAATTGTAAACAATAGGTTTAGGCAAGGAGCCTAGAGCTACACTTATGTCGCTAATGCTCATTTTTACCACCCAACTTTATGTTTATTACTTTTCAAATGGTTTTTACTTTTGTCAAACGATACCTAAGGATATTGAATAATAAATCGATTAACTTAACGTAGTGATAAGTTTCCATCAGTATTTTACTGGAAATGATTAATAATGAAATGCCATTTTGAGGACCGTCTACCTTAGTTGGCACTTCATAATGTAAATACGCATAACTCCCAACAATTACATAAATAATTTGTTATGCATATGCCCATTGAGGATGTTCTTTTGCATAATATCAGTATTATGCAAATTAATCAGTGAAACCTTAATTATTTGATTTACAATCCCTTAGACTAGGCGGCACGATCAAAAATTTTTTGATTTAGGCTAGGCGGCACATCAGAGATTAGTTTTAGCTAGGCGGCACATCAAAGTTTGTTTTGATTTTAAATAAAGGTGAGGTTATAGGAATGATTAAATTTGTTAGGTACAGTTGATTCGCGCCCTAATATTGTTTAAAAGAAGGAATTAGAAGGCGTTGACTGGATTTCAGCTTCAGTTTAATCGAAATGATTAACATTCACCTAGGTACGTACGTGCCTATGTGGTTTAGTATGGTAGGCACTGAAACTGGCAAACTGTATTAGGTATGCCCTAACACAATTGTGTTATTTTAAACCAGGGTATAGGTAAGTACAAAATGAATTTAAATAAGGGCAAGATACCTACTTATGATATAAGAGAACGATTTTCTTTGGTGCAGTGGAAATGCACCCTAAGTTTATTCGAAATGTAAGTTAAGTAGCTTTAGACGACCTCCGTGGCCGGGTGGTTAAGACGCCGTTTTTAAGGTCGTTATTTCTGAGGCCCCGGGTTCAATTTTCGGTCAGGCCAATATCGTGTTTTATTTTAATTAAGTGATTTTTCGAAATTAGATTTTCGTAATTAACTTAGGTCTGGGTGTTGTGGTACCGCCGTTGTTTCTGATTTCCATATCACAAGTAAATAGCTTTAGACGATCTCCGTGGCCGAGTGGTTAAGACGCCGTTTTTAAGGTCGTCATTTCTGAGTCCCCGGGTTAAATTTTCGGTCAGGTCAATATCGTGTTTTATTTTAATTAAGTGATTTTTCGAAATTAGTTTTTCGTAATTAACTTAGGTCTGGGTGTTGTGGTACCGCCGTTGTTTCTGATTTCCTTAACACAAGTAAGTTTTAGATCTCCGAGCGATCTCCATGGGCGAGTGGTTAAGACGCTAGTTTTTAATTTTTCACCGTGTCCGAGGTCCTGAGATCCAGGCTTTGATTCCCGGTCGGGTCAATATCGGAACTAGTTTTTCGTTATTGACTTGAGTCTCTGAGTTACTGTTGTGGTACCGTCGGAGTTTCTGATTTCCATATCACAAGTGTTTATGTTACTTCACTATTACTTTCACACATTGGGGGTCGGCACAAAAACTATCATAGCATAATCGTATGTTTTTACACAATCGAGTAGGTATTCCTTAGTATCGCATAACTTTTATGATGCATTGGTTTGAAATTGAAGATCAATTATTTTAAACGTCACTTCGATCGAATGCAATTATCAATCGGAATCAGATTTTTTCGGCTATATCACGCTGCGAAAGGTCTTGCAGCGACTGGACTGACTTTGTTGACCGCACTCATGCGGTCAGCTGCTTCCCGCCGGAGTACGCGCCCACGCGCCGCCTCCTCATTGTCCGGGTTTTCTGTCCCTCTCGCACGCAACGTAATCGTATTCAGCGCAGGCTCCGCGCACACTTTTTTTGCGTTTCAACAAAATCGTTTATCACAAAAACTAGCGTATTTACACCATTTTTTTATTAAGATTATTTTTTTAACTTAATGCATAGAATCTACCCTTAAAATATTTGCGCTTAATTCGAGGTGACCCTATATACCTCACGTTTTGAGTCTGAGTACAATGTGAAGTATATAGATGCGGCCTAATGGAAAAGTAAAAAAATTGCCGCCAGGGTACACCTGCTTATTTCTGTCGCAGCGACTCGCTTCTACTTCTCATCCCGTCCGGATAAAAACCCGACACGTATGCAGCGCTCATTAGACATTTTCTTAAATTGACATGTGTACAAAAAATAAAGGAGAATATTTAGAGAGAAAATTCAATCCAGGATTTGAAAAACATGACTTTCATCGAGTAGGTCTTAAAAGTAATATTAACAAGAAGCCCTGACTGAAAACGTAAATTTAACAACAAAACAATTTTCATGAGAAAATGGAAACGCTGTAATTAAGTAAAAGCAGCGAAGATGCTCTGAAAGCGAAATAATACGTTTGATTTTTAATTTCCTTATTTCACCTTTTGGACAAAATGTTGTTTACTAAATAATTGGGTGCAAATCTCATTTTGTTAGTCCCACTAAGATTGTACTTTAGACAAACAAAATAAACTGGCGTATATACCTATTTATTCACGGCTAGGCTTTGTAGCGTCTAGGTATATAATCTAAATATATAAAACTCAAAGGTGACTGACTGACTGATTGACCGACAAAGGGATCTATCAACGCACAACCCAAACCACTGGACGGATCGGATTGCATTTTGGCATGTAGCTGCCTGTCAAATTTATTTATTTATTTAAGCTTTATTGCACAACAAAACCATGTACATAAGGTGGACTTAACAAATTCCAGCCCGATCTACATGTTATGACGTAGCCATCCGCTAAAAAAGGATTTTGATAAATTCTTCACCCTAGGGGATTAAATAGGGGTTACACATTAGTATGAAACTCGGTGGCAAAAAACTAAAGTCCACGCGGACGAAATCGCGGGCGAACGCTAGTAGAAAAACAAAATTGACAATAGTGGAAAATTAATATAAATGGACGTACCTACCACTTGTAATATAGAGGTAGAAATACGTTGTCCCAACCGAGAGTAGCACCTTAGAGACAACAGACGACAACACCATGAAAAATGCGTGTGTGGTCTTAACCATGTATGTCGTTCGTCGAGGAGTATAATGTAATATTATCCTCACGACCTGTACAAGTTGTTACAAAAAAAACTGTAATGTTGAAGGGTATTGTTGTGCCCGTAAAACTGAAAAACTTTCCCAAAGGAACCTAGGTCGAAATCTCAAAAAATATTTTGGCACTTCCATAGTAAATCGTTTAGCTGATGGTAATTCCGTATGGGAGGTCCAGATTTTTTTTTTTGAGATTTTGACCTTGGTTTTGTTGGGAAAGTTGTTCAGTTCTTCGATCATTACGGGTTTTCAAAGCAATCAGCCAATCAGACGCGTGATAACATGTATCTTGAGGGACTCTATATTCCACGCGCTCAGGGGAGGTTTTTTGTAACATCCTGTTTACCGCTTTAGTTTAATCTAAACAAAATGCAAGCCTAACATTTCATATCAGGCTTATCGAAGCACCTAATGTCTTAAAAATTTCGCTGGGCGTCACACCGCGTCATCTCGTAACAGATGACCCGTCAATAGCATGGCGCTAATGTCTGACTCTGTTTCCGCTGTGCCACGATTTTTTGACGGAATCCAAACGTTTCGAGCTCTGCTTTAAGCCTAATGTGTGCGATCCATTTAAATAGCAGAGTCAAGATGTACCTATCGTTTTTTGGGTCGCAAATTTTATGTGTACGTCACAAACGGTGGTACGGAAATTGACTGCTTTTCACTCCTCCTAAATAATTTTGTTTAAGTTGGCCATCGAGGTGGTCGTATTAAAATATTACATAGAGACTATGTACTATGTAATATTTTAATACGACCATTATCACTCAGACATTTATGATCCTCTAGATTTGTGTCAATATTGTCTATGCTTCTTACAATCTAAGCTTTTCGATGGTGGTAAAAAACTTCTGATCTTTTAAACCTTCACTGGACTTCCACATATATTTCAGGATTAATTTTATTAAAATCGGTTCAGCCGTTCTCGAGTTTTAGTGAGACTAACGAACAGCAATTAATTTTGATATTTAACATAACAGAGGCCTATATTGCAATCATTGTGTAGCTCTGCGCTCAAAAACAGCACTGTAGATGAGCAGTAGCTATACCAATAGGACCTCAGACACTCTATTTTGAGATATCGGTGGTAACTATCGATATTTCTAAGAATAAACTGAAGTCACGATCACGACGCTTTCAGACGTTGAGCACAAAAATAGACTGTTCTATCTCCTATTTTTCCAATTCTATCTCAGAGGCAGCATTATCGATCACTAGTGGCCGCCCGCGACTTCGTCCGCGAAGAATAGTTATTTTAGGCATAGACATATATTGTCGCGGACATTTTTTTAGATCATTTCAAGAGGAATAATTCTCTCATACATATATTTTTGGTACCTTGAACCGTTTTCGCAGCGCACGCAACGGAAGCCCTCAAGGATGAATAATTTTCCCCGCTTATTTTCACATTTTCCATTATTTCTTCGCTCCTAATAATTGCAGCGTAATGTTATATAGCCTAAAGCCTTCCTCAATGAATAGTCTATTCAACACAAAAATATTTTTTCAACTCGAACCATTAGTTCCTGAGATTAGGGCGTTCAAACAAACAAACAACATACAAACTCTCCAGCTTTATAATATTAGTATAGATGAGACGAGACAAGCTCATAAAACGACGAGAAACTCATTGAGATACCAAGAACACCGTTAAAATAAACTCAAAAATCTAACTTCATACATGGCGACTTCGGAAAACAACGCACGAGCGCTATTTATTAAGCGAAGCATTATAGGAGATCAGTGGCTCTCAACATTTTAATATTATATTTGTTGATATAAAAGACGAGCCTAAACAAAAACCTTCTTAATAGTTTGCCGGAAAACATTCGACGAGAAAGAGAATAAATTTAAAAGTAATTAAAAAATATGACACCTCAGCACATTGGATACATAAATATTATCTGTTAATAACTTTTAATGACACTCACCTGATCCTACAAACAAACCGCGTAAATAGTTTATAAATAAATAATAAAAAAAATAATAATAACTTTAATAGAGGCCCGCTTTCAAAACATATTGGATTTGGGTCACTCATTTGTAAAAAAAAAATGTTAATAAATGAGTAGTATGCCTTCATTTCAAGGTTAACATCTGATTAAAAGCTCACTGTATAACTCTCACTCAATTTAGCAGGTTCAGATTTAAGAAAGCATTTTTTACAAGTCAAAACATTAATCTGACAAAATTTCTTGCTCCATTTAACTTTCCAGTTTCCCCATGAATAATAGCCAAAGTTTGGGAGCCGGTGTGACAGATCGACTGGGTATCGTTTTGTCTCGTGTCGAATCGGGCAAATCTGCTAAGCAAGCAATTTCGAGATTAAATTCTTCGAATAGGGGTCACAGGCTGGCGCATAAAAACTCTGCTGAGGCAGCTATTCTTCCCCTACTATTGTACCCATAGTCACAAGCTAAATCTATGAACATTTTAGTACCATGAAAAAAAATTATTTTTAAATCTGTTTGCCAAGGTCTCTACAATTTTTTGATATTTAAGCCGGTGACAGGTACCAGTAATACGAGTAATAACGTTGTCCTTGCTCATTAGAAATACACTATGTAAAATTAAAACACACTTAATGAAAAATGGACTGCCCAGGCGGAACACGAGCCCGCACCTCTCGCAAGCCGGGATTGCTCTCCCAATTGAGCTACCGTGACACTTACTCATCGGTCTGAATTTCTGAGCTCCTTAGGCTGTAGCCAGCCATGACACATCAACGTTGTGGTAAGATATACAACACCCGAAATGAACACCTTTTTTAAAAATCGATTAAGATGAATCAGCTAATTTATTAAGTTACGAGATTTTTTAGCATTAACAATACAAATTTCTTTACAATGTGAAATTAAAACACACGGGCGGGGGTCATCCTGTACCGTTTTC
This sequence comes from Pyrausta despicata, assembly GCA_963921415.1. Lineage (NCBI taxonomy): Eukaryota > Metazoa > Arthropoda > Insecta > Lepidoptera > Crambidae > Pyrausta > Pyrausta despicata. The sequence goes on along the minus strand of OY992867.1, from coordinate 4,799,727 downwards.
TTTAAGTATGTTTTAATTTCACGTTGTAAATACATTTTCATTGTAAATACTAAAATATAAAGTAACTTAAGAAATAAAGTATATAAACGAAGAAACACTACCATAGCACTCTGAAATCTGAACAGCTACTACTGCAAAGCAGTATTCAGCTGACCCACGGAGTAGTGGGTGATGGGCGCATTTTGAGCACCCGCTTACCCACTAAAAACCTGACGGTGCCCTCCGGTGCCATGTGAGTCGGGAACGTGGTGGGTTCACCGTAGGCCGAGAGACCACAGGCTTACGAAGTACCTAAGTCCACCAATGGACGAAAGATATGCAGAGACCATTGATCTCTATTAGTTTGTTTTCAGCATCGAGTTTTAATGGTTAGAATCGAAACCGTATGTCACAGCGTAATTGATGTTCTTTCGAAGCTACTCCACACCCGAGCGCTAAGGAATGAGGCAGCGTTTCTTAGTACGTATTTAGTTACAAAGTTGGATCAACTTAATTGGTTCGAAACATTAAGTAAATAAGAACAGCTATAGTGTGTAATTACAACACTTAAAGATAAATGGACTGCCATAGTCGGGACTCGAACCCGCAGCTCTCTCAAGCCAATTGAGCTACCGTGACACTTGCTCATCGGTCCGAATCTCTTTAAATACTCCTAAGGCTGTCGCCAGTCATGATTCATCAATGTTGTGGTAAGATACCTACCACATTCGAAAGAAACACCTTTTCAGCTGTTTCAGTCCATTTTTCTTTAAGTGTGTTTTTATTTCACATTGTAAATAAATTTGTATTGTTAATACTAATAATAATAATAAAGTAATTTAATAAGAGCTATCTGTAACCCTTATCTTGTTGACGCCTTTTGTAGTCGATATTGACAACTTTAAATACCACAAAAAAGTATTTAAGGTAGTCTAAATAATCAAATACAGCAATTTAAAGGGTAATGTGTAACACTAGTGACATTTCCTGAATGGAGACAAATAGACAAACAGCAAGCTGATGAGTACCTAAGTGACTTTTGATTTCATTTTTCATTGACAAAACCCTACAAACGAGTCAACCCAGACTGTGTTTTAGTTAAACAAGCATCTGACTCCCTAAAATATAGTATCAAAAATAAAGCATAAACGAAAGAAACTAATTAACGTTATAGCCCTAAAGATGCTGGGGAAAATAAGAGGACGGCAAATTAAAACTTCAGACTTCAGAAAGTTCCAGGCAATTTATCGCGAAATCCCAAGGCATGGCCGTTCTAATTATACTTAATTTTATTTTTACGGATCATCAAGCGTAAACGTTTGCAGGGCTGAATTATTTTACCTTTGGTGCTGAATTTTAAACAGTTTCGGGGGGAATGGGACAGTGTTACATTGTGTTTAGTCAGACAAGTTTGTGCGTGATCCTCTCTGTTGTAAGAAAAATATTATTAACAAACCCCGACATGAGCCCGGAGAACAGCTGGTAGATTCAACGGCTGGACGGATTGTAACCAACCTTATATGTAAGAACCACCGTGATTAAATTATTTATCGAATATATTATATATCATCAGCGTATATACGTCCCACTGCTAGGCACAGGCCTCATCTCATCTATGAGGTGGTGCGACCCATACTCCATCACGCGGGCTCAGTGCGGATTGGTGGAGGGGTGTGTGTAAGGTAAGTGACCAACCTTACTGTCAGAGGTTAAGCCGCCGTTAAGGCAGATTAAGCCGCCCGAGGGCCTCCGACTAGGTTTAACGACTAATATCTATCGATATTAACCGGGACCAACAGCTTAACGTGCCTTCCGAAGCACGGAGATGCTCGTAAATAGACGTCACTTTAATGGTCAGAATGGTCACCCATCCCAAACTTGACCGCGCCGTAGGTTGCTTAACTTTTGGTATCACTACCAGAGCGCTGCAACCACTGCGCCACAAGCACCTCATTTTTCGAATAATAAAAAAAACGCACTGAAATCGCTCCATCCTTTCGGGGGTTAAGATTCCACAGACAGACACATACAAACACACTCGAAATCAAAAAATCGGAAACAAAATCGAATCATACGAAGTCGAACTTATAACGTCCCTTAGTCTAAGATCCGAACTTAAATCGTCCTTTACCGGGATGATAATAGAATGAAACATATTTTATAATAAATTTAGTATGTTAAAAATGGGTTTGCTAAAAAATCCTAGACAGATTTAGAAATGAATTTTTAAAAACGATTTATAATTAAATTTTGCAACATAAGACAATTTTTTCCTGACTGAAAATAAGTTTATGGCCATAGAACAGCACTTATGATGATATTTTTTTCTATTATCCAATTGAGTGGAAGTAACTAAAATTGACATAATTGTTTATACCTAACCCAGTAGTTTTCCCAGGTAAATAATAGACAACCGTTAGGTTGGCTGCACGTTCTATAGGTCAGTAGGTATACTTTCAGTCCTAGGACAGCATTTTCTTATTATTTTTATGTAGCAAAATTTTAAAAATAGTCTGTCCAAGATTTTTTATCAAACCCATTTTTAATATATTATCTAATATACTTAATTCATTATTAAATATGTTTCATCCTTAAAGTTTCTGCCTTACATCCGAGAGGTCCTGGGTTCGAATCCCAGGTCGAGCCAAAATTGTTTCTGAGATTTTCTGTCATGAATATCTCAAACAGCTCGGAGTCGGGAAGTTGGCGGTGTTACACCCGCCTCCTGCCTCCCCCCTGCCTCGGAAAGCACGTTAAGCCGTTGGTCCTGCGCCTGATCTCTCTCCGGTCATGTCGGATTGCCGTCTCACCGAACTTTGAGAGTGATGGAACAGTGAGTGCACCTGTGTATTGCGCTCACACTTGTGCACTATAATATCTCCTGCGAAGTCGGCTGATCTCTGTTGAGATTGGCCGCCGTGGTCGAAATCGGCTAGGAGGACTATTACTATTACTATTATTATTATGTTTCATCCTACTATCAACTCGGTTGAGATCGAAATAAGTTCGTATCATCTACTACCTGTTTTTTGTCGGAGGATAAAAAACATCCTGATGTAGAAGAGCGAGACAGCACGAGATCACTTTCATACTACGGCTGTGCTGTGACTGACTACCGTTAAAAACATCTAAAATCTTCAGTCCCACGGAAATTTCGACAAGTTCGACTAAGCAAATATTATAATTGAGAAAGTAACTCTTTCCTTTAAGCTTTCACGCTTAGTATAGGCCCTAAATCTTAAATCTAACCTTAATCTTAGCCTTAAAACCTTAACTTACCCGATTTTCATAAAGTTTAATACATATACAGGGTGTCCCAAAACTCAACGATAATCTGAGACCGGATGAAAGGCCAAGTTATACCAGTTCTGGGAAAAAAAATCCATATCACTTAGTTCAGCGATAATAGACATTTAAAAAAAAAGTTGAAATTCGACACCCTTGGTGGCGTTTTCAAGTCCTGTGATCACCAATGTCAAAATTTCACTGTGATTTTTTTTATTTCCTGATCTTCATTAACGATGCTACTAATCGCAACTACAAATGAAAGCAATAAACATTGTTAATTTAATAAAATAAGTTAAGTTTTAGTGAGTCATGGTTCACAAAAATATTGTGAGTTAATTTTGATACTTCATATTGAAAAAAAAAATGTATTACACTACCCTTGGCAAGTTATTTCAAAAGATGGCGCATCTTATCAAGATTTCAAAATGGTGCAACACTTGCCACTTTTCTTGCGATAAAATTTTTTTTTCTTATTTTATTTCAAATTGAGCTCATTTTGAACAACTCAACATTAGGAATTTTTGTTACTAAAATTTGTTATTTTTTGTTTCTGGTCTGAAACAAAATTATTATTTTTAGTAAAGAGGTACTTGAGTCAGTTACTAACCAATTTTTATTGTAAAAATAATAGTTAATAATAATAAATAAAAAAACAATGAACGAACCATCGTAAAACTTTTTATTTAATTTAATTATTCTCCTTAAACTAAAGTAAATGTTCGAATTGTTTTCCTCCGGCATGAATACAGGCTCTACAACGCTTTACAAAAGACCTTTTCACCAGTCGTGCAAAATTCCTTGCATTTATTTCTTCTGACGCATGTCAAAATTTTCTGGCGAAGTTCTGATAGATTTTGTATTGGTTGTCGTCGTAGTCTCTTTGCAGTCTGCCACCGGACGTACGAACATTGGGCAATCGTCTTTCCGAGTATGACGCATGCACATTTTGAAATACACGATAATCTGGGTGACGCTGCACATTTGGGTATCTCTCGCGATACAATCTGGCTGCGGCAAAGGCATTACAACGGCATAGGCACTAAAAACACAATAGACTTGAAACACCATAGACTAAAAATACCATAGACTAGAAACACCAAAGACTACAGACACCATAGAATAAAAACACCATAGACTTAAAACACCATAGACAAGAAAAACAATGACTAAAAACAAAATAGACTAAAAACACCTTAGACTTAAACACCATGGACAGAAAACACCTTAGACAAGAAATACCAAAGTCTAGAAACAATATAGACTTAAAACACCTCAGACTAGAAACACCATGGACTAGAAACCCCATAGACTAGGAACACCATAGAATAGAAATACTATAGACTAAAAACACCAGAGACTAAAAAAAACAAAGACTAAAAACAAAATCGACTAAAAACACCATAGACTAGCAACACTATAGACTAGCAACACCATAAGCTAAAAACACCATAGACTAGAAACACCATTGACAAGAAACACCATTGACTAGAAACACCATAGACTAGAAATCCCATAGAATAGAAACACCATAGACTAGAATCACTATAGACTATAAAACACCATAGACTACACACACTACAGATTTGAAACACCATTGACTAGAAACACCATGGACAAGAAACACCAAAGACAAGAAGCAACATAGACTACAGACACTTTAAACACCATAGACAAGAATAACTCTAGACTAAAAACACCATTGACTAAAAACACCATAGACCAGCAACACCATTGACTAAAACACTATAGACTAGAAACACCTTAGACTAGAAACCCCATAGACTAAAAACACCATAGGCTAGAAACACTATAGACTATAAAACACCATAGACTAAAAACGCCATAGACTAAAAACACCATTGACTAAAAATACCATAGACTACAGACAATATAGACTTTTAAACACCATAGTCAAGAAACAGCATAGACTAAAAACTCCATAGACTAGCAACACCATAAACTTGAAACACCATAGACTAGAAACACCATTGACTTGAAACACCATAGACTAAAATGCCATAGACTACAGACACTACAGTCTTGAAACACCATAGACAAGAAACTTCATAGACTTGAACCACCATAGACTACAGACACTATAGACTTTAAAACACTATAGACAAGAAACACCATAGTCTACAGACACTTAAAACACTATAGACAAGAATTACTGCGGACTAACAACACCATTGACTAAAAACACCTTAGTCTAGAAACATCATAGACAAGAAACACCATAGACTAAAACACCATTGACTAAAAAACCATAGACTAGAAATAACATAGACTAGCAACACCATAGACTAGAAACCCCATAGACTAGAAACACCATAGACTAGAAATACCATAGACTACAGACACCATAGAATAAAAACACCATAGACTAAAAACACCATTGACTAGAAACACCATAGACTAGAAACCCCATAGACTAGAAACACCATAGACTAGAAATACCATAGATACAGTCAAACAATATGTTCTTCTGGCGCAAGAAAATAAAACTAGAAATATAATTAACACAGAAGTACTTTAAAAACTTAAAAAAAAATTGTCTAAAATAATACCAGAAAAAAATAAATTTTCAAAAATAAATGATGCTCAAAATAACTACTCCACGCGGACGAAATCGCGGGCACAGCTAGTATAAATATAAAATAGGAAATATATTCAAAATTCATGTCCATATACAAAAACAATAGGTAGGTAGGTATAAACATTAAATAAATAAATATTTCACAACAATCACACCACTTATCTAGTCCCAAATTAAGCTACTAGGCTTGTGTTTTGTGTACTAGACAACGGATAAACATATGTACTTAAATATTTTTTTCAACACACTTGCTCATAAAGTGGTTGTAATTTCACTGCAATTAGACTAATAATGACACCTAAAATCAAACTGTGACTTTTTCATTTAAAAAAAGAAAACTTTAAAGCCCCCTTTTGTACGTGGCAGAATAGGGCGCAACCCCTATGCGCTAATAAACTTTTTATCTACTAAATAAAATGAGTTTTTATTGTTATTTTATTCACAAGTATGTTGAAAAACGTCGTATGATACACGTGTGTATTGATGATTACCGTCCTCGACTCTCTTAAGACCCTCGCCTACGGCTCGGGCGCAATGGCGCCTCGGCGGTAATCACCAATGTTACACACTAGTACCATAATGTACTATTTTTTGTAAATAAATACATATTATACATAGAAAACACCCAGACCAGTACAAACACACACACATGTTCATGCACACTTATGCTTGTACTGTGCGGGGATCGAACCCGCGACCCTTGGTTTTAGAAGTCCGACCTGTGGACCACTGCACCAAGCGGTCGTCTAGGTATGGATAACAAGATGTGCTGTCGCCTGTACAATAATCATGCAAACTCGCTGGAAAACTGGCGCATAACAAAATTTATCATTAGCGTCAACTGGGAAGGAAAATAAACAGAATGGAATACGTAATAAAAGATGAATCAGTAGGGCTTCTTAAACTTAAAATCTTATCAAATCGCTCAAAGTAGCAACTATAAAAGCTACGCATTTTTTACTCATAATAATACAACCAGAGACTTTTTTTGCTTTTAACATAGTTTTAAAAAGTCTCTACCTTACTGAGTGTGTTTCTATGTACTCATTACCAACATAACGGGTGTAAATAAATACAAATCTCAGCCTACATTAATAATAATAATTATAAATAATAATAATATTATTAATAATAAATTATTCTAAAAAATGCATTTATTAAATACAAGCTATTGACAGCACCATTTATTAGTAATTTCATTGAAGTGCGTCAAACCATCATAACCATGTTTTTTATTTTAAGATATTTTAATGAAAGCAATGATCAAATTACTAGTATATTTTGTTAACCTATACGGTATAAGTAGGTGGACATTTTTGTATTTAATTTTTTTTTAAGCATAGAGACAAAGACTACGGTTAAAAAAATCCAACTTTAAATTGTAGCTTAAATTGATCTACTGACCATTTCTCCATTAGAGCCTCTCTGGCGATTCTGTGTAATCGTATTACCAATCTCCCCATAATATCTCAAAAAGCTTACACGATGGGGAGTTGCGTAATTTCGCAAATTGCCCCTAACTCAATAGAGCCGTGGCAATGCTTTGCGAAAATGCTTAATAGGTTGAGTGATTGCAGAAAATAGCTTTAAATATTATTATTTTTTGAATCAAAACTAACATTGGAATGTGAATCAAACATGTAGCTTTCAAATAAGAGAGGAACATGCCTTGCTTAGGCCAGAGGCGACATCAACATCATCATCTTAACAGCCGTTCGACGCCTACTGCTTAGCATAGGCTGACTGCCTCGTTGGCAAAGTTTATGTCTTACATCCGAAAGGCCCTGGGTCCGAATACCTCGAGCCAAAAATTGTTTCTGAGATTTTCTGTCATGAATTTCTCAAAAACAGCTCGGAGTCCGGAAGTTGGCGGTGTTATACCTCCGTGCCTCGGAAAGCACGTTAAGGCGTTGGTCTTGCGCCTGATTTCTCTTCGGTCATGTCGGATCGCCGTATCACAGGGATGGAACAGTGAGTGCACCTGTGTATTGCGCTCACACTTGTGCACTATAATATCTCCTGCGTAGTTGGCTGATCTCTGTTGCGATTGACCGCCGTGGTCGAATTCGGCCAGGAGGACTGTTATTATTATTAGGATAGGCCTACCTGAAGGATTTCCACCGCGATCGGTCCTGCGCTCCCCGCATCCAGCGGCTTCCCACGAATGTCACCTGATCATCGGTCCACCTTGTAAGCGACCTGCTCACGGAGCGTCGCCCAGCACGCGGTCACTATTCGAAAACCGTTCCGCCCCAATGGCCATCGGTTCGCCGCCCACTGCCACTTCAGGTGAACAATCCTTTGAGCAATGTCGGCCGTTTTATTCTTCTGCATATCTTTTCATTTCTCGTTCGAGGTAAATACCAAGGATCGCTCTCTTCATCGCTCGCTGGGCGACACTGAGCCTTCTTATGAGACCCGTAGTAAGGGGCCACTCTCACTAGGAATACCCCTACAAAAAATATTTACAAACAGCCTCTGGGTACGGCTGTGTCCTCTGGCCTGACACTGAGCCTTCTTATGAGACCCGTAGTAAGGGACCACTTTCCCTAGGAATACCCCTACAAAAAAATATTTACAAACAGCCTCTGGGTACGGCTGTGTCCTCTGTACGGCTATAGCTATGGCCACACAGAACAGCTAACATAAATTAACGTTTTGATTATTTGTTTTTTACATTAATGAGGGTCTGAAATCAATACTAAAATACCTACCTCATCAATTAAAATACTCACGCCAATTTAAGACGCGACGTTATTTCGGTCGTATTTTATGTTTTAAGACAACAATAAATAGGTTTACAGCCACAATAAAACGTTAAAACTCCTACGAAAAGGTAACTCAGCGTAAAATCGACTCCGCCGTTTTACGACTAGGGTTGTCAACGGGTGCCATTAAAATAACCGGGATATACACTTAAAAAATATATTTCAGTGTAATGCACATAAATAAAAAAGCATGGGCCTACACTACGTGTTAAATTTGAGTATTTTAATGTAAAATAGGTAAAATATTACATAAGAAGCAAATAAAAAAATTAAACTTCAGACTTTATCAATGAAACCGTGGAAGATTTTGGTTTGTGGTTGAATTTCCAAGCTTTGAGGCTACATGCATGGGCGGGATGTCTGATAGACTTAGGTATGATTGGTTTGAGCCGTTTCCGATTTGATTCCTGGAACAGACAGTTATGTTTTTACATTTACAACTGTTATTAACTAACTTTCCAGTTCAAAAACTCCCGAAAGAGCCAGGAAAACAGCTGTTAAGCTTCAACGGCTGGACGAATTTTTAACCACCTATGGCTAAGAACAACCGTGATTGTTCTTACGAATAAAAAAATACTGTTTTGTAATCGATCTATCTATTTGCTACGATGCCACACACAAACAGACAATACCCCTTTTTTCATCGGAGGTAAAAGAACACTCTCAGCATCAGCCTTAATACTTGCGAACTAACATCTCCACTTTTCTCCAATCCCACAAATGATGAGCGTACAAGCTACAAAAATTGTCCGGGTAAATCGCATTATTTTCGGGATTTCCGGGACTCTGGTATGACCCTATTTACGACACACTCCGATCTCATCAAACAGGAGGGGGACAAATTACAAGGTCAAGACTATGTCAAATCTAAGTAATGAAGATGAGTCTTGAAAAAATGTTTAAAGGCTGATGGAATTGAGCTTATGGAGGTCACTGTGAGTCTGTGCCATGGGAAATCCGCTAGTTCAGGTGTGTCCGCCTCACCGAACATTGAGAGTGATGGAACAGTGAGTGCACCTGTGTATAGCGCTCACATTTGTGCACTATAATATCTCCTGCGTAGTTGGCTGATCTCTGTTGAGATCGGCCGCCGTGGTCGAAATCGGTCAGGAGGACTAATAATAATAATAGTTCAGGTGTACCTGAACCTTAGTGGTGTCCAACTTGTAAGTTGGACGTGGGCATCATAAAGACAGCAGACGACATGTCGTCGTGACACTTCTTCTTTCTATGTGTTTGTAGGAATCGTGTAGCTGACTTCTTGTCGCTTGCTATAATAATAATAGTAATTTATTTTTATCAAGTAACATGTCTCATAATTTGTCAGTTATGGCTTAACCTATTTGAGTAATTTATAATTTTATTTATTTATAGTTGTAATTTTTTACTCATTTACACAACTCCTGCGGAAGTTGTACTGTTGTACAATAGTAATTAATATAGCGGCAGTCCAGTCTATGCTATGGATGGTATTTCATACAAGTACACAGAAAATAAAAGTGTCACGACTTTATCTATTAGGCTCCAAATCAAACAGGTTTAAAAGGATTCCCTGAACTCCTTAAAATTGAGGAGTTCTTCATCATCATCTTTATTTGGAATTATGTTTTCCATATTGCAAATACTTAAAAACCTCAAGATTCCGAAGCAAAAACTTAACCGCAGACGTTGATTTTTCAGGAGTTCCGTGGACACAGGCACAAGCATCAAACTTATGACACCCCTCTTTGTCATAGGGGGTTAACATACTTCCCCTTTTTTGAAGTTGTTCAAAAATAATCATTTCAAGAGCTCTCACCGACCAAAACTGCCATTTTCATCAAAAAAAAAAACTTCTCGTTGCGGTCCCGGGCAAACTAAATAAAAAATGCAAGCTAAAATAGAAGGATTTTATAAAACGAGCCTCTGAAAGTAAGCAGACAGTGATAGTTAAGTGCTTAATGTATCCGTGGAGGGGCCGTCGCGTAGCTTGGAAATTGAAATTGCATAAGGTGCGATTCTATCGACGCGATTAATGGGAACAGGCACAAACTTTTATCATCATCCCATAAGAAAGATAATAGTCCTACTGGCCGATTTTGACCACGGCGGCCAATCTCAACAGAGATCAGCCAACTACGCAGGAGATATTATAGTGAGCGCAATACACAGGTGCACTCACTGTTCCATCATTCTCAAAGTTCGGTGAGACTGCAATCCTAAATGACCGGAGATAGATAAGGCGCAGGATTAACGGCTTAACATGCTTTCCGAGGTACGGGGGTGTAACACCGCCAACTTCCCGACTCCGAGCTGTTTTTGAGAAATGCATGACAGAAAATCTCAGAAACAATTTTGGCTCGACCTGGGACTCGAACCCAGGACCTCTCGGATGTGACGCAGAAACTTTGCCACTACACCAACGAGGCATCTCATAACATCAGATAACCATCAATATAGTCGCCTACAGTGATGATATTGTGGTCATGTTATGCGAAAAGTGGAGTCTCTGAAAGTAAGCAGACAGTGATAGTTAAGTGCTTAATGTAGCGTGGAGGGGCAGTCGCGTAGCTTGGAAATGAAATGCTGAAATTGAAATTGCTTAAGGTGAGGTTCGGATATCTATTTGATGTCTTTTGGTGGGTGGGGACGGTGCTCATATAATTTTGGTCATGATTTTATTTTTCAATTCAACCGGACTATAGGTATTTTGAAAATATGGTTTATGAATTCCAAACAAGTTTTCAGCCGATGCTTCTCGATTGGAGGTCTATGGTATGTGATGTGTGTGCCAGACGACATGCGACGGCATACCAGGCTTTGTATGAGGAGTCAGTACTTAGCGTCGAGTATTTTATTCAGTCAAGCCGCAGTCGCACCGATGAAATAATACCTTTATAAAGTCTACTTTATGAAAGTTATTCAGTTTTAATATTTCGCTGCGATATAAGCTCCAACGGCGAACGCTTATGACAAAACCTTTTATTAGGCAATGTTATTAATTAGAAAGGGTACTCTATTAAGGCTTAACTATGGACTTTTAACGTTATTGTTTAACGTTGTATTTAATTAACGGTTTTCGTGTTGATAGCGTCATTTCGGATAATTAACTGTGATTTTGCAAATTCTGCTTACTTAGGGTCTTTGGCATCACGTTAATATTATAAATGCGAAAGTTTTTTTGTTTGGATGTTTCTTTTGTCCGTCAATCACGCTGAACTACTGAACGGATTTTCATAAAATGATTTTCATTTTTGTAAATAGACAGTTGACTTGGGTGATAAGATACTTTTTATCCCGTTTATATGCTACCTTGGGATAACACAGGAAGGAGGTAAAACCCAACGAAAAAATCGTCAAAAATAATGTAAAAATTAGCTTCTTGAAACACAAAGCGCTAAGAAAGTCATTAAATTATGTTCATAATTAACACGTATTCAAAGCTAAATGAGCTCACTTAATATTCTGTATACATAACAAATTGCTTAAAAATTAAGTTATTCCCTTTGATGTCGGCAAACACATTTGTTTAAGAAATTCGGTTATTATGATGTTATGTGGCTTTTTGACGGGAGATAAATGATATACGAATTTTAAGTGCTAAGTATAGTTTCATTTACATTAAATGTATAAGAAACCATACTTAAGAAAACCAGTATATCATACCAGAATATACAGGGTGAATACGAAATCATGTACTTCCTTTAAACGACATGATCAGCTGCTTATATGGAACGATTCTGTAAGGGTCATTTTCCAACACAACATGGGACCTCTAGCTTGATGATAAATTAATTGAATCATATATATATATATATACGGCTGAAGCCAAAAGTGCGGCACAGGTACAAAGAAAGTTCAAGTGTTACCAACACTTGCCGATCCACCGATATGGATAGGGCGGAGTTCACTGTTGGCTGATAGATCAGCTGACACTAATCAGCTGATTAATTCTAAATCAATTGTTGCTTAAAAATTAGTGAACCCCTCAGCTCAGAATATCTCCAAGTTGTTAACTAAGGTACCCAGCATTTTTTTGGCTGTGACGAAATGTTATGTGCATACTCGTTGCCATTAGGAAAAACTTAACCGCAGGATATTAGGATAGCAACGGGTAATGTGGGACTCCCTCGTCCAGGCTTCAAATTTGCCCAGTCTGACACTAACTAAGTAGAAATGGTTTTTAAAACCATCATACGCTCTAAAACTCGTCTTACCAATTCCCAGAACATTCAACCATCAGCTCCCACGCATCAATGATTTTTAATTGACATTACCGAACATTCTAGTTGCCGAGAAACGCTTGCGAGCTTCGGCTATATGTCAGTGATACAGTGGCGAGCAGTGAGCGTATACATACACTATCTGGCAGTAAATTTGGGCGCTCGCCAAATGCAATGCTCATCCATTATGTTGACTCGGCACTGCACGGGAAGCGGCGCGCTTCCGTTGTGCAAGACGTCACGGGAAACTGAAAGTAGTATTTTTGAATTTTCTACCATTACTTTTTTTTCCATTTATTGATAAATAAAAAATCTCATAAAACATGTAGGCGTTAACTTAGTATAAAACCACTAAGGTTCGTAACTTCACTAAGCTAAAGTTTACGTCGACCAACATCAAAAACAAAAAAAAACATTTAAAAACTTTTTGGTAATAATTTCAAGCATCTTTAAACACTTTTGAAAGAATGATACTAGTGGTTAAACAAGATAAAGCTTAAATATTTTTTTTTCGTATCAAATTATCCCAATGAGCAACAAATTAACTTGATTCACGATGAGAACATTCTGCCTGACTCTCCTTAGGTTAAAAACTGTTTGAAATAGTCGCGGGATGAATATGAATCCTCCCAGTGATGTTTGAAGGAGTAGAATTAATAGTAGATGAGCATTCTAACAATAGACAGTCCGTCATCAACAACCCTACTAGTTCGTAAACGCCCAAAATCGAATCACCTACAGAGTACAATGGAAACGCGCTACTTTATATACAAAGTAAATACAGCTCTCCAGAGTGTGTTCTGTGATTGAAGCATGTTACATGTCCGGCGTGGGTCCATTTCCCCAAAATGCCTGGATTTAGGGCAAACTACAACATCCATAACCTAAGCCGTGGTCTATCACTACATAGTATGGGGCAAACGGTAGGACGAACTATGTACAAAAGTCAATTCTGGTAAGAACACTTGATTCATATCATTAAACATTTTCATCTGAGCACTTGTTCCTTCCGTCTAAGAAAGCGATCAAAAAGATGTATTACGCGTACTTGAATCTTCATCACTAAAAAAGTTTTTATCATTATTATGTTCAAAGAATTATATTAATTTTATTACACACAAGCACGCGCATATAAGTTTTTTCATTGAAATGTCAACATTTTCATTATAAGCTCTGTTCAATGAAACATAAATTCGTTATTGGCTGTAAGTTTAGTCTGAAAGTTTAATGTATTATTTTTCGTTTAATAACAAGAGCTGTGAATTTTGTTCATCCATTTAATAAAAGTCGCCTCCCACGTCTGTCCCTTAGTCTTAATGTATGAAGGCTTAGATCTTTTAAAACTACCCAACGGTTTTTGATGCAGTTTTTTTTCAATAGATAGACTGATTTAAGAGATAAAGATATGGAAAAAATGCGAAAACAGCGGGCAGGACAGAGTCTGCGGGTCCACTAGTCTATTCAAGAGTAACTACAATGTATCGAGCAGCAGGTAGTAAAACTAATGCAGGAAACAAATACAATTAAAAATCTACATTAGAAACATACCTATTTGTAAGTAAGGCTCAGGCCACACCTGCGTCTTGCTTCTGACAGCGTGTCAATCAATCACCACGCCTCAATCGCTTGCGTCGCGAGTTATGGCAACAGTAAATACGCCGCAGGTACAGGGTACCTAATATTATATCTGTGCTTTAAGTAATTAACAAGATGTTTGAAAATCGGAGACCAGATTGTTCGGGATATCGAATACCTGTTATAAAAGTAATTTTTTAATTGTTCTATTCCACAATATGGAGACCACACTACTGTGGTCATATACGACAATAATCATTTTTATAACTTTGATGTTAGGATTTTTAAATAATGGAAACATACTTTCTTTATTTTATGGGTAAATTTATAACTTTCCTTGTATTAATGGACAATATTTTCAATGTTAATATGTGTCTAGTTTCTCAACTGAATACTAATGGTATGCAAAAGGAGAACCTAGTACTGGCCTACTTATCTATTAGCACCGTGTAATAAGAAAAGTTATTGTAAGCTGTTGGTGTATAGTATTGTCGATGACTTTCATTTAGTTACGTATTTTGGTCTCCACTCTGTATATGTATGCATGTATAAGATCTACCCTCCCATACCATGTACCTAGATCTGAATATAGGGTATCATAAATAACCGAATTTAGTCGCTTCAGTTTTAGGTAGCATAGTACCAATGCTAGTCAAACAATGGCGGAATTGCCTATGGATGGGGATCCATGGGGGCCCCCCCCCCCCAAAAGCTAACTTGCATAGCCGAAGTTACATTGCACAAATAGTCACTCACGAAATTCGGCATCGACTTCGTTTGTTAACAACGACAGAAAGAAGTCACGTGATTAACGTTAATGTCACTTTTATAGAAGTAAGAAACGAAATCAATAGCGACTTTCGTCACCAATCCACTTTATCTGAATTCCTCATTTTCTTGGTAACAGATCAAATTCTGCAACTGTTCCTACCTACCACAAACGATCCGAGTACCTACATAAAGTCCTAAACCACTGACGATATAAGAGAACAGGACTAAGCATAATGCCTTGCAAGAGTCCGTCGTTATTGTAAAGTATGACGTCATCAGTGTAAACTGTGTATTGTACATTGGTGTAGTGGCGAAGTTTCTGCTTCTACCGACTGCTACATCCGAGAGGTTCTGGGTTCGAATCCCAGGTCGAGCCAAAATTGTTTCTGAAATTTTCTGGCATGAATTTCTCAAAAACAGCTCGGAATCGGGAAGTTGGCGGTGCTACACCCCCGTGCCTCGGTGCGCACGTTAAGCCGTTGGTCCTGCGCCTGATATCTCTCCGGTCATGTCGGATTGCCGTCAAATGACATGCGGGCTTCTGGCTGAAAGCCCAGCGGGCATAACCTATATTGTACACGGTCAGAACATCAAAGTACCCATTTTTTTATGCAAAATTATTGTGTATTTATTTATTTATTAAGTACCCGTAAATGTCGTGTGTACATTTTTATACAGTAGATACCTGAATTCTAGAGTAAACATCATTTTTGCCCAAAGACAATGGGAGAGCCAGTAAGTGTCATTTAATACCACAGGAAATCACTACATTGTAAATTAAAGGTACATTGTAATTTTGAAACGATGTGTGTGATTGTACTGTTTTCTGTTGTTCAACCCATGTCAATTCATACAATGGTTTGTATGTAGTTTCGATAGTACCTAACTGGAACATTTTATCTCGTAGTGAGCTAAATAAATTACAAGAGTTTTGTATTTTATTTTTATTCAATTCCTTCCAGCAAAAAGATGGCATCTTGTGTTATTTAGGGTTACGGACTTTTTCTCCGTGAGACAAAATATGTTAACTTTTCTTAAACCGAATTCGTTTACCAAAATATAGCGTTTTTATTTTTATAATACCAGCCAGCCAGCACATCAGGCTACCCTTTTTTGTTGCAAAATCGCCCTTATCACAAGCAAATAAGATGCCATAGTGTTTAGCCATGTGCTTTAGTCTGTACCTCAGAGAGTACCGACTCATGTACACTCTATGTTCCATGAGTTATTATTATTGTTAGCAACTGTAATAATAGTAATATTTAACACCTGAAAGATTTTGGACGCAACTAATTAAGTATTTACATTTGCCAACCTGTCTTCGCCCCAAAATATTAATGTAAATCCAGTCTAGCGCCATCTATTTACTACCTGAGCTTTCTTTCTAACCGCATGCTAATTAGTTCTTCGGCTGAGTAATGTTGATGCTTACTACGAATAAAGAGATTTTAACAAAAAAGTATAGATGGCGTTAAATTGAAATTTGAAGACACGTTAAATCTTTAACAGAATGTCATTGCACTCATCGCAGAAAGTACTATTTAACTGTTACAACAAATACAAGAAAAGTTCTCCTTATTTTTAAATCAAATTAGCATTTAAAATGTTTAGGAATCTACATACATCGCGATAAATTGATAAGGCGCCATCTATTGATTAGACTAAAAAGCTGACGACCGATTATATTTGTTGCTTTACAGGGTTTGCGGTAGGATGAAATTCATAAAAGTTTATAATACGCTCACGAGATGTCATCTTTTAAGACCAAATTCTAACAATGGTGGAATAGCAGAGAAAATGCAAACTAAAGAAATGATTTTTTTGCATATTAAAAACTTTTTTCAAAAGTTTGGCCTAAGTGTCATGTCATGAGGCATTTTCTACCAGTCATGTCTGACGGCTTAGTAAAAATGAAACAGGCGGAGCGACATAAGTAAGTTAGTATTTGAGTGTTTAAGTGTGAAAAAAATAAAAAAATAAAATTAATTAATTACACACCAGCATTTGTAAACCTACATTTAAAAAAAACATTCAGAGATCGTATTCGACGAATCATCACGTGTATTAAATTGAGGGCCCTTTAGTATTGGTGAATGCATTTTCACCTTGCCTACCAAATTATATGATTTGCAGCTGCTTCCTGATAGCTTGGAAATCCTCAATAATTGTTGGGTGCAAGACTCTAAACTGTGGCGCAAAGTGAACTGGACTTCAATAGGGTTAGGCAGTAGGTTTTTTTTTAAATATCCTGTAACAATTATCGGTAAGGGGTTGGTGGAGGAGTGGTTCGTAAGGTAAGTGACCAACCTTACTGTTAGATATTATTAAGCCGGGCCTCAGACCAGGCTTAACGACCATCAATGTGTACATTATATCATCATACATGTGTGTTTGTACTGGTCTGTTTTCTGTATAATATGTATTTATTTACAAAAAAAAAAGTATTTAAGTATGTTTATCCGTTGTCTAGTACCCATAACACAAGCCTCGTAGCTTAATTTGGGACTAGAGAATTGGCGTGATTGTTGTGAAAACATTTATTTATTTATTTAATATAGATAATAAACCACGAGGGTATAATGTACCTACGTAGTGGCAAATATATTGGAAAATACCTTTCCATTATCTTTGGTAGAGGTTACTGGCCAAAGGCACCAAAATATACCCTGAATGAAATAAGCGTATGAATCTCAGGTTAAGAGTAGTTTATTAACAAAGATGTGCTATGCACTTTTCTTACAACGAAAATGAGCTATGCATCTACTTCGATTCATAGCACATCTTCGCTGCCCTGTTCGATAGCTTAGCAACTGTGGAAACTTAGCGTCACATATACACGCTATTTACAAAGGTAGGTAGCTTAACTTTCCCATCCTCAGTAAGTATCCTCATCCGCAGTAAAACTGCTAAAAATCTACAGTTTAAACCTTACTATTCCCTCTTTTAAGCCTCCCTTAAGCCCCCTTTACCCCAGTGAGGCTCGAGGTCATGCATGCATCTTAGGTTGGCACCTATTTGATTTTTTCGCACTTCTTGACATCCAAAAGTCAAGAAAGCCCGAGTGCCATTATCTGCACTGTGCAAATAAATTGTATTCTATTCCATTCCATTCCATACAAATACGAAGCAATCCTCCTTTACAAACTTACATTGTGGTGCAGTCGGCTAAACATCTAGGAAGAGTGCTGTCAAAAGCGCTCACTGCTTTTACAGTAGGTGAGTACAATGTGTTTATGTATACCTACCTACTAGAGATGGGCCGAGTAGTAGTTTCACCGAGTAACCGAGTATTACTCGGTTTAAAGCTTGCCATACCGAGTACTCGGCCGGTTTAATTTGAGGCCCTGAAATAAGATCATAACGCGCTGCCAGCAATACCTACTCACTGTAATTTTAGATTAATAAATAATGACTTTACTAATGCATCCCTTTTACTGATGCATCCCTTGAACCACATACAGTTTGTCATATAAGTTGGCGATCCGCAGCGGCCTGGCTGTCCTGTAATTAACCAATAGGAATCTACAAACGCCAGATTAGGAGCTTGTTCATTTACTTAAGTAGGTGGTCATTTAGGTTAGGTACATACTTAAGTTTAGTTTAGTTTTTAGTAAGTTTACATAAAATAACTACTAGTCGTCACTTGAACCGAGTTATTCGGCCGAGTACTAGTATTTAAAAAACCATCGACCAGTACTCGGCCCATATCTACTACCTACCTTATTCTGTAGGTTTAAAACAAAATTCTTACCTCATTCCCTTCAGATAGAGTTCCATAGCTCGATAGAGTAAGGCAGGTTATACGGCTGTTATATTTGAATAACCTACAGTAATAGCAAATTACAGTAGGGTATCACAATATTATACACAAGTGGACCGGGCAGACGCTGTCCTGCCCGCTGTTATCACAACACCTTCCTACTTTCACTGCACTACATCTTCCCTGGACTTCCACTAATATTTCAAGGCTAAAATTATTGAAATCGCTTCAGCCGTTCTCGAGATTTAGTAGTATATGGATGTAACAAAGACGACCATATAAATGTTAATTTAATTTGTGTTTCTTATACACTAATCGCCTGGGCCCTTACTATACGGGAGAATAACAAGCTTCTGGTTTCTGAGTGGACGATATGGCGGAAGATTTGAAGAGCGGAAGAAGAGAGGCCGACATTCTTAAAATACTGATATTACGAATACCAGCCTCTCTTTTCGTTTAGCCAATCTACATTTAGAGCCAGAAGTAAGTATTCATAATGTTATATAACTTTATTTCTTAACCATTTATCATTTTCAAGGAGTAAAAGTATAGTTGGGTACAGAACCTAGACTTAAACTATCCTTTTTTATAGAAAGTATTGGCGATTGACTAACTATGATATACTGGGTGTTACAAAAAAACGGGTAATGACGAAAGGGTGTTGTTATGCTCGTACTATAACTCAACAACTTATCCAAAAAAACTTAAGGCGTATTCTTCAAAAAAAAAATTGGCTCTCCCATAGTAAATCTAGCTGATAAAGTTGATAGATAGTTTTGTATGGGAGGTCCAAATTTTTTTTTGAGAATTCGCCTTAGGATTCTTTGGGAAAGTCGTTAAGTTATACGGGCACAAGAACACCCTTTAGCCATTACCCGTTTTATTGTAACACCTTGTAGTCCCATTCTTTGTATGTAGAATGCCTATTTGTTAGGAAACGAACAAATTCCTAGCGTTTTTTTTGCTTACTTTGTCATAGTGTAAGTAGGTTACTACACTAAAATTGTACTAGGTACAGTCAGCAAAGTACCGATCTAAAGTTCAGACACTAAACAATTTTTGTCAATGCCGAAAATGTGGGAACAGGCCTAGGTGAGAACACCTACTAGTCTGACTGACGATCTGACGATCTGGTGAAGGTCGCGGGAAGCCGCTGGATGCGGGAAGCGCAGAACCAGTCGCGGTGGAGATCCTTGAGGTAGGCCTATGGTACGATGTACCTATATAGGTTAACTATTCATAACTAGCTGTGCCCTGCGGTTTCACCCGAATGGAATCCGTTTTCTACATATACCACAGGAACCGTAAAATTTTGCGAGATAAAACCTACCCTATGTGTTATTTCTGGTTATAATCTATCTTCGTTCCAAATTTCAGCCAAATTGGTCCAGTAGTTTTGGGGTGAGAGAGTAACAAACATCCATTCACACTTACAAACTATCGCGTTAATGATTTGAGTATGATGATACTGATGATACTTCACTACTTTTTAAAACTCCAAGGGGTAAAGAATCGTTTGACGATGTAAATGGTACTCTCTCGCGAGTACTTCATTGGTTCACCGTTAACAATTTATTGCTTAACGCGACCAAAACTAAATGCATTAAGTTTACAATGCCCAATGTCCGACAAGTTCCAACAAGGGTTGTTGTTAAGGATGAACAACTAGTTACTTCAAATACTGCAACTTTTTTGGGAATTACTTTAGATGATAAGCTCCAGTGGGGTCCTCATATCATGACCTTATCAAAGAGACTAAGCTCCGCTGCATACGCTGTAAGAAAGATAAGGTTTCTGACTGATGTTGAAACGGCAAGACTAGTTTATTTTAGTTATTTTCACAGTATCATGTCATACGGCATCTTACTATGGGGCTCAGCTGCAGATATAGAAACAATTTTCGTATTGCAGAAACGAGCCGTGCGGGCTATTTATAAACTTAAATCAAATGAAACACTTAGAGAATTGTTTAAAGAAGTTAAAATACTTACAGTTTACTCGCAATATATTTACGAAAACCTAATTTACGTTCGAAAAAACTTACACTTATTTCCTAAAAATAGCGATTTGCATAACTTCAACACAAGACACAAAAATAGGCTTGCCGTTCCACATTTTAGGCTTCATAAGGTTGGTCACTCATTTATGGGTAGATGTGTATCATTTTTTAATAAATTACCTGAAAATTTAATTTCATTGCCTTTAGATAAATTTAAAACAGTTGTTAAAGATGTATTAATGTCGAAAGGATATTATAAAATTGATGATTATATAAATGACAAAGATATATGGAAATGTTTAAATGCAAATAATTACAATTATTGTAAATCAATTTTGAAAAGAGGCAATGACAATAGTGACTGAGTTTCTTGCGCCGCTTCTTCTCAGCACTGGCCCAAATTGTCTCGAAGCGGTGGTAGGGTTAATTTATATGTTGGGACGTGTAAAAGTGCTAGTTCTTAGCCTAGTTACAGAAATAAATGAATTTTATTGAATTTTTAGTGGGATGACAGTTTTCAAGAGATTACTTACGAAAGTTAGGAACAAACCTGTTAAAGACTACTATAATACGCAGGTCCAATGTTTTATTTTGACGTGGTCCAGTCTAGTACAGTGTCTAGATAAATAGGTTCAATTGACGGGTGACTGAAGCTCGAACTCAAACTAATACTTAACACAGTCCTATGCCAAAATACGCAACGTTGAGGGATAACAATCGATTTTTAAATTGGGTCTTCGAAGTGGCAGCGAATGGGTTAACTAGACACTGAACTACAGTGTTCAGAAATTTTCGATGATGACTTTACGTACATACTTTTTTAAATTACCATCAACTATACATGACCAATGTCTTTGACCTAACCACTTTTGAAGTATTTATTTTAAGACTTTAGCCTAAACATTTCAAATTTCGACCACGCAAACTGTTTACTCTGAAATCCAATCGGAAACCGTTCACCGAAAAATACCGGTTCTTTTAGACCGGTCTTTTACGTCACATGTCCGGTTCCACTCGGTCCCAGTTTATCCCTCCCCCCGGATAGTCGGATTCTCTCAATATACTACAAACATCTGAAAAAAAAACAAAAGCAAAGGCAATCAGTATCGCAGAATGTATGGCCTGCTTCTAGATTTGTATAGAGCTGTTAACACCGCAACGGAATTAAGCGACTTGAAAAACGAACTTTGGGCTTTTTCGCGTTTTGTTTAGGGTTAAGAAAGGTGCGAGTCACGTACAGTGTTATGGCAACATTTTGCAAGGGGTAGGTATTTTAAACGAAAAATCATTAAATTAAATTACTTACCTACTTAATTTCACTTATTAGAAGAGTGTATTTTAAACGATCCTTAAATTAATGATTAACACAATTGGGCTTTGGGCAATGATTAACACAACTAGCCAAGGGTTATGAATGAAGTAAATAAATAGGTTTAATTAGTTATTTCTTGATTTAATCTGAGGGTTCAAAATAAGGTACAAGTAGCCATGCCAATTTTCAATTTTTGCAAATTTGCAGGGCAGATTTAATTACTTACTGACCAATAAACGACGAAGGCTAGATTGTTATGCAGCCTACTATTTTGTTTAGTATGGCATAAGACAACAAGATAACAAATTACTCGTTCCATAATTATTAAATAACACGTCTGTTTTATTTATCATTCACCCACTTAAGTTATTAAACTTCGCACCAAGACAGTGGGTTCACCACGAAACCAATTCAAAGTTTCAATTTGGCGAACGAAACCGTAATTAATTTTGTCTTAGACCTTCCCAACTTGTTGTGTGTTTGTGCACAGATTTACTGACTTACTTTAAGTTAAGATCTTCGTTGTTTTTTGCTTATACTCGGGTCGATTAACACAAGTGGTAAACTTAAGATTAAATTAACTTTTAGTTCAAGTTAAGTGGAACAGTTCGAATACCTGATTTATAACATGATATAATGAAGATCTAGGAGAATGCTAATGCTAAGCTCACATGCGGCTTAAACTAGTTTATTGTATGATATATTATATGAACAGTGTATGTATATTGTTTTGTAAAGCTTCAAAGATTTTTATCTTAGGATTATGTTAGTTAAATTAGAAATATAACAATGCTACTAACTATTTAATATTTAACTATTTAATATTTACATTACTTCTCTTTCGACAGGCAGTAGACTAGATGAATGTTTCCTAGCAGTCTCCCAAGAAAGTTCTTAATTATTCTATGAGCAATCTCTTAATAGGTTGTATTTTTTTATGAACTGTCTGAGATCTATCCACGGTATAGATAATAATGTTCAAACTTAACAAGGCAATCAATTAAACGACGACATACAATAACCATTAACTAGCAAATGCACTCCATTATCGTATAACACAAAACGAGAAAAAACATGGCTTGTAAGAGCGGTCGTCTCAGCTCTATAGCAATACTTTTGCCTTTCTCGACGGGCTAGTACTATCACTTCCGGTTACTATAAAAATGTTTGTGCATTCCTGCAGTTATCATTGCAGTGAGGGACGTCGCACCACTAAGCTTAGACAACATGAGGACCTTTGTAAGTGTAACTTTATTTTTTTAATAATTATTTTATTCAAAGGATACGCGACTTCAAAAAGTTCAAATTCCGAAAAAGGATAACATTCCGTTTTTAAGGAAATCACAAAAAAAATCCAATTGAATTTCAAAAAATATTATTACGACTATATCTTATTTATTTTCCTTTTTTGTACAAATAAAAAACTTAATTTAAAAATTGAAGTCAAAATTTGGTTCTTCATTTACTGATTTCATTTGGCACTTGGCTCAACATGGCCTAAGGCATAAAATGTGCTAGGCTCAGAAATCAGAATTACAAAATTACGTAATTCTCGGCATCTACAATAGAGCCTTTTAATCCTCGCTGGGAGCTGCAAACTTTCCTTTTGAGCGTCCTAAAAGGAACTTTTCAAATATTAGATGAGCTAAAAACTACTCTACCGAGTAAACAAGGCACTTGAAGCCTTAACACAAATTAATTAGACAGTTTTATTCGTGTCGAAATAGAAGACTGTAAAATTAGAATTTATTGACAAACATTCACACTAGTGACATAATTTATACTAACAGTTAAAATTAGGTTAAGATTTTTTTTATTCATGTTTTTATTGCCCTAAATTAGTTATGTCGCATTTTATTGTTTTAAATAAATCGTTACTTTTGCTACGTCACCGTCAAAAAATATTTCAATTTGCCAAAGTGAATATGGATAGTGTTTAATCCTAAATATTAAAAATTTCAAACTAACATTTAAACGTAAAATTTAGTCAATCAGATACGAGTAACTGTGCAAAACCACTCATTTAAAACTACAATGAGTTATTTGATATTTTAGATATTTATATTTTAACCGAACAAATGACAATAATAAACGGTGGTATCAAACCATTGTTTCGTCGTGATTACAATCAGTGTTAAAAGCTTGGCTAACCACACAATGAATCGCCATTGTTCACAGTTTTGTATTAATTAAATTCAAATTATAGTTTAAATATGTAATCCAATTTTTAAAAGACAAAAAAGATACTGAGAAACATAGATTTAAAATATCGTGCAAAAAATTAAAATTATAAATAATTACTGCTAAAATTTCATTGATTCACACTGGTTAGGCAATAAGTTTTCACCGCCATTTCCCAGAGTTTATCTGGAAGAAATTTCTTTAAGCAATAAGGCCGCCTAAATTGTATACTTAAGTTATTGTACTTGAACTTTTCCTGTGATCAGCTGTGCAACATAGAATACTCTACTGCAATATAGAATACTAATATCAAATATTAAAAAGTTGAATTCAAATCATCAATTGTGCTACATACGCTTTTGTATTTGTATATCGTAAGTTTAAAAGTTTTTGCGGGCACTAAAAAAGCGATCCATTTTTTAAAACCATCAAATTGTCAATACTCGTATCGTGTCACCCGAAAAAGCGCAAATAAACGAGTTGACACGTTTTACCCAATCATTTTGTTGGCGTCAACAGAATCGTTACCATGGCAACGGCTTTACGGAAAACTTTTTTTTTTACATAGATTATACACTGTAGCGAGCCAGTGGATTGAAAAATCTCGTCATGCGTATGAGACTTAATAACTAGCTGGATCTATTTGCCTGCTTAATCGTGCGTCTTCGCTTGTTCATTCGAACGACAAGCGTTGCGTCTTTATGTTAGGTAAGGAGGCCACCTTTGAACACTTTTGCAATTTCTGTCATAACTTCAGATGCTCTTGTTCTGAACCTTTTTAATGTTTCACAATGCTTAGTCTAACTATTAGGCTATAAACTCGCAATACCTCATATAACGAAGAAAATGGAAACTTAGCCAAAAAATCCATTTCAGAAGAAGTCAAATGTTGAAGCAGCTTTGAACACGCATTAAAAGTATCAATAAATTCGACGAAATTTTAAGGTTCGAAATTCTCACACTTTTAATTACTAACAATATTAATAGACTCTACATTCGAAACGACAGACATAAAAAATCAATAGCAATATAAAGTTAGAAATTACAAAGTTTTTTTTAGTGTTGTGTCTTTTCGAAATTATAAAATAGCGTTGTAAACGCAAAAAAAAACTTTACAAATATAATTACAAAGTAATTTAATAAAATGATAAAGTAAACGGAAGAATGCCTTACAATAAATAAGGCATTACATCCGCCAAATGTTCATTTTCGAAGCAATAAAGTTGAAATAAAATAAGGAAATTAGCGAAATACGAATTTACTAAATCTAAACTATTTTGCTTTAAGTCTTAAACTCTTAGTTAAAGCATCAAGGCTTTTCTTAGTTCATTATGTAATTTAGCCTACCGTTAGATCAGACCTTCTTACTACTTAGAACGTTTATAGAACCAGTGGTTAATAAACTGGAAATCTGTGCTTGGTATTTTAAGTCTATTTTGATAAAATCGTAAGTGCTTTATCCTAACTACCTCTACTTTCAATAAGGAAGTTTAGGTACTTTTAACTTTCAAGTGATTGTGATCATGATCATGCTACTTACCTAACTTAGCTTTAATCTTAAAGTTACTTTACCGACAAAAATGTACAATCGTATTTTTTTGCGATAATTAGACTTTAGCCAAATCCCAGCTTTAGCAAAAAAAGCCAAAGCCAAAAGCCAGCCTTTACCCACAGGGGGGTTCCTACAGAAGAACTTCACTAAAATATTATTGTATCAAATTTTTTTTTATTAAGTTAAACATAAAACTTAAAAACAATACTTTAAAAGTATTTTTTCTTCCTCTTTAAAAACTAACATCAGATTTTTCTTATTTCATTTTAAAAAAACTTGTAAACTAACTTTTTCTGTATGAAATCAAAGGCTTTTTTATTTTTATTATTTTTATAGAATTTAGTTAATATTATACTGTGCCCCAAGATATTCGCTCCTTACATTAAGTGTCCTAAAAGTGTCAAACTTGCTAAGATGCAGTAAAGCACTGAAATTAAATTTAAAAAAAACTCGTATCCCCAACGTGCTCCTCCGAGATACCGTTGCCGCAACTTGCGACCACTAGCGACCGACAGAAAGTCGTGTGTGTGCCCTGGAAATATTAATAGTCCTCCTGGCCGATTTCAGGATATATTATAGTGCACAAGTGTGAGCGCAATACACAGGTGCACTCACTGTTCCATCACTCTCAAAATTCGGTGCAACGGCAATCCGACATGACCGGAGAGAGATCAGGCGCAGGACCAACGGCTTAACGTGCTTTCCGAGGCACGGGGGTGTAGCACCGCCAACTTCGCGACTCCGAGCTGTTTTTGAGAAATTCATGACAGAAAATCACAGAAACAATTTTGGCTCGACCTGGGATTCGAACCCAGGACCTCTCGGATGTAAGGCAGAAACTTTGCCACTACACCAACGAGGCAGTCGAATATTATTTAACGGCCATAAGCAGTCAGTCCAATTTGTCAAACATTTACTGTTTACGAGAGATAAAAGCCTTAAGTGACCCAACATGGAACAAAAGTAACAGCAATTCAGTTTAAACAGTAATTGTATGCCCAAATATGCGAGCAGGTGATAGTTGTTCAATTATATATGTCTCTTGTTCGTTCGTCATTCGATTTAATAATAATAACATGGTATCCATTCTTACTCGTTTAACTGGTGCACGAGAGGGGACACATTCACTTTCGCATCTTTTTTTTTCAATGTATACCGGTCAAGTGAAGTTTAAGTTTACGTAATGCGGTAATGCTATTTTCGTAGCGACGTGTGGTTCGTTATGTTGTATCTATATTTAGAATTTGGAATGTCTAAGCTTATTACGCTATGAATAACACGTTAACCGTAATATTTTTGTTTTTTTTTTGTGAAATACATGTTACTTATAGACTGATATAAAGAAGGTACCTACTTTTAATCAAAAAGTTTTTGCTTAGATTAAACCAAACGTAGGAAGATAGGGTGGTTGCTTCCTTACAAACCTGCAACCACAACTACATACATACATACATACACAAGTAGGCACGTGTTAAACAATTCGCAGTACTGACGACGACTAGGATTGGAGCAGGTCCATTGTACTCGGTTTAGTAGGACCACACTCGACTAGCTCGTACGTTATCTCCCTCTTTTTGGTTTGATCTAAGATATTTTTTCACATTACATTTTTTTTACGCAATCTTGACTCATCGACAAAAGGCCACAACCGCAAAAAATACGGAATTAAAAAACCGGAACAAATGATTACTTATATGAAACAAACTGTAGTAGTACTATGCAAATATCATCTGATATGCAGTAATTATTCTTCAAAGCTGCGGTTTGATGAGTGTAATTAGCCTTTCTGAAAATGAGAAATGGCTAGAATAATTTGAATAATAGACAACACTTTAAGAATAAACTCATTTGACTATTCTAAGTTAGCTACCAAGTCTAGAAATCAAGAGAAAGCTTTAATTAATATTTAATGACGGGTCAGGATAAGGTTTGCATCCTGGGTACATAAATAATCAAGATTGTTATTATTAAATTACTTCAAGAATAACACAAACGCTCTTGTTCAACTAAAGCCAAATTCCCATTAGAGATAAAGGAATAATTTATTTGTACATTAAGATCACCAGAATTGTTAGTGCCATAGGGAATAAACTAAAATAATCTTAAAGATAAAGCTATGAAACAACTAGTTAAAATTCGATATTTAACGCAGTCACCGACGAAAAACATTGTACAGCAAAGTGTTCTGAATCAGCAAAGTAAGAGACCATTTACTTAGTCCAAAGTTACATCATTCAAACATTTCGAAATGTAGTCCAATCAAAATACCTAATAATAATAAAAGTACTTAAACATTTCATCAAAAAGTTAATAGCGTCTACCAATTTTTAATTATTATACTCGTAGATTATTTTTATTTAAGATACCTAGGAAGGAATCAAACATTACAGTGACGAAAGACATTTACGCAACTTAATTTTTCTGTATATGATTTTATTTGATTTTTCTGACCGCCAACAATTTCAGCAAAAAATGGTCTCAATTAAAAATAGCTCGGTCCAAACAAAAAGACCGTAAACTAAAAACCTAAGTGCAAACTTAAGTAATGATGAAAAATCTAAGTAAAAAATAATCTTTATGTGCGCCATTACAAAATTTTAATGATGATGGCTGAAACTTGTTGTATGTGTTCATTTGCTTTTAATTTTACTCAAACGGAAGTGTGGAAATTAAGAAATAAGAGTGATTGTTTGTAATGAATCATGGTAAAAGTTTTCAAATGTCGGACATTTAATGTCTGGAATAATGTATTTATGTAATTGTATGCATGCACTAAATTGTCTAAGATACGCAAATAATACGGTAGTTGACACCACCAATCGTTGACGTACTTTTTATCAACTGTCAAAACGCTTCTCTTCATAGAGTTTGTATGGGAATAACACACTTTGACGTCACCGCGTGCAATGCCGACTGAGTGACTAATTATCATTTGAATTCCAATTAAAAATCAAATAATACGAACTGCAGAAAAATATTAGTGTAAAGGCATCTGAAATTATGAATTATTTTAGAGAAAATCAGTTTTTGAATATTTCTTTCATAGTGGAAACAAGCCTATTTTGACACATGCATAAAGCGCATGAAAAGCTTCAATCTAATACAAAACGTAGACATAGAAAAAATATAGTTTTAAAAATTCTCGAGTGAAACAGTTTTCGTGTTTGAGATCCTGATATTTCGGCCCTAATACAAGAGCCATGATCACGGGGTAACTGATGAACTTAGTTCTAAAAACAAAAGTTCCCGTATTCAATAACTATTCTGACATAGACAACGACTTTTAATTGTTACTATTTTACCAACCTAGTTGCTCGTCGTGGTAGGAAGAGGGTTTATGATCGAGAAAGGTAATTTACTATCGTTTTAGACATCAACAGCTAATTTATTAAAATACAAGGGGAGCGTATAGGGACAGTGGCTTGAAGAGCAGTTTAGAGCAGTGTGAGATGAATGCGCGGGCGCCCCGCTGCTAAGTCCGCAGGTCACGCGTGGGCGCCGCTGATTGGCAGAAAAGCATCGCGTGATAAGCCGGCCTTCTCATTGGCTTAATGGCTTGAACACTAGTTTTCATTGATCTAAGTAGGATAGGAGGTAGGTCATCTACTCTTTTTTACATTATTTACGATGAACTAGATACATCTACTTAGATGATGATACAATTTGCGGTTACAGATGGCCAGCACATTATATATGCGTTAAATAAGTAAAAAACAAAAGTAAAAAAGATTAATGTCTTGAATCATCACGTGCGCAAATTATAATACAATTTGCGAGTATATCTGACAGGAAATTACAATGTTATGTCATTTAAAAGTTACGTTTTATTGATGGCTAGTTTAAGTTTTGAAAATATTTTTTTCTGTAATTGACAGGATTTACGTTTCTATGCCTTATAATCCCTTAAACAATAGGCTTAGCAGAGGGCTAGAAGCCTGTGTTGAAATAAAAAATACCGATCAGAAATAACGCAGCTTTCTTTAACTAAAGAATTTTCAAAATCTTTTCCGCGGTTTTGAACTCATTCACAATAATGATAACATAAAACAATCAAAACAATATCGCAAACAAACAGTTAAAACCACATGGTAGCTTCGAGACGATATTTTTATAGCATAGCATAGCTTTCGCTGTGCACGATCTCTAATGCTAATCGAAACTTACATAACACTCGTCTGAATGACTGTATCTTCCAGTCTCTGACCTTGACTGTAGTCTAGTGGAATTTTTCGCTAGGTCATTAGGGGCTTTGAACTTTTCGTATTGTAATGTCATGTTGTAAATTGTTTGACGACCGTTTGGTGCAGTGGTCTACATGTCGGACTTTAAAACCAAGGGTCGCGGGTTCGATTCCCGCACAGTACAAGCATATGTGTGCATGAACATGTGTGTTTGTACTGGTCTGGGTGTTTTCTATGTATAATATGTATTTATTTACAAAAAAAAAGTATTTAAGTATGTTTATCCGTTGTCTAGTACCCATAACACAAGCCTCGTAGCTTAATTTGGGACTAGAGAATTGGTGTGATTGTTGTGAAATATTTATTTTTTATTTATTTATAAAATACATTGTTTATTATTGCAAGGTTGTATCAACTAAGATCGTGATGAATACACCGAACTTGAAAAGAAAATAATATTTTTGGTAATAACCATGGATTATACCTTTAATGCTTAACCTGGAAATTAAAAAAGCAGTGTAACTGTCAACTTTTTCGAAGCTGATAGAGACAGAATATTATTTGGATGTATTTGGGTTCCTGCGCTGGCGTCGTTTAATGTAAATTTAATAATTCAAAATAATTCTCTTTTTCAGCAAGATCATGCAACTGGGCCAAAAAGGTTTTATATGTGAATTTGAAATTCTTACAATAAATGAATGTCACTTTTGATATCAAAAACCAACTGATTATGTCAAAACTAGAACTAGATCATGCTGTGTAACATATGCAACGCAAACATTCTTTGTTCGTCGGTTAACCAAAAAAAAGACGAAATAATGGAATCGACAGCGTGAATAATACTGACCGGACGTGGCTTTTGGGGTTCGTTAAACCAATAAGATGATAAAAAAACGTTTCGGTGGTTACCGTACCTATCCTTAAGATAATAAAATAATGTATTTACTTAATTAAGTTTTTAGAAGAAGAAAAATAAATATTTATTCGGTTAATTTATTATTTAGTTTAAATGCCAAATGAATATTTGCATGCTATTATTAATGGCTGAGTAGGCTTAACTTTTGAAAATTTGTAATAACTTCAGTAAGGCAAATAAATTATTCTATTCTTTTCTATTCGACGATGAAAACGATAGCAGCAGACAACTCACCCAGTACCTTATTAAGTGACTAAAATCTTCAAGACTCAACATTCAAACAAAAAAGTATGACTGAATTAATCCATCACGCTTTTTTACTGACAATCTGTGGGATTCTTTTCAAACCACGGCATGACAATTCTATGGATTAATCGATTAAGAGACTTAACTTGTGTATTTTGAGTCTTAATTTAAAACTCAAAATACACAATTTTGAGGCTTAAAAGACTTAAAATACACAAGTTTATTTTATTTTATTTGATTTATTAGGGTACATTTACAGCAGGCAAATTTATTCTGATTTTAAGTAATCTGGGTTAACTCGATTCGAACCAAATAAAATACCAAGTAGAAGAATCATAGATTAACGTTTCTTTTAGTAATGAATAGGATTTTGAGAAAGGATGAAACATACAATCAAACACATTGAATTGGGAATTTAGTGTAACAGAAGTATAATATGTATAAGCAATTTCGTGAAAAAAACCGAAAAAAACATGATTACTCATTAAGTTTCTATGTTTTTTGCATTAATAATGCAAATTTCTTTTCAAATTAAAGAAAAAAAGGACTGCCACAGGCAGGGCTCGAACCCGCACCTCTCGCAAACCGGGCGATTGCTCTAGAACAATCACTCGGCTTTCATTTTTTCTTTAAGTGTGTTTTAATTTTAAGATTACTCATGTTCGTTTTGTTTTGAGGCAATGAATGTTTATTCAAGAATCAGAGCATAAAACGACGAAAGCTCCGTGTGCTCCGTAACAGAAAATAAAAAAGTACTTTTACGTAAGTTAATTAAATGAGGATCGCATTGGAAATCATTATGCAGATGCAGCAAATGTTATGCAACCTCATGTGTAGTTATGTAAAATAAGGAAATTGATACCAAAACTATGTAAGAACCTACTGTTTGATGAGTTAGGTACTAAATAAATGTAATAGCTAAGCACCAGAGTTCGCGTTAGTGTATATATTCTATGCCAGAGTTCTTACCTAGTACGCCATAACATGATACGAACCAAACATGTTATGATCAACCTCACCAATGACCAATCAACCTCAACCAAAAAAATTCAATTGGTTGACTTGTATTTTGCATTAACAAAAATAAGGCGAGAAGCTTTTTCTCAAAGATACTAACATGAAATGTATCTTTATCTCCGTTAGGTTATGTCGCTAGTGTTGTCATCAACTTCGAATTGGCTATACAAGTTTTACACAAAAACTTTGAATACTGCGTTATTTATTTGTCGTAAGGCTGTTTATGTCACTTTTTAGTTTAAAACAGCCGAAACGTTGTTTATTTAATGATTATACCTATAAGGCCACCACTGTAATCAGAAGCAATAAAAATTGAAATTACCTCTAATTTGTGTACCATTTTTTAAATCTACAAATAGTTTTAGTCTAGACAGTTATCTAGACTTGTTATTTAATCTTCAACTACTTTCATCACAGTTCTCAGTCAATTACTTTCGTTAATCGGATTACGACAGATAGAACCAAACGTTAAAGATAAAAGTGTAGAAATAACTTCAAGTGTAGATAGAGTATTGGGACAAAATTCAACTTGACCGTGTCCCAATTTATCATAATTCGAAAAAATTGGGAATTAACAATTAAGTGGGATTTTTGGATAAAAAAAATAGTTATAAATGTACATAAGCTATATTGGAAATAGTACTGGTCATTTATTTTCAATTGAAAAAAGCGTCAATACAAACTGGTTGATTTTGTCAAAGAGATTTGATACTTCTTTGATTTTTTCATTCTACTATTCATGCAAAAACAAATCATTCAATTTTTTGTGCCACTAATATGACATAGAGTGAAAGGATAGATAGGTAATATAGAAGCTGCAATTTCATTCAATAACCGACCATCGACCTAGATCAACGTTCATAATAATACAAAATTATTTTTGGCAAGGAAAGTGACCGTGGGGCGATTCCGGTCGCTTTTTCACTTTTATTTTCCAATTAGTGCTCTAAACAGGTTTTTGTTAAGCTTAACTAGGTCTGAGTTAAAGTAGTGCAAGTGAAGTCTTTATTTTTATGAAGAATCAGCGGGACTTAAGATATGATTGTCTTTTAATTAAGTGATCTAACTTTTACTGATAGATTTTTTCTAGAAATTTTTTATTGAATGAAATGCTTGCTCGATTTACTAATAGAATAGAAAATGTACCTTTATATGGTATGCAGCAGTTGCTATAATACAAGGCCTGAAGTAAAATTCTGTTCCACTGCTTCTGGTCAAATTGTGGTCTGGTTCTTAGGGAGTTAGCCTCAGCGCTTGAGCTAAAGTTCTTCAACATGAAACCATCACCATTTTTCATATCTGGTTTAATTGTACTGAAATTCCACAACATTTTATTAAATACGAATTCTAACTACAATTGACTCACAAATGGGACGTCCCAGATAATTCACTGAACTTCTCTATTAGTGCCAAAAGATGAAAAGACAAAATCTTAACTTTTTTTTTTACCTATTACAGTGAAACCAATTTGTATTGAGGCATTTTTTGTTTTACTCTCATTACGCCGAGCTTCATCTAAATGTTAATTAGGTTTTTGAGGAACAGTCTGATGAATAGCCCAATTTAGCCCGACTTAAATCATGGAGTGGAATTTTTGGGCGACACGTATTTTACAAGGAATTCCGTCACAAAAGTGTAAAAGTGAGGTTTTAATTTCTTCGTCAATTTTATAAGGATTCTGTTCTTGATTGATCTGACGAGGAGAAAAATTACAGTCTGCTTGTTACACAGCTCATAACACCTAATAAACGAAACGAATGAACTGTCATCATTGACAATTCTATTGTGGCAATAACGATCAACTAGCACTTTTCATCAACTGCATCCTAGCGTTTTTCACTTCGCGAGGTCACTAGTTATTTTAATTAACACATGAAATGTCATCTTTTCAGGTGTGTTTGTTAATGGCGGTAGCCGTGTGCAGAGCTGGCTTCGAGACCAGCGGCCACGGGAACGGAGTTGACGAAGGGGGTTCAGCTGGGGGGTACGATTACTCAGCCCCACAAGGGGGCCACGACTTTGGGGGTCAAGGGGGCCACAGCTTCGGCGGCCAAATTCAGAGCTTCGGGGGCCACGATTTTGGAGGCCAAGGCGGACACGACTTCTCTGGCGGACAAGGAGGCCAGGACTATACTCTTGCTCTATCCCACGGAGGGGGCCAAGGTCATGATTTTGGCCAGTCTTTCGGAGGTCAACAGCATGGCTTTGGGGGTCAACAGCAGCATGGCTTTGGGGGCGATTCTTACCTTCAAGCAGCCCACGATTTGGGAGGCCAGAGCTTCGGTGATTCCGGACATGGTGTTGAGATGACCGGTCATGGGGGCGATTCTGGTAGCCAAGGTGATTTCGGCGGTCACAGCGACTTCAGCGGACACGGAGGACAGTCTTTCCAGTTGCAAGACCATTCTGAAGGAGGCTTCGGAGCTCACGCTTTCCCTGTTGGCGAGCACACTGACGTCGAAAGCCCTGTGGAAGTGCCTCTCTACAAGCACGTGACCGTTCCAATTCACAAGCCCATCCACATCAACGTGCCTAAGCCCATCTTAGTCGGAGTACCCCAGCCTTACCCTGTGAAGGTCCCTGTGAACAAACCCGTAGCTGTACCAGTTGAAACCGAGATCTCCATCCCAGTGGAGAAAGTGGTCCCTTACCCTATTGTCAAACACGTGCCTTACCCAGTAGAGAAACACGTACCCTACAAAGTCGAGAAGACGGTCACCGTCCACGTACCCCAACCTTACCCCGTCAAGATCCCCGTATACAAAACCATCCATCATCATAAGGGTCACTATTAAGACCTCGATGTGTTTGGTCTGTGTGTCTGTGTGTGTGTCCCGTGTAAATAGTGTTTGTTGATTAATTTTAAGTCATTTTCAACTGTTTATGTTGTAGTTGATTTATTTATTTGTTGTTTTTTTTTGTTGTTGTTATTGTTGTTGAATATTATAAACGAAGACTTTTATTAGTTGTGAGTTTTAATAAGTTTTATTCCTCCTAATACGAGTAGTATCTAAACCTCGGTGATTGAGTCATACTAGTCCCAGGTTCAATTCTCAGACAGAAAATCGTAGCTCTATTTCTTTATTTTGTCATGGTTCTAGGTGTTTTTAGAACTTTTACAGCGTTGTTGTTTATTTAATACGAGTTGTAGATCTGAACAAGTCAGTTATTTAAGGCTTATTATTATCGAGGCGACTGAAAAACTAATCGGGTATTACTTATTGGCATTTAAAAAATAACAGGGCAATATTTAAATAGTTTGGCTTTAATTTTGTTGGATAACCCGCAAAAATGAGCCCGAGAACCCGAGAAATGAAACTCTTACATACAAGACAATTCATACTTTATTTGCAGCTCAGGTCGCATTATGAATTATGTTAATCAGATCTCAATTCTCTTAAAAATAACCTGGAATCATTTTAATTGAATTTTACAATTTATGAATGCCTTTTTTTACATTTTAGTTGCTTCCAAGTTTCCGTTAACAATAGTCGAAATAAAAACTCGATGTCAGTTTAAATGAAACAAAATCCATTTGAAGGATTTAATGTTGATAGTTTTTACTTAATACTGTATACCATCGTTGCTGCCCATCTATTTTATTTGCTTACCACTTTGATCATTTTGTAAACTAGATCTCAGATTTATTAGTCGCCGCTTTAAATACATGCCGTAATTTAAGATACTATTTTCAATATACCTACCTCTCTTACATACAATTTAATCTACACTAATATAATAAAGCTGAAGAGTTTGTTTGTTTGTTTGTTTGTTTGTTTGTTTGTTTGAACGCGCTAATCTCAGGAACTGCTGGATCGAATTGAAAAATTCTTTTTGTGTTGAATAGACCATTTATCGAGGAAGGCTATAGGCTATATAACATCACGCTGCAACTATTAGGAGCGAAGTAATCATGGAAAATGTGAAAAAAACGGGAGAAATTATTCATCCTTGAGGGCTTCCGTTGCGTACGCTGCGAAAACGGTTCAAGATAACAAAAATATTTGTATGAAAGAATTATTCCTCTTAAAATGATCTAAAAAAATGTCTGCGACAGTATATGTCTATCTTTTAAGATCAAGTCACTAGAACCGTTTTTGTGGTAATCAAATTTGGTGGAAATCTATGCATTATTTGTTAAGAGTTGTATCAACGTAAAAATATTAATCTTTATCCAAATAAATGTGTTGTTGATTAAGAGTATTTAATTGTGAACAAAATTGTCTTTGACTTCACTTAATTTCAATGAATATCTTAGAAGATATAACAATTTTAAAATAACACCAATATAAAATTCACCCGCGCCGCATGATGTGCAAAACATGACGCTGCAATGAAGAAAAGCGTTGCTTGCTAGCGACGCGGAGAGGGGGGTGTAGCTCTACGAGGTACCATAATGAACCAAAATTAGATTTAATTAATGACCAGTTGCGTCATATCTTCACGTCGACCCTGCCGCTGTGCCTAAAAAGCCGGTTGTTTGACCAATGCGTCTTACCAGTCTTAACCTACGGAGCCGAAACGTGGAACATGACAGTCAAGCTAGCTCACCGACTACACGTCACTCAGCGTGCTATGGAAAGGTCTATGTTGGGGATCTCATTAAGGAATAAGATCATACGACATAAGACTAAGGTAACTGATGTTGTCCAAAAATGTAGCAAGCTAAAGTGGCCGTGGGCTGGCCATGTCTGTCGCAGAACCGACGAGAGGTGGAGCAGGAAGGTTCTTGAATGGAGACCACTCTTAGGTAAACTTAGTGTGGGACGCCCCCCAGCTAGATGGACAGACGACCTGAAGAAGGCAGCTGGTAGTGACTGGATGCAAAGAGCGGGAGATCGTGCGCTGTGGCGGTCCTTAAGGGAGGCCTATGTCCAGCAGTGGACTGATACGATGAATGACCAGGTGACCGCGTATAATAATCTGGGACGAATGTTCCATGGTCCATAGAGCTCATGTAAAGGGGCTAGATAGGACTCTTAGAGATATAAGAAGCTGTGATAAAATTATCAGCATAAAATTACTGTTATAATCGCGGGGGACTTTCAACAAACATTGTAAAGTCTTGCCTTTAAAATACCCCAATATGGAAGTTAGTGAACATCTTAAAATTAACTACAAATATGAGAGCACATTTGGAGGGGAGGTAGTAATTGTCCTCCGGGCCGATTTCGACCATGGCGGCCAATCTTAACAGAGATCAGCTAACTACGCAGGAGATATTATTTTAGTGCACAAGTGTGAGCACAATACACAAGTGCACTCTCAAATTGCACTGTTCAATCACTCTCAAAGTTCGGTGAGACGGCAATCTGACATGACCGGAGAGAGATCAGGTGCAAGACCAACGGCTTAACGTGCGAACCGAGGCACGGGGGTGTAAAACCGCCAACTTCTCGACTCCGAGCTGTTTTTGAGAGATTCATGACAGAAAATCTCAGAAACAATTTTGGCTCGACCTGGGATTCGAACCCAGGACCTCCTGGATGTTAGGCAGAAACTTTGCCACTACACCAACGAGACAGTGGTGGGAAGGTAGTATAACTTTTCCTTCAAAGTTACTTTTAATAGGAGACGGGAAAGTACCTCACTTTGAAAATAAAATTGCAATTGAACGAGATTAAGGATTAAGAGTGAGAAACATTGACGACTTTATATCGAAAGTTCACCCTGAAATAAGCGAAATAGAAAAAAAAGAACATCAATGGATGTGTCAAAGTGCAATATTGGGAGTGAGAAACTGTAGCGTAGACGAAATCAATAAAATAATTATTTGAACACAAGTGGCCTTCCCCCATATTCCCTCAAGTTAAAAATAGATGCCCCAATAATTTTACTTAGAAATCTTAAACCACCGGGACCTGACTTCAAATCTAAATCTTCGCAATATGTAACGTGATGGTTGCAATAGTTTAGACTGGTTTAGCAGTTGATCAAACAGTGCTTATATCTCGCACCTCAATGATTCTAAATTATTAACCTTTTAATTTTAAAAGAAATCTATTTCCTGTTATGCTATCTTTCGCCGTTACAATTAATAAATCACAGGGGCAAACATTTAAACACACAGGAATGAATTAACGTCAAGACTGCTTTTTACACATAATGTCGCGTTGTCAAGATCAGACCTACAAACGCGTTGCGGACAAAACTGATATGTTCTTCTGACATAAGAAAATAAAACTAGAGAAATAATTAACGCAGAAGTACTTTAAGCTAATTATGTACTTTTAAAAACTTAAAAAATGAATTGTCTAAAATAATAACAAAAAAATAAATTTTCTAAAATAAAATAAAGCCCCAAAAAAATATTCCACGCGGACGAAGTCGCGGGCACAGCTAGTCTTACATATAGCCTGGGGCACAAACTGGATAATCTTAATAAATGTTAGACAAACTGAAGACATCTTAATTAAGAGGAAAATTAATATCTCTCGCGTCGGAGGTTTTGCTGTTTAGCAGACGAATGTGAAGGAATATAAGGCTTGGAGCACATTGGTAGAGAATTGGTATTATTAAATATATAAGGTTGCCTGAATTTTTTAATAAAAATACTTATAAATCTTAACCATCATGCAGGTTCAAAAATATACCCGATTCATGATAAATGTACTTATACACTATTTTCGCATTGATTAAAAGACGATATAAACTAAAAGTCATAAAAATCACTGGTATGCCGCTGGTTAGACTGATTAATATTTTTAAACTAGTCTTTGCGACTTCGTCCGCGTGAAAACCCTTTGTTTTCACAGTCGCGGTGGAACGGGATAAAAAGTATCCTATGTCCGTTTCCTGGTTTTAAGCTACCTCTCCACCAATTTTCAGTCAAATCGGTTCATCCGTTCTTGAGTTATAAATAGTATAACTAACGTCTAACACCACTTTCTTTTGTATGTATAGATATTGGTATAGTCACCAAACAAATCAGGTCAGATGGCTTGGTCGACAGTATCAGTTACGCAGACGATATGGTGTTGCTGAGCCTTTCAATCGCTGGTCTGCGGAGATAATTTGGAAGGTATGTAGCGTAAGGAAGAGTGAGGTTTTTATATATTCTTCTCTATTTTAAGCCATATAGTTACTGAGAATTTAAAAGACAACAGTGACATTGAAAGAAAATGAAGAGTGATGGCAATTCGTTGTAATATGTTGGCACGTAGATTCGCGCGCTGTAGCTTAAAGGTGAAGATACCTTTTTAAAGTCTTTTTTCAAACCCTATACACGTGCAATCTGTGGGTCGATTATACGCAGCGGGCTATCAAAGCGTTCAGAGTGCAATACAACAGCATTCAGGGTGCTAGCGCACGCCCATACAGATGGCTTCCACACAGTGATGCGACGCCGCATCGCTTCTTTGATATACCGCGTGCGCGGGAGCTCTTACAGTATCCTTAAGGTATTTAGTAACAAGCCAGATTGCTCTGTTCAGTATCACTGGATGCAGGCACAAGTACGTATTCCCGGTGTAGGTAGGTACTTAAATTAAAACAAATTGTAATTGAAATCTTTTATGTAGCTGTGTAGTAATTTTAATTTTTAATCATTCAATATTTTTTATTCTTTGTAATGTTTTTTGAATCAATCAAATCTATTTGTTTTTAGTATTATAATATGTATAATATAATTGAAATGTTTTAATTTATTTTTATTTATCCTAATGTAGTAGCAATTTTTTTTTTGTAATACCTAGTATGATCCCGTGTAAGATGAAGTAAAATGTGTCAAATATTTTATATTTATTTATTTATAAAAATATAACCACGTACGTACAACAGCATTAACATCCTCGCATCGGCCTCAAAGAAAAAAACCCGTCTTGGATTGACTTAAAAAAAAGATTATCAGTTGTTTATTAAGTAGTAATTTTCCGGTTTAAGTTTAGTTTCTGAACTTCTACCAAATTCTAAGATTACGAACTAGGTATCTCGGAGATCAAGTTAGTCCTTTGGAATCCGATTATGCACGTCCGAGCATGGAAACCGGCTAATCGGAAAGCCTTGTTCAAGTGACGATTGTACACAGACATCTTGCGAATGCCTTGATCACATGTCGCAAGCAGAGACAGTGCAAAGAACCAAACACTGTACCAAATGTAAAGAAATAGTTACTGATTTTTAGGGTTCCGTACCTCAAAAGGAAAAAACGGAACCCCTATAAGATCACTTTGTTGTCCGTCCGTCTGTCAAGACCGTTTTTCTCAAGAACGCGTGGAGGTAACAAATTGAAATTTCTATATGATACTTAGGTCTATTGTCCCTGGAAGCTGTAGAAAAATCAACCTTCTAAGCCAACGCAATCAAAAGATACAGCCAATTAGGCCGCAAATTTTCGAAACTCGCACGGGAATCAAAACCTACAGGGTACTTCCCGTAAACTTAGAATCATGAAATTTAGTACGAAGTCACGTCTTATAGTACAGATATAGGAAAAATTACGAAAACCGTAAATTTTCAGTTTCATCATATAAAAAAAAATGAATTTTTTTTGACAATTTTGAAAATTTCAAAGTAGCTAACTATTCCTTATCTACAGGTTTGTACGGAACCTTCAGTGCGCGAGTCCAACTCGCACTTGACCGGTTTTTTTTTATGAATCTTGATCTAACGATCGTATTGTTATTTTGGAAGTATTGACAGCTCCAAAAGAAATATTAACATGGTATAAACAGTTATTGTGAAAAAAACGTTAGGGTTCCAATGACTCTGTGTCTTCAAATTTTTTTTTATTATATCGTTAGTCTGAGCATATGAACATACATAATAAAATCGATATGCTCAGCACAAAAACCAGCCTAATAAGTACTTTTCTGAAAGTAAATCCTAACAGCTGCTTTTCTTAACTTTTTTGTTTATACGCCTAAATACGCCTTCTAAAGTATATTAATCCGCTCCCGCTGTTGTGTCCTAAGCTTATTATTATTACTAAAACAACGTACAGTTGCATGTCATGAATAAACTAATTTGCGTTCTGACGCAGTGTACTAACTGTCTGAGTAGAGTACAATGTACGTCCCTCGGGAGGGCTTATTCTAGGAGAGTACTAAGCACTAAGACAATCAAGAGGTCATTAGCCCTGACGAACGTGAAATTATCGTCAAGACTTTGGTGAAAATTGTAAGCGGTTACACGCGAGTGACATAATTATTCTACAAAAATAATAATTATCTTATCAAAATAATTTGTGACACTCACGTCACTCATATACGAGTATAGCTGTCTAATGGTGAAAGATTTTTATAAATCGTCACAGTAGTTCCAGAGATTACTCCCTGAAAACGTATAGACTAAGTTTCTTGCGCCGCTTCTTCTCAGCACTGGCCCAAATTGTCCCGAAGCGGTGGTAGGGTTGATTTATATGTTGGGACGTGTAAAAGTGCTACTTATGAGTCTAAATACAACAATAAATTGATTTTATTGATTTTTATTATAAACTTTGGCGGGGCGACCAGACCTTGGCAGGAACCCTGTATGTTAGATGTTAGCCCCTGATAACATCGGCAGAAACTGAAGTAAGGAATAGGCGTGCTGTGATAAGTATTTTCGTACGACAATAATTCGTTATGCCCTGCACCCTCCGCGTCACTCCGTTATATCGAAATAGTTCATTGTCTCATGATCAGAAGAGCTTTAGTTCAAAACAACAAACAACCCTTTTTCTAAAACGTATAGATTAGAACTTACTACCGTACCGCAAGATTAAGTTTTGGTTAAAAAAAAATGTATGCAAACCACATGTAAGTGTTGCGACAAACGTGTCCGTGGCGATAAGGTAAGCTTCTAAGCTCTTAAGCTCGGACTAGACTTAAGGTAGCTTAGTTGAGAAAAGCTTATCACATCTCTGTAGGATACCGCAGTATTAAGATTTAATACTGTGATCTTTAGCGAGTAAGGTTGAGAGCTACCCAACAACTTCGATCCGCCTGAGAAAGCCAAAGCATGGGGACGAAACAAGTCACCTTAGATCGAACCAACTTATGTAGAAAAACTATTAACTTTTGAATGCCCTTGCAATTTTATCCGACGGTTAAAGCTAACTGATTGATTCTTCTTCTTTAACTTAAGAGCTGCGCTCTTGTCGGTGGAGTAATCGCCATTCATTCCTTTTTTCTGCCTTCTTTTTGACCTCCTGGTACGACGTGACCCTGACTTTTTCCTTTACTTGGTCAAAATAACTTCTTCTAGGCCTTTCTCTTCCCCTCTTTCCTTCTACCTTTCCTTCTTTGATGTTTCCTAAGAACCTGTCATGACATGACAACACGACATGTCAACTGATTGATTAGGTATTAAAAATAGTCATGTGTCTCTTAATTGGGTGAGACAGTCCAGGGCCCATAGAAAAAGTAACATTGCATTTTTTTCTATTTATTTAGGACAAAAAACAGTCTTACAATGCATTATTATTAATACGGTAAGTTACACAATATAATTTTATTGGAGGACCAACAACATTGTCCACAAATTCATATTATAAGATTAAAGATGTTAAGAGCAAACAATACAAATTGAGTAATTGGTATTCAAAATGCATAAGAGAAGTTAAGTTAATGAGTTCAGAATTGAAACAATCTCACTCTTGAATTTGCTTAGTTGCATTCGTTCTCAAAATGTAATGTCAATTCTACATTTAACTAACGAAGCAATCGCTTGTTCAGTCGATCGTTTAAAAGTCATTTGTCATTGTCAAGGGGTCCTGGAAAATACTTGTGAACATACAATACAACAAGGTAAAGTTATGTCATGTAGGTAATTCGTCGTCATGATACTTTGTTACTCAGACGCTACCGTTTTCCTGTTATCTAATGAATAATTTCTAGGAAGTCGCACCGAGGAAAGATATATAGCCTTTGGAAGGTTTTCGGGCGAACTCGTTTCATTATGCTTACACGAGTGTAAATGTAAATTGGACATAGGTACAGTAGTAACGGTGATAAAGATAACTAGCAGGACTTCAAGAACTTTTTGACGTGACAACGTCTTATTATTTGATAGAGCCGGCTGCACGCACCAAAAACATGACTCATGCGGCGCTACCTTACTCTGAGGCGTTCCATTTAAGGCTTGAAGTGCAAGCGAGAGCGCGAAATGAGCGACAAAGAGGCACAATCTTAGGACGTTGTCACGTTCAACTATCGTCAGTAAGCCGACTTTACTGACACCCGATTTTTTTTAGTTACAAACGGACCCCGCAGACGTGGCCTGCCCGTTGTTTATTTTTTTTTCTATCCGCAAGAACCTTCCTCGTACTTTAAGGAAAATACTGGGTGGCGACCAAAATACGATACTTGACTGTCTGTCTCTTTCGCTCTCACGTCTTAACTACTGAACAGATTTCAATGAAATCTAATACACATACATGATGGTAAAATATTTGGAAGAAATTTAACGTACATATATGACTATGTTTGTGTACCAAATTTCATCTAAATCTGTTCAGTAGTTTAGGCGTCAAAGCAACAGACAGACAGAAAGTCAATTATTGTATTGTGGTCACAAACTTCACCTGTATAAAATTACCATGTAAAGATTAATAAACAAAACGTAACTGCGAAAGCTCCTACATTCGTAAAACAAAATTAGCATTCATAAACCGATGGATTTGTCGAAAAAAACAGGTGACTCGGTACCGAAAAGCTAAACAGTAATTATTATTAATTTCCGTGGAGAGAAACTATTTGAAAACACGTAGTAAATACCTTTCAAATATGTCCTAAAATATGTAGTGGTAGGCTCTGAGGTAATATTTCAAATTTCAAGAATGTAAGGATCGGAACGTAAGCAGACTCCAAGGACATTCTTCGGTCTCCAAGGTTTAGGGACGTCTACTATAATTTCATATCTATTTCTTAAAACTTTTTTAAACAGTAAGGAGTCTGGCATCTTCTTTCTTTCAACCCCCAACGAAACAGAGAGGTGCTATAGGTTTTTGTGTGTTTCTGTCTGTTGCAGACAGAAACACACAAATTGCTGACATGGAAGATCCCGAACGGATGGACCGTTTTCAAAGCGTTTTTTTTTTGTTCGAAAGATAAATTAATCACGGTGGTTCTTT
Source organism: Pyrausta despicata (assembly GCA_963921415.1). NCBI lineage: Eukaryota > Metazoa > Arthropoda > Insecta > Lepidoptera > Crambidae > Pyrausta > Pyrausta despicata. The sequence goes on along the minus strand of OY992867.1, from coordinate 4,755,332 downwards.
GCCATAGCTGGTGAAAATCCGTTCAGCCATTGAAGCTTACCAGCTTTTTTCCTGGCTCATGTAAGGGGTTTATTAAATTATTTTTTTGGCTATTCTTTACCTCTTTTTTTTATTAAAGTTTGATATTTAAAGCCCAGGGCATACTTGTGAAATACTGTCGCTGCAACTCGCGTCGACTGTCCGCGATTTAGCTGCGGCTATTGGTTGAAATGAAACGTTGTCAACATAACAAACATAAGTATATGTTGATTGGCTGTTGAGCCTTGAATATACTTTTGCGCTCCTAAAAGCTGTTTTTGTTTTGTAAAAATCTTACTGTTACACCAAAAATGTATTGTAACAAAACAACTATTTTTGAAACATATTTTTTTATGTTGTATTTTAAAACTAGCTCAACAAACAAATCGTTAAATTTCAGAGAATACCTTTCGCATATTATCCAATTTTTATCAATACATATATGTAATAAATCTGAAGAGGAATAAAGTCTGTTCTTAAGTGGGGACTAAGGATCGACTACAGAACACATTCCACTACTTTTTAGAATTTTTATCTGTTTGTCTGTGTATACGTACGCGCATCACCTGAAAATGCCTTAACAGATTTAAATAAAAACGTTACCTATTTGTCAAGAATACTCCCTGCCAGGTTATAGGCTAAAATTTATTTTGAAGATCTGAAAATCTGAGGAAAAAAATTGGTTGCCTGTAAAGTCGGTATACGCGCGAAAGTTTTACGTGACAACGACTCTGAGTGGTAAAATAATTTTAATGTGAATATTCATTCGTATAACATGAACCGGTGTGTATGCCTATCTCTCTCTCTCTCTCGCTCTGTCTCTCTCGCTCTGTCTCTCTCGCGCGAAACGTGAGCGGAGCAACGTAACACAGTTTCTTGAGGTGTCACCCGGCAAACCAATTTATAAGACGTTGTCACGTCAAAAAACTCCAACAGCTTAGCTTAACTGTAAGGGTTATAAATATGACGCCATCGGAAAAATTAGTTCGCATGACGAGCTCTTTTCATCTCCATATCAAAAATGAAGATCTGGAGTACCTGATGTGACACCCAACAGTTTAGCTAAACGGTTAGTAGTATGAATATACTGCTTAAAGAAAAGTTGTTCAACGTAACGAGCTATCTATGTATACACATAATAAAGCTGAAGAGGAAAAAGTCTGTACTTGGGGGCATATTATTTTTAAAAAAAAGGTCTTAGTATCGACTACCGAACGCGGGAACTAAAAAAGGGATTTATTAAATGTAAAAATCCCAAATTTGTTGGTCCGTTAAATACCACCCACACAAAATAATGTGCCCTGGCGCTACCATTGACTTACAAGAGTATTACACAAATTACTTGAACAAAAATCGGCCACTGTTAGACCTTCGTAGCTTTTGTAAATACGGAATGGGTACTGGCGTGAAAAGAGGATGCATAATTAATCGTCAGACCTTCGTCGTCCTTCGTTAGTTAAAACAAGTTAATTAGCAAAAGAACGTTCCGTAAAAACTCAGGATTCGAGAAAAATTGCGGTCAGTGCTGTATTACAGTCGATATTTCGAAAAGCTCTTACTAGTAGGATACGTGGGAGGAGCAGAGGCAGATCACCTACTCGATGGACGGACGCCATTATCATAGACGTGTTGCGCTGCAATAATAATAATAGTCCTCCTGGCCGTTTTCCACCACGGCGGCCAATTTCAACAGAGATCAGCCAACTACGCAGGAGATATATTAGTGCTCAAGTGTGAGCGCAATACACAGGTGCACTCACTGTTCCATCACTCTTAAAGTTCGGTAATACGGCAATCCGACATGACTGGAGAGAGATCAAGCGCAGGACCAACGGATTAACGTGCCAACTTCCCGACTCTGAGCTGTTTTTGAGAAATTCATGACAGAAAATCTCGGAAACAATTTTGGCTCCACCTGGGATTCGAAACCAGGACCTCTCGGATGTAAGGCAGAAACTTTGCCACTACACCAACGAGGCAGTCGCAATACCCAGGGAGCGATAAATCTAGCCTGCAACAGAAATGCCTGAAGAAGTTTGACACGAGACGCTAACTATGGTGGTCACGACCCTTAGCCATGAGGTCACGACGAAGAAGAAGGCAGTCAATATTATCAGGGTCCTTCAGAAACAACGAGGGACACATTTTTGTGCAATCGTCTAAGTCAGTCAGGTTTGACGACTCTTTGAACTACGTACGTCTATGTCAGTCAGGTAGCCCTTTGAGCAGACCCATCTTTCCCACTGGGCACAATGTGCACGTGCCCAGGGCCCCGCGACCGTTTGGGGCCCCAGACCTGATGCCATGCCATACCATATTATGACCAAATAAAAATAGCTACTCTACTCTCACCTGAAAAGCTGGCCCATCGCTTGCAAAGTTTAGTAAATTTCAATGTATAAGAATTGTAGATATTGTATATTTAAAATTCACTGTGCTAAAGAAAATCATCGGTGAATTATTTTTATTTTGTGTCGTTGTTTTTGCATGTTCTTTTTTCATTGTGACGAAATAGTGCTAACTTGTGGTCATAGCATAGGGGCCCCATTATTCTAATGTGCCCAGGGCTTCTAATAGGTGAAAGACGCCCTGCCTTTGAGTTACGTTCGGATGAATCCGGCTCGCGTAACGAATTGACAGGCTAGTAGTGTTGGCAAGATCTTCCCACTGTGTCAACATGTTTGTGTATGCTGCCGGTATATAAATTCAAATGTAATTGTCGATATCATTTTTGGGAACTGTTCGCAACGGCTTCATGAAAAAATATATCTAAGCGCCTCTTTAGCCGTTCGGTGCCTAGGTAACGTTAGAATTATAATTAATTCAATGTGTGTTAGGTATTCAAACTAAAATACAAAATTCACATAAAGAAATCACTGTTAATGACAAAACTGTTTTATCAACAAGACTTCTTGACTGTTCTATTCTATTATCTATATAGACTATTATCAAAGTAAATATTATAATATTATATTTGACGATCACTTTAGTGTAATAGTCAAAAAGTTGACTTTTAACCAAGAGGTCGCGGGTTCGATCCCCGCACTGTACAAACATTTGTGTGCATGAACATGTCTGGGTGTTACATATGAGACCTATTATAACTCACCATAGTTAAAGCCTCACAATAGCAGGTAGGTACAACTTCTACAAACCGGGTTTGCGGCGCCATTAAAAGTTGCCTGTAACAGGCCATCGTCATGTTATCACGATGTCCCGTCCATTGGTTACCAGGAATATCCGGAATTCCAGCCACATTTCCATGGAAATTCGTCGTTGAGTTGTGAAAAAGTCTAACTGCGACCGGTCCGCCCGGAAAACTCTGGAATTTGAATAAAGCGCGCGTTTAGATCGGGATACTCAATAGTGATGTGGGTACAATATCGATAGATATGTTTTTTTTAATAATTGCACTGTGATATCATTATTTAAGGCCTTCATACGGCTTGGCTCGCTAAAATCGCCCTATGAATGGGTATACATTTATCTCAGTACGTAAATAACTTAAGTTACTTTGTTTGTTTTTCCCTTTTACTTTATGTGCACCGCCTGAATTTTCTCTGCTTGGCCCTATGGTTGACTGGTAGAGAATGACTTCGGCATTAAGTCCACCATTGTACACATGTTTGTGCAGAACGTAAATAAATAAATGAAAATAAATGGGTGAATGCACAAGTACGATGTAAATTGGTTTTAAGTTTGGCAATGTGAACAGCTTGTTTATTGGATATCAAAAAAATATCGGCCTTTATATCTCGAAAATAAATATCGAGTAACAATAAAACCAGAAGTGTTCATGAATTAGATTTTTGTGGGTACCTCTAACTAACCCTACCATTGTATGCCGCGGTTGTTGATGTTCCCACATAAAAAGATTTTGTTTTTATTTTGCTACGCATAAAATATTGTGACCTATATTTGTTTTTATAGTGGTTTTATTGGCACTTCATTTCGAAATGTATCTATCTAAACGTACCTATAATTGTACATATCCAAGCTGTGACATTTCTGTGGCTGGTTGTTGGTACCTCGTAGGTAGGTTAACAAAATAAATGAGAAAATAATAATTCTAAGCTACCATTGACAAAGTAACATAATCATACTGTATGGCCCCCATCAACCAAGCATAACTTAATCTGGTGTAGGTTCTCATTATTATAACTTTTTTTACTCGATCGCTGGCTATGTTTTTATATAAATTAAAAGCGTTACAAACCACATCATTCATTAGCAACAACAAAAGAACCTGCTTCGGGTAAAAAAAAATTAGCCACAAAACCCAACCTAGCCAACCTTTTTTGGTGTTTTTATATTAACTCTACAAAAAGTGCTCCAATTTATACAAAAGGCGATTGTTATTCGATAACTAGGTCGCCGGGTGTTCTTAAGATTTCATTCACGTAATCGTATTGTGACTGTGAACATGATGTTGGTAAAATGCTTTATGTAATATCGATTCAGTCAGCATGGGTTAGGTAATAAAATTGATTATTTTTAGGCTATGCAATATAAACTATAATGGTACATTTACTATCTTACTGCATTTTACCTGAATAGGTACAGGCGAATGCCTGTCACGACGACGACTACAAAATTAGTATTTTTTGTAACTTTTAAAATAATAAAGATGTAACATTTTAGGCGTTCTTATCGCTTAGAGCGATCTCATCCAGATAACATACAGGTAAATGAACATTATTAATTTATTACTACCAAAATTTGTTTATCATTTCGCAACCCTGTATTTTTTTTGGGGAGGAAATGCTTTATGCATAGGTACCCGCTGCTATGGCTGGATATGTGGGACTCCCTTGTCCAGTCATTCCGCTTTTGGTGCTCAACGCATGCTATCCGTTCCTAACAAGACTTTAGAAACAACAAAAAATCATCTAGCTTTTAATTAATTTATAGATATCGATTAACGTATTTTCCCATTGCTAAAGGCAACATCTGGTCGGCCTTTGAGCGAATGTTTCAGAACATTTGACTCGTCGGTGCTACGTACAAATCTTTTTCCGTTTCTTATCCGTGATTTATGCTGATTTTGGGCATGGGACAACGTTTCATAAAATCCAATTGAAGCTATTGACTTTATGACAAGGCCTGTGAGTCACGACTGGCACCGATTTGGCCCCGTAAGGTATGGGGTGAGCACGATTTTTATCGTAACGTAATCGTATAGTCCAAACGTCAGAAACTGATAGTTTCGCCATACAAATTGACAAAAAAACACCCCATGGGTGAGCACGAACAACTATCGTCACGTATTAGTAGCGTTTACCTATCGTTAACTTGTCAATTTGTATGGGGAAACATATATTTTCTGACGTTTGGACGACATGAATACGTTACGATAATGTTTGTGTTAACCCCACCGGACAATAGTTGACTCGCTGTCACTCACGAGTTTCCTTTAAGGTAGGCGTCCCACAGTATCGTACGCATCGTACGCAATATTTTATTTTGCCTTGTATAGAAACTCATACAACAGCATTCACTGATCCGTACCCTGCGGATCGCACGGCAATGCCGACACGCGAAGCGTACCGATGACGTCAAACTGAATGCCGATCTACAAAATTCAAAGGAAAGTGGCATCGGCAATCCGATTGGTGTTACTACCGTCGGCAATCCAATCGCTTCCGATACAGTGGATGCAGTGAACAGTTAATCTTGCGTGCGATGCGTACGATACCGAGATGTGGACGCTTGCCTTTAACGGCAACAGTACCTATATGCTACCGGTCATTGGTTTTTTAAGGCCAAAATTATTGAAATCGGTTCAGCCGTTCTCGAGTGTTAGCGAGACTAACGAACAGCAATTCATTTTTATATATAAAACTAGCGGACCCGACAGACGCTGTCCTGTTCGCTGTTTTCGCATTTTTTTCCCATATTTTCTAATCGTTTAAACCTTCCCTGGAGTTCCACAAATATGTCAAGACTGAAATTATTGAAATCGGTTTAGCCGTTCTGGAGTTGTAGCGAGACTAACGAACAGCAATTCCTTTTCATATATTAGGTAGATAAACAACCACAAATTAAAGATCAATTTTTTTTTCGTGGTTGAATTCCCATGATTGAGCTTCTGGTGTAACTTCTTACTTACTTTTTTAGAATTGTAGTACAGCAGATTCAATGAACAGATGTAATGAAGTCGCCTAAGGGCCTCTGGCCAGGCTTAACGACTAATACTATCGATATTAACTAGGACCAACAGCTTAACAGCAAATTAAGATGGCTCAAAGCTGTAATTTTGTACCTATTCGTTTATAACTTAAACATTGTTATTATTTTTTTACTATTCACATCATATTTCCAGCAATATGTAAGGCAACCTTTACTGCGGAAGTGAATTTAACTCACTCGAATTTTTCTCAAGATATTTCCAATGCAATAATATTACATAAGCAAGCAGACCACTAACTCTATCCCCAAATCCAAATTGGAATAAGTTTATTTGAAAAAGTTAGATTGAATTTTATTCCGCAGCTTAAAACGCTAAAAACTTACACCAAAGATGATGGAAAAGATCATCATCTTTGCTTACACAAATAAAATGGGCACTATTGAGGCCTGAATTACCTAATGAAACTTTTACAGCTACATGAGAGATTCATCTTTTATTTTTTATCAAAACTTCAATTTAACAAAATAGATGCATATTCTTATACTGTGGTATAAGTATCAGCAACTACAAAATACAAATTATTTATTTATCACAATAACACCAGACGCCTGATAAAAACTAACATGCAATTTCACAAATACTAATATTATTACCCAGCTATTTATATCAGGTGCTTGTTTTTTTTTTTAACCCATTTCTTATCGTGTGTGCTCTTGCAAAGTTTAAAGCGATGCAAACATGTTTACGTCGTATTTTATTTACATCACGCATGCTGTAAATAAAACGTGCAGCCTCCGTAGTAAATATGCTAAAGGCTCACGCGTCTTATTATTCACCAACACGGGACATAAGCAGGGGCGTTCGTGTATTAGACACGTACATTGAGAGTCAGGTTTTATTAAGAAGAGAAGCTGGAATGGTGGTTTTTAGCCCCATTGTAAAAGAGGGTGTATAAGCTTGAACCATATGTCTGTTTGTGTGTTGTTGTGTCTGTCTGTGGCATCATAGCTCCCGAACGGATGGACCGATTTCAAAGCGTGTTTTTTTTTAATCAAAAGATAATTTAATCATGGTTGTTATGAGCTAAAGCTAGTCAAAATTTTTTGACGTGACAACGTCTTATAAATTGGTTTGCCGGGTGACACGTCAAGAAACTGCGTTACGCTCCGCTCACGTTCCGCGCTCACAATGAGAGCGAGTGAGAGGCACGCGTCCCTTCGACTCGGGCATGGTTAGCCCGCCTAAGAGCGAGTGAGACAGACATAAAAAGTGAAAGGCACGCGTCCTTTCCACTCGAGCACAGTTAACCCGCCTAAGAGCGAGAGAGACAGAGCGAGAGAGAGAGAGTGAGAGAGATAGGCATACACACCGGTTCATGTTATACCTCTCGGTAGAGAGTAGTATATTCCTTGTGTTATACGAATGAATATTCACATTAAAATTATTTTACCACTCAAAGTCGTTGTCACGTAAAACTTTCGCCCGTATACCGACTTTACAGGCAACCAATTTTTAGCTTTAGCTTTTTTAGCTGCTGTTCAGATTTTGACTCAAAATCTGTACAGCAGTTGAAGCTCATTAGCTTTTTGCTTTGCTCATTCTGTGTTTTAACTAAACATTACTGAGAATGGAGACTATTTGATAGCAATTCTTAAAAAAGCAGCGCAGATCTTCCACCGGTGGAAGACGCGATGCGACTAGCACGATGTCAATCGCGCTTCATCTCGGACACGATCATACAAGTACATACCTAGATTTGATATTGTCACGTCACGACACTCGCGAAGCTCTGGTCGCGTTTGTTGGTCACTTAGAACAACCGGTTAGATGGACTAACGACATTAAAAAGATCGCAGGACGAAACTGACAAAGAATCTGAGAATTTTTGGGAAAAGCTATGTTCAGCAGTGGTGGTTTTGCTGCTGATGTTAAGTTACTTACACTCATCCCATCACTCAATTACTTTAATAATAATAATAAATCTTTATTTTCTCATCACAAACACATTTACAGTTGGACAACAATTGAGATACAATTAAATGAAATGTTTGTGTGAGACTGGTGCCTATGCTAGGTATAAAATACCTGTGTTACAGGTCACCACTTTATTAATACTTTAGATATTAATACTTAATATTAATATCTAAAGACATTGTAAACATACCAATCACCTTAGAAAAGTATCCGACTTTGCTGGGCAAGGCTTTGAAGGCTCTTGATAGTCTCCAAATCTTATCAAAAGTAAAAGTCTATAAAATTAATCTATGGGTCGTTTAAAGAAGTCTAAAAACTGCGCCTGCATCATTTTTATGAGCACGTTGCTCATAAAAACATTCACTTTCTTGTGAATGCAGGAGTCGAAATTACGGACGGGTTCTTAGAAAATGGGTTTCTTTAAACTTTAATTCATAGCATGAGAATGCAATAATTTTAAAACCTAGGATTTTGCATCTGTAAATATGTTTCCTGCATAACCTGCATCAAACTACAAGACAGACACGCATTGACCGCTTTTTGTAAAGGTCAATAAAACGTTATTTATTTAGCAGCTATTTCGCTTGTAACATATTATGTAAAATAATTATAAAAATATCTTCACAGCAACATAATGGCGCAGAAATATGTTGTTATAAATATTTTAAATAGAAAACTTTTCAGATCTATAGCTACTTTGACGACCGCTTGGTGCAGTGGTCTACATGTCGGACATCGTGGGTTCAATCCCCGCACAGAACAAGCATATGTGTGCATGAACATGTGTGTTTGTACTGGTCTGGGTGTTTTCTATGTGTATGGGTTCCTGGACGCCCATACACTTTCTTGATATAGTTGATATAAGTGAAAGCAGTAAAACACTTGACACTTGATGCTTGATTGGTTTATTCTTGATGATGTGTGCACACAATGAAAATTGAACGTAAACTGAGCTAAAGCAATTAATAAAATAAGCGCCTAAATTGTATAGTCAAAGGTAAGCGGTTATAATGAGGTCGCAATGTGCGATGTAATCGTACACTATGTATAATATGTATTTATTTACAAATAAAAGTATTTATGTACGTTTATCCGTTGTCTAGTAGGTACCCATAACACAAGCCTCGTAGCTTAATTTGGGACTAGAGAATTGGTGTGGTTGTTGTTAAATATGTATTTTATTATTTTTACTAGACGTTGCATGGGTATGAGGAAGTTAATAGAATACCTTATCTATCTGCGTTGGATTGTATAAAAGATATCAATTCTGTGTTAATTAACTGCTGTTTTGCTAGATTCTAATTCTAGTCCTGTCTGTTCTTTAACAAAATTTAGAAAAAAAAACTTTTCATTCAACTTCAAAAACACAGTGTCTTTTATTTAACTAATGTTTTTATCGACTAATGATTAACCAGGTTTTCGAATGGCGACCGCGTACTGAGCGACCTTCCGTGAGCAGACACCTTACAAGGTGGACCGACGAACTGGTGAAGGTCTCGGGAAGCTGCTGGATGTGGGAAGCGCAGGACCGATCGCGGTGGAGATCCTAGGGGCAGGCTTATGCTCAGCAGTGGGCGTCGAACGGCTGATATGATGATGATGATGAATGATTTCACATAATTTTTAAACTATGAACTAGTTATGAATTTTAAAAACCTCGAATTCGAATTTGAAAGTATATTTCCTGTATAACCTGCATCAAACTACAAGACAGACACGCATTGACCGCTTTTTGTATCCCGTTATTCGTCATAATCAATGACGTTATTTATTTAGCAGCTATTTCGCTAGTGTATTTTACATAATATGTAGGTATAATGATTATAATTTTGTTATAAATATTTAAAATGTAAATCTTTTCGGATCTATAGCTACTAGATGGTGCATGGGTAAGAGGAAGATAATAAAATACCTTATCTATCTGCGTTAGATTGCATAAAAGATATCAATTCGATATCAATTAACGGCAGTTTTGCTGGATTTAAATTTGTACTAAGTCCTGTCTGTCCTTTAACAAAATTTAGAAAAAAAACTTTCATTTACATAGCTTTGAAAACACAGTCTCTTTTATTTAACTACTTTTTTTTGATCGACTCATGATTTAAGGACCGATCCCGGTGGTGATCGTAGGGCCTTTGCTAGCAGTGGGCGTCGAACGGCTGATATGATGAATTATTTGACTTAAGTATTTGTTAAACTTTAGTTCAGAGAACATCGCATCCAAATTCGAATTTGTGTAAATCCTGAAAATCCGCGAACCAGAAATTCCGCAATGCAACGAGATCAGGGTCGCATAGTCTTTGTCCTTCGCTAAGCAAAATACCACTTTATCACATCGCAGTAAGGGTGTGGCTTAACACAATTTGCATGGACTCCAGTTAGGTTTATGAGTTTATGATTTATGCGGTGGACGCAGTGCGCATTTCATTCTTTTCGGTTTTGGACAAATAAACTAGCTAAAAGCGGAATATTTACTTCACTTACAAAAGCACTAGATGTTATTTACAACTACTACTGAAATACTTATTCTGAGTAGGTACTTCTGGCGTAAAAAATGATTACTTATCTATTAAATGCATGGTCTTTTGTGTCTTTAGAATAAATACGATTTATGTTGTTTTTGTTTGTTAAGTTAAATGTGTTTCCTTTGTACCGACTCGACGCTACTCTAGTATTTTGTAGGTCATATTTTACAGACATTGTCAAAAAGATATACCTACATTCCAGCCCAGACTGAACAAAATCGGAGACGAAATGAGCGGAGTTTTTTGAGGATGTTTTTTAACAACCAATAGAATTAAGTTATTTTTATTTTATTTTTTAATTTTGTTTTTATTCAGGAAATCAACAGCACATTTTGTTTGACATATGATCATGTGTTAAGCATAAAACTAATTATAGATTTCCACAAATTTACATTTCGAGTTGGAGTATTTCCTACATGCGATATACTACTAATTTCATTGAAAAAAATACGAAATGTTCAATTAACGACATTCCATAGTTCGAGTTTTTTCTAGATTTCGGAGACTACAAATTGTAGATTAAATTAAATCGTTTAATTACTTGTTTCAAATAGGCTCAGTTTCGTGGAACAAGGTTGCGAACCAAAAAGACTCGACTATTTCATCATTAAAAATAAACTGAATTTTGAAAATTCTTTGACATATTTCTTAAGAAGAAGACTAAATCTTAAGCATAATACAAAAATATTTAGGTTTCTTTAAGTTCAAACATTTACATCAGACATAGTAAAATGTTATATTCAGACTTAACTCACCTTCTTCCTATAATACCTTTAAGTTTTCCCCTTGCACGGCGTTCTTAGCCCCGTGATGTGATAGGGCACGACGACACAGCCTTCCCAATGGGAAGAGGGGATGGTTTCATGCCTAAGAGTGTCGGGAAAATATTGCCATTTTTTTCTATTTATCTAAAAAAATTATCACGGGTATCAAAATTGTTGTAAGATAGTTATCCTCAATTATTATAATTCAATTTCCAAAACTTAGTAAACCTTTTGTTGTTACTGGATTTAAATAAATAAAAAACATCTGCCACCGACCCATAGACTGACCAAACAATCTTTAAAAAAAAATACCCTTAAAAATGCGTCTGTTTCACAGCGACAGAAATGAAACAACTTGACAATTTGTGACATCTTTAAGACGCAACTTACGAAAAGATCAGAGCTAAATAATTCAGGGCGAATACGTTAATTAATAACGATAGCATAATAAAATGTTTTCCACGAATTAAATCGTTATCTACGTCGTTATTAATTGACTTTGAAATAATATTTGAATTGTTGTACAACAATCGAAGCGAGGCAATTAATTAAAAATTATTGAAGTTTTATTATTCAATTCGACGAGCAAATACGTATTCTTAAATTAGAAAACAGTACCAAACACATGCTACTTAGCGTGAAGATTTTAAAACACTTGAAACAACTTAATTTTTACTTGACGTCACGAAAATTTGCGTCTTTTTACTACAATGAAAAGAAAATGCGTACGTGAAATAACTTTTTTGATTCAGCTAATACCTACTTAACTTTTGTATAAATTCATTCATTTGTGCATAGTTTAAAAATTGAGTCTATTAGTTTTTTTTTCAAATAACATACGAGTAGTTAGTTGCCTAAGATCAAGCCTTGGAATAGGGCAGTTTATTACCAATCGTTGACGTACTTTTTATCAACTGTCAAAACGTTCGTCTCCATAGAACTTGTATGGGAATAATAACACAACTTGATGTAATCACGTGCAATGCCCATTGAGTGACTATTTATTAATTTAAATTCAATTAAAAATCAAATATTTCGAACTACGGAACAAGATCAATAAATGGGGGTCGTAAATATATTTTAGAGAACATCAGTTTTTGAATATTTGTTCCAAAAATGAAACAAAATAATATAATAATAATTATTATTATTTGGTATATGACATTGAATAATGTAAAAAAATATATTATACCAAATTTTTATTATGACATACTCATAGCAGTTTCATGATGATACTATAGAAAACGTAGGTAGGCATTTCAGCTTTAAAATTCCAATTACACAGATGGTACCGACACGTGACATATTTAATTTATTGTCTGTTTTAATATAAATATTAACGAAGAATAATACGTAGGCAGATGTTGGTATAAAAGGACTAGCAATTTCAATTATTGCCACAAGATTTGGATCGACCAGTTGTACCTACTTACTTTTATAACTAAAATGAAGTCTGTGAGTATACTAGTATTTACTACAATAAACTATTCATTCCATTGGATACGACGAAAAACTTTCATGTTTCGTTTTTTATTTGATTGTCAAAGGTAGTGTTTGTTTATCATGCGGTATTTCATGGCTTGGACTTCTACCGAAGACCGAGTAACTTTACTTTTAAGAAAATATCGTCACGAATTATTTAAGGTTTACTTCAAAAAAATTAATAACAGCATTCCGAGTGAAAAACTACGAGTTTTATTACTTACCCAAGATTTTTTGTTTCAGATAATATTTGTGTGCTCACTCCTGGTTTCCCTGTCGCTTGTCTTGGGAGAAGAAACTTCTGCTCAAGCCTCGTCATCGGATCCAAGCAGTGTATCAACTGTAAGTTCTTTGCCATCTACTGATACAGCAGTGCCCTCTACTGTTGTAGCAGTGCCATCTACTGCTGCCGTAGTGCCCTATTCTGATGCAGCAGTGACATCTTCTGGTGCAGCAGTGCCATCTACTGATGCAGCAGCGTCATCTACGGGTGCAGCAGTGCCGTCTACTAATGCAGCAGTGACATCTACTAGTGGAGCAGGCTCATCTGCTGATGCAGCAGTGTCATCTACTGGTGCAACAGTGCCGTCTACTAATGCAGCAGTGACATCAACTGGTGGAGCAGGCCCATCTGCTGATGCAGCAGTGTCATCTGCGGGTGCAGCAGTGCCATACCCATACAGCCAAAATCCTCTGCAATACCAGTACGCTCAATATCTGCAGTATCTTCAATACCAACAATATGCAGCTGCCTTAGCGCATTCATCAGCCTACACTTCTCACTCCCAGTACCCTGCAGCTTACCAGTACCCATTGGCTTACAATTATCCAGGAATCACTCAAAACTATGCAACAACGGCTCAACAGAACCCAACATCCGTTCAACAGTATCCAACAATCGCTCAACAGTATCCATCAGTTGCCCCACAGTATCCATCAGTTGCCCCACAGTATCCATCAGTTGCCCCACAGTATCCATCAGCTGCTCATCAGTATTTGGCCTCACTTTACTCATCACCTGCCCACTATTCTCAATATCAGTACCCCCAAGTAGGACAATACCCACAGAGCTCATACTATCCTCAGAACGCTGTAGCGACCGCGTAAGAAGAGTAACATACATTGGTACGTAGTTTTACCATAAATCATCCGCCAGGTTTAGTACAGCTGTTATTAAATACAGATATTTATAATAAGCAAGTGATAAGATGCCAAACAATATTTATAAATTAAATGTTTATAAACATTATTTTACTCTCAAAAAAATAACAGCCCAGATGTAGATGTAAACTTTTTAACAATACTAATCAGAATGCCAAACTTGTGTTTTTTTTGACGATCAACATATTGTCGCACATCTAGTTATTTTAGGTCATAAATGTCAAAAAATCTAAAATTCCGTTAACTATGCCACGACTCTCCTTCAAAAAGAATTTATGGAATGCTTAAAGATCGTGTTTTTTATTTTTTTGACATTTATGACTTTAAAGAACTAGATGTGCGTTGTATTGGTTCTTTCCTGAAGTTTCTGGTCCGAATTATTATCAAGCATTGTTTATTCGTGTGTAACACCGTCCATCGCAACAGGCGAACGCCAGATAACGGCCCGTGAGCCAGAATTAATTAGCCAACTAAAAACTTGGCTCGTTTTGCTTAACAACGACCAAGGAGGAAATAAGTGTTTGAAATTGATGAATTTGATTTTATTCAGTTTTTCGTGAGTTAGAACTATTTGAAAGTGTCTACGCGTTTTAAGTTGCAAATAGTGCCACACAGAATATAGAGATAATTAAAGTTAAGTTGTTGTGGACTTGTGGTATCTCCCTGCTGCCAGCCTTTTAGAGTTTTTGTTCAAAACAGGATATTCATAAATGTATAGGTAGGAGGCCCCAATATTTCCAGGAGCCCAATAGTAACAAAATCGTAATTGAGTCACGGTAATATTATTTATTTTTATATTTTATGAGTATAATAATATTACCGTGATTGAGTCGCCTGTTCTAACAGTTCTAGTAGGTATTGACGAAATGTGAAAATGCGGCAATTCAATTACGATGTTCCTTTAACCGAACGTTGTCTGGAAGAGATCGCTACAAGCTATAAGGCTACGTCCGCACAGGCAGGAGATTTGCTTAGCGCCTAAATCAAATCAAATCAAATCAAATTTATTTATTGTGGAACACAGGTACAAAAAGCTCTTAATTAAAGTGACGTCTCACTGTGACCTGTCTTATCAGACATACAATATTACAGTTAAGTATAGTTAATTTCGAAAAATACCTATAAATTCAAATATATAGATACATGGCAACGTTAACAGTTTATATGTTTTAAAAATAGGAACACAGCTGTCTCTATAATTTAAACCAAACATTGACCTTAAACACCTTTTTTGGGCCTTAAAAACTTTATCCTTATCCCCCGAATTACCCCAAAATATAACACCGTAATTTAAATGGGGTGTGACTAAGCCATGATAAGCTACTAAAAGAATTTTAATTTTACTTTTTTTGAAATTCTAAACAAAGCATAAGCCGATTTGTTCAATTTTATACAAACTTCTTCAACGTGAGGTGTCCAAGTTAATTTAGTGTCCATAGTAAGCGCCTAGTGCCTAGCGAATCACTAAGCGAGTAACTCAGTAAAACGAACGTTTTAGAATCTTCGCGAACGGCAGCATTGCGCGCTTGGCGCCTAGCTAGTCGCTTAGCGTGTATCGAAGTGAACAAACGTGATGGTTTTTTGGCGCGAGGCGTGGAGCATTTTCGCTAATGTGCCTACAAACAAATGATCAAAGCACCTCAACACCGCAACCCACTACGCAAGCCACCTTCAGTGCGGCCACCGTGTATCCTAGCAAGTAGCCAGACGGCAAGTCTCGAGGCTCTAGGCGCTAAGCAAACCTCCTGCCTGCCTGTGCGGAAGTAGCCTAAGACCGCCTAAATTGCACATCTTTCTTTGTTAAACTTGTCTGTAATTTTGTTTTGTGTTGTGGGTACAATAAAGTGTTAATCTATCTATCTATCTATGATTTTGATACCATTGAGTAGCGGAATTGGCTCCCAGTTAGATCCTGTGATATTTTCTAGCCGAGTAACTAGTTGTCAGTTTAACTTGCCGGTGGACGCTCCTTTATTAAATAAATAAATATACAACAACATCACATAGGTACATTGATCTGACTCCGTGGTAAGTAGCTTAAGCACTTGTGTTACAGATATCAGAATCAACAGTGGTATTGCAAATAAACTTAAATAAATACATAAAACAGCCAGACCAGTACAAACAGACATGTTCATGCACATAATTTTTTGTACAGTGCGGGGATCGAACCCACGAATCTTGGTTAGTAGTCAAATTCTAGACCATACACCAAAGTGGTGGTGGTATTAAATGTTCTCCGAACTCCGTTCTACTCGCAACTGTACGGTTTAAAATTACTCTAACCATTACTTTAGGAACAAAACCAAAAATACCATACCATCCACAGACGGTTTATTGCGCGGTCTAACCGCAAACAATCTGGTTGTTTATTAACTTAGAACTTTGACGAACAACATGGCAAAATGGCCGACTAACTTCAAGTGGCTTCAAGTGGCTTGGAGCCACTTGAAGTAAGTCGGCCATTTTGGATGTTGAACTTATAGCGGAACCTTTGATTAAATTATATTAACGGAGGATATGATACGATCTTAAAATATGTGTTCAATTTGTAATTGTTGAAAGCTGTTCTTCGGCTCCACAAAGCACCACAACAGCTTTTTTTAACCGAGAAAGATAAACCTAGAATAATGCAAGGTAGCTAAAAAGTGGCGAAAGTTTTTCGGCCGAACTTCGAGCGCTATGTTGCATGGCGAGCGATTTTCGGCCTAAGTTCAAGAAGCGCTATGTCGCATGATTTATTTCGTATTTTATTCTCATCAATGGTCATTTCTCTCTCATCATCTCAATGGTAAATAAGTTAAGTTCGCGATCGCGAATCATTATCGCGGGTATACAAAAGTCTGGAGACACGTCTTTTCTAAGGTATTGTGATATTAACACCTACCTACCTACCACCATCAAATTGTAATTACCCTGAAATAGAAAACAAAAGCTACAATCCTGCAAAATCCCAGCAAACAGGTGTGAATCTTCGTTGCCAGTCGGTCTAATTCTGAAATATTGCCGTGGCGATGGCGAACGAGTAGAGATGTTCGAACAGTTGTTGCTCAAGTCCGAAAGGTCGGATCCTAGATTTAATATCGAAATAAACGTGGATACAACAGGACGTCAGTGTAAACACAGCAGTAGGTATTTTTCTATTTTAATTCAGCTCCAACATGAGTACAAATGGCCTTCTCTACCAGTAATCCATGGACCAAAAAGAATAATTTTATAGATAGGTATGTTATGTTTCGAAAATTAGATAAGTTATTATTATTAAATAAACGTTTTTAAAATATAGATAGTATTCCTTACGAAGGGAATTCGTTCGACAAATGGATAAAGATAAAAGAGGACCAACCTGGATGCAGGCGGTTTGTCCTCTCAACTTGTCATAATCGTTTTAAGCTTTACGGTTACTAATACAAGAATTGTATTTCATTATGATAAGGGCCGGAATATAGGGAACTCATAAAAAAGAAGGTACATATTCGAAATCCCATTTACAAATAACTATTTTTATACTCGACCTGGAAGCCTATAATATTGGAGTAGGTACAGCACTGGATGTCTTGTGGCTTGTGATGATGATGACGTCACGCGTCTCCCCGTTCAAAAAAAATGTTAAAAGCTCATCAAGTTATGTGATGACCTTCTTTGTTTGCCAAGACTTAAAAACATATACGTGTTCGATTGCCAGACAAGAAATGATATTTATAAACGCCATTTCATGATTTAAAATAATATTGCTACTTAGGTTATTTATTGTCATGTCACAGATAATAATATTGAGAGTTGAGAAAACGAAATATCCGTAGTATCCGAAACCTATAATGGTGCAACTCTTAGAACCAGGATATCCATTTAAGCTGGCTACGATATCATTTCCTTTATGAAATGAACGTTATTGTTTATAACATTTTAATCTGTTTCAAGATGTTTGTTTCCTAGATATGAAGTTGATACTATATGATTTTAAACTTCCGCGTTGCATTTTAACACTAACTTTTGGTTACCCGATAACCAAAACGCTAAACGCGAACTATTTTAATGAGTATTACCTATATACTATTGGTATTGATGTCAGTGTTGTTTGTCACGGTACTAACATTTTTAATAATAAACATGTGAGGGTGGAACTGGAAAATGCGGCCGCCCCGAGCAGACGACTCCGCACGCCACCAGTCAGCTCGTGACCACGGCTGTGTGCAATCCAGCCGAAACTTCGAGCAGTGAGTACCTAAATACTCATTAAAATAGTTCGCGTTTAGACCCGATAACCAATAGTAAATGAAGTTGATACTTTTATTTATTTATTTATTTACTGAAACTTATGAACTACCATTACAGATTTATCTATTTCGCTAGCGAAGAGACCATATAAAAAACTAAGTGCTTATTCGTAAACCTACTCAAATATTCTACATTTATAATCGCTTGTAAATAGCGCAGCCTTTATTTTTAAAAACTGAGATTTCACACTGCGAAGTTAACTTTTAACCAATTGAACAATGCTGGTTAAAAGACTTTGTAACACAGCAGCTAGCCACTGAAGCGCGAATGGAATTTATTTTTTTACAAATATCAATCAATCAAATTTCACAAGTATCAATTGAATCAAAGAGGTACCTATAATGAGATATAGGTACGGCCCGGTCGCAAGCCACTCTTCAGACAGACATTAACACAAGTCTCTTGATATTTGCTACTATCCAAACGATACCCGGTGGACGCGGGTTCGATTACTAACAGACGAGTAACAAAAAAAACTGTAAAGAAATATAATCAAAAAGTAATATTAAAAAACAAGTAAAAGTAAAAAAAGTCAAATCTGTAAGTGTAATTTTTTTTGTCGAATTACATTGCTATTGTTCTAGAAAAATGACGCTAGAACGCGGCAATTACGTTATTAAGACCATGACAGATTAAAACTTTACAGGGATAATTTATTAAGAAAACTTTCTATAACCTTTAATCTTCTTTTTTTGAGTACAGTTTTTGATAAGCAAGTTTTTAATAAAAGTTGAACTGATTAGTGAATCCCCGGTTTCATAACTCAAAGAGACGACAACCTGGGAAAAAAGGTTAATTTCGCGTTATCGCGTTCAACCAACAGGTGTTTTTAAGAAGAAGATATCTGGTATGTGATTTATAAAAGGATATCCTTGTGGCTTGCACAAGAACCCAACAAGTGTTTAAAAAAATTTGGTACGTAATAGTCTCCCTGGCCGAACAGAGATCAGCCAACTGCGCAGGAAATATTATAGTGCACAAGTGTAAGCGCAATACACAGGTGCACTCACTGTTTCATCATCACCCTCAAAGTTCGATTCGGTTCAAAGACCAGAGAGAGATCAGGCACAGGACCAAAGGCTTAACGTGCTTTCCGAGGCACGGGGGTGTTACACCGCCAACTTTCCGACTCCGAGCTGTTTTTGAGAAATTCATGACAGAAAATCTCAGAAACAATTTTGGCTCGACCTGGGATTCGAACCCAGGACCTCTCGGATGTAAGGCAGAAACTTGGCCACTACACCAGCGAGGCAGTCAATTTGTACGTATTTGTCTTATAATTTAATTTTATCAAACTTCTAAATATATGTATACCTACAATACCTACCTATCTGCACTGACCAGCCAGACCGACTGAATACCGTATTTATTTCATGTAGGTACTTCGTCCGAATTGGTACAATTAAATTTATCGCACGATAAATCCAGAAATATTGCTACCGCAGATCCGTCATTATTCGTCGACTTAAAATGACTTAAATAAACATATTCACGGCCCTTTTATTGAACATAAAGCGTTTAATTAATCGTTATTGTATTAAAACGATTCGCTTCGATTTTTTTAATTTGAAAATTCGATTTGATTGTAAAGCTAGTATTCGGATCAACGCGACCGCGAGATCGCGTTTAGTGACGTCACGTCACGACACGTTAGGCTACTTCTAAAAATGAGTCGCGCAGATCCGAATGCTAGCTTATGGTTGGATGGAACCCCAACATCATCAACAAAGGTCGAATGCTCAAAATGACACAGCTGATTGTCTTATCAGGGTTAAAATCCAAGCTGGTACTAAATCAATAAAGCCTGTAGAGACGCTAGACGTGCTTTTTGTGTACATGAGTCTCCGATCATTTGTTTCTTAATTCAGTACTGTTATCTACTACTAGCTTATCTATTCTGTGCCCTCATTAAAACGATAGCTCAGATTACCGGAGAACGCCTGACCGCGATACACGACCTATCCAATACGAATTCGGATTATTAATTCGGCTTTACGCCACTAGAGGGCGGCATGCGAATTCTAAATTTAAATTGTCCGTTGCATTTGCATAGGCGCAGCTGGCGCGGGGTAAGGTGACAACGTTCAATGCTGTTACTGAGGTTTTTCAAAATATCTGTGCCGCATGACGACAAAACTGCAGTGCTGCGTAACTTTTTTTTTAAATAAGAGTGCTGATATTATGCAATGAGCAACAACGCTGTACAGCTACTTTTAGGTAGATTGATTGCAACTTTTCCCAACTATGATAAAGTAGGTTCCTGGTAAATCATAGCAGACTTATATTTTACGAATCGGGCTATTAGATGCTAAGATTCTTGTCCTCAAATTGGCAGAGGAAATGTTTTAACATCAAAACGTGACAATAAGATAAGCAAGAACGCAAGTGCTTCAAGGCGAATGTTCGGCTTGGCTGCGAGCCGATCGGGCGCGATCGGGTTGAGTCGCGAAGACGTCGGTATTCGCTGACGCTCTCCATCCACGAAGATACCGACAGATCGAGAGCGATAGATGATACAAAATCTTAAAAAAAGTCCCTCAAATGTCATAAAAACTGGCCATCCTACAGGACATTTCCATTCCACTCGGTATCGGCGACGGTTGGCGTTTGGCAGCCGATAAAATTTAGTTCCGATACGGCGAAGCACCACCTGCATTTGTTTCGTGGACACTTTTAACCGACTTCAAAAAAGGAGGGTATCAATAAATTTAAATTTAAATTCTTTATTTCGGACCATCAATTCGTAGTGAATATCCATCGATGATATAATAACATAATCTGGGACAGTGCGATATTTTTAGGGTTCCGTACCTCAAAAGAAAAAAACGGAACCCTTATAAGATCACTTTGTTGTCCGTCCGTCCGTCCGTCTGTCAAGACCGTTTTTCTCAGGAACGCGTTGAGGTATCAAACTGAAATTTCTATGTGATACTTAGGTCTACTGTCCCTGGAAGCTGTAGAAGAATCAACCTTCTAAGCCAACGCAATCAAAAGATACAGCCATTTAGGCCGCAAATTTCCGCAAATTTTCGAAACTTGCAAGGGAATCAAAACCTACAGGGTACTTCCCGTGAACTTAGAATCTTGAAATTTAGTACGAAGTCACGTCTTATAGTACAGATATAGGAAAACCGTAAATTTACAGTTTCATCATATAAAAAAATATTTTTGAAAAATATATAAAAATATATTTGACAATTTTGAAAATTTCAAAGTTACTACTCCTTATCTACAGGTTTGTACGGAACCCTCGGAGCGCGAGTCCAACTCGCACTGGACCGGTTTTTTTTCGCTCTATCTGAGAATTATTATTCAAAAACAAAACAACGTTATGACTAGCAGCGCTGCTGTTGAGCGAAACGCAACACGGAGTCCTTGTGAAGATCACAAGGACAAACTGGATGAAGGGAGCTAGTAACTGGTCAGTTTAGATTAGAGATGGACCAAGTAGTGGTTTTACTGAGTACCATTATCTTTGCGAGTACCGAGTACCGAGTATTATCTACTCGGATTAAAACTTGCCGAGTACCGAGTACTCGGCCGAGTTACTCGTTTTAATTTGAGGTACTAAAACAAGATCAAACATGACCACAACGCACTGTCAGCAATACCTACTCACTGTAATTTTGAATTAATAAAGCATGATTTCACTAATCAACATAATATGTATTTTATTTTATGATATATCCATTGAATTACATACCTACCGTTTGTCGATCCGCAGCGGCCTGGCTGTCCTATAATTAAGCAATAGGAATTGACAAACGCTCAATTCCACCAGTTGGCCACTAGCAAACTTATTCCAGACATGCTGTTTATTAAATTTACATAACCGAGTACTTGTCTCATGAACCGAGTTATTCGGCCGAGTACGAGTATTAAAAAAACCACCGAGTACGCCGAGTACCGAGAGCTAACCGAGTACTCGGCTGCTTAGTACAGGGTATAGTTATATCCGTAGTATGGATTTCTATGGAATAAAAATAAATCAGGAATTCAGGATCGTAGGTAAATGCAACCTAGTCTAGTAATATTGCTTAAGGATGGATCTAGAAAATACCTAACTAGGAAAATACTCTATTCCATAACTAAAGTGCATTTTCGGATTGTGGTAATAGTTCGCGACAGACGGACGCAGGATCGGGTTGGAAAAGTTTGACTAAACCAACTTTATGCCTGCCGTTTCATACGTAACGTTAGCTAGCACACCTGTGAACGCAGTAAACTCGATAAAATTTCAAATTTTCGTGGAAATTGTGTCTGCTTTTCGTTTGGTCTTTGAACAACTGCTCCGGAGGAATGAGCACGGCATAAATTTATTATATTGAGTAAATAAAAACTGAAAGAAAAAACTTAAAGAAAATACCTATTAACTGAGATAGGAACGTACTGCAAGAAAACGAATCATGCACGCTACTCGTGCATGATTCGTTTAATATTCTATTAATATTCCGTGTTGTACCTACGTACAACACGGAATATTAATACTAGGTACATACCTGCCTACTTCTTTTAATAGAGAGACGCAAATTCAAATCAAGTAATAATTACTTATTAAACTTAAATAATATATTTGATATGTTTATATTTCAACTAGTGGCCGCCCGCGACTTCGTCCGCGTGGAAAGCCTTTATCTTAAAAATTCTTTATGAATTGTAGCCTATATGTTATTCTGATGTATAAGCTATATTGTGGTAAAGTTTCATTCAAATCCATTCAGTAGTTTTTACGTGAAAGAGTAACAAACATCCATACATCCATACATCCATACATCCATACTTACAAACTTTCGCCTTTATAATAGTAGTAGGATTATCATAAGTCCGCGATTTCGTTCACCTTAGTTTTAGACAAACAGAGTGTTTCAATCCCATAACTCTTTTAAATTCAAATCCCCTACACACAAGCGTAAAATTTATGCAACCGTGCAAATATTTATTAAAAAGATAAAAATTATGCATAGTATAATTCCGTTTAATTTAACAAGAGGCTTGATTATATTGTTCTTCTAGAATAATTTCATAGCAGCCGTAGCTCACTTCACTCGTAGTCACACATCCACTGAATTGAAAAATAATTATTTTACTTTTTCTGCATTTTTCTAGCAAGTAGGACATTAATGGACATGAATCAAAGGTATGATTCAGAAATTCAGAATTCTGGTAGAAAAGAAAAATCTCTAAGTTTTTAGCATAATGTCACGATTTGAGCAGATTTCAGGCAGACGTTGTCCTGCTGGTTTGTAACGATGCAATGGCAAAAAAGATAAGGATAGACTGGTATCATTTTGAAAACTTAATGCATCTTTTGAGGCCACATCATAAAAAAAAAAATACAAAAATTTACGGTGTGGCATGGCCCCAGCTTTATCTGATCACCTTAGGACAATAAATATATAATAATGCCTAAGGGTAACTTTAAAAATAACTTACAACCGATTCTCATACTTACAAAAAAATTACTTACAAAAAATCATAGGAATCGGTCCAGCCGTTTCGAAGGAGTTCTGCGATTAGCACGAGCAAGCACTGTGCTGTAGCACAAGAATTTTAAAGAATAGGTAGGTACCTACTATATAATAATCTCAGTTCTTGCCCACCACACCTTATGCAGATGAGTCTACTAGCTCTTCCAGCTAGAATTAGCATAATCGATGGATGAAATGTAAATGCGCACTTGCTTATTACTATTTTACGCGTCCCTCTTCAAATTAACAAATAACATTGGTGTCGAAATAGACTATCATGGAATAATTAATGCTATTTATGGGGACCGTAGAATATAGAAACAAAATCTTAACACGGAAAAAGATAATTATGTGGTTATATCTTAGGCCAACTCTGTACAGACACTATGCTATCCTTTTTTGTTACATTGATTGAGACAAAGACAAACACTGCGGCATTTTAGTTTTACCTAAACTAAGATGACTACCTACTAACATCAGGAAAAGTAGGTTACTTACTTTTATTCAGTAAAATAATTCCATGCATGAAAATAACTTTAAGAACGTTGCTAGAACGATTCGGACAAGCGGCATTTTAACTGATATCATACACTTCATTCATTCATTCACTGTGCCATTTGACATTTGGTTCATTCTTTTCTTTCATTTGACATTGTTGGCAGAGTTCCCGGCGTAAACAAAAATGAATCGTAAACAAGTGAATATATCAAATTCAAATAAGAAGTTTGTCTATGGGGATTCAAAAGCTGCTTACTTCGAATTAATCGCTCGCAATGCCGAGTCTGAAACATTTGATCGTAGAAGCTATAGTAAAATATTGAATGTTCTGTCATCTCAGAATACCGGATTGACCGAGAGCGGCCCTGCATGTTCGAGCAATTCGTATGTCCATGAATTTGAAATTTTTGTAGAAAATGGGTCGCAGATTTTAATTAAGAAAAGAAAAAATTCTGACGATCCAATCTTAAAGTACTTACCTGTAGAAGATTCTTTTGACTTTCTGAATACAGTGCACTTGGCTGTTGGCCACAAAAAACCGGCAGAGTTCAGAAAAACGGCTATGGGAATGTTTGTCATCGATGAGATATACATCAATTATATTCTGCAGTCATGTAACATTTGCTCAGAATTGTACATTAAAGACAACAGTGAACTTGAAAATTCCGTTGCAAAATCTTCGAAGAAAGCGATCAAGAGGGAACTTGAAAGGTCTTCTGCAAAATCTTCTAAAAATGCGACTATCGATGATACAAGTGAGAAACAACTAAACAAAATTATAAGAGTAGAAATTTATTATATGGACAAATATCCAGCAGATGGTAAATTCAAGTTCCTACTTATTTACGTAGACGTAGAAACGTCTTTTACTTTAATAAGGCCTTTAATGTTAAAATGTGCCTTCGAAGTAGCGACGGAGTTACTAAATATATTTGCAGGATTTGGACCCCCTTTGCTATTACAAACACATGAAAAAGACGAAGAATTTTTTAGAGAGGTTTTGATGAATGTTCAAATGTTTTGCCCCGATTCTAAAATGCCTGATGTTAAAACTTATGTAGACACCTCGTCAAATAGTCATAACTTTTTATCGTTATTTGAGACTTGGTTGGCTCAGACAAAGAGAACAAATTGGGGAATAGCTTGCCATTTATTTCAATGGGACCTCAATAATACCTCGAATCCGATAAATGGTATTCATCCACAGTGTATCGAAAGTATGATAGATTCTGAAGAAGAAAACCCTTATCTTACGGTATTCAAAGGGTCTGAAGTGTTGGAATTACCAGCTACAAAACCAGAACCCAGAAAAAAGAAGGAAAAACCTGCTAAAAACAACAGTTCAAGAAATCAGCGAAATTCGAATGAAGAGAACCTTTGTAATGTGTGTAAACGTCGAATGCTCAGATCCTACTCGTGTAATAACTGTCATAAAAAAGTCCATATGTTTTGTTGCGGTGTCCCTAACTTATCTGCATACATTTGCTTAAATTGTCAGCAGTCTGGAGAAGTTGAACATGTTAATTAATTTTTAGGACTGTCCTAAAGTTTGATAAATTATGTGGAGCGTAGCAAATGGTACGGTGACGCTATGCATCCCTCTCATACTAGTAACCTTTTCCTATAGTGTTATCCTTGTTGTATTGTGACATTCTTTGCCTTTCTGTCTTATAGCGTTCGTTCGTTTTCATTTCGTTCGTTTTAAAAACATTCATTCATTAATTCATAATTTCATCTAATCTGTTCAATTTTATTGTGGTTGATTGTTGTTTTGTTTTTGTCAAAAAAGCAAACTAAATTAACTTATTTGGATTAAAACAAAAAAAGAAACTGAGTTGATTGACCCTATTAAATACTTTCTGTGATAGTAATGATGTGTTTGTGTACATTTCTTGGTTATATTTTGAATAGTTGTGTGATGTTGGAAACTCAATAACTTCCTGTGTGATTTTTTGTAGACTTACTGGATATTCATACAAGTTAAAAGTGGAGTAATATGGATAGATGTTTAACAGGTAACTTGATTGCTTATAACTTCTTTCACGTAGGTGGGCACTAGTTAATTTGGTTATTATTTTTATGATCAAAGATTTTTATGCAACACCTTAAGTCATAAAACAACAACAACGAGTGTTGTGTATTTTTGCCTAATTTATGACTATTAAATTGAGAAAATTTACTTCAAATAATTCTTGACCCTTGATTTTTGTCAATAATGTTTATAAACATTATTGACAAAAATCAAGGGTCAAGAATTTAGCCCAAACAATAGCAGATATAAATATCTGCTATTGTTTGGGCTAAAATCTTGCAAGCTAAACTTCAGCACTTCCCAATGTCTGTTTGAGCTGAATAAATATTGTTTGTATGGTTAGTTTAGATGAAAATGCACAAATTGAGTATAAAATATTTTTTTTGTGGCATACTTGCACAGAGTGTGCCTGCCAGTGTCTTAAAAAATTCTTATTATTTTTTGTTTGTGTTACATACTTTCATTTCAGACAGAGCCAACCAAACAGAGCTTAGATGAGAGAAGTGTCAAAACTATCTAAGCAAACTCTGATCTTAAAATAAATAGTTAATTTATAAGGTCAATATTGAGTTTATATATTGAATTCCTACCAAATAATACTTGTGTAACCTGTAAATTGTTGTGCACATCTGCTGAAAATGTTTTACTTTTTTATGAATCAATGCTGAAGACATATCTTAAGTTTTCATAATCAAAGCTTGTAGTTATATTTTTTTTATATACATTGCCTTTGCCATATCTGATTGCAACTAAGTAGTTGCTAATAATTCTTTTTTATTTAATGATTAGTATGTGTGTATACAGGTTGTAATCAATTAGTGTGTATGTTAATTCTGAAACTATTTTCTTATAGTTACATAATGTAATTTCAATATCAGTTTATTTAATTAGGATATCTCATTACTTTAGTTTTTGGTATATCATTTTTTTACAATTGTAAACTCTTAACAATTACTACACCCTTATTATATATATATTTGTCTGTATGAATATGGAACTTTAATACCACATAAATCATTAGAGATAGCTTAGAGCCACTTTATATTGGATGTTATTCCAGACTATTATCTACCCCTGTGCCAAATTTCAACCAAATCCATTCAGTAGTTTTTACGTGAAAGAGTAACAAACATCCATACATACAAACTTTCGCCTTTATAATATTAGTAGGATGGTAAAAAAACACATGCCTATAATTGTTTAAAAAATGTTTTAAACAAATACCTATGTCAAAAGTAAAAAAAAATCAACCCGTTGGTTATCAAACTTTCTCAAAATATCATTATTTAGATATAATGTAGTTAGACTAAACCATTTTTTAATAAAGGAAATGAAAGGTATTGACATGGTAGATCTCAACAAGTAGATAATTTAATAGTATGGAGACATTGAGCAAATCAATGAGATTCTCACGATATTTAATGTTTTATGCAGATATTGCACCTACAAACTATACTGACTCGCTACGCTTGAGCTTGGGTTCAGGCCAAGGGCAGAGAGAGTTCATGCCAAAAACCACATTTATACCCTTTTGATGAATTATCTACTTTAATTTTACAACACTGAATATTGTGGAATCACTCAATTTTACATCAATTTTATTGTGAAAAAAAAAAACTATTAAAGTCAAGTAATAGGATACTAACGATTACCTAGACAAGAAATTGATATCTGTTGGTGACTGCAGACGGTGGTCGTTTATTTTTGAACATGATTCTTTTACCTTTTATTTGTTTATCTTATTCAAAAACATCAAGAATGAATTAGATTCAGATAACTTTATTATTTGAATTTTAATTATAAGAAGAAACAAGGATGTTATTTTTTCATAAAAAAGCTATTCTTAATTTTGTCTTTGTTTGTTTACAGATAAATCAGATCAAGATTTAAATATTTTGAAAAGGATATGATGTGTGTTGTACTATACACATTTAAATTAACAATATTATATAAAATATGAATTATTACTGCGGTTTGCCTACTTTCATGGATAAATCCGACGCATCTTTTGATTATGAGAATGTTAGATCTCAATTTTTTGACGCAGCAAGGTTCATCGGAGGCCCACACACACTGAGTAAAGAAGAGTATGAAGAAACACTTAAACAAATTTTAGCAGCCGAACACAATGAATCTAAATTCTACGAAATTCATAGAGAAAATAAAACTTATTTCCTGATCAAGAAACGTAATAGTACTTTAGATCCCGTTGTTAAATACATGTGTCTAGATGACTATTACAGTAATATCCTAAATATTCATTTGGAAAACAATCACATAAAAGGGCAGGAATTTCGTGAACGTGTCAAGAACACATTAAAAGATTATTACATACCAGTTAAATATATCGAATATATTGAGCAATTCTGCAACGTATGTCAAGACCTTGTTAGTAAAAATAAAGAAGCAGCCCGACTAAAGGGAATTATTGCTAAATCTGCCAAAAAAGTAAATGTAACAGTCTATATTCATATCTACGATATGAGTCGCCACGAAGACGGCAATTTTCACTATCTTTTAATATGCAAAGACTGTTACAGCTGTTTTGTATGGTTAAGACCGTTAATGGAGAAATCATCGTTTGAAGTAGCCTCAGAAATTGCAAAAATATGGCTGAGTTTCGGTGCACCCCAAAAAATAGCAGTGAATCCAATAGAATTTGAATTCTATGTTGAAGTATTAAATAATTTGAAAGTATTATGTGAAGGCAATAACGTTGAGTTACAAAAATCATGGACGTCAGATAGTTGGATACGTTATATTGTCGAAAACGTGCTTAATTGGATGACCACTACAGGGTGTTCGCAGTGGAGTATTGGTTGCCATGTTGCACAGTTGCAAATCAACCAAAAATCACATTTCAATCAGAAATCAAAAACCACCAAAACGCCGTTCCAGCGAATGTTTATCTTTTCGCCGTTGGATAGGCCGGGCTTGGACCCGGATAAAGATACTCATAGATTATCGGGCAATACCATCAATATAATAAGCGATGATAGTGACAATGATCATGCATTAATCAAAGATCCAGAAAAGTCTACAAAGAACATGGAAAAATTAATTGAAGACTCTGATAATAGTGGCAATCCAGAAAATTCTTCGAGTAGCATGGAAATCGATAATCCCCAAATGGTAAAATTGGAACCCGAAGAAATTTCAACGTACATTATAAACGACGCCGATTTGGATGTTGCTGTAAAGCAAGAACAACAGCCAGACTCGCTACTAAATAACATTGCGTCTCAACTAATTAGAAATATATTCGAAGAATTCAACATAGGAACAGAAGAAAGCGTTAAAAATACTGTTATTGATGCCGTGAGTGATAAAAATGAAATTGTAGAAGAGCAAAGCGGGAAAGTGGAAAGTAAAAGTGAAGAATTGCACTTACGATTGGAAGAAAGCATTAGTGATACTGTAAATGTTGCCATGAGTGATAAAAATGAAACTGCAGTAGAACAAAGCGAGCAAGCTGCTTGTAAAGTATGCCGGACACGTATATTTAAGTCCTTTATTTGTGACCAGTGCTCAAAACCCGTCCACTTGTACTGTTCCGCGCGGTCAAAATTGAGAAGAGGAGAAACTAAGTTGATATGCTTTCTTTGTCTGAATCCAGAAGAAAACGAATAAATTATTGGAAGTCCTCTTAAGATGATTATGAAGAATTTTGTATATCTAAAAACCTGATCTGTTATTAGGCGATGACGACGGATTTTGTATCAAGTGTTGTATCAAAATTCATACATGCCAATAAAAAAAAATCATACATGCAAAAATAATTTAGACAGTGTTTAAGGATAGTTTAAACGATCCTACCGATTTAAAATCTCGGTTTACATTTGGTTATCGACTATTGTTATAACTTAATACATAAAGCAGTATTAAATGTAGACGAGGGTGAAACAGTGTCTTATTTTGTTTTGTAAGGATGAAAAGAGTTTACTATTCAATTTTGTTTGTAACTTTTATAATAATTTTGACCGTTGTTTTTATTGCAAGATTTTTTTTTAGTGTTAATGAATATTATTAAGTTTTAAACATAACCTACGTAATCATTTTAAAATTCTCACAAATAGTAAACATATAGTTATTTACGCTGAATACCTTTTTTTTATTAAATACTTACCTGTGACCTAAGAAAAAACCTTAAGTAATTAAAATAATAAAGAATGGTGAAATATATATTTAACACCTATAATCAACAGTAAGCTTTTTTAATTCGGTATCGTAAAATAAACATTATAGAAAAGGACTGACATAACCTGATTGTGTTAACATAATTAATTATGAAGACCTGATGACTGCAAATAGGGCTACTCACTTTTGTTGCAAAATCGCCCTTATAATTATGAAGAGAATAAAACGCAGAAGAAGGTGAACACAACGGTGTTCACCTTGATGTGCTGTACTGACTATCCACCGAATGTTAGAAGCGATACCATAAATTTTGTTATTATCTGGTTTCCGCGTCGATTGATACGTTCGCATCCCTGTAGTTCTATTCTGTAAGCCAATGCCTTTAGTCTCGAATGTAGCTATCTCTGTCAGTCACGCTAGCTTGACTGTGCGAGCGAGCGGGATGCCTGGAGCTGAAAAAATGGATAACGATTTACAGATATGGCCCTGATGCCCTACTCTCTAACGTTTCGTTCGAATTTCCAGGTCTAGCCTGCGAATTCGTTCGAACGGTCAAGCTTATAAGAATGACAGAGATGACTAAATCCGAACCTACGGACAAACGCTTAGGGAGTAGGGGAGCTGTCACGTTTGGGGTTAGAACCAAACCGTTTGTGGAAAACCGGACCGCCTACTACAATAAACGATATCCGACACGACGATAACGTGTACAGACGACAGCACATCACGCTACGAATCTCATGGCCCTTATTACATGCGCACAAGATGCCACAGTTTTTATCTTGACGTGCTGTCATGTGTACTTGTGTCAAAAAACGTAAAAACGATAGTCGTTTTGACGGATTTCATTTTTCGTAGTAAGGCCAGACTGCCAAATCCAGATTTAGCAGTCTCTTTTTACCCGACTACGGCGAAGCAAAAGGAGGGTTATGATTTTGACCTGTATGTATGTATGTGGGTATGGATGTTCATCTGTTCCCTCGTAACTTCTAAACTACTTATCAGAATTCGACAAATGACATATCATTAGAAGCGTCTTAATTGTCCGCTGGTTATAGGCTATATGGGATTTCACAAAATCTAATGTGGCGCCCTCTGGCGGACAAAACATACGAAGTAAAAAAATAAAGTTAAGATAAATATGCCGTGTTTGGTATCATTTGAAAGCGCTTTACTTGTACATTTTGAATATATATATATATTACTAGCATTTGCTTGTGACTTTACCTGTATTCATGGGCTGATTGTATATAATTCACATCTTTTTTACCCGACTATATACCTATGTGGCTCTTAGCAGAGTAAGATCCATAGATGGATTATGGATTAGTTCACTGGAATCTAGCAAATTACTAAAGAATCCACATGACCAAAGATCGTTCGAGGAGTTGGAAAGATTGAGAAATCAATGAACCCAAGATTAACCTATTTAGAACTCCAAAATATGTTAAATAAAAATAAAGTTTAACAACTAACACCCGACTACTTAAAAACACGCTCTAAAAAGTACGAAACAAGAAAACACTCTCCAATGAAATTACTTAGTATGTACAAACTATTAAATATTTACCGTTATTAAATAAACTAACTTACACATATTATTATATTTTAATATATTTTCAATTTATAATATTGATAGAGGAATGTTTTAAGAATAAAGCCGTGGTCGTATACCACTTTTTTTAATTCATTATTCTTATGGCATACGACCACGGCTTTATCCTTAAAACATTTCTCTATCAATATTATAAATTGAAAATATATTAAAATATAATAATATGTGTAAGTTATTTTATTTAATAACGGTAAATATTTAATA
Organism: Pyrausta despicata; assembly: GCA_963921415.1. Classification (NCBI taxonomy): domain Eukaryota; kingdom Metazoa; phylum Arthropoda; class Insecta; order Lepidoptera; family Crambidae; genus Pyrausta; species Pyrausta despicata. The sequence continues at coordinate 4,723,046 of OY992867.1, read as the reverse complement.
GTTTGTACATACTAAGTAATTTCATTGGAGAGTGTTTTCTTGTTTCGTACTTTTTAGAGCGTGTTTTTAAGTAGTCGGGTGTTATGCTCATATCACAAACGTAAAGCTTTCAATCCGCATTAGAGAGCTGGCTGTGTATCGATTTCTGATATTTATTAGCCGCCATATCGATTGTAACCTTTTGTATCGATAGATTTTATTCAATACTCGAGAGCTACCGCAACTTCGTTTCAAAGATGGATTGCCTGTTGTCACGTATGGAGTCCTTTGGTAGGTATTTCCTTGAAGACATAAGTGACACTTTCAACAAGTTTCGGGCTATAGCCTCCAAATTAAGATGCATAGCATAGTCAATCGAAGAAACGACCAAAACCTTCTTTTGACAAATGTATAGGAATGACATTTTTCTTCGCCGATGGCACGTGACAACTCTGCATAGGTAGGCAATTGTCATTCCCATACATTTTGAAAACTTAACGATCGGTTGTTTCATTTGTCGATTATGCAATGTAACTTTGTATAGACAATGTAACTTTGTTTATACAAAGTTACATTGCATAATCGACAAATTTAACTTTGTCTATACAAAATTACATTGCATAATTGACAAATGTAACTTTGTCTATACAAAATTACATTGCATAAGCGATAATTGATAAAACGATCGTTACCTTTTTAAAATGTATTGAAATGACGATTGCCTATTTAGGTATGATAAGTTGTCACGTGCCATCGGCGAAGGCAAATGTCATAAATAGATAGATACTAGATAGCCCATGGGGGCTAGCCAGGATTAAACGGCTTTAAAGGCCTGTAACGTAACACTTCTTCCGCACTTTCGACTCTAGCAGGACAAGGATGGTAAGTATTATGTAAAGAACAGCCTCAAGAAACATAAAAATTAAAACATCAAGCCCAATCGCACAGGGATTATTATTATCTTTGCCAATAGTATAGCCCGAGTGGGAAAACCATCCAATGCAGTTACCACCGTAGTCCATATATGAGATTCTGGGTTCGATCCCCGGACGGAGACAAAGTTACAAACCGATTTTAAGTGTTGTCACGGGTCGTGTTGATCATGGTTTTGTACCTTCGTCGTGTCGAATTTCCTTAACACAATTAAGTCACTAACTTTGGGATCAGAGCAATGTAAATGTGATATTGTCACCAAATATTTATTAAAGACATGACATGACGTGAGTTAGTAAAATTTAGTCTACCTGCCTTTTCTAAAGCAATCGACTTCCAGCTTGTCTTGTTTTTGTTTATGATTCCTGTACAAGACGTATCTTTTTAATTAAAATAAAGAAGAAAAATCCATTGCGCGCTGAACGCGCATACATCTAAAGTCCTAGTTATTTAGTAGTTAAAGCTAAGGCCGGCTCGACACGTTGGGCGAACAGTTGACCCGAAAACTAACGCGTTTGGCCATTGGAATAAAACACCAACAAAGCACCAATCAACATTGAGTGAGGCCAAAGATTTTACTAGGTCCACTTTGGTGTAATGGTTAAGAAGTTGACTATTGACCAAGAGGTCGCGGGTTCGATCTCCGCACTGTACAAAAATTTGTGTGCATGAACATGTCTGTTTGTACTGGTCTGGGTGTTATATGTATTTGTTTAAGTTTACCTATTTGTAATACCACTGTTGATTATTATATCTGTGGGTAACACAAGTTCTTAAGCTACTTACCACGGAGTCAGATTAATGTATGTGATGTTGTAGTATATATTATGTATTTTTAAAAAATACTTAAATGATCTTTAAGGGCTTAAGAGGACTATTAATAGGCGACGCAAGATAGCTACATAATGCAGATCAATGTATGTGATGGATGATGTTGTTGTGGGTGATAGATTTTTCGGCCAACTGTTCGCGCAACATCTGGATCTGGGTACCTAAGCTGTATCTTCTTATTTTTAACGAAACGCAATAAGTTGCATTTGAAAATCAAGTCTACCTTTGAAGTAAGTTGGCCGGACTTCAGAGTCCGGGTTGTCGTATCAACAACAAACTTTTACACTCAGTTAGCCAAGAACGAGAGTATACCCAGCTAAAATAGAAATAAACTGGTTTTGCGAAGCGTTCTTTGAATGAGAAATGTGCATACCATGCCAACAAGTACTTGGGAGTACTCCGTTTAGACCACCGTAGGTATAGGTTAGTACATATTAGGAAATCATTATGGACTTCAGGTAGTACCTAAGTAGGTACTTATTTTTGATGTTAGTTACTCTGCCTGTTGGTGTTGTGGCAATGTTTCTGCCTTATATCCGAGAGGTCCTGGGTTCGAATCCCAGGTCGAGCTCAAATTGTTTCTGAGATTTTCTGTCATGAATTTCTCAAAGTCGGAGTCGGGAAGTTGGCGGTGTTATACCCCCGTGCCTCGAAAAGCACGTTAAGCCGTTGGTCATGCGCCTGATCTCTCTCCGCTCATGTCGGATTGCCGTCTCACCGAACTTTGAGAGTGAAGGAACATTGAGTGCACTTGTGTATTGCGCTCACACTTGTGCTCTATAATATCTCCTGCGTAGTTGGCTGATCTCTATTGAGATTTGCCGCCGTGGTCGAAATCGGCCAGGAGGACTATTATTATGAATTCACTCTGCAAACTTAACAAGAGTGTCACAATGGATAAGGACTTTTGCTTGAGAATGAAATGGAACCAGGATCTTCCACTTTTCGGGCCGTGGTGTTGTCGCGTAGCTGCTCCACCTGATGAAATTAATAGGTAGGTACTAGCATTTCTACTGAATATATATTTTCAAAAATTTGTTTGTGTGTTGCTATTCCTTAAATTCCCGATTTTTATTTATAAATTAACTTTTCTTACTGCACTTTAAATTTAAAGACTAAATAAGACTTGATGTAAAAATCTTACTCGTCTAACTCAATTTTAATTTAAAATTTCCAATCTTGTTTGACGTCGGAGATATTTTTTTATCATATTGATAGTAACACAGCCAGTACGGACGTTGAATGTAAAATGCGTGAGTTTCACGGTAGAATAATTTGATCTTCAACATTTTATTGCTATTGGATAGCAAAATATGAAAGGCGGGAACACACGGAATACGTTTGAAATTTACGTTACTGATTAGGGTTACAGACACAGTATAATTGCTGATTTAATCTTTCAGGAAAAGTTCTTCACTTTTTGCCATTTGCACAAAATTTGCCACGCCAATTGAGCCACGGCAGACCAAGAGCAGTTGCAGTTACAAGAACTCAGCTTCCCCTACGGAGTGGGTAGGTATGTACTATTTTTAGGTTTTTTGTAGTCGAATCCCGGGCTATTTTTTCGGGTCGCAACTGGATTTCAAATTGATAGATCAATAAAATTAAATATTTTTTCGGGTGAAAACGCAAGTGGGGAATAACGCTTCTAACCCAAAATCCAAAGCCTTACTTTCGTTCTTCAAAGAAACCTGTACACAATCTCTATCTTTCGCTATTGTTATAAGAGATAATTAAATAAAACCTGAGAACTCCTGACAGGACCCGATATCTTAGATATCGTAACCGGTATTGAATCATGGAATAATGTATATGGAAATGTTGTTTTTTGTTGGTACCTGGTTTGTTGGTACTTCTCCAGGAAGGTCTGACTTCTTTCTGAATGGGCGAGGTTTTAACTCCAGCCAGGCAGTTCGTAGAGTTAGTTAAAATACTATTGTTCTACACACGTGCTCATGAATACTCAGCCTTACCATTTATTTATCTATCACAAACTCATTAACTCGCCCAAAATCATGACTTGATACCACTGAAAACGATAACGGTGCCCGATTAAAAACTGGAAATCGACATATAAATCACAGAATCAAACAGAAGGCCTTTCGTAGTTTAGAAAATGAGGTGCTTAGCTGTGTTGTGCTTAGTATTATTGCCCATTGTGCATTCAGCGAGAATATTGGGTCTGTTTCCCATACCATCAGTGAGTCATGGGATAGTATTCAAGAAATTAATATTGGAACTTGCAAATCGTGGTCATGAGTTGGTTGTCATCACTCCGAATCCCATGTCACCAGATGTCAGACCGAAAAATGTGACTGAAATTGATGTTAGCTTTGCCTACGGCAGAATTATGGAGTTTTTCAAAGATGCCATGGGAAAAATGAAGCGTGGAGTAGTGGTTTCACCGCAGGAGTCAATAGACCCGGACGCATACAAAGGCATGCTGAATTTACTAATCGACATTATGAACTATCCTGAAGTGAAAAAACTAACTGACGACAAGACACAACACTTTGACTTAATACTTTTAGAAGCATATAATGCTTACCCTCTCATTGTATCAGAAATATTTAAAGCACCGACAATTTGGGTATCTTCCTTGCATGGTTTTGCTGAATCCTATGAGGTGACAGGTGCAGTGTCTAGACATCCATTGTTATATCCTATAATTTATAGAGAGAAGTTCACTGATTTGAATGTGCTCGATAAAATTAGAGAAATAAAGTATGAGTTTGATTTGTACAATATAAACAGACGCACGGAACAATTCGAAAGTCAAGCACTAAAAGAACACTACGGGCCTAAAACTCCTACAGTTGCTGAGCTTAAGAAGAACATTGATTTGTTAATGATCAATTCAAACCCGATTTATTGTAATAACCGACCTGTACCCCCAAATGTTGTCTATATTGGACCATTGCATATGGAGCCAATCAAAGAGTTGCCAAAAGTTAGTATGCTGTGGTTGATTAATCCTTCCGACTTCAATCGAATTTTCAATCTATTTCCAATACCTATTTAATATTTTGAATGCCTTTATCTTCACAAATCTTGTTGTTATTACTTGTTGTAACACTCACTCAGAGGGTTATAGTTTTTAAATAAAACGATTTATTTTAAAATTAAGTGCCACAAACAAATCTTATTAAACTAAAAGCATAAGTTAATAAACCTGTTAAATTGTTACTACCTATTTCAGGATTTAAAAACCTACTTGGACAATTCGAAAAATGGTGTCATTTACGTTAGTTTGGGCACTAACGTTATATCGGCTCTCATGGACCAGGAACTTCTGAAAGCTTTCATAGTGGCTTTCGAAGCTTTGCCCTATGATATCTTGTGGAAGTTTGATGCCGCCGTCCAAAATGTACCGAAGAATGTGAAAATTCAGGACTGGTTCCCGCAAAGAGATTTGCTGGGTAAGTTATACATATGCTGGGTTATATAAGGTTCGGGATACACCTGCATTGCGACTTCCTATCGCCGCGAATCGATTCTGACAGCTTATCAACATATCAACCAATCGACGCATACAGTATGCCGCAGGTGTTTTATCCATTGTAGTTTCAAAACCACCGCGTTACAAATGATTAAGATACGGCTGGGTAAATCCCGAAGTGCTAGTAGAAAGAGGTACTTTAATATAAAAAACCTTTCGCCTCAGTCGTGCTTCGTGGTTTACGGGATTAGAATGATACACTTTTTTACGGATTATTTCGCGATTTATTAACATTTTATTTTAACCTGACGTTTCAGACCCTTTTCAGCGTCCTTGGTTCACAGTTTTGAAAAAAGTGTAAACCTCAAAAATATTAAGTTACGTCCCTATCTACACAAAAAGAGCTAACAGTATCTTGAGGTCTTGCAGCACGGGGTCTAGCTTGAGTCTTGGCTAAAACAGGATCCCAAGCTGATGGAATTTTCCAACCATATTCTCTATTAAAATAAGGGTGTCTTCTAATTTCAATGATCTCACGGACCATACGAGGAAGAAAACAAGGATAACATAAATAAAGTGTATCATTTAAATGTCTACTGTTCGCGCAAACTTAAGAAACAAATATGGTTTACGGGATTATGAAGATAAGGCTGGTATTTTACCATATAAAAAATCACCTACGTATATTTAGCGATAAGATTACTTAGTGATTCGTTTGAAAAATTGAATTTTGTGTTACTAGGAAGGAAACTTTTTTTATTAACTCTTTTAAAACGGAATGCCTGGTTTTTACAAAAACCAGTTTTACCAAATACCAATTTTACTTGCAGCTCATCCAAAAGTCAAACTATTTGTCACCCAAGGAGGACTTCAGTCAACCGATGAAGCTATTGATGCTGGAGTCCCACTAGTGGGGATACCAATGTTAGGAGATCAGTATTACAACGTTCACAAATACACAGAACTTGGTATCGGAGTCAGATTGGATGCTTTGACTCTGGATGCTAAGTCTTTGCTAGATGGGATAAACACCGTTTTGAAAGATGACAGGTAAGAATATCTTTCGACAATCGATATTGCTGGAAGGATTACTCAGCTGAAGTGACGGTGGAACACATGAGGCTCTCAAATGCGGCAATGTTCCGTGGGCAGACCCCCTACAAGGTGGTTCGACGTTGTTTTAGTATGCGTGCAGCGCAGGACCTCTTCAAATTCAAATTTAAATCATTTATTGCATGTCACATTACATCAATTAGGTATAAAAGTTTAAGTCATATTCCTTCATTAACAAAGCGGGAGATATGTTGTTGTGAATCAATTATTGATTTTAATTATTTACTGGTACGTTTACCTACCATAAACCCGATAAGATTATTTCATAACCTGCCGGTAGATTTCTAGATTTGATTAATAAGTGTAAATAATTACCAAGGTTTTGATATTACTTAATCGTTTACTGTTGATAACCAGTGATCGGAGTAGGTAGATTGAATTAGGGTCATTGATCAGAAACGTTCATATTAATATGGATATTCCTCCGGAATTGGATGGTTTTTAAGTACATTTTTTGGAATTTAGTTATAAAAGGTATGAAAATGAGCAATATTATATTTCTAATTCCGTTCAACAGCATTTCAATTACATAAACAAATTATCTTTTACAATAAACGTACAGTGTTAAAAGACATGAAAATAAAAATTCTGATTTTTCAAGTACTACTTGGCATCCAATAGCAATAACATAATAGGTGTGCCTATCAATACAAATATACCGTATTTATGTCAATAACAACCCAAATTCAGTTAATACTACAATAATGGAAACATAGGAAACATATAAAATATTTTAATTTTTGTACACTTAATTGCTGTATTCTTCCGAATATTCGTCACATCTACTGGCTCGGAAGCGCATTCGGTAGTGACCCTGTCCTATGCGCCGCGGGTCGTGGGTTTGATCCCCACCCAAGACAAACATTTATGTGGTGAACAATGTAACGAGTTTGTTCTGTGTCTGGGTGTAAATATGTATTTATGTATGAATATTTGTAATTCCACTGTTGATTCTGATATTCCGTACCACAAGTGCTAAAGCGCTTATATCGGAGTCGGATCAATCTATTGATGTTGTGCGATATTTATATTATCTTTCTTAAACGAGTCCTGTTTGAATCTACCACTATCGCTACTACAATTTGTTGCGAATCACGTATTGGAACCAAAGTGGAACACGTGGTAATTTAATAGGAATTACGCAATAAGATCGGAGGGTCTAGTGTAGGTTTTCCGTGAGATTAACGTACTCGAAATAGTTTGCGTTTACATTGACATTTGTATGGGAAGAAACAGTAAAAGTAAACCGCTAGATGGCGTTATTCCTTTCCATAGCGCTTTTAGTTTAAACGCAATCTTTTTCAAGTGCGTTTATCAGTTGAAAAACCTACACTTGGTATTAATTCTTTATTTCGCGACTTTAATTTTATTATAATTTGTCCTGTCCATCTGTCTATCTGTCAAACTTTCTTTTCTTAGGAACGCGTGGAGCAATCAAGTTGAAATTAATATCAAATATGTATGTATGTATGCAGACCCTTGATGCAAAAAATAAAATAAAGTTTCTAAGTTAACCCAATCAAAAGATATGGCTACTTTCAAAGCCTTCTTTTCAATTCACAATTAAGTAGTTACCAATATGAACAATATTTAATTGCATCCGGAATCACCGGAAATACTTTCTGGAAAAAAGTCTTATCCATGTTACTTTTTCTATTACATTTTGTGATACAAGTACCAAAAATCAATCTACCTACTCCGATCACTGTTGATAACTGTCATTGTTTAGTAGCTAATACGTAGCGAAAACTATCGGAAGCCGCATGATTGCTCTTATTACGAGAGGTGTGGGTTTGAGACCCGCCTGTGGTAGTTCGTTTTTTTCTTTAAATGTGTTTTAAATTCATATGTAAATAAATTTGCATTGTGAATGTAAAAAATATAGAAACATAATAGCTGATATATAGTCCAAAAATATGAATTAAAAAAAAACCTTGCTACTATCTCTCGTTCCACTGTATCTACCGTATCGTTCCACCTTAAATGGGATCTACTGTGTCCTATCAAGCAAAAAATAGGAGACAACAGCACATCAGGGTTGTACCTCGTTTGTAACTTAATTTTTTTATTTGCCATTACTGTCCCACCCACTGCTGCGCACAGGCCTCCCCCAAGCGTTTCCGTGGGCGTGCTAGTCTTTATTAAAGCTGTCAAGATCTCGCCATCTTTTTCAAGGTCTGCCTTTCGGACGACGTCCATCGATAGGTAGCCAGTGGGTGACGATGCTAGACCACTTACTGTGGAACCTAAATAAATAAATAGACAACAACATCACATACATTGATCTGACTCCGTGGTAAGTAGCTAAAGCACTTGTGTTACAGATATCAGAATCGACAGTGGTATTACAAATAAACTTAAATAAATACATATAACACCCAGACCAGTACAAACAGACATGTCCATGCACACAAATGTTTGTACAGTGCGGGGATCGAACCCTCGACCTCTTGGTTAATAGTCAACTTCTTGACCATTACACCAAAGCGGTCGTCAAAACTTCTTATCTTAAACCTTGCAGCTACCGGCAAAACATCAAAAAACTCAAAGTCATCATGCAGGACAACCCTCAAACACCGTTGGAACGAGCTGTCTGGTGGGCGGAGTACGTCATCCGACATAAAGGGGCGAAGCACCTTCGGTCGCCAGCAGCCAATATGTCATGGTCGGAATACCTGATGGCTGATGTCGTAGCCACTGTGATCTCTATACTAGTTTTAGGACTTGTGACATTGTATCTAGTTTTTAAGATGTTACTGAGGTTAGTGTTTGCGAAGAGTGTCAAGGAGAAGAGGAGTTGATTGTTTTCAATGTTAATTAAGTGTTTATAATAAACGTTTCTTACTTGGTTGTTAATTAATTTATCGTTTTTAGACATTGTTACACTTATTGTTGTCTAGTTAAAAAAATACGACTTCTGCAATAAAAATTGAAGAAGGTTTCTAACTTAAATTAGACGCAAATAGGTATGCAATCCAACTAGCCTCCCCTACCCTCTTGACAAAGTTTCGTTACATAGTCGATAACGGAAAATTTGATATTGAAATAACGCCCGACTTGAGTCACGAAGAGAGCTGGTAAGCTTCAACGACTGGACGGATTATAATCAGCCTAACTAATAACCACCTTGATTAAATTACTTTTCGAATAAAAAAAACCGCACTGGAATCGGCCCAACCGTTCGGGGGCTACGATGCTAAAGACAGACACACAAACAGAATAAGGCTCAAACTTATAACATTCCTATGAGTACCTAATAATCATTAAAATAGATCGCGTTTAGACACGATAACCAGAAGTTAAAGTTAAAATGCAATGTGAAAGTTTAAAATCATAATTATATTATAACATTCCTCTTTTTCGCCGGGGGATAGTAATCGCGCTATCGTTGGATTAATGTGTTGTAGTAACATTTGCCTTCGCTTATTCACAGGATGACATAGCAATTCCATACATTCGGAAGAATAAAGCGATTTTCGTTATCGACTATGAAATATACATTTGTCTAGGGGTCCAGATTAGTGTCCGCTCTAATTTAGCGTTAACCCAACCCCTATCCGCGTTCGCTTACAGTAAATGCACAGATTATGTCATTATCGCTTTGCAGTTCACAATTACTGTAAAGCTACAGTTACATTTCTGATTTTAGACACAAATCTTTGTTTAACATTTATATTTTTGTACTTATCAATCATTGACAAAAGAAAACTCTCGAAATTCAAATGTCAATGTCACCTACAATCGCGTCCTGTGGGTGAGCACGAACTTTATACTAACGTAGGGGAGACTGGCCCAAAGCGGGCACCTTAAGGTAAAGTAGGAAAAAAACACACAGAATAGGCAAAACGGAATAAGTTTTTATCGTGATCAGTTACTGCATTTATTGTAGTTTGACATGGCGTTTTCAAATCATTATTTTGTCTTATATATATAAAGTAGGAACTCAAATACGAAACACTACCACTTGCTCATTATGCCCGAGGGGGTGGCCTAAAGCGAGCACCGGCACACGGGCAAAACGGGCATGCAGAGGGCAAAGTGGACATTCAATATTTTTTTTTATTTTTACTATAATTTTTTTACCTTTGCATCATATGGAATGTCTATTGAAACGCAGAATGAGAATAATACTTTTTTTTTTGCAAAAAACAGATTCTAGACATAAAACTACGTCAAACAACATAAAACTTAAAGCATAAAACTATGAGGTGAGGTATGTGATTTTTTCAGAATATTGATTTTTTCAGAAAACACACTATCTATTTCAAATACATAATTCACAAGTTCTTGCTTTTGTTCTTCAGTAAAAACAGAGGTAAAACTGCATATATATTTTTTGAAGGAGCCTGTTTTCAGGTGGCGCTGTAGTATTTCCCGTGGTATGTAATATTTTGCAGCCGTTTGCTTGATTGACATTTTTAAGATAGTCACCTCCCTTAAATTTGCTTTCATTGCAGCTTATCTCCAAGAACATTGTTGTGATTTTATTTTATATTTATTTACCATCTGAAAAGTCAAATAATAAGAGATTAACATCTACACTAAAGTCTGTGTTTTTTGCTTGTCCAATATTGTAAACAATCTTGATATTCCTTTAACAAAACAAAACGAAGAAATAATTCGTTTTAAAATAAGATAAACACAAAGCTCACAACCTACTTAAGTTAATCATCGTTGAACACCGATATCTATTCAAATCATATAGTTTATTATTATTTTTTACTGATATTACTTTAAAAGTTATAAAAATATTTTTTACACTGTAGGACTAGCAAAGAAAAACGGACTATACATGATAAATATAGAGGACTAACAATAAAAGCAAGTTAAAGTTTATAAGGCTATGGGTAAAGTGAGCATGCTCATTTTGCCCTGCTCACTTTGCCTTTTGCGCCACACCACGTTTCATAAAACATAAACTAAAATTCCTTTTTATAATTTTCTAGAAAATATCCTTAAAACACGGTTAAATAGGCAAAACACATTACGCATACATTGATAATAACGTACGTCACTCAGTTTAAACCAAAACACAATGACCATACCTTTGTTCTTTTAAATAAAATTGTCGAATTTCGTTTATCGCTGTCCACGCGCGGTGTTGTCACTCGGAGGTGGCTTCGCACGATTGCCGCGGGAGCGGCGGGGCAGGGGGATAACGCTTACAAGACGCGACGTGAGTCGAGCAAATAAGTGTAAAGTTTAGAGGGGTGCCCGCTTTAGGCGGAGTGCCCGCTTTGGGCCAGTCTCCCCTATTCGTATAGTCGAAATGTCAGAAACTGACAGTTTCCCCATACAAATTGACAAGTTAACGATAGGTAAACGCTACGATGAATGAATGAATAAACAAATAAATATTTCACAACAATCACACCAATTCTCTAGTCCCAAATTAAGCTACGAGGCATGTGTTATGGGTACTAGACAGCGGATAAACATACTTAAATACTTTTTTTTTTGTAACTCAATACATATTTTACATAGAAAACACCCAGACCAGTACAAACACACATGTTCATGCACGCTTATGTTTATACTGTGCGGGGATCGAACCCGCGACCCTTGGTTTTAGAAGTCCGACCTGTGGACCACTGCACCAAGTGGTCGTCGAATATTTTATTTGCTTTTGGAAAAGGGTACATTTTTGTAGGTTACGTAACGATACTTATTTGTTCGTGCTCACCCCTCTGAACTTGGCCTTGGGTCTTTTTATCGCGTCATTACCGTATTATATGCTCACATACATGTATAACGAACGTTTTACAGGTCCGTTAAAACGTATGTGTTATTTAATCAAAATCGTCAAACAATCGTTTTAACTTCATTCATTTTATACATAATCTTAGATAGGTATCTAATGTTATTATTAATTTCGTTAGCTTCAAAGTTAATGATTGAAAAATTTAATAAGAAAAATAAATTTAAAACACCGCAAGAAAAAATCGGATTGCCACTTTTCTTATCCGAGGTATCTCAGGATGTCAAGAAAAGAAGCAAGTTTAGATACCATGGCATTACTTTTTTCATCGGTTCACAAAACTGACTTTACTTTTTTAACCTAGACTTTCAGGTGAAGCTAGTCTTTTAATCTAGACTGCTGATATTATAATACTACAAGGTACAACAAAAAAAGTAATATCCCTCTGAATTACATATTTTCATCCCCGAAGGAGCTAGCGAGGTCACGGACCAACTTTGTTTTTAATAAACTGTCAGTACGTGCTAAAAGAAGTTCATGAACACTTTATGTGTAACACTGCTTTGTAGTCAATTTGCAAACAGTAGCTGAAGTCTGTGCAGAACCATTCTCATCGACAATACATTACTCGTTTGAAACCGTTCTTGGTACTGCAAATGCATATGATGATACAGGCGTTGGTTCACAGTCAAGGATGTTTTTTGAAATAGCGCTCAATTTTGCTCTGCATTCCCACTCGGTTGACTGGTACAGAGTGTCTAAAGGCATTAAGTGCGCGAATTGTACAATTTTATTGGTGCAATGTGTAATAAAGTTTTTAAATAAATAAATATCACAGCAGTGTAGTGTCGAACATCAAATACTATAATAGTGCAATAAATCTTAAATAAATTGATACATTTTATACTAAGCTTTAAAATCGCCCGATAATGCGGATAGATAGGGATGGCAGTCCAGCAGGATTTTCACTTTTTGCTGTCATCGCCAAATGCTGTCTTAACAAATATGATGTGTCCAGCTTGTAAAAGATATGCTGGATCCAGCTGGATTGCTTGATGCTAGATCTAGCAGTTACATTATACCCGACCAATTTTTCAACTTTATAACTTACTGCTTACAATACTGCACTGTGTCGCGTCACAGTATCTCATTGCAGCTACGGTGGCACACTCGCGCGCACGTATCTCAGATATGTTAGCGGCCGTCACGCGAGTGCAGACACGCCTGCTATTTGAAAATATGTGTAGGGGTTTATTCTAGCTTGCATTAACAGCAGCTAAGGCTTCGTGTAAACGACGCCGGAACCGAATCGGCACCGGATCGAGACTGCATGTTTGCAGAGTGTCCGTCCGGCTCGTCAGCGGGATATCCATTCGTATACGCGCGGTTTCGATCCGGCGCTGGTGCGGTTCCGGCATAGTGTATACTAAGCCTAAATGGAACAGCATCCTGAGGGTGCTAGGGATGTACGTAGTAGGTAAGTATGTACGACATATTTTAGCCACATTAACTTACAATTCACTAGTACAGAACAGTAACATAACCTGACGCGCGGCCGCGTTAGGTTAGGTTAGGCTAGGTCCCACGTCACCCGAGACATGCCCGGCCTGGGCGAGGGAGCGCGGTGTATTAGTTGCGGCAGTGGGGCAAGACCTCTCACTCCGGGCAGTAGTAGCCCAGATGGTGGAGGACGAAGGGAAGTGGCAGGCGGTGCTCACCTTCAGCGAGGCAGTCGTCTCGCAGAAGGAAGCAGCGGAGAGGGAGCGAGAGGCCTCGGCTGACGCCCCGATAATCCGCCGCCGACTCACTGGGCGCCGCAGGAGGCAGTATAACCTCCTGATGCCACTTCTCGATGGGCCTCGGACGACCGACTCGGGGGAGTCGGCCGCCCGCTAAAGGAGGCCCGCGGCGGTGTTGCGTGCGTCCCGCACGCCGTTGCAGGAGGGCGTAGGGGAGACCAACCTCCCCACGCGACCGGGTGGCGCTCGCTGTCAAGCGAGCCATAGCCAGGGCGAGACAGCGGAAGTATGCCTGGGGTTTATCCCTAAGCGATCACCCGCGGCACTCGTCCACTACTGGCACCGGCGGACGTCGTCTGGAATTTTTAGTGGGTAGGACGCCCTTATCAGGGCGGGAGTCCCACATAACCCCTCGGCTGCCCCCGCGGCCGACGGGTATGCGTCAATGCATTTTTACCAGACGTAAAAAAAAAAAAAAAAAAAAAAAAAAAAAAAAAAAAAAGTCCCACGTCACCCCCTCGAATAGAGCACGCCTTGCCGTGGCGAGGGGGCTCAGTAGCCTGTCGCAATCCAGCGACAGGTGAAGCCAAGATGCTCTGTGGAGAGTGCCTCTGCGTCTGTTCCCGTATCGGGCGGCAGAGGCACTAGTGAGTCGCGTCTGTCTCGCATCGAGCGGCGACTCACCGAAGTGGTTGTGGCTCCCAGCACCCCTCTGGCTTATCAGAGGAGGCAGGGGATGTCCTTGGGACTCTGGTCCTAGTGGCGAAACGAGGGTCTTAGCTTAACCGCCCGGACCCTCCTGAGAGACGGCGCCAGTGTGCCGTCTGGAGTGGGATGAGATCTTCTCACCCCACTCCGTGGAGATCCGCCCTCCTGCTTAGAGGGCGGACGTTGCTGCTGGCAAGGGTCGCGGGACTGTTGAGACACCGCGGCCCCTGCTGTCACAGCCACACGCAGCGGGCTTCGTCAGGTTTTAGTGGGTATACCCGAAGACGGGGGAGTCCCACACACGCCCCTCCGGTCTCCGACGGAGGGGTACGGTGCGTAATTGACATTTCCTGACGTTAAAAAAAAAAAAAAAAAGGTCCCACGTCAACTATTGCGGTGAATGCTTATGACCTCCCGGCCCACGGTAATCCCGCCACGTCCTAGACTCACATGGCACCGTCAGGTTTTTAGTGGGTAGGCGGGTTCTCTCTCTAAGGCCTGGAGTCCCACATAACCCCCACATAAAAAAGATCCCTGTCAACTACGAAAATAGTTTTTATTGGGAATAGAGGCGGTTTCAAAGTCAAAGTGGGGTAGCCCGATGTGCTTTTAAGTCGCAACCCACTGGTCGGAAAAACCTTTTTCTGACCTACGGCCTATTGCGGTTTTGGCTTCCACTCAACAGCAGCACTGTTATTCAAAGAAAATTGACCAAAATTATGATAAGCAGCACTGCAGTTGTACCGAAAAGAGCATCGAATGTTATACGCCTCTAACTTAATATAGTCATATCAAAAACGTATATCTCGTGTGATATTGTAAACATCAGAGGTTAATTTAGCGCTTGTGTCTCATCTACATTCCTGATGCGCACTGCAAAAGAGGGGAACTCACTACCTGCGTCAGTGTTTCCCTGCAATTACAACCTATGTTGTCAACCTATTGTTGTATATTTAATTACAACGTAGGAATTTTCGAAACTAGAGTGAACCGGCATCTTTTAGGTACGCTCGCTCCGTCGTAGATTCAGTCTTTGTCTCGTTGGTTCAGTCGTGGGTTAAGAGCAAACCTTTCCCAAATAAAAAAAAGCCTTTCGTAGACCGAATGTACTCTAACTGCTTTGTGATGATCGTGTGTACTGACGAAAACAGAACATTACTTTGACCTTGAGACGGACTCTGTTCCCATCGCAATAAAAACTATTTTCGTATTGACAACCACTTTTGTGTAATAGTCAAAAGTTGACTATTAACCAAGAGGTTCGATCCCCGCACTGTACAAACATTTGTGTGCATGAACATGTTTGTACTGGTCTGGGTGTTATATGTATTTATTAAGTTCTTTTGTAATACCACTGTTGATTCTGATATCTGTAACACAAGTGCTCAAGCTACGACCACGGAGTCAGATCAATGTATGTGATGTTGTTGTATTTTTGACATGGGTAGCCTGACGTGCTTTCGACCGTACTTTATCATGCTGTTGCTATTCATTAATGATAAACTCAAACGTTAAATTACTATATTATTATTTCTAGCGACACAAATTCTATCGATCAGTTCTTCACTTGGTACGCTACAGTGAACCTTATCCAGCAAAAATTTAGGTTGTAAAAGGAATAGTGGAATCAGCTACAAATAAAAATTGTCAACATGTCGTTCACATATTCACATGCGCTATGATTTGATACAAATTGGAGGCACAACAACACATCAAAAATGTCCAAGGTCTCTTGTCAAAGTTTTTTTTTACATTAGTTGATATAGAAAGACGCTATCGATTTCGTTTGTGAATTGTATGAAAATGTCACTGACATGACATTACATATCAAAATGTTTTTTAGCATTGAGTCCGCCTATAGCACTTTTATTGTGCAATAAAGTTTTTAAATAAATAAATAAATATCACAGCAGTGCAGTGAACATCAAATACTATTACTATACTATTTAGAAAAAATAATTAAATTAAAGAAACAGTCACTTTTTGAAAAGTTTTAGTACAGTTATAGTTTCCCATTTCGTAGTTGGGATTATGAATGCAGTTTTTTTTTATCTTAACAGTGGTCTAACTAGGTAGCTTAAAAACTAACTAACTTTGCATATTCATCAACCAGCTTATCTATTGTTTAGACGTCATATAAGTTTATTTGATCAAACACTCTGATTAACCTAAATACATCTAATTACTTAATTATTAACTGGGCTACAGAAGTGATTATAGTATTACTAGTAAGGTTCTAAAATAAGGACACCATGTTCTTACTAAGAACGGACTGACCGCCTACAAAATAAGAACTTCATACCTATTCCAATTCTGAGGTTCACTATATGTTATTTTGTATTTAAGACTGATTTTAGATTTTTCCTTTTTCATTTTCTTCTTTTATATGTAAATGTAGGCAGATGCAAAACATAGACAAAACATAGACATTTAACGACCGCTTGGTGCAGTGGTCCACTGGTCGGACTTCTAAAAAACCAAGGGTCGCGGGTTCGATCCGCGCACAGTACAAGCATAAGTGTGCATGAACTGTTTGTTGTGTGTTGTTGTTTGTACTGGTCTGGGTGTTTTCTATGTATAATATGTATTTATTTACAAAAAAAAAGTATTTAAGTATGTTTATCCGTTGTCTAGTACCCATACCACAAGCCTCGTAGCTTAATTTGGGACTAGAGAATTGGTGTAATTGTCGTGAAATATTTATTATTTATATTTATTATTTATTTATAGAAAATGCATTTTGAAAAATACTTACATCATACATTTATCAAGCGGCAAGTTGTAATTTCGCTTCAAGCTCAACCCTTCCTTTTTGTGTGATGTCCTTCGGAAACTTTGTTGTTTAGTCACATACACACGTATTCTCCAGCTATAAGGTCGAAAATACAGTAGTGTTCCAATCTGATATCCTATCGAATTTCCTGGTTAGTAAAATGTCCCATCCGAAATGTCAACCGCAAGATAACGCGGTGTCAAGTGGACCGAAAAGCGATAATGCAGTAATTTATGTCATTAGTGGACGATGCGACTGGTCGGGGTAAAATGGGAATAATGTAGTGTGTGAACTAGTGAAAGAGGCTCTACTCACAAACATTTCGTTCGTATTTTCGTGTGTACCCAGCGCGTTCGCTGTACGATAACGTTTGTAAGAGCAAATCTTTGGTAAGAGTGACAGTGAGTTGTAGGTATTGTAAGTCCTGCGACTTCCAGCTCTAGCTTTTTCAGGTGATTACAGTTCGATGTATTTTGGTTTCCTGCGCTGGAGTCGTTTAGTGGAAATTTATAGCAAAATAATCCTGTTTTCAGCTTTAGTCATGGATTTCCGCAAAGTAAGGCCTGATTCCATCAACTATGACAGTGATAGCTACATTTGAAACAACATTAGATATGGAATATACTCGTACTTCGAAACAATGGACAGTGGCTTAATTATATCGCTCTACTCTATATTATTTTATTCATTTAATTTTTGAACATACAGTTTTAACATTATTTTATTCATTTAATTTTTGAACATACAGTTTAAACATTAATAAAAAATAGGTAATCAAAATAACACATAAACCAATTAAGTTTCCTCACCTTAAATAATACCTACTCGTACATGGAGTAAACCAATTAAAAATTTGTTGAGAAGGTAAAAATATGTGAAACTATAAAATTATAAAAAGACTAGCTGACCCGGTAACAGTTATTAGCTATATAAATTATTTTCCCTATCACTAAGGGGTATCAAAAATAGATATTGGCCGATTCTCAGACCTACTCAATATGCTCACAAAATTTCTTGAGAATCGGTCAAGCCGTTTCGTAGGAGTACGGGAACGAACATTGTGACACCAGAATTTTAAGAAACCTATGAGATAATGCCAAAGAAATAACATTACTTATGATTGGGACAAGTTATGAATTTATTTTTTAAACTTAACAAAAGTTGACGCAAAAATGTCAACTGACAATTTTTTTTTATTTTAGCTTTAACAAGTACGAGGTAAAAAAGAGTTACCAGCATACTTAGTCCTATAAAGTGGCACATGAAAAAGACACTGATGACGGGCAATTAAACGGGGACACCTAATAAAAATGTTAGTCATTCACTATACTTATATTATGATAATATCTATATATGACGTTTATTATTTTTGCATTATTAACCAAAATATAATTTACTTTTCTCATTGCACTTCTCATTCAATGCACCCATTGCCTTCTTTCTTCATGAACTTGAGGTTGACTGACAGAAAAGGCTTTTAGCATTAAGTCCACCCTTTGTACATTTCCTGTGCAATAAAGTTTTAAATAAACGTCCGTTTTACAGTTCCGTTTTAACGTGTATGTTATTAGCGTTATGAAGTTGCACGATTCATGAGTTCACACATAATACAGTATTTCGGATCCAGTATAACGCATCCGATGATCAGTACTATGTTGTGCTGTATGAATACTATCTCCAGTGTCGCTACTGGAGATGGTATTCGCACCGCACTAGGATAGGGTTTTTTAAAACGAAAAAATTAGGAAAATTTTCTGAACATCTTTCATGAACCCCAACAACTTTTTACCAAGTTATTTTTACCAAGCATCTTAACTAGACTTTTGTAGATACTCATACAAGACAACCGTTCATCATTCTCACTATCTCTTACTAAGGGCGCGGTCACATACATCCGTCGTAACAGGATCTGTTTTCATGAAATTAGTAGCGAATATTATGACGTAATTATCAACAATCCTCATCAATAAACTATGAAAGAGTAATTCCAGCAATTCTGCAATAAACAAACGATTTACTCCGGCATATGCAATATACACGGCAGTTGCAATGAAAAGGCACTTTTTAAATCAAATGAAAGGGAATCAAAGGAATTGAAGACCACCTGTCAAGGTTTTCCCTAGTCCAGAACCACAAATTTCTTTTTCAACGCCTTATAAATAATCATCAACCATTTTTTTAGCTTGCCTCTGTGTACAACTACACACTTCACACAAAATTATCTCAATCGAGAATCAAACTCCCGACTATCATCAAACGAGAACGTTGCACGTCGACGTGACATTTGAAACGGTGTTGCCAGTGCTTAACAACAAAAGGGGTTGATTTGTTCACCCTTTCATCGAGTTGCTGTGACAGAGGCATCAATAGGCTCGGGGACTGCGTGTAAATGTTTAAAGAATGTAATATGGGAATTTGCTTGCTAATCTGTTTTTAGGTTAGGAAAAGTAGAAAGTAGTAGTAGAAAGAATTACAATATTTTGAACGCTCTTTGATAGGTTGGACAAAACATAACCCACGTTTCATATATGCTTAGCCCAAATATATGACTGGTAGAAAATGTCCTAAGGTGTTAAGTCCACCTTTTGTAAAATGTTTTGTGTGGGTAAATAAATAAAAAGTGTGAAACTAATTAATTCTTCAGTGACGACCTTCTTGTTAGGCATTCGATGGTTGTGGGCATAAACTGGACAGAGAATCGTATTTTCCACACCGAAAAGATCGGGAATAGAAAAAAGTACAAAGATAATAAGTTAATACAATAAGTTTTATTTTTATTGTTTTTCAAAGTATTCTCCCCGACAATCTATGCATTTTTGCATTCGATCGAACCAATTGTTATAACAGTAATTCCAGTCTGAAGTTTACATAGTCGAAACGGCCGATTTATAAGCTTCGACTGCCTCTTCTGAGCCTTGAAACCGTCGACCACGTAACATATATTTGATTCTTGGGAATGTAAAATAATCATTGGGGCAGCATAGGTCAGGGCTGTACGGAGGATGGTCCATCAACTCCATGTTTTCCTGATTTAAAAACGCAATCGTTTTGCCAGCGGTATGTGAGCTCGCATTATCGTGGTGAAGGATTATGCGACGGTTCGGATTATTTTTACGTAGTTCGTTTATGACTTCCGGCAAACAAACTGTTGTGTACCAATCTGCAGTAACCGTTCTTTGTTCCTGTAAAGGGATCGTAGCCACGTGCCCAGATTTCGATACAAAAGTGGCGACCATTTTTTTTGATACGCTACGCGAGCGAATAACTTGACCTCACCTTCGAAGACCCAAACAGCCGATTGGTCACCAGAAATCCATGATTCGTCACCAGAAACGATGTTGTACACTGCATTTGACCTCCCTGCGTTGAACCGTCGTAGAGCAGACCGACACCAATTAACACGAGCCGACTTCTGTTCCTCGGTCAAACGATGGGGCACCCAACAGGAAACTAACTTTTTGACCCCCAGTTCTTCGTGCAAAATGTTTTGAATGGCTGTCATACCAATGCTTATAGAAGCGCGAATCTGCTCGTATGTCATATGTCTATCTTCCATTATTAGTTGACGAACAGCATCGATGTTTTCTTGTGTTACTGCTGTTTTTGGCCGACCAGTAGAAGGAACTGTGGTGAGAGAGGAACGTCCACGACGAAACTCAGAATACCAACGATATATAGTCGTTTTACTAGGTGCTTCAAGTTTATAAATAGGAACAAGCTCGGCAAGAAATTGTTCTTGAGATAAAACTCGACGAAAGTATCCCACGAAATTATCGCACGAAAATGATCCCGCGATAGCTCCATTTTCCTCACCGACTTATCAAATTCAAATGACAACTACTCTTTTGTTTTTTACTGTTTTTAAATTTCAAAAATGGAAAAAAGAGGTTTTAATCTAATTTATTCCTGAGTATTCTATTCCCGATCTTTTCGGTGTGGCCCTCGTATGTGCAGCAGCAATGTATCGATGATCGTGCTTACTTACCTCTAAAGCGTAGATCTTTGTTTTTGGCTAGGATGGTCACGCACGAAAATTGACGGACTTACATTCTGTAAAGCGCATTGTCCGCTTGTCGAGCATTTATGTAACGTAACTCGCTCTCTTTTAAATATTAAGTACTAATAATAGTTATAAGCTTTTTGATACATTTACTTATACCCAAATGGATTAATGTTGTCCGAAAATAAACGTTTTTGTTTTTATTTATTTATTTTATTATATGAAAAAATCGAGTGTGCACATAATTATTATGGCGCTTAATTACCGCTACTGGCGCCACCTGTAATGAGTTTTGAACGATGTTTCCTATTAGCCTCCTGTCTCTAGGTCTACAGTCAAAGCATTGAAGCGCACCGAGGAACTTTTGCCATCCAGCAACCAATACGTCAGCAGGCGCTTAATATCCGGGCTGCGCTTGCGTCAATGGTGAAGAACCAGTAGTATTCGCATTTAGTAAAAAGAAATACAGCTGTTAACTATTATTTTTTTTAAATGCACCTGCTTCTGAATCAGCTAGCAGTATTTACATAATTCATGTTTAAAAGTAAAATTTTAAGGTTTATTCACTTATTTTTGATATTTGTACTGTGTAAGCAAAAAAATGGCAGTTTATAAATAATTACTTCCATTCATGATTCGTTTACGAGGTGCTAATGGCGCAGTGGTGGCAGCGCTTTGGTAGTGATACAAAATGATAAGCAACTCATGTTTGAGATGGATGACCATTCTGACCATATAAATAAATAAAATAACTTTATTTCAGACGATAGATCCATATTATTGTTAGTAAACAAATGACTTAATGACTATTGTTAGAAAAGCACACATTTATATCTATTAAACAAAATAATGAAGAATGATTTTATTAGAACTGCTTCTAACCATTGGGATTCCGTTTCGATCAAAAGCTCTAAAAATAAACTGGCGTCATAAAAGATTCCATGAAGGTGGACCTACTGTATCCAAATTTATACTGTGTGCACAGCAAGTGAAGAGTGGTGGATTGTCGTTTGTCCTGTTGATTGAATAAGTTTTGAATGGGAACTTTATAATGCAATGCATTCATAGAGAAATGCGTGCTTTCATGTTCACATTGGAATAATAACTTCGAATAATAAAATTTTCCACTATACTTCGCTGTTTGATATTTTAAGAGAAATAAAAAAATTACATACGCAGCTTTTCATAAGACTTTTACCACATGGCGGTTTTTAGCTTTTTTGTTCTTTGGTTGTTACACAAACACTCAACTCGCAGACCTCGTAGGTGACACGCCAACGTAATAATAATAGTCCTCCTGGTCGATTTCGGCGACCAATCTCAACAGAGATCATCCAACAACGCAGGAGATATTATAGTGCACAAGTGTGAGCGCAGTACACAGGTGCACTCACTGTTCCATCACTCATCATGACAGAAAATCTCAGTAACAATTTTGAAACCTGGGATTCGAACCCAGGACCTTTCTGACTTTGCCACTACACCAACGACGCAGTCAACCAACGTATATGTATAACAAATACATTTTTATCTACAAAAATGTATGTTAATCTGACAGCTGATAATGGCCGATGACCTGGTCCTGATTTTGACGACCACTTTGGTGTAATGGTTAATAATAAATAAATAATAATAATAAATAATAATGCAATAATGCATGATCATATCATATCTGTTTGTACTGGTCTGGGTGTTATATGTACTTATTTATGTTTATTTGTAATACCAATGTTGATTCTGATATCTGTTATACAAGTGCTTTAGCTACTTACCACCGAGTCTGTGATGTGGCTCTTTATTTATTAAAAAAATTGTTCTACCCTGAAAGACAACGTCCTTCATTGCATACACCGGGGTATGGCAGTGTTAAACGCTTATTTAAATAACTCGAAACCATAAACGTAGGATATAAAGACAAACAGAGCGTGTGAGGGAGAAATAATCTCTTAAGGAAATATCACAGACACAGTCACTATAACAGATTTTTGAATGACAAGTTGACCAGTCGACCCAGGTTAAAATAGCTCATCAGTATGTTTTTTTTTAATTATTTTTTATTTATATCTAGTACATACTATTATTTTCAGCAACGGTGACTCGTTGTGTGAGAGGCTGTGACGTGAGCTATAACTTTTTCCAGCGGATTGCACGTTTTAATGCTTTTACCCATTTGTGTTTATACAGGGTGTAACAAAAAGGCAAAATAATATTTAAGGGTATGTGTGTAGGTATGTAATGTGAATATTAAGTAGTAAAAGTTTAATAGATAAATAAATTTTAATAGATAGACATATATAAAGATCTATAATATATCTTTATATGTTCACGGGTGCTTATATATACCTATATGAAATATGAATAAAACATTGAATATCATGGAAATCACATCGATTTGCTCGATGTCGCAGTATTATAAAATGATGTACTCACTGAGATCTATCATTTAAATACCATTTCATTTCTGTTGGTGGGTGGAGACGAAAACAGTCATGGTCCTTTAGGTACAAAATAGTATTCTTTGGTTCAAAGTGTGTAATATTTTAAGCGTTCATGGATGCCTATATTTTTTCCTATTTATTAGATGAGCCGCTTCGTTTTCTTGCTCTATTATTTATATTTCTCCCGTTTCCGACACTTTTTCCTTATCAACTGAGACACGTCATTTATCACAGAAAAATTACTTGGTTCAATTTTATTTACTTTAGTAAGATGTGGTTGCTTAATCAAAACGTTTTGAATAATGCTGTTAAAGTTATAGTAATCATTAAGACGAGGCAATAAAGTAAAAAAATAGACTATTTTTGGAATTTGCTCCAAAAATAGTCTATTTCAAGTCAAGCTTAATGGAGTTAGTCCATTAAGCTTGACTGTATTTTATAGTTTCAATTTAAGTAATTTAAAACTCTTGGTAAAGTTAAATTTAAATAGCAAGTCGTTTATTTGTAAGTTTAATTATATTTTGTTTATAATTTAAGCAGACCAGTATATAATTTTAGATAGATAAAGTCACATTGCCTAGTCGAAAACGAAATTTATTATGGACTTTGTTTGCAAAATGTATGGAAATAACAAATTAAATATAATTAACTAGCTGTGCCCGCGACTTCGTACGCGTGGAATATTTATTTTGGGCATCATTTTATTGTTGCAAATTTATTTTGTTGTTATTATTTTAGAAAATTTATTTTTTACGTTTTTTAAATCACATAATTAGCTTAAAGTAATTCTGCGTTAATTATTTTTCTTTCGACTGCCTCGTTGGTGTAGTGGCAATGTTTCTGCCTTACATCCGAGAGGTCCTGGGTTCGAATCCCGGGTAAAGCCAAAATTGTTTCTGAGATTTTCTGTCGTGAATTTCTCAAACACAGCTCGGAGTCGGGAAGTTGGCGGTGTTACACCCCCGTGCCTCGGAAAGCACGTTAAGCCGTTGGTCCTGCGCCTGATCTCTCTCCGGTCATGTCGGATTGCCGTCTCACCGAACTTTGTGAGTGATGGAACAGTGAATGCACCTGTGTATTGTGCTTACACTTGTGCACTATAATATCTTCTGCGTAGTTGGCTGATCTCTCTTGAGATTGGCCGCCGTGGTCGAAATCGGCCAGGAGGACTATTATTACTATTAATTATTTTTCTAGTTTTATTTTCTTGTGTCAGAAGAACATATTAGTTTTGTCCGCAACGCGTTTGTTGCGATCTTGACGACGCGACATATGTGTGAAAAGCAGTCTTGGCGTTAATTAATTGTAACGGTGAAAGATAGCATAAAGGGAATAGAATTCTTTTAAAATTAAAAGGTAAATAATTTGGAATCATTGAAGTGCGAGGTATAAGCACTGTTTGACCAACTGCTAAACCAGTCTAAACTATTGCAACAATCACGTTACATATTGCGAAGAAGTTAGATTTGAAGTCGGGTCCCGGTGGTTTAAGATTTCTAAGTAAAATTATTGGGGCACCTATTTTTAACTTGAGGGAATATGGGGGAAGGCCACTTGTGTTCAAATAATTATTTTATTAATTTCGTCTACGCTACAGTTTCTCACTCCCAATATTGCCCATTGATGATCTTTTTTTTCTATTTCGCTTATTTCAGGGTGAACTTTCGATATAAAGTCCTCAATGTTACTCACTCTTAATCCTTAATCTCGTTCAATTGCAACTTTATTTTCAAAGTGAGTTACTTTCGGGTCTCCTATTAAAAGTAACTTTGAAGGAAAAGTTATACTACCTCCCTACCACTGCCTCGTTGGTGTAGTGGCAAAGTTTCTGCCTAACATCCAAGAGGTCCTGGGTTCGAATCCCAGGTCGAGCCAAAATTGTTTCTGAGATTTTCTGTCATGAATCTCTCAAAAACAGCTCGGAGTCGAGAAGTTGGTGGTGTTACACCCCCGTGCCTCGGTTCGCACGTTAAGCCGTTGGTCATGCGCCTGATCTTTTTCCGGTCATGTCGGATTGCCGTCTCACCGAACTTTGAGAGTAATGGAACAGTGCAGTTTGAGAGTGCACTTGTGTATTGTGCTCACACTTGTGCACTATAATATCTCCTGCGTACTTGACTGATCTCTGTAGAGATTGGCCGCCGTGGTCGAAATCGACCAGGAGGACTATTTCTACCTCCCCATAAATGTGCTCTCATATTTGTAGTTAATTTTAAGATGTTCACAAACTTCCATATTGGGGTTTTTTTTAGGCAAGACTTTACAATGTCTGACCTTGTTCCCCTTACTATTACTGGTACAGTTTGTTGAAAGTCCCCCGCAAACATAACAGTAATTTTATGATGATGATATTATCACAGCTTCTTATATCACTAAGAGTCCTATTTAGACCCTCTACATGAGCTCTATGGATCATGGAACATTCGTCCCAGATTATTATACTTGGTCACCTAGTCATTCATCGTATCAGCCTGTTACAGTCCACTGCTGGACATAGGCCTTCCCAAGGACCGCCACAGCGCACGATCTCCCGCTCTTTGCATCCAGTCACTACCAGCTGCCTTCTTCAGGTCGTCTGTCCATCTAGCCGGGGGGCGTCCCACACTACGTTTACCTAAGCGTGGTCTCCATTCAAGAACCTTCCTGCTCCACCTCTCGTCGGTTCTGCGACAGACATGGCCAGCCCACTGCCACTTTAGCTTGCTACATTTTTGGACAACATCAGTTACCTTAGTCTTATGTCGTATGACCACGTTCCGGATCTTATCCCTTAATGAGATCCCCAACATAGACCTTTCCATTGCACGCTGAGTGACGTGTAGTCGGTGAGCCAGCTTGACTGTCATGTTCCACGTTTCGGCTCCGTAGGTTAAGAGTGGTAGGACGCATTGGTTAAACAACCGGCTTTTTAAGCACTGCGGCAGGGTCGACGTGAAGATATGACGCAACTGGTCATTAATTAAATCTCATTTTGGTTCATCATGGTAACTCGTAGAGCTACACCCCCCTCTCCGCGTCGCTCGCAAGTAACGCCTCTCTTCCTTACAGCGTCATGTTCTGCATATCATGCAGCGCGGGTGAATTTTATAATGGTGTTATTATAAAATTGTAATATCTTCTAAGATATTAATTGAAATTAAATGATGTCAAAGACAATTTTGTTCAGAATTAAATACTCTTAATCAACAACTCATTTATTTGGATAAAGATTAATATTATTACCTTGATACAACTCTTAACAAATAATGCATTAATTTTGGCCAAATTTGTAACCACAAAAACGGTTCTAGTGACTTGATCTTGAAAGATAGACATATACTGTCGCAGACATTTTTTTAGATCATTTTAAGAGGAATAATTCGTTCATACAAATATTTTTGGTATCTTGAACCGTTTTCGCAGCGTACGCAACGGAAGACCTCAAGGATGAATAATTTTCCCCGTTTTTTTCACATTTCCCATGATTTCTTCGCTCCTAATAGTTGCAGCGTGATGTTATATAGCCTATAGCCTTCCTCGATAAATGGTCTATTCAACACAAAAAGAATTTTTCAATTCGAACCAGCAGTTCCTGAGATTAGCGCGTTCAAACAAACAAACAAACAAACAAACAAACAAACAAACTCTTCAGCTTTATAATATTAGTGTAGAGGCCAAATTTGTAACCACAAAAACGGTTCTAGTGACTTGATCTTGAAAGATAGACATATACTGTCGCAGACATTTTTTTAGATCATTTTAAGAGGAATAATTCGTTCATACAAATATTTTTGGTATCTTGAACCGTTTTCGCAGCGTACGCAACGGAAGACCTCAAGGATGAATAATTTTCCCCGTTTTTTTCACATTTCCCATGATTTCTTCGCTCCTAATAGTTGCAGCGTGATGTTATATAGCCTATAGCCTTCCTCGATAAATGGTCTATTCAACACAAAAAGAATTTTTCAATTCGAACCAGCAGTTCCTGAGATTAGCGCGTTCAAACAAACAAACAAACAAACAAACAAACAAACAAACAAACAAACTCTTCAGCTTTATAATATTATTAGTGTAGATGATTAAACGAACTTACCTAAGTGAAGTTCTATCATAATTATACGAGGCTTCATCCGAAGAGATTAGAGAACAATTGTAGTAGTTTCGCGTAGCAACTCGCTAATCTGACACTATAGTTTAAAATAACATCTAATTTAAAAGTGAATAACGTTTTTTGAAATTAATTCGTTATTAATGGTATTTTATTTTTATACTATGGCAACACCGATACAATGTCATGACTGTCAGTCGATTTGAACCTCATTTAGTTGAAAGTAGCTACTAGCCTAAAGGAGATTAACAATTCTAATTCACTTAATAGCCATGCAGTCACAAAAAAACTTCTTCTGTATTCTTTATTTATATTCTTATTCTGTATTATACCTCGTGTGTTCATAAGTTTTGAGACAAACTTTGTGCTAAAAAAAATAAGTAAAAAATTACTGGCTGCTATTTATTTCTTTTCCTAATTTTGAATTTCGAATGTTAACTTTTAATTCTTTGATTTTCAAATTCATTTCTTTCAATTTTCTCGTGATGGAGAGAACAAAAGAATTGCGTGCGACCGTGATTTCGCTATTTAAAGCGGGAAAAAAACCAATGGAGATTTTCCGTGAGGTGAAAACTTTTGGTGTGAGCGGTAACTTCGTGTATTACACTGTAAAACGATACAAGGAGACAAGTTCTTTGCAAGATCGCCAAAGGAGAAGTCGGCCGCGCTCTGTAAGGACACCTGCGAACATCAAAATCATCCGAGAGCGACTTCGCCGAAATCCATGTCGAACTCAGAAAAAACTAGCTCTGCAGACCTAATATTTTGCGCGTTTCAGTCAACAGAATACTGAAATATGATCTTAAGGTGAAGGCGTATGACCGTAGGAAAGTTCATTTTTTAAACGATCGATCTATCTGTAATAATTTTACGTAAAACTTTTGCAATGATACCGACCGGAGGAAAAGCGTAAAAATTAAATGAACTCCAATTGATGGTAAATGCATTTATAGCAAAAGAACCTGGGTCTCTTTGCCAAGACACATATTTGGACACTTTCTATTTAATCTGGTTGCAAAAATGTCAATATCAGGTTTACCAAATTTAGCAACAATAGATTTGAATGCCTATTCGGTAAGCTCCCATTCCGTATCGGGATGGAGTTTTCTTGATTCTGCGTCTGCTATATCGTTATCTTTCGAGCTAACATATGAGGCAAATAAAAATATGTTTCATTTTTCACAAAATCTCTAAATGTCCTTTGTTAATTGGTTAAGATGTAGAAATCTTACTCCACCCATACGATTGATATACGATATAGCAGTCGTATTATCAATTCTTAATAGAATTTGGCAGTTAATCATATTTGATGCAAATATTCGCAAGCCGAAATAGGCAGCTAACAACTCTAGGTAATTTATATGCTTTGTGAATTCTTCAAAACTCTACTAGCCGCTAGCGGTCTTCCCATTACATACTACCCCCCACCCAGTTTTGCTAGCATCAGAAAAAATCTCTAGGGTATAATTATCTTCCCTTATCGGATTACTTGACGTCTTGATTGAATGAATCCACCATTTAATGTCATCTTTTAAAAATGGCGGTACATTCATATGACAAACGTAGCTATCACCCACTGACCTCTATTTACACTGGACTGGCTGCTGTCACAATATTTTTGTGCTTATTTGAGTGTCGCCATTTTGGCGCTGTAGGCAGATACGAGTGTCCATGGAACTAAAATTAGTGACGTTTTACTCCCTTTTCCGTAGCGAGTTTTACAAAACACACATTTCCTCATGATTATTTAGCTTAACTTTCACTATATGATATGAAATACCACGAAATAAAATTAAAATACTTAAAAACCTCAACGCTGTTGCAATCTTCTACGGTGGCCATTTGCAATAAACGTCAAAATTAGTTCTCGGGACACTCGCAGTGGCGCTTCAAATTAGCACACAAAATTAGCTGTCATTTGTATGGAACAGCCTGTCCAGTGTGTAGTAATAGAGGTCAGTGCTATCACCTGATTGTAAGAGAACAAGATATTTACATCTTTCTAGCTGTTTAGTGTAGAGCCAGCCATACTGTACACCGGGACAAGCGGAGGTAAGGAGACCTACTACACGGGCGAAATATCGAATAGAGCAACGCTGCATGCGTCTTAATTTTAAAAGTTCTGTTAAAATATTATTTCATTTTTCATCGGTTCAACTAATGTTAAATTCTTTTGTGTCAATTATAAAACCAAGGTACGAGCATTTGTGAGATGGGGTAAAGCAACTTTTTTCCTCGTTTATGATAAAGCCTAAAGATTCGAGCAGGTTCCTTGTTTGGAAAATGTTGTTTAAGCATTCCATATAATAATAAGTTGGTGAAATGCAGCAAATATCATCCAAATAAATGGTTGACATATACCCTAAGGATCTTAGTACCGACATGACTGGTTTGAGTATTTTGGTAAAGACATAAGGAGCCGTGCTTAAACCAAAAGGTAAAACATTAAACTCGAAAGTTTTTCCTGACCATTGGAAACGTAAATACTTACGATAGGATTCATTTACCAAAATCAAAAAAATAAGCATTATGTAAATCCAAAGAAGCCATGAAATAATATCTGGAGACTAATTTTAATGTTGTTCTAAGATCTTCTAGTTTAAAATGCTTAGTTTTAATAAACTTATTTAAAGCCTCAAGATTGAGAATAAATCGAGGTTTACCATTTACTTTTTTATAAAAAAATAACTAGATAAAAATTGATCTTCACATGGTGAACATTCCGAGATTGCACCAGATTCTAAAAGATCATTTATGGCTTCTTTGTGATAAGCAATCTCAGATTCTGTTAGCTTATGTAGGCTAGGCACATATGCTTGAACGACAGCCTTGTAAAAGGGTATAGTATAACCTTGCACCCACGACAATATAGTTGTGTCACTCGTGATTTGGGCCCATTGGGAATAAAAGAGAGAAAGTCTGCCTGAACAACGTGCCGAATCTAACGGCGCTGGTATGGAAGTCAGAGTCGCTGCTGTTGAGGCTGCTGCTGCGGTGGCGGCGGCGGCGGCGGTGGCGGAGCTGTGTAGATCTGCCGCTGTTGTTGAGCAAATGTTGGCACTGTCTGTTGGCTGTCTGTTGGCTGTTGGCTGGTGCCGGAGGGTATGCAGCAGGGTTCTGCCTCCTCGGAACTGGCTGCCTGCTGTTTACCAGCTGATGTTTGGAGTTTAAATTACGAGACTGCACTCGTGAGACTCCTGCTTTTGGTTTCGTAGCCTTTGTCTCAGATCCAGACTTACTGATAGCTTTTGCAGCTTTAAGGGTATCAGCCAATTTCTCACCAAATAGGTGGCTGTCTATTTCAGTCTCATAAAGTTGACCTTTAATATCTTTTTTTATAGAAGCACAAATAAGACTCCTTTTTTTCATAGATTCGTTGAATTGACTGTCGCATAACAATTGAGCACCCTCAAGTAGAGGTTTTATTATCAACTTGTCTTTGTATTCGGAACTTACTATCTTTGTAAGAGCTTCCCCAATACAAGAGATGGCAGCTGCTATTTGGTTCTGTCTGGTCTCACAGGCTTTGTCCTTACCAATCATTGTATATGATAAGGCAGCCTTTATTTCCGGATTTAGAACCGGAGCGGCTAATTTGGGGCAGTTTTCTGGCACTAAGTGTTTCTCAAGAAGATCTTTTCGAACTTCTTTTGAGAGGCCTGAGGTTGCAATGTGCTCCCATCTTAACGCAATGTCTTTTTGGATTTTTTCTCCCATTTTCTTTGATTTAATTGGGGTAGCGCCTAATAACTCTAAAATTTCGGTGTCTAGTGCGCATTCATCCGTGCCTGCCGGTGTAGACGGACCGGGGGTAGGTTCGGGATCCACATTTTGTGTGGGTAGGCAGAACTGATCGTCAATCGAATCTGTTATCGGCGTATCTGTTTCCGTTATCGGCGGTTCATGGCCGTCTGGAAATACAAGAGCATAAAATAAGATTATTTTATTACTTTGCACCTTCACTTTTAATAAAGTGGCAGCTACGAAAAACAAAATTACTTACAAAGCAATAATTGCTAAGTATCTATTTGTTTATCTCGTAGTGGAAAAAATATATTTTTCGTTTTACTGAATATGGACTTTTATTGTTATGTACAAAATTATTCACCAGAATAGTCAATTACATTGAGGTAACGACATGGCGTGTGCTAGTATTTGTACAGTTATCATCTTGCAAAGAATAAAACAATTATTTTTAAATCTTTATTTGTGGGTAGTATGTAATATGTTAAAAATAATAAAACCACAAATGCCATATTCTAGTAAACTACAGAAATAATAATCATTTACCTTCGGTTAGCGACAGCACTGGCGAGGCCAGGATATTATTTCTTGACTCGCTGCTACTTGCTTAACTTGAGATGCGTAGGGATTGCTTCTTCCGTTTTCGCAGCTTTTTTTCCAGTTCGCTCATCTTCCTTCTGATATATTCGTCACTATCTTCTTCATCATGGCTTCGTTTCGGCATGATACTTTTTCGGACAAATACGAACTTTAATTAAAGAGAGACGTCTCGACTAGCGGAGCACTAAAACGCGAATGAGGTTCAAGTCGACTGACAGTCATGACATTGTATCGGTGTTGCCATAGTATAAAAATAAAATACCATTAATAACGAATTAAGTTCAAAAAACGTTGTTCATATTTAAATTAGATGTTATTTTAAACTATAGTGTCAGATTAGCGAGTTGCTACGCGAAACTACTACAATTGTTCTCTAATCTCGAGGATGAAGCACAAAGTATAATAGCGAATTTTGTTATCGACTTTGCAATGTAAATTTGCTTGGACCCTGTTTTCACTGTAATATGTGAGTTCATAAAAAGCGACACAGCAGCGCGTCGGAAATACTGGCGGCAGCCGAGGTTGATAGCCTGTCGGTTGTAGATTTGACTGCCTCGTTGGTGTAGTGGCAAAGTTTCTGCCTTACATCCGAGAGGTCCTGGGTTCGAATCCCACCCAGGTCGAGCCAAAATTGTTTCTGAAATTTTCTGTCATGAATTTTTCAAAAACAGCTCGGAGTCGGCAAGTTGGCGGTGTAACACCCCCGTGCCACGGAAAGCACGTTAACTCATTGGTCCTGCGCCTGGTCTCTCGCCGGTCATATCGGATTGCCGTCGCACCGAACTTTGAGAGTGACGGAACAGTGAGTGCACCTGTGTGCACCTTGCACTCACTATTATGCACTTTAATATCTCCTGCGTAGTTGGCTGCTCTCTGTTGAAATTGGCCGCCGTAGTCGAAATCAGCCAGGAGGACTATTACTATTGATAGCCTGTCAGCAATATTTAGAAAATACATTGCGTCGGTAACGCAGAGGGTGCGTCGCAGCGCTAACAGCCTCCTGAAGATGGCAGCGGCGAGGCTGGACGAAGACAGTGCCATTATGCAGCACTGGACATGGGTACAGCTCGCAAAGGACACTAAGATCAATCTAAGATCAATTTTAACCCGTATATACCGACACTAACCTAGTTCATAAGTTTTGCAGTTGTTGCTAACACTTTTATGGCCTATGCTGAAATAAACCTGTTTTATTTTAATTTTGAAAAGACATAACACTTAAAAAAATCTTTTGGGCTCCGGTCATCGGGGAGGAATCGAACCCCCGACCTTTGGAAGTCCGGTCCAATGCTCTGACCACTGAGCTACCGAGAACCTTAATGGAGTCGTTGAATTTTTCATCAATGATTGGGGGAGACACTCTCAAATCACCCGAGAGAAATATTTTTTACAAATATTTAACATTCGGTTAAGATAAAGCAATAATATTAATTAACCTGTAGATAGCGTAGTGGGTTACTCTTTAATATATTTTTTTAATTTAAGTTATTATGTATAATGTGAAATGTGTGACTGTTTGTTATCCCCTAAGAAATTAGAAATAAAATAAACAAAATATAAACGTGTAACAGGAAGCCCTACTCTTCAATATCCATAATAATATTCTAATTATATGCATCTAATTGTAAGAAAAACAAATAAAACAACATTTATATTAGTTACTAGACATAAAAATATCATAAAAATGAGGGTATATCATACAAAAACATAAAAACCTGAAGTGTCGCGAAGACACGTCAACAGCTGCCTTTTCAAGTAGCCCGCTTCCAATTTGTACATACCTGAGTAATCTAATTTCAAGTTCAGCAAACTTGTAGAATTAAATTCTTTAACTTGTATTAGATACTTTTTCTTTAACTACATTTTCAACTTCCATTCGAGTGGATAATCCGATTCTTTCCGCACACAGGATTATTTCCATTATAATTGAACTTTTGCCTTCGGGCTGTAAAGTTTTACGATGATGTACAGATAAATACGAATTAATACAGTAGGCTTTATGAAATTTTAATGCAAAAGCGCAGAAATAAAGATCGCCTTGGGCCCAAGGTTCGGGCGGAGTTGGATCAACAGAATCAAATATCGAAAGAGAAGGTTGGTTTTATTTTTAATGTCACAGAAATGCTGTTACGCATACCCGCCAGCCGCGGGGGCAGCTGGGGGTTATGTGGGACTCCAGGCCTCAGAGAGAGAGCCCGCCTACCCACTTAAAAACCTGACGGTGCCCTCCGGTGCCATGTGAGTCGGCGACGTGGCGGGTTTACCGTAGGCCTGAAGACCACAGGCATCGCAATTCCCCGGACTCGGCCGACTTACTTTGCAGCGAGCCCCTACCGGTTGCGACGAGGGAAAAACTCGACCACGTCACATAAACAACAGGACGGCGCGCGGCAACACGCGCTACGCCGTCTCAGGCCCCGAGTAGGTCGTACCTAGGCCATGTTTTTCGTTCTTGAGTTTTGGAAAAGGATTTAAATATCTTAAGGCACATGATAAAGTTAGTCATAATTAAACAAACAAAATTGCATTTGAGCTATTAATTTCAACACAATTTGAGTTGTAACCGCCGCTGAAAATCTCAGGGGGAGGCATAAGCCTCTCTACACTAAACATAAAATGTAGTTTAGCTAGAATAATAATAATAATATGTAAATATTTCACAACAATCACACCAATTTTCTAGTCCCAAATTAAGCTACGAGGCTTGTGTTATGGGTACTAGACAACGGATAAACATACTTAAATACTTTTTTTAAAACACCCAGACCAGTACAGACACACATGTTCATGCACACATATGCTTGTACCGTGCGGGGATCGAACCTGCGACCCTTGGATTTAGAAGTCCGATATGTAGACCACTGCACCAAACGGTCGTCAAGAATTCCACGTACGTAGAGACTTATATATAAATAACGGTTAATTGATGCAAAACCCTTATATTTCACGCTTTACAAATACCAATATATATTTTGACGACCGCTTGGTGCAGTGGTCCATAGGTCGGACTTCTAAAACCAAGGGTCGCGGGTTCGATCCCCGCACAGTACAAGCATAAGTGTGCATGAACATGTGTGTTTGTACTGGTCTGGGTGTTTTCTATGTATAATATGTATTTATTTACAAAAAAAAGTATACAAGTATGTTTATCCCTTGTCTAGTACCCATAACACAAGCCTCGTAGCTTGATTTTTAAACTTTTTAATGCTCTCCTTATGTACTTGCACTGTTACCGGTTATAAAATAACTGTTGGAGTCATAAGCCTACACTACTTAGAAATGTAGTCTAGTTAGAAGTTGACGTTTGGCAGCTGATTCGTAAAATCGCCACTTCTAACATCTTGTTCCGCCCTAATGAGCAAGGTGAAAACGCCTCGTCGTACTTTTACGATGCTATAAAAAGATATTATAATGTGTCTACGCTCGCGTCCCCTTAATATGCTATTGTACACTTTTTCGTTAAAGGTGCAAACTTGGGGTCTCAATCTTGAATGCAAATTAGTTTTTGTGGCTGGTAACACCACTTGGAATAAGTGTTGAAACAGCTTTTTGTTAGATTAGAGGTATCGGGATTAGAGGGTGCGGAGATTATGAAATTTTGGAAAATGAGATTTCCTTATTTGCGGTTATAATTACGCGGTTTCGTCTGATTTTACGAGTACGTATGTAAGAGTCTTATGATTGTGGACACTTACACACTGCACTTACACATTTCAGTATTTCAGTGACGTCTATTTACAAGGATCTTCGTGCTTCGAAGTATCTGCAATGACCTCCGTGGTGTAGAGGCGTGCGTACCAATCCGAATCCAAATTTCGACGACCACTTTGGTGTAATGGTCAAGAAGTTGACTATTGACCAAGAGGTCGCGGGTTCAATCTCGGCACTGTACAAACATTTGTGTGCATGAATATGACTGTTTGCACTGGTCTGGGTGTTATATGTATTTATTAAGGTTTATTTGTGATACCACTGTTGATTCTGATATCTGTAACACAAGTGCTTAAGCTACTTACCGCGGAGTCAGATCAATGTATGTGATGTCGTTGTATATTCATATTTAAAAAGAAACCCAAGCCATCTCTGTTCCGGGTTCGATCCCCGGAGAGTGACAAAAATAGAAAATTAATTTTGTGTGTCAAGGTGTTTGTGGCACCGTCGTTCGTTTAGATTTCAATAACACATATTTGGGATCAGAGCATTGTATGTTAAGTTGTCACGATTTTTTATTTTTAAACAAAAGATTTTATAATCGTCACATAGCAAACACCACTCAATATATCGTGCCCTTCAGCTTTAAATGGGATACTCATACGTCTTACCGTTATCAAACTTCAGGATCCTTTTATTAATGCTTGCCATAATTCTAACGGAATACGCCATTTTGTAACCTTTACGTTCTCATCGACCGAATAGTGCTGAGTGTATATCGATATAATATCGATTTCCGTGTTCAAATCGATAAGGGGAGCAAATTAATGATCAATATTTTTGTAAGATTTTAAACTTTCGCGTTACATATATATTTTATATTTATCTATTTCGACTGTGACCAAAGTTGTGTGCAATCCAGTAGAAACATGGAGCAGTGAGTACAAAATTATTCATTAAAAATATTACGAGTTTAAGTCCTAGGTAAGTATTAGTAATATTAAATTTTTCGTATCGATACTGCCAAAGAAAGAATATAAGGCAGATTCGATAAAAGCTGAAGTCATATCGATCATTTAAAGGTTAGCTTTGTATTAGACAGTGCTGCCGTTTCTGGTCAAAAGTGCCTCCCGATTTAGGGTTGACGACATTTATTTGAAAATTTTACTTCTAGATGAAACAAACTATCAAAATGGTACTTAGCAATTATTTTAACATGTTGAAGTGATATGAGAAAATGGGCAGGAAGATGTACCTACTATAAATATATACATTGTTTGTAAATCTTTACACAATATTTTTTTTCTCATGAATTAGTACATAAGGTAAGGGCTGGCAAAGGCCAATAAAGATTATGGTATCATCAAACATCAGCTGTTCTAAGTTCATATTGGTTATGCAGTCCATTGATTGACAAACCGAACTTAACACAATAAACTAACATTTTCAACCCTCAAAATAATCCGCATCAGAGTTCGATAAAAGCTGAAGTCATATCGAGCATTTAAGGGTTAGTTTTGTATTAGACGGTGCTGCCGTTTCTGGTCAAAAGTGCCTCCCAATTTTAGGGTTGACGATATTTATTTGGAAATTTCAAGAAAACTGTATTTTTGCCATATTTTTTTCACATCAGAGGTGAACTAGCGTTCACGCGCCTCGTCATAGAATGATGAAAATGAATGAATCGTTTCGGGTTTAATTAGGAACAAAGATAGGTTAAGCAAGGAAAAAAGGAAAAAATATATATAAGAAGAATCGTCATAAGATAATAAACAAAGCTGAAGTCATATCGAGCATTTAAGGGTTAGTTTTGTATTAGACGGTGCTGCCGTTTCTGGTCAAAAGTGCCTCCCAATTTTAGGGTTGACGATATTTATTTGGAAATTTCAAGAAAACTGTATTTTTGCCATATTTTTTTCACATCAGAGGTGAACTAGCGTTCACGCGCCTCGTCATAGAATGATGAAAATGAATGAATCGTTTCGGGTTTAATTAGGAACAAAGATAGGTTAAGCAAGGAAAAAAGGAAAAAATATATATAAGAAGAATCGTCATAAGATAATAAACAAAGCTGAAGTCATATCGAGCATTTAAGGGTTAGTTTTGTAT
The DNA here is from genome assembly GCA_963921415.1 of Pyrausta despicata. Lineage (NCBI taxonomy): Eukaryota > Metazoa > Arthropoda > Insecta > Lepidoptera > Crambidae > Pyrausta > Pyrausta despicata. Next base: position 4,685,204 of record OY992867.1, on the reverse strand, counting down.
TAGACGGTGCTGCCGTTTCTGGTCAAAAGTGCCTCCCAATTTTAGGGTTGACGATATTTATTTGGAAATTTCAAGAAAACTGTATTTTTGCCATATTTTTTTCACATCAGAGGTGAACTAGCGTTCACGCGCCTCGTCATAGAATGATGAAAATGAATGAATCGTTTCGGGTTTAATTAGGAACAAAGATAGGTTAAGCAAGGAAAAAAGGAAAAAATATATATATATAAGAAGAATCGTCATAAGATAATAAACAACCTTGTTTACCAAAAAATAAACTGTGACCATCAACGCTGATTTTTATTCATAAATAAAATAGTGACGAATAATTATACATACTTACATTGGTCAGACATCACATTAAATTCAGTATCTTAAGCACTCGTGTTATTGCAATCAGAAACAACGACGGTACAACAAACACCGAGACCGATGACAACATTCAAAATTGGATTCCAAAGTTGTTTCCATCGGGGATCGAGTCCGAGACTTCACTGATGTCGGGATCTTAAAACCGGTACTCACAGCAATACACCCCGGAAGTGGTCAAAAAATAAAAGTAAATTTCTGCAAAAAAAATCGTGTAAAATTTACTTGTGTCAGCCCTACATGGGTCATCAGAAGGGACACCAACTGTAACGGAGTGCAATTTATGTGTCTTTAGTGTTATTTTATTACGCTCTTCTAATAAATGTCGCCACGCCCAGCTCTGTTCAAAATTGTTCCACTGATGACCGGAGTTTATGGGGATCGTGCAATGTAGGGATTGGGATTAAAGAAGCTTGGTATTATAAGGTTTCATATTTGTGCTTCGGGTTTGTAATAGTAAGCTAGGTTGCGTTGCGGTTAGACGACTTAATCACAACAATAGGTATATACGAATATTTTAGAAGTCTAAATACCGTATTAATTCGCAATATTCTGATATACGGAAAATGGATTGGAAATCACGGATCTATACGCATTTTTGTAGGTGCAATTATGATCAGTACACTATAGTGGTAGTTCCTATTATTATTATTATTGGGTTTATGGGCCTTCTTATCGCCAACTCGACCAATTTGATCTATTGTGGCAGCCCTTTGTATTTACAGTTCACTGCTTAGTCCCGTTGAGTCTATAAATTGCCAGACTCTTTGGAGCGTGACTTCTGTTATCTCATCCGGGCGCATGATGTGCCGCCCGAGATGGATACTTCTTTTGCTCATAAGCGGGCCGCATGAGCAGAGAATATGCATGGCCGTTTCCTCCTCTGTGTTGCAGAATCTGCACAGAGCGTCTTCTGTCATATTCATGTTTGCCATGTGTTTGTTTAGTTTGCAGTGACCTGTTAGTATTCTGGTCAAAGCACAAGCTTTGTATCTTTTGAACTTTAACAGCTCTTTAGTTACTTTGTTGCTGTATCCCTGAATGAGTGCTTTTGAGTGTTCTTGTCTTGAAGTAGACTTCCACCACTCAATTGCCTCTTGTTTATAGAGAATGGTTAGTAGCGTAGTGGCTCGTTGCTTGGTGATGCCACAGAACGGTTCTACGCCGATTTGAGGGTTATCGGCGCCCTCTCTGGCGAGGTTATCAGCTACTTCGTTTCCTTCTATATTCGAATGTCCTGGTACCCACGTGAGTATGACTTTGTTGGTATTTCCCAGTACATTTAGTGTTTCAGTGCACGTTTGCACTAGTTTTGATGAATGTTCAAAGGATTTTAAAGCCAGCAGTGCTGCTTGGCTGTCTGAGTTGATGTAGATGTGTTGGTTCCGGAGTTTCTTCTCTAGGTTTATCTCTGCACATTTGTTTATGGCAAAGACCTCGGCTTGGAAGATTGAAGCTTCAGTCCCCATGTTAATGCTAACTTTGAGCCTAGGCTTCTCTCCGTAGATCCCACAGCCCACATCATTTCCCTTTTTGGAACCGTCCGTATACCAGACGTGACTACCTTTCTTAAATGACATTTGACCTTCTAGCCATTTGTCTCTAGGAGGTATGTTTACGGAGTATAACTTCGAAAAGTTGCATTCCGTATGCATGTCGTCACTAGGCATGCTTAGAAGTTTGTTTTCAAATACTGATTCCTTGAGTCTTATCAGAATTTGAGAAGCCCATCTGACTTTCGAGCGGGTGAAGATTCTGTATATGCTCTGCTTGGCTTCTTTTTCCACGTGCATATGCAGTGGTATAAGATCCAACAAGGCATTTAGTGCGGCTCCTGGTGTCGTTGATAGTGCTCCGGTTGCTGTGATGCAGGCTAGCCGCTGTAGGCTGCTCAGTTTCTGTATTGTTGTCGCTTGGTTGACCTTGCTGCACCAGACGGCGGAGGCATAAGATACTATAGGTCTCACGACCGCTGTGTACAGCCATAGGGCAATTTTGGGTTTGAGTCCCCATCTTGACCCCGCCATTCGACAACAGCTCCACAGAGCCATTTTGGCTTTTTGAATGATATTGTCTAGGTGCGAATTCCAAGTAAGCTTTTGGTCAAAAATTACCCCTAGATACTTGGTTTCGCTCGAGAAAGGAAGAGTTTTACCATTTAGCTTCGGATTCGCGAGTCTTTCTAGTTTTCTCTTCCTTGTGAATGGTATTATCACTGTTTTATCTGCATTAATGGATAATTCGTTTTCTCTACACCACCTACTTATGGTGTTGAGAGCTCCTTGCATCAGACATGAAATTGTGCTTAGGCAGGGACCTCTGATGATTACTACTATATCATCAGCATAGCCTTGTGTATCATAGTCTTTCTCTGCCATCTTAGCGAGTAGTTGGTCTACTGCTAGGGTCCATAGAAGTAGAGACAGTACGCCTCCTTGTGGACATCCTCTTGTGGCAAGGAATTCAAGCTTTGTGGCATTGAGGGTGATGTTTGCTACTCGGTTGGAGAGCAAGCTTTTAACCCATCTGATGGTGCTTTTATCTACCCCTTTTGCCTCCATTCCTTTCAGAATGGTTTCTATAGGGGTGTTATCAAATGCACCTTCAACATCTAGAAAAGCACATAGGGCCGTTTGCTTGTCCTCTAGGGCTTTTTGCACCTTGTCGACCAGATCGAGTAGGGCAGTTTCAGTGGATCTTCCCTTTTGGTATGCATGTTGGTTGGTGCTTAGTGGTCTTTCCACTAAGTGTTTGGCCCTAATGTGCTGGTCTATTATCCTTTCCATGGTCTTCAGCATGAAGGATGTTAGACTTATGGGTCTGAAGGATTTGGGTTGTGAGTAGTCCCTTTTCCCTGTTTTAGGTATAAAACGCACTTTGACCCGTTTCCATGGTTCTGGTATTATACCCCAGGCATAACTTGCTCTGAATATTTTTACCAGATGCGGAAGAAGCAAGTCATTTCCTTTCTGTAGCAGAGCAGGAAAGATGCCGTCTTCTCCCGCTGATTTAAATGGCTTGAATTTATCCAAAGCCCATCTAATTTGGTTGGGCCTAAAGATATTGGTGGCCTTATTCCAGTCTGAGCATTTAGCCCTATGGAATTTGTCATTCAAATGCTGGGTGCAGCTTTTTGTATTGATTTGGTACGAACCCGGAAAGTGTGAAGACCTAAGGAGATCCAGAGTCTCCATCTCAGTGTTCGTAAATGAGTTATCTGGCTTTTTTAGTAGTCCAAGATAGTTGTTAGGGGTCTTAGCGAGGACTTTGTGAATTCTTGCTCCTTTGTGTGTTTGGGCAATTTCTTCACAGAATCGTCGCCAAGAGGCTCTTTTAGCTTTTCTGATTTGTTTGTTATATTCTGTTAAGGCCTTGCCGTACTTGTCCCAATCGCACGGTTTGGTATGATTGAATATACGACGTGTGATGGTTCTGAGCTTTTCCAGCTTCTTATTCCACCACATTGGTACCTTGTTGGGTTTTAATTCTCTTTCGGGACAGCTCTGTTCGTAGGCATAAGTTATGCCATCGTTGAGCATTCTGACCGCAGCATTTAGAGAGTCTGGTGTTTTGATAGTTTTGGGTATTTCCTTTAGATTCTCACTGAGCAGGATTCTATACATATCCCAGGAGGTATCTTTTGGATTTCTTACTCTTGAATTTTGAGTTTCTACTGACCCTGAAACATCAAACAGTATATGTCTGTGATCAGACATTGAGTTTTCGCTACTGACGTGCCATTTTGTTACACATTTTGACACATTTTCTGTTGCGAAAGTTATATCTATTACTTCCTGTCTGGTTTTTGTTACGAATGTTGGCGTGTGGCCATTGTTCAGCACCCGTAGACAGTTGGTTAGTAGAAAATCGGATAGTATCTCACCTCTTCTGTTAGTATCCGAGCTCCCCCAGATGGTATGGTGGGCGTTAGCATCGCATCCCACAATCAGTTCCGACTTTTGTTTTCTAGAATATTCTAGGACGTTAGTCAGTTCTTCAGTGGGATCTTGCTGATCACCAGGAAGATATGCCGAGCAGAATAGTACTTTGGACCTGTTCGGCCCTTTGACTTCTACATATGCGGTGACGGTATCTTCGCTGCAGAGTTCTGGAACAGGTAAGAAGTTAATGTTTTTGTTAAACACGATACAGGCCCTAGGTTTACGGCCTTTTTCGTATACAAGGATCTTACCAGCGTTGTTCAGACCGGCTACCACGGATTCGGCATTTATCCATGGTTCTTGAATGAGAGCGATGTCCAGGCCACCTTCGCTGAAGATCTTCTCTATTACCGCAGATGCTGCGATAGCGTGGTGTAGGTTGGCCTGGAGCACCGCCAGCCCCTTTGGGCATCGAGGTTGGAGGGGCCTACTGACATTGGGAGCCGCGGCGCCCTTGTAGGCCCCGCCGCCCTCGGAAGGGTCCCCTGTGCTGCCCCCTTCCTCTGGGCGGATGTGCGCCCCTAGTGGTCCCCCTGTGGAGAGGAAACCGCTTTCCCTTTCCCCTGTTGGGTCCTGCGGAAGTGGAGGTGGTGGAGGTAGTGGGAGGAGGGTTATCCCGTTGTGGTCCTGCTCGGACCTGCACGGTACCTTCGGTCGATGTGGTTGGGGGTGTAGGTACGGACGTCGTGGTGGCAGGGATTGCGGCGGAAGTCGAGGGTTCAGCTGGGGGCTTGGACTTCTGAGTCATGGTGACAGGACCCTTGACTCTGAATTGAACCTTTCTGAAGCCAATGTTGGCCTTTAGGTCCGCCACCTTCAGGGCCTCAAACGAGTGGTCGTCTAGGGATACGGTCAGGGTTAGACCTCCCTTATCGACCTTCGTGTTGAGGACCTTCCAGTGTTCGGTGTTCAGACCCTCATTCTGAGCACCGAAGAGTTCTAAGGCCCGCTTTGCGCTGCTGGCCTCAGAGCTAGGTATAAATACCACCCCCACATTAGGCTTTTGGAGGTCCGACTCATTCATGAGAACAAGTCTCGCTTCCGGCCATGGTTTGAGGGGGGGTATTATATTTTCAAGCCAGGTTTTGGAGCGCTCATCCTCACACGTAATGAGGATCCATCCTGGCTTGAAGGAGCAGCCACTGAATTTAGGCCCTTCGCCCCTTCCGGTCTCGGCAATGCTTTGCAGGATGGTATTGCGCAGCGACTCCATTTGTGTGTTAGTCATCAAGGACTTGGAGTCTTTTATGCCGACCCGGATTGAGCGTACGGCCTCACTGTAGGCTACGGTGGTTGAGGTGTTTAAGGTCTCACTCACCTTTGGGACTTTGGTGATATGACCCTTTGGCGATTCTTCCTCCGAGCGAACCCGTTTGACCGGTTTACGCCCAGATTCCGATTGTGAGGCCTTAAACTTGTACCCCATCTGCTTTAGCTCAGCGAAGCTCCTAAACGCTAGTGTTGAAGCCAGATTCGGCTCCACTCCCAGCTTTCTTAGAGCTCCGAAGCGCTTTTTGGCAGCACTTGACATCTTTCTGTCAGTAGGTTTGGAGGCGGTGGATTCATCAGTCGGCGAGGGTGAGCCGCAAGCAGCCCTTTCCGCCGTGCTGACAGATTCCTCTGTCTCCATGCTTTGTTGCTCTGATATTTGGGCAGGTTGCTCTGCTCCTTCTATCAGTGGCATAAGTTCCTGGCATAGGTCTTCCAGGTTACCATTTTCAGTTTTGGGCAAACAGTTATTCATGTTGGTCCCACGAGTAGCTAGGGAAAGTAGGTCCACTCCAGCAGAGCCCCGCATGCCGGAGTAAGGCTAGATACACCTCGAGTTCGCCTGGTATCGAGGGTCCACCGTTCACGACTGAGCTCCCCCTCAGCCACGCATCTCTCGGCACGGTACGGATGACACCTTAGATTGGGTATTGAGTCTTTAGCCGCCAGATACCACTTCATTGAGATCCCAATGTGAGATTTCAGCGCAGCACTACCTGACGTTGCCCAGGGTGAACCGCGACAGGCGCTACTGCTTCCCTTCTGACGTATCATGAGTGGATTCAGTAACAGCCCAGTCGTCACGTGGAGGTAACTCAAACTGACACCCCTAGTAGTTCCTAACTAAATATATTAAATTTTTGTCAAAATAAAAGTTTAGTGTTTAAAAAAATAAGAATTCATCAATGTTGTGGTAACATACCTACAACATCCGAAAGAAACACCTTTTCAGCTGTTTAACAATCGGGCGTAGGTTGATGAATCATGGCTGGCTGCAGCCTTACTTAAAGCCTAAGAAGCCCTTAAATAAATTCGGACCGATGAGTAAGTGTCACGGTAGCTCAACTGGGAGAGCAATCGCCCGGCTTGCGAGAGGTGCGGTTTCGTGGTGGCCTGCCCGTGGCAGTCCATTTTTTTAAAGTGTGTTTTAATTGAGCAAAGATAAAATGGTAGGAGTTATCAGTTGGCTCAAAGATGTATGTTGTTGTTTATTCGATTGTGTACTATGTTATTAAGCTATGTGAAGTGTTATTTAGTGGTTGTTCTGCCTGTAAAATCTGCCTGATGATTCTGCAAGTATTTAAAATTATTATTATTATATTTGACCCTACAAATAGGTATTATAATTTTTAATGGATTTGACTGAATTTTACTGATAGGCGCTCTACATGATAAACTTGATGTTTACGTTGATTAGCCATTGCTCACATACCAAATAATTACTAACGATTTGCTCTTTGTACGATTTAAGCATTTGCGTCCAAACACGTTAAAAATATCAAAACAAATCCCACTTTCTCCAATACTAACACTAATGGTACCTACAACGTACTCCGCCAAAATGGCGAACGGGCGAATCTAACAGACACATGACGTGTGTTCGCGTAAACTATAACGCAATTACTACTCTCGCAATCCTATCTGGAATTGCTAACCAAAGCCGGGGTTGTCGGTCACACCGCAACGTACCTAACGGATGTAAGGGAATATTTAACAGTGCAAGATTGGAATCCTGATAGGCCAGTCGGTGAGAACTGATTGCAGAGCAGATTGGATCCTTGCACTGTGTTAATGTCATGTCGAGCTGTAATGTTTTTTTCCGCTCAGCAGCAGCGCTGCTCTTCATTATTTTTATCTTCCGATGAGAGTGAGCGAATAGTCATACTAATATTATAAAGCTGAAGAGTTTGTTTGTTTGAACGCGCTAATCTCAGGAACTACTGGTTCGAATTGAAAAATTATTTTTGTGTTGAATAGACCATTTATCGAGGAAGGCTTTAGGCTATATAATATCACGCTGCAACCATTAGGAGCGAAAAAATAATGGAAAATGTGAAAAAAACCGGAAAAATTATTCATCCTTGAGGGCTTTCGTTGCGTACGCTGCGAAAACGGTTCAAGATACCAAAAATGTATGAAAGAATTATTCCTCTTGAAATGATCTAAAAAAATGTCTGCGACAGTATATGTCTATCTTTTAAGATTAAGTCACTAGAACCGTTTTTATGGTAATCAAATTTGGTCGAAATTAATGCATTATGTGTTAAGAGTTGTATCATCGTAATAATATTAATCTTTATCAAAATAAATGTGTTGTTGATTAAGAGTATTTTATTGTGAATAAAATTGTTTTTGACATCACTTAATTTCAATGAATATCTTAGAAGATATTGAAATTTTTAAATAACACCGATATAAAATTCACCCGCGCCGCATGATGTGCAAAACGTGACGCTGCAAGGAAGAGAGGTGTTGCTAGCGAGTGACGCGGAGAGGGGGGTGTAGCTCTACGAGGTACCATGATGAACCAAAATTAGATTTAATTAATGACCAGGTGCGTCATATCTTCACGTTGACCCTGCCGCAGTGTCTTAAAAGCCGGGTGTTTAACCAATGCGTCTTACCAGTCTTAACCTACGGAGCCGATACGTAGAACATGACAGTCAAGCTGGCTCACCGACTACACGTCACTCAGCGTGTTATGGAAAGGTCTACGTTTGGGATCTCATTAAGGAATAAGATCCGGAACGAGGGCATACGACATAAGACTAAGGTAATATTGTCTAAAAATGTAGCAAGCTACAGTGGCAGTGGGCTGGCCATGCCTGTCGCAGAACCTACGAGAGGTGGAGTAGGAAGGTTCTTAAATGGAAACCACACTTAGATAAACGTAGTGTGGGACGCCCCCCGGCTAGATGGACAGACGACCTGGAGAAGGCAGCTGGTAGTGACTGGATGCAAAGGGCGGAAGATCGTGCGCTGTGGCGCTTCTTGGGAAGCCTATGTCCAGCAGTGGACTGTAATGTAACAGGCTGATATGATGAATAACCAGGTGACCGCGTATAATAATCTAGGAGGAATGTTCCATGATCCATAGAGCTCATGTAGAGGCTCTAGAAAGGACTCTTAGAGATATAAGAAGCTGTGATTAAATCATCAGCATAAAATTACTGTTATGTTGCATGTTGAGCACATTTGGGGGAAGGTAGTAATAGTCCTCCTGGCCGATTTCGACCACGGCGGCCAATCTCAATAGAGATCAGCCAACTACGCAGGAGATATTATAGTGCACAAGTGTGAGCACAATACACGACTGCACTCGCTTCCATCACTCTCAAAATTCGGTGAGACGGCAATCCGACATGACCGGAGAGAGATCAGGCGCAGGACCAACGGTTTAACGTGCGAACCGAGGCACGGGGGTGTAACACCGCCGACTTCTCGACTCCGAGATGTTTTGTTGAGGGATTCATGACAGAAAATCTCAGAAACAATTTTGGGTCGACCTGGGAATCGAACCCAGGACTTCTTGGATGTTAGGCAGAAACTTTTTCACTACACCAACGAGGCAGTGGTGGGAGGTAGTATAACTTTTCCTTCAAAGTTACTTTAAATAGGAGACGGGAAAGTAACTCATTTTGACAATAAAATTAAAATTGAACGAGATTTAGGATTAAGAGTGATTAACATTGAGGAATTTATATCGAAAGTTCACCCTGAAAAAAGCGAAATAGAAAATAAAGATCATCAATGGATGGGTCAAAGTGCAATATTGTGAGTGAGAAACTGTAGCTTGGACGAAGTTAATAAAATAATTATTTGAACACAAGTGGCCCTCCTATATTCATATTCCCTCAAGTTAAAAATAGGTGCCCCAATAATTTTACTTAGAAATCTTAAACCACCAATTATATGTAACGGGACCCGACTTCAAATCAAATTTCTTCGCAATAACGTGATGGTTGCAATAGTTTAGACTGGTCCAGCAGTTGGTCAAACAGTTCTTATACCTCGCACCCCAATGATTGCAAATGATTTACCTTTTAATTTTAAAAGAATTCAATTTCCTGTTAAGCTATCTTTCACCGTTACAAATAATAAATCACAGGGGCAAACATTTAAACACATAAGAATAACGTCAAGACTGCTTTTTACACATATGTCGCGTTGTCAAGATCAGGTTGCGGAGAAAACCAATATGTTCTTCTGGCACAAGAAAATAAAACTAGAAATATAATAATTATGTTCTTTTAAAAACTTAAAAAATAATTTGTCTAAAATATAATAACAGAAAAAAATGAATTTGCAAAAAATAAAATGATGCCCAAAATAACTATTCCACGCGGACGAAGTCGCGGGCACAGCTAGTTTCATAATAAGACCAAATGGTTCAATAAGCGCCGCGGGCACAAAAATCTTTAAATATTTTATTTCATGATAGACCAGTATTTTTTTTTAATTCAACACAAAATTACGCTTATTTTCAATCTAGTTGCTACCTATCAATAGAGCTTCGTGATTTTTAATCACTGCGCTTGGGTTATTTAGACCTGCTATGTTTGCGCGAGGTAAAATGCGCGCAGCACCATCTATTGAAATTCGCAGGAACTTTTATGGTGATGGTTGTTTCACTTTTAAAATATCATCACTCTTATCGCTGATTGTTATATCTGTAATTTGTTATTTTAAATCGTGTTCAAAAAAATCTATTCTATTCTAAGCTCATGTATTCCACCTTGATCCATATATATTTTTCTCAAATTCCCCCTTCTTGTTAATTTCTATGTTCCTTTACCCGGAAGTTGTCTGGAAGAGATCGTTTTTAAGCGATAAGACCACTTCAATCTTACAATTTTTCTTTGTTAAACTTCTCTGTAATTATGTTTTGTATTGTATATTAAAAAGTTATTTATCTATCTGTTTATCTCTAATCTTTTGTATTTAACGGTGTGACGTCACCCACCTATAGACACTCAATCTAGATTCAACGAGACGTGTTCAAACGGCAACCAAGCAGTTTGGTTGTTGTACACACTAAATTATCGGCTTGTACGGACGATGGCACATCAATGTAAAAACTTCGGCATCTTATACACTTGTGATAAGGACCATTTTGAAACGAACATCCGTAGTCTGATGTGCAGTCCGCTGTACGTTAACGACTTGCATAATACAGTATATCGGCGGCAAACGATAGGAGTACCGAGCTATTCGTTCTTAGCGGGTAGATACTGACCACACGGTAGATAGTGGGGTATAGAGAAAACTAGCCCAAGAATCGATGGTATTAAGCACTACGTATTGTTGTACAACTAGGATATTACCTACAAAGTTTTACTACTAAACATTGGAGCAATACTTTGTCGTTTTTACCCCTAAATTTTTAAACTGTCTTGAAATGATACACTTTTATGAATTATTCAACCAACCACTTCATACGCTTTGAACAACTGAAAGGCCTCGCAAAAGAACGTCGTTCTTTTTCTTCGTACGCTCCGTGAGACACTTGAAATATGAAGACACCCAAATTTTAATAGCTTGGGATCTTGTTTTAGCCAAGACTCATGCTCGACACTGCACTGGTAGACTTCAAGATACTGTAAGCTCATTTTGTGTAGATAGGAACGTAACTTTATATTATTGAGTGATGGTAGTTTACAATTGTTCAAAACTATGTAACAACATAACATCTACCTGTGACCACGGACGCTGAAAAGGGTCTGAAACGTCAGGTTAAAATAAAATATAAATAAATCGCGAAATAATCCGTGAAAAGTGTATCATTTCAATGTCTACTGTCTGCGTGAACCGAAGAAACAAAACGAAGTTTTTTAGCCCATCTCCTCTTAATAAATCCTCTAAATATGGCAGCACAGGCAACGTTGTTGTCTCTCAACCGCTAACCGCCACGAGGATATAACATTTGGTGCGATCCAGCCACATATAAGTCGCACGACAGCTGCTTTGGTCCAGTGGTCAGGGGCCGTTTAACGATCTTGGTTTTCGATTACTGGCAGCGTTCTTGTTTCAAATAAATTATATAAACAGCGCTTTCACAGAGCTTCTGTTGAGCCTTAACACGATCGTTATAGCGCCCCTGAACAACAGACCACAATACCGGCTGTTGCGGGTTCAAATCCTGGTTGGGGCAAATGTTTGTGCAATTAGCACGAGCATTTGTATCTCAGTTCTGGGTGTTAAATGCAATACAAATATTTCTATCTGCTATCGTTTGTGGCAAGGTTATTGGTGCTTAGAAAAAAACTCAACGTTGATAATCTGTACTAATAATTACTTACCTTTAGACTCACATTTTGATATTACTTTTGGCCTGACAGAAATATTACGCATAAGATTTTTCAGAAACTTCACGGCACCTATTTCATCGAACTTACTAACTGTAGTTTTATTAGCAATTTAATTAACTATAAAATTATCCTGAGAATGGAGCCAGATTTTATGGGAGAGTAAAACTTAGAGATTTACGGTCCACCTTTCCACAAGTTAAGTGTTGAACAATTATAAAGTTAGGTAAGTTTGGTCCTTACTTTTAAGTTAGTTTCGTAATTTATATGACATCCGTAAGACGAATTAAATGTGAAAATTTTATGCTCGAACGAATTTTTTAAAAGATTTTGTACGTACCTACCTAATAGATACGTGGTAGGTATTAACTTTATGTTTGGTTTTTCAGTTTTTTAATTAATTTAATAGTTCATGCTTATCTTTCTAAACGAAATAAAGAAAATAAGGTATGTTATTATAAAAAAAAGATACAACAACAACAACATCACATACATTGATCCGACTCCGTGGTAAGTAGCTTAAGCACTTGTGTTACAGATATCAGAATCAACAGAGGTATTAACAAATAAATTTAAATAAATACATGTACCACCATGACAAGTACAAACAGACATGTTCATGCACACAAATATTTGTACAGTGCGGGGATCGAACCCGCGACCTCTTGGTTAATAGTCAACTTCTTAACCAATTACTATTATTATTAGCAAACTTGTGTTGAAACTTGTTCTGCTTTGCTCTGAGTTCATCAAAATCAGTTCAACTTATTCAGATGAATAGACAAGTTATTTAACATTTATTTTGAGGCAAAAGCAAGACAGCAGTTACTATGGGTTTGTCTGTTCTTCATCAGTCTTGACCATTACACCAAAGTGATCGTCAATTAGCTAATACTTCACAATATATACCTCGAAATCACAAATTACATAAAGAGCCCACCAATGGCTTTGTTAACTAAGCCATGAAATGTCGATTGACAATGTTTTTGATAACAATACTGGAATAACATTAAATCAAACGCATTTCCTTCAACAATATGTTTGATAATCCATTGTTTCTAAAACGAGCGTTTTACGATTGATCGTTAAATTGTAACGATTGTTTTAATACTGATTATCAACTCTTGAGTAAGGCTTTTTTCAGAAGAAATTCGTTATTTCGATGTCTGTCATCATGCTCAGTTTGACAATATATATATTAGACCATTGTCAAAGATAATGGAAAGGTTTTCCAGTATCTTTGTTAAACTTGTCTGTAATTTTTGTTTTGTGTTGTACAAGAAAGTGTTCTATCTATTTCTATCTATTTATCTTTTGACCATGAGTAAAAAACATGAAAAAGCTGATACTACGAATAATTATAAAGTAATGACATTTCATATTCGCTGTATTTGTTATTATACTTAGTTTAGAACTAAAATTAGATTTCAATTATAGATATTAGATATGGTGTGATGTCACTGGCCTAACATAAATTAGTAGGATTTTTTCAACATAATGAAGTTTTCTCCTGTATTTATTTTGTCGTACCACCCATTAATAATTTCTGCTTCGCCCAAAGATATGCAAAGGTTAAAAGCAATGCTCTGCGGCGTAGAGTCCACCTTTTGTACATAGTTTTGTTGTGCAATAAAGCTTAAATAAAATAAAATGAGATCACGGAAACGATTCTAGGAGTAATTTTATTTATTTGAGACAACAAAGATCCATGTGTTAGTATAACATTTAATCTAAAAACTAGGTGTTAGTATTATGAGTAATAATAAATTAGTTTGCACTTAAGTTGGTCATGTACCTACGAGGCATTTTGTGCTGTTGTGAAGTATTATCGATATATGAAGTATTACGAGTATACCAACCGTATTAGTCATAATTTGCACGAAATACCTCACAATAGGTGCATGCGGATCCTCTGCCACCCACCGTTCTCAGGATGCTGTTGTAATGTGTCATATTTTGTCATTGAGGTTTGTACAAGAAGTTCAGTTATACATAAGGGTCATATCACAAAATTTAGACAGTTAAGCAGTTTTATGCCGAAAACTTAAATTGCATAGGATAAACCGAAAACCGGAGGCCGCTACAAAGTAGGAATTTCGTGATTACATACATTTAAATTAATCTATTATGGAATTTTTTTTCAATGTTCAGATCGATGCACGAAACTGAATTTTCCTTTCAGCTAATTTTCATTTCTCTTTCCATTCAGTAAGTAAATGTAATACCTAAATTACCAACGCACATCACACCATATTATAACCAAACCACTGAACACAACGAACATCCCAGGACTCAAAGCAATTACGTGGCAGTCACTAACAGCTAACAGGAGACAGGTAAAGTCCGAAACGTCCGGGTGAAATTAGACGCAGCGCGCAGTGCGAATGACCGCAACGCGAATTACCTCAGAATTTTCTTTACACATGTGACAGCATGAGTGTAAGTGTAGGCCACATTCACAGGAAGGAAAAAAAAAACAAACGAATATCAAATTAATCGCGGAACAAGTCAAGAAAAGTCGAACGATATTGCTTGACTTCGCTCGACATGAGAAGTTTTTAATTGTCTTATTAATTTCATTTCATTTGGAATCCATTTGTCTTTGCCCGAGGATTAAGACTGATGACGAAGGGTTAACTGTAAATTTTCTCCCTTTCCAGTTTTGGTATCTTTTTTACTATGCTTTAGGGCTCTGAAACGGATTGATTTGAATTTCAGTTCAGTTTGTATGTGTGTGTTCTACAATTCTGATATCTGGTCAAAATGTTGTTAGATGTTTTTCTGCTGTAACTGTGCGCTAATATTAAACGCTTTCATTAATTACCATATTAAAGTACATCAAAATCATATTGAAAATGGCAGGTAATCATGTATCTTTTATAGTATTATCGTGGGCGTCGAAGTTTTATCTAAAAAAAAGCTTTACAAAAATCTGTGCTTCATTAGAGTTCTAGTAACGACAAGTCATTGATATATTTGAGGCTTTGAGAAATTCAATACCTTTATATAATGGCCTGAATTTTGAAAAAAGGTTGGTTAACTAAATTTTTTTTCCTTTTTAAAGGTCAGAGGGTTCTTAAAGTAGTATTAAGCGGTTATAAAACTTCGGTTATAAAGGGATGATGTTTAGATACTTATCGGGTTGTTTTTAAACCAACCTCATTATCATCAGCCTATATGCGTCCCACTGCTGGGCACAGAGGGGTAAGCACGAACAACTATCGTAACGTATTCGTAGCGTTTACCTATCGTTGACTTGTCAATTTGCATGGGGAGTCTTTCAGTTTCTGACCTTTGGATGACACGAATACGTTACGAAAATATTATTGTGCCGCCCAAGGGTCTCTCATAGGCCCTTGGTAATATCGATATATTAACCAGGACCAACAGCTTAACGTGCCTTCCGAGGCACGGAGATGCTTGTAAATAGGCGTCACTGAAATGGTCAGAATGGTCACTTAACTTTTGGTATTAGGTTGCTTAACTTGTGGTACTTACAACTGCCAAAGCGCTGCACCCCAGTACGTGGGTTAAGCAGTGTTCACAATTACCTCACCAAACCAACCTAATTTACTTAATTTAAGACGACATAAGTTTTGTTTCATTACTACAGTAAGCTGATATGACTTTTGAAATCGGTCATTATGGAATTTATTGTAGATGTACGAGTTAGTAATCTCCTGAGAGTTAGTCTCTTAAAATGGAGGTCTTGATCTCGTAAAATGGAGGTCGGTATTTTGCATTTGGGCATTGTAAATCGAAACTCCTAAGAACGACCTTTACAACTTTTACTCCATGACTCTGATGGGCAAGGTAAGTGAATTGTAAAAAAGTGTTACCATGACAATATCACATCTCAAATTGTCAAAGTCGAGTCAGTATACTTGTTACCGTCTAATGTGTCACGAAACGTCTTCCGATCTCATGAACAGCAAACGGATTTAATATCAGCTACCGAAAAGTCGTTTAGTGTGGCTACGAGGTTGGCGAGCAATTTTCTTCAGCTACCTATTGGAGACAATAGAGTTAGCCATTCAGGCCTTGAGTTTCAATTGATTTTTAAATAGCTTTGGTATCCACATCTGCCCTCATCATATAAGATTTGAAGCATTTAGGAGATTTAAGGATTTAGATTCGCTCTAAATTCGGAATCCTCAAACACTTAGGCACTGGCTATCGTATCTTTAATTGTTGGAACAGTATAATGCTGATAAAATAGTTCTTATGGCTTAGTCAAGATGGTGTGGCTAATTGCGCTGCTAGGTAACGGACTAAGTACGAAGCGGACACGGGACTTTTGTCCGGGTAAGGCATAGTCCTCAGGCGTATCACTCGGGAGGCTGATCAGCATCACACTATGCATAACCTACAATGATGCATAGCGTACCTGGCAGTTTTAAAACCCTCGTCTTTCATGGCCTCATCTGGCCTTCAGCTTAAATTGCGATCTTCCCTTAAGCATTACCACGTGTTTGCTTCGTGAGAAGATAAAATTTACTTTCTCCGCGTACTTTGTTACGTCGGAATTGAAATTGGAAATTATCTTGTTTCGTTGCGAAAAAATATATATTTATACGCCTCCGTCTTTTCATGGAAATTTATTACCGCGTAAATGCAATGTTATAAACTTCGGTAATGATATTTAGACGACGTGTGCGTGGAAACTTCGTCAAAAAGGCGAACGAAGTCGGGGGAAAAGCGTTTGTATGTCAAAAAACTGGGATAGGGTGATGGTTTATTGCAGACCACATATAACGTACGCAGAAAGATACACAGTCTAGGCGGTCTTATCGCAAAGCGCGATCTCTTTATAAGCATACTTTGACAGATTACTATGTAAGCTGCAGTCTGATGTAAAGAAGGTCAAGTTTTGAGTATTTTAATTAAAGCTTCTAAATTTAAATAACGCCTCTTTTAATAACATGGAGACTAAATGTGTGTAGAAAGGACTCGTGGACTAAAAGGTTTCATAAAATCAAACGTGAGCTATGCGTGTGTGTTTGCTGTGTGCTGTGGTTTCCAGAGTGGATGGACGGAAAAATCACACGACTTTCCTAATACTGTATCGTTTTACATTAAATTATAATTATATTTTACTAAATTTTAAAGCAACTGGACGTACTGGCAATTTCTAATACAACTAGGTTATAAAAATACTAGCTTTCGATTGCGTTTTACCTGTTACCTACAATTGAGATTTATTCATTAAATCTGGGACTTACAGGGGTTCAAAATCACCTGCCTGAGCAAAGTATTAAAAAAAAGAACAGATAAGCAAAGTTGATACAGGGAGATCTTTCTCTTCCTAAACTGGACCCCAAAAACATCACTTATCAACCACCAAAAGTGTCCAAACGACGCAACCACGGAAATCAACCCGCACATATCTGTAACGTATTTGGCCAAACAGCCGTTTCGTCCCAATAAAATCAATAAGAAATCCCATTACCCAGTAACAAATCCACTGTTTTCACCCGTTCTCCTTTTCAATTCGGGCGTACAATTTTCGCCTGTATTTTCAAATTCATAAAGACTTGTAAATGTGAACAGAGATGGTGGTAAGACATAAGGATTTTAATACAAGCACGGCAAAGAATGCCTCGTGCGGAATGCGTGAGTGAGATTATTGTCTTGTGTGGGGGTGTAAAAGGGGAGAAAGGGGGGGGGGGGGAGAACCTACAACACGGGATATGTGTTGTATATGTTAATGACAATGTTCCACATCGTTTTATGTAGTCAGGAGGTCGTTTTAATAATACAAAGTGACTTTTCGAAATCTTAGTTGTTGTTGAATTCTAAGTCCTACTTCCACAAACTTACATTAGCGTGATTCATCAAAGAAAATGTAAAACAATTGGCATTGCTAATTTATTTACTCATCATGATCTCACGCTACACGCTAGTGTTAATCTAAGGTAAAGATAATGGAAAGGCATCATCTTTGTCTAAGGTAAGCATTGAGGCTGGTTTATTCTATACTAGAGAACTAGGCAGACATAGTCCTGCCCACTGCGTTATCATAAAAATAGGCCTTCTTCCTGAATCACTTTATCAATTTAAAAAAAAACTCCATCAAAATCCGTTGAGTAGTTTTAAAGTTCTAAGCATACATACATATTACAGACATACGGACAGATCGAGAAGCGACTTTGCTTTATATTATATAGTGAAGAACTTGAGACGAGTATGTAGGACACTATCGTGGTGGAAAAAATATATTTTTTGCGATACTGGGTCAATATCTCAAAGCAATTTTTTCACTTTTTCCATTAAAAATGGCTATCGCGAAAGTCAACTGGGTAATAAAAGGCGTGCTCACCGCGACATATGGATATTGCCCGCCATTGCAATATCTTAAGCAGAAGCCTTGTGGGTGTTATAAAACTGTACTTGGTTATTAGTGTCAGGGTCTGGGCCCCTATACATATCGCACAGTCGATGACGAAACGAGAGATCGCTTAGTTTTCAAAACTAACTTTCCAGTTAAAAAACCCCTAACATTACCCAAGAAAACAGCTGGTATAAGCTAGCTACGGTTAGACGTATTTTTCTTCTTCTTAGCGTGTCGATGGAACACGGGGAATTATATCGTGGCAGCCCAGAATTCAGCCACTTGTATTGTGGATCGATTGTCGATCGCAGTTCATTAAATCTGCTGGCGTGCAGGTGTTAAGGCACGCCGGGCACGATGTTAAGTGTGCCATAGTTTGCACTGCACCGCAAACACAGTCCACATCGGAGCTTGCCGAAAATCCCCTCCTGGCCATGTTCTCCTTACTTCGACCAACCTGAGACCGAAGCCTGTTTAAGGACTTCCAGATCGGCCATGGTAGATTATGTCCAGGAGGGAGATTCTCGGCAAGTGGGATAAAGGGAGTAGGCAAAGAAGCTTTTTCGCGCCAAAGGTCATGTAAAGACGTATTTTGAATAACCATAGCTAGGAACAACGTTGATTAAATGATATTTTGAATAAAAGAAACCGCATTCAAATGGGTCCATTTGTTCGGGAGCTGCGATGCCACAGACAAACCTACACAAACACACGCAAACAGAAAAGGGGTCACAATTATAACCCCACTCTGGCTGTCTGGAAGAGATCGCCACAAGCAATACGACCGTCTCAATTGTAAATCTTTCCTTGGTTAACTTGTCTGTAATGTTTGTTTTGTGTTTTGTACAATAAACTGTTAATCTATATAATCTATCTATCTATCTATATTTTTCGCCGGGGGATAAAAATGTAATTTCTCTTGCTAAATTTTCTCGAGACTTTGTCTAAGAGGCCAGGGTAACTCATCATGCTCAATGTGGACGTTGCTTTCTACTAGATAATCAAAAATGAGAGGAAGCTTTGCTTTTGAGTAGGAAGCAAGGAAATTCTCGACTTAAACTTTTGACTAAAAAGCAAGTTTGATCGCCCGACTCCACGAAATCACAGTCGTAGATATTTATTTTTATAAGTAATTAAGTAAGTAAAATTGTAAAATTGTTAAAGTAAAATTGTAAAAGTAAAAATGTAAAAGTGAAATTGAAAACGGTGTATAAAATCGGAACTATAATGTTAACCACCGGGGGAAAGAGCGACTTATACCCAATACAAGTGTCTCAGACAACTTACCGGGAAAGCTCAACTCAAACATAATGTAAAAATACCTTTGGTAATAAACGAATTTATTATTATTATATTAAATATTACTGCTTTCAGTCCTGCAACAGTAGTTTACGGCATGCATAGTAGGCAGTCACAGTCAGCACACGGTAAGTCTTGTTTTAATCTTTTTCAAGAGTAAATAGAAATTAAATAGCAGAATTTTATTCGATAACGCTGGTCCTTCGCTTCTAGTACGCTCGAATCAAATCAAATCAAATTAAATTCATTTATTCGTCATCATAGGTAAACAAAGCTAACAAAATAGAATGCATGAACTCCATGATGCGTCAGAATGGCATACGAAATACATTTCCTATTAAAGATAAAACACAATTACTTTGACTTTTTAAGTCAAACCATTATTTACATGTCAAAGAAAAGCTTAGAGTAATTTAATGCCAATAATTCAAATTCATTAATTTTAATTTAAAACTCACTGTCACAGAAATACTCGTTTACATTATAATAACATTTAAGACCCAGGTATTATTATATCTGTGCCCAGGTTAAAGATCTGATACAGGTGAATACAAGATTAAGTTACTTTATTTTTTTAGCATTAACAATATTTAGGCAGTCCATTTTTCTTTAAGTGTGTTTTAATTTCACATTGTAAAGAAATTTGCATTGATAATGCTAAAAAAATAAAGTAACTTAATAAATTAGCTGATTCATCTTATCCGATTGTTAAACTGGTCGAAAGGTGTTTCTTTCGGATGTTGTAGGTATCTTACCACAACATTCATGAATCATGATGAATCAAAGAAAAAAAAGAAAGCCTTAAGAGCGCTTAAAGAAATTCGGACCGAATGGTAAGTGTCACGGTAGCTCAATAGGGAGAGCAATCGTCCGGCTTGCGAGAGGTGCGGGTTCGTGTCCCGCCTGTGGCAGTCCATTTTTCTTTAAGTGTGTGCTTCGGAAGGCACGTTAAGCTGTTGGTCCCGGTTAATATCGATAGATGTTAGTCGTTAAACCTGGTCGGAGGCCCTCGGGCGGCTTAATAACATCTGACAGTAAGGTTGGTCACTTACCTTGCAAATACCCCCAATCCGCACTGAGCCCGCGTGGTGGACTATGGCTCGGACCACCTCATGTTGAGGTGAGGCTTGTGCCCAGCAGTGGGACGTATATAGGCTGATGAGTGTTTTAATTTCATATTACAAGATACTTGAAACGAAATGTGTTTAGTTAAAGTTCTGTTTAGCTAAATCAGTAATCTGTCCAGAGTGTTAACATGTCGTTTGTTAACCATTAGCCTCTATTATTACGGTGTCCGTAAACAGCACTCAAACCATAGCTCTTTTAAACCAGCCAGTTCTTTATTTTAATTGATAAGATTTCAAGTACCTAGGCTTTAGACATACATAATGCGATATCGTTTGCGATTTGTAAAACGCTATTGAGATCCATTTTTAATTATGTGCTTTAATCTATTGGAACTACTTTTTTAGTCCGTGTGTGAGACGTTTAGACATTTTTTTTATCGTAAATCGCATACGATACGACGAACGAATATCGTATACGACGAACAATGATGAAGATAAATAGGATAGATAGATATAGAACACTTTATTGCCCACCACAAAAAATAATACAAAATCAACATAAAAAAGAAAGATGCACAATTAAGGCGTTCTTATCGCTAAGAGCGATCTCTTCCAGCCAACATTTGGGTTAAGGATATTTTTATTTACAGGAAGGGGGATTTGGGTGCAAAAGTCATACTAATATTACTATTACATGATGAACATTATCAAAAAATAATGTCTCCAAGAAATGGATAAAATACTTTTACATAAACATAGACACATCAAAAGTGTCTAGGGATCAACATATATTTTTGCAATAACTTTTCTCCCGATTGATATTAATTAAAATTTTCTTTAAGGATTCATCAAATAAAGTGTTTTCGTTTGTCTACAGTAACGATAAACCAAGTCACCTTTGCATTAATAAAGAAATTTGTCATTTTCCTTATAAAGGGATTTTTGACATTTGAACCACCAACATTAAAGTTCGAAAAATAGACTGAAATAACAGTTTTCTTTAAAATTTTATTGGGTAACTTAAACAATTAATAATCCGTGTTTCTACCGCGAACACTAACAACACAAGAACATCGGTTTGGCATACTCAAAATGAGTTCATCCAAATCACGCTGTGGAATGGCCGCCCATGTTCGTTGCAACAACAAAAAAAGGTCTTCTTGCGACTGGATACCCTCCATATTCGGCAGAGCTCTTCTCTGTAGTACCGCCATGGAGGACGGTATTGCTGCACCACACGGAGACAAGACCGATACATTCAAATCACAACTCGAAGAGCTCCAACAATAACCGCCATGATGTTAGCCGTGAGGCTTCATCACTTTTCAGGGAACTTAATTAGCGACCAAACAGTCAGAAACCGCTTGCATGAAGTGAACCTTCATTCCTGAAGACCGCTAAGGGTACCACCTATAGTTATGCACAATCGTAGGATTCGATATCAATGGGCTCTTGAACACAGAAATTGGGCAGAAGAACAATGGCGTTTCGTGTGCTTTTCTGATGAGTCTCGTTTTGGTATGAGACCGGATACAAGACGTATACGACACTGGAGAACCCCTGGACGCCGAATATGGAGGGTATCCAGTCGCAAGAAGACCTTTTTTTGTTGTTGCAACGAACATGGGCGGCCATTCCACAGCGTGATTTGGATGAACTCATTTTGAGTATGCCAAACCGATGTTCTTGTGTTGTTAGTGTTCGCGGTAGAAACACGGATTATTAATTGTTTAAGTTACCCAATAAAATTTTAAAGAAAACTGTTATTACAGTCTTTTTTTCGAACTTTAATGTTAGTGGTTCAAATGTCAAAAATCCCTTTATTAGGAAAATGGAAAATTTCTTTATTAATGCAAAGGTGACTTGGTTTATCGTGACTGTAGACAAACGAAAACACTTTATTTGATGAATCCTTAAAGAAAATTTTAATTAATATCAATCAGGAGAAAAGTTATTGCAAAAATATATGTTGATCCCTAGACACTTTTGATGTGTGTACATCCTACTACTATTATAAAGGCGAAAGTTTGTAAGTATGGATGTATGGATGTATGGATGTATGGATGTATGGATGTTTGTTACTCTTTCACGTAAAAACTACTGAATGGATTTGAATGAAACTTTACCACAATATAGCTTATACATCAGAATAACATATAGGCTACAATTCATAAAGAATTTTTAAGATAAAGGCTTTCCACGCGGACGAAGTCGCGGGCGGCCACTAGTATGTATATACAAATGTCGAAACAGTGTTGCTTTTAGGCCATATCTTATACTTAGCACCGATTTGTATAGCAGCGAACTATACTCTTCTCATCAAATCCCCCGTCTTTACGTACCTAGGTGAATTTGACAAAACAAAACGTGTCAGATACCGCCATGGCCACCTTGACTATAAAAGATAGACCATAAAAACGCCTGTGTTTATTTAAGACTCTACGACAAAATCAGACAATCAGTAGACATGGCTAAGTATGTTTAACTCCGACGAAAGAGATGTGTGTTATATAAGTTTAACCTCTATGTCTGTGTGTATTTGTGTTTTTGTATGTGTCTGTATGTGACATCGTAGCTCCCGTACGAAACGGAACAATTTCGAAGTGTTTTTGACGTGACAACGTCTTAAATTAGGTTGCGGCTCGGAGTCACTCATGAAAAAGTGTAACGCCCGGTAACGTAACGATGAGTCACCGAACGAGGGAGAGGCCTGCCGGACCGGCGAATGCCTTGCGTCTCTCTCCCACTCAAACATGATCGGTGTCACGTAAAATCTTCGCCCGTAAAACCGACTTTACAGGCAACCGTTTTTTTTTTATTCGAAACATATTCAATCACTTTATAAGCTTCTTTGCTTTCCTTCGGAAGGCACTTTAAGCTGTTGGTCCCGGTTAATATCGATAGATATTAGTCGTTTAGCCTGATCAGAGGCCCTCGGGCGGCTTAATAACATCTGACAGGAAGGGTGGACACTTACCTTACACACACCCCTCCACCAATCCGCACTGAGCCCGTGTGGTGAAGTATGGCTCGGACCACCTCATAGTTGAGGTGAGGCGTGTGCCCAGCAGTGGGACGTATATAGGCTGATGAGGTTCTTAGCTGGTCAAAAGCCGCCCAGCCGTTGAAGCTTACCAGCTGTTTGCGAATGAGCCAATTTCGCTTTTTTATACATATACAACAACATTACATACATTGATCTGACTCCGTGGTAAGTAGCTAAAGCACTTGCGTTACAGATATCAGTATCAACAGTGGTATTACATGGTAAATTTACATGTATTTATTTTAATTTATTTGTAATACCAACGAGACCAGTAAATAAATAAATATATAAATAAATATTTCACAACAATCACACCAATTCGCTAGTCCCAAATTAGGCTACGAGGCTTGTGTTATGGGTACTAGACAACGGATAAACATACTTAAATACTTTTTTTTTTGAAAATAAATACGTATTATACATAGAAAACACCCAGACCAGTACAAACACACATGTCAATGCACACTTATGCTTGTACTGTGCGGGGATCGAACCCGCGACCTCTTGTTTAATAGTCAACTTCTTGACCATTACACCAAAGTGTTCGTCAAAAGTTTATTTTCATGACATTAAACGAGGTAATATCTTTATAATCACTTGCCAAAGAGAAAATAAGGTATAAAAACTTCTTTTTTTACAGGCTGTCTGTTCTCCGTGCACTACGTTACATTTGACCCACTCCGCATTAATTACTCCGGTCTAGCTAACACATTCGTTCACCTCATTTGGCGATTACACGTAAAGCCGCTCGTGAATTAGTCCTGCTTTTAAACTGTTAAAGTTTTGATAACATGCAACGCTTTTGAGCGCTAAAATTTCACGGCAGTCGAAAAAGGGGTTGAAAAATATGACGAGGAATTCCATAGAGTAATATTTAAGAAGTGATTGATGTGGATATGGAAACTAGACTACTGGAATTGAAATGTAACTAGGCCAATTTTAAATAAATACAATCGAGCTTACACATGTCACACGTATGAATTGAATTTCCTGCCTGAATGTGTATATCCCCTCAGGCACTAATGGCTTAACGTGCTTTCCAAGGCTGATCTCTCTCTGGTCAATTCGGATTACCTTCGCACCGAACTTTGAGAGTGATGGAACAGTATGTGCACCTGTGCATTGCGCTCACACTTGTGCTCTATAATATCTCCTGCGCATTTGGCTGATCTCTGTTGAGATTGGCCGCCGTGGTCGAAATCAGCTTGGAGGACTACTATTATATCCGCTCATGTTACTTAGTTTTAAGGGACAAGTTGGTGCCGGGCTACATGAAGCGACAGACGACGTATCGTCGTGACATTGTTGGTTTCTATGAGTTTGTATGAGCTTGACAGTAAACGTCTTGTATCTAAGTAATTACGACAAAGATGATGAGTTCTCTACCACTACACATGTAATGTTCCACATATTTTAGTTACAAACACCGAACCTCGTTGATGGTCGCAATTTAACAGGCGGGTGTAATTTGTGAGGATCCAATCCTGATAATGGCACAGAATGTATTATCCGTGGCAACGGGCATCTACAATGGACGCGAGCCCTATTGCACTAATTACTGAACGCGCGCATTACTCTGTTCATAGGACCATAGACTTATAAGGTTTATACCTTCCGATTCAGAACGCGAAAAAAAAACGAACTGCCACAGGGAATCGAATCTGCACCTCTCGCAAGCCAGGCGATTGCTGTACCAGTTAAGCTACCGTGACACTTACTTATCGGTCCGAATTTCTTTGAGTGTTCCTTAGTCTGCAGCCTTTTTTATTTTTCTTTAAGTGTATTTTAATTTTAGTTTGTAAAGAAATTTGCATTGTAAATGCTAAAAATAAAGTAACTTAATATATCAATAGTCGATGAAATTTAATGGCCATTTCATTTCTTCCTCCTTCCTTCCTCTTTCGGAAATTACTCAATTCAAAAGTCAGTTTTGTAAAATATATGTTAAGTTAACAATGAAATACTTTCACATTATGTACATCGCATACTATAAAAACATGTTTTGTATAGTGGGAGAAGGCACAGAATAATAACTAGTAACTAGCGTGCTAAATGACAAACACTGACTAATTTATTTTTACTTCTATGTCATGTCAATAATGTCATGTTATTTGTGTTAAGCAAGAGAGTGTAAGAGGCAGACGAATGCAATTTGTTTAGCTTATTTTTAGTATATCATCAATTAACATGCGTTCTAAGAAACAGGCCACGAATACCTTCGTTGCGAGCTCTAAAACATTCGTAGTTCTTCATTCTACCCCTAATGAGATTCCTGGTTAGATCTAGACTTTACAATGAGGGCTTTTGTCTATCGAGTGCCTTTTCAACTGCACTTGAAAATGACTAAGATATGTAATGAATAATGATATTAAAGGGATATTTTTGGCACGGTTTCAAAAGGTTTGTAAATGTCACTCTTGGTAAGTTAAGGATTTGTATTTTTACATATAAAGGTAAGTCCAAAATGCAATACTTGTAAGTGTTATTATTATAAGATAACTAATAATAATTATATATAGCCCTCTAATAATTTCAAATATTTTTTGCAATACCCGAACTGAAAGGGTTACTAAGTTATAAGTGCAATTGTCTAGCATAAGACATGTACCTATGTAACACTTAGTTGGCAAATAAATGAATATGAATATTTTGTACGAAATAAGTGTAAAGAAATTACGATGTAGATAAAGAAAATAGGTAAATTCAGCATTTTAAAGGAAGAGAAATGAGAAACCTCTTTTTACCTCTCCAAACATTACCATACGTTTCGAAGTGTCTCATTTCATTTCAATGCATACTGTCCACGTAAATTTTCTCTCCACTTCGAGGCTTAACTCAGCCACTTGATATAATTTTATATAATTTAAAACGAATCGCAAATATTTGAATCGGACTAGACACTATGAATAATTCATTGCAAACTTCGGCAGTCAACACTGTGAAACACAATGTTGCGGGCGAATTTTGGTCGTAGCTCAAATTATTCAGTACATACACGTTTGGTGCAGTGGTCTACATGTCGGACTTCTAAACCAAGGGTCGCGGGTTCGATCCCCGCACAGTACAAGCATATGTGTGCATGAACATGTGTGTTTGTACTGGTCTGGGTGTTTTCTATATATAATATGTATTTATTTACAAAAAAAAAGTATTTAAGTATGTTTATCCGTTGTCTAGTATCCATAACACAAGCCTCGTAGCTTAATTTGGGACTAGAGAATTGGTGTGATTGTTGTGAAATATTTATTATTATTATTATTATGTCGGTCATTTCCAATCTCGGGACCACAGGGTCCCGGACCTTTGGAAGGCATGCGTGGGGCCGAAGCCAACACGCAGAGGCCCCTTAGACACATTAATCAAAATGAAGTGTGATACTAGCCGGCAATTATCCCTGTATGCACTATGTGAGTGCACCCAAGGACAACCCCCGGTTAGAGTAGGACTATTGCAAGGTATGGTGAAATAATACTAGGTTATGGGTTTAAGAGCTGGTGGACAAGGTTACTGGGACTATGGATGGAGAGACTACGGGACACCTGCCTGGTTCATAGCCTCGGCTGAAAAAATTGGCAGGTGGTGACTCGCCGACAACTAAATGGGCCCCCCCTGGCGCCGTGGGTCGTCTAGACCGGACTGAGGGGCAACACTAGCGTTATCGGCTAGAGATGGAGAGGTGGTTCTGGACTTTCAACGACAATCACTTGCTTCCCTGAGGGCCCGGCATCATGTGCCCACTCGCCACTTACGAACCACATCCACCTTCAAGCATCACGCTCTCGCGACTCCACTCTGGCCGGCCGGTGAAGGCAAGCCAGAGGTGAGAGGCAGGCCCTCTTGGGTTCCACTTCGGCAGAGCCGAAGACGAGGGCCTTAACCGACTCTCAGGAGCACTCGGATTAACAACTGACCCCGTGGTGTCGCTACTCACCACAGCTCGCCACAAAGCTGCCCTGCGGGGTTTATATTATTATTATTATTATTCATGGTAATTATTTAGTATTGTTAGTGTTTTAGCAATTAATGCATTTCGGTAATAAAAATCTGGGGGCTTTTTTCGTCATATTATAGTGGTTTTAGGCACTGTACTAACACAAGAACAGCCAATTAAAAAAAGTTTTTCTAATCGACTAACAAAATTCATCACTTAATAATAATTTTTTGTTTGTTAACGTTTTTTTTTTCGTAGACTAGGCTAACGAAACTTTTATTTGTAAGTATTGCCAGACACTCAGTCTTACAATAAATAAGTGTTTTTCACACACACACACACACACGTAAATTTTAATGTATTGAAATAAACTTTTTAATTTTATTTTTATTTTTTTTATGTTTCGTTTTTGACAACAACATAACATACGTTGATAACAGAATCAACAGTGGTATTATAAATAAACTTAATAAAAATACATATAAACACCCAGACCAGTACGAACAGACATGTTCATGCACTCAAATGTTTGTACAGTGCAAGGATCGAACCCGCGACCTCTTGGTAAATAGTCAACTTCTTAGCCATTACACCAAAGCAGACGTATAAAAAAGGGCAAATTTCACTAAGACACTTTCAAATATCCGATTCAATCTGTCGTCACTCGTCGGCTGGTTAGTATACCGTCGGTCAACATTGAAATCGGTACTAAATCCAGCTAACCGTTTAATTTGAACTACAAGTATGTATCGCACGGGTGTGATACCATTCTAATTTGTTGACCAACTAATTTTGCCACACGACCGACATTAGTTCATTTGTTGCAAAAGTTAATTAACACCCTGATAACATTCAAATTGCAAGCTAGAGTGCTAGACGAGTAATTGCTATAGTAGCAGATTAACTACTACTACTGGCAAATAAAGTGGTTTCTACTAATATTACATTTTCGTTGCTCTTAGTAGCATCAAACAACATGTATTCGTAGCTACACTTTTTGGCGCAACTGATTAAATTTTATATGCCGCGGTTCATGTGCGGTACTACGCTAACAGCGCTATCTAGCCTATGGAGCCGTATCAGCGCTCACTGTCTTGCTTGCCACCGTTAAGTATGCGCTTGTAATGGCAAACGGTAGATGTCACCACAACTTAAACTACTTAAACAAAACAAAGTAAAAAGAAACTTAGCTGCCCGCGTCTGTCCCTGTGTCGGTATGTGTGCTATGATCTTAAAAACTACCCAACTGATTTGGATGCGGTTTTTTTTAATAGGTAAAGTAATTTAAGAGGAAGGTTTTAATATGGAAAAAGAAGGGGATTGTTTCACGACGAATTTAACGACAATTATAAGAAGTGAGTTGAAGTCCAATCATTTGATGACCACTTTGGTGCAATGGTTAGGAAGTTGACTATTATTAAGATCGCGAGTTCGATCCCCGCACTGTACAAACATTTGTGTGCATGAACATGTCTGTTTGTGTACTGGTCTGGGTGTTATATGATATTACGAAAGTTTATTTGTAATACCACTGTTTAATCTGATATCTGTAACACAAGTGCTTAAGCTTCTTAATCTGATTTCTATCTGTATAGAGCGTTAAAATTTCCCAATCATCAAAGGAAGTAAGTAGGTACTAAATAACTTGTAACGCCAATTGCCGGACACGACCTTTACAACTTTTCGTACGAACCAATCGAAACATTAACTTATTTATGAAACTATGACAGAAAACTTACATCGCAAGAACCAACCGTTCCTTTCTCTTACCACTGATGTTTTCGTAAGTGTTCCGAACTTCTTCTAATTAAATCTTTGAGCGCTGACTCATTTGTTCAGTAGCAGCTATAGGAAACTTTCTTACCACTGTTTACTTACCATTCACGTTCTTGCTAAGGAGCATTTCTGCATGTAGGTCGTAAGATAGTTAAACTTATAAATTGAATATTACTACTAATATTGGAATTAGTCCGCTACATAAGTCACATGCATATGTTGCAGCCAACTAGCTTAGTATGCCGTTCAATCGACCTTCGTGGTGTAGTGCCGGTTTCAAAGTGACGCCATCATCACGGGTTGGATCCCCGGATAGAGACAATGTTGAAATCAAATTTCCAATGTTATGCAGGTGTTTGAAGAAGTTACCTTCGTTGTTTCCGATTCCCACAAACCAAGTGCTTAAGCTACTTTTTTGGGATGAGATCAATGAAAGTGATGTTGTCCCCTTTAAAAAATATCAACCGCTGAGCCACTTTACAAATTAGCTCTGTTTAATTAATAAGCGCGGTTTATAAAATTAGTAGCCTGAATGATATTGCGCCGTGAAAGAGTGATATGAACGTGTGTGATTTTATTTGTTAAGTATTTTTCGCGTTAACAACGCTATTTTTTTTATAATTTCGAAAATATATAAAAAAAATAGCGTTGTAAACGCGAAAAATACTTAACAAATAAAATTATAGCCTGTTTCATCTTAACCGTTTGTTAAATATTTGTAAAAATATTTCTCTCGGGTGATTTGAGGGTGTCTCCCACAATCATTGATGAAACATACGCTGGCTCAAAGCGTTAAAAAGCACTTACAAAATTCAACGACTCCATTAAGGTTCTCGGTAGCTCAGTGGTCAGAGCATTGGACCGGACTTCCAAAGGTCGGGGGTTCGATTCCTCCGCGATGACCGGAGCCGAAAAGATTTTTTTAAGTGTTGTCTTTTCGAATGTGTGTGATGTATGAATATTATAGAGTGAGAATATACACACCACTCTGTAGTTACAAAAAACTGGTAATGGCTAAAGGGTGTTGTTGTGCCCGTATAACTCAACAACTTTCCCAAAAAAACCTAAGGCTCTCCCATAGTAAATCGATCAGCTGAAAGTTAGTTTTGTATGGGAGGTCCAAATTTTTTTTGGAGAATTCGCCTTAGATTTCTTTAGGAAAGTTGTTGAGTAAGGGCGCATTCCGTTTTACGGGTCTGTTTAAACGTACCGCTGCGACAAAATAAGCAGCAATCCGTTTTACAGGTCCGTTTGAATCTCGGATTATCGGATCGCGTTCGAACCAATAAACTTTCGTTAAAGTGCAGTAGCGTATATGCTGTGTCAATCTACAGTATTAAGAAGGATCCTGTAAAAACGGTCGTTATATGTGAACGCGCCCTTAGCTGTGATATGCATGCACTCAGTTCTAACATAAACAACGTATACTCAAACACCACAATTTATTCCAGAACGATCAAATCCATTGCACAAAACAATACATCAAAATTGATATCAAAATGGCGTCGCACAAGTGAGTACGGATGAAAAATGGAACAGAGCTGGAGGAAGGCAAAGGAGAGATGCTCATGAGACGTGCGAGATGCTTCTTCGAAGGTCGAGGGTCTCCGTCGGGACAGCTCGTATACATCATGTTGGTGTCACAATCCTGAAAAAGTAAAGTTTTAGCCTGAATACGTTCAAATAGGCACACGCCTCAACTGACCTTATGAGTAGGTGCAAACCCGCAAAACACAGGATTTCACACAAAAAAGATTTGCATAAAAGAATAGGTACCCAAAATTTTTGAAATTGTTGCTTAACTAGCCCCTTCAACAATCCGCACTGAGCCCGCGTGGTGGAGTATGGCTTGGACCACCTCTTAATTGAGGTGAGGCCTGTGCCCAGCAGTGGGACGTACATAGGCTGATGAGAGCTTAACTAGCGGACCAGGCAGGAGTTGTCCTGCCCGTTGTTTTTATTTAATTTCTAACCTTTTAAATCTTCCCTGGACTTCCACGAATATTTCGAGATAAAAATTATTCAAACTAAAAGTTTTAGCGAGACTAACGAACAACAATTCATTTATAAAGCAAGGTACCAATTAAAAAAAACTGTGAGCACCCTTGATATATAAAAAAAATACTCAACTGGTATGTGGTACCTCAGTGTACAGTGTATCGACCCCTTTGCTTTGGACCACTATTTACGCCACACTCTGTATATATTAACTAAGATACATATCCTACAGTCTACGTTTAGCCCGTAGGTTATCAAAAACCCATAGTGAATATTACATTACCACTATGGAAGATAGCTGAACTGCTTAACAACACAGTAAATTACCCGAATTGAAAATCTTTTTACCTGTCCATTAGTGTTTTTACAAAAATCTTCTGTTCCACTATTCCTCCACTCTCATTTAAACTAAGTGGCAATAATAGATCCTAAACGAAAGTACAATGGCGCTAAAACTTGCTATCAAGAATAGAATTCTACACAATTCCCAGGAAATATAAGAAGCGAAACTTGGACGTATTGTTTTACCTCTTGTTACGAATAAATGTTTCGAGAATTTCTAACACTACGGCACTATCCTTTTAATTTTATCGTTACATTGCTGTTCAAAACTTGGGTACTTTTACTATAGGCACAAAGGCACAATTACGTTGCACAGTCGATGACGAATTTCGAAATGTACAACTATGACATTCACCAGAGATAAATTTACGCTATTTTTGTAATTTTGTAATACATTTAACAATCGAAGTCGATAGTTATATTCGTCATCGACTATGAATGTTACTTTGTCTAGGGGCTCTGATGGATCACACTGAGTATTTTTGCCAGTGTCGGAGGGTTCTGTCAAGAGTTTTATTGTGTCGTTTGTTTTCATTTGAATATTGTTTCAATTAACGTTTCGATCACCAAACGAAATTGCATACGAAATTGGTAGTACGACTACTATTCTTCACGGACAGTTTTTTTTAATAGCAAGACTGCAAACTGCTTGCTTATTTTTGCTTCTCTTGCTTCACACCATCATCATCATCATTATCAGACAAAGGCCGTCCACTGCTGAACATAGGCCTACCCCACAGTTTTGCACATCGACCGATCACAAGCGGTCTGCATCCAGTGTGATCCTGCGATCTTTACAAGGTCGTCAAGGTCCACATTAATTAATAAATTATTATTTTCGAGAGACTACCTGAAACACGTCACCCTCAGAGACAATGACAGAGAACTTCTGGAGGGTGGTCGACTGTTCCTGCGTACATCTTGCTGGCGAGCCGAAGAGGGCGTCGAGCGAACAGCGTCGGAACTGGGCGCGGGCACTGAAAAGTTTACAGGTTAAAAATGTTGATAGTAGTTTCGACATTTGCGACTTCTTAACAACATAAAGGTACGCTTTCAATAATGGAAGACGCGACGCGGCAGCCCGCAGCCGTGATCTGGGGCCCAAGTTCGCTAATTTAGTTAAGCATCAATTGAACAACAATTGAATCTTGATCGACGTTTTTAACCATCTTGGTATTCTGCTAAATATAAATAACGAATGTAGGTATTTGTTTCTTCGGTTTACGCGAACAGTATACATTTAAATGATACACTTTTTGCGGATTATTTTGATTTAGAAATGTTACTACTAATTAAACCCGGTTCACTGAAAAAAAATACTCAATTTGATTATTTTTCGTGTTAATGAGTTAGATTAGGTTTAGTGTAAGGATGCAAAACCAGATTAATATCAAATTAGAATATAAATTATTTGTTATCCTAAACAAAAAAAAAACTTAAATAAAAGTAATTAAATGCTCCTTGGATTTCAAGAGGAAAACCACTTGTTTTTGGCATGGTAGTTTTAGTAGACAACACCAATGACAAGTCAATGATGGACTCTTACCATCACGATTCCATTTACGACTCGATACCAATTACAGAAGTTTTAAAAGAATACCAAAATTGTGTCTAAGTCAGTCGTATGAAACTTGAATGTGCAGGCCCTGACTGTGCAGTGACAGCCAGTGGGGTGAGCACGGGCATTATCTTAACGTATTCGTGTCGTCCAAACGTCAGAAACTGACAGTTTCCCCATACAAATTGTTAGATAACAAAGTTAACGATAACTAAACGCTACGAATACGTTACGGTAGCTGTTCATGCTTACCCCAAAGGTTGCTGCATGCGGCTAATAAATATTTAGTAATCTATGGTATGGCTTGTATGGATTTTGAACAGGAGAGACGGAGAAAAAGTGCAACATGGCCTGGGTTTGTGATTTTCCTTTTCGCTGACAAGCAGCGCTGCTTCCAGCACTGTCTGACTTACTGCAATGTAATGTCACAGACGGTAGCGACTTCTAACCCTTTATCTAGAATAAGACGACCGCTTGGTGCAGTGGTTCACAGGTGGACTTCTAAACCAAGGGTCGCGGGTTCGATTCCCGCACAGTACAAGCATAAGTGTGCATGAACATGTGTGTTTGTACTGGTCTGGGTGTTTTCTATGTATAATATGTATTTATTTACAAAAAAAAGTATTTAAGTATGTTTATCCGTTGTCTAGTACCCATAACACAAGCCTCGTAGCTTAATTTGGGACTAGAGAATTGGTGTGATTGTTGTGAAATATTTATTTATTTATTTATTTATCTAGAAGGAGTTTGGAAGAATAAATAGGGCGCAATTGATGATAAAACCCATAAATATTTGGGTTATTCTAAAATACAGGTTAAAAGCTTTACGAAGTATGTTTCAAGTAAATAGTTAGCAACGAAATTCATTTGCACTAGCGAAAAGCTTTCACGATATAAAAAAAATACCAGTCTTCCGTTTTTAATATTAATTTTGCAATTCAAATGTAAATTATTTAGCCGAAAAATATGATAATAATATTTCCCTCTACCGTAATCGGTCTGAAGTCATCCCTCACCAGTATATTTTAGCACCACATAAAATCGCGGGCGCAGTCACAAACTTTTCATAACATCCCGAATTTTAGGGTAAAAGTTTGCCATATTTCAGGAAGCCAATGCAGCGATGTCTGACCTGGTAAAGCTGGAATTTAGGAATCCAGTTGAGACGCATTTTTAGCTAGAAAGCTGGCATTCTTCAATTTGTTGGGAAATATTTTCATTGACGCTATTCGGTTTTTGAAAGGATGTTCTAGAGTCTAAATGTTATGCAAACTGATATTTGTGTATGAGTTTGATACATTTTTGTAAGTTACGAAAAAAATCCCTCCTTAAATTATAAATGGGAAAATCTGTTTGTTTGATTGTTTGTCTGTCCAGTTCTTTGACGACGCAACGGAACGATGTGGTTTTTGTGTATGGTGGTTAGGTAAAGTAAGTAAGAGGCTGGAGAGCGACATAGGGTACTTTTTTGCGCGACACAACATCTCAATCTCTTGAAAAATTTGAAATATCAACTCATATTTAACCGATAGATGACGCCACTCGGTTAAGTTTTGAGGGCTAGGGATTGCAAAGAAAAAAGGTTACGCAGATAAGGTCGCGGGCGGCCACTAGTAGTTTTATAATTTATCTCGATACGCAATCACCTTGAGCACTGAAGATAATACTAGTATTTCGCAAAAGAAGATCACCTAATAACTACCGGTGTCTAGTTGTTATGGTTGCATGACCCGTAGGTGTAAAGACGAATTTTCTACCTTAGATCCGAGAGGTCCTGAGTTCAATCTCAAAATCTCAGGTCGAGAAATTCACACAATTATGTGAATTTTCTTTCATGAATTTCGCGGAAACAGCTCGGAGTCGAGAAGCTTGCGTTGTTACATCCCCCTGCCTCGGAAAGCACATTAAATCGTTGGTCCAGCGCCTGATCTCTCTTCAGTAATATCGGATTGCCGTCTCACTTCGTGAGTGAAGGAACAGTAAGTACACTTGCATATTGCGCACACACTTGTGCTCTATAATAACCTCTGCATGGTTGAGTGATGGAGGAGGTGGTTCGCTGAAGTCAAAAACGGCAAAGAGTCTTTTATTTTGTGTCTTTTTTGTGGTCGAAATCGGAGACCATCATCATTGAGGTTCATCGAATTGACAATGCAGGTGTGAAGTCTTACCAGCACAAATAGAAGTGGGTCTCGAAATGTGTCCATTCCAAGGTCTTGTTCTTTTGCTCGTCAACCTGCTGCTTGAAGATCGAATAGCAAGCCTCCCAGGCGTCCGATGTCGCCTCTATACACATTGGGAGGTCGTCGTATCCTGAAACAAGGTTTACTATTGTAAAAAGGTAGAAAAGATCAGCATGGGTGTCAAGAGAACGATATGGGTAATATAGCTACCTTAATTGTGGATAGCGTAGTGGGTTTCTCATTTATTAATTTCATTTCTATTTAGGATATTGTGTAAAAAATTATAATGTGTTACTGTTTGTTATTCCCATAATAAATAAACATGACGGTCTTTGTGATTCATTTTATTTTATTTAAATAACTTCTGCACAACTTGTGTACAATGGCAGACTTAATTCCGATTCATCTTTATCATATCGGCTTTTCGACGCTTACTGCTGAGCATAGGCCTCCCCCTCCTCCCACGCGATTGATCCTGCGTTTCCCTCTTTCAGCGACTTCCCGCGACCTCCACCAGATCATCAGTCCACCTTGTAGGGGGACTGCCCACGGAGTGCTGTTCGGCATGCGATTACGATTACAAAAGATTACGGATAAATATTTTGATACACGGCATAGTTTACATAACGTTATGTGTTCTTTCGTTGGCTTGATAAAACACGCAATTAAATAGGCTAGCTGAAAGATACATATAGTTTCTACTAAAACTTGATCAAATGTTTGACTGGCGAGCGATGCAATGCGACAAGTGTGACGTGTTTCAAACGCCTTGTGTCAGTCCTTTTATGCAAACGGTTGAGATGAGAAACCCTTTTGCATATAAGATGTGGTATAATAAGTTAAATAATAATAATAAATCTATAATATAAAAATAAGTCGGGTTTTCTTCCTGACGCTATAACTCTAGAGCGGCTGAATCGATTTGAATAATTTTAGTCTCTAAATATTCATGGATGTCTAGAGAAGGTTCAAAATATCAGAAAATTAAAAAAAAACATAGCAATTGGCACGACAACGTCTGTCTGAGCCCGCTAGTAAATAATAAATTAAATATACAACAACATCACATACATTGATCTGACTCCGTGGTAAGTAGCTAAAGCACTTGTGTTACAGATATCAGAATCAACAGTGGTATTACAAATAAACTTATATAAATACATGTAACACCTAGACCAGTACAAACAGACATGTTTATGCACATATATGTTTGTACAGTGCGGGGATCGAACCTGCAACCGCGAAAGTGGTCGTCAATTCAAGTTTCCTACGTCTTATTGTTTTGTTTTTTCCATATTACATATTTTACTTCAGTTGAGTCTTAGCGCGTCATAGAACAATGCATAAACTCGTGTTCAACTTTATGCATTGTTACTTCGTGGATACCAGTCAGGAAATACAGAATAACACCCTGCAACAACAAAGAACTAACGGTACTTACAAGTCAGCTTTCAGTAAGGAGGCCTCGGTTGTAGTTGGTAATGGTATAATGTTGAATGTTGACTTTTTGATTTTTGATTTTCTCTTTAGTTTTCTAAGTCACTGTATACTAACAAAATATGGATTTTGTCCGAAATAAATGTAATTATTATTAATTATTATAATCTGTCCAGTCTGTTTATTTTTCTCTCTCTTCGTTTATGTGCAACTATTTTTGAGCCAATACAAGGAAGTGGCTTGCCGTTGCCACATTAATTTGACACAAAGTCAACCACTTATTACTGAGTATTTATAATTTATTTTCTCGCAATTGCTTAACTTTAAAAAGCGATGGTTTGATAAAACGAGAAGTAGTATTTACATAATCATCATGCTGATCATTAGCAATACTGCTTAACATTACGTCAAAATAGATGCATCCAGTTTGATCCTGTGGGTTGAGCACGAACAACTATCATAACTTATTTCGTATCGTTTACCTATCGTTGACTTGTCAACTTGTTTGGGGGAAACTGTCAGTTTCTGACGTTTGGACGACACGAATACGTTACGAAAATATTCGTGCCTACCCCACTGCAATCTTTATCATAGTCATCAGTATATCACGCACGTAACTGCGCAGTTTTGGTCAAAGGGTCTCCAATCTATAACTTTCCTATCCCATCGGCCATCAGTTCTGATCAAATGACTCTTACTGACTATATTTACTGTCAGTTCGAAGTAAATACAGGTTAAAGAAATAAAAAAAAACCTTTAGAAGGAACGGGTATTCTTTATCGATAAATTTAAGTCACATTATGTGACATGCCTACAGTATCAGCTGAGTTCAGCCTTGTTTAAAGCTTATGCTGCAATTTACATGTGGTAACCCTGAAAAAGTTTTATGAAGGCACTACAACAGACAAGTTCGCAGTTTCCCTTGCATACCTCATTATGAAAAATAGTAGAGATTACTGGGGAAAGTTCTAGTCGTATTCCCCTATCTTTAATATTTCTTCGGTTAAGTTGAATGTTAATGTTCTTGGTAACACTTCTGAGCTTTAGTGGAATGAGTTTTTAATTTGTTTTCTGGATTTGCATGTTTGCTTAATAATACAGTTTCGGAATAATAAGGTGTTGTAATAACAATAATACTGGTCATCTCTGTAATCTAAACTTCTTAGTACATAATATTTATGAATTATTTTTTGATTAATTCTTTTTAATATTGTACTTGTTACTTCACTCAAAATTCCCAAACAATAAAAAACATCGATTTTCTCCATGTACATTATTTTTATTATTTTACAATACGTTATAAGCACGTAGCTCTTTTAGTAATAAATTAATGTACAAAATGAGTGAGAATAACAGTGGTGACACAGGAACCTCCGATACCGTAAGATATCATATTAGTTCCTCTTCTTCTTTACCCAGTTTCGTTCTTCGCAATAGAGATGATTATCCATCGTGGAAATTTAAAATGCGAAACTATCTTATGCATGAAGATTTATGGGAAGCGATATCGGGTTATCCGGTAGAGGATAAAACTCCTGAGTTGATTAAGGCTAAGAGAGATACGAAGGCTCTCACAAAGATATGCCTAACAGTAGACGGCATGGCGATAACGCATGTGAGGACTGCCAAGACAGCTGCAGAGGCCTGGAAAGCACTACAGAAGGCTTATGAGGATTGCGGTATGGGTCGTAAGCTTGCCTTAGAACGAAAACTGTATCACTGATCGAAGATCATATACGGGTTATTTCTTCCGTCTTGGAAATGCAGCAGTATCTTGGTGTTCCAGGAAACAGCCTACTGTGGCACTCTCTTCTGCAGAAGCAGAATACATGGCACTAACAGATGCGGCAAAGGAGGCTATTTATTTGCAACGCTTTATATCAGAGGTATGTAATACTAAAGTTCAAAGTAGTAATTCAGTTATATTACATACAGATAGTCAGAGTGCACAGAGTTTAGCTCTAAATCCGGTACACCATAATAGAACTAAACACATTGTCACCAAGTTCCATTTTATCAGAGAGAAGGTGTCAGAAAATAAAATAACATTACAATACAGACGTATCAGTGAAATCCCAGCAGATATACTCACTAAGCCATTGCAAAGGACAGCACTGTCTAAGTGTTTATTAGGTTTAGGTTTATCTTAGCTTGTTCATTGTTTCTTTTCTTGTTTACTTTTAAGAGTTTAGATTAAGGGCGGATGTTGTAATAACAATAATACTGGTCATCTCTGTAATCTAAACTTCTTAGTACATAATATTTATGAATTATTTTTTGATATATCTTTTTAATATTGTACTTGTTACTTCACTCAAAATTCCCAAACAATAAAAAACATCGATTTTCTCCATGTACATTATTTTTATTATTTTACAATATAAGGTCATTCTTCTAACCCTCGGCAACGCAACTAAGGACCAATTTTTTTCTGGATGGAGTAGGTATAGAAATGGATGGGAGTATTTGCTGTTACATGGAGAGTGTTGGGTTTTAGTGAAATCATCCTCATCCCCAATTGACTAGAAACTAGCAGATTAAACTAATTCCAACAAGCCATAGACGGGGCTCGAACCTGTAACCTATCGGTTTCCGGGCGAAACGACTTACAATTGTTACCTTAGATCACCGGATATTCTTTTTAAGGTGTGCTTTAGCTACCACAATCTGAATCATCAATATTTAGGTAAGAAATCTTTAAAAACCTGAAAAATACCTTTGCAGTTATTTTTCTTTACAACATCAGTCCTCCTCAATTGCTAACATCTAGACCCTTAACATACCGCATCGTTAACCCAAAGGTCGCATTCGGACTCTTGGGGCTCTACTCTAAACATCTGACTTTTATATTTTTTTATTTAAAACTTTATTGCACAAGAAATGTACAAAGGGTGGACTTAACGTTAACCTCAAGGTCAACATTTTCTGCCAGTCAGCCAAGGTCATGCAAAAAAAAGGCAATGGGTGCAGTGAAAATTAAATGAAAAAGGTAAATATAGAGGGCCATGACTATAAAGGGCCTACTCCAAAGGTCACTTTTGCCTAACTCAATATCCTCATCCATCTATCATTAACTTATTCTAAGCTCTGTTTCATAGCAATTAGGATCAGAATAGCTTACGCGATAGGAACCACTCGTCATCACAGACGTTGTCAACGACGTGCATGTGGCCCTTGATGCTCTCTTCGTTGAAGTGGCTCTCGGTGACGTCACGGCAGTCCGAGTTCCAGTCGATCGCGCAGTTAGTTAGGTGGCGGATCGCTCTGGAACAGTTTTGAATATCTCATTTAAATATACTAGTATTCTGTGAATAACAGTTTCTTAAAAGCCAAGGATGGACGAGATTAGTGACAAGACCGCCTAAATTGTACATCTTTCTGATGGTTTGTACTTTTTGTGGTGTGCAATAAATATTTATCTATCTATCTATAGATTTTGAGCTGATTAAGAAAATAACAATTGGTTTTCGAGCAGCTACTCGTAATACAACACAGAAAACGGTTTCAGGAGTTAAAAAGAAATCAGATCTTTCAATTATTTAAGTAAGGCAAAAGCCAAGCTTCAAATTTAAGATGTTTGAGAAATTATGCAAAATTCTGTCTTTAAAAAAATACCACGGCGCTTTTGAAAAAATGCGCACTAAAATATTATGATATCAAACTTAGCACTTGCGATTTGAATTGCTGGAAAAACTAAGGGAAAGCTCATGTCCAGCAGTGGGATAGTGTAGGCTATAGCCCCTTGCCTTGCAGAAGGATGTAGGTTTCAAAAATGATTCAACAAGACTAACTTGCACCAATCAGCAATCTTCGCTGGCATGGGAGGACTTTTCCTACTAGAGTTGTACATAACAGCAGCCTCTACGGTACAGTTCAGTGCGTAACCGGAGAACTCTTCGCAGTTGATGTTCTTTAGTAAGGTCATCTTCTCTTTGTCCTTGTACAGGGTCGTTACGGGCTCGAACTCCATGTCTTCCGATGTAGGGAAAGTACGGCGGCTGGATTCGTCGTCGTAGAGATCTGGGACGGGAAATAAAGCGATATTTAAGTCGTTATATTGGATTTTTATTCAAACATGTTCCCCTATCCCCTATACTACACAAGTTACTTAATATCTATAAGTTAATTTCATACGAATGTAAGAAAAAGGTTATAACGGAACTTAAAATCCTCGGATACAACGAGACTGAGGACCTGTTTTCTAGAGTTGAACTGTAATATAAGATATTAAGTGGTGGTTTTGAAATATATCATCATAACCAATCCCAAGATTTTAATCGTAGGGCCACACTGTCACACTATTTCACTTTACCTAAATACTATAACTTTAACATACACACGCACACACACACACGCGCGCATAAACGCACACGCAAAATACGCTTACACGTATACGTTTAAATTTGTTATGTAAGTTTGCTCATACTGTGTACCTTTATATTGAATAAGAAGAGCGAGGTCTCCCGCCACAGGTACCACGAGTACTTACTGGGTAGACCCCAGCCTCCAGATTGTTTACGATTTAGTGAGTTAACGAATTAAAGAATTTCATTTATTGTTATTTATGCGGTGTTCCCCTATTAAAGGATTCCCAGAGTTTATTATCAAAATAAACAGTAACTTTTTTGGCTTCATGGGTAACGTAGGTTGTTATCGATGTTAAGAACTCCTAAATTAAGCTCAGTAGTTCTGTAGATAACATTCTATGAGCATAAATATTACATACAAGATGTTAACACTATTTAATTTGAATAAGATATGGGTTTAAGTTTTTAAGTCAGAAAGCCAAGGCTAACATGACGGCAATATAACAACCTAGGCCAACATGAGAGAAAGTATACGTACGGCGGGTTACCATCCATACTTAGTTGATATACCAACTATACGCACTAAGCGTTTCGCTTCATCCTTCATAATGCGCACAGCCAAGGAATGGATTGCACTTCCGCCGACGCGTGTCCCCTCTTTCTTATGACTTGAGTTCATTCAAAGCCAAAGTCAATAGGCACCTTCTGGGTAAGCTCGCTACATCGTCGACATCTTCTTTACCTCTTAGAGGGAGAATGATGTCGAGAGTGAACCCATATTTATATAAAAAAAGTTTAACAAGATTAATATCGGTTAATCAAATAAAAAAAACTAGGTTTTGTTCACAAAATTGCTTCGTAAGTCTCCGTGTATGTTATGGCTCATTCATTGTTTAGAAAGAACCGCTGGCTAGCACAAAACTGTAATTCTTTAGGAAATTGTAAGTATTTTATTTCGCTTCCGAGGTAGAATAATGTGAATTTTATCGCTTTTACTGTAACTTAGCTGACAGTTTGTAAAGCTTACAATTTTTAATTTGGAAAATAAGA
Source organism: Pyrausta despicata (assembly GCA_963921415.1). Lineage (NCBI taxonomy): Eukaryota > Metazoa > Arthropoda > Insecta > Lepidoptera > Crambidae > Pyrausta > Pyrausta despicata. The sequence continues at coordinate 4,642,995 of OY992867.1, read as the reverse complement.
AGTAACTTTAGTATTTAAGGTTTTCGTCATTTAATAACTATGCTATGAGCTACAAGTTGCTCGGAATAATCAATATTATTTATTTAAGTTAACAGAGCTGCTCAAAATTTTGGAAGCATCTAAAACTTTAAATTAAATAAAAATTTAATTATAGAAAAAAAAAGTTGCATAGTTAGGGCGCGGTAACATATAACGTTCGTTTCATACGTCCGATTAAAAGTGTATTTTATCAGCGTATGTAGGTGTATGAGCGAGTTCAATATAGAATTCAGATCTAGTAGAAAATACTGATCCAACCAAATAAGCAGCAATCCGTTCAAAAGTATGTGTTATAGCGTTCGTATGAGCCAGTTCACACACAATACAGCATTTTGGATCCTGTAGGTATACTGTGCTGTGTGAATACTATGAGTATCTTCAGTAGTGACAGATCCGTTAAAAATGATCCCGTAAAAACTTACCTACGTTAAATGTGAACGTACTCCTAGTTTGCTTGTAGCGCAATGGTGACAACGCTTTGATAGTATATACCGAAGTTAAGCAACCCTAGGCGCAGTTGACTTTGGATGGGTGACCATTCTGACCGTAACAAACATCTGTCAAATTCTGTTGATCTCGGCTTCGCCATTAATGCCGGTCAGAGGCCCTCGGGCGGCTTGACGAAACGTTAGAATCATTCAGGTCACTTACCCTACTAAAAAAATCCACCAATAATAATAGTTCTCCTGGCCGATTTCGACCAAGCAGCCAATCTCAACAGAGATCAGCCAACTACGCAGGAGATATTTTGGTGCACAAGTGTGAGCGCAATACACTCACTATTCCATCACTCTCAAAGTTCGGTGAGACGGCAATCCGACATGACCGGAGAGAGATCAGGCGCAGGACCAACGGCTTAACGTGCTCCGAGGCACGGGGGTGTAACACCGCCAACTTTTTGGCTCGACCTGGGATTGGAACCCAGGACCTCTCGGATGTAGTGCTGAAACTTTGCCATTACACCAACGGGGCAGTCAATTCCACCAATTTGCACAGAGAAACGTTAGATTGGACACTTACCTTACAAAAAACTTTCACCAATCCGCACTGAGTCCGCGTAGTGGAAATCGTTTCAATCACCTCAAAGTTGAGATGACGCCTGTGCCTAGCAGTAGGATGTAAAATAGATGAAACTTGACTTTACTTACACACAGAATTTATCGACTTAAAAAGCACTATTAAAAAAATTAGTCGTTGTAACATCTCGCGAAAACCTCCGTTTCAGAAGCATTTCTTTTAATTTTATTTCTATCAGATTCGCTCGATCATCTTGTTTGATCTTGTTATCATTGACACTATTGACATATGACGTTAAGTTTTTCTTCTTTTTGTAATTATTTTTTTGATAAATATGTTTCAGTTTACGCTCTAGGTATAATATTTATTCATAATGTAAATTTTTCACTATCTATTTTATTAATTAAATGTAGTTTTTTGTTGATCTTACTATTAATCGTAGTTGATTAGAAAAATTTGCTCTACTATACTTGACTACGGCGTAGCAGGTGCAATGATGTCATACTACGAACTCGGTATATACTCCACTAGCTTTTACCCTCGACTTCGTTCGCATTAGGTAGTTTTTTTTGGAATGCGTTGTTTTCCGTAATACCAATAATACAAATATAATCATTGGTAATTTAGGAGTGAAAGCGATAGAATTCCCCGGAAAGTAATTTTTCCCATGGGAATACGTCATTTTCTCGCGGTAAAATGTAAAGCCTATATCCTTTTTCAGGTATTCAAATATCTCCATACCAAATTCCATGCAAATTAGGAGTATAATATGTATCTTAGAACTGATCTGTATCTTAAGACTGCTGATAAAATAAAAGTGAAATAAAATGACAAACTTTCAGCCTATACCTAAAATGTCTACGATAGAAACGCATGACCATCATTTATACGTCATAAAACCTAGCCCAACACCAAAAACCCACCCCTAAATCGAATCCCACGATACCACACATTACTTTTCAATAATCGCTTCCAAAGCATTTTCATTCACACACGCCCATTCGGTTTCTCACAAATCTTAAATGACCACTCATTACCATGAGAAACCCATTAGGTACGGAGCCGCTTTTCAATAAGTTGCCCTCAATGGGAACTAGTCGTAGAGGCGGGGCAGAGGCGGACTAAGGGTTATTGCTTTTGAGTGTAAACATAGATACAAGTATAGATAGATAGATAGTCTACACTTTGATGAAAACCACAAACAAGCTGATCACTGCCGGTATATGCATTGTGATATTCGGTCTTGCTGAATCATGCTTAGGTTATTTTGTTCAAACACTTAGATAAACTAAAAATTACATGACAGTGTAGAACGCATTTATAAATGATTATCGTAATAGTACGTATGTTTTCTTTAGATTGTGTCACTGTTTTTCTCTTTGAACTGGTTGTGTTTTATTTGAGCAATCATTCAACGTAAGTAGTTTTATTACACTGCAATAATTTTCCTAAATGTTGTCCGACCAGCATCTACACACTGCAACTTAACGTGAACAAAAATTGCGCAATTATTTGCAATAATATCTGTACTACGTTTTACTAGACAGGTATGTGCAGAGCATCAGTGAATACTTTCTAAAATAATAACACGGAAAAAAGGCCCCTGTTTGTATAGCAAAATGCCGAAGCGTGCTTGCGTGCCTAAGGTCCGGTTCAGGTAACTTCTTTTTTATTTAACTATCGTTGGTTATTATATCTAGGTTCATTCCGTTAACTATAGGGGCGGTGTTGTCTCTGGCACGAAGGTAAATACTCTCACCATGTTTATATGAAAGCGAGCGATCTTGTCAGAAAAAAATAATCATCAGGACGGTAACACATTATATACTTATCGTTATTTTTGTATGAAAATCTTTATTTGAAAATTGACTCGATTACCGAATATTTGACCGTGTATTATCGGTTTGGTGCTTTTACAATATTCAATCGTTACCATCATAATCGGATGATTGATGACGATTCAATATGATGCAAGAATGTTGCCCTTAAGCAATGCTCATAAACCCTAAAGATTTCCAGGTAGAATAGTTGTCAGCGACCTGCATCCCGTTTGTCCCCGCGATCTCAACACGGTCATCAGTACATTTCGCTGGACGCTCAACGCTGTGATTCAACGGTTTCCAATCTAGAACTGTCAAACCAGAACTATGCAATGGCCATATTGCAATTGAGTAAGCGGAATACGGGCCCTGCAATCTTTAAGTCCGGGCCTGTGTACTAGGATTTGAAGCAGAGCATTGTGTTAGCCTTGTTTACCCCGGTGTAATATTCGCGATCTCTTTTGTGCGAAGTGCACGCCATCGAACTTTTATTCAGAGTATACTCCAAAATTACTGTATTTCCGACTCCAACTATCCCGCTCGCTCGCACCGCCAAGCTAGCGTGAGAAACGGAGATGGCTTAGTTTGAAATAGAATATATCAGCTTTCAGAGTAGACGCTAGGGTTTGGCTTTGATTTTCGACAATGTCGTGAAGCGTTTGTCCAGAGCTCGGTTTAGACTCCAATTTGGCGTTTCTGCAATACAAGTCAGTTTTATGATGTTTTGTTATTGGAATTTGTTTGTAAGTTTATTGAACCGGCAGTTTCATGTAGAACTTTCAGAGAAAATAGTTAAGAGGCTGCTTTACGGATAAGACAATCTTTCAACTGATGATATTTCCTATCCATTAAATATAACTGTACATAAGTACATAAAACAACTTATAAAAGAAATCAACAACATAATTTTACTTTTTCGGCTGGTTTCGATATACTACTATCTGCCTATAAATGACCTTACACTGAAATTTAGATCATTCTCAGTCTCATATAACGGCAGATAGCTTTTGGTATGAAACTGTAAGTTACTTAAATTCAGTCAAAGCTAGCTATAAAATATTGTAAACAGTCATTAGTAGTGTTGGTAACTTAATGTTCATTTAATAAGCCTTCCTTGAACTTCCACAAACAATTCAAAACCAAAATACGCAAAATCGGTACAGCCGGTTTCGAGTTTTAGCGAGACTACCGAACAGTAATTCATTTTTATATATAAGAATAGTGGACCCAACAGACGTAGTCCCGCTAGTGGCTTTTAAAAAAAATATCTTTTAAACCTTCCCTGGATCTCCACAAATATTTCAAAACTGAAATTATTCAAAGCGGTTCAGCCGTTCTCGAGTTTTAGCGCGACTAACGAACAGCAATTCATTTTAATATATGAGAAGATTAACTGTGCAGAGCATAATTTTCCTATCATGCATCTTTAAATGCATTTGAAATAATTTTACACATCGTATTGCAATTCAGTTGCCGTTATTTAGTACCTTTATCTACTTGTGTAATAAATCGTGCAATTCTAATCGGTGGTCGTATGTTAACCTGATATATGTAATTATTGATGATTCGATAACGATATGACTGCCTCGTTGGTGTAGCAGCAAAGTTTCTGCTTTACATTCGGGAGGTCATAGGTTCGAATCCCAGGTCGAGCCAAAAATTGTTTTTGAGATTTTCTGTCATGCATTTCTCAAAAACAGCTCGGAGTCTGGAAGTTGGCGGTGTTACACTCCCGTGCCTCGGAAAGCACGTTAAGCCGTTGGTCCTGCGCCTGATCTCTCTCCGGTCATGTTGGATTGCCATCTCACCGAAATTTGAGAGTGATGGAACTGTGAGTGTGCTTTTGTTCACTTGTGCACTATAATATCTCCTGCGTAGTTGGCTGATCCCTGTTGAGATTGACCGGCGTGGTCGAAATCGGCCAGGAGGACTATTATTTTGATGGTCAGCTTGTAATTAACATCTCATCAGCCGTAATTGAAGACAATGTTTCATTGTGATTTAGCTACTGAGGTTATTTCTCAAAGGTAACAAAGTTTCTAAAGTTCACAAACTTTAAAATGGTCGGTTAAGACAATCGGGTCGGTTTTAATGAGAACTAAATAATATCAATTATTTACTGTCGGTTGAATTAAATTACCTTCTTAACAATAGGTCAAATGTTATATGGCACCTGGGAGCAAATTAAGTTTACTATAATCTTGTTAAATGAGAATTAGCCTTGGACAATACTAGCACATAAATCATAGTGGTACCGAATTCTAAATAATTTGATTTCTTTAGAGTTTTCTTTTTTTTAATAATCGAAAAGGTATTTTATTTTTTAAGAACTATTTTTAAGAAATTACTTGATTTACAATCGAAGGAGTGTAACAAGCACCAAACGTGCTTGTTACACTCCTTCGATTGTAAATCGATTAATTTCAATTGATTTTAAGTCGATCAATTTTCTAACCGATTTGCAACCATCCAAATTGGACCAACTGTACTCCACCTCTAATGAAAGCTGTCATAAATAATAATAATAATAAATATACAACAACATCACATACATGAATCTGACTCCGAGGTACGTAGCTTAAGCACTCGTGTTACAGATATCAGAATCAACAGTGGTATTACAAATAAACTTAAATACAATATAACACCCAGACCAGTACATACAGATATGTTCATGCTCACAAATGTTTGTACTGTGCGGGGATCGAGCCTGCGACCTCTTGGTTAATAGTCAACGTTCTCGACCATTACACCAAAGTGGTCGTCAAGTGTCATATCGAGCCCTTTAAAAAATTAAGACATTAAAAATTTCTCATCTTACCTTAGATTTTGCAAGCATACCTAGTATTTCCACTATAAGATAAACACAAATGGTAACGATTCATACTTATCTTAAGTACCTTTGTCACATTCGTAGGTACTGCAAAACGTACACGTGTACCTTAGTAGGTACAATGACGTGCTGCCGCGTCATTTACTCATGTCAACTACGAAAATAGTTTTTACTGTGAAAGGAAAAGAGTCGGTCTCCAGGGTCAAAGTGGGGTAGCCTGTTGGGCTGTCATCTGTACATAGGTAGGTAACTATAATGCACATCTTACATTTCTAACACTGACGCGTACGTTCAAAGACCAACCTTGTGACATAACATAGTTAGAGTCCAAATTTGTTCACACTTCCACCGCTGAAGTAAAACGTGATATTACAGTAGAAACCTAATTTGAGTCCTGAAAGGCGACGAATACTATTCAGTGCGAACCCCTTTAAGGCCTGTGAAGTTTAGGGGTTGAATAAGACTTTAATAAGCGCCTAAGTCCAAATTATAAGTTTGTAATGATGGAGGACTAAGTTGTAGTTTGGCTAAAGATTACATATAATTGTAATCATCGTTAAGATTTAAACTACGCATAGATTCTGCGATAGCGTGAATAACATTCGTATAAGTAAGTATTGTTTTAATCCGATGAAATGTGACACATTTAACGTAATTAATACAAATAAATGAAGCCAAAACTAAAATTGTATTGATTAATTTTGTCACACAGTAAGTACCTACGTGTCTGTGAAAATAAAAGGTAGCTTTATATAAAAACTTGTTTTATGTATCTGTGTTTTCCGACCTATTTTTATGAGGGTCAATGGAATAAGAGTTGAATTTTAGGAAATTGTATCTTTCAAAAATTATGCGAAACCGACTCAAGCTTGGCCAGATTTTTAAATAAATTAACTCAGATCACGTTACAACGATAAATCCGCTGAGACATTAACTTCATTAACGAAACTCGAAGCGAAATCAATCGCTTTCAATTACAACGAAAAGGCCCACAAACTGTTTTCGCTTCATTGAACAAACCCTAATTCTTATCCCAGCGGGTTAATAAATTAATGGCGAACTGAACACGGACTCGTTCCTGCTCATTAGTCAAGTTTGATGGCAACTTTTTGGTATCAACGCTTTCTAAGCAGTTACATCAAACCTAAAAATAATTTTATTTCTAGATATTCTATTATCTCAAGAGCCATATCACAAAATTTTGACAATTATTTACGCTAGTCGCGGTCTGTAAGTGATGTGCAGTGATTAACCCTTTTTTAATATAAACCAGTAAATTCAAAGTGACTGACAGCGCAAACGATATATCCTAAAGAAGGTATACGTTTTATGTTGGTTGGATAATATTTAACAAGGGATAAATACTGCCTTTCTTTTGTCGTAGAGGGGTTAATAGTCGCGGAGTTCGTAGTAATTTACTGGACAGAGTCTCCCAACATGGCCTTACTAAGCTGACGGCTAATATAATAAAACGAAGGCCGGTCCCACCAGCGCCATCTGTAGCCACTAATGAATTAACTTGGCTCACAACCGGCAGCGTCGTTTAAAAGTTAAACTTTTGCCTATTAAAACTTTGGTGTAAATTTTTAACATGTTTGACGCACTTTGTTTTTGGGAAGTCCGGTTTGCAGGGCACGATTAGGTTGCATCGTAATCATAAATGCGAAAGTTTGTAAGTATATATATATGAATGTTTGTTACTCTTTCACGGCAAAACTCCTGAACTAATTTGGCTGAAATTTGAAACATTGATTATGACCTGGAATAACAAATAAGGGTCAGGCATAGCCTAGTTTGAGAGCCTCTGGTAACTTGTGAAATTTAATGGCTTTTTCTTTATATTATAATTAAATAAGTACATGTATGTTTTTATAGTGGTCAATAAATATATTTCTATTTATATTTTTATCGCGTAAAACTTCTCGGTTCCTATGGGATATGTAGAAAAGGGGTTCTATGCGGGTGAAACCGCAAGGTCCAGCTTGTCTACAAAAATAAGTACTTATGCGGTGGCAAATTTATCGAAGACCGTTACAAAGCGTAGATTAGCCTCAGTTAATTTTAGAAGTAATCACACACCATCCAATCTCAACTAATATGAACTAAACTTACAATAAATTGATAGAGAAGCCTAGAAGCATTTCTCTAGTAGCCTTAATGAGTCAACGACGTTCTCTGATGTGTGGAATAAAATGCGGTGTTTTAAGGGTTTTCGACAAATAGATTGCATTATATCTGAAGAAAAACAAGAAGAATTATTAAAATCTCTTAACCCAGATTATGTTAAAAATGCTCCACCAGCGTTTTAGATATTCAACTTGGTAAAATGTGAGGACTTATTATTGTATCTGTACCTACCACCAAGTTTGCATAAACCAATATTGCAACCATGTTTTGAGCAAATAAATATTTCTATTTCTATTTCTATTTTACTGAAGTTCTTAAAAAATAAACTTAAAGTATCGTTTCGTGTAAAACGTCCTAAATAATTGCGAAAAGTTAGCCCGTAGTGTGACAGCGAGATTTGTTTTTATTTTCCTCAGCAAGTTGTTTTACGGCCGAATTTATAACACCACCCCGCGTTTATTTGGCATTAAATTAAAGTTTCTAGTTAACAACACAGCTAAAGCAAAAACAAAAGCAGCAGCTTTCTTTGTTAAGATATGTATAAAAATAAGTGTTTTAACAACGCTATTTTTTAATTTTGAAAAGACTACACTTAAAAATTCTTTTCGTCTCCGGTCATCGGGGAGGAATCGAACCCCCGACTTTTGGAAGTCCGATCCAATGCTCTGACCACTGAGCTACCGAGAACCTTAATGGAGTCGTTGAATTTTGTAAGAGCTTTTTAACGCTTTGAGCCAGCGTATATAAAATTATTGCATATAAAACCTTATATGCAATGAAAATTAAAAATGATAAAGTTTATTTCAATACATGTAAAAACATACAATGGATAGTGGTTGGGACCAACCTTTTAAACATATAAATGCATGTGTCAGGAGGTCCCGCTCTCTCTTATAGGTATAAGTTTTTACATGCAATTTTTAAATTTTATGCAAAACAAGTGAAATAAAGGTGTTAAGTTATTTTATTACATTGTTAAATTTACGCGCGTGTGTATGTGTGTGTGTGTTTAAATAAATATTAATAGTGTTTCTCTTGCTTCATATCATTACGCATAATACCTATATAATAATAATAGTTTTTTGTAAGTAATAAATAGTTCGATTTCTTCATTATTTAAGGTCTCCAGCCATGCTATCATTAGAATTTTACACTGATGATTAGTTTGCAATGCATCTTTTGTTTCCCGCCAGAGTAAAAAAAAAAACAAGTTTGCAAAACAGACTGCACATTTTCATTGAGAAATATTATTATTTTGGCACCTATTGATCGCAAAGTTTTGAATGGTGCACCTACTACATAAAAGTGAAGTATATTTCGAAATAAATTCGTTGTTTTGCTTAGAAAGTGATTTCAGTGGATCAAGTGTTGAACTATTCCAAGCTAAATGATTGAGTATTAAGACTTTTTTTATCTTAATATCGGACATTTGCGTGAAAAAATGACATCGTCGTAGTCACATAAAATATCTTCTTACCTCGGTATAGTTGTTCACTATTATTTTACGTTTTCTGTTACATAATTTTTTAACGGATATTCTTACGTGCTTGTTTGCATCTTTTTACATTTAAAATGGACAATAGCTAAAAGTGTAATTTTGGTACATCGATTTTGTTGAGTTGCTTTTAAGCAAGTTAGTTAATTTATTGAGATTTCGTATGCAAAATTCAATAATACAGATTAGTCCAGCCAGATGAAGTTAGTTCACCAAAAACCATATACGTAAAGTAAAGTGTAATTAAAACACACTTAACACACTGCCACAGGGACTTAAAATTAAAAGGTAATCAATTTGAAATCATTGAGGTGCGAGGTATAAGCACTGTTTGACCAACTGCTAAACCAGTCTAAGCTATTGCAACCATCACGTTACATATTGCGAAGAAATTAGATTTGAAGTCGGTTCCCGGTGGTTTAAAATTTCTAAGTAAAATTATTTGGGCACCTATTTTTAACTTGAGGGAATATGGGGAAAGGCCACTTGTGTTCAAATCATTATTTTATTAATTTCGTCTACGCTAACAGTTTCTCACTCCCAATATTGCACTTTGACACATCCATTGATGATCATTTTTTTCTATTTCGCTTATTTTTGGGTGAACTTTCGATATAAAGTCCTCAATGTAACTCACTCTTAATCCATAATCTCTTTCAATTGCAATTTTATTATCAAAGTGAGGTACTTTCCCGTCTCCTATTACAAAAAGTAACTTTTAAGGAAAAGTTATACTACCTCCCTACCACTGCCTCGTTGGTGTAGTGGTAAAGTTTCTGCCTAACATCCAAGAGGTCCTGGGTTCGAATCCCAGGTCGAGCCAAAATTGTTTCTGAGATTTTCTGTCATGAATCTCTCAAAAACCGCTCGGAGTCGAGAAGTTGGCGGTGTTACACCCCCGTGCCTCGCAAAGCACGTTAAGCCGTTGGTCATGCGCCTGATCTCTCTCCGGTCATGTCGGATTGCCGTCTCACCGAACTTTGAGAGTGATGGTACAGTGCAGTTTGAGAGTGCACTTGTTTATTGTGCTCACACTTGTGCACTATAATATCTCCTGCGTAGTTGGCTGATCTCTGTTGAGATTTGCCGCCGTGGTCGAAATCGGCCTGGAGGACTATTTCTACCTCCCCCCAAATGTGCTCTCATATTTGTAGTTAATTTTAAGATGTTTACAACCTTCCATATTGGGGTATTTTCAAGGCAAGACTTAACAATGTCTGCCCTTGTTCCCCTTACTATTACTGGTATAGTTTGTCGAAAGTCCCCCGCAAACATAACAGTAATTTTATGATGATGATTTTATCACAGCTTCTTATATTTCTAAAAGTCCTATCTAGACCCTCTACATGAGCTCTATGGATCATGGAACATTCGTCCCAGATTATTTTTTATTAATTTATTTAATTTCCAAACTTATATATTTACGCGGTTTACTTATTATACACGGTCACCTGGTCATTCATCGTATCAGCCTGTTACAGTCCACTGCTGGACATAGGCCTTCCCCAAGGACCGCGACAGCGCACGATCTCCCGCTCTTTGCATCCAGTTACTACCTTGCTGCTTTCTTCAAGTCGTCTGTTCATCTAGCCGGGGGGCGTCCCACACTACGTTTACCTAAGAGTGGTCTCCATTCAAAAATCTTCCTGCTCCACCTCTCGTCGGTTCTGCGACAGACATGGCCAGCCCACTGCCTCTTTAGCTTTATTTACTTTATTTTTTGACAACATCAGTAACCTTAGTCTTTTGTCGTATGACCTCGTTCCGGATCTTATCCCTTAATGAGATCCCAACATAGACCTTTCCATAGCACGCTGAGTGACGTGTAGTCGGTGAGTTGACTGTCATGTTCCACGTTTCGGCTCCGTAGGTTAATAAGACTTGTAAGACGCATTGGTTAAACAACCGGCTTTTTAGGCACTGCGGTAGGGTCGACGCGAAGATATGACGCAACTGGTCATTAATTAAATCTAATCTTGGTTCTTCATGGTAACTCGTAGAGCTACACTCCCCTCTCCGCGTCGCTCGCAACTAACGCCTCTCTTCCTTGCAGCGTCATGTTTTGCATATCATGCGGCGCGGGTGAATTTTATTTTGGTGTTATTTTAAAATTGTAATTTCTTCTAAGATATTCATTGAAATTAAGTGATGTCAAGGACAATTTTGTTCACAATTAAATACTCTTAATCAACAACACATTTATTTGGATAAAGATTAATATTATTACGTTGATACAACTCTTAACAAATAATGCATTAATTTCGGTCAAATTTGATTACCACAAAAACGGTTCTAGTGACTTGATCTTAAAAGATAGACATATACTGTCGCAGACATTTTTTTAGATCATTGTAAGAGGAATAATTCGTTCATACAAATATTTTTGGTATCTTGAACCGTTTTCGCAGCGTACGCAACGGAAGCCCTCAAGGATGAATAATTTTCCCCGTTTTTTTTACATTTTCCATGATTTCTTCGCTCCTAATAGTTGCAGCGTGATGTTATATAGCCTATAGCCTTCCTCGATAAATGGTCTATTCAACACAAACATAATTTTTCAATTCGAACCAGCAGTTCCTGAGATTAGCGCGTTCAAACAAACAAATTCTTCAGCTTTATAATATTAGTGTAGATTTCTAACACTGACGTGTATGTTCAAATAACAATCTTGTGACATAACGTAGTTAAAGTCCAAAATCGTTCAAACTTCCACCGCTGAAGTAAAACGTGATATTACAGTAGAAACCTAATTTGAGTCCTAAAGGCGACGAATACTATTCAGTGCAAACCCCTTTAAGGCCTGTGAAGTTTAGGGGTTGAATAAGACTTTAATAAGCGCCTGAGTCCAAATTATAAGTTTGTAATGATGGAAGACTAAGTTGTAGTTTGGCTAAAGATTACACATAATTGTAATCATCGTTAAGATTTAAACTACGCATAGATAGCGTGAATAACATTCGTATAAGTAAGTATTGTTTCAATCCGATGAAATGTGACACATTTAACGTAATTAATACAAATAAATGAAGCCAAAACTAAAATTGTATTGATTAATTTTGTCACACAGTACCTGTCCTGTCCTGACCTGTCTGTGAAAATAAAAGGTAGCTTTATATAAAAACTTGTTTTATGTATCTGTGTTTTCCGATCTATTTTTATGAGGGTAATGGAATACGAGTTGAATTTTAGCAAATTGTATCTTTCAAAAATTATGCAAAACCGACTCAAGCTTGGCCAGATTTTTAAATATATTAACTCAGATCACGTTACAACGATAAATCCGCTGAGACATTAACTTCATTAACGAAACTCGAAGCGAAATCAATCGCTTTCAATTACAACGAAAAGGCCCACAAACTGTTTTCGCTTCATTGAACAAACCCTAATTCTTATCCCAGCGGGTTAATAAATTAATGGCGAACTGAACACGGACTCGTTCCTGCTCATTAGTCAAGTTTGATGACAACTTTTAGTATCAACGCTTTCTAAGCAGTAACATCAAACCAAAAAATAATTTTATTTCTAGATATTCTATTATCTCAAGAGCCATATCACAAAATTTTGACAATTATTTACGCTAGTCGCGGTCTGTAAGTGATGTGCAGTGATTAACCCTTTTTTAATATAAACCAGTAAATTAAAAGTGGCTGACAGCGCAAACGACATATCCTAAAGAAGGTATACGTTTCATGTTGGTTGGATAATATTTAACAAGGGATAAATACTGCCTTTCTTTTGTCGTAGAGGGGTTAATAGTCGCGGAGTTCGTAGTAATTTACAGGACAGAGTCTCCCAACATGGCCTTACTAAGCTGACGGCTAATATAATAAAACGAAGGCCGGTCCCACCAGCGCCATCTGTAGCCACTAATGAATTAACTTGGCTCACAACCGGCAGCGTCGTTTAAAAGTTAAACTTTTGCCTATTAAAACTTTGGCGTAAATTTTTAACATGTTTGACGCACTTTGTTTTTGGGAAGTCCGGTTTGCTGGGCACGATTAGGTTGCATCGTAATCATAAATGCGAAAGTTTGTAAGTATATATATATGGATGTTTGTTACTCTTTCACGGCAAAACTCCTGAACTAATTTGGCTGAAATTTGAAACATTGATTATGACCTGGAATAACAAATAAGGGTCAGGCATAGCCTAGTTTAAGAGCCTCTGGTAACTTGTGAAATTTAATGGCTTTTTCTTTATATTATAATTAAATAAGTAAGTATGTATGTTTTTATAGTGGTCAATAAATATATTTCTATTTCTATTTTTATCGCGTAAAACTTCTCGGTTCCTATGGGATATGTAGAAAACGGATTCTATGCGGGTGAAACCGCAAGGTCCAGCTTGTCTACAAAAATAAGTACTTATGCGGTGGCAAATTTATCGAAGGCCGTTACAAAGCGTAGATTAGCCTCAGTTAATTTTAGAAGTAATCACACACCATCCAATCTCAACTAATATGAACTAAACTTACAATAAAATAAATAAATAAAAATAAATAAATTGATAGAGAAGCCTAGAAGCATTTCTCTAGTAGCCTTAATGAGTCAACGACGTTCTCTGATGTGTGGAATAAAATGCGGTGTTTTAAGGGTTTTCGACAAATAGATTGCATTATATCTGAAGAAAAACAAGAAGAATTATTAAAATCTCTTAACCCAGATTATGTTAAACATGCTCCACCAGCGTTTTAGATATTCGACTGAAATTCTTAAAAAATAAACTTAAAGTATCGTTTCGTGTAAAACGTCCTAAATAATTGCGAAAAGTAAGCCCGTAGTGTGACAGCGAGATTTGTTTTTATTTTCCTCAGCAAGTTGTTTTACGGCCGAATTTATAACACCACCCCGCGTTTATTTGGCATTAAATTAAAGTTTCTAGTTAACAACACAGCTAAAGCAAAAACAAAAGCAGCAGCTTTCTTTGTTAAGATATGTATAAAAATAAGTGTTTTTCGCGTTTACAACGCTATTTTTTAATTTTGAAAAGACAACACTTAAAAATTCTTTTCGGCTCCGGTCATCGGGGAGGAATCGAACCCCCGACCTTTGGAAGTCCGGTCCAATGCTCTGACCACTGAGCTACCGAGCACCTTAATGGAGTCGTTGAATTTTGTAAGTGCTTTTTAACGCTTTGAGGCAGCGTATATAAAATTCTTGCATATAAAACCTTATATGCAATGAAAATTAAAAATTAAAAAGTTTATTTCAATACATGTAAAAAACATACAATGCATAGTTTGGGAGCAACCTTTTAAACATATAAATGCTTGTGTCAGGACGTCCCGCTCTCTGTTAGAGGTATAAGTTTTTACATGCAATTTTTAAATTTTATGCAAAACAAGTGAAATAAAGGTGTAAAGTTATTTTATTACATTGTGTGTGTGTGTTTAAATAAATATTAATAGTGTTTCTCTTGCTTCATATCATTACGCATAATACCTATATAGGTAATAACTAGCTGTCGCGGCAAACGTTGTTTTGCCATATAAATGTTTAAGGTGGACAACCCTTATCACTAAGGGGTATGAAAAATAGATGTTGGTCGATTCTCAGACCTACTCAATATGCTCACAAAATTTCATGAGAATCGGTCAAGCCGTTTCAGAGGAGTATGGCAACGAAAACTGTGACACGAGAATTTTATATATTAGATAGAAGACTAGCTGACCCGGCAACCGTTGTTTTGCCATTTAATTTTTTTTTATCACTTAGAGGTATGAAAAATAGATGTTGGCCTATTCTCAGACCTACTCAATATGCTCACAAAATGTCATGAGAATCGGTCAAGCCGTTTCGGAGGAGTATGACAACGAAAACTGTGACACGAGAATTTTATATATTAGATAGAGATAATTATTTTTTGTAAGTAATTAATAGTTCGGTTTCTTCATTATTTAAGTTCTCCAGCCATGCTATCATTAGAATTTTACACTGATGATTAGTTTGCAATGCATCTTTTGTTTCCCGCCAGAGTAAAAAAAAAAACAAGTTTGCAAAACAGACTGCACATTTTAATTGAGAAATCTTATTATTTGGGCACCTATTGATCGCAAAGTTTTGAATGGTGCACCTACTACATAAAAGTGAAGTATATTTCGAAATAAATTCGTTGTTTTGCTTAGAAAGTGATTTCAGTGGATCAAGTGTTGAACTATTCCAAGCTAAATTATTGAGTATTAAGACTTTTTTTATCTTAATATCGGACATTTGCGTGAAAAAGTGACCGCGTCGTAGTCACATAAAATATCTTCTTACCTCGGTATAGTTGTTCACTATTATTTTACGTTTTCTGTTACATACATTTTTAACGGATATTCTTACGTGCTTGTTTGCATCTTTTTACATTTAAAATGGACAATAGCTAAAAGTGTAATTTTGGTACATCGATTTTGTTGAGTTGCTTTTAAGCAAGTTAGTTAATTTATTGAGATTTCGTATGCAAAATTCAATAATACAGATTTGTCCAGCCAGATGAAGTTTAGTTCACCAAAAACCATATACGTAAAGTAATGTGTAATTAAAACACACTTAACACACTGCCACAGGGGCTCGAACCCGCACCTCTCGCCAGCCGGGCCATTGCTCTCCCAATTGAGCTACCGTGACAATTGGGATGATGACACCTATCTTAAATATTGTCAAGAACATGGTGTTTAAAAAACATAGCCCCTATGAAGTTAATACAACCAATATATTTCAAAAAAGCTGTAGAAACCAATTTTTAAACACACAAAACGCAATAAATATTCGGTCAATTGACTCCGATTTCTGACACATGACCGTGACGTCACAATCATTTATTACCATACGAAATCTATGGAGGCAGACCGTTTTGACAGATAATAAAAGTATGTCAACGATTGGTGGTGTCGTCTAGCCAATTACTCATCGGTCCGAATTTCTTTAAGTACTTCGTAGGCTGCAGCCAGCCATGATTCATCACTGTTGCGGTTAGATACCTAAAACATCCGAATGTAACATATTTACAGCGGTTTACAATAGTTTAAAATGAATCATTTAATTTATTAAGTTATTTAATTTTTCTAGCTTTAGCAATGAGTAATTAAAACACATTTTTTAACGCGCACACACACATAGAAAAGAAAAATGCATTGTTAATGCTAAAAATAAAGTTACAGAATACGTAAACTAAGTTCACACACAGTCAAGAACATATAATCATTATTTACGTGTATGTGTTGTAGTGTGACTATTTCACAAAGAAGCCAGCAGGGTATGTTTGATGAACGGCTCCGGGCTAGATCTCGCTTTCAATTGTCAGACAAATCATACAACTTATTATGGCGCGTAGTGATGCGTGTAAAGTTGAATGAAAAGTATATGTACATATTGTACATTATATATACTTTTCTGCCATTTACTGCCACTACTGAAAATAGCAAGAACATACCTACCAAAATTGAAGATAATATGGAATGTTGACTGCATATTACAGTCTTTTAAGGCATGAATATTTATGACAGTATAAGTATGTATAAGTGCTAAAAATTGTCATATTCACCAAAGCACAAGTTCAACTACGCTTATTATTAGTTTGTGGTATGTTCGTTAAAAAATAAATCTTTACATACTTGTGACACAGATTCCTAGTTGGTAGGATATATAAAATGACACACTTCCAACACTGACCTATGTCCTATATAATTTATGGAAAGGATGTAACGCGTAGACCATAAACATTTCTAATAGGTATTACGGTCTTTGGAAGGAATTTGCAAGCAAGTTAACCCTTTGCGTGCCAACCACGAGGTAATCGTAGTGCGGGATTTCGGCATGTGGCCGTCCACGAATATATTCGTAGACTTCGTCTTTCTACACAAAAAAATATTTATTGGCGTTATAGGTAAGGGCGGATTTTGAACGTCTGGCATAAGAAAGGAAATCTCCTTATAATTTCAAACTTTTTAATTGGATAAACTTATGGCATGTGCAAACGTAAGGTTAACAATCAACTAAACATAATGCAAGAGTTTTTGGACACAATAGGAAAATACCTTGTTTCTTTGCGACTCTTATTTTTGGTACACCCAACTATGTAGTTGGCTTGCTTTTCTTTTTTTTTAGGTGGTATAAATTCTTAATAATCTTGAAGCAATACTAGAGCACTTTAATTGATCATTATGGACTCAAATAGTCGATATTTACTTTTGACTTAACAAGTGGATAATAAAATGTTCAGTACAATTAAGTCATTTTCTGCAAACTATTCAATTCAGATTGACTATTATGTATTTTTGCAGCATTATGTACAAATATTTGTAAAATACTAATACCTATATGTGTGTGAACATTTTAACCATTTTTTATGTTCCTGGATACTAATAGCATAGCGTAGCATAATGTATACGTCTATACTCGTAGTAGTATAGTCGAATGGATTTATGTTCTATTACGCCAAGCACGATTTATCTCGTATCTGATTGTATTTATGACGTCATACAGCATAAGCAAATATCAAAATATTCTGTAGCTGAAAGGGTTAAGTGAAACAATTGGTTATTATAGCTGAAAATTAGTTTCAATGTTTCGTAAAACAATCGATACTCAGGCACATCACTACAGGCCAGATGGTACGATGGTTACAATAGATCATTAGGAAAGATCCCCTGGGTTTCAGACCACGCTTTGAACAAATTGAAGTTTTGTAATTGCATTAACGGTGATGAGAAATAGAGCGAAGTTTCGCAGAAGGGTTTGGTAAGAAATTTTGGCCCTAAGTTTTGTGGGTCAGGTTTTAGGGTTTCCAATTACCGTTTTCAAAGTTCCTACAATGCCTCTTTTATTAATTTGTTGTTGTTAACGAACAGTCGTTGGTGGTTACTCGTTCAGGTACAAATTTTTACCTGTGTACATTTCTAACTTTACAATGATGATTGAAAACTGAATCCCACGCAAAAACTCGCAGACATACACCAGCAAATCGACTACTTGAAACAAAGGCGTTATTATGGATGGGCAAAACAATAAATTCTCACGCTACGTCAATTACATCATTAAGTGACTGACAAGACCACAACATAATGTTTTACAAAAATATTGTTGTCGTAATAATACAGCAAAATCTGTAACCTAGATTGTAGAAGCGTCGTGTGGCAGCGGATGTGTTTATTTTAATGAGGTGGATATGAAATTGGTAGTCCTCTTGTAACTATACGATTTAGGAAACAAGATATTAGAGCAGTTTGTTTGAAAACGTAACTTAAAAAAAACACAATAAAAGTGGTGCCCATTTTTTGACACTGTATTCAGAGTGATGTATAGATACCTCCCGTAAACGGTTGATCACTAATATTGTTAGACCCTGTATAAATATAAAAGAAGAAATAAAATATAAAGGGACCATCCTGAGGCCGATAATGAGGATACGGGGAGGCATGAGCACTGGTTTTAAGGTGCTGCAAATTCTGAGGTTTGGATCCCCGGGCTGGATCCCCGGGCAAGATTACGGGACAGAGAACCAATTTAGTCCAATTTTCAAAGTTGTCAGGGGTTTTGATGTTTGTGGTACTTTCGATGTTTTTGATGTGTGGTGTGGACTTTAAAATAACGGATTGGTAGGTGGCACACTTCTTAAAAGGGAAGGAATATCAGACCTGGCAGAAAGGACAAGAAAACAAAAGATCCGATGTGATCAAGTAGGAAGGGATGCACATACCTTTTCGCCTAAAATGGCAGATGGATCAGCAGACACTACACGTGGCCACGTGTTCTCAAAGTTGCGGGCATGGCAGTCCAGGATAATAACACTATACCACAAACTACACTTGCATAGCGTACTAAGTCTAAGCGATGCGTCTATATTTCCATGCGGTCACACAATTGAGCCGTAGTGCCGGTTCGCGGCGGGAAACAGCGAGCACCGATACTGGTGCGATCGGCGAGCGTCACACCACTAGATAGTAGTATATTCTTTGACGACGACTGACGATATAAGTGCACAAACTTCACACCAATCCAACCTACCGCGAAAATATGCGCGCGAGTATATACCTAAATTTATTACGGCGCAATCGGTGATGTTGTTGCCATTTATTTATTTAACTAGGCACTTTGACTAAATCTCTATATATAAAATTCTCGTGTCACAATATTCGTTCCCGTACTCTTCCGAAACGGCTTGACCGATTCTCATGAAATTTTGTGAGCATATTGTGTAAGTCTGAGAATCGGCCAACATCTATTTTTCATACCCCTTAGTGATAAGAAAAATAATTTATATAGCAAAACAACGTTTGCCGTGTCAGCTAGTACCATATAACTACTTAGAAAAGCGCGTGTTTCTTTAAATGATAAACTATAGATTGCATGATTGTAAAGTGGACATGAATAATTTCTATATCTGATCTGATCTGAAGTGGTGACAAGCACTCTTGTCGCCGCCGGTGTAGGTATTTACCAAGGAATATATTTACTCAGGGGAGAAGAATGACAAGTCCATAGAGCAAAGACGAAGACAATTTTTTATAACGCCATCTAGTGGCCTCCCAGAATAAAACGCGGCGCGGGAACTTTTAAATACACAGGTACATTTTGAAAAATTGGAAGCTGCAGTTCTTTCTGGTTGCACAACGGTTGAAAATGCAAATCTCCAACCACACAAATAATGAGCATTCTGAACCATTGTACAACCAGAACTAAAACTGCAGCGTTCCTCTACAAAAAAATCAAAAGAGGAAATAAAATGAATGGAAATTGGGTAATGTTGTGTTTTATTTCTTTTTAACAACTCAATTTATAATTTTAAAGACACTTTGTAAGCCTCCTCCAATAACGATTTTGTTACATACACTTTCTTTAATTAAATGACACCTTTTATCTTGAAACATTTCCGCAAACTTTCCTTGTTTTTGTAATCGAGCGAGACACAATTGATAATCTATTAATTATCCAAGGCCGTTGTTGGCCTGGAGCGAAGCAAGGCAAGTTTACTCGTAGGAATAAAGGAGATAAGAGTCACTTTCTCACAAGATACACTTTCTCAAAAAGAGTCACTTTTTAAAAAAGACTCAATGTCTCAAACACTTGTCACAGTAAGACGGAAGAACAGAAGCTCAACTCAACGTCGCTATTGATGTTTAATGCAAACCAGAACTTAAAAATTCACAAGAAACTGAAAATCTGAGCCTGGGAGAAAACAAACACCGCCATCTTGTAATGTAAAAAAATTAAGTGGTGTTGCCATTATAATTTTGTACAAAGTGTTTTATTTTTTCAATCGGGTAACCCACAGAATATCCCGCCTACATAGGCCCTTATTTCGACGATTAGAGTCGACTGGACCTGGTATTTACGGAATCAAGTAAGGGTTGTCACAAATTGATATTTCGGAAGTCACATGTCTTGTACGTCGGGTACTGTCATATCTGTCTTCCTCGTATGCCCCATGAAGCCATTGAAATGAGAAGATACTCTAATTTTAATACAGAAGACGATTGGAAAATTCCACCAGCTTGGGATCCTGTTTTAGCCAAGACTCAAGCTGGACCCCGCACTGCAAGATCTCAAGATACTGTTAGCTGTTTTTGTGTAGATAGGAACTGAACGGAACTTCAAATTTTTAAGTGGTGAACTACATTTTTTTCAAAACAATGTAATGATGATTCAGTCATTGTGACAACGGGCGCAGAAAAGGGTCCGAAACGTCAGGTTAAAATAAAATATAAATAAATCGCGAAATAATCCGTTTTTATTACTAGCACTAATGATACCTATAACAAATAAATTGTTAGAAAAGCAATTTTAGTTCTAATTAATTCTTATGCTTTTAACAATAGGTAACACTTTTCGATATCATTTTTTTAGGAGGAACCTTCCGAAGAATGGTAATAATGGGATCTGAATTAGCACTGTGTAAACTCGTTATTAAAGGTGATAAAAAAAAAACGGTTTAGGAGTAGCATTTTATGATTTATTACTTACGGATGTACCACTGTACTTTGGTATCTCATAGTGCGTATTACAACTGATTGTGATTTAAATACTAGGCTGATTGTGAGTTCTGGACAATTGGAATAGATTCAGTGGGGTCGTCAAGGCTTACAACTTAGTTGTGCTCAGGTTTGTGTTGACGTTGAGGTATTGACTATGCCAAAACAAAACAAAGGGCTTTTAATTTTTAGTATCCATGTGATCAATACAAACCGTACAAATAGACCCGATCCTTCAACGTCACTGTCGAGGATTAGAGACGAAAAAACGAAAAATAAGTGAGAAAATTTAATACTCGTACTACAAAATAAAAGGAACGGAAAAAATCCTTGTCTTTTAAACAAGATTACTGTGTCTTACTTCCTTGTCGCTTAACAGTTTCCTCAATGATAGAGCAGAAAACTATTTCAAGTCATCATCGCATAATATCATTCAAGACAAATTACCTTATACCTACTTATAAACAATCTGCAATGACACAAACCAGTATTTCCTTACCGACTTCTAGAACTATGTCACGTATAGCGTATTTTATCATAGTTTTAACAATAAGTGCAAGTGAAAATGATTGTGCTAGAATTTTGGCTGTGTTTCCTACACCATCGATAAGTCACCAAGTGGTATTCAGGCCTTTAGTTCAAGAATTAGCTAGAAGAGGTCATGATGTGACTGTGATAACAACGGATCCTGTATTTCCCAAAGGTGGAGCACCAGCTAATTTGACAGAAATAGATGTGCACGATATGTCTTACAAGCTATGGGAGGAGTTTGTTTCGACATCTACTGGAGGCACAAATGTGCTAAGAACTCAATTGACAGTGGGTTTTGAGTTGATAGGTAGGATATTTGGATACCAAATGGAAACTCAAGAAGTTCAAGATATCATCAAACATAAGAAATTCGACTTGCTAATGCTTGAAGCTTTAGTGCGTCCAGCGTTGGCACTGTCGCATGTTTTTAAAGTCCCAGTGATTCAAGTCAGTTCATTTGGGGCGTCGCTTGGGAATCATGAAACTATGGGGTCTGCAGTTCACCCAGTGCTATACCCAACGATGTTCCGGCAGAGAATTTACAATCTTACCTTTTGGGAGAAAGTGTCAGAGTTGTACAATCATTACGACTTTATAAAACTTTACCATGCGAGGGAAGATATTGAGAACGCAATGGTTAGGAGGATTTTTGGCGCAGATACACCGAGTCTTTCTGAGTTGAGCAATAATGTGGATATGCTATTTCTTAATATGCATCCGATTTGGGAAGGCAATCGTCCTGTACCTCCTGGTGTGATTTTTATGGGTGGTCTTCATCAGAAACCCGTCAATGAACTTCCAAAGGTAAAAATGTTAAACTTGTAATGTCTTAGAATAACCTATTTTACTGTCTGAGTTTGAGAAAAGAAGCGCTTGAATAGCAAATCGATATATTTTTTACCTAATCTGTCATGAAATTAAACTTATTTTGATGTTGAGTTGCTTATGTTTTAAATAAATAAAAGCTTTTAATTAAAACGGTTTTACTGACAGTAATGAACTAAAAGCTAAAAAATAATTCGGTTGGTCCCATAAAGTAAAATCGTTGGGACCGGATTTCCTCTTGGTCGACTTAGTTTACACTTTACGCCACGTGCCCAATTTTATTTTATGGGAACATCCGAATACTTTTTTAGCTTTTAGTTCATTCATTACTGTCAATAAAACCCTTTAAATTAAAAGTTTTTTTACTCATTTATTTGAAAGTTATTTGTTTCATTACATTCGTAGTTCCTATTTTATTATGTACCTCTATTATAGCGAACTGTGTATTGCTAGTCAAGCGCATTCATTTGATACCCTTATTGAGGTAGTCGTGACAAATTTTGTAAGCCGACATTTCAAATGTGGCGCTTATATATATATTTTTAAATATTAATTTGTATTGTCACCTGAACTAAAGAAGTGTACCAAATTTCAAATCAATCTGAAAACAAGAACGGTGTCAAATTTATATTACTAGATTTGACCCGAACAAATAATTTATAAACAAACAGGTCTAGTTAAATAAAACCGTTTAAAAACTAGAACAAGTTTAGAATCAAATCTACATTTTGTACATATCTTGTGCAATAAATTATTAAGTAAAGAAATAAATGGTTCAATTATTACATTATTTCTCGTCAAGTCAACTACATGTTTTTTACGATAAATGCTAACAAAATTGCATAATGAGTCTGAACTAGTACCTACTTGACAATATATTAATAATGACTAGTTAATTTCAAGGCTATGAATAGACCCAAAAAGTTTTTAAAGGTAGTTTTTAAACATGTTTTGATTTTCCTACTACTTCTGGTAACTCCTGTTACGAATCAGTGACCACTCCAACACAACTCACTCACTTTCCAACTTTTAATAGAATTACACCACAAAGTAGCCTGCCATAAACAACAATGTATCAACACTTGGAATTAATTCCAGGAACTCAAATCGTATCTGGATTCGTCGACTAATGGCGTCATTTACATTAGTTTTGGAACAAACGTAAACCCATCCCAGCTGCCAGCTGATAAGATTCGCGTGTTGGTCAAAGTTTTCTCAGAGTTACCATACAATGTGTTGTGGAAATGGGACAAAGATGTGTTGCCTGGACAGACGAAGAACATAAAGATATCAAAATGGCTGCCTCAGTCCGATCTTCTACGTAAGTTCTTAACAGTTTTTATTTGCTGGGAAAATAATGTAAATGTATTGTACCCTTATCAGAACATAGTTGACATAATTGTTTAGCTTCTCTGATTTACTATTTGAAAGGCCTGTTTATTATTTGAATGTCAAATGTGGTAAACCACTTTCTTTTACATGCACTGTGTACCTAAATATGTCAAATTAAGTGCCCCAAATATTATTTAACTTTATATAACTAACTTGAGTTTATTTGGTGGTGGAAATTTGACAGATTAGGGTTAGTTGATTAGGATGACACGTTGTTTTGCCACATTTTGAGATGGGTTTATAATCTTTTAAGACACATACCCACTTAAATGAATACGTCGCAATGATAGACATGGTGCAGACATAATTGGATTTACTACAAAATAATTAAGAAGTGTTTAACGCTTGTTTAAATATTATCCAACTAACTTGAAAACGTGTCTTCTTTGGATGATGTCATTAGAGCGGTCATTTACTTTGCATTGGCTGGTTAATGTGTTAAACACTGCATATTTATTTTGTTATTATATGAATAATAAATAATTAATAATTAACCAACCGAATCACCATATTTTATAAAAAGAGATGGAGATAGCCATTTTATAAAGCGATGGATTGCAGTATTGTGTAAATAGCTCACACTTGTTCTGAGTTTATCACGAGATACTTAATTATTCACTTTGTACATTTTGCCAATAAAACTACACTTTTATATTGAGTCAAGTTAATCACTGCAGTATCTTATGCTTTTTTATTAAATGTGATTTTGCAACGAAAATGAGTAGCTTGATGTGGAGCTGTTTGTACGTATTAGATTCTGAAAGCTTTTTAACTAGGCAGTTGCCCCATTGCCCAGTAAAATTTGTTGGTGTTTTTTTTTGGATTTGTTTGAAGTCAATGACTAATACCACAATTTTAAATTTATTTTGTCATTCCAGGTCATCCAAACATAAAACTGTTCATCACACAAGGAGGTCTTCAGTCTACTGATGAAGCGATGACTGCTGGAGTACCACTCATTGGAATGCCAATGCTTGGAGACCAGTGGTTCAACGTTGAGAAGTATACTTACCACAAAATTGGGCTAAGATTGGACATGGAAGCCTTGACTGAAGAAAAGCTGAGAGAATCAATAGATAAAGTCATTGGAGATGAGAGGTAAATGTTCAATGAAACTAAAATGGTAAATTATTTTAAAAACAAAAATAATAATAAACACAAGCAGGGTTCCCAACTCCAAGTGTCAGATATTTGATGGTGGTTGGTTGCATATTTGTTTCTTCGGTTTACGCGAACTGTAGATATTGAAATGAGACTTTTGAGACATTTTGACGACCGCTTGGTGCAGTGGTCCACATGTCGGACTTCTTAAACCAAGGGTCGCGGATTCGATTCCCGCACAGTACAAGCATAAGTGTGCATGAACATGTGTGTTTGTACTGGTCTGGGTGTTTTCTATTTATAATATGTATTTATTTACAAAAAAAAAAGTATTTAAGTATTTATATCCGTTATCTAGTACCCATAACACAAGCCTCGTAACTTACTTTGAGACTAGAGAATTGGTGTGCTTGTTGAGAAATATTTATTATTATTAAAAGTAAAAAAAGACAGTTTCTACGGAGTATTTCGCGGTTTATTTACATTTTGTTTTAACCTGACGTTTTGGACCCTCTTCAGCGTCCGTGGTCACAGGTAGACTGTTGATGGTTGGTTTTATTAACTGTCTTTTGTGCATCGCTTATTGCGGTTAAACTGGTATGAAATATGACCTTTAAGATTAAAACTTTCAATTTGCTTTACCCAGCTACCGTCAAAACATAAAGCGGCTTGCCACCCTCATGCGAGACCAGCCTCAACTCTCCCTGGACCGCGCGGTCTGGTGGACCGAGTACGTGATCCGACACTCCGGCGCAGGTCACCTGCGCGCGCCCTCCGCCAACATGCCGTGGCACCAGTACTACGAATCGGAATTGGTATTTAGTTTGCTGTTCATAGCATTAGCAGTGTCTAGTGTTGTAGCAGTTGTGATGTTTTATGCCGTCAAAGTGGTGAGGAGTCATTTGGCGGAGAACAAAATGAAGGCTAGTTAACCTTCAGATTGTAGGAAAGACAATAGATAAATTGATTTTGACGGTACCAGCTGACATGTGATAGCTCATTACGGTTTGTATTTAATGAAAGTGTGAAATAAAGAGTTCTGTTCTGTTCCGTTTTTTAATATTTCTCAAAACTTGATTTTCCCAGTTAATGTTTTAAACGGAGGCCTAATAAACCGTTTACAGCAGGTTCAAATGTCGCCGTACTAGAGGTAGACATAAAATATTTTAGAAGCTCCACGTTGTAGGGCATCGAACACTAAGCATGTATAAATGGATAATATTAACGTACCCTTACAGTCTTTGCTTAATGGTGGATAAATGTCCAATATTTTGTTTTTATTAAGTTGTGACGTTTTGTCCTTAAGCTTTAATGTTATGTTTGATTGTTTAATTTGGGGTTCGATTATATTCAATAGAGAAGCTTTTTTTTAATTGATGGAATATGTAATATAAGAGGTAGGTTTAGTATAATAACATTATTTGCCAAATTCCATAAAATAGGGAGGAACACATTCTTTCAGGAATTAATGAAATGCTTTTGAATACAAGTATGGTTTGCTTTGCTAAGCTTACAGTTATTTGTTTTTTTATCTTCTCGCTTAAGAGGTAGCTCTTTGTATTTCGGCTCGTTTACATAATTTAAACAAGTTGTGATAACCTATAAACACTTCGATTTATATAAGCTCTGTAGCATAAGTGTAATGTATTATGTGGTTGGTTATCCGATAAATAAATTTAAATAAAAATAAAATGCTTGATAATATAACTTAATTTAGTGTAACGTAAAATTATTTAATTTAACTGAATTTTCGTTTCAAATTTTACTAACTAAGTTGCTGTGCCCTACTAGCTGGGCGTCACTGAACTAGTTTACTCATAAGACCGTAACACTCAACTGCAACGTGTGACTTGCAATAAATATTATGATTATGATTATGCGGGCATTTTCTGCCGTAACGACTTAGTTGTTCGTGCTATGTATTCTTGTGTTCATTAAATAAGGTAAGGTATTTTCCTAAGTAATACTCGTAAGTTACAAGATTATTTTACCTTTTTCCTGAAATACTATCTCAGTTAAACTGACCCTTCTTTCGGGCTCCAAACAACCCTTACCCAGTTAGGCGTACTTAACCATATTAAATATCGAATTTCCTAATAACATTACACAATACCTTTCGAGGGTCAGCGTGATATGAATATGGGAAAGGTTCCATAGATAGTATCAAATTGTTTGGGACTTTGGAAGTATTCGGATAGTACACTGGTTCCCAAGCT
The DNA here is from genome assembly GCA_963921415.1 of Pyrausta despicata. Lineage (NCBI taxonomy): Eukaryota > Metazoa > Arthropoda > Insecta > Lepidoptera > Crambidae > Pyrausta > Pyrausta despicata. Next base: position 4,615,649 of record OY992867.1, on the reverse strand, counting down.
GCCATTTCTATTTCGCATGAAATCAAAAGCATATTTTCAGAACAGCAGTCAGTAGCATTAATAAGGACTCACTATAGTACTAAAAATCTCAAAGACATCATTATTATGAAAAATTTTGACTGATGGTTTTCATTAATGATAATGGAAAGGCTTTTATTAATCCTTCGAAGGACTTATAAAAAGATTTGTGTTACCTTAATTGCTTATACTTCCAAAAGATTAGGTTACTGACATTCCATGTTTATGTATTTTCATTTCATTAATTTATTTCTGAGATCTTTGACGGAGAAAGTTCTGAAAAAACTTGGGAAGCACTGACATAGTCCATTGGTGCGGATAACTATGTTAAAGCGATGCAGCGTAATCTGATTTTGGTGTGCCATAGAATTCTCTCGCTTAACTATGGGTCGACTTTATAATTAGTGAACCAGGGCCAGGTTTTGTAGGTAGAATATGCCCGTTAATTTACAATTGTCTATTTTATTAATAGTTGATTAAACCTTATTAACTAAGAAATTTTTTTCACCACATCTCACTCAGGCAGAGACACCAAGTGACCAAGAAGTAAAAAATGTGGGTACTCAGTTTTGCTATTTTTTCAAGTAGGTCATCAGATTTCCTAAATAATCCTTATAAGTATTGTTCATCTTCATAGCATTAACCACATTTTATACCCGAGGGGTGGCATTTTTGATAGTACATACTCTATTAAATGTGTGTTCGTCAGCGCTTGGCAACAGTTTCAAGTTAAGTTTGATAAAGTACTTACACTCGATCAGAGTCACATTTGCTTCACTACAGAGAAAACGATTCTTCATCAAGATGAACACAGGTGAGTAATGTTTAGATGACACAAACTTTCCAGAGTTTAGAATTAGACTTTAGTAATCGATTATTCAGTCCTATGTTATATTTAGTTTGCGTATTAACAACAAGAAATAACATTAATACCCGTTGACGGAGATTGATGTAGGTAAAACAAAGGCTCCCATTCAAGCAGTGTTATATAACTACGCACGTATTGATTTTTCTTCTAAAATGTGACATTTGTAAGACAAGTTTCGTTAAGATCGATCACTTTCAAAGTTTTTGTTTTATTCGGCTTATTTATTGAAGTATGTATATTAACGAACGGTAACAAGATAAGTTCATAATTAGTTTGTTTGAAAGGCATGTTTATGTAATAATTCATAATATAAAACTGAATCGCAAAATATGTTGATAAGCGCATAACTCAAGAACGCCTGTACCAATTTGGTCAATTATTTTTTTAATATATACCTTAAAGTACGGGTATGGTTCTTACAAATAAAAAAACAACAGGCAGGACAACATCTGCGCGGTCAGCTAGCTTATTGTGAAGTTAAACTATTTATCCTATTTTTCTCAAATCCTACATATTCCCGCTCTGAACTTAGAAGCTATAACATATCAACGCATCGACGAAAATATCTTACCTCGAATATCCACCTTTAACGATCGAGATTAGCACACAGCATTACAAGTAACATTACAAGCAAGTGCTTGATGAATTATTAATTCATTTAAGAGGATCCCAGTTCGTAGGAGATCTTAGATAATGGACGATGAGGGATTAAGGACCGGCCTGGATTTGCCGAAGGTATTAAGGCTGTTGCTTTGAAAGGTCAGATTAGCAAACACGTTGTTTGAGGCGTAAGAATAACTTATGTGAAATAGTTTTGCTGGTGGCTATTTGATAAACCAACATAACGTAATATTATCATGTAAAATCAATACTGTCTTCCGGCGTTCAATAAAATCAACTTTAATTCTCGTTAAAATACCTGTTCAGACAATGTTATACAATTAAATTAGAACGTCCTGTTGGAAAGTAACTAAAACCTACAGGTGCTATTTATTTAAAAAAATCTAGGAAATATATCGTTCTTAGAAACTGATCAGTTTTCATATCTTGTAAAAGCATAACTTTTTATTTACCACCAACACAAAGGAACGTAAAAGATAATGCTTGTTGAACTTACCTACACGATGGGTTCTATTGATCGTCTTTAGGAAGCTTAAATTTAGTTTTACGTGACTTTTTAGTTTCAATTTATTTTAGGCATGAAGTGGCATGAAAAATATACATTCAGGTCCATAATAATCACAATAGAGATATTACACTATTATTCTTAAGACATAGAACACTGTCTGACTGACAGACAGACCAAAAAAAAGTTTAAGGAACCCTAAAACACAAAGTCTTATCTACGCAGGAAGAACACATCACACAATCATCAATATAAAAGTGAATATCTCAATAAATTTGAATACACCGATCGTATATTTCACTTAGCCCCAGATTCGGCGGGCTTCGTAAATCCCATAATAAAACGGGTAACAGTATATTTTTATCACTAAAACGCGAGCAGTAAACATAATTCTTCTTTGGTGGGTAAACAGAATAGGTAGAAATCCCGAAAGTAGATCTATACATTTGAATTATGTACACATTAGGTTTTATGCGTGCTCTTCTGGAGATGTGAAAATTAAATTAGTTTTAGTATCAACTTTACGCTATAAGGACTCATAAACGTTAAGTATTTTAATGTTATTCCTGCTTGTGATATTCGTTAATTAATTTGTGATCAAAGGTTTTACATTGTGACCTTTGACAATAGTAAACACAAAGTAGTATTATATTTATTTATTAAAACCTTTTACACCGATAGGGATATAATTGGCGGACTTAATTCAAAAAGTCATGCGCGTGGAAATGCAGGTAGGTAATTGGTGACGGAAACAAAAAAAAGGAAAAATGGAATTCCTAACAAACAAGATCAATAAAATAATTATAGAAGATTGCAAACAAAATATAACATATGAATATTTCAAATATAATCTTGAATGCAAATTTTCTTGGCCTCTTTTGTCAGTTAAAACTGCCTACAAAGCAGGAAGATGGTAGATTGAAATCTTTCGCTTCGGAAATCGATGGCAAATATTGAACCAGAACAGACGTCTCGATTCTTTGCAGACGAAACGTTTCTTGGCTTGGTGTTTGATTTACATGATCCGCATGATCGAAGTTTTTATAACATCAGTTGGAAGTTTTTATCTGTTAGTTTTAAATGTATATCTACTTGTTAAACCAAATAAAGTATAGTACAGTAAATGATTTTACTGTACTATACTTTATTTCTGTACTATAATTTATTTGTCTTGTGACTGTGCAAAATTACCACTTTCTACTGTTCTGTGAGAAGTAGGATAATAGCACCCTATTTTGGGATTTCGGACGGCAGCTTTTTTGTATTTTTCAAAGCCAGACTTACAATGTTCTCAGTATTTCGCAAGTTGAAGGATACTAGCACATAATTACATAAATGCCTTGTTAATTGCAGTGTTAAAACAGTGCTTAAGACCTCGTAACTCTGATAGAGTTGTTGATGAAGATACCTTCATAATTCAGGTCTGTCACCAAAGTACTTAAATATAAAGGTGGTTACACAATTATTTGCAGCAAAATTACGGGACATGAGTATAATCTTAAAAAAAAAGGGATAGAACAGTCACAACAGTAAACAATGTAAAGGTATCAAGAATTATAAATTGACTTTTAAATAATTTGGGATTGCTTTATAAATACCATGAGATGGATTGAAATTTATTGCCTACTCCGCAACGTGAAATTCTTTGGCACAACTTAAACCTATTATAGGAATGTTCGCTACAGCTCGTGTTGATGGCTTTCATGCCATTATGCGCAAAAGAATCGGGTCCTTGATGCGCAGGGTGCGTGGGAGCGCCAATGCCATCCTGAACACCATTGCATTAAGGGAAGATAGTCCCATATTAAGGCACTGGGTGGCAGAGCATTTGTCACCCACCAAATTTAATTATGTATAAATTTCTCTTAAAAAATAATACTAACGTAGTTTTAAGTCATCTGTCACTAACACTATGGATTTATGGTCCGAAATAAAAGATTTTTAATTTAATTTAATTTAAACGGCACTACAGACTACTGCAAACAAAACTGTAATGATGACAGTTACCATCTTGCTGCGTTTCCTTCTAAATATATATGGCGTACCAGAAGGTTGATATAAACTTTAGTCGTCGTATCATAGCGTGACATTGTTTGTGTAAGGTCTTACCGAAACAATAATCTTTTGTCTAACAAAAGGGTGACACATATCGATCGTGTAGTTCTTACAATTCACGGAGAGAAAAGATTTTAGTTGTATCAAAAATAAAAAAGGAACATGATATAAATCCCGTTATATCAAAACTATTCTAAGGTTTTAGTTGCAGTGAAAGATCATGAACATTGACATAGAAAGAAAGAACAACCTGGGGCCGCTAGTTCCGCTAGTTAATCGTAATTGAATTGCAGGATTTTGACATTTCATCCGTACTAGAACTGTCAAAAACGGGCGATTCAATAACGATTGATTAGCGGAATTAGCCTTCTGGATGTTGAGTACCTGTATGTGATATTATTATTGTAACCATATTTTGTAAAAAAAAAACATTTCCTCCCTGCAAGATTTTTATACATCCTTGTTGACGGTGGCACGAATCGTTTTTGGCGTGGTTCATAAAATGTCAAAAAACACGCTCCGCTTCCGCCGGCTTTAGCGGGCCGTATGTTATGAACGTGCATTACATATTTTTGTTCTGATATTCGAATAAAAAAAAGGCAAGACTATGTCAGAAGATATATTTTTAAACCTAATTTTTGATGGATCAGCAACCTGTCTGGCGTTTATTCGATATTTCCGTTAAAAAATGTACTCTGTTTTTCAAGTTTAAATAAGCGTAAAAATATTGTTAAAAACTTTTCACACCTCATTCTCAATAAAGAAAAAGACACAAAATTTGAAAGTAAAGCACGTAGAGACGTGCGTAGCACGTAGAGAGATGAGAAAGTTCAGAACATTATTTCTAAACATTTTCTGATCATGTTTTTTAAAATGTTAATTCTAGAAACCTGGATGGCATTCAGAATAAAACTGTGTCGACTGAATCCTTTCCGTGTCGATCGAACGAAGCCAATTTGGTTTGATACAATTTTTGTTACAAAGGTTTTTTTTTATAATTGTAATAATTAGCTTTATTTAACACGAGCTAATAAAATGGGTTAAATATTTAACAGGTTTTAATATCAAGATAACATTTCATCCCGAATGTGACCGAAACATAATGTTACAACTCTGAAATCTTTTATCATGTATTCCCCATATTTTTGGCACCAAATAAAGAACTGCTATATTGTAACTTTTTATGGGTGCGAAGTTTGTAACTCGGGGGCATGTCTAAGTATTATGTTTTGTACCATATGTAAGGTAACTGTTATAGACGAGCAACTTTGCTCCAAGACATGGGTCTGGCGGAATTTGTCCAACATATTCTGACCTCTAACGTCGCTCGCTTTCCGTAATGGTACTTCGAATATTTGATTAGTAGGAGGTCTGGGTTAAATGGTTAGGTGGGGGCGTTATACTAAGTTGTGTATGGCTAGTGTCATAGTTGGCAAACAAGCAAGCGATGTTAAACGGAAGATTTGGGTTAGAAGTAATTTGCGATAATAGTGGCATGGTTGTGACAAATATTAGGTCCTTACCTATGAAATTGGCGTTTTGTATGGGAGGAACAAAAAGTCGAATTTTTTTTATATAGCATATTTATTTAATCAAAGTATGAGCCATTGTAATCTATGCACTTTGCCATCTCATAGGTAGTTCATTGATCCCTTTACTAAAAAAACCATTCGAACGGGAATCAATAAAATCTTTGAAGGCGACTTGGACTGCCCCATCTGAGTTGAACTTTTTCCCTTGCAAGAAGTTATCCAAATTTCGAAAAAAATGGTAATCTGTTGGAGCAAGGTCCGGGGAGTACGGTGGATGCCTTAGAGATTCCAATTGAAGTTCTTCTAATTTGCTAGCCGTCTGTTGTGCAGTGTGTGGTCTATCGTTGTCGTGAAGCAGCAGTGGCGTAGAGCGATTGACCAGCCTTGGTTGTTTAGCAACTAGCTTTTCCATCATGGTTTGCAATTGCTGACAATAGATATCTGCCGTAATCGTCTGGCCAGATTTGAGAAAACTGTAATGAACGACACCGGCGCTAGTCCACCAAACGCTTACAAGTAACTTTTTATTGGTCAATTTTCGCTTGGAGCAGGCGTTGGCTGGCTTGCCAGGGTCCAGCCATTGCGATGAGCGCTTCCGATTATCGTAGAGAATCCACTTTTCATCACAGGTAATGATTCGATTTAAAATCCCTTCGTTATTGTGCCGGTCAAGTAATGTAACGCAGCAGTTGACGCGCGTTTGCCGGTTTGCTTCACTCAATTCGTGAGGAACCCACCTTTCAAGTTTTTTAATCTTCCCAATTTGCTTCAAGTGGATTAAAACAGTTTTATCACTAACGCCAAAGCCTGCAGCTAACTCGGACGTGGTTTGCGATGGATCCGCTTCCACGATAGCCTTCAATTCTTCATTATCAACTTGGGTCTCCGGCCGTCCACGGGGCTTGTTTTGCAGGTCGAAATTTCCAGAACGAAAACGTTGGAACCAAAAACGCACTGTGTTTTCTTTTGCGACACAACCGCCATACACATCATTAACCCTTCGAGCCGTTTCCGCAGCACTGGTGCCACGGTGGAACTCGTACTCGTAAATAACGCGATATTTCAAATTTTCCATTTTGTAAATTGAGCGATGCAAACAGAAAAAAGATAAGTAAAAAAAACAAATGAATGACGGTTTACGAAACACAACTACATGTGGAAATAGCTGTATAAATTTGAATTTCGAATTCCTAACCAAATAGGAAAAAATTGTGATCAAAGTGGCCAGTACGACAAAACGCCAATTTCATATGTAAGGACCTAATATTTACACAATGCTTTTCTAATCCTAGCTGTGCCAAGACGATATCGTGCTATCGTCTTATGGAAAATGGGATGTTTATTAAATTGTTTATATAAAATAAATCACTTATTATAAATTCACATTCGCAATTCTTTCGAGTGATATTTTCTAGTTTTTCTACCAACAACCAAGGACCACTAAAATCTTACATTTCTTTACTTATTTATTTTATTTAGGATTAATATTTATGTTAAGAAAAATAAAGAATAACATAAATACTATACCTGTAAAAAGCTACTTAGTGCGATGTTGATAATTTCACCGTCATGTCATATCCAATTCCAATCGAATATTCACGATATCGGCTTTTTTTACATAAGTTACCACTTTGTCGGACGTTAGCCAGATACAATATATGTTTTAAATTGTTATGACTGCAATATCTATCAGTCTACCATCGGATAGGCCGCGCGCACGAATTCTGTGACTAGCGATGGCGATGGCGTCAGCGACAGCGTGGCGGCAGACCGCGCATGAAAATGAGCTTTTGAACAGTTCGTAATACGAGCTGTTTTAAACAGCTGCAATCGGCTTACAAAGATTCTATGTCCCTCTTTAGCTTCCTACAATTCACGATGAAAAACGGTGAAGTAAAATGGTTTGAAGGAATATTTTTACTACTTATATAGGTACTAGAGATAAACGTATAAACTCTTTTCAAGTGATTTTAGGGTTGGTCAATCTTCTTTTTTATGTAAAAAGTAACAAACGCTGTCTCTCACAACGTGTGTCTGTCTGGTAGGTACTCTCGACGTGACGACATCTGATGAGGTGTCGGTTCGCCCGAAACACATTCGCGTGTGATCGGTACAATTTATTTACATACCACACTATAACAGCTCAATAATGCAGTTATCTCTTTAAGGCCACGCGTATGAATTCTGTGACTAGCGGGGCGGTGGCGACAGCGACAGCGTTTTACTATTATTACTATGGAATCGTATGGGTCCGCACACGAAAACGGCGATGCGGTAGCGGTGGAGGAGCGACAGACGAGCTATGCCTGACATTAGCGAGCGACGAGTGACAGTGTCAAGCGCCGACAGCTCGAAATAATTCGTAAAGTTAAACATCAATCGTTTGGTCTAATTTTAATGGCTTTGCTTCCATCCTGGTGACTTTTTTTGTGTCATGCTTTTATAAGATTACAAATAATAAATCCCTAACGAAAATATTGAGCTCGTGCAATATACAATGTTCGTGAAAAATTTGAGTAAAATTTCGTGGACTAGTCTTACTTTATTGAAATAATAGTAAAAAATTAAAATTAGAAACAAAACAATGAGATACGGCCAGAACACAAAATACTTGTACTTGTAATTCGATATCCTAGCAGTATACCACACGATCGCAATACTACGTCTAGAATGCACTTAGTAATATAACCTATAATAATGAGGAGATACGTAAAAGAACTAAGGTAACCGACATAGCCTTGAGAATCAGTAAGCTCAAGTGGCAATGGGCAGGGCACATAGCGCGAAGAACTGATGGCCGTTGGGGCAGAAAAGTTCTGGACTGGAGACCCTTCGACCAAAAGCGCAGCGTAGAACGTCCACCGACAAGATGGACAGATGACCTTGTAAAGATCGCAGGATCACACTGGATGCGGACCGCTGTGATCGATCGATGTGGAAAACTGTGGGGAAGGCCTATGTTCAGCAGTGGACGTCCTTTGGCTGATAATGATGATGATGATGAATATAACCTAGGAATCTAGGGTTCGATTCCCAGTTAAAGTACTTTTTACCAAAATGTTTTTTTTATTGTATCGTTTGCAATTCAATGTGATTTTTTTTAAATTTTATGCAGTTTTTTTACTTAATTACTTGTGGTTCATTTAATTGTTAAGTTATATAATAATTTATTTATTTATTCAGTCTTCTAAGGACCACATACAATTAATAAAAATGAAATTAGAATTAGATTAGAATTACATAGAATTTACCAAAACAAATAATTAATAAGAATAATATAAATAGTATTTAAAATAATATTTTAGTATTAGCCAGTAGATGCACCATGCCAAGGTGATACACGTACTGACAGTCAAAGCGCTCGGCAAATACTCTCAGGAGAGTGTTTGGGCTGGCCCGCACCCTGCGCCCCAGGGATGTGCACCTCTTGCGCATGATTGTGTAGAAGCAATCCACGCGAGCTTCAGCAAACATCCCTGAGGCGCTACAGAAGCGAGGCAGCCCCAACAGCACCCTGAACGCATTATTGTATTGTACGCGTAGGGCGCTATACTGCTTCTGCGTATACTTCACCCAGAGACTGCTCGTGTAGAAGGACGTGCAAAATGCCCTAAACAAAGTGATTTTGACGCCTCTTGAGCACCGAGCAAATCTGCGGCAATCTGTATTCGCACGAACAGACAGCGCCCTACGCTCCCTTTCTATGTCAGCATCATCTTTCAGGTCTGGGGTCAGAATGTGCCCAAGATATTTAAACTCTGTTACCCTATTTAGTGAGCATCCATTTAATTTCGGTTCAGGTGTTTGAGTTAGGAACCTTCCCCGAACCTGAAAGATCATCCACTCACTCTTCTTGACATTATACGTCAATCCGTGCCGCTTTGCATATTTTTCACATATGTCAAGCAGCTGTGACAGCCCACCTACTGAGGCACTCAGCAGCACCATATCGTCCGCGTAACTTATATTATTAAAGCAGACTCCATCAATATGGCAACCGACATGTGTGCTGCTGAGCTCCTCCACAAGCGCGTTTACATAAAGGTTAAAGAGTTTTGGCGATGTCAGCCCCCCCTGCCTCACGCCGCACTCCAACCTGTAAGGTTTTGAAAAGACCCCTGACCATCTTACAACGTTGATCTGATTCTCATACCAATATTTAAAAGTGCTAATTAGTTCCTTAGGCATCGATGTTTGTTATAGTTTTTGCCAAAGGATAGTGTAGGAAACCAGATCAAACGCTTTCGACAAGTCCAGGAAGCACGCAAAAATAGGTGTGTTTTTATCCGTATAGTACTTGACAGTTTGCTTCAAACACAATATAGCTGCTTCGGTAGAAAGACCTGGCTTGAACCCGAATTGGTTGTTGTGTTGTTGTTATATAGTAATAAAATAAGTGTAACACTTCATTTATTTGCTTAAATGTAGAATTTTGGTTTTAATTAATTATGATTGTATGTATTAACGAATAAAATACGTGTGGTTTTAAAAAAATGTTTTTGGTTGTTACTATTATAAGATAATACACAAAATACCTGGGTAATAGCGAAGATTATCTTTGGTAATAGGAACAAAAATATGTAAGTAGGTATTCTAACCCATGTCTTGTTTTGTAAAAAAAAGTCTTATTTTTTTGAAAATATTAGTAGATATCAAAATCAGATTACTTAGATCGGCCATGGTAGATCATGTCCAGGCGGGAGCTTCTCGGCAAGTGAGACAAAGGGAGTAGGCAAAGAAGCTTTTTCGCTTGGTTATATTACTAAGTGCATTCTAGACGTAGTATTGTGATCGTGTGGTATACTGCTAGGATATCGAATTACAAGTACAAGTATTTTGTGTTCTGGCCGTATCTCATTGTTTTGTTTCTAATTTTAATTTTTTACTATTATTTCAATAAAGTAGTAAGACTAGTCCACGAAATTTTACTCAAATTTTTCACGAACATTGTATATTACATGAGCTCAATATTTATTTATTTAAGCTTTATTGCACAACAATACTTTGTACAAAAGGTGGACTTAACGCCGTAGGGCATTCTCTACCAGTCATACCCAAAGCTAAGCAGAAATGATTAGTGGGCGGTGCGACAAAATATTATCGTTAGGGATTTATTATTTGTAATCTTATAAAAGCATAAGTCAAAAAAAGTCACCAGGATGGAAGCAAAGCCATTAAAATTAGACCAAACGATAGATGTTTAACTTTACGAATTATTTCGTTTTACGGGCTGTCAGCGCTTGACACTGTCACTCGTCGCTCGCTAATGTCAGGCATAGCTCGTCTGTTGCTCCTCCACCGCTACCACATCGCCGTTTTCGTGTGCGGACCCATACGATTCCATAGTAATAATAGTAAAACGCTGTCGCTGTCGTCATCACCCCGCTCGTCGCAGAATTCATACGCGTGGCCTTAAAGAGATAACTGCATTATTGAGCTGTCATAGTGTGGTATGTAAATAAATTGTACCGATCACACGCGAATGTGTTTCGGGCGAACCGACACCTCATCAGATGTCGTCACGTCGAGAGTACCAGACAGACACAAGTTGTGAGAGACAGCGTTTGTTACTTTTTACATAAAAAAGGAGATTGACCAACCCTAAAATCACTTGAAAAGAGTTTATACGTTTATCTCTAGTACCTATATAAGTAGTAAAATTATTCCTTCAAACCATTTTACTTCACCGTTTTTCATCGTGAATTGTAGGAAGCTAAAGAGGGACATAGAATCTGTGTAAGCCGATTGCAGCTGTTTAAATCAGCTTGCAATGGCAAGATAGAGTCTGTGACAGGGTTTTATTAGTAAGCTTGTTCTAATATTACAGAACAGAATAAATATAATACCTATTTAGGTTTGAAACCTAAATACGCATAGCCATATGATAACAGAAAATATAAAAGTATCGCTTCCTGAAACACTGGTAAAGATTGCTGCATTTATTTGCATTTCATGGCGGCATCTCACAAACTTCAAAAATTGCAAACTGCAACAAGCAGTAAATCATCTGCGATTTTGCACAAACTCCTTTCGAGGCACATCACAAAATTTTGACAACTAAGCAGTTTTTTTACGAAAACTTGAAGGGATTAATCAAAAGTCGATTAAGACAACTCGAAAATCAAAAAACGCTACGATGTAGAAATTACGTGATTATATACATATTATGTAATCTAGCCCGCAAAGACGGTCAATGTGCAGATTGCTGAAAGGAAAATTCAGGTCAGTGCAGCAATCTGTACATTAAACATGTTTTTACGCAATAGATGGCTTGATATGTATGTTAACGTTATTTCTTCTGCTTCCTGCGATTTTCGACTTCAAATCCAAAATTTTCAGATAAGTTTAGCGTTTATTTTTTTCATATGCCTCTTAATAGCTCTTCCTGTCGATATTTTGCTTGTCAAACTTGGTGGGAAACTATCAGCTCTTTAATTGGACCATACCGTATCCCATATCCGCTGAAAGCATTGCCCAGAAAATAGCCGCCCACATAATGGGGTCGAATGACAAAGCGACGTTACGGCTATCGTGCTGGGCGTATCTGCTCAGCTTCGGGCGCAATTATATACACGTTTGCTGTAAGTAGGAGATGAGTAACCGAGGGTCTGGACTTGAAGTTACTTTGAGAACAAGTTGCAATGATATAATTATGTAGTAGGAGTGTCTTAGTATTTTGATTGTGAGAGATACTTAGCAATTATGAAGATGATTAGATAAGAACACTCTTTGATGGTAACTTCACATTTTGATCCCATGATCTATTTTCAAGCATTCGTTTCATTTATAGTTGATGGAATCAGGCGTTACTTTTCAGAAATCCATGACTAAAGCCAAAAAAGAGGATTATTTTGCTTTAAATCTCCACAAAACACGCCAGCGCAGGAACCAAAATACATCCAACTGTAATCACCTGAAAAAGTTGGAGCTGAAAGACGAACACCAAAGAAGGTCGAAGACCTGTTCCTGCGCTGGCGTCGTTTAGTGGAAATTTAAAGCAAAATAATCCTCTTTTTCAACTTTATTGTTTGCCGAAATCTTTGGATGATTGTAAATTCTTTATTGTCTGCTCTAATAAAATATCGGAAACATAAAATTCTGTGTAGTAGTACTGTACCAAAGTAAAGTGAATCATAAATTGAAGCTTTTGACCAGACAGCCAACAAGCTACATTGGCTTTCTTCATGATGGAATTGACAGATACGAAAGACTTTTTAAAATATAAACTTTTATAACTTGTATTGTAATTACAGAAATGTCAAAAAACTCGCCACTAACTTCGGTAGATCACGCATTGTGATAGTAGGAAAACTCTCTACGAGTATTTGTCATACCTTTTATTTGTCAGCACTGAAGGTAATGACTCGAGAAATAAGTACCTATTCCATTAGCTACCTGATGACATAAATACACTCAAATTTATGTAAATATTGTTCTCAAACCAGGGAAAAACCCTTGATTTAAAATGTGAACTAGCACATTATCATATCTTGCCAAACTCACACACTGCCAACTCCTTATTTCTCAATCCCAATACATCGGAAACAGTTCACAACACACAACAGCTGTGGCACCTCCCTTTAGTGTTGTTCTTACGATGGCTAGGGATGTACTTGTCTTTCGAGCTATCGATAACAAATTATTAAGTGTTCAAGCCAACTCCTTCCACATTCAAGCCATCAGGCTCTGGAATGCTCTTCCCGAAAATATAAAACAGGCTCCCAGCAAATTATCATTCAAGAGACTCATTCGCACCCACTTTCTTACTTTATCGCAACCGTCATTATAGATCTTCCTTTAACAGTTCGTCAAATTTATTTATTTATTTAGTGTATATTTGTATTTATTATATGTATTTTAAATATGTAATCATATATATATATATATATATATATATATATATATATATATATGTATATTGTATATTTTATATTTAATCTTATGTGTCATATTATTCTTATTTTTTGTTCGTTTTCTCTTTTATTTATTTTGTCGCACCGCCCACTAATCATTTCTGCTTAGCCCAAAGGTATGACTGGTAGAGAATGCCCTACGGCGTTAAGTCCACCTTTTGTACAAAGTATTGTTGTGCAATACATACAAAATATTGTTGTCACGACATATCGACTTATTTATTACGAGTCGTCCGAATGTCTTCAAGAAAAGCCTCCAAGCCGCCTTTGATGGTTGTTAGTGCAAAAAGATGTTAAAAATTTAGATAAAGCATACAGAAAAAAATTTACTTGAGTAATTCACTTCCTGAATTGTAATATTTTCATATTTTTTTTATTTTTTCACTGTAAAACAATGTACCACTATTTCTTTTTTTATTTTATTCCCATGCACTAAGTTACTGTATTTACTCAAACTATAAAATGTACGCTAGAAACACTTTTTTTGGGATACAATCTAGAACTTATAATTTGGATTATGACTTATTTAATAATGTGAAGTTTGTATGCTGTTTGTGTTTTTGTTTAAATAAAAATAAAATAAAATAAAGCTTAAATAAATAAAATAAATAAATTTCTTCACATTTCTGCTTCATTATGACGCGATATTCATAAGGATGGCGACGTTTTGCTCTCTGTATTTTTGTAAATGTTTCAAGGAATAAATAAATTATGCAAAGTGTAACAACAAGGTCAGGTTTTAAGATATATTTTCAATATATTTTATATTTACATAATTTTCTGTATCAATAAACCCACACTCAAGTTGAGTTTAGTTCACATGTATTTTTATAGGACATTTTATCGATAGCATACTTATGAACAATTTTAAATACACAGCCCTATCTTTGTCTTCCTCCTATATTCACACGTACTTGGATCCGACCCAAAGAGACATAAAAAGTTATTGTTTTCAGTGCCTGCGGTAGATTTCAGCCACTTTTAATATAGATACCGTTTGAATTTCAAGAGGAGTAACGTTCCACAATATTTGCATTAAAATTTTGATTCAAGGCACGACGGATGTTGTTTTATGTTATGTATTATTAATTGCTGAAAGGAAAGCTAATTTTTTAATTTTGTGCTCAAAAATTGCTGACTGGACACACCCTATTGCATACCTTCCTACTAAGTCTGGGTCGTCTATCTAATGTCCGTCCCTATGTCTGCAGATTAAATCGTATAACGAAGATTTTCATTTGGCATTATTTCCATTGCAGCAAAACTTGCTGGGTCTTGTTATACGTATTCAATAGTAATTTAGGCGATTTTTTATCCTTTGCCTTTCTTTACGGAAGACCTACCTCAAACCTAAGCAAACAGACCAAGTTCACTGTTCTAAAAGTAGGGCCATTCTACTTATCCCTTACGTCACACTCGGGTGGAATTTAAAACACCCTCACGTAGGGGTTTTATCGTCACTGACAGGTGCCAAGACCCTTCGAAATGCCGAACTTGAATACGATCTTCATACATTGTCCCTGTGAAACACATCTGTGTTTGCAAGAAAAGGTTCGGCTTTTTGGGAGTGAGATTTTTGTGGATCTTGGCGAGTTTCACTTTGGCTTTCAGATTCAGTCTATACGAAGATATTCGTAATTTTTATGATGACGAATTGGCATGATGACAGCTATCTTAAATATTTTCAAGACCATGGCGTTTAAAAAACATAGCCTCTATGAAGTAATTATAACCAGTTTATTTCCAAAAAGCTGTCGAAACCAATTTTTAAACACACAAAACTCAATAAATATTCGGTCAATTGACTCCGATTTCTAGTGACGTCACGTTCATTATTCCCATACAAAATCTATGGAGGCAGACCGTTTTGACAGATAATAAAAAGTATGTCAACGATTGGTGGTGTCGTCTAGCCAATTAAGTCCTTGTTTTTGTGGGTATTTGCCAAGATAGCGAAAAAAAGACCAGGGTTGATTTAATTAAAGTTTCGTGGCACATACAACTATGAAATTCCACTTTTAATTTATGGTGAGCCCAAAGATATTACCGGTAGATATTGCCTCATGGCGTTAAGTCCACCTTTTGTACAAATTTCATTTTGGCATAAAGCTTAAATATAATGACTAGTGATAGGACTTACATAAATGATGACGAAGAAACTTGTAGTAAACACATTTTGGCACTCGAAAACGACTGCTATCAAGTATTTTGCCTAAACAAAAACAAAAGACATGAAAGGAAAAGATAACTCAATAGAGAGAGCAATCGCTCTGCAAGCGAGAATTGCGGGTTCGAGTCCCGCTTGTGGCAATACGGTAGTTGACACCACCAATCGTTGACGTACTTTTTATCAACTGTCAAAACGCTTTTCTTCATAGAGCTTGTATGGGAATAACACACTTTGACGTCATCGCGTGCAATGCCGACTGAGTGACTAATTATCATTTGAATTCCAATTAAAAATCAAATAATACGAACTGCAGAAAAATATTAGTGTAAAGGCATCTGAAATTATGAATTATTTTAGAGCAAATCAGTTTTTGAATATTTCTTTCATAGTGGAAACAAGCCTATTCAATTTTCTTTAAGTGTGTTTCAATTTCACATTGATAAGACATGCTGTAATTGCATTTTACTGTAGGTGATTTATACCGACAAAATTCACGACTCTGTTAACCGTATCTAAGTTAAGACAACCTAGCTTTTAAGATTTCTAAACTATTACTACAGCTTTATGAACGCACAGTCATAAGTGTGTTTATCTCTTGAACCATAACAGGGTTTCGTAATGAAAGGTCTTATGATTATTACGGTATTATCCTACTACTATTATAAAGGCGAAAGTTTGTAAGTATGGATGTATGGATGTATGGATGTATGGATGTATGGATGTTTGTTACTCTTTCACGTAAAAACTACTGAATGGATTTGAATGAAACTTTACCACAATATAGCTTATACATCAGAATAACATATAGGCTACAATTCATAAAGAATTTTTAAGATAAAGGCTTTCCACGCGGACGAAGTCGCGGGCGGCCACTAGTATCCACATATCAGCGTTATTGGACCCCCACGGTTTATAGTTCATGATTCTAGCACAGGAACTATATGTCCCGTTTTGTAGGTTCTTAAGGCTAGACGAGGTCAAAATGTTATTCTATTAAATCGTAAGAGCGCTTTTAATTTAAACGTTTTACTGTCGAACCGATGCAGTGTCGAAACGGTTCAGTTAGTATTCATAAAAAATGCACGGTGCGGCAACAGTGTGTTCGTCGAGCATTCTCGGTACCGACGCCGCACCGTACCGAAACGTCTAAATTGAAAGCGCCCTTAAACCGGATAATAGTAACAGTCCTCCTGGCCGATTTCGACCACGGCGGCCAATCTCAACAGAGATCAGCCAACTACGCAGGAGATATTATACTTAGTGCACAAGTGTGAGCACAATACACAGGTGTACTCACTATTCCATCACTCTCAAAGTTCGGTGTAACGGCAATACGACATGATCGGAGAGAGATCAGGCGCAGGACCAACGGCTTAACGTGCTTTACGAGGCACGGGGGTGTGACACCGCCTACTTCCCGACTCCGAGCTGTTTTTGAGAAATTCATGACAGAAACTTTGCCACTACACCAACGAGGCAGTAAACCGGATAAGTGTAGTGTGACTCGTCTACCGAATATAGTTGGCAAATCAGATTTAAACTTTTGGCGCATTGAATTTAGAAATCTGGCGCAACAGATTTAGAGTTAGAAAGCCAAAGAGAAGCGCTTCCTACCGACGGAGGTGGTATGGTCGGGGACCAAGATCCGATAGACATGATCTTGATTTGTCTATCTATATTAATCTGGATCTAAATCTCATATACCGAGGTTCATGTGCGTTAGTAGGCTAATTAGCGCCATCTGGCTTATGGCGCTCGATGTCGTGCTCGCCATTGTTAGGCATGTGCTTGTGATAGCGAACGGTAGAGGTCGCCACAAACTATTGCAGGGACACTCAGGCACTGGCTGTCTTATCTCCAACTACTGGAACAATAAATCAAATGCTAAAAAATAATTGTTTTGTCGTCAGACTTCAAATAAATGGTGTTCCAATCGTGATAGTCATTACGACAGCACATAAAAGTAGACCCTGCGGTATTGTGTGCACTTTTTAAAAAGGCGTTTAAGCAGATACTTTATCCAGATATTTTCCAATTAAAGCAGAGCAGAGCGCTATTCGGCTCGATAGTCCGTGCGACTCGCGATCGCATTGTTTTTATTACGTCACGTCACGCACGACACATTAAGTTCTCTCCCCGTTGCACTAAAAAACAGTTTGCCAATTATTTAAGGACTGCATTAACACACTGCAAGTAGCCCAAAGAGCAATCGAGAGAAGACTCGGTATCATTGCGAGATCGCATGACAATGATGATGATGGAGATGTTGTCCCGAGGGTATTAACCCAATAAGCATGTCTCGTGTTGTAAGACGGTTGTTCAGTAGAAACATATGAAGTACTTGACTCGAGGTAGATACGGGTGACGCAGTACAGACAAGGTTGGTGTATGAGAAAGGGAGCACTCACCTTAGTGGTTGAGAAAGGCTAAGAAGAATAAGAATACATTACAGGATTTTAATTGATCAAATACAGCTTAATTGATGAACTAGAATCTGATTGTTAGTACCTAGCTGGGTCTGAATAGGACATGGCCAGCTCAACTATCGGGGCTACGCGCGCTCGCATTGCTTTTCCTTACGCCACTGCCCGTCACTTCACGTTACGTCACAGCATGTCACGTCACTGCACGACCCATTTAGTTCTTGCCACGTAGCGCTAAAAATCTATTTGTTGATTTACTAAGGGATAGTGCAGGCTATGGGTAAATATTCTAATAATAAGGTAGATATCTCTAGGAAGGTGCTTTCCAATTAAAGCAGAACGGAGCCAGCTCTCAGCGCGATCGAGGTCGCCTATACCCGGCCCGATTGTCCGTGCGACGCGCGCTCGCATTGTTTTTCCTTCCATTTCACGGACGACGGTATACAGGAGAGAGCGAAGCGTGGAAAGAATTTTCTACTTTTTGGTCATCGTTTTTTTTTATTATCGTCTGGTAAATAGTGCGATTTTGAGAAATAGAGTGTGGCGTGAGGGCCTAATTAGAATCGCGATCCATTTTGACTGCTTCAGTAAGGACGTTTGTTATATTTAGTAGTAAATTTAATTAATTAATGCCATTTTGTAACGGGACCATTAAAGATTCAATTAATTTATTTTAATAGTTTATTTTGGGATTATAAACAAACATGTCAACCTACATCACTATGAAAATGTATCGCTCACGTTCACGCAAGAGCTTGTTGCCTAGCAACATAATAACAACTGTTATTATACCTGTACAGAGGTATATCAGCACTAAATGAGACGTATTCAAAGCAATGGCTAACACAGTGCTATGAATACAAGACACAAAAACGAAATCTGGGTTGTACCTAAGCTAAGCTGAATTTCATTGTATAAGCGCTCCATAGAAGCCATTTCAGGTGATTAAGTACCCAATCGATCCTGAGATTGAACCCTGTTTTGCCATGTATCAAGATAACTAATATAGGTTTACGAGGTTCATTAAAACATTAAGTATTGTTTTTTGTAGTAGTTATAACATCGACAAAAAAAAGGTGTATTTGAATATCTGGGCTTCTACTCTCGACCAAATTCAACCATTAAGGTATACACTGCGACACCTTATGTACTCGTAATAAAATCGATTTTGCTACAAAAGTGAGTAGCCTGAAGTGCTCTGTACATACTTAAGGATCGTCTCATCTCATCAGGCTATATACGTCCCACTGCTGGGCACAGGCCTCGCCTCAACTATGAAGTGGTAAGATAAGTGATCAACCTTACTGTCAGATGTTATTAAGCCGCCCGAGGGCCTCTGAATAGGCTGGACGACTAATATATATCGATATTTATCAGAATTAATAGTTAAACGTGCCTTCCGAAGCGCGGAGATGCTTGTAAATAGACGTTACTTATATATTAGGTAGTGATTGGATGCAAAGGGCAGGAGATCGTGCGCTGTGGCGCTCCTTGGGGGAGGCCTATGTCCAGCAGTGGACTGTAACAGGCTGATATGATGATATATTAGGTTGCTTAAATTTTAGCATCAAAGCGTTGCCACCACTGCACTGCGCCACTAGCCCTCTAAGGATATTTCAACCAAAAGAATTTAATGCAGGCTATAATTTGATATTTCGCT
The DNA here is from genome assembly GCA_963921415.1 of Pyrausta despicata. Lineage (NCBI taxonomy): Eukaryota > Metazoa > Arthropoda > Insecta > Lepidoptera > Crambidae > Pyrausta > Pyrausta despicata. Next base: position 4,595,884 of record OY992867.1, on the reverse strand, counting down.
CTAGACACCAGACACGATGTATTCAAAACGATGTACTGTATTCTTCGCAAACTCTGTTGAGGAAATAGGAAATGACACTTGTCTCAAGTTGTCCGACGTCTCAAGGACTGTCGGAGGACCCTTAATTAGGTCCTCACGCGATCAAAGCATTTCTTGAACATTCATCCAAAAGTTTTTTTTGTGCTGATGGAGATTGCAGACGGGCGGCACATCACGCTAAGTGAGTGAGTTATGTATGGTCTTATAGTAATGCCAAACGTTCTTCGAGTAGCCATTCATCTCTTTATGTCTATTTCATGGATGACTAGATATTGTTATTTTTCTGTCAGTTCTGAATCGTGCAATCAGTCGAGTCGACTAAAAGCAGATGGGTTGCATTTCATTGTTAGAGTAAGAAGCCGTTCCCAACAGAGCCAGCCTTTTAATTATGTAGCCAACTATAGTATCTATCGATCAAAGACATCACGTCGCAGTAACAGTACAGTACAGTTGACATGTCAAGTAGTTATGAACCTCAGTTGTTATTAATTGGTGTCGTCTTTATTCTGACAAGTTTGTGAGGGACTCTCTCTGTTGGATACCGACGTGATTGGGGTATGACTGAGTGAGCACAATATCGCTCTCTACATCGCAATCGGCAACTGCCGTCAAAAACAAAACACTGCACCTTCGATATCATCCAGAATACTTCTACCCAGTATTTTGTACCTCAGGAAGATCTTGCACAAACTTGCTGCACTATAAATACTAAATTACTATTACTTCTAATAAATAATAAATAAATATTTCACAACAATCACACCAATTCTAGTCTCTAGTCCTAAATTAAGCTACAGAGCTTGTGTTATGGGTACTAGACAACGGATAAACATACTCAAATACTTTTTTTTGTATATAAATACGTATTATACATAGAAAACACCCAGAACAGTACAAATACACATGTTCATGCACAAATATGCTTGTACTGTGCGGGGATCGAACCCGCGACCCTTGGTTTTAGAAGACCGACATGTAGACCACTGCACCAAGCGGTCGTCACATCTTCTGATACACGCCAAAACAAAAAAATAACTGAAATAAAAAACTACTCTTGTTAGTCGCTCGTCTAGATAAAGATAGAACTCATTTCGCTCGCGAATTTGTCATCGTAATGAAGTGAGTGGATTTTTGTAGCCCCTCCGAGCGGCAGTTACTTAATTTTCCCTTGTGTTAATGGTTCTGCTAATCGTTCATTTGTTTTAGTCAGTTGAAGAGGAAGATCTGGGAATGGGAGTGAACACTTTTTGTTTTATAGCGAGATTTAGCAATTAATGATGTCTTCACTTCGAGAAAATACAGCTTAGAGAAAAAAAAATGTCCAAGGAGGAGACTGCCTATCATTTGACTTTATAATGAGAACCCAAAACTATTTTTCATAGTAAGACTTTTATTACATTTTAGTATGGAAATTGTCTATGACACTGTCATATATTGGCTGATGAAGCTTTATGCTACCATTTATAAGACGGTGTAATTACGTCGTAATAATAATGTAGTACCTAAATATCGTACGATGCTGATATCCAAAGACGTAAAGGCGAGTTTCCAAAATAAGGTTATCTGCAGCAATTCAACGTCTTCGTTTCTCCTCTATTTAGTCCTTACAGGACCTATTTAATTGTTTTTTTTTTACATTGTAGTTAATGTTCAATTTTTATTCACTGGTCCATTCTCGAATGTTCCGCAATAAGCTCGAATGAACAAGACGGCAGTGCGTCGCACGATGTGTCTGGCGTCGCGCCAACTACACCTGCGGCTTATATGGATATCTTTCGCCATTTTCAAATCAACACTTCAATGGTTCAGTGCTCTCGCGATTTGCGAGGGAGGATTCGATTGCAGGTGAAAGCTATTGTATGTGCCTATAGTATTCGATTTACAGATTTATAGCGCGCTTTTGAATGGAAGATTACACCTAAAGACCATTTCTTCAATTATTCTGGGGGTTGTTTAGCTGAATTGGCCCGCAGGTGTCTAATTCCACTAATCAATCGTAATTGGATTGGCCATTTTTGGTATTTTTTTCACACTGGAACTGTCAACTATCCATTTTTTTTTACGATTGACTAACGGGATTGGCCCCGTGGTAGGTACTGATACTGACTGGTGAAGGGGAGAATGTACTGCCAATATTTAGTACCTATCAAAGGGGCTACAGAGATGTTCACCTTCAAAATCTGAAAGAAATACCATTTCCAACTTTTGACTGTAAAGTAAGCAGTTTATGAATATTTTTTGCAATATTCTCAATATTGCTTCATTTATTGAAAAATATTAGCTTCCGTGTTCTTATATACTCGAATACCTTAATCTTTACCTAAACATTTAGTTGCAAAATATACCTTATTACAAGTTTATAAGATGCCCCAGTATTAACCTTATGCTGTTGAATACCTAACCTTTCTCAAACATCTTCCTAATTGGATTTTCAATACTGTTTTCAGTGGAGCCAGGCCTGCTTGCGGATTATTAGGAACCAGCATATTTAATCTCCATTAAAACAGATAAAACATGTGAAACTCCAGCTTATGGGGTAGGTAAGCTTTGAAAAAGTATTTTATCTATTATTATAATTCTTGTGTCAAATTAACATAACAGGTAGTGTTATTCAATTACCAGTGTGCAGTTTGAGAGTCAGAATTTGCAATCTGTAGTAATTTCACTTGATTTTTTTAATTATGTAAGAAAATATAGTTAAACTAGCTGACCCGGCAAACGTTGTTTTGCTATATTAATTATTTCTCTCATCACTAAGGGGTATGAAAAATAGATGTTGGCCGATTCTCAGACCCACTCCATATGCATACCAAATTTCATAAGAATCGGTCAATCAGAGGAGTACGGGAACGAAAATTTTGACACGAGAATTTTATATATATAGAGATAATAAGCTAATGTAAATGTAGGTTTAATTATGTAAATATAAAAGTATGCTTACTCACAAGTTATGTTATGGCTATGGTAACTTACTAATATTAACATTTTGAATTTAGACATTTTCAGCAAGATGTTACATGTTGTAAGTTTTGTTACGTTTTGAGTAAAGTAAGTTTTTGGTGTGTTATTTCACATAACAAACGGTCACAAACCTCGTGTGTTTACTTAGGTTTTAAAAGAAAGAAAGAAAATTATTTTTATGGCACAACATTAACAACATTATAAAATACAAAAAAATCGTTTACAGAAAAAAAAACATTAACGAAGTGTTAACAAGGTCCCCGACTAAGCATTAATCAAGACACCAAGACTTTACACAGATAGAACTACTAAACTATTACATAGTGAAGTCTATTCCGTTATTCCACTGCGTTCAACCACTAGCCACTCGCAAAGTTTTTGTACCCAAAATTGTGAACTAATTGCGTTGTGGGTATTTCAGCCAACCTTCGGCCGTTCGGCCATTGTGCCGTAATCGGCCGGAACCATTCGTAGTGCCGCAACTGCCGCCGTTTCGGCCAATTCCGGGGACATTTAGACCTTTTAGTGGGATTGGCATTCGAAGGGTTAAGAGATAGCTGGGTTGTTCTGGATACGCTATTGAAAAAGGATGAGGGTTAAGTTCGGTGGAATGTTTTGGTTCAACAGCTTTATTAGTGACAACAACGTTCGATTTTTGATCATTGTATTATGTTTTTCTATTTTGTCTGAATACCATCTCTATAACTATTATTTGTGTTGGAGCAATCCTTTCCCACCAGCCTGTGTCGCGGTGCTAGGGCCTAAAATCATGATTGAGGTACCTACCGTTTTAAAGACCTCGGCGAGTAAACTAGGCCGTAACTCTAACCATTTGTTTGAGCTGGAACGCGGACGCTAAAACTTACGAGTGTTATTCTGTTGTTTACTGAAGAGGTAGGTAACTGGATTACTGCAGATCCTCTATTCACATGAAATTAAATAAATAAATAATATACAACAACATCACATACATTGATCTAACTCCGTGGTAAGTAGCTTAAGCACTTGTGTTACAGATATCAGAATCCACAGTGGCATTACAAATACACATAGATAAATACATACGAGTATAACGACCAGACCAGTACAAATATATAATTTTATATAATTTACAGTATATAATTTTGACTTTAATGATTTTATTGGCACGTTAAATCGATCCTAAATCTATGAGAATTGAATTTATGTGAATTGTTGCCAAATTATTGAGATCTATAAGTATATTATTATTAACATTGTGTACCTACCTAATATGAAAAAATTGGCTAAATAGGTATTTAAGCTACATTGACTATAATATCAAAAAAACATTCATGTACCCTATTTAAGGCAAATAAAGAATTTGAATTTGAAATTGAAAATAGACATGTTCATGCACACAAATGTTTGTACAGTGCGGGGATCGAACCCGCGACCTATCGGTTAAGAGTCAACTTCTTGACTATTACACCAAAGTGGTCGTTAATTGTATGCAATGTGAGTTCAATTTTGTCGAAGCCACCCAGTCTTTTAAAACATTCCTTACTCGTAAAACGGGAGAAAATTGTTACAAATGAACGCTACCGTATCAGAGGATAACCAATATGTCTTTTAAGACATACGAGTAGGTAAAATATGCGTATGCAAAAAGAACAGTCCACATAAAATGCATTGGAAATGATTAAGCTATCAGTCTCAGCCAGGAAATTCCAGTCCATTAGAGGGAGTTCTCTTTAAAAGCCAACTTTATAAAATCTCTAGCCCTCTAAAGGTGCGTTTAGACGTGCGAGTGAGATAGAATAGGCACTGAATTAGGAGCAAGTAATAAATACAATAATACTTGTACTTCAAGGAAAAAAAAATATTTTGTTTTCGAAATCGCGGTCGAGCGGGATAAAAAGTATTCTGTGTCCGTTTCCTGGTTCTAAGCTACCTCTTCACCAATTTTCAGCCAAATCGGTTTATCCGTTCTGGAGTTATAAAAATGTAACTAACACTACTTTAGTATAGTATACTTAGTATACTTTCTTTTATATATGTAGATAATAGTTACTAAATCATTTTGTAATCTACAAGAAGCCGTTATCTGACTATCCATCAATAAGAAGAGATGTATCTACGATGCTATATAGTTATTCTTGGACTAGAACCTGCTAAAGTTAAGGTTTCTTCTCTTTTGATTTTATCAAGAACATTAAAAACATGATTAACAATAACTAGAAACCTAAAGGTCTCCTACTTTTAGAGATTTTTCTAAGTACTCAGTCTACTGTACAGTATCTTAATTCACAGCGAGCACCTACTGGAGGAAGAGATCAGGACAGTCTTTTGTTCCTACTTAACGCTTCCACTAACTCTCTAAGCCATTGTCAGTCTTACTGACTTGTCCGTGCGAGCGAAGACGCTGGCTGCATACAAAAATTGAAACAAATCTTAGTGTGTATTATTTTAGAGGATACAAAAGACGTTGGAGCCTTCTTTCATCAGTGACCAGTGCGTGACTTCGTATCACAGTTGACATTCTCCACTTCACTTGCTTAGTTCAAACGCAGCACCCTATCTCTTGTCGCTTGAGTATGATCGATCACGAGGTATTATGTTTGGAATCGATTGCCTCTTTGTTCAGCCTTGTAGTATAAACGGTTTGATTAATGTACGTAGAAAATGCGGGGGCGCAGTTAGGAAGTTGGGGACAAAACATGCTGTCCAACCTTAACTACGTCGATGGAGATAAAATTACATAGATGTATACAAAATGGGTTGGCCTTTCCTATTTACCGCCAACGCCCGCCTGACTTCATGTCATCAGTCAATCACAGCGACCGTGCTGACAGTCGCGAGTCACGGCTACAGTCTGCATTAGATGTTAAGTATTTTTTTGCGTTTACAACGCTATTTTATTAATTTCGGAAAGACATAACACTTAAAAAATTCTTTTCGGCTCCGGTCATCGGGGAGGAATCGAACCCCCGACCTTTGGAAGTCTGGTCCAATGCTCTGACCACTGAGCTACCGAGAACCTTAATGGAGTCGTTGAATTTTGTAAGTGCTTTTTAACGCTTTGAGCCAGCGTATGTTTCATCAATGATTGTGGGAGACACCCTCAAATTTACTCGGAGCCGAAAATAATTTTATGCATTAGGTGTGCCAATGGGCCTCAGTTCTTTGTTATTTTGTTAAAATTAATATTGAATTGAAGAAATTATTACGCTTTTTTAGACACAAACACGCAAACACACTTACTCATTCTCAGACACATTATGTTTATTTTTAAATCAAATGAAAATAAAAACCTGTTACATAGCTCTATTTTTTTAAGGAAGAAAAGAACCTCCTGGAATTGGCTTTATCAAGCTCAAAATGGATGGATTTGGTCAGTTCCAACTACAGTCTATAAGTAAGAAGCCATTTCTACCTCCAAAATGTCAGTACTTATTTTTAGATATAGCCAATAAATATACATACCGCACAAACTTTACAAATTCCTTATTTCGGCGAATAAACTCATTTTGGTCTAGACGGGGTAATTTTTGGAATCATAAGATTCCTGGAATATCTTCTAAAGTCTAATAAATATAACTTAAGTATGCCACCAACTGACCGGCTTCTATAATTACGGATCGTGGTCTTCAGGACCACAAATGACTTTACAGCTGTCGATACTCGTACATCTATTGTTCAGGTAATAATACAGCCTGGATAATAACAGCTGATACACAGCTATAATAGTTCTGCAGTAACCATAATCTGTTATTACTGCTAGTTGTGTTTGTATTGCTGTGTTTGAGTTGTATCTGTAATTTTGTATTGTTAGCTTGTAAAGTGTATGATTGAGGTATCGATAAACATTTTATTTTATTATGTGTGTTATTTCTTTTTTGACTGTCATTATAACAAATCAATAATTCACCAGGCCTTGCCTAATTGGAAGTCCGTTTGTAATTGTATTCAATTACTAACAGACTTCAAATTACATCGTTGTTCTGTTTGAAATGTGATGCTTATTATTTTGTGGATAAATAGACAAACTAACACTTTACAGCTCTATTTACCCATCGAACCATCTCGAGTTACGCAAATGGTTTGACGACCATATTGGTGTAATGGTCAAGAAGTTATCTATTAACTAAGAGGTCGCGGGTTCGATCCGCGCACTGTAAAAACAATTGTCCGCATGAACATGTCTGTTTGTACTGGTCTGGGCGCTATATGTATTTATTTAAGTTTATTTGTAAATATTGATGTTTATTTGTAACTATTGATTTTGATATCTGTACCTAACACAAGTGCTTTAGCTACTTACCACTGAGTCAAATCAATGTATGTAATGTTGTTGTACATATATTTAAAAAAAAAGCATTAATCTTAATCAGTGTAATCTTAGTTTTTTAGCACCACCATAGATAGAGATTTGATTGCCACTGTCGATCCCTCACATATCGTACAACACTAACACTTATGAAGGTAGTTAAGTAGGTTATTTGGTTGTTCAGTTTGCTTCAAAGTTATTGTGTTGTAAATAAGGACCGAATTTGTGGATTGATTACTTGTGATACTAGTAGTAGTTAGTAATTTAAATAAGCAATAAAAACTCAATCATTTATTTTTAAGGCTGGCAGTAAGGATTGCTATTGGACCAATTTTAAGTCTATGTGTCGGCGCAATTACGATAAAAATAACCATTCCTAGACTCAGGCGACGGTGAAGGAAAGGGGCACCAGAGTAGGAAATACAGCTTACTTATCGCCGAGCGCTGCGCACAGTGTCGCCAACTTAGCATCTTTGTAGCTAGATTTAGATTTTTTTTAATATCAGGCAGATACATTTTTTACAAACAGAAATCTTGCGAAAGACGAAAAACAATCGACACAACAAATAGGAAGGATTCTTTTACAAAATTCTTGACATCCCAAGGCTTAAAAACTCCATCACACACAAAAGAAACCTACGCTAAGCGTATCCATATTAATCTTTAAATCCATCGTACAAAACAGAAGATACAGTAACCTCACTTCCATTTACATTCCAGAAAAAAGCTGTAGATACAATGGTAGTTAGACTTTTTTTTTTAAATTACATTCGATATTTTGTAAAGTCATTACAAAATAAGATAGCAAACCCTAGAAATGAATGAAAAAAAATGGTTGCCTGTAAAGTCGGTTTTACGGGCGAAGACTTTACGTGACAACGTCTTTTTCTCGGTATAATATTTATTGATATAAATATTATTAAATTGCATAATAGGAACAAGGAATTGAATGAAAATAAGAATTGCACAAATTTTAACTATACACAGTGTACATATACATGTCACTGTACGGTACGGACCGATCATGTTTGAGTGGGAGAGAGACGCAAGGCATTCGCCGGTCCGGCGGGCCTCTCTCTCGTTCGGTGACTCATCGTAACAGACGTGAGCGGGCGTTACACTTTTTCATTTTTTAAGACGTTGTCACGTCAAAAATGGTTCAGGTACCGTCTTAAGGAGTACACGTACAACAAAATCATTTATTCCATCTGGATTATGATTTTATACTAGAATTAATAATATGTATAAGCAGAACAGTGTCTGCCGCTAGTTCTGTTAATATTTCTACAATAATTCACACTCTTCATACAAGTGAACTTACTGAACCCACATAAAAATATGGCCTTCCTAACTTTTGCTAACAAAAAGATTTGTGACAGAGAACTTTGCTAAGTAACATAGAATCCTTATGCCAGCTCCATAAAAAGGGCTGGAGATAAAAATGAAATATTAAAATGACATTCAGGAAAGGATTGTGCATAAATTTATGTCTTCCGCAGATACAAGAGTCATGGCGATGGTTGGGATTGGGGTAAGACATAGTTGACCGGTCAAACAGTAAGTTCGTTACAAAACAAAACAAGTGCTTCTCAGCATCCCTGATGGTCCATAGGCACCTACATCTATACATATAATAAGACTGTAAAAGATCGATTTCTGTACATTGAAGATTTTTATGAAAAATTGTTACAGGGGGTCTTAATTACCGTAATAGAAGCCAAAACAACAATTTTTAAAATTTTTGTCTGTCTGTCTGTCTGTCTGTTTGTCCGGGCTAATCTCAGAATCTACTGGACCGATTTTGACGGGACTTTTTTTATTTGACTCAGTATCACCTGGAGAGTAAACTGGGATATAAATAATCACGCCGATGAACTTAGGGGGCAGGCAGGAAATTGAATCTCAGAATCTACTAAACCGATTTTAATGGGACTTTTTTTATTTGACTCAACATTACTTGGAAGGTAAAGAAGGATAGAAATAATCACGCCAATAGACTAAGGGGGTAGGCAGAAAATTGAATCTCGGAAACTACTGGGCCGATTTTAATGGGACTTTTTTTATTTGACTCAGCATCACTTGCAATAATCACGCCAATAGACTAAGAGTGTAGGCAGGAAATTGAATATCAGAAACTACAGGACTGAATTTGATGGGATTTTTTCATTTGATTGAGTTTTACCTAGACAGTGAAATATATAATAACTCACGCCAAGTGACTAAGTGTTAACTGGCCTAAACTTGGGATGAATTAATCACCCTACCTAACTAAGGGAACTCATTGTGTGTACCTGTTATAGAGTCGCAGGTATGCCTGCATTTGGGTCATGTTAAACAGTAGCATACTAAGTTAAACATAGCTGGGAGTACCTCCACGCGGTGAAGGCGGTAACAGTTAAAATTCCACGCGGACGAAGTCGCGGGCACAGCTAGTCAGACATAAGTGCAGACGCGGGAAGCGAATTTGCTTTGAACTATGTAGTGAATAAAAGCAATAAAGTAGAAGCATTCTGGTGGAGTGATTCTACTCAAATTATCTATGTTTTAATAAAAAAAAAACATCGTATCAAATTTTACGAGTGATAAGGCGAGATCAAAATGTATTCATTTTATGCAATTTATTCATAGATTCTCTCCAATGCTCCTTTATCCTAAAGAAGTTTACAGTTTGTAGACGGGTTTTTTCATAAGTCGGATAGCACTAACCGTTTGATATAGATAATTCCAAGATGGCCGATTTAAAAAGTGAAAAAACTGCGTAAGATGCTATTATGTAATAAAAAGTTGTTCTTGTTTTAACAGTTAACTTTAAAAAAAATCTTCCCTTAGTAAGTTTAGATTATGTTAAAATTAAAATACCTAGGAGCATCGCTACTAACAACGCAATTCTCTTTTGTATTAATTCAATAAATATATACTAACACAGGTTTTGCGACTGAATATAGTACTCAAAGGTTGGTTGCAATTGGAAAATCTTTCTTCTCAAGTCCTAGCTTGAACACTATACGCAGGTCTATTGTGTCAAAGCCTGCAGTGCAGTCATTTGTCTTTGGACTGGCACACAATAGGTTATCGGTCCTGTAGACCCAAGGGACTCAAACAAGCCACTACGGTAGTAATGCAGAACTTAGGGTGTACCTACTTGGTAGGAATGTGTTTGTATTGTTTTTATACATAAATGTTGGCATTTAGCGATCACTATCACGCCCGATATAGTAACTATTTAGTAATCTGTGCCGATATCAAGTGTTGATAACTAAGCACGAAATCCTTAACAAAAATAAAAATTGTTCCATTCCCGGTATAGAGGTGTTAGCTAGCCTAATGTACTAGCAACAAGTCCTGCCTGCCATCAATCCCCCCCCCCCCCCCCTTTCCCCACATAAATATAAAACAACATCACATTGATCTGACTCCGTAGTAAGTGGCTAAAGCACTTGTGTTACAGATATCAGAATCAACAGTGGTGTTAAAAATAAACATAAATAAATACATATGACACCCAAACCAGTACAAACAGACATGTTCATGCACACAAATGTTTGTACATTGCGGGGATCGAACCCGCGACCTTTTGGTTAATAGTCAACTTCTTGACAATTACACTAAGGTGGTCGTCAAATGTGTGGTCGACATTATATAGCCCCACTCTAGTTTTATAGTTTTTTGGTTTTGAAATATTTTAAGGGCCAAGGCACACCCGCGGCATATCATCGCTACGACTCGCGATTTGAAGGCGGTGATAGCTTGACACGCTTTCAGTCTCAATTAGCGGTGACAGTACTTTGCAAGTGTACACTGACTGTCTATAATAATAATAATAATAATAATAATAATCATTTATTCATAAATAAAGGAAATTAAATTAGTTACAAAAGTGGATAAAATAAATAATCTTAGGCTAGAAAATTTTCTCTCTGTCTGAACTAGGATTAACCTGTGTTTCATACTATCACGAGCTAGATTTTCTGAAATAATGCTAAGTACAATATAATTTACAACAAAAATAAAACAAAATTAAAGTTACATAATAAAATATAAAATAAAATAAAATATAATAATACATACATACGGTTTCGCCGCCATAATGCGTAAACGTTGCGCTTCACACCTCAGGCGCATGCGCGACAGCCCCAACAGTATCCTGCGTGCGTTGGCAGATAGGTAGGTGGCTAGACTCCGGGACGCGCCGATGCAGCTTGCTCGATGGATACGGCTGCACGCAGTTAAGTAGACATCTTGCTGGCAGGGGCGGGTGCCATATTCCTATATGACGTGTTTGGTCTCCTTATGTTTGGTCTTTTTTATTGTTTACTGACCTATATAGATCAAGATGTCCGAAATAAACGATTGTTTATGCAAAATGTAGGTACATAGGTATTTGATTACCCTTTAAGAATAATGACATTGCTTCGTTGACATCACCAAGGGGTTAAATGGCACTGCTGTCTACGCTGTGAAAGTTCAAGATTGTTAAATCGATTGCACTTAATACTTACGTGTTTAAGTCGTAATTTCAGTAGATTGCAGGCTCCTCCGAGATGTTATCCTGATCATCGTTACTCGAGTTCAGACTCGTTCTTATCTTGAACTTTTATTGAGTTCACAATAGTGTTGGGATTATCCGTTGCGATTCGATTTGTAAAATTTAAACATAAACAAAAAAAAATATCTCAGCTAAGCTTAGACATGCTTTCAACGCTGTCCTGAGATATGGTTTATCTAACTGAAAAATCAGTCATATTAATCACATTTTGCTTAATTAGTTTATAAATTGGGTTCTAACTGTACTGCTGTTGGTACCTACTATAGACGAGACAATATTTTTATTTTAACTGCTGAAGGAGGTTCATGAATTTCTTTACTTTAGCTCTGCAAAAAATGATTTCTTTAAATAAAAAGTTGTTTGTTAACATGAGTATGTCAAAGCTTGTCTGAATAATATTTTAGTTACGTCACTTGTGTCTTCAACCATGTGACATTACAACATTTAACATTCAGCGTAATGCATTTAATAATAATAATAATAAAGCTTATTAAATTCCATGCATATAACATAATTAAGTATAACAATTAGTGATTTTATATTATTCAATTACATTAAATAGATTAACATTTAACACTTTAAACAGGTCGATAATTTTATTAAATCCAACTTTTCGTTAAATCGTCAATTTTATCAGTTAGCGACCTGCACTAGTAGGTAATTAGGGATGGCGCTCGCAAACTCTGCTTTTAGTACTTTAGAAAGTTCTTTTTAGCCGTTTTGTTATACTTCCCATAGCTTCTTTCAATTGGACTAAGAGATCGGATGTTTTATGAAAATGCTCTTTGTTTTTTATCATAACAATATACAGGAAAAATAAATTATTGTACCGAATATTCGCCTCGAGGAAACCAATACCTTGTTAATCGGCCTTCTTTGCGGTAAGCTCCTCCTGTGGATACTGCATGAAGTTTAAAGCAATAAGTCATGACTTAAAAAAACGATACATTAGTGGAAACAAACACGTGGCTAAGATGCGAAACTTCGTAACATGAAACTGAACCTGAACTGTTTAATAAAACTAAGTTTACCTCTAGGAAGGTTCTTGAATGGAGACCACGCTTAGGTAAACGTAGTGTGGGACGCCCCCCGGCTAGATGGACAGACGACCTGAAGAAGGCAGCTGGTAGTGACTGGATGCAAAGGGCGGGAGATCGTGCGCCGTGGCGCTCCTTGGGGGAGGCCTTTGTGCAGCAGTGGACTGTAACAGGCTGATATGTAGTTTACCTCTATCAAAAATTCCAGAGCAAGACTGACAGTAAGTTACATAAAATGCTACACCCTTGGCCGATATTCCCTACTTTTTGAGACACTTCAGCCGATTAAGCTTTAAACCCTTTTAAAAAAGTTTATTATTTTGGACCTTGTTTTTCTCACAAAAAGTAACAATTAATTTTAAACAACTTTATTGTTTTTTAAGCAACATTCAACCAAAGTACAAGGTAACAGGACAAATAAAAAAGGCCGTAGTTTCTCATAAATCTCATAATTTATGCAAACTCATTTCCTTTAGCAGTTTGTTTGATACAGCCTTCCATTGTTTACTTTCCGCGAACTCTTACTTGTTATAAAAGGATTATTGTAGGATGTGAGTAAAAACAAGAACAAATGGAATAAAAAATCAACAAGTTTTTATTATAAAACTAGTGGCCCCCCGCGACTTCATCCGCAGGGAATCCCTTTGTTTTCAAAATCGCGGTCGAACGGAATAAAAAGTATCATCATCATTATCAGCCAAAGGACGTCCACTGCTGAGCATAGGCCTTCCCCATAGTTTTCCACATCGACCGTTCTCAAGCAGTCTGCATCTAGTGTGATCCTGCGATCTTTACAAGGTCGTCTGTCCATCTTGTTGGTGGACGTCCTACGCTGCGCTTTTGGTCTAAGGGTCTCCAATCCAGAACTTTTCTGCCCCAACGGCCATCAGTTTTTCGCGCTAGTAAAAAGTATCCTATGTCCGTTTCCTGGTTTTAAGCTACGTCTCAACCAATTTTTAGCCAAATCGGTTATCTGTTCTTGTGTAATAAATAGTGTAACTAACACCACTTTCTTTTATAGATATATAACATTAAGCATTGTCATCGGAACTTAACGTGTATACAAAACTTCAGTTCAATCCGAAACTGGAAAGAGGGTAAAATTTGTTTGCAAGACTTGATTACAGACAGACACGGGATAGTGAAGGTAAATATAAAAGCTTGTAAGAAGAACTTCACCTCAATAAAATTTGACACCAGATTACATCAATGCCGTCGTCTTAATTGTTGTAATTTGAAAATCTGGTCAACAGCGGCGACTGTACGCCGCAGGTACACCCTGTTCCTAAAGTTAGATGGACGTCTCGCTTAAACATGGTGTTGAGTAATTTGATTTGTTGTAAGAAGCAGAGGCACTCACCTGGTCAATCCTTGACGTCTTCTCGGAGGCCTCCTGGTTTATCCGCCGGTATGGTCTCGTGCAACGATGTTGTTATTTTTTGCTTTTATTTTGAACAAGAGATTAGGAGTTTTTCGAGGAGCCCAAATTTTGTGGCTGCGCGCGCGTGGTGCGTTGCGAACGTTTTTTTTTTTTTTTTAGATGGCAGCACTGTCGCTGCGTTTTGTAACGGCGTTGGAATAAAGGATTGTGCCTCTGATTTAAAATAAGAAAATTGATTATTTGAAAAGAATAGAGGAAAAGATATTTTTTGTGCTATGAAAAAAGTTGAATGAAAATACGGAACATGCCGCCGACCTTAAAATAAGGACTTATTTTAACTTATAATTACAAACTAGTAACCTATGAACTAACATCTCTGAAGTAGAGGAACAACCTATTCCATAGGTAAAGGGCAGACCTTCACGACAGGTCGCTTAGTAAAAGTATTACCAATGCGGACGGTAACCACACGGGTAACACCATCAGCGCCGGGGTGTAGCTTGTGTACACGTGCCAGTCGCCACTGCAAGGGGGGTAGAGTGTTATCCACCAGCACCACTACTGTACCCTCCTTGAGGGGTGTGTCAGATGTGTCACGGAACCATTTGCTTCGCTGTGAAAGCTGGTGAAGATATTCAACACTCCAGCGTTTCCAAAAATGTTGTGTTGCTTGTTGGATTACTTGCCAACGAACAAGGCGTGAAGGATTCTCTGAATCAAAGTCAAGTTCTGGAAGAGAAGTTAATGGTTCCCCGATGAGGAAGTGTCCGGGTGTAAGAGGTAACGGATCAGAGGGATCGTTACTTTGAATAGTAAGTGGTCGCGAATTTAAGATTGCCTCGATTTGGCATAAAATAGTGTTAAATTCATCGTGATTTAAAGTTAAGTTGCCTACGACGCGATACAAATGAGTTTTCATGCTTTTAACAGCCGCTTCGAAAATACCGCCGAAGTGACTTCCGTAGGGTGGATTAAAATGCCAGGTTATTGAAAGTTGATTAACCTCTTGGTTGAGGACGTTTTGTATATCTTCATTTTTAAGAAAATCAGAAAGTTCTTTTAGATATCGATCGCATCCGACGAAATTCCGACCGCAATCAGAATAGATGTCTGTGCATAACCCACGTCGGGATACGAAGCGTCGTAAGGCATTAAGAAATGATTCAGTAGATAAGTTAGGCACAAGCTCTAAGTGTAGTGCTTTTGTAGACATGCATACGAAAACACAAACATATGCTTTGATGACCTTAGCGTTCCGGTGAGAACCAGATTTGAGATTGAAATGACCTGCAAAATCAACTGCAACATGCAAGAAGGGCCGAAGAGCACGCACTCTTGCTGCTGGAAGTGGAGCCATGACAGGCTGTGGCGCGACAGGACGCAACCGAAAGCAACGGACGCAACGTCTAGTGCGCATTCGAATGACACTGCGTGCTGATAAAATCCAGTAGGATTGAGAAATGATATACTGCAGGGTTTGAGGACCTACGTGTAGGTTAATCAAATGATAATAATCGATTAAAAGAGTTGTTAATGCATGTCGCTTTGGCAAAAGAATTGGATGCTTAGCATCGTAAGAAAGGTGAGAACGTTGAATTCTGCCGCCGACCCTGAGAAGTCCGGCGTCGTCGATGAATGGTTTAAGTTTTTGTAAGCGATTAGAACAGTTATCACCATCTTTAATGCGTGATAAGTCCTCTGCAAATTCCTGTTGTTGAACAAGAAAGATTAATTTGTTAAGAGATAATTTGTTTTCGTGGACTGTATTACATTTGTGAGAAGTAGAAGATTTTCGGCATTTGTTAATAAAACGCGTAACGAGAGAGAATATCCGTACCAGTTTAGGTAATGACGAATATCGCTCGATAAAGTCCGATATGCAATCAGATTTGTCAGTTTGAGACGTTAAAACATGTTTACGACGTTCTTCGTCGGTTTTAATGTCAATATTTGATACAGGCCAGTCTGCCTGGGCAAGTGAGAGCCAAGCAGGACCATGGAACCACTGCTGTTGGTCCAGCTGAGAAGGCAGGACACCCCGAGAGGCGATATCCGCAGGATTGTCCTCTGAGCGTACGTGACGCCAGTGAGCGGCAGGCAAACGCGCTGTCGTCTCTGTGACACGATTAGATACGAATGTACGCCATTCGTAAGGCTGTGATCGAAGCCAAGCTAGAGTGATTGAAGAATCGCTCCAGGCGTAAACATCCTTGATAGAAAGAATATCACCAAATGTGGTGAGAATTTTAGATATAAGTTTAGAAAGGAGTTCTGCTCCACATAACTCCAAACGTGGAAGACTTACACGCTTCAGTGGTGCAAGCTTTGTTTTTGAAAGAAGTAAATGAATTTGTATGTCACCATTTGTATCGATGACTCGAAGATATACGCAAGCTGCATACGCCTTTTCAGATGCGTCTGAGAAGCCATGAATTTGAATCTCTGCATGAGCAGGAAGAACATGTCTAGGTATTGAAATATTTTGTAAGTGATGAAGTTCTGATATAAAATTGACCCAGAGATCGCAGATACCTGTGGGTGGAGACTCGTCCCAACCTGTACCAGCAACCCAAAGTAATTGGATTAAATGTTTTGCGAATAAAATGATCGGACTAAGAAAGCCAAGTGGATCATAAATCTTGGAGATTTCTGAAAGCATAATTCGTTTTGTACAATTTTGAGTAGGAGTTTCTACTTGGTAAGAGAAAGAGTCCGTTGTGGGATTCCACTTGAGGCCTAACACTTTGACTGAAGAGTCTGAGTCAAGTGCAGATAAAATGTGTGCGTCATCTTGATGAGAATTGTCATGTTTAATATGAGAAAGAAATTCTGAGTTGTTGCTCGTCCATTTTCTAAGTTCGAAAGTGCCTGCTTTGCAAATAGCAATGAGTTCACGTTGTAGCGCGAGTGCCTCAGGGAGAGTATCTGCGCCGGAGACAACATCGTCCACAAATACTGAGGTGAGCAATACTTGCGAAGCACGAGGAAATGATTTAGCTTCATCCAATGCCAACTCACGCAGTGTGCGCAGGGCAAGAAATGGAGAGGACGCAACACCGAAAGTGACCGTACACAGTCGATATTCCTTAATGGGATCTGAAATGGAATTTCTCCAAAGAATACGTTGGAAATCACGATCTTGTAATCGCAAGTTGATGTAGCGATACATCATTTTAATGTCAGCAGTAAAAACAATTTTGTTGAGTCGAAATTTTAAAAGAACTTCAGGTACGTCTTGGTGTAGCTTTTGACCGATAAGTAGATTGTCGTTAAGTGAACGACCAGAAGTAGTCTTGCATGACGCATCAAAAACTACGCGACATTTTGTTGTAGTTGCGTTTTTCTTTACCACGCAATGGTGAGGAATGTAGTAAGGAATGATGTCACAGTCCGTTGATTCCGTGACAAGTTCCATGTGTCCCATCTCTAGATATTCTTGAAGACACTGGGCGTACTCTACTCGCAAAGCAGGTTGACGCTCAAAACGTTGTTCAAGTTTGTTGAAACGAGACAGAGCGATCTCGCGTGATTCTCCAAGAGGAGGAGCATCCTCCTTGAATGGAAGTGACACTGTGTATTTTCCTGTTTTATCGCGACTGTGAGTCTCGACGAATATTTTTTCACAAAGTTGTTCGTCCTTTGTGAGTGACTTGACCTCAGGGATGGACTCAAGTTCCCAGAACCTTTGAAGTTGAATGTCAAGTTGACATGTACTGAGATTAGAGTGCAATCTAACAGGAATGGAGTGTGCAATCGTTCCATTTAATAAATAGCCAAAGATGCTATTGATAGCCACTGGAGTGCCAGGTGGGCCCTTGATGTTGTTATGGAGAATAATTTGGTCAGTGTAATCTGAACCAAGAAGAAGTTCGACGGGCCGGGCCGAGCGCAACTCGGGGTCCGCCAAAGGCAAATTTTTTAAATGTGAAATTTGCTCGAAAGAACTTGGTATGGATGGGACGTAAGAAGTTATGTTTGGTAAGATAAGAGCTTCAATGTACAATTTTGGCTCGCTTCTGTCATGAGGTGTGACCTCGCAGATGACAAAACCGCGCGGCTGCTCATTTCTATCGCCGATTCCCGAAACCGTAGTAGAAGTACTAGAATGATAACGAGGTAAACGTAAACGTTGGACACACGCTTCAGTTACCAGCGTGGCCTGCGAGCCCTGGTCCACAAGGGCACGCACGAGTCGCGGGACTGATGGAGAGGAGTCCATCGGACGTAGGTTAACAAGTGCGGTGGTGAGCAAAACAGTACAATTGTTATTATGGCCCTGTACATTACGTTGTAATGTGGGCGTTGATGAAGATTCCGCTACTAAGCTGGATGTACACGGTGTACGTATTGGCTTAGGGGAAGAAATGTCCGCTACCAAGCCGGATGACGACTTAGGGGACGGAGTGTCCGCTACCAAACCCGAAACGGGCTTAGGGGACCGGTAATCCGCTACCAAGCTGTCGGGGGAGAGCGGCTCCGCTACCGAGCTAGAAAACTTGGGGGAGAAAATATGTTGGCTAGTAAGCGCTATAGTAGATTGGGTAGTACCTATAATGTCGTGAATAGAAGTGTGGTGTCGTTGAGGACAAACGTGACAGTTATGTTTTGATTTGCAATCGCTTTCATTATGACCCGAGAATAAACAATTGAAACATAATTTATTTTCATTAATAAATCGCATACGTTCCGTAGAAGTTAATTTATTAAATTGTTCGCATCGGTACATTGGATGCGAGTTGTCTTTACAAAAGTTACATTTGATGCGAGAAGCGTTAGGAGTAGACGAAGTCGCGTCGTGATGACTCATCGCACGGGCGAGGCGTGCGGGTGGTGTCGCTCCTTGCGCGTCCGAGGCGGAGCGGGCGAGGCCGGTGCGCGAGCTGGCTGCGGCCGGCTGCGCGGGGCGCGTGTTTGCGGCGCGCGCGGTCGCAGGTGCGCGGCTGACCATCGATGATGACATCACTTCGGAAGCCGTGAGCTCCTTTTCGAGAAAATCTAGTAATTCGCTGACATTAGGTATGACACTGGATGATGTCAAAGAAAGCTCAAAACGTTTTCTAACATCTGAAGTAATTTTACGTAATAAAATATTTAAAAGCATAAAACTCCAATGAGTCACTGGTAGTTCTAAGGATTTTAACGCAGTTAAGTTTTCATGGTAAACATTAAGAATGTTACGCAATGAGTTCTGTGGATTATTTTCGTTCATAGGTTGAACATCAATAATTTTATCTAAATGTTTTGTTGCAATTATGCGTTTGTTCTCATAACGATTAAGTAATACTTGTAAAGCATTATTGTAGTTTGCTTCCGTAATAGGAATTGATTTAATTAAGTTATTTATAAGGTTCGCCGCGTAACGACAATAATAAATATCTAAAACGTTCGACATCTGATAAGTTTTCGTTATTGTGTACTAACGAGTTGAATAGATCATAAAAGGCATTCCACTCGGTAAGCTGACCTTGAAATATCGGCAGTGATAATAATGCAGGCAGCTGTATGCGTGAATGTCCCGTAGGAGTAGTGGTTTGCGCGGAATGACAGTCGTGTGCAATACTCTGTTTACGTTGTATAGATTTTAAGCGATCAGAGATAACTTGAATTTTGTAATAAGAATCGTCAAATTTTTCACGTATAGCTAACTGTTCATCTTTTTTAAATTCGCCGTTTTTTACCAAGAACTTTTCAATCTTTAATTGAACACTTGAAAACTGTTTTTTAATTGAATTCAGTTCTTTTACACGAACACGGAATTCTTCTTCATCTCCAGAACAATCCACCATACGTTTTAAGCTAGATAAGCATAAATCTCTTTCGAAATAAAGTTGATCTTGTTCCATTGTTATGTTAAATTAGTTAAAATGGACACGATAATAAGCAAAGATAATGGAGTAAACAAAGTCTGCAATTAAAATAAGAAATGTAGTAAAGTAACGTACGTTTTTGGCAACCCAACTTGTAAATTTTATAGTTTGTAAGATATGTAAATAGGTTTTTAGTTGTAAAAATGTAGGTAGGTAGTTAGTTTGTAAAATAGTATTTGAAAATTTATTATAGGTAGGTACGTTGTTTTAGTTAAAATTGTAAATGTTGTTAGTTATTCGACTAGATAAGGCTATTTTGTAGAAATCTTTCGCTAGACGCGTAATGTAAAAGGAAGATATTTATTTCCAACGCGCAACGTTGAGAAATAAAATGTTAGTAGGTATATCGTACTGTTCGGTATTATATTACCAAACACGTGTCGTCAGCGCACCCGTTCGCGATGCATTATTTTACCTAATTCACCTAATTTAGTGCGAAACACGGAGCCATCGCGACCGGGCGCGTACTCATAACATTTAACAACATAACATTAACATTTGTAAACAATTTATTAAACGTGGATTTTAAACTATAACAAAACTATCTTATCATTCAACACTTGCCACCCCGATCTCCAACATATGGTCCTTCGAAATGGGCCTCGCGCGTTGGTAGTGAAACAAACGTTTTAGTGTCGACAAGTGAGGTGTATGAACTAGCAGAACATTGAGTGAAAGGATTGCAGTGTTGGATAACATCAACATTAACAGCAGCAGCTCGGGCAGGAGTTCGTGCAGCAGCTCGACAGCAGTTTGTATGCTGGAACACAAGTAAGATCTGTCCATTTTATATTTCTCTACTCTTAACATCAACAATCAACATGGTTACTTTGGAAGCGCAGTATCAAGTGTCCGAAGAAATAGAACGTGATTACAAAAACTATAAGAAGGATGGCGCTGACAGGAAAAACAACACGGAGTATTTTAAGAGGCGGTGGAACAAGCTAGAAGAAATGTGGAATGAATTCCAATTCAACCACGACCAACTACTATCGAACATCAGTCAAACAGATCCATATTTTGGAAACAAACATTACGAAGCGATAAAAGACATCTATACGCAGTATAAAAACCTTATAAACGCCGAGTACCAACAATTTCAAGGTCAACAACCATCAACTTCGAAAACAGTAGAAATAGAACAAGGAACTGGGTCTAAGCAACAAACAAGTGAATATGGGTCAACTTTGAAAACAGGAATGGGGCAAGAATCAGGGTTCAAACAACAAAAAAGTGAACATGGATCGTACAGTAGATTAGACGAAACACTACGCAAACAGTTTGGTAACTTTAAAGCTTTTGAGAGAACGGTGTCCAACATAAACCTGGAGCAGATAACAGACAAGTGGGAGTTTGAGGACACTCTTAAACGATTAGACTTGCGCTGGGCAGCAATAGATAGTTTACATTGGGATATTGATAGCGAGTTAAATGGCAACAACTTGGAGTACGAAGCAAAATTCACTAAAAGTGAAATACAGTATAACATGCTGAAAAAAGAGATTAACAAGAAGATGTGGTCAGTCTCACATAGAGAAAAGTCAACCCCAACATGCGACATCCCCGTGTTCAGCGGCAGCTACACACAGTGGGTGTCCTTCAAAGATTTATTCAACGAGGCAATTCATAAAAATCCATCATTATCACTGGCTCAGAAAATGCAGTATTTAAAAAGTAAACTTAGAGGTGAAGCGGAGAAATTAATTCAACATCTGTCAATATCTTCGGATAACTATTTACCATCCTGGGATATACTTAATCACCGTTACAACAATGAAAGACTTATTTTTACTTCACATATAAACGTATTATTCAGCCTCCCTACAATGCAACAATCTTCGTTATCTCACATTAAGAAGATGCACGATGTTACCATCGAAACACTTCATGCCATCAACAACCTGGGTGTGGAAACAGCTGCGTGGGATCCAATCATTGTACATATATTGTCGCAGAAGCTGGATAGTGAAACATATGCAAGCTACTTAGAATCTGTTAAGAACCCAAGGGCTTTACCTGTCCTACAAGAACTTTTAGACTTTCTTGAGAGTAAGTTTACTATTCTTGAAACATCATCTCGACGCAAACAAGAAATAATTCCCCAAAAATCAAGTAATTTTCAATCAGGATTTCAACATAATACATCATCGAATACGAAAAAACAACCTTTTAACCATACCTATCGAGTAAATACCGGAAACCTAATTGCGAAAACTTTTCATGCTTCGGGTTACACTTGCCCGCTATGCAAACACGAACATGGCATTTATAATTGCCGATCATTTTTGCAAATGTCGAACGAAAACAAGCTGAGGACGATAAATAGACTAGGTATTTGCGTAAATTGCTTATTTTCGCACAATAGCCAACAATGTAATTCGACGAAATCATGCCGCAAATGCCCTGGCAAGCATAACACCTTAATTCATGATGCCATAGAACAATCCAAATTAAAATCAGAAGCCACATTATCTAAAAATGTCACTTCGAACTCACATAGTTCTCAGAATGACTATTCGGAAGTTCTGTTAGCAACAGCTCAACTAAAGGTATTGAAAGCAGACGGAACATTTCACAACATGAGGGCTTTGATAGACCAAGGCTCTCAAATATCTATCATAACAGAAAAGGGGGCTCAAATATTAGGTTTGAAACGAACGACGTGTAAAGGTGTAATCTTCGGCGTCGGTCAGAGAGAAAGCAACTGCAAGGGAAAAATTGACATAACATTCGCTTCGATGTTTAACAGCTACACCTGTAACGCAACAGTATTCATCATGAATAACCTGGTGAAAAATTTGCCTAACAAAACATTTGCGAAGCCATCTTGGTCTAACATAGAAAACATTAACCTGGCGGATCCAGAGTTTTACAGAAGTCGCCCCGTGGACCTTCTTCTTGGTGCAGATGTCTATGCTAACATTGTCTTAGGGGGAATAATTAAAGGAGATGACGCAACACAACCAATCGCGCAACAGACGCAACTAGGTTGGCTGCTATGCGGAAGCGCACAAACATTTCAGTGCAATGTCATAATTAATAACATACAAGATATACAACAATTTTGGGAGATGGAGGAGATAACAGAGGATGTAGATATGAGCTCAGAAGATATTCACTGTATAGAGTACTTTGAAAAAACAACAACAAGAAACGAAGAGGGTAAATATGTGGTACGACTACCAATGAAACCGAATTTTGAAGAACAGTTAGGCGCCTCAAAACAAAAGGCATTAGCGCAATTTCAAAATTTAGAAAGTAAATTTCAGAAACAAGAAAAATTGGCTAAATCATACAAAACATTTATGAAAGAATATGAAGAGTTAAATCATATGAAACTTGACAACAATAAGAGTTCGTCAGTGGAGTGCTACTTACCTCACCACGGCGTAGAACGCGCTGAGTCAACAACAACAAAATACCGAGTAGTGTTTAACGCCTCCTCGAAAACATCTTCAGGAAAATCGCTTAACGATCTAATGTACAAAGGGCCTAATTTGCAACAAGACTTACAATCTTTACTAATTAAATGGAGAAAATACAAGTATGCATTTACAGCTGATATTGAGAAAATGTACCGGCAGATATTAGTTAACATAGACGATCAACATTTACAAAAAATTGTGTGGAGAGAATCATTTGAAGTACCCGTACAAACATTTAAACTATTAACCGTAACATATGGCACAAAATCAGCACCTTTTTTGGCCTTGATGACACTGAAAAAATTAGCTTCTGATGAACGTAACAGATACCCCGACGCAGCAAAGGTTCTCGAACAGTCCTTTTATATCGACGACCTTGTGCATGGAGCACACTCCTTAACCGAGGGAAAACAAATAGTTGAAGATCTCGATCAACTTCTTAAAAAAGGTGGGTTTAACTTGAGGAAATGGGCGACCAACAAACCTGAATTACTATCGAACATTTCTGCCGATCAAAAGGTGGAAAATAACTTCATATTCAATGTTAAAACAGAAAACACATCGAAAACGCTAGGGCTGTGCTGGAGCCCTCTCGATGATGAATTCACATTCAAGTACGAACTACCCGAACAAACCTTAAAGCTTACTAAGCGTGTCTTACTTTCTGAGATCTCTAAAATCTTCGATCCTTTGGGATGGCTCGTACCAATAACAACGAAAATGAAGTTATTGTTTCAAAGGGTCTGGAAAACAAACACTCAATGGGATGAGGAAGTGTCACAAGACATCAACAAGGAATGGTCAAAGTTACGAGGCGAATTAAATAACATAATAAACAGTTTTAAAATTCAGCGATGGATACAGAGTAACAATTGTGACGTCATCGAACTACTCGGGTTCTGTGACGCGTCGCTTGAAGCATACGGGTGCGTAGTATATGCTCATGTGAAAAAACATACACAGATCGTGCTTGTGGCAGCTAAATCAAAGGTTGTGCCAATTAAGAAAGTCTTAACATTACCTAAACTGGAGTTATGTGGCGCTCATTTACTAACAAAATTATTAAACAAAATTACGCAAGCCCTTGAACACCAAAACATTGAAAGTTACGGTTGGACGGACTCCCAAGTCGTTCAAGGGTGGCTGAGAGGAGAACCAAGTCGGTGGAAGCCCTTCGTGGCGAACAGAGTACAAAAAATTACAGAGGTATTGCCTGAACAAAAGTGGAGTTACATAAAAACAGATGAAAACCCGGCAGATGCGGCCAGTCGAGGCTTGTTTCCAAGTCAATTAAAGGAACATTCTTTATGGTGGTCGGCTCCGTCGTGGCTAACAACATTTGAACATGAACAAGTTTCAAAACAAAAATTTGAGACAAATGAAGAACAAAGAGTTAACCAGTCCTGCGCTGTACAACAGATAGAAAACGAAAACGTGATCGAAAACCTACTAAATAAATTTAGTTCATTCAACAAAATAACACGAATTGTCGCGTGGATACAAAGGGCATTTACACCTAAACACACACACAAGCCGAGCTATCTCACATTACAAGAACTGCGAAATGCAAAATTGACGATTATTAAATGCACTCAAACAGCTGTATATGGAACGGAAATAAATGACTTACGTAAGCATGGAAAAGTTGAATCTAAAAGTAAATTGTTACCTTTAAATCCATTTATTGATCACAGTAACATCTTGCGAGTCGGCGGTCGGCTATCACAGGCGTCTATTGGCCTCGAGATGAAACATCCAAAAATCATTCCAAGCGATTCTCGTCTGGCAAGCTTATTAATTGACCAGGCGCATAAGTTAACATTCCATGGTGGTCCCAGGCTTACCTTAGCCACTCTGAGGCAGGAGTACTGGATCAT
Organism: Pyrausta despicata; assembly: GCA_963921415.1. Taxonomy (NCBI): domain Eukaryota; kingdom Metazoa; phylum Arthropoda; class Insecta; order Lepidoptera; family Crambidae; genus Pyrausta; species Pyrausta despicata. Next base: position 4,570,463 of record OY992867.1, on the reverse strand, counting down.
CGGAGGGAGCAATGCAGTTAAGAAGCAGTTGAGACAATGTGTCACATGTCGAAAACAAGATGGAAAGACACAAGAACAGTTAATGGGTGACCTACCTGCTGCTCGGTGTAACACTGCTAGTCCATTCTACCACACGGGCGTGGACTACACTGGATTTGTAGATGTAAAGCTGAACAAGGGAAGAGGAGCAAGAACAACGAAGGGATATGTGGCCATTTTCATCTGCATGGTCACGAAAGCAGTGCACATAGAGTTAGTGTCCGAATTAAGCACTTCGGCGTTCCTGGCAGCTTTACGCCGCATGTCTGCCCGCCGAGGCACGCCGAGTCACATTTATAGTGACAATGGTACTAACTTCGTCGGTGCTGACAGAGTCTTGAAAGGTCAATGGGAACAACTTCAACAGATTTTCAACAACAGCTTCCTGTCTGAAGTAACAGAAATGAAGATAGAGTGGCATTTTAACGCCCCGGCCTGGCCAAGCGCCGGAGGTATTTGGGAACGTGCTGTGCGTAGTTTAAAACATCATTTAAGAAGGGTAGTAGGCGATCAGAAGTTAACATTTGAAGAGTACAGTACCATTCTTACTCAGATAGAGGCCTGTCTAAATTCGAGACCTCTATGTCCATTGACTGAAAACATTGACGATTTAGACTTTCTTACACCGGCACACTTTTTGACAGGAAGGTCAGGAGTAACTGTAATGGAAACAGAAGAAGATGCGCGAACACGTTGGTATTTAACACAAAAGGTGTTTCAAGATATCTGGAAGAGATGGAAATCAGAATATTTGAGTCAATTGTCAGCAAGGAGAAAGTGGCAAAACCCTCAACAAAACATCGAGGTAGGAGATATGGTGGTAATACACGAGCACAACCTCCCGGCTGGAAAGTGGGCGATGGGTCGAGTGATCGAAGTACATCCTGGTGCAGACGGCTATGTGAGGGTGGTCACTGTGAAAACCAAAAACGGGATGGTGAAAAGGCCAGTTGTAAAACTTTCGCTGCTTCCTCTGAAACATAAATCAGAAACATTGCCTCCTGAAACACAACCTAAGAAAGGGTTTCCAAGCGGCAGACGTGTGAACAAGTCGAGTCTAACAACCATGATGTTCATGTGCATCGCTATTCTAAACATGTTCGTACCCGCCCAATGTTTCCAAACAACATCATTAAATGAAAAACAGGCTCTTTATTTTGATAAAATTAGCAACATGCAATTAATCCGTGATGAGTGGAAAGTAGTGGCTTATTATAACATGCAGCCCTATTGGGAAGGAACAAATGCATATGAACAATATTATGATCATTTGAAAACAATTTGTCAAGTAATAAATCAAGCAACTCATTGTAATATCCTCATGCTGCAATTAGATCATGCCTACAATGAAATAAAACACAACAATCGAAATTTGCTGAATCAACACTTAGACGCTCGTGCCCGTAAGCGCCGCGGCCTTATCAACGGTGTCGGGTATCTAGCGAACAGTCTCTTCGGCGTATTGGACGACCGATTCGCGGAACAGTATCAACAAGACATTACGACTTTGAGAGATAATCAGAAACACCTGGCGCTACTATGGAGAAACCAAACGTCTGTAGTGGAGGCTGAATACAATTTGCTGAAAAGAACAGAGACAATGATACAAAAGCAACATAAAATTATAAACTCACATTTACTGAAGTTGGATAAGACTACTAACATTTTAGAGACGAAAGTGAACGAAGTGGAATACATGACCGAATTTACTTTATCTGCTATGGCAGCTAACAACTTGCTGATACAACTAAAAAATATACAAGATTCGTTGTTAGACACAATAACAAATGTTTACAACGGAAAGATTAACATTCATCTAATTAGTCCCGAACAATTACAAAATCAGCTGAGCATTATCTCTACTCAGTTGAAAGATCTCACTCTGCCAATCGATAATATACAAACAGATTTGCACCAACTATACAAGCTGTCACAAGTAAAGGCTAAGCTAACGCAACAATATTTAATATTTGAGATAAGAATTCCGCTGACTAGCAGAGATAATTACGAACTTTATAATATTCATCGAGTCCCACATCAGACTGGAAAGAATATGGTCACCCTGGTTCCAATTGAACATTACATAGCAATGAACTTACAGAAAGATTCATACTTACCAGTTGCGCCGTCAGAACTTGAACATTGTGTGCAACGTGATGAAACAACGTTCTTATGTCAACTAAAGACACCCATCTTCAAGATCAGATCTGATAAGGATTTCTGTGTCAAAGATGAGACTAACCACTGTAAAACTACCACTACTGTTTGTCAGAATCAATGGATTAGTTTATCAAAAGTTAACCAATACCTATTCTTTTGTTGTGATTACTGTCATGTACGAACAATCTGTAACGACCAAGTTACCGCCCACCAGCTGTCCAAAACCAACATTATCAACATAGACAATAACTGTATAGTAAAAACAGAGAACTTTACTATTTACACTCACAAACAACGAGAAAATCAACTCCAACTCACAACAAGCTTAGACATACCAGTGATCGCTCCCATAAACAACGTAATAAATATCACATTTAAGGACGAAAAGGCCCAAAACATTGCAGAAACAACTACTGAAACAGATCTTACTCATGAACTCCACAATCTAAAACAAAACATAGAAGCAATGAAGCAAAACGAGGGGTTGGTCAGTAACCTTTCTGCTCATGACCTTCACCACTACTCCGCAATATGGGGATTATGGATCATCGTAGTTATAGTTGGTATTGTCGTCTTATATCGTCGGCGTGGCAACTGTAGCCACCAACAGCGGGACTCTACATCTTCGGCGACAGCTGCAGCAACAACCGAGGCGGCCGGGGAGGAAGCGGCAGAGCCTAGCTCAGGCTCTCGGCCGCGCCCAGGCAACGCGACTAGTGATCAGTGTAATCAATGTGAAACAGTGAATGTGCGCGAATTTAAAGACAAGAGTACAACCCCAGTGTTAAGAAAAATATCGTTTAGTGACAACATGTAATGAACAATTTAGATGACTCTTAAGTTTTCTTTCTTTTCTTTTCTTTTGCCCCTCCGCAAGATGTTCGGTATTATATTACCGAACACGTGTCGTCAGCGCACCCGTTCGCGATGCATTATTTTACCTAATTCACCTAATTTAGTGCGAAACACGGAGCCATCGCGACCGGGCGCGTACTCATAACATTTAACAACATAACATTAACATTTGTAAACAATTTATTAAACGTGGATTTTAAACTATAACAAAACTATCTTATCATTCAACACTTGCCGTGCCTTGCTTGACGTGCGCAGCACGTCGATAGATGCTCGGCTGAGCGATGAAGTGAGTGGTGATGATATCCGACACGCAATGTCTGAATATTATGCTAAGTACTTATTACGTATTTAGGATAAATACGAGTAATAAGTGTGGTGAGTCAGTAAGACTGCTAGGTAGATAAAGATAGGTGGGGTGTACTAAGTACGCAATACAATAGTACGGGGTGTGTATCGTCGCAAACGAATACAGCTAAATGTGTAAAAGTGAAAGTAAAAATGTTAGAATGATAAGCCTTATCGTATCGAATAATGTTCGCTTGCAGTAGGCGCGCAGGCTGATGCAATCGCTTGCGGTCCGGCGACTTGGGCGCGTCACACGAACTTACCCTCGATTGAGATATAAAAATAAGATTTGTGAAAAATGAATAAATTTTACGTAAATGTTTGGATGAATAGCACAAAAAATATACAAATCGCGAGAGACCATTCGGATTCGGCTCCGAAGGTCCAAAAGTATGTTGAGTAATTTGATTTGTTGTAAGAAGCAGAGGCACTCACCTGGTCAATCCTTGACGTCTTCTCGGAGGCCTCCTGGTTTATCCGCCGGTATGGTCTCGTGCAACGATGTTGTTATTTTTTGCTTTTATTTTGAACAAGAGATTAGGAGTTTTTCGAGGAGCCCAAATTTTGTGGCTGCGCGCGCGTGGTGCGTTGCGAACGTTTTTTTTTTTTTTTTTAGATGGCAGCACTGTCGCTGCGTTTTGTAACGGCGTTGGAATAAAGGATTGTGCCTCTGATTTAAAATAAGAAAATTGATTATTTGAAAAGAATAGAGGAAAAGATATTTTTTGTGCTATGAAAAAAGTTGAATGAAAATACGGAACACATGGGCTTACGAAAAGTTTCAAAAGGTTTCTTTCGACGTTAATATGTTTCTTTCAGTATTCCAACCGTGACAGTTTTTTTATGATAACTACGATTTTCTGCATGTTTTTAGGGTGCCGTAGTTCGACAAGGAACCCTTATAAGATTGTTCAGTCCGTTCAGAATATCTTCTACGTTTATGGACTGATTTGCATGTAACTTGGTTCGAGGATACTTCACATATAGATCTCATTTTTAAAAATACGAAAAAATAAAATTACCCCTTTTTAGGGGTACATATATAGGATGTATACATACATGTATAGGATGGGGTGAATTATTTTTTAAGTGCACCCCCTTGTGTGGGGTATCATTGAAAAGGACTATGAAAATAAGATAGGGTTTCCATACAACACTTTTTTATCAGCTCTACCATTTGCGAGTTATAGCCCGCCAAAGTGGTTTACACGGTGTCCCCCCCCCCTGTAATTTCTAATGTCTTGGACCTATAAACTTCAAATCTCTCACGTAAAGAAACAGGCACGGAAACTCTTATTTAAAATTGTTTCGGGAATCCTGTGATGAATACTTTCGAAATTATAAATAATATAAAAATATATACTTTACAAGGATGACATTGACGGCTAGGGAGATGATGATGATGCAAGAAATGCAAAAAAGCGCGGTGCCAAAATTGACTACGGGACCCTACTTTATGCGTGGTCCGACACGCACTTGGCCGGTTTTTATTAAGAGAGATACAAATAAACAGAATATGGTCAGTAAACTTTATGGGCTACTAATTTTGTTTACGAGCTCTTTCGGTAAGTGGTTAAAGTTATGGAGGAAAAGCTTGATATTTTATAAATGGTCTTGATAGTTGCTACAAAAACTAACTAAACTAACTAACTACTTAAAGGTTAGAGCATGAAAGGTCTCAAAAGAAAAAAAAAACATTAAAAAACTCAGTAAGCAACACTGCTATTCTTACACAAAAGATAAGGAAAACAAATGCTTATCAAAAATATTTTAAAAGGCCAAAATTCATTTATGGAGTCGACGTATACTACGTCGACTAGATTTTTCGTTCCTTTTCTTTTAGAAAAACAGTTTAAAACATTTTAACACAACATACTTCTGATGACGGTCGCGGACAGACTCCATGCAACACGGTCTCGCACTCAGTCAAAGACACGAAAATTAATTTTAATAGTAATTCTTTTGTCAACCAACTGTTACTAACATAGTTTTAAGTAAATATTGTAACCAACAACTTAAGGATTTCGTCCGATATAAAAGCATTTTCTTTTATTTATTGTAAAGGAGGTGCAATCCGACCTCTACATTTATTAATGTGCAGTAAAAAAACTAAAATTCGAAAACCACTAATGATACGAGTATAGTCGTAATGCTTCACAAAATTTAACAAAAGATTGTCCATGTCAAAAATGATAAATTAAGCAATGTTATGAAAATGAAAAGCTGGAGATTTTAAAACACGTTGTATTCGGTTGTTTGTTTTGTGTCACGTATGTTGAGTAAACATTTATAAAAATTGGACAGAAAATGTCGAGATTTTCGTACGTTTTGTTAACGAATGTTAAATATCGTATTTTTGGAGGCAATTTGGATTGAATTTCTGACAGATTTGGATGTAAAAGTGAAATCAAATTACAAAAGAGGATTGTTATGGTAACAATGGTATTTAGAATTGGCTCGTTAAATTTAATGACCGAAATGATATCAAATAGAAGCAGATTACATTCTAAAATCAGTTTACACAATAAAAACTAACCGCAAATGCCTATATAAAAAGAATATACCAACCCCTCAGAAGCCGAGATTTTTTTACAAAAGTCATAATTTAATCATAAAGATGGCTAATTATGATGCCTATTGATGGATAATTTATCACCTCGGAATAATTGTATGTATTAGGAACTTTTAATAAAAGTACTTGTAAGATAATAAGCAATTGTATATGATACTTAAAAAATCTCGTCTCTTTCGATTTCGCAGATTGATCACGTTGAATAGTTTATACGTATACAAGTGATTATGTACCCTAGTACTTAGCCCAGTCATTAAGTAAATCAATTTGGTATTCCGCATCTCCATACTGCCATGGATCAAAACGGCTTGGTCCATGCCTGTGTCCGAGGTATCAGTGTTTTTCGTAACAAAACGTAACTAGAGACTAACTTTTAAGGACTAAAACCAGACTTGTGTATCCAACATTAATAAGGGCTGATAAGAACAACCCAACTCCTAGCGTTTCCTCAATAATTTCAGCGCCGCTACGAAACGTGGCGAGAAAATGTACAAAGTTTGTATCATCAGCGTTTTATCCCGATCTAATGGGTGCGAGGCTGCGCCAAAGAACAGTACTGGTACATCAGTCTACACGATTTTGTTGCAAAATCGCTCTTAGTCGTAGTTAATAAGAATCTGCAGTGTTTAGCTCGATGAGCTGTCGTCCGTACATGACTTGACTGCCATATTCAATGGATTCCAGTAAATCTAAGTCCTACTACACGCATGTGTATGAAAATGTAACATTCCGTACATTCCTTGAGACATTGTCTGCGAAAATAACAAACTTTTTAAAAGTTCGCCTCGCAAAAAGTAAAAATGGCGGGCATAATGTTTGGGTTGTTATTTAAAACTTATTAATTATTTATTTAATATATTGGTTTATTTATGTTATGAAGCACTAACAGGATTTCTAGATGTTATCACAATCACTCTAGCAAATAATTTTTACGTCTAATATCGAATGCTTATGTTATACCTTAGTGCTTAGTTCTTATTTGGTTTTTATGTAATTTAAAAAAATTGATCGTCTGCCAACTTCCTTAAGTGCAGTTTTTTTTTCCAAATTTCGTATCGCGCTGTACTAAATATCGTTCAATTGACAGTCAGTATTATGTTTTAAGAAATAAGATTTTTCTCCAGTAGATACTGAGATGGAATATCAAGGACATAGTCTACGAGTGTTTGTGCCTTGAATCGGTAACTAGTTTTAAACAAGGATAAGTCGCCGTTAAGTAAAAGTAGTTCTTGAACTGTTAGCTAGTGTGAGCTTCTGAGCTAGAAAACACTTTGAACGCTATAACTTCCTTAATACGTAGGAATTTGGTAGAATGTCGTGCAAACGTTTCGAAAAATAGTTCGCCTTTTTTCTGGTTTTCTCATTATATTTTACGAGTTACCATCCTCTATTTAATAATAATAATAAATATACAACAACATCACATACATTGATCTGACTCCGTGGTAAGTAGCTTAAGCACTTGTGTTACAGATATCAGAATCAACAGTGGTATTACAAATAAACTATAATAAATACATATAACACCCAGACAAGTACAAACAGACAATATGTTCATGCACACAAATGTTTGTACAGTGCGGGGATCGAACCCACGACCTCTTGGTTAATAGTCAACTACTTGACCACCGCCCCAAATTGATCGAACTTAACGTGTGGATTAATCATAGAAATATGCTGTCAAACTTTTTGAGATAAGGCTTGCGCACTGACAGCAAATGATAGCGTATCAATCAATGATCACGGCTAAATCGCTTACAGTCGCCACTCACGGGACAATAACCCACAGGTGTGCCATGAGCCTTATACCTTAATGTAAAGTACAGAATTAAGGAATCGTGTTTTTTGATTGGGCAATACGGGAGATGTACACGAAAGTTGTATAAATAAAAATAATTAATTAATATAAAAATAAATAATTAACAACAATCACACCAATTCTCTAGTCCCAAATTAAGCTACGAGGCTTGTGTTATGGGTACTAGACAACGGACAAACATACTTAAATACTTTTTTTTGTAAATAAATACATATTATACATAGAAAATACCCAGACCAGTACAAACACACATGTTTATGCACACTTATGCTTGTACCGTGCGGGGATCGAACCCGCGACCCTTGGTTTTAGAAGTCCGACCTGTGGACCACTGCACCAAGCGGTCGCATGTTAGTTATTATCTAATACCTATAATCCATGACTTTTGACACTCGAGGATTAAACCTGAGTTTACTGTTCGTTAATCTACACTAATATTATAAAGCTGAAGAGTTTGTTTGTTTGTTTGTTTGTTTGTTTGAACGCGCTAATCTCAGGAACTGCTGGTTCGAAATGAAAAATTCTTTTTGTGTTGAATAGACCATTTATCGAGGAAGGCTATAGGCTATATAACATCACGCTGCAACTATTAGGAGCGAAGAAATCATGGGAAATGTGAAAAAAACGGGGAAAATTATTCATCCTTGAGGGCTTCCGTTGCGTACGCTGCGAAAACGGTTCAAGATACCAAAAATATTTGTATGAACGAATTATTTATCTTAAAATGATCTAAAAAAATGTCTGCGACAGTATATGTCTATCTTTCAAGATCAAGTCACTAGAACCGTTTTTGTGGTTACAAATTTGGCCAAAATTAATGCATTATTTGTTAAGAGTTGTATCAACGTAATAATATTAATCTTTATCCAAATAAATGAGTTGTTGATTAAGAGTATTTAATTCTGAACAAAATTGTCTTTGACATCATTTAATTTCAATAAATATCTTAGAAGAAATTACAATTTTAAAATAACACCATTATAAAATTCACCTGCGCTGCATGATGTGCAGAACATGACGCTGTAAGGAAGAGAGGCGTTACTTGCGAGCGACGCGGAGAGGGGGGTGTAGCTCTACGAGTTACCATGATGAACCAAAATGAGATTTAATTAATGACCAGTTGCGTCATATCTTCACGTCGACCCTGCCGCAGTGCTTAATAATTATTTTATTTTATTTTATTTTATTTTACATTTTTGGAAGACTTACAGCTAGAAAGATACTTAATAATAGTTTATATAAAAAGAAGGCCATTTATATGTCTCCACTGATAGAACTTAGAGTACATAAGGAGAAAGAGAAATTAAATTTATAAAGCTTACTCACAAAAGTATAGGCAAGTTCATTGTTCAAAAAAATCGTCACACATGCGCTTCTTAACCTGACTTACACTAGTATGGAACAAATCAAAGTCATAAGTGCACTGACATTCGTTAAAAAGATTTGCTGCTCTAAGTAAATAAGAGTTCCGCCTGTAATTTGTTTTAACTGTAGGGACGTGCAAAAGGTTGGGATTCCTCAAAAGTTTCCTTGGTGTGCAGATGCACAGTTTGCTCAAGAGCTCAGGACAGTCTATTTGACCGCTAGCAATCTTGAGGATGTAAGACAAATCCGCTATCTCTCTGCGCTTGTATAAAGGGAGAATATGATGTCTCCTGCAACGAGACAAGTAGTCCATGTCATATTTGCCTGTTCTATATTGGATGAATCTGAGAAACCGTTTTTGAATGCTTTCTAATCTCGATATATAAACGTTATAGTTAGGGTTCCAGACTTGTGATGCATATTCGAGGTGACTGCGTACGAATGCACAGTAAAGAATTTTAAAAGTTTTTATATTACTAAACTCCGCAGAAAGCCGCAGGACAAAGCCTAGTGCCTTGGATGCCTTTTTGATTATCGAGTCAATATGTTCATCGAATAACAGCTTACTGTCGAAGGTGATCCCAAGATCTCTTATGCTTGTCACTCTTGTGATAGTAATGCCTTTTAAAAGGTAATTAAAATGTATTGGAACCAATTTTCTGGTGAAAGAACAAATCTGGCACTTAGATACATTAAGATCCAACATGTTCAGCATACAATACTCCTGAAACCTGTTTAAGTCTTCTTGTAAGTTAGCTGCATCTTCTATTTGGTTGATGGGATAAAGAATTTTCATGTCGTCTGCATAAAGAAGGATTTTAGAATTAACGAAACAGGCTGATATGTCGTTAATGAAAATGATGAACAGGAGAGGGCCAAGCAGAGAACCTTGCGGCACTCCTGACGGGATTGGGACCATAGATGACGTGTAACCATTGAGAACAACTGCCTGACATCTATCTCGCACGTATGCCGAGAACCACCTGAACAGGTCACCGTGAACGCCCACTAATTTAAGCTTTTCAAGCAGTAGTTTATGATTGATTCGATCGAAGGCTTTACTGTAGTCGGTGTACACAACATCTACCTGCGAGGGTCTTGCGATGTGTTCCGATATGAAGTCGCTACACAAAATGAGGTTTGAGGTTGTTGATTTTCCCTTTAGAAAACCGTGTTGGGCATCGTCAAAGGTATGCTTTAATGAAGTGTAGAGTTGACTATAAACTATTTTCTCTAATATTTTGGAGAAGATACACAGTTTGGAGATAGGACGGTAATTTTCTATAACATTCTTAGGACCTTTCTTATGTATAGGACTAATAAAAGCTTGTTTCCAAATAACCGGTAGCTCCCCAAGGATTAGCGAGCGCCTAAATAAAAGAGTAAGAGGGACAACAAGACTTTTTGCACACTGCCTTATAAATGTAGGCGGTATAAGATCAGGACCGGCTGATTTATTAACATCAAGACCCTTCAACAATGCCAACACGTATGATTCCTGCACCTCAATTGAACTTATGTCTACCATTGAATGAAGGGTGCTAGTATCACTGTTGGGTTGCGGACTCACAGTGCTGGGTTGAAAAGTAGAATAAAAATATTCACTGAACAACTGGCACACCTCCTGTGGCGAAGAAGAAGATCGTTGACCGTATGACATAACTGATGGGAGATTGTAAGACTGCTTTTTACTTTTAACAAATGACCAAAAGGCCTTCGGATCCTTAGTAATACATTTTTCAATATTTACTATGTACTCCTTATACAACTGACTCTCTAATTCACGAGCGCGCTTCCGCAACAGGCAAAAAGAGTATAAGCCGGTTGTTTAACCAATGCGTCCTACCACTCTTAACCTACGGAGCCGAAACGTGGAACATGACAGTCAAGCTGGCTCACCGACTACACGTCACTCAGCGTGCAATGGAAAGGTCTATGTTGGGGATCTCATTAAGGGATAAGATCCGGAACGTGGTCATACGACATAAGACTAAGGTAACTGATGTTGTCCAAAAATGTAGCAAGCTAAAGTGGCAGTGGGCTGGCCATGTCTGTCGCAGAACCGACGAGAGGTGGAGCAGGAAGGTTCTTGAATGGAGACCACTCTTAGGTAAACGTAGTGTGGGACGCCCCCCGGCTAGATGGACAGACGACCTGAAGAAGGCAGCTGGTAGTGACTGGATGCAAAGAGCGGGAGATCGTGCGCTGTGGCGGTCCTTGGGAAGGCCTATGTCCAGCAGTGGACTGTAACAGGCTGATACGATGAATGACTAGGTGACCACGTATAATAATCTGGGACGAATGTTCCATGCTCCATAGAGCTCATGTAGAGGGTCTAAATAGGACTCTTAGAGATATAAGAAGCTGTGATAATATCATCATCATAAAATTACTGTTATGTTTGCGGGGGACTTTCAACAAACTGTACCAGTAATAGAATGGGGAACAAGGTCAGACATTGTAAAGTCTTGCCTAAAAAAAAACCCAATATGGAAGTTTGTGAACATCTTAAAATTAACTACAAATATGAGAGCACATTTATGGGGAGGTAGAAATAGTCCTCCTGGTCGATTTCGACCACGGCGGCCAATCTCTACAGAGATCAGCCAAGTACGCAGGAGATATTATAGTGCACAAGTGTGAGCACAATACACAAGTGCACTCTCAAACTGCACTGTTCCATTACTCTCAAAGTTCGGTGAGACGGCAATCCGACATGACCGGAAAAAGATCAGGCGCATGACCAACGGCTTAACGTGCGAACCGAGGCACGGGGGTGTAACACCACCAACTTCTCGACTCCGAGCTGTTTTTGAGAGATTCATGACAGAAAATCTCGGAAACAATTTTGGCTCGACCTGGGATTCGAACCCAGGACCTCTTGGATGTTAGGCAGAAACTTTGCCACTACACCAACGAGGCAGTGGTATGGAGGTAGTATAACTTTTCCTTCAAAGTTACTTTTAATAGGAGACCCGAAAGTACCTCACTTTGAAAATAAAATTGCAATTGAACGAGATTAACAGAGAGTAACATTGAGGACTTTATATCGAAAGTTCACCCTGAAATAAGCGAAATAGAAAAAAAAGATCATCAATGGGCAATATTGGGAGTGAGAAACTGTAGCGTAGACGAAATTAATAAAATAATTATTTGAACACAAATGGCCTTCCCCCATATTCCCTCAAGTTAAAAATAGGTGCCCCAATAATTTTACTTAGTAATCTTAAACCACCGGGACCCGACTTCAAATCTAACTTCTTCGCAATATGTAACGTGATTGTTGCAATAGTTTAGACTGGTTTAGCAGTTGGTCAAACAGTGCTTATACCTCGCACTTCAATGATTCCAAATTATTTACCTTTTAATTTTAAAAGAATTCTATTCCCTTTATGCTATCTTTCACCGTTACAATTAATTAACGTCAAGACTACTTTATGTCGCGTCGTCAAGATCGCAACAAACGCGTTGCGGACAAAACTAATATGTTCTTCTGACACAAGAAAATAAAACTAGAAAAATAATTAATAGTAATAATAGTCCTCCTGGCCGATTTCGACCACGGCGGCCAATCTCAACAGAGATCAGCCAACTACGCAGAAGATATTATAGTGCACAAGTGTAAGCACAATACACAGGTGCATTCACTGTTCCATCACTCACAAAGTTCGGTGAGACGGCAATCCGACATGACCGGAGAGAGATCAGGCGCAGGACCAACGGCTTAACGTGCTTTCCGAGGCACGGTGGTGTAACACCGCCAACTTCCCGACTCCGAGCTGTTTTTGAGAAATTCATGACAGAAAATCTCAGAAACAATTTTGGCTTTACCCGGGATTCGAACCTAGGACCTCTCGGATGTAAGGCAGAAACATTGCCACTACACCAACGAGGCAGTCGAAAGAAAAATAATTAACGCAGAAGTACTTTAAGCTAATTATGTGTATAGACGATAACTTTCGAAGATAAAGAAGCAGGAGAGGCAGGGCAACAGCTGTTAGATATAAAGATACTTACTGGTCGATATAATTGTATTATTTCACAAACAATATATTTCACTTAAGTAACACAACCAGATCCAACCGCTATTTTTACCAACGTCATAGAAAAACCATATCTAACTCCAAATACAAAATATATAAAAATAAAATTAAAAGTATCATAAACAATAAAAAAGAGGTCTGTCGCCAACAATGTGATTTAAAAAACTTAAAAAATGAATTGTCTAAAATAATAACAAAAAAATAAATTTGCAACAATAAAATGATGCCCAAAATAAATATTCCACGCGGACGAAGTCGCGGGCACAGCTAGTTGTAGCATAAGGTTACAAGAACCTTGCCCTATATATTTTTTACTGTTTAGTTATACGAATTTTTGACCTTGAATCTGACCCAATCTTTCTAAGTACCCTATATTTCTTTCTTGACACATCCTCGCCTTCTAATGACGAGGGTCTTGGTCATTATGACAAATGTTCTGTACTAAATCATATTCTATTTCATTTTAAATCTTTTCTGGAAAATCGGCATTAATTTATATTTCAAGTAGCTGAGCAGATTAGTTCTCATAAGAATAACGAGAAAAAATGGGCTAAAGGAATCTTAGTTGATTTTGCTCAGATTAATAATTGCGCGCCAGCTGCTTCTGTTATTCTATTTCTAGAGAGCTTTATGAGCACCGCTCGTCTCTCTCTGACAGGGCCTAAATTAATTGGTCTGAGTAAGACGAGAAATGAATTAGAGAATACGACGCCTAAAAAAAGTGGAGCAATTTGTATTCGGCCGACAAGAGGTCGTTGCCGACATAACGCGACAGGCGTTTACAGAGCCCGCAACTTACACGAATTCAATCTCAAAAATGTTATTGTTATTGTGTATGTGGCACACTGAGATCTTGTTATTTTCGATTGACATATCTATTTTGGAAGATCATTTATTAAACTCCTAATAATAAACTCCTAATAGAACCTCGTAGGGACTTGCTTGTTATTTGTGACAGAAGTCTAATTGGTACAGCAAGAATCAATGTTTAATCATAAAATTACCTTTAAAATACTTATCATGTAGAAGGTACATATTGTACTTAAGTTTTAAAAACATTTTCATTGAATTGGTAGATGGACTCCGTGGTGTAGTGGAGTAAGCACCGGTTTCACGGTGCCGTTATCTCTGTGGTCCCGGGTTCGATCACCGGACTAGACAATGTATTAGAAAACTAATTTGCTTTGTTGTCATGGATCTGGGCGTTTGTGGTGGGTATTTTCAACCTTATCTTGTTTCTTTGAGATCAGAGCAATGCACGTAAATTAACACTCAAAATAAAATATTTTTGAATGAAAATACCTGTTTTCAGTCACTCAAAACTTTCTTTTGAAATAAAGAAAACGTTCAAAGAAGCATTTTTTTCTTAAACTTTTGTTGATTCTTAAAAGACATGATAGCTAAACTCACAAACCTCTAGGACTAAAAGACACCTAGATAATTATAGTTTTCAGATCTTCATCTTTTACTCGTAGAAATCTTTTCTCTCGGTGTGTACAAAACTGAATTAGATACAGACGCCTTTCCACTTTGTCTTTGATTACACGACGCTATAGCAAACTCCCCATTGCCACGTTTTTACCTCTGAGAGTTTGGTTAGGGTTGGCACAGATGCTTTTGTCAACTGTTGAAAATGTATTTGTCAGTTCTTTTTTTTATCTTGAAAGAGGTTTTTTTCCAGAGGTATAAGTGAACTGACTACAAAATATGCCATTTGGTTTTAGATATTACTATTGTAGCTACCGTCGAAGTCTCCGCAAAAACATGAGCGTCGCTATCGGAAGAAACAAGAAAAATCTTCAACCTCACAGAAACAGGTGTTAGTTCTGAGAAGAACTGTTTTCGACTCTCCACACATAGCTTTTAATAGAGTTGTCTAAACGTTCAATCTCAAGAAATTAGACCATGACTTTATATAGGATATCAACACGCAAACAGTTCTTTTCAGAACTAACTCCTCGACTTGATTGACGATCTTCTTGTTTCTTGCGATATTGACGCTTATGTTTAAATTAGACAGCTCCTCCATCTCTCACTTATTTTTACGAGAGATATCACAAAGTACGTAAAGACTTTTTAGCTAATTAATCTTACGTCCTTATTAACAATATACTTTAATTAAATGTTATGTTTAATAATTTAATTTAACTTAACTTTGATTTCAAATTTTACTAACTAAGTTGCTGTGCCCTAGCCGGGCGTCACTGTACTAGTTTACTCATAAGCCTGCAACACCTTACTGTAACGTGTGACTTGCAATAAATAAAATGATTATGTCTATTATAAATATTAATCAATAGTTAGCTACCCATTGTAAATCCTTAGCCCTATCGCGACTAGTTCGGCAATATTAAGTACCTACGAGTTCCAGTTATGTTCCAGATAAGGTAATAAGTGAGATCTTTAAAACAATTCATTTGTTTCCATTTTCAGCACTTGGCAACCCTATCATCGTTTTGGTCATACAGGAAACAGGTAGTGAAAAAAATTGTTACTGTCAAATCTTTTTCTTAGAGATTGTACCGAGAATGTTGTTTTGTTTTCACGATTATGTTGGAAGAACGTATAAATAATATCTGGGTCAGTCTAGCTTCGTGTCGGCATGGGGAAAATTATATTGTGTCTATATATTGCTATCTCCCTGCAAAGGTTTCACTGGAAAGAGGATTTTAGCGGAAAGAGGATTTTGGAAATTTACAAAAGTACATTAGTAAAATATGGTGATACATAAGTCTTCTTATATATTAACCATATTTTACTACTGTACATAAGTCTACTTATGTATAACCATATTTTACTAATGTACTTTTGTAAATTTCAAAAATCTCTTTCTGCTTAAAGTATTATCTTCCAGTCAAACCTTTGCGGGAAGATGGCAAGCATTAGTAAAATATGGTGATACATAAGTCAACTTATGTATCACGGGTGATACAAGGGTGATATATAAGTCTACTTATGTAATATTTTACTAATGCTTCACCGAGCAAACGTTTTATCCTTTCAGCCAAGAGATTCCTCGACTACATCGTCACGTACCATCAGGTGAGGTTATGGCTAGATGACTGGTAGCTCCTTATAAAAATATTTAAAAAAAAGACTTTGTTTGTCAACAGTATTTTATCCACTTAAAAGTCAGAATGTAAATCAAGCGATTCTTCTTTGCTCTTGCTAAAGCATTTGTGACCTAATTTGAAAGTAATCTGGTTACCAAGTGACGTTGGCACGGTTTCCGCATTTCAGTCATTACAGTACTGATTTAAGGAGATTCTGTTTTATATATAACTAATACTTGCCTGACTGTAGAAAAAAACTTGACATTTTCAAAAGGTAGAAAAACGTACTAGGATAGGGATGTTAAGATGTCATGATAAAGTTTATCGATAAACCTTGGCCGATATCGATGGATAGGATATACGTAGCTTTGCGTGTTACCTTTTCTCTCTATATGTG
Organism: Pyrausta despicata; assembly: GCA_963921415.1. NCBI lineage: Eukaryota > Metazoa > Arthropoda > Insecta > Lepidoptera > Crambidae > Pyrausta > Pyrausta despicata. The sequence continues at coordinate 4,553,812 of OY992867.1, read as the reverse complement.
CTTGTATGTTCTCTGCTTGGACCTGTGGGTAAATGGTAGAGAATGCCTCCGGCATTAAGTCCACCACTGTACGCAAGATTGTGCAGAAGTTTTAAATAAATAAATAGGTGTAATATTTTAATTGGCTATAAAGTTTTGAAATAAGCATTTTTTATAACGTTAAAAGGCAAATTGGCAGTTGTTTTTTGTCTTGTCAATTACCGCGTGTATCTCGTTTAATGACTGTTGTTTGTTTCTGGTTTCAATTGAACGATCGAAATGGCTCGTAAGGTGTAAAGTTTGAATCGCTTTTCAATTTGGAGGTGGCAACATTGGGAATTGAGACGTCTTTGCCATTTTAATGTGTAATTTTATAAGTCAACTAGCTGACCCGGCGAACTTCGTACCGCCTTAGCGTTGCAATGATTGAACAATGTCATCGAATGACATTGACATTAGTTACGCGCGTTTTTTAAAATATGCAAAATTAAATGTATATTACGTGGTCACGAGCTGTATCGCGCTTAGACTAGAATAAAAGTAATTAGTAATAGGTATATTGACGACATAATGCACATCACTAAGTATTTCTTAACCCTTTGACGACCGATTTCCTGTAAAGTCCTTAAAGATCGTTTGATAGCAGGAGCAAAGCATGCCTTATCACTCTACAATCACTTTAAAGCTTGAACACTGGTAAAAATCCTTTGATATTAAAAATTTTGTTTCTTCTTTATTATACACCTTGTACCTAATATTTTTTTCAGCGGTTTCATAATTTTGTCAATTTTATATGAACTCAAATCCTCCTCTAACCTTCTAGAACAGTAGTATTGTTACAGCAGTAACAATATGTACATTATAATGTACGCAGGGTACATTATAATGTACATAATATTGTTACTGCGTACATGAATGTATTGTAAGTTGGGCTTCCGGCTCACCATAAAATGGTTTGAGAAGAACTGAACGCCCAGTATACATTCTAATGTACAAAATAATTTATTTGCTGCATAATTGCATTGCATTCGAACAATTTTTTCTATAAAAATGAAACCAAGATTTTTTCTAGTATTTTTTTCGTTGATCTTTATGATAATGATCGCATTAAATCGCCTACTGTACATTAAAATGAGCATAATACACCGATACTAAGGATATCGCAAAATATATTTTGTTCGTTGTTAGTTCGTTAAGGTGACGATTTATTTATTTTTGCTTCGGCCTTACGAGACTAAGATAAAATAGAAAAAATCCTTCAACATTTCAAAACATTTAGTAAACTACTTAGTACGCAATACACATATTCAACCTAGCATTTCAAAATATAGTAGGTACAAATATTGGTATTATATTTAATTTCTAGTATTTTTATGTAACAAATATAATATATTTTCCCGGAAGAGATTTGCCTGGATTCAATTTTTATAAATAATGCTAGTAACACGCTAAATTCCTTTCAGTACGTCTGAAATGAGAATGATAATGTACCGTACTCTCTTAGTGAGGAGGTAACTTAGATTTATAAAAGAAATAATTATTACCAGGTTAACTTATTTAAAACAATTAACAGAAATTAACTAATCTAAATAAACAGGGAATAGGTTCATAATTGGCAACCGAACGATACGCGTCTTCAATTAATCAACACCACTGTCCTGGTTCACTGACGTCCAGTCGCACCGCGATGACTCAGCACTCTTGGCGGAGGCAGTAGCAGCAGGGGAGTGAATTCGGCTGTATAGAAAAAGCTAGGCTTCAGCAGTGACGAGTAATCCCAACCGGAAACAGGGACTCCGATATCGGGGCAACACTGAAGTTAATTAATTGGTCGAAGTATGAAAACTAACATGTTGGACTTCTAAAACCAAGGGTTGCGGGTACGATCCCCGCACAGTACAAGCATAAGTGTGCATGAACATGTGTGTTTGTACTGGTTTGGGTGTTTTCTATTTATAATATGTATTTATTTACAAAAAAAAAGTATTTAAGTATGTTTATCCGTTGTCTAGTACCCATAACACAAGCCTCGTAGCTTACTTTGGGACTAGAGAATTGGTGTGATTGTTGTGAAATATTTATTTATTTATTTATCAAACAATCGTTGATTTAAGAAATTCGTAGATTGCCGTGAGTTGGCAGTTTTTAGTGACCGCAGTACGTCCTCGCATTCGGATAGCTCCGCTCGGACTTCGCGATGTGTGTTCTGAAGGCGACGTCACAGATTCGGCCGAACCAGTTTCAACGCAGTGTTCACTCATATTCGCGCGCGAAGATAAATTGAAACTAGCAATTGCGCCCGAATTTGCGAGTTAGTGATTTCGTAATTATAAGATTAAGTTCTAAATTTAGGTTGTATATAAAGAAAATTAATTTTAGTTACTTATAGTTGTAGTTTATTATATTTAATTTAATGCTATATTTAAGTTTATGTTAGTAATTTTAGCTATAATTTCTTATTTAATAAGAATGTGACGAACCGTTACAATAAGATCCCAACCCTTTTCTGCGGAGTTTTACCTAATACTCGTATGAGATGATGTAGACTAGATTATGAATTTAACTTGATCTATGAATTATAACCTACCTACGCAGTCCAGATGAACTCAGACCACATTGTTTGAATTCGAGATGGGAATATATACTTCCTGAGTCCAGACGTATGGCGCTACTCTGTAAGCCGATCTCCATAAAAGCCTTATGTAAAAAGTAAGCTGAACCTGACCTATAATGCCAGGTCAGTTAAATCAGTAAAGTATATGAATAGATCGCGCATGACCGAGTAGGAAATATTTTACATTAGATACCTCAATGATAGTGCAGTTGAAGCCATGTCTATGAAGTGATTTCTTCCTTCTTAACCTATAGAACGTTTATCACTTCGCCTAAGATACGGATTGAAAAAACTTTCAACCTAAACGTTTTACTGCTAAGTACTGGTGGCGGTCAGCGCCGCGTGTGGCCGCGTGAACACTTTCTAACGAAAATCGTTTGCATTCACTTCGATACACGTGGAGCAATTAGCAAGCGGGATTGCGCGCGATGTGCAAATTATTTTATTTTATTTTATTGAAGTGAAAACTTCTTTAGCGGCGTTGAGCACTTTTGTGGCATGGGTAGAAACTGTGAAACTCGCGTCAGGTCACGTGATGCTGATCGAAAAACCGTAAGACGGTTGTTAAGTTTTCACTTCTGCCGGCACTCCCGGAGTGCAACCCGTGTTTTTTATAACAAGATTCACAGCTCTAATACAGAATGAATGTTTCAACTTAATAACTAAACTTACAGCCAATAACGAAGCTACATTTTAATTTACAATTTTTATATTCTACGACACTCATATTAACAGATAAATAAGTGGGTTTATCTCTGATTTTCGCCATAAAGGTGTTCACGCGACGCAGACCGCGATGTACAAAGCCTCATATATTTCAAATATGAGGTAGTACGAGCCAACACGTGGGCACATTGGTAATTACTGTGTTGGAGGTGTTTTAATAAAAGTGACTACCTAACTTTGGTATACTTGTTGTTAGATGTTATCAAGCTGGTTAAGGTTAGTGGCCATTATCTAGCTTTTTTTTTTGTAACGTCAGGAAATGCCGATTACGCACCGTACCCCTCCGTCGGGGACCGGAGGGGCGTGTGTGGGACTCCCCCGGATTCGGGCATACCCACTAAAACCTGACGAAGCCCGCTGCGTGTGGTTGTGACAGCAGGGGCCGCGGTGTCTCAACAGTCCCGCGACCCTTGCCAGCAGCAACGTCCGCCCTCTAAGCAGGAGGGCGGATCTCCACGGAGTGGGGTGAGGAGATCTCATCCCACTCCAGACGGCCTACTGGCGCCATTTCTCAGGAGGGTCCCTGGTGATTGGACAGAGGTATCCCCACACCGTCTGTCCGAGGCCCTCCCGACGAGGCGTCGCTCGTTCTGGCTCCGTGGCCCGAGCGCAGGCCCCGCGGGCGTCGAAGGCGGAGGGAGGCCGGGTCTCTTTCCCGATCTCGTTCGGCGGCCTCTTTCTGCGACATCACCATTTCGCAGAACAGGGCCACCGCCTCCCACGACCCCTCGCCTCAAACCATCTTTGAAATGATGGTCGGCAAGCTGAGGTCTCCGCCTCCAAGAGCCGCAGTCATGTCAGCCCGCGGCTCCGCCCATGCTGGACAGTCCACCATTGTGTGCTGCGCCGTGTCTTCGGTGCAGTCACAATGGTGGCATCTCTGGGTTGGCTCCTTTCCAGCGACTATACACAGGTACCTCCCGAAGCATCCATGTCCCGAGAGGATCTGCGTAAGCCGGAAAGTAAGCGACCAATTTTCAATACCAAAATTCTGCCACAAGAACTCTTATGTAGTACATGATTTTAAACTTTCGCGTTGCATATGATATCGCGTATATGATTTTAAACTTTAGTTAGTGTTAACCCTTATGTAGGTTGGTACCTAATTGTCATCCTGTAGGCCAACTTACTTTCCAGTTGAAAACCCCCGAATGAGCTTGAAAAACAGCTTCTGAGCTTCAACGACGGGACGGATTTTCACCAGACATATCTAAGAATCACCGTTATTACAAAATCCTTCGAACAAAAATACCGCACTGAAATCGGTCCAGTCGATCGCGAGCTACGACGCCACAGACAGACACACATAAACAGACTTTCTGGTCAAACTTATAATACACCTCTTTTTTGTCGGTCGCTAAAAATACGACGAGGTCTTTCGGAGTAGGGACGTCTGCGGTTTGGCACATCTGCAGTTCTCCGCTTGCCTCTGAAACAGTTCTGTAACTTTTTCACTTGTTTTAGTTTGGGATATCTATCGTTTTGTGAGTTTCCAGTGAATAATGCTTCACTTTTCATTGGCGGTGAGTTAGTCCGTTATAATTGTAAGATCTAGCGAATTGCAGCATTCAAATGTGGAAGGGTCAGAGCTTTTACAAAATCTGAATACCATTCGTCATTATCCGCCTGCTGTATATTGACTGCCACGTTGGTGTAGTGGCAAAGTTTCTGCCTTACATCCAAGAGGTCAAAAGGGTTCGAATCCCAGGTCGAGCCAAAATTGTTTCTGAGATTTTCTGTCATGAATTTCTCAAAAACAGCTCGGAGTCGGGAAGTTTTTACACCCCCGTGCCTCGGAAAGCCGTTGGTCCTGCGCCTGATCTCTCTCCTGGAATGTCGGATTGCCGTCTCACCGAACTTTGAGAGTAATGGAATAGTGAGTGCACCTGTGTATTGCGCTCACACTTGTGCACTATAATATCTCCCGCGTAGTTGGCTGATCTCTAGGACTATTATTATTTTATTGTCGTTGAGACTCGCGACTGGCAGCGTATCAACCAATCACCGCGGCCAATCGTTGACATTCGCGAGTCGCGGCAGTATGCTACAAGTGTGCCCGGGCCTAATATTATAATCGTCCATCATTTCTTTTTTGCGTTTATTCGTAATATAGATCTAAAATGTAAATACAAAACCTTCCTAGGATTACCTATCATAACATTATTCCAGTGAATACTGAATAACTTTTCCAACCGAATAGTACGAAGGGCTAAACCTAACATATTAACGTTTATCTAGGCCCGAGTTTTATTTGAGCTGGAAAATAATTAAATGTCTGACACTACACATGTTCGGGAATAAGCCTTTAAGCTGCCCCGGAGCTCTGAATCATAGTAGGAAATGTAGTTATTACTTTCAAAGCAATTTTTTATCGCTTTGGTTTTGTATGTTTAATAGTAGGTACTATTTATGCAAGTATGTTTCTACAAGTATTTATTTATTAAACAAACAACGTTTTACAGTGAAATGACAATGGCCTCACAATACTATTTACATAGTTTGTGGGATTACGAGTCTCTAAAATATCAAATCAAATCTTAAATACTAAGTTAAGTTAGCTAGAAAATACTTTTTACAAAGAATAGTTCTTAAAAATGTGAATTTTTGCTTAAGTACATTGTTACACCGGTTAAACCATCATCTTAATTATTTTAGAGAACCTATACAGAAACATAATGATACATCTACTTGCTAATAAAGGAAGTCCAAACAATTGCGAAATAAGGTGTTCCAATTATCGTCTTGATTAAAATAATTTGTCGGAGCACACTTCAACGCAACTAATCAACGCAGAAGGTCAGTATTGCAAACCATTTCAGAATTTAATTATTCCCAATTTGATTATAAATCTCGGAACCCTTGTTACACCAGTACCCAGGACTGATACCTTAATCTATGAGGATCCCCGCATAAAGTTTAGTAACAAGAGAACAAATTAGACGGTTTCGATTCTGAGAATTAAAAAAGAGCTCTATTTGGGTCACCTTTTGGGCACACACGTATAGGTATAGTTTAAGATGAATATAGCTTCCAGTTTGCTTAAATAGGCAAGTGCTATAATCGGAGTCAGGGAGTCGTGTTTCGTAAATTCAGGGGAACGCCTACCTGCCGACATCACCGCGCGTGCCGTATCGATTCGCTGACGCGTGTGTTTGTGTGATCGAAATAATGTTATAATGTTATAATTTATGTTTTATAAGAATATATATGTTAGACTTTAAGGTATTTATGATATGGGCCATAATGTTAAAATTCGTTGCCTGAAATAAAAGTTATTATTATTATTATAAGCAAATAAATGAAAACTAGATTTTAAAATTTAAAAAACTCCAACGTGAGCTAGGAAGTAAGCTGGTGAGCTTTTATGGATTTTGACCAGCTGCAGCTAAGATCCACCGAAATTAAATTATGTTTCAAAACCGCATTGAAATCGGTCCGTCCGTTCTGGAGCTACAATGCCTCAGGCAGACACACAAATATACACACACAAACAGAATAGAGGTCAAACTTATAACGTCCCTCTTTAACGTTGGGAGTTAAAAAACGACGATTTTGACGACCGCTTGGTGCAGTGGTCCACAGGTCGGACTTCTAAAACCAAGGGTCGCGGGTTCGATCCCCGCACAGTACAAGCATAAGTGTGCATGAACATGTGTGTTTGTACTGGTCTGGATGTTTTCTATGTATAAGATGTATTTATTTACAAAAAAAGTATTTAAGTATGTTTATCCGTTGCCTAGTAGGTACCCCATAACACAGGCCTCGTAGCTTAATTTGGGACTAGAGAATTGGTGTGATTCTTGTGAAATATTTATTTATTTATTAAAACAAGGGTGTTTTTTTTTCTGAGTAAATATTTCAATGTTAACACATTCTGCTAGAAACCATTGGTAGCATACAGCAAAACCATATCTCTCTATAACTCTAAAATACGTAACGAAAAGGTCAAGACATTTTCACATCTTCTTTTAAGTTGGGCCAAGTTTTTATTTTCCCCATCCAAGTTTTTTCCTGCTATTGATTGGAGGAGGCCTTCGTATTTTGCGGGGATAGTATTTCGTTCCCAAGTGATTGATGTTGGAAATCTCTTAGGGAGTAAACGACATTTGCGTTGACGTGCTAGTCAGTCTTCCGTATTTTGAGTAAGTGATAGTAATCTACTTTTATTTGAGTGTTACTCAGTTAAATTAAATTTTTAATATTACTTTACTAAGCTACACTTGCGATCGTCTGGGTTTTACGCAGATATTAAATAACGCGATTTCACTGTCGACTGCTTTGAAAATTATAGAAACTGCATTTGCGGCATTTTTCAACTCAGAGATAAACTAACCCAAGCGTGGTGCAAGTAAGGCTTAGAATATTTTGTATTGATCCTAACTGAAGGTCTTCTAATTAAAATGCTCTGGAGAAGGGTCAAAAATGCAAGGGCATTACTGAATGAAAGAAAGAGCTTAAATGTCGAATTTAGTTCATTTTACAGATTTGACCGCGACGTTATCTTACGCGTGGAATTAAATTCCCTTTAAGTATATGTACGCCAAAAAATATATATGGAAACAATGCTCAGGATTTTTTTTTAACTCGACTTCAGCTCCTGCTGGTAAGTTACAACGGCTAGATAGATTTTGACCAGCAAATTATCTTTCGACTTAAAAACCGCAATACAATCGGTCCATCCGTGCGGGCGCTACAATGCTACCGACAAAGAAACAGATAAAAATCAAACTTATGACACCCGTCTTATTGTCGGAGGTTAAAAAAGTAATAGATGTCGATGGTGAAATAATCGTCTGTGCACACTTTACAATTATACCCGTATACAAATAGTCACAAGCATTTATAAATTACAGTTGGTGACACATAGGGTAAAGCCGAGATAGCAACAGTATACAATGCCAAAATGAATTCAACGATTTTGGAGGATAGATGCCCATTTTTCCGGTGAGTCATCTATCCTTAACGCTATTTATATGGGTCAGGCATCTGTCCCCTGTATGGGATGGATGTCACAAAATTTAGAGGTCCGCTAAAGTCCCTATAACTTTGAATATATCGAATACAACGTTTTTTACTTTTCGTAAATTTGTAGACAAAACTACCAAGAATAAATTTGTTGCAAAAATGAATTGTTTTGATTTTTATTATTGACGTTACAGACCGATTTCGAAGTGACTATCTATTCCGGTTTGTCTAGGTAAGCGTGCCTTTTCATCTTCCCTTAATTTTGGTATCGGCAACCTTGTCACGGCGTAACGTGATTATGGCTTTCATATAACAGAAGGCAATTTACGTCAATTTTGACAGTAATTTCAAAAGTGGTATTATTTTTGCAAAATAAATACTGCAGTAGCAACAATAGGTACTCACCTAACGTATAAAAGTATAGGCGACGTTCACTTATTATAACTCAGTTCTTTATTTTGTATTCTATTAATTATAACTCAATTCTTTAATCAAGTTACCAGCCTTAATATATAAAAGTTAAAAAAGGGAATCTAGTTCACCCATAAGTTTTTATAGAATTGTTATAATAACAAAAGCATGTAGGTACCTTCCTACAAATTTCTACAGCATTATGCTTTCGTTTTCATGTCGAATAATTAGACTTTTACCCAACTTGCATTTATTTTTGATCTGCATTGAATTATTTTACTAACTTAGTCTAAACTGCATATTTAAATTTGCGCGGCACAGAAGTAGTAGCCGTTCTTTGCAACCAAAAAGCCGGTTGTCAAAAGATAAATTGTAAATTTTGTTAAACAAAAAACGATGAGGTGTAACCTAAATTGTTTCCCAAATTGTTTACTTTGCGAAATGCCAGAAATTTGTTTGCACGCCATTTTGAATACTGTGTACTGACAAACTTGAATTAGGGTACTGCAGGCTAAACAGGCCCTTTGAATGGCAAAGGTTCAAAAACGACAGAAAGAGGTTTTGTGACACAGAAAAAGGGGTACTTTATCTATACTTAAATTGTAAAGAGGAAGGATTTGATTGTTTGGTGTGAATCTAATAGGCTCCGAAACTACTGGACCGAGAAAAAAACTATTGCCTACATTATCCCTGATGAACAAAGTCTATATTTTGCTTATAATAGAGTACCAGAATTTCTGAAATCGAGGAGATCATTTTGTCTATGTCCATTGTTCCGCTGACATCCTCTTTCCAAGTCCTTAACCTCAGGTAAGTACTTGAAGCATCAGAAAAACAACATTTATGTGCATTGATTTTGTAAATCCTGGTTGATCACTGTGGTTGAGTGCATAGTCATTGATTTCTCCGCTTCCTTCTCCAACACGGATGCCGAAATAGGCATCTTTCTCTAAATTCTTCACTTTTTGACAGCATTCACTGTGTTTCCTCCTTTTGATTCTCCATCACAGTCGTCAAAGACAAAAAGGCGTCTTCCCCATTTTTATCACTTTTTGTACAGCACTAATTGATTTTCCTATAGCTAACTCTAAAAATTTGGATAGGTACTTTCGCAATTTTATTGTAGAAATAAAATGAAAAACCGTTACGAAAGTAATTACGTGTGAACTAGACAAGATAAAATCAGAGGGAGCATGACCATGACCGTATATAGAGGTTTCTTTTTTAGATAATGTTAGCTCTAAAGGTATGACGAAGATAGTAAATAATGTTATTGTCTTAGGTTGACACGTGAAGTATAATACTACCCTACAAAAGGTCAGTTGTCATATGAACTCAGCGAGGGCAAATCACATTTCCATATTACATTTTGCAAACGAAGCGTCCGGTCATTTCATCAATCGACTATGCAATTAAACTTTGTCTAGGGGCCCTGGACGATCGCGCACGATCTCATCGGCCTAAAGTATGGAACAGCTATACTCAACCTGCGGGCCTTTTTGTTTGGCCGACTCGAATGAAGTTCCTATGCTCCGTTCACGCGGAGTTGTTCGATGAATTTATGGTTTTTAATAACGACACCAATCTAGGAGTCGTGTTTAAAGAAAAAAGGGAGAACAAAGAATATGTACAATTTTGGAGCACTGTTCCCCAAAAATATAAAAATGTACAAATCATCAGCTTACATATACGTCCCACTGCTGGGCACAGGCCTCACCTGTACACAATGTACAAAGATGTGCTCAAATCTTACTAACATTCTTTAGGTCTATATATGTGTGCGAATCTTCTTTACATACAGAAATAAACTCACAGATTCTCATCTGGATGATGTTATAAGAGCAGTGTGTAGCAAGAAGCCAGATTTTGATGAAATTGTGAAAAAGTGTGCACAGTATAAATTATCGCATTAAAATAATAATTTCATAAGTTTTTTTAAATCTTTTTCTCATCAATAAAGTATAACACATTTATACCTTCGATTCACGTTTTATTTAGAACCTTATAATTATCGCTTGCGGACAGGGATCCCATGACTAAAACATTTTTGGCCCTAGTAAAAATTTTTTTGAGTATGGCTGGTATGGAAGATTACTAAAGCCGACAGCTCAGTAGTTCAGACCTTGATCCTGCCAATGCGATGAAATTCTGATTCAGTGGACATGAAACCCAAACCGCTCAACGCCTTTCGTTTGTTGCTGTGCTTGGCAAAGGACGAGGTGAACAGCCAGCTTAAGAACATTATACAATATATGCATTTAGTTATACTTCAGATTCTAAGCACATAGCATATTTGACATGCCTTAAGAATCAGGTTTCTGAAACATGATTTCCCGCGCATTTTTGATGCCTTAGATGCTGTTCATTTCGATCCTTATTTATACATGCTGTCCAAGTATTTGAAAATCCGTCGTCTCAAATCGATACAGCCACATAATCTCTTTAGATACAACATGCCTACTCATGGATCAGAGATACATGAACGCGACTCACTGAATGGCTATCTTTATCGGCAACTCAATAGACCCTTGGAGCTTTTAAAAGATATCTTTGACGAGCATCCTGTGCCAATTTACTATTGAACGTATTAAAGAAGCCATGCTACGGAACAAAGTCTCCAATGTTTTTGAGAGAGATCTGTCTCATTGTCTACCGGACAAAGAGATGCCGTGACTGAAGACTGAGAAAGGTAGCATCATTTCGACACCTGAATTACTGAAGGAGATTAAGAGTGACTACGGACAGTATTTAGAGTTGCGTACTCCACGTCAACACCTGTTGAAAGCGAGGCTAAAGACCCTAGAAGACCAGGCCAGGCTAATCCGACCTAAACCAAAGATAGCCGATACCAGTCTATACAAGATTAGAATGCCCCTAAAGCACTTAAAACAAGGCGGCGGTCGATGTTAATAAAGTTTTCGTTCAAATTGAAATGGCTTTTTGTGGCCGATCTAGACATATTGTCGGCCAGAATTTCATTTCGTCGCACAATCGAACAGATGTGACTGGTGCGATTCGAGACGAAATAACGAAGAGTGACTTTTTAGAATTCGTAATAGGAATTTTGAAATTACGCTTCGACGAATGCCGAATATATTAAGGCTATGAAATTCTGAATCCGGCGTGCACGGCACGTTTTTTGGAGTGTCAAAAATATTGAAAACGCTAGTGTTTTTGGATGGCGGATTAGAGAGCTCACATAAAAGAGATATTTGTTAGTATGTTGGTGACTACTTGCAACAGTATAGGCACATATTTAAATTACGAACAGGTTACAGTTGTAGATAATCGCCAATGTCACTGACAATGGTTCATTAGCTTAGCTAGTTACATTCGCAAGAAGATGCAAAAGGAAGACGTTACGTAGTCTCTTGATAGACATTATCTTTGGTAGACATCAACCGAACAACTTATACAGAAAACTTGGTATCTTCTTAATCTTTGATTTGATTGTAAGATAAAAAACTGGCCTAACCCTATCCTACCTACGAAAACCTAACTATCCTATCTACGCTGCCTTGACTGTCTCGTTGGTGTAGTGGCAAAGTTTCTGCCTTACATCCGAGAGGTCCTGGGTTCGAATCCCAGGTTGAGCCAAAGAGTTTCTGAGATTTTCTGTCATGAATTTCTCAAAAACAGCTTGGAGTCGGGAAGTTTTAGCGGTATTACACCCCGGTGCCTCGGAAAGCGCGTTAAGCCGTTGGTCCTGCGCCTGATCTCTCTCCGGTCATGTCGGATTGCCGTCTCACCGAACTTTGAGAGTGATGGAACAGTGAGTGCACCTGTGTATTGCGCTCACACTTGTGCACTATAATTTATATCTCCTGCGTAGTTGGCTGATCTCTGTTGAGATTTTCCGCCGTGGTCGAAATCAGCCAGGAGGACTATTATTATCCTATCTACGCTAAATAAAATATTCAGCTTTAAACCATCGACCATCATCAACCATTAACAACAAAGTGAAACTTATAGCATCGTAGGTAATTACTTTTTTAGCGATATCCAGCTTTACAAAAAGTGCGTTCTAAAATACTTATTTGAACGAAAAATACCTTCACAGTTTATACTGAAGGCAAGTTTTGATCTAGTGAAGCGGAACTTTCCGGGTTCAATGTTTGTTTTGGTGAAACTAACTTCGTTATATTTGTTTGGGGCGGGATAGTGCAAACCTTATAGGATAAAATAATAAAACGTTTGTTTTACGGTTTGTTTAAAAGTAATAAAAAGTGTGATGTGACAGATTGGCAGCTAGCTAGCCTTGATAAAAGAAACTTTAATCGGGTTTTACCTTTTTTTAGATATAACGTATGTATATCGTTTATCACTCCATCGAACATTACTTTCTGTACATCTACTGCAAAATTTCATTACAAAATTGACTTTGAATAGTTATAGATTTGTGTGTTAGGTATTTTAATTCCATGTTTAAATGGTTTGAACGAATAAATGATTATGATTAATAGGTAGGTACAGTTTGTCTGCAAGTTAGTAAACAAATGCTAAAATTTTTTTCAACAACTCCTAATTGTGTACTGTCGTCGTGTATACAAAATTTTAATTTAGACAATACACAATCACTGACACTGGGAAGTGAGCAAAACTAAGCTTGCAAGATTTGCTACACACTGGAACAGTTTTGAAACCAAATAAAAGCTTAAAAATCATCATTCACTTTACAACACTGGCCGACAAATTTCCTTTGCAACTTACAAAATGTCTACTTCCCCATAAATATTAATTCTGAAAACGTGTGTTGTCTAAAGCGAACCGAGCAATCGGTACACATTATGTTATTTATTGCTCGATAAATATTCCTAGGAGTAATAAATTCAACCAAGAGTCCCGTATACCAAAGGCATAAGACACATAATGGCTTGACGGAGAGGCCATTTTGTATATATGAGCTGCTGTATTTTATGCTAGTCATGCAAAAGTGGGAAGAATTGATTTATCTAGATCAGAACATGTGCAGAAATATACTTTGTAGTCTAATATGTGAATTGGCAAGCTTACAAGTAGATACCAATTGTGGAACAAAGTGTGGAAGGTCGGAATTCTAAAACCAAGGGTCGCGGGTTCGATCCCCGCACAGTACAAGCATAAGTGTGCATGAACATGTGTGTTTGTACTGGTCTGGGTGTTTTCTATGTATAATATGTATTTATTTACAAAAGAAAACTATTTAAGTAGGTACTTATGTTTATCCGTTGTCTAGTACCCATAACACAAGCCTTGTAACTTAATTTGGGACTAGAGAAGTGGTGTGATTGTTGTGAAATATTTATTATTATTATTACTTAATTCTTATTAATATCCCTGAATTCACCAAACGTTTACTGTATGGCACCTGTGCTATGCGATTGGTCTAGGCACTAAGATTTTTCGGCGAAAAATATGAAAATAGGTATTAAGAAGATGAAATATCTTGATAGCAAAATGTTTAAGGCATCAAGATGTGTGTTATCTTTGTATAAATATCTTGAAAGGTTTCTAAATATTGCCGTTGAACTAATTAATAGGTACCTTTAAGGTTTCTAAATAAGGTGTCGGAAATAAATGTACAACAACATCACATACATTTGTACAACAATATCACATACATTGATCTGACTCCGTGGTAAGTAGCTAAAGCACTTGTGTTACAGATATCAGAATCAACAGTGGTATTACAACTGAACCTAAATAAATACATGTAACACCCAGACAAGTACAAACTAACGTGTTCATGCACACAAATGTTGGTACCTACAGTGCGAGGATCGAACCCGCGACCTCTTGGTTAATAGTCAACTACTTGACCATTGCTTCTTGTCTTGTCAACTTCTTGACTATTACACCAAAGTGGTCGTCAAATAATGAAGACCTCTTGTTATAAAACTAACTTTTCAGGTAAAAATCCCCCGATATGAGCTAGGAAAAGCAGCTCATGAGCCTCAACAGCAGTTGATGGAATCGGGCATTACTTTGCGGAAATCCGAGACTTAAGCTGAAAAAGATGATTATTTTGCTTTAAATTTCCACTAGACGACGCCAGCGCAGGACCCAAAATACATCCAACTGTAATCACCTGAAAAGTATTGTAAGTCCTGCGACTTCCAGCTCTACCTTTTTCAGGTGATTACAGTTGGATGTATTTTGGGTCCTGCGCTGGCGTCGTCTAGTGGAAATTTAAAGCAAAATAATCATCTTTTTCACCTCAACAGCAGGCCTGACAGTAAGAACCACTGTGATTAAATTCTTACGAACGAAAAAAACCGCTCAAAATCGTCGGTCCGTTCGGCAGCTACAATGCAACAGAAGGACACACACCAAAACACATAGAATATAAATTTATTTATTGACAACTAAAAACATACATGTATTTCATATAAATATAATATATAAAATTCTCGTATCACAGTTTTCGTTGCCATACTCCTCCGAAACGGCTTGACCGATTCTCATGAAATTTTGTGAGCATATACAGTAGGTCTGAGAATCGGCCAACATCTATTTTTCATACACCTTAGTAATAATAATTTATATGGCATAACAACGTTTGCCGGGTCAGATAGTAAATTATAATATAAAGAAAAAGCCATAAAATCTCAGAGTTACCACAGGCACTCAAACTAAGCTATGTCTGTATTGAGAGAATCTACACACGATGATTGCGAATTTGAAAGCATCTGTATACTTCTTTCATGTTTCAATAGTATTATAACTTCATATCAAGGTTCATTAGCAATCTAAGCTTTACATGGGAAATCCTGTTTTACTAGAGTATTTTTACTTTGAATATGTAAGATAGTCACGACAAGGTGAACATTGCGGTATTTTAATTACATTTTTTACTTTTACAACCGATTATATACCTATTATATATTATACCAAAATTATCTAATCTCTATCAATCTATCTAATAAATAATTGCGTTTAATTGGACATAACGAAAGCTTTTCCTTCTTTTAAGAAATAATTGCGGGAATTCGAATACGAGGAGGTCATATCCACTGTCACAAAAAAAAACTATAAGTGTGTCTTAATTACACAATTATTGGATCACTTTAAACAAGAGAATAGATACGAGTAATACATTATCTACGAGTATATCCTTGAATTAGATAAGCACACATTTGTAGCTTGAATGCGTGATTAAGCCGACACAGCTGCGTGACACAGGAGATAGAAGCCCAAAAATATAAGCTTAAAAACGATTTGCATATTTCACTACTTGATATCATCACAGTTTGTTATCAGGTGATGCCAGACAGGGGTCTTAAGCCGATACGTATTGTTTCGAATCTAGTCGTCCTTTTCACTCATGTAAGGTTAACTGTGCCAGAGGAAAAGATATCCCGAAAATACTACATTAAGTTACCGAATAGGTCTGAAATACCTAAATAATTAACTCCATGTTTGTTATGTTTACCAGGGTAAAGTTCTCCAAGGCGTTGTTTTCAACTATTTTTTTTAGTTATGTAGAAGTCCATATTGTAGAGTAAGAATACTCTAGTTCCAAATTTTTAAAAGAAATCAATAGTTTTCTATGCAACAAAATAACAAAAACGTCAATATCGTGGTATCAGTTGTCTGGCGTGCGAAGAATAGTGTTGAACGTGATATTGATAAAAATCGCTGCCAATATAGAAAAAGCACTCTGTCATCGTCCTATCTGCAAAAAATTACTGCGTAACGAGTCGAATGAAGTATATATAATTTTAAGCAGCGATCCATCTAACAAATCAACTCTGGCTGCGGTATAGCCATGACCGTTTTAAAGTATTTCCTCGTTCTCGCGACGCTTTTTGCTTTCAATGACGCGTCACGGATACTCGCGATCTTTCCTACACCTTCAATCAGTCATCAAGTAGTGTTTAGACCGCTTATAATGGAACTAGTCAACCGAGGTCACGAAGTGGTGCTCCTGACAACAGATCCAGTGTTCAAAAATGGAGGAGCACCAGCAAATTTGACAGAAATCGACGTTCACGATATATCGTACGATATGTGGAACAGAGCGTTTCTAAGCGGCCAGGTAACGTCAGGCAACAAAAATGATTTACAAGTTCAATTGGAAGTCATATTCAGCTTGATGTTAAAAGTGTTTGAAGCACAAATGTCACTTCCAGAAATGAAGAATATTTTGAGTGACAAATCACAGACATTTGATCTGCTCTTACTGGAAGCTTATTTTCTGCCGTTAGTCGGCTTTGCCCATGTCTTTAAGGCCCCGGTTATACAAGTCAGCTCTTTGTCATCATTTGAAGACAATTTGATAACCGTAGGAGGATCATCTCACCCTTTAATTTATCCAACGACTGTGGCACAAAAAACTAACAATCTAACCATGTGGGACAAAGTTAGTGAACTGTACAACTTCTACCTATCAAAGAGCCTCCTGGCAAAATTGGATGATATTTACATTGAATATGTCAAAAAGATATTTGGACCGGACACACCATCCCCTAATGAGTTGAGAAACAAAGTAGACATGCTATTTTTGAATGTGCATCCTTTATGGGAAAGAAACCGGCCTGTACCATCAAATGTTATCTTTATGGGAGGATTGCATCAAAAACCCAAAAAGGAGCTACCAAAGGTAATTAAAAAAAAAATTATTTACTTCAAAATCCCCTTTTCTCAGACCCACAAAATTTTAAAAAATAGCGGCATTCAAAATATTTTTGTTGATCGCAAAAAGTTTTTTTTTAAATGATAGAAATGTTATTTTTGCCAATCGGAAGTAAAGATCATTAATCACACCATTTCTTATAATAACTTATGATTAAAAACTAAACAACTGCCTTTTGTACAGAATGCAATTTTTCAAGTGTAATTGTGTTTTCAGGACTTAAAATCATACTTAGACTCATCTAAGCACGGAGTTATATACATCAGTTTCGGAACTAACGTAGAGCCAGCTCTGCTTCCCCCTTACAAGATTCAGACGATAGTAAATTCGGTGTCTAAGTTACCCTACGACGTGCTGTGGAAATGGAACCAGGATGAGATGCCGGGAAGGACCCCTAATATCAGGATTTCAAAGTGGTTGCCACAGTCAGATTTGTTACGTAAGTTATTGCCTATACCTTTGGATCATGGACCAAGATATATTTTTGAATTGTTCATAATAGAAGTCAATGACCTTTTATCTTCAAGTTTTGAAGTTTTTTTTAAATTTTTAAGTTGATATCAGTTTGTAACGACAAGGTTTCCGCCAGCGGTGTTGCCTTAGTGCAATTCTGTTTTAATAGTCAAATTCCGTAATTAAAACTATCATTTATGTCCTTGACCATTTACCAATTTCAAGAAAATCGGTTGAGAAGCTTAAGTGTAAAAGCTAAACAGACAAACATACAAAAAATGTTTTGGCGAACAAATGCCAAGTAAGAATGGATTCTCATTATTTAATTTCTCTACAGATCACCCAAAAGTGAAACTTTTCATCACGCAAGGAGGATTGCAGTCTACAGACGAAGCTATCACAGCTGGTGTGCCGATGATTGGAATGCCCATGTTGGGAGATCAGTGGTACAACGTGGAACAGTACGAGTATCACAAAATCGGTCTCAGAGTTGACATGGACACGATATCGGAAGAGAAACTGGACAAAGCGCTAGAAACTATCTTAAAGGATGACAGGTTAGTTCTCACTTTAGCAGAGATTTCTGATGTCATGTGGGAACGGTAGGTTCTCCTTTTTTTCCAGCTCAACAACGCGGCGCGGCGTCCCATTTTGAAGTTATTTAAATTCATAAGGGCTTTAGCTCATTTCGAAACGACGCATTCTTGGTCTGGTTATTTGTATGTCTTCTTACGTATCCATTTACAAGTACTTATTTGTCCATCTGTTATACTTATCGAGGCAATTTATTCGGCAAATAAATCTTGGCCTTGTCTATCTCAAGTACTTACAATTTATATCTGCTATTGATATCGTGTTATCTTCAATTGTTCCATTGAAACATATTGTCTTACGGTTAAATAGAGTAGCGTGTTTTGGCTATTCTAAAACGGAATGGCGTATACCGTTCAGCCAAAAGATCATCGCCTGACATCTTTCCATACTTAAACACTTAGAAACTACTTGTTTTGAAGTAGACAGCTACTTATTAATTTATTGGGATCATCAGTATATTTTTTTCTTTAAATCACGACGACTTAGATAAACATATAATTTCCATCTCTTAAACCACTTCCGAAAACGTTTCCCATCTCCAAACTATTTTTCTCACATCAACTTTCTTTACAGCTACCGCCAAAACGTGAAACGTCTCAACTCTGTGATGCGTGACCAGCCTCAGAGCCCTTTAGACCGAGCAGTGTGGTGGGCCGAGCATGTGATTCGGCACTCCGGCGCAGGCCACCTTCGCGCGCCCGGAGCTAACATGAGCTGGGCAAGGTACTATGAAGTTGAGTTAGTCTGTTACTTAGTTTTAGGATTGTTATCTGTGATATTTTTAAGTGTTTTTGCGTTGTATTGTTTGTATAGTTTAGTGTATAATCGGTTGGTGTTCAAAATTAAGGTTAAGGGCAGTTGATGCCTGGATAGATGTTTTATTTAGTTGATAACTGTTAAATAACTGTAAAAAATGTTTAAGCTATAATCTCATCAATTAGTTACTAGAAAAATAAACGTAAAACGTCAGTGTGTGAGTGTAGTTTACTTGATTTCTAAAACATCCCAATCTCAATTGAACTAAAGTAACTGCAAGGCCCAAAGCACACTTGCGGCGTGCCGTCGCAACTGGTTGACACGCTGTCAGTCACGAGTCGCGGCGAGAGCATAGCAGAAGTCAGGCTTACAGCAAATGCTCTTTCAGTGCATTTCCGATGCTTAGTTTAGATTGTTGGTACGGCTTTAGGCATACTTTTTCAATTATTGAATTTTCAACAAAAATTGAAATGATATAAAAATATATGTATCTTAATAAATTATGCATAATATCTACCAACTTAAGGCGCCAGGTGTATTATTATTACAACAAAAAAGACGTACATTAATATTTATTTCGCTCGAGTGACTTGCTGTTTTCATATCACACGTGCTTATCATGAGTTGTAATTATTTTATCATTATAGGTAGGTATATGTCTAAATACTTGAATGTACTTGATGAGTCTTTAATAAACAATCAACGAAGTAGGTTCTAGATTCATCATGATATGTCAATGCTTAGTTTCCTTGATACGTTTTGATTTTAAAATAAAATTATCAGATAAAAAACATAGAAATGTAAAAAAAAATTTTTCACTACCAGGGTTTAGACCCATACAGTCATAATCTTAACAAAATATTTATGTAATTAAACAATTAATTTTCACATTGATACTCCTTTAGCATTTTTAATACTGGCTTGATTAAAATTAGAATTTACTCCTGAAAAATTTACAAAAAGCATATTTTATAAAATTAAAAAAAAAATACTTTATACAATCATTAACGCAGTCAAGTGTAAAACTATTCAGCATCAAACAAAACACTTGGTCTTGTATTTTTCACAGTACATAGTTACAACAAGGGCCTAATTGAGATGTCTCTTGGCCAAATCAGAGACCCAAAGCGTCTTTGAGTTCGAATCTCTTCATATCCTGTCCTCAAAGTTTTTATGAATCGCACAGCCATAGTCTCGCATGAACAGTAAGCCGTTGATCAATGAATTACAGCTCGTATTTAGTATTGCGCGCGAGCATTTTTGTTGTAATATTCACTACGGTCAGCTAGTGTAGAGCTTGGAGTGCCATAAATTATTTGGATACCATCAAAAGTATCTGAACACGCATAAAAAAGCAATTTAATAATTATTCTGCTTGGTGTTAAAATGTTGAGATTTGATGGCGACGGTTACCGATTAAAATTAAGGAATGCCACTGTAAATACCACCATTTATTTTTAACAACAAAGTCTCTCCAACAAATGAACCTATTAACTGTCCATAACCACACACTCTCATCGTAAAAACTAACTAACTTACAACTCTATTGTTAAAATTATCCAAGTTTATACCAAAACCAATTACAATAATTCCATAAAAATTCCAAAAAAAAACCGCTTTTATTGTTGCCTAAAAAAGGTAAAATAATTTCTCAGTTCAAAGAATTTATATTAGAGTAAAAAGACTGGGGTGCACGTGTCGTTTTTATAGTTGCCAATAATATGATGATTTTAATATAGTATACACGTACCAAGCACCCCACGATTTTTAGTCTACTTTAACATAAATTCTTTGTACTCAGAAATTATTTTCTCTTTTTAGCTAGCAATGAAAGCGACTTTTTCAACTATTTTTTTTTTTAGTTAATAAGGATTCATTATCCTTATCAAATACTTAATTACATTGTCATCTGTGCTTGATACGTGTGCAAAGTCTCAAATAAATCCGATTTCTAGAAGATGGTGAAAACAGGGCTCAAACACATACATACAAACATACAGCCCGAGCTGATAAAAGCGTGTTAAAAATACTAACCGTTCTTGTTTGTCAGAGGAACATTTTACGTGACGATGTTAACAATGTACACACGAGTCAAGTATTTAATATTTTTTAGTAGTGATAGAGGTCTACACAAAACTTTGTCTTTCACGAGATTTCCAGATTTTTTTTCACTTAAGGATATTTATTTATAGATGGGCTTTTATTTCCAGTACTTCATAATGGGTTTGAGCTTGATCGGAATATTTTATCTAAAATATTTTTTACGAAACACGTTACGTGTTCGATTGTTGCGTGAAAATTTTATGAAATGCCAATTCTCAAGGTTCATCACGTTTAACATACTAAATAAGCCTTCCTTGGCAGCCGGGTAAAAAGGAGTTGTAGCTAAAATTAATCCTGCAAATATTATAAACGCTTAAGTTTGTAAGTATGAATGGAGGTTTGTCACTCTTTCACGTGAAAACTACTGTATGGACTTTAATGGAATATTACAGAAATATAGCTTATACATTAGAATATCACATACAATACAATTCTAAAAGAATTGTGAAGATAAAGATTTACACGCGGACGAAGTTGCGACCACTAGTGTAATAATAATACCAAATTAAATTACCGCTCTTGTTTGTGACGCAAGTAACGAATGAGATACAACAGCATCAAACCATACCTAAAAATTGAGGATCGTCGATATGAGAATCTGATATTAAAATTCTCAGTAGCAATCTTCTGTTACTGTCAATATTGTTTCCAAGTCGTACTAAAAAGTATTTAGATATTTTGGATGGCGACTGAATGTCATGAATTACAAATAGAACAACAAAACGATACAAATATAAAACGCAAAGAGATAATAAACCCCCATACCCCTAGCTATACGTTGGTTTTGCGTCGATCGCTGTCACTCCCGTTCTGTTGGGGCATAAATTGATGCGATTTACGTCCCCACAACAAAGCCTCTTTTGGGGTTAAATTGTCAGAGATACACGTGTATTTGCTATTATTGGGTTATTATAGACGTGGTTTCTGAATGCTTGAACCAATGTTACGAATATATCGAGTAAGATTTATTTTAGGCATCTGATAGACTGAACGTGAAGGATGGAGGGATGAAGGCTTTGTAGCTTAGCAGTGCGACGACTTCATGGCGTATTTTCGCTAAAATAAAGCAATACTTGTGTTTCAGGCAATTGATTTAATGGCCTATATCCGTAAATACAAGGAGCCTAGTTTTCAACAGTCAGATAAAAACATAATGAAATGAAATTTGACATGAAATAAATGATTTGATTTGATTTGATTTAATTATAGCCATAACTAAAGATAATATTATGTTGCTGCCTTCCTAAGTTTTTTTGTTCTACAATCATCCATAGGTGCGTTCTATACAATCATTATAGCAACAAAGTGTCATATAGTTTGTTGTGTTAACTGATCTCAATTTCGAATGATTAGCATTTCGATATCTTATTCCAGACAGCCAAAATTTCTTCTAGTCGTGTAAACCGTCACATGATACAGACCAATTTAATTTTAATTATACATTAAAACGCTGTTGGTGTAATGGTTAAGTTTCTGCCTTACATCCGAGAGGTCCTGGGTTCAAATCCTAGGTCGACCCAAAATTTTGTTTCTGAGATTTTCTGTCATGAGTCGAGTAGTTGGCGGTGTTACACCCCCGTGCCTCGGAAAGCACATTAAGCCGTTGGTCCTGCGCCTGATCTCTCTCCGGTCATGTCGGATTGCCGTCTCACCGAACTTTGAGAGTGATGGAACATTGAGTGCAATACACATATTGCGCTCACACTTGTGCACTATAGTATCTCCTGCGTAGTTGGCTGATCTCTGTTGAGATTGGCAGCCGTGGTCGAAATCAGCCAGGAGGCCTATTAAAACGAACGATTTCTTGAAACATTACCCGATCATCGAGTTGATTAAACTACAATCAGAAAGGGTGAAGGTGAACGACCTCTTGTCACGGTGAGGGTTGCTAAGAGCTGGTTGCCAGTGTGATGTGGATCATAAGAATGTGGGACCCCTTCCATTTTGACGGGTCGTTTTTGAAGCTATCTACACGAGCTTCAAAGAAAACCCTTCAAAGCATGTCAGAGTATGAGCGAGTGGCGCGCGCTCCTTCTAAACTAGGTTCAATTGATCCGCTCCGGTACTAAGTTAGTCAGTACTGCGAGCTGTTTACACGTGCGTGCGTGTGTGTGATTTTTTTTGGCCCATTTTTAAGTTGACGATTGTAAGAACGTACCGTATCTTCCTTCGTCTTGTTTGATCTATGCATAGAAGCAGACTTCATTTTTTTCTAGCTTTATGGTAAATAAAAAAATATACAACAACATCACGTACATTGATCTGACTCCGTGGTAAGTAGCTAAAACACTTGTGTTACAAATATCAGAATCAACAGTGGTATTACAAATAAACTTAAATAAATACATATAACACGCAGACCAGGACGAACTGTTTGTACAGTGCGGGGATCGAACCCGCGATCCTTGGTTAATAGTCAATTTCTTGACCATTACACCAAACTGGTGGTGTAATTATGAAGGCTGTATTTTTTGTCGAAATCACGTCAAGAACGCTTGCCTCCTGCACTGAGGCGACATAGCCTTTCACTTGTTTGAGTCAATAAGAACAATGCAAAGTCCACTAAATTAACTCTTAGGTTCTTGTGGTATCAAATGGGAATACAGTGTCAACATGATTTGATATACACTCAGAAATATCAAGGCATCAACAAAAAAAACCCTTCCCGAGAGCAAATCATTAATTTTTGCAATTAATCCCTCCAGAATACCCTCCGTACGCAGCGCCTAAATAACAAACTCGACACTTTTCAAACAAGGCACATCTCTGATACGATTACGTAGCCATCCTGTGTCAGCACTCAGCACGGATTTAGAATGCTGAGGGAACGGTAGAGATACGCATCAAAGATATTCTCTTTTTTGTGGTGTAAACATTTGCGTTGCGTTAATCGTATATTAATTAAATGGGTGTAATCTGAAAGTGGAAACGCTAAGTTTTGTCTTATTTGCTTTACTAACTAGTTTTTGTTCTTGGTGCGCGCACAAGTTTTCGAGCTGGCGCCCATCTTTGAGGTCTTGGGTTAGATCACTTTCTTTACGCACGGGACTAATTATATGTGGTTCCTTCCATTGTTTCTGCATTAGCAACCCCTTCGGTGTTTTTAATATTCTTAACACATTTATCTCTATTAATTATTTGTGTAAGAGCATTCCGTGTCCATTAGCCCGTGTCACTGTGCAGGGGTCTAAATTAAATCGAGGTACCGATCTTGGCGAGTAGACTGGGACAAAACTCTAACATTTGTTCTTACTTGAACGCGGACGAAGTCGTGTTATTACTATGTTAAAAATTCACGAAAGTGACGATTGTAAAGATATAACACTTAAAAAAATCCGTTTCGGCTCCGGTCATCGGAGAGGATTCGGACCCCCGACCTTTGGAAGTCCGGTCCAATGCTCTGACCACTGAGCTACCGAGAACCTTAATGGAGTCGTTGAATTTTCTAAGTGCTTTTTAACGCTTTGAGCCAGCGTATGTTTCATCAATGATTGTGGAACACACCGTCAAATCACCCGAGAGAAATATTTTTACAAATATTTAACAATCGGTTAAGATTAAGACGATTGTAATTGTAACTATTATGCATAATTAGGTGCACGTCCTTTACCTCTGAACTCCTGATTACACAATCAGGGCAGAGCATTACGCCCGCAAAATTACAATATGTCCTCCAAAAAACTTACTAACCCCATTAAGGGTGCTCCGAGAAAATGATGATGTTTGAATATTCCGACGAAAAGTGGCGGCGAAACTTGGAAATCATAAACATCGTAATGAAATTCTTTGAAACAAGAAAGTGGCAAATTATACGACAAATAAACAAATGCAAGCCGACCTGAATCACAGATATGCTAATTTACATCATTTGGTTGTTGGGTGTTGGTTTTGTGGTATGAGCGAAGCGGTAAGCGGGGTTAGATATTGAGTTTTGCACTATGAGATGCAGAACCTCGTTCTTTTTTAAGACAAAACAAACGAGATAGGCATATTAGAGAAAAAATTGACTACCAAATCGAAGATTGAAGATGTTATGAGCAGAGTGGAAAGCTTAAATTTGTCCTCTGTCATATAGCAAATCTTTCCATGTTGTAAAGCCTAATCACATCTGTATTAAACCTTACACTTACAACTTGCTATAAGTAACTTTAATATAATTTCATCAGTTTTAATAGAAAAAAATCGTACGAAAGTGACAACCTTTCTATTTTGATAGAGGGCGGTGACGTAAGTTTCACATCAGCAATCAATTAGTTATATATCAATCGATTATTTAGTTATATATATAGTTTACCTATCGGTGTATTATGACGTCTTACAATTTGAATTATTACATTCCGCGTACCTCAAAACGCACCCGAAGTCGTTAAATAAAAGCGAACATTTCGTATAAATTTTCGCAAGTCTCAGAGCAAAATAATCGTATTTTCGCTTCATTTGCTAGCTTCCTCCGCGTAATTTGCTATCTCCTTGTAATATTGCGAATAATTTTATTCAGGAAGGTGTTTTTGGAATACCTTTTTATGGTAAATCATTTAGAATCATTGGGGTGCGAGGTATACGAGTAAGCACTGTTTGACCAACTGCTGGACCAGTCTAAACTATTGCAACCATCACGTTATTGCGAAGAAATTTGATTTGAAGTCGGGTCCCGTTTATGTAACGGGTTATGTAATTGGTGGTTTAAGATTTCCAAGTAAAATTATTGGGGCACCTCTTTTTAACTTGAGGGAATATGGGGGAAGGCCACTTGGGTTCAAATAATTATTTTATTAATTTCGTCCACGCTACAGTTTCTCATTCCCAATATTGCCCTTTGACACATCCATTTATGTTCTTTATTGCTATTTGGCTTATTTCAAGGTGAACTTTCGATATTAAGTCCTCAATGTTACTCACTCTTTCTCTTAAATCTCGGTCAATTACAATTTTATTTTCAAAATGAGGTACTTTCCCGTCTCCTATTAAAAGTAACTTTGAGAGAAAAGTTATACTACCTCCCCACCACTGCTTCGTTGGTGTAGTGGCAACAGTGAGTGCACTTGTGTATTGTGCTCACACTTGTGCACTATAGTATCTCCTGCGTAGTTGGCTGATCTCTGTTGAGATTGGCCGCCGTGGTCGAAATCCGCCAGGAGGACTATAACTACCTCCCCCTAAATGTGCTCTCATATTTGTAGTTAAATTTAAGATGTTCTTACTTCCATAATGGGGTACTTTTACGGCAAGACTTTACAATGTCTGCCTAGTTCCCCTTACTATTACTGGTAAAGTTTGTCGAAAGTCCCCCGCAAACATAACAGTAATTTTATGATGATGATTTCATCACAGCTTCTAATATCTCTAAGAGTCCTATTTAGAGCCTCTACCTCTACATGAGCTCCATGGATCATGGCACATTCATCCCAGATTATTATACGCGGTCACCTGGTCATTAACTAATTTTGGTTCATCATGGTACCTCGTAGAGCTACACCCCCCTCTCCGCGTCGCTCGCAAGCAACGCCTCTCCTTCCAGCGTCATGTTTTGCACATCATGCGGCGCGGGTGAATATTATATCGGTGTTACTTTAAAATTGTAACATCTTCTAAGATATTCATTGAAATTAAGTGATGACAAAGATAATTTTGTTCACAATTAAATACTCTTAATCAACAACACATTTATTTGGATAAATATTAATATTATTACGTTGATACAACTCTTAACAAATAATGCATTAATTTCGACCAAATTTGATTACAATAAAAACGGTTCTAGTGACTTAATCTTAAAAGATAGACATCGCCGCCCCCGGGGAATAGAATGATAACCGCTAATATCTTAGTTTTAGTGTTATACCATTTTTAGAATCTTCGTATAGTAATACACCTGCTCATTTTTTTTCGTATTTTTATAGTGTTTATTTACAAAGTTACAAAAAATTACAATATTATTCAACGTTTTAACACCGGACATAAATCACGAGAATAAAATGTTACTATAGTTCTATCGAAATCTTTTTCACATATTAGAAAGACAAATCATAAAACCATTGTGTTCTCGTAAAAATATTAATTCAATACAGTGATACATAATGTTATCATTTTATTCTCGTTCAAACCAAACCACATGCTTCCTATAATGGCGTTTATGTAAAATGACCTAAGTGGTTTGAACGGAAAGACATTATTGTTATCCTCTTGTCGCACATGAATTATACAACAGAATAGCGCGCAAAAGAAACAGATATAGAAGAACAATACAGACAAGGACAAATTAGACAAGAACATAACGGAGAAGAAAAAAAAGCCGCACTGCAAAATGGAGAACAAGATGGACAACAACAAAATTGAGAGCAAGATGGACGAGAACAAGATGGAGAAGATCAAGAATGACAAGGACAAGAGGATGAGGTAAAAGAAAGAATAGAACAAGAGGGTGAGGAACCAGAAAGACAAGAACAAGATAGATAAGATCGAGAAGGACTGGATCAAGATGAACAAGATAAAGATGGACTTTATCAAGATGTTGAAGAACTAGGTGAAATTACTCTATTAAAAATTACAAGAAAATGTTAACAAAACTTTGATAAAAGACAAGACATTATGAATGAAAACATTGAGCTGAAGCTTATGAAGGCTGTATATCTAAGAAAAAATACGGATAAAAAGATTTAATAGCTGTATGAAAATGTACGAAAAAATGTAGCGAAAAGCTAACCCAAGAAGAAAGAGAGAGCATAATGAAAAAGTATTATAAACTAGGAGATCACGAGAAACAATGGCAATACATCGTTCATCATACAACAGTAAAATACGTGAAACAAATCACCGTAGAGCGAAACGTACCCGAACTCAAACAAGCACATAACTTTTTTACAAAAGGTTCAAAAAAGTACAAGTATGCAAAAAATTGTTCATCAATACTCTAAGCATTTCACATCAAACTGTTTATACAGCACCAGAGAAATCTAAACTGGACGAAAATTATATAGATAAACGAGGGCGACATGAAAATAGGCCACCTAAAATGTCAGTTGAGACAGAAGAAAGCATCATACAGCATATTTAGTTATACCCGACTGTTGAATTATATTACAGAAGACTCTTCAAAAAAATCCTCTCAGAACTTCTAAATAAATATTAAATGTATCGGCTTTACAGAAAATGGTTTGGACAGCAAACATTTGACTTTCTTTTGGCGATCAAACTTTAATATGAAAAAAATATTTATCACCAGGTTTAATTATTATTTTTTAAGCCAAAATAAAACCAATTCTCTCGGTGTACTCGTTACCGACAGGCTGATTCTACAACTTGACTAATATTATAAGAAAAATATGATAATAAACATCGAAAAAATAAAGACAGAGTCCGACAACTTTAAAAAAAGAAGAAAAATAATCTGTTAATCCTTCAGAAACTACCGTAGCCATCTTCAATTTAGAAAAGGTTTTGAACATCCCCCAATCTGAGCTTGGATCATTCCACTACAAAATAAAGTATTCAGTTTACAATTTTACTGTTTATAATGCAACTCAGGCCATTATTATGTTTGGCACGGCCAAATTGCTAAAAGAAGGGTAAACGAAGTTGGTAGTTGTCTATGAAAATCACCTTAATGAAATACAAAGAGGCATCCAAAACGTATCATTCTATTCTGACGGTTGTTGCTGCCAAAATTAAAACAGATTTGTTTAGGCTTAATATATTTATGCTGCACTGAAACTGCAATTGAATATCACTCATAGATTCTTTGAAACTGGTCACAGTTAAAGTGAGGGGGATTCAATGCATTTTAATATTGATTGTAAATTAAAACACAGAGTTGTATATACGCCTGATCAGATGTACACAATCACTACGAACGCGAAGGTACATGTCAAAGTATCCAGTTAGAGAAATGACGCAAGTAGAGTTTCACAATATAAAATAATAGATAGACCATAAAAAACTGGATAAAAGATGAGGAGAACCAAAAAGTATCATGGACTCAAATTATGGAAGTAAATGTGTCAAATTCAAATCCATCATTTTGAAGTAAAAATACAATTGATTCTGTTTTTTCCCAATTAAATACAGAACCTGTCAGAATAATAAGAAGCAGGCGGGCTACCGGACAGTTAACAATTCCAAGTCCTGGTTATTTACCTGAACTTCAAAGGTTGTAACCGAACCTATTTTAATAAGAAAGGCGTTGTATGATGATCTTATGAGCCTATGTATGGCAGGGGAAATTCCTAGTTATTATCGTGGTTTTTATGACAATTCTGGCAGCAAAAACGATAAAGTGGAAGATTCTAACGATTTATCAGATCACTAACCATCCTGATTATATTTTTGAAAGTCCATACATTTAAGAGACTGAACTTATATGATAATATGATTACGACTTACGAGGCTGTTATTAATAATGTGAAGATACAGTATTATTATTGCTTTCTTTAGTACATATATAAATATACAAAACCTTTTTTTATCTTATATAAATAATTTTGTTAATGTTGTGATTATAAGACTTTTTTTTACAAAACAGGAACAAAACGGTTACAGTAAATTTTAGAGTAATGTTTACTCGTACTATAAAAAAATCCGCTGGTATTAAATGTTTTTTCGGTCGTTAGGTTGGAATTTTGATTTTGAGACATATAATTGAATAAAAGTTATGTTGATTATCATGTCCTAGTTTTATTGGGAAACCAAATATAAAGTCCTTAATATAAACAAAAATGTACAATACTTACAAGAATAAGCGGATATAAAACTATTTTATTAGCATAATAAATTTCTTACTGAAAACTCGTTGAATAGGATGATAGGTAACGAGTGCCATATTTGACTCTGGCTAGCTTATATGGAGAATAAAATGATAATGGATATTATATAACTAAAACTGATGACCTATTTTGATAATATTTTATTTCTTGAATAATATCTCTAATTTTATGATTGCAAATATTTCACTGTAATATTTTAAATATAACAAAAATAACCCATTATCCAAGCTATCAATCATATACCTGCGCCCAGTGGTTGAGGAGCAAAAGACAAAAATATGTTTTTTATTTTTCCTGAAAAGTTGCATTTTTGCAATTATCATTTTGTTCTCCGGCGACATATACTCTCGCAGACATTGTTTTACATCATTTCAAGAGGAATAATTCTTTCATACATATATTTTTGGTATCTTGAACCGTTTTCCTCGTTTTTTTCACATTTTCCATTATTTATTCGCTCCTAATAGTTGCAGCGTGACTTTATACAGCCTAAAGCCTTCCTCGATAAATGGTCTATTCAACACAAAAATAATTTTTCAATTCGAACCAGTAGTTCCTGAGATTAGCGCGTTCAAATAAACAAACAAACTCTTCCGTTTTATAATATTAGTTTAGATTAGAATAATCCTAGATACTATGCGACAAGTTTGTGTCGCATTGTTTGCCGTGTGAAGCCACAGAAACATCGGCATTCGAGATGCATGTTTTAAGTGCTACCTTTCTTTGGTATAAATGAGCGTAGGCGAAAAATATTAGGGTCTCACTCAGATAATTTAAATATATCATATGCTCTGGCCAGCCAGTTGAACTGAATTGCATTTATTTAGCACATACCATACTAACATTACAAATGATAGTTAAAAATTAAAATCACCACCCTCGTATGATTAGAATTAAAACTTTACAAGGCAAGTTCGTTTGATTACTTATTATTGTTGGTCTCTTAGTACTAACTTATTTATTTGTATTGCCATATTCTGTGTCGAAATTCTAGAGACTAAACTCATCTTTTAATAAACATGAATCATTAATTAATAATCGTGTTCATAGAATTCAATGTATATCTACGTTACTACATAGTTCAAAGCAAAGTCGCTCCTCGCGTCTGTCCCTATGTCTGTGTGTATGTATGCTCAGATCTTTAAAACTGCTAAATGGATTTTCATGCATTTTTTTATATAGATAGAGTGATTCAAGAGGAGGGTTTATATGTAGAAAAATATGGAAAAAAAATTAAAACAGCGGGCAGGACAGCGTCTGCCGGGTGCACTACTATTTTATAATTTCTAGGTTTAAATGCCTTTATGTAGTTAATTATTCTTGAAAATATTTTAAACTCTTACAGATTCAGTGATTAAGGAATAGTAATATAAACAGTTTTTTTTGGAAGTCTTAATAGTTTTATTTAGGTAAATAAATTATACAAGTCGAATTCCATTTTAAACAAACATATTTATTACTATGGATATGTCTATAGTAATTACTTGATGTTTTTAAAACGAAAATCTAGATCAAGTAAGTGATGAATAAACGTTTAATGTATTTTTGTGACCCCAATCTTATGGATAAACAATGCAGTGCCATGATCACGGTCTATTATAGCGAACTCAAAAACTAAAAGTTACATGGTTTAAATCCCGTATATCATAATCCTACTACTATTATAAAGGCGAAAGTTTGTAAGTATGGATGTATGGATGTATGGATGTATGGATGTTTGTTACTCTTTCACGTAAAAACTACTGAATGGATTTGAATGAAACTTTACCACAATATAGCTTATACATCAGAATAACATATAGGCTACAATTCATAAAGAATTTTTAAGATAAAGGCTTTCCACGCGGACGAAGTCGCGGGCGGCCACTAGTATTTCTATACTTGTGTAATGTAGTGACCAAGTATATTCAAAACAATAACCACTAGTGCATCTATAAAAAATATTTTTTTCAAATCTCAGGGATTATCTAACTCCGAAAATTACTGCCAGTTTATTTGTATAAAGAATTGTCCTTGGCACCCTTTTGCGAAAAAAAAAACACGGGTTGCACTCCGGGAGTGCCGGCAGAAGTGAAAACTTGATTATTAACGTTGTGCATTTTTGATTTATTTGAACCGTCTTACGGTTTTTCGATCAGCATCACGTGACCTGACGCGAGTTTCACAGTTTCTACCCATGCCACAAAAGTGCTCAACGCCGCTAAAGAAGTTTTCACTTCAAAAACTCGACGCCGAAACTCGCTACAAAGAGTCCCATTTAAAAAAAGATCGCGGCCCTCATAAGTTATGAGAGGTTAGCAAGAGTCCCACCGATAAGCCAAACGTGTGGTGGTTCTCCCTAAAATATGGGTGAGGCAATAAATTTTACCCGGGAATTTGCCGAGTTCCGATTGTGCTAGTATTTTTTAGCGGGAAATGGTGTAGACAGGTAAGTTGGACGGTTTTTTTTTTGCCGTTACGATGTGTACGGATAAATGTGTTACTGACTTTACCTTTTAGGTATTTACAGTACTACAGTGATCGGTTACAGGCCAAAATGTTGGTTCACTAATGTTTCACCATAAAATGATTGATAAAATTATCATTACCAACAACGATACCCAAACCAAATACATATACCATTTAACAAAAGTATAATATTACAAAACTCACATAATCAAATATTCATTTGGCAAACGAGATATTAGACAAAAGTATCATTTTGTAAAGTAAGAAATTTGTAAAATGATTTTTTGGCAAAACCATTTTGTGCCACACATTTTTTGCAATGATTTTTGGTTGAATCAATCAAGGCAGCGTGATCAAAATGTTACTATCAGCATTTGATTAAAAAAATATAATGAAAGATATAGGCATTCTTACGACCAGCTGCATTCTTATCATACGAACGTTACATATCATATCAGTAGTGGTTTTCATCAGTAAATTACAATGCAAGCTAAAGTCAATAAAATAAGGATTTCTTTCAAATGCTAAGTAACAAGTGGCAAGACAGCATAACAAGGCTTCACTGCTTGCAATAATAGGTAAACAATCACAAAAAAATTCAGTGCGCAGAAGTTGTCCTACGTGATGCCATTACGACCCATAGGTACTTGTGTCAAGACTGCGGTGTAGTGGCGAAGTTTCTGCCTTACATCCGAGAGGTCCTGGATTCGAATCCCAGGTCAAGCCAAAAATTGTTTCTGAGGTTTTCTGTCTTGATGATTATTATTATTACTTGTGTCAATGTCAATCACGCTTCGTCACGTAGGACAGTATCATAAACACACAATATACATTTGATATTGTCGCATCGCACTTATCGCGTTTGTCGCTCACGTAAGGGGTCAAGCGCTTTCGTTTCAAGAGCCAGGTATATCTTCCGCTACTTTATTGTAATCAATGGTATAGGTAGTTTAAGATAAATAAATATACAACAACATCACATACATTGATCTGACTCCGTCGTAAGTAGCTTAAGCACTTGTGTTACATATATCAGAATCAACAGTGGTATTACAAATAAACTTAAAGAAATACATATAACACCCAGACAAGTACAAACAGACATATTCATTTACACAAATGTTGGTACAGTGCGGGGATCAAACCCGCGACCTCTTGGTTAATAGTCAAATTCTTGACCATTACACCAAAGTGGTCGTCAAAGATCATGTGCGACGATCTCTGCCTTAAAATAGAGTGACAGACGTAAGAGGGGCGTGTGGTAATAAAATAGGATCGATTCTTAATTTTTTCGAAAACAAACTATTTAATAAATAAATAACACTTAAATAATAAATAAATAAAATAAAAATATGGAATAAATTAAAAAAAACAAAGTGCAGGACAGCGTCAGCTGGGATGAACTAGTATTTAATCATTTCTAGTTGGACGGTTTTACGTTTGATTGCCTTTAATTAGTTACTTATTCTTGAAAATATTTTAAACTCTCTCAGATTTAGTAATTTAGGATAACAGTTGTTTTTGAAAGCTGTTATAGCTTTAAGAAAATAAATGCTACAAGTAAAGTTTTGATTGTAAGCAAACATATTTATTACTATGGATATAAGTATCTATGGCAAGTACTTCATGTTTTAAACAAAAATTATAGATCAAGTAAAGTGATAAATAAACGTTTATATTTATTTTTGTGAGCCTCAAACATAGACCTAGTAGCACGATGTAAAACCGTTACATGAATAAGTAGTAACAAGAAAAAATATCAGGAGCAGCCATATGTGTAGTACCTGTATACACAATGTATTCCTCAGCTTTAAAGGTTTTTTTTTAATATATATATCATTTGTCACCTGCCAGTAATCCATTATTGAAAATTGGTGTGAACGACGGAATAGTCTGCCAAATAATGATGGTAACGATAAGTCAAGGGAGTGACGTTGAAAAATGGAAGAAAAAATAAACACCGTCGCATCGATTAAGACCAGAGTACAAGACAATAAATATAATCTAACAGAAACAATTTTATACCTTAATTTTGTACCTTAAGCTAAAGCATTTGTGTTGAGGAAATCAGAAACAACGGAAGGAACCACATATACCGAGCCCTGTGCGACAACATAGAAAAGTGATCTACCCAGGAATCTAACCCAAAGATGGCGCCACCTTGAAAACAAGTGCGCACGTCAAGAACAAAAAACTAACAAATAAAGCAAACAGGGCAAAGCATAGCGTTTTTACTTTCAGATTACACTCATTTAATTAATATACGACGAACGCAAATGCAAATGTTTACACCACAAAAAAGAGAATATCTTTGATGCGTATCTCTACCGTTCCCTCAGCATTCAACCTCCAGCACAGATTAGCTAAATCCGTGCTGACACAGGAGGGCTACGTAATCGTATCAGAGATGTGCCTTGTTAGAAAAGTGTCGAGTTTGTTATTTAGGCGCTGCGTACGGAGGGTATTCTGGAGGGATTAATTGCAAAAATTAATGATTTGTTCTCGGGAAGGGTTTTTTTTGTTGATGCCTTGATATTTCTGAGTGGATAGCTAATCAGGTTGACACTGTATTGCTTTTTTATACCGCCAGAACCTAAGAGTTAATTTAGGGGACTTTGCTTTGTTCTTTCCTTATTGACTCGAACACGTAAAACGCTTTGTCGCCTCAGTGCAGAAGGCAAGCGTTCTTGACGTGATTTCTATTAAAATGACATTGTCAAAAAAATACAGCCTTCATAAATACACCACCACATTGGTGTAATGGTCAAGAAGTTGACTATTAACCAAGGATCGCGGGTTCGATCCCCGCACTGTACAAACATATGTGTGTATGAACATGTCTCTTTGTACTGGTCTGGGTGTTATATGTATTTATTTCAGTTTATTTGTAATACCATTGTTGAATCTGATATCTGTAACACAAGAGCTTAAGCTACTTACCACGGAGTCAGATCAATCTACGTGATGTTGTTGTATTTTTATTTATTTACCATAAAGCTAGAAAAAATGAAGTCTGCTTCTATGCATATAACAAACAAGACAGAGGAAGATACGTTCTCTAGAATACGTTCTTACTAGCGTCAACTTCAAAATGGACCGCTCACACACACGCACGCACGTGTAAACAGCTCGCAGTACTGACTACACACACATAATAAATTACTTTATGGTACTGACGACGACTAGGACCGGAGCAGATCCATTGAACTCAGTTTAGTGGGACCACGCGCGACTCGCTCATACCGTACTAATTCGCTCTTTTTGGTTTGATCTAAGCTCCTATGACATACTTTGAAGGTTTTCTTTGAAGCCCGTGAAATCAGCATAAAAAATGATCCTTTAAAAAGGAAGAGGTTCCACATTCTTATGATCAACATCATCTTAGCAACCTCAACCGTGACAAGAGGTCGTTCACCTTCACCCTTTTTAATGGATATTTTAATCTACACGATATTACTACCCGTTTCAACTTTATTTAAAATTAAATTGGTCTGTATTTATGTGAAGGTTTACACGACTGGAAGAAATCTTCGCTATCTGGAATAAGATATCGAAAAGCTGATAATTCGATACCTAATGAGATCAGTTGTCACAACAAACGATATGGCATTTTGTTGCTATAATCATTGTATAGAACGCACCTACAGATGATTGTAGAAAAAAATGTAGAGAGGCAGAAACATAACATAATCTTTAGCTATGGCTATTTATTTATACATAATTAAAGTTATGTTGAGCTGACTGTTGAAAACTAGGCTCCTTGTATTTACAGTTAAAGGCCATTAAATCAAATGCCTGAAACACAACTATTGCTTTATTTTAGCGAAAATACGCCAAGACATCGTCGCACTGCTAAGTTACAAAGCCGTCATCCCTTTATCCTTCATGTTCAGACTTTCAGATCGCTAAAAAAATCTTACTTGATATATTCGTAACATTGGTTCGAGCATTCAGAAGCCACTTTTATAATAACTCAATAATAGCAAATACAAGTGTATCTCTGACAATTTCACCCCAAAAGAGTCTTTGTTGTGGGGACGTAAATCGCATCAATTTACGCAAAACCAACATATAGCTAGAGGTATGGGGGTTTAGTATCTCTTTGCGTTTTATATTTGTATCGTTTTGTTGTTCTATTTGTAATTAATGTAATTCAGTCGCTATCAACAATATCTACATACTTAAGTTCGACTTAGAAACAATATTGACAGTATGACAGAAGATTTAGTTGCGTCGAGTGTTTTGTTGGTGTCAGTGTTGTGTTTCCAGGTGCATTTTCTGTATCACGTTGTGAGTTGTATTGTAAGTCCTGCGACTTGCGTAAATACTTTACTTACTGCGTAAATACTTTAGTACGACTTGGAATCAGTATTGAAAGTATTATATAAGATTGCTACTGAGTACTTTAATATCAGATTGTCATATCGACTATCCTCAATATTTCAGGTATGTTAGTTGTATCTCATTCATTACTTGCGTCACAAACCAGAGCGGAAATTTAATTTCGTTTTTATTATTACACTAGTGGCCGCCCACAACTTCGTCCGCGTTTAAACCTTTTATCTTTACAATTCTTTAAAATTAAAAAAAAATGTATGAGGTATTTTTTTTGTAAAATTTCATAATAACTTCTTCATAAAAGAACAAAAGGGGTTACCCTTTACGTAAAAACTTTGTACATGTTTGTTAAAACATCTATACATACAAACGAACTTTACGAAAGTTATTGTTTAAAACTTTAGGTAAGTTTGTGTTTTTTTTTTTAATTTTAAAGAATTGTAAAGATAAAAGGTTTACATGCGGACGAAGTTTATAACATTTGTATGATTAATTAATTTTAGCTTCAAGTCCTTTTTTACTGGACTGCCAAAGAAGGGTTATTAAGTATGTTTTAAAGTGAAAAACCTTGCGAATAGGCATTTCATAAAATTTTCACGCAACGATCGAACACGTAAATTGTTTCGTAAAATATATTTTTAGATAATATATTCCGACCACGCTCAAACCCATTATGGAGTACTCGAAATAAAAGCCCATCTATAAATAAATATCCTTAAGTAAAAAAAAACTTCTGGAAATCTCGTGAAAGAGAAAGTTCTGAGTAGCCCTCTATCACTACTAAAAAGACAATAAATACTTGACTCGTACATTGTTAACATCGTCACGTAAAATTTGCCATAGACAAACAAGAATAGTTAGTATTTTTAACACGCTTTTAATAGCTCGGGCTTTATGTATAAACTAGCTGTGCCCGCGACTTCGTCCGCGTGGAATATTTATTTTGGGCATCATTTTATGGTTGCAAATTTATTTTTTTGTTATTATTTTAGACAATTTAATTTTTAAGTTTTTTAAATCACATAATTAGCTTAAAGTACTTCTGCATTAATTATTTTTCTTTCGACTGCCTCGTTGGTGTAGTGGCAATGTTTCTGCCTTACATCCGGGTTCGAATCCCGGGTAAAGCCAAAATTGTTTCTGATATTTTCTGTCATGAATTTCTCAAAAACAGCTCGGAGTCGGGAAGTTGGTGGTGTTACACCCCCGTGCCGTCCTGCGCCTGATCTCTCTCCGGTCATGTCGGATTGCCGTCTCACCGAACTTTGTGAGTGATGGAACAGTGAGTGCACCTGTGTATTGTGCTTACACTTGTGCACTATAATATCTCCTGCGTAGTTGGCTGATCTCTGTTGAGATTGGCCGCCGTAGTCGAAATCGGCCAGGAGGACTATTATACCTATTAATTATTTTTCTAGTTTTATTTTCTTGTGTCAGAAGAACATGTTAGTTTTGTCCGCAACGCGTTTGTTGCGATCTTGACGACGCGACATATGTGTGAAAAGCAGTCTTGACGTTAATTAATTCCTATGTGTTAAAATGTTTGCCCCTGTGATTCATTAATTGTAACGGTGAAAGATAGCATAAAAGGTAATAGAATTCTTTTAAAATTAAAAGGTAAATAATTTGGAATCATTGAAGTGCGAGGTATAAGCACTGTTTGACCAACTGCTAAACCAGTCTAAACTATTGCAACCATCACGTTACATATTGCGAAGAAGTTAGATTTGAAGACGGTCCCGGTGGTTTAAGATTTCTAAGTAAAATTATTGGGGCACCTATTTTTAACTTGAGGGAATATGGGGGAAGGTCACTTGTGTTCAAATAATTATTTTATTAATTTCGTCTACGCTACAGTTTCTCACTCCCAATATTGCCCATTGATGATCTTTTTTTTCTATTTCGCTTATTTCAGGGTGAACTTTCGATATAAAGTCCTCAATGTTACTCACTCTTAATCCTTAATCTCGTTCAATTGCAATTTTATTTTCAGTGAGGTACTTTCGGGTCTCCTATTAAAAGTACCTTTGATGGAAAAGTTATACTACCTCCCTACCACTGCCTCGTTGGTGTAGTGGTAAAGTTTCTGCCTAACATCCAAGAGGTCCTGGGTTCGAATCCCAGGTCGAGCCAAAATTGTTTCTGAGATTTTCTGTCATGAATCTCTTAAAAACAGCTCAGAGTCGAGAAGTTGGTGGTGTTACACCCCCGTGCCTCGGTTCGCACGTTAAGCCGTTGGTTATGCGCCTGATCTCTCTCCGGTCATGTCGGATTGCCGTCTCACCGAACTTTGAGAGTGATGGAACAGTGCAGTTTGAGAGTGTACTTGTGTATTGTGCTCACACTTGTGCACTATAATATCTCCTGCGTACTTGGCTGATCTCTGTTGAGATTGGCCGCCGTGGTCGAAATCGGCCAGGAGGACTATTTCTACCTCCCCCCAAATGTGCTCTCATATTTGTAGTTAATTTAAGATGTTCACAAACTTCCATATTGGGGTTTTTTTAGGCAAGACTTTACAATGTCTGCCCTTGTTCCCCTTACTATTACTGGTACAGTTTGTCGAAAGTCCACCGCAAACATAACAGCAATTTTATGATGATTATATTATCACAGCTTCTTATATCCCTAAGAGTCCTATTTAGACCCTCTACATGAGCTCTATGGATCATGGAACATTCGTCCCAGATTATTATACGTGGTCACCTGGTCATTCATCGTATCAGCCTGTTACAGTCCACTGCTGGACATAGGCCTTCCCCAAGGACCGCCACAGCGCACGATCTCCCGCTCTTTGCATCCAGTCAGTACCAGCTGCCTTCTTCAGATCGTCTGTCCATCTAGCCGGGGGGCGTCCCACACTACGTTTACCTAAGAGTGGTCTCCATTCAAGAACCTTCCTGCTCCACCTCTCGTCGGTTCTGCGACGGACATGGCCAGCCCACTGCCACTTTAGCTTGCTACATTTTTGGACAACATCAGTTACCTTAGTCTTATGTCGTATGACCACGTTCCGGATCTTATCCCTTAATGAGATCCCCAACATAGACTTTTCCATTGCACGCTGAGTGACGTGTAGTCGGTGAGCCAGCTTGACTGTCATGTTCCACGTTTCGGCTCCGTAGGGTAAGAGTGGTAGGATGCATTGGTTAAACAACCGGCTTTTTAAGCACTGCGGCAGGGTCGACGTGAAGATATGACGCAACTGGTCATTAATTAAATCTAATTTTGGTTCATCATGGTAACTCGTAGAGCTACACCCCCCTCTCCGCGTCGCTCGCAAGTAACGCCTCTCTTCCTTACAGCGTCATGTTCTGCACATCATGCAGCGCGGGTGAATTTTATAATGGTGTTATTTTAAAATTGTAATATCTTCTAAGATATTAATTGAAATTAAATGATGTCAAAGACAATTTTGTTCAGAATTAAATACTCTTAATCAACAACACATTTATTTGGATAAAGATTAATATTATTACCTTGATACAACTCTTAACAAATAATGCATTAATTTCGGCCAAATTTGATTACCACAAAAACGGTTCTAGTGACTTGATCTTGAAAGATAGACGTATACTGTCGCAGACATTTTTTTAGATCATTTTAAGAGGAATAATTCGTTCATACAAATATTTTTGGTATCTTGAACCGTTTTCGCAGCGTACACAACGGAAGCCCTCAATGATGAAAATTTTCCCCGTTTTTTTCACATTTACCATGATTTCTTCGCTCCTAATAGTTGCAACGTGATGTTATATAGCCTATAGCCTTCCTCGATAAATGGTCTATTCAACACAAAAAGAATTTTTCAATTCGAACCAGCAGTTCCTGAGATTAGCGCGTTCAAACAAACAAACAAACAAACAAACAAACAAACAAACAAACAAACAAACAAACAAACTCTTCAGCTTTATAATATTAGTGTAGATGTATGTAACGGTTTCTTTGAGTTCTGTGTTCCCCAACTTCCAGAAATCGAATTATTTTGAAACTTCTATTATCGAATTATTCTACTATTGGCAACTATAAAAAGAGAACTATGAAAACATCATAAAGTGCCTCACGCTTTTTACTCTACTCTAATATAAATTCATTGTACTCAGAAATTATTTTTTTCTTTTTTAGTTAGCAATAAAAGCGTATTTTTTTTAGTTTTTAAACTATCATTTTATGGAACAATTTTATTGGTATAACTTTGGAAAATTTTAACAATGAAGTTGAAAGTTATTTAGTCTTTTACGATGAGAGCGTGAGGTTACGGACAGAAGGTATGTTCGTTTATTAAAGAGATTTTGTTATAAATAAAAGGTGGTCTTCATGGTGGCATTCCTTAATTTTAATCGGTAACTGTCGCCATCAAATCTCAACACTAACACCAAGCAGAAGGATTAAAGTACTTTTTTTATGCGTGTTCAGATACTTTTGATGGTATTTATATAATTTATGACATTCTACACTCTACACTAGCTGACCGAAGTGAATATTACAACAAAAATTGACAATTGACTTTCTGTCTACTGAACAGTTTTGGATAAAATGTGGCACACATTCATGTTCGTCAACATTCTGTATGCGTATAAAATTTCATCCAAAACAGTTCAGCGGTTTGGGCGTGAGAGCGAACAGACAGAAATTCAACCGTCGTATTGTGGTCGCCACCCTGTATACGGGCTGTAATTCATCTATCAAAGGCTTACTGTTCTTGCGTAACTATGGCTGTGCGATTCATAAAAACTTTGGGGACAGGATATGAAGAGATTCGCCCTCAAAGACGCTTTGAGTCTCTGATTTGGCCAAGAGACATCTCAATTAGGCACTCGTTGTAACTGTGTATTGTGAAAAAATACGAGACCAAGTGTTTTGTTTGTTGATGAATAGTTTTACACTTGAATGCGTAAGTAATTGCATTAGGTTTTTTAAACTAATTTAATAAAATATGCTTGTTGTAGTTTTTTCAGGAGTAAATTCTCACTTCAATTATGCCAGTCTTAAAAATACAAAAGGATTAGTATACTAGTCTCAATCTCAATGTGATTATCATATATCAGACAAGTTCTATCTAAAATCTAAGCTCAATACATTATTGAATTACATAGTATTTTTTTTAGATTATGTATGGGTTTAATCTGGCAGTGAAATAGAAAAAAAAAGTTTTATTTGTAGTTAATGGAATCAGGCGTTACTCTGCGGAAATCCATGACTAAATAAACTACGAGCGACTAGTCTGTCGAAGCGACA
Source organism: Pyrausta despicata (assembly GCA_963921415.1). Lineage (NCBI taxonomy): Eukaryota > Metazoa > Arthropoda > Insecta > Lepidoptera > Crambidae > Pyrausta > Pyrausta despicata. The sequence continues at coordinate 4,511,814 of OY992867.1, read as the reverse complement.
CCATCTCCTGCGTAACGTATTGGTAGCGTTTACCTACCGTTAACTTGTCAATTTGTATGGAGTGACTGTCAGTTTCTGACATTAGAACTATATGAGTACGTTACGATAAAGCTAATGCTCACACAGCTGAGGATGCCACGTGTAGTGGTGAAACGCGTCGAGTGTTTTGTTGGTGTCAGTGTTGTGTTTCCAGGTGCATCTTCTGCGTCTCTTTTTTTGAGTTGTATTGTAAGTCCTGCGACCTCCAGCTCTGGTTTTCAAGTAGTTATAGTTGGATGTATTTGGGTTTCTGCGCTGGCGTCGTTTAGTGGAAATTTAAAGTAAAAGTTATCTTTTCAGCTTTTAAATTTGTAGGATTTCTAGCTGATAATTTCATTTTGATATTAAAACGTAACAACGAAACTAAGCATTTAAATTTAAATTTTTATCCATGTCATGTCATGATGAATCATGAACCTACTTCGTTGATTGTTTATTGAAGACTCATCAAGTATATTCAAGTATACTTAATGATAAAATAATTACAACTCATGATAAGCACGTGTGATATGAAAACAGCAAGTCACTCGAGATAAATAATAATCTACGTCCTTATTTATTGCAATAATAATTTACAATAATAATACACCTGGCGCCTTAAACTGTATAATTTTTTTTGATTCATATATTTTTTAATCATTTAAAATTTTTGTTGAAAAATTCAATAATTGAAAGAGTATGCCTAAAGGCGTACCAATTCACTGAAGAGCAAATGCTGTAAGCCTAACCTGCGCTATGCTGTCGCCGCGACTCGTGACTGTCAGCGTGTCAACCAGCGAGTGGCGGCGGCCGCACGCAGCATGTGTGCCTTGGGCCTTGCAGTAACATTAGTTGAAATGAGAGTGGGATATTTCTTAAATCAAGTAAACATAACTCACACACGGACATTGTTCGTTTATTTTTCTAATAACTAATTGATGAGATTAAAGCTTACACATTTTTTACAAATACTTAACAGTTAACTATATAAAACATCTATGGAGTCATCAACTGCTCTTAACCTTAACTTTGAACACCAACCGATTATAAACTAAACTATACAAAGAATACAACGCAATAACACTTAAAAGTATCACAGATAACAATCCTAGAACTAAGTAACAGACTAACTCAACTTCATAGTACTTTGCCCAGCTCATGTTAGCTCCGGGTGCGCGAAGATGGCCTGCGCCGGAGTGCCGAATTACATACTCGGCCCACCACACTGCTCGCTCTAAAGGGCTCTGAGGCTGGTCACGCATCACAGAGTTGAGACGTTTCACGTTTTGGCGGTAGCTGTAAAGAAAGTTGCTGTTAGAAAAATAGGTTGGAGATGGGAAACGTTATCGAGAGTGGGAAGATAAGTTAAGATGTGGAAATTATATATTTATCTAAGTCGACGTGATTAACAGAAAAAAAATTATACAGATGATAGGTAGCTTCCCAATAAACTAATTCTTCTTCTTGTTTCGTGTCGGCAAGATGGGCTAAATCTTACTTGCCTAGAAAGCGGCTACCGTGGTAGCCCTCTGGTTGCTAACAAGTAAGTCCTCACGCGAGCAGGTGGTCGGACACGCGGGACAGTTTATGAGGTGGGCCATGGTTTTTAGGGGTTCTCCACATTCACAGCAGACGTCTGCGCTGCTTATGTACCCCCACCGACGCAGGTTATCTTTGCTTGGACCAACCTGGGTCCTCAGCCTAATTAGACTTCTCCAGGTTGGCCAAGGTTCCTTATAGCCTGGAGGCAGATTTTCATTGGGGGGGGGGGGGGGGTACAGTGGATGTGGATACTCGCCTGCCCAAAGCCTGCACCTCATGTCAGCGGGGATTTCGTGCAACAGAGGAAACAGCATACCGACCGGAGTTGGCTTGAGACAGCCTGTCACTATGCGGCAGGTGTCGTTCAGCGCTGCTTCAACGTCTCTGGAATGTACTGACCTAGCCCACACTGGACACGCGTATTCTCCTGCTGAGAAACACAAAGCTAGTCCCGTAGTGCATTAACTAATAATTACCTGTCTACTTAACTGGAAGTAATTTTTAACTGTTAAAGTATGGTAAGGTGTCAGTCGATAATCTTTTGGCTGACCTGTACACGTCATTCCGTTTTAGCATAGCCAAAACTCGCCACTCTATCTAACCGTTAGACAATATGTTTCAATTGAAGAAAACACGTTATCAATAGCAGATATAAATTGTACGTACTTTAAATTGACAAGGCCAAAGATTTATTTGCCAAATAAAATGCCGCGATAAGTATACCAGATGGACGAATAAGTACTTGTGAATGGGTACATAAGAAGACACACAATTAACGAGAGGTTCTTACTTCATAAGAATATTATGTGCACAATAATGAAACTAGAGACTACTAGGACTTGTAATGGCATCCTAAATGTAACTGGGTACTAAGGTTTGTTTTTTAAGGATGGAAAATTACATCGTAAACTAATATTATTAAGAACCTTTTACTAGTAAGCAACCAGGCTTGATAACAGAGTAACAAGCTGTGATCTGATCATATTACAGTATAAAGTACACATTTAAAATTATAATGTGAAAGTTTAAAGTTCGTCGACCAAGTTTTTGGCAACTGTTTACGATCTCAACGGAAATTAAGTTGGTAAAGATAACATTAAGCAGGCACCCATAGCGAGCTATCCTAGTTGCATTTAACGCTCCTACAGGGTGAATTTGAAGCTGATGGCATCCAGCCGACTGATTGTACTCATGTAAAGAGATGTTTTATGGTGAACCTATAAATGAATAAAATTAAAAACTAATTTTAATGTTTTACCTAATCTATTCTAATATTATAAATGCTGTTACTCTGTCTGTCTGTTTGTTAATCAATCAAAAAGGACGTAGGCTACATTTTACCGCGGGAAAATGACGCATTCCCATGGAAAAATTCAAGTGGGTCGATCGCTTTTACGCCGAAACTAATGAACAGATTTAAATGAAATTTGGTAAGGAGATAGTTTGAGACAAAAGAAAGGACATGAGTTACTTTTGACTGCGGGAAAACGACGCATTCCCATGGGAAAAATTAAATTCCGGGGAATCTGATCGCTTACACTCCTAAATTACCAAAGATTTTATTTATATTTGGATGAGATTGGTATTACGGGAAATCAACGCATTGTAATAAACTACCTAATGCGGACGAAGTCGCGAGTAAAAGCTAGTAAGTGATAAATACATAAAGTATCATGTTGATTTGTGCTTGTTCGTAGAGTGCGCGGCTTAGACGCGCCCGCCACCGCCCCTCCGCGCCGTCCTAACCCGCGTGACCCGATAAACGCACAGCTGATTGATAAATAAATAATTCACAACAATCACACCAATTCTCTAGTCCTAAAATTAAGCTACGAGGCTTGTGTTATGGGTACTAGACAAACAAAGAATCCAACATTCCCTTCACACTTTTACCGGCTTAGGATGGTCAAAATGGAGACAAAAGTATACAAAATAATGTTTGAATGAAATAGTAGTTAAAAGAAATAAGGAAATCGGTCAGCTTTTTACGTAATTTGTATTAAATTTGTGGTATTCAAAAAGTTAAAATAAAAATATTTACAATAACTACATTTTCCTAATCACCTATTTACAATAATTTAGAAAAGTAATTGCACTTGCACGTATTTTAATAAGTGTTCAAAGAGTTTGCCGCTTCTTGCAACATATAGTTTAGCCAAACGCCTGTCATTGTCTTTTACACGATTTAAAACAAAGCTTTGTGTCTTCACTGTTTCAAAAGCAGCCATTATTGTGTCTTTGAGTTTATCTCGCGATTCAGTCTCATTTTCATACACTAGTGTTTTAACTTCACCCCATAAATATTGTTCCTGTTTTCTGATACGTTGATGTTATGTACCTACTTTGGGCTAGTAAACTTAGGCACTGAATTACAATTATTGTTTTTTGCTACTCTTCTAACAACTGGGTATGTTACAAGGTTATATCGCCGTAGTAATAAACATTGTTGTGATAAACATATATTTGAACGAGTTATAATAATGATGTAATGTAGCGGTTATTATTCACCTACATGTCATTCAAGGAAGTGGTATATCACGAGGTTAACCTGTATTGTTAGTGACAGCCAACATAATTGGTTAATCGTTATTATGTATCTTTTAGTACAGATTAACAATTAAGAAGATCATAAGGACAAAAAGATTTTTTTAAGTTGGTGATATGGATAGGTATGACTGATATAAAACTTGTCAAAAAATGTAATAGTTGTTTTGAGAGCCTATTTTTTCTGTATTTGTTATACAAACCTCTACTTAGTCGATTTCCTCCCGACCGCCGATAGAGCCGACCTCTACTTAATAATTTCAAGGTTTTACAGATAGTGAAAACATCTGGGCTTATCAGTACGGATTAAAATTACATGATAAAAAATTATACATCTGTTATGTATTGGTATACCTATAGACAAATGGACTTTGACCGTCTGATCTTTCTTATCTGATATTAAAATTTAAATTGTAAATGACTTGCACAATATGGTAAGTACGAAAAGTTATAGGTGAAAAAAGTAGGAGTGCAATGTATGGAAAAAAGTTGTAATAAATTGGTAATGATTTGTGTGATGATGGCTGTGTTTTGCAATATTTTCACCATGAAATGAAGTATTTGTTTATAATATTTCATAATTTCTTCAGTATTTTCATAATGAAGCGGCAGTGCGATGCAGTTTTATTTTATGGAGAAACCACAACAAGAAAGCGTCCTTTACGGCGTCGTTTCCAAATGAGCTAAAGCCTTTACGAATTTAAACAACGTAAAAATGGGATGCCGCGCCGCGTTGTTGTGCTGGAAATAAAGGGGAACCTACCGTTTCCACATGACATCAGAAATCTCTGTACAAGTTAAAACTAACCTGTCATCCTTCAAGATGGTTTCTAGCGCTTTGTCCAGTTTCTCTTCCGATATCGTGTCCATGTCAACTCTGAGACCGATTTTGTGATACTCATACTGTTCCACGTTGTACCACTGGTCTCCCAACATGGGCATTCCAATCATCGGTACACCAGCTGTGATAGCTTCGTCTGTAGACTGCAATCCTCCTTGAGTGATAAAGAGTTTCACTTTTGGGTGTTCTGTAGAGAAATAAAATAATGAGAATCCAGTTTTACTTGGCACTCGTTTGTTAAAAAGTTATTTGTATGTTTCTCTGTTTAGCTTTCACGCTTAAGCTTCTAAACCGGTAAATGGTAAAGGACATAAATTATAGTTTTCATTTCGGAATTTGACTATTAAAACAGAATTTCACTAAGGCAACACCGCTGGCGGGAAACCCGGTCTCTTACATACTGATATCGACTCAAAAAGTGATTACCTAAACTAGCAAACTTCAAAACTTAAAGCTCAAAGGTCTCGGAGTTCTATCATAAACAATTTAAAAAAAATCCTTGGTCCATGGTCCATAGTTGCAGGCAATTAACTTACGTAATAAATCTGACTGTGGCAACCACTTTGAAATCCTGATATTAGGGGTCCTTCCCGGCATCTCATCCTGGTTCCATTTCCACAGCACGTCGTAAGGTAACTTAGACACCGAATTTATTATCGTCTGAATCTTGTAAGGGGGAAGCAGAGCTGGCTCTACGTTAGTTCCGAAACTGATGTATATAACTCCGTGTTTCGATGAGTCCAAGTATGATTTTAAGTCCTGAAAACAGAAGGCGCAATCAAAGTTAATAAAAAAAATGTATTTTGTACAAAAGTTACGGCAGTTGTTTAGTTTTTCATCATACGTTCAAATTATTATACGAAATGGTGCGATTGATGATTTTTACTTTTTTTCTTTGATTTTTTCTTTTTTTTTTGATTTCTTTAATTCAAATTGAAAAATACTATTAACGATCAAAAAAATATTTAATGACGCGACTTTTTAAATTCCATGGGTTTGAGAAAAGGGGTTTTAAAGTAAATAACTATTTTCAAATTACCTTTGGAAGTTCCTTTTTAGGTTTTTGATGCAATCCTCCCATAAAGATAACATTTGATGGTACAGGCCGATTTCTTTCCCATAAAGGATGTACATTCAAAAACAGCATGTCTACTTTGTTTCTCAACTCATTAGGGGATGGTGTGTCCGGTCCAAATATATTTTTAAGATATTCAATGTAAATATCATCCATTATTGCCAGGAGGCTCTTTGATTGGTAGAAGTTGTACAGTTCACTAACTTTGTCCCACATGGTTAGATTGTTAGTTTTTTGTGCCACATTCGTTGGATAAATTAAAGGGTGAGATGATCCTCCTACGGTTATCAAATTGTCTTCAACTGATGTAAAAGAGCTGACTTGTATAACCGGGGCCTTAAGGACATGGGCAAAGCCGACTAACGGCAGAAAATGAGCTTCCAGTAAGAGCAAATCAAATGTCTGTGATTTGTCACTCAAAATATTTTTCATTTCTGGAAGTGACATTTGTGCTTTAAACACTTTTAACATCAAGCTGAATATAACTTCCAATTGAACTTGTAAATCATTTTTGTTGCCTGACGTTACCTGGCCGCTTAGAAACGCTCTGTTCCACATATCGTACGATATATCGTGAACGTCGATTTCTGTCAAATTTGCTGGTGCTCCTCCATTTTTGAACACTGGATCTGTTGTCAGGAGCACCACTTCGTGACCTCGGTTGACTAGTTCCATTATAAGCGGTCTAAACACTACTTGATGACTGATTGAAGGTGTAGGAAAGATCGCGAGTATCCGTGACGCGTCATTGTAAGCAAAAAGCGTCGCGAGAACGAGGAAATCCTTTAAAACGGTCATGGCAATACCGCGGCCAGAGTTGATTTGTTAGATGGGTCGCTGCTTAAAATAATATATACTTCATTCGAGCCATTACGCAGTAATTTTTTGCAGATAGGACGATGACAGAGTGCATTTTCTAAGCGATTTTTATCAATATCACGTGCAAAACTATTCTCCGCACGCCAGACAACTGATACCATGATATTGACATTTTTGTTATTTTGTTGCATAGAAAACTAAAAGATATTTTAAAATTTGAAACAAGAGTATTCTTCCTCTATAATATGGACTTCTACGTAACTAAAGGAAATAGTTGAAAACAACGCCTTAAAGAACTTTACCCTGGTTAACATAACAAACATGGAGTTCATTTTTTAGGGATTTCAGACCTATTTTGTAACTTACCGTCTTATTTTCGGGATATCTTTTTTCACGCACATGAACTGTGCTATTTGGAGCTAACATGAGTGATAAGGACGACTAGATTCGAAACAATACGTATTGGCTTAAGGCGTCTGTCTGGCATCACCTGATAACAAACTACGATGATATCAAGTAGTGAAATATGCAAAATAAAATTATGCAATTTTATTCTTTATTCTTCTATCTCCTGTGTCAGTGATATTAAGCTAAATCATGCATTCAAGCTACAGATGTGTGCTTATCTAATACACGGATATAGATGATTTATTATCCGTTCCCTGGTTTAAAATAATTAAGTGTTAAAATTAAACACACTTAAAGATTTTTGATGGGATAGAGGATATGACCTCCTCGTATCCAAATCACAAAAAATCTTCTTTGAATAAGGATTTTGACGTAGAGAGCTTTTATAATGTCCAATTAAACAAAATGAATAAAACACATGGTTACCTACACAACGTTGCTAAAGAATTCCGCTCTTCCGCCGATAATATAATGATAAGATAATAATTATGTTTCTATGATATGGACATGCTATTAATTAAACTCAGCATAGTAAATGTTTAAAGTTAAATAAGTAAGTAAAATTATAAAAATATTAAAGTAAAATAGTAAAAAAAATTGTAAAATTATAAAGTAAAAGAGTAAAAGTAAGTTTGTAAAATTTTAAAAATTCTATTACAGTGTATAAAATCGGAACTATAATGTTAACCACCGAGGAAAAGAGCAAGTTATTCCCAATACAAGTGTCTTTGACTACTTACCGGGAAAACTCAGTAACATTATGAAAAAATACTTTTGGATATAAACGATTTTATTATTATTATTAAATTGCAATCGAGTTAGAATAAAAACGCTGTTTGATTGCAAAATTTGAGGTTTGCATAAAATGCCTAACAATAGGTGCATGCGGATCCTTTGCTACCGTTCTCAGAATGCTGTTGTCACTCCTTCGTACCCTTCCCATCAGCGACGCTACTTTTTTCGGGATTAAGGCATGAAAGCCGTCAGTTGGGGTCTGAACAAACATTCCAATGGGACTGCAGAAGCGAGGAAGTGCCAACATCATCTTGAAAACATTGTTGTACTGGACTCGCAGGGTGTTAAGCTATTTTTTCATACCCAATCCACAAGCCGTCCGTGTACAGACCCTGACAATACGTTTTAAATAGCGTAATTTTGACCTGGTCCGAACAACGGGCAAATCTACGGGCCAGCATGTTGCCTCGTATCGCCAAAGCCCTACGCGCCCTCTCCATGTTTAGGTCGTCTTTAAGGTCAATGATCTAGCGGGTGGAATATCAAGCTATCTCCGAGGATGTTTGGGTTCGATTCACGATAACGCCGTAGGGTATTCTCTACCAGTCATACCTTTGGGCGAAGCAGAAATGATTTGTGGGTGATGCGACAAACAAATAAAAGAGAAAACACAAAAATAATACCAGTAATATGACACATATGGATAAACAATGCAATGATCACGGGCTAATATAGTGAACTCAGAAACAAAAAGTTACATGGTATAAATCCCGTATATCATGATATAACTATACTTGTGTAATGTAGTGACCAAGTATATTCAAAACAATAAACACTAGTGACACACACCCTTTCGCGAAAAAAACCTCTACGCCGAAACGCGCTACAAAGAGAGTCCAATTTAAAAAAAGATCGCGGCCCTGATAAGTTATGAGAGGTTAGGAAGAGTCCCACCGATAAGCCAAACGTGTGGTGGTTCTCCCTAAAATATGGGTGAGGCAATAAATTTTACCCGGGAATTTGCCGAGTTCCGATTGTGCTAGTATTTTTTAGAGGGAAACGGTGTAGACAGGTGAGTTGGACGGTTTTATTTTTGCCGTTTCGATGTGTACGGATAAATGTGTTGTTGATTTTGCCTTTTTGGTATACTACAGTAATCGGTTACAGGCTAAAATGTTTCACAAAACGATTGACAAAACGATCATTTGACAACGTTTAACCAAAATATTAATTAGGCAAACGAGACATTTGACAAAAGTATCATATTACAAAAACTCCCATAATCATAGAGATATTTGACAAAAGTATTATTTTGTAAAGCAAGACATTTGTAAAATGATATTTTGGCGAAACTATTTTTAGCCTCATATTATTTGTCAAGTGTAATTTTACCAAATGATTTTTGGTCAAACGGCAGGGTACCTAAAATGTTACTTTCAGCATTTGATTAGAATAAAGTACAGAAAGATATTTGAATTCTTACGACAAGCTGCATTCTTATCGTAAGTATTTTACATAATATGTAATCAAATGCTGATTATGATATTATCATAATCAGCATTTGATGAAATAATGATTTCTTTCAAATGCTAAGAAACAAGGTGACAAGCCAGCATGACGAGGCATAACTGCATGCAGTAAAAGGTTAACAATCACAAAGATTTTCCAGTGCTCAGTACGTCCTGTTTTTTTAATTCAATGGTATAGGCAGTTTAAGATCATGTGCGACGTTCTCTGCCTTAAAATGGGGTGACAGACGTAAAAGGGGCGTGTGGTAATAAAATTTTATTGTAATTTTTTTTGGAAACGAATTACAAAAATTTAAGCAAAAGGTAGTTACTTTTAGTTATTAGAGCGAGAAGATAATTAATTAAAAAGAAGATTCTATATTAGGTACGTGAATGGTGAGTTTTTCGTTAGTTTATTAGTTTTGACGACCACTTTGGTGTAATGGTCAAGAAGTTGACTTTAAACCAAGAGGTCGCGCGTTCGATCCCCGCACTGTACAAAAATTTGTGTGCATGAATATGTCTGTTTGTACTGGTCTGAGTGTTATATGTATTTTTTTAAAGTTTATTTGTAATACCACTGTTGATTCTGATATCTGTAACACAAGTGCATAAGCTACTTACCACGGAGTGAGATCAATGTGTGTGATGTTGTTGTATTTATTTATTTTCTTCAGGAGGGTCGCGCTTACACTTGTCGAATTATAGAAGAGGCAATTATCCAAGAAGCATTTACTAAACAATTTGGCTCAACCGAATGTTTCGATATCATCCACATCATTAGATCTAGAGAAACAAATAGAAGTCATTTGTCGTCATAAATTATTCACAAAATCAACTATCAACTTAACACAGATGGGTTACGTCAAGTGATTTTGAGTCCCTGGTGTGTCTTAAGTGCCTCACGTATTCTCCTTGAACGAGTGTTCAGTAGGTACGTTGACAAGCACATCATGCCACCCATTTTGTTGCGAAATCGCCTGTATCACAAGCGCATAAGATGCCGCCGAGTTTACCTTGATGAGCTGTTGTTTGTAAGTACTGCACGGGAATATTACACTCTCTGACCTAAATTATTAGACTGATTACATTAAAGGACGTATGTTAAGCAAAATCAGGCAATATAAACATTTTAGCATCTTATTTAGTGGAAATAGTCGTGATTTTCCAACGAAAATGAACAGTTTGATATTTACTTACAAGGCGGGCCACTAGAAGCGTTGGTTTAGGAAAGCTGCAATGTGTGCTATTTTAATCACTTGACTTTTCAACAAAGTTTGCAGCAAGCACATAATACCTATCATTTCACATAGCGATCAACGTTATTTAACTTAACAGAAATTTTATTTTTCTGCAAGTTCTAAGGATTTACCAAGAAGAAAATGATTTCAACGATAAGCTTTCCTTAAATTTTACGCTATTTTATCCTCTTGATGTAGAATTTATCAAAATCCTTCAACGGATGCCTGCATGCCAAATTTCAGCTCGATCCCTCCAGTCATTTGGACTATGCGTTGATAGATCACTATGTCAGTCAGTCAGTCAGTTACCCTTGATTAATATATATATATATATATATAAACTCTTTTGCAAAAAAACGGGCACTTTAGATTTTTTCCTCTACTTTAATGAAGAAGAACAAGAAATAGGTTTTATTAATTTGACGATGTATTGGCATGTTATTTGAAGCATCATGGCATATTCTTTACGTTCCAAATTTAAAATTTGAAATTAATAAAAGAAAAATAATGATTATTGTGGATTATTCTAAAATTGCTTTACTAATGGCGCGAATTGCTGAAACGATTTTTAACTGATTACGATATTTTAAAACTTTTTGGACATTTTCTGCAAATTAAACAATTTAATCTTTATTTTTACATTAAATACCACTTTTTGATATGAGTGATAAAGCGATAAGGGCCGGTAAAATTATAGCCCTACTTGAAGAAGGTTGTTCGTAAACTTACGTGTCTCAGCGGCTAAATGTGAGTCGTTCAACTGTCCAGAGGACTTGGCAACGGTATCAAGAGACCGGTTCGGTCAAAAGAAGACCCGGTTCGGGAAGAAAACGATGCACAGAACCAAGAGATGACCGCTTTTTGGTGAGTCAGGCGTTGCGGAATCGTAAGGCGTCAAGTGTGGACCTGAAGAAGAGCCTTGAAGAAGTAAGAGGAGTAGAAGTTAGCTTGTGAACGGTCAGGAGGAGGCTTTTGGCTGCCAATATCAGGAGTTACCGCCCAGCTCGGGGCCCTAAATTACTCCGTGAGCACCGTGTTGCTCGACTTCAGTTTGCTCGGAACTGTGCTTCATGGACTCTGGAGGACTGGAATAAAGTATTGTTTTCTGATGAAGCTAGAATCTCTTTGTGTGGAGAGGACCGACGCCGGCGAGTGCTGCGAAGACCACGGGAACGCTATGCGGAAGTGTGTTTCGAAGAAATCACTCCTTATGGCGGAGGCTCCGTTATGTTTTGGGCAGCAATTAATTCGACGGAGCGTACGGAGTTAGTTTTCATAGAAAATGGAACATTAAATGCACATCGGTACATAATGGAAGTCCTAATTCCATATGCACAACCCACATTGACTGCACTTGGGGAAGATTCCATTTTTATGGACGACAATGCTCGCTCGCACCGTTCTGGCGACGTGGAAGCGTACATGCAAGAAGTTGGGATCCGTCGTTTAGATTGGCCAGCTTGAAGTCCTGACCTCAATCCAATTGAGCATGTCTGGAATGTTCTAAAGAGACGTGTAAGATCAGTGCAACCTGCTCCACAAAACATCAGGGAGCTAAAAAGAGTCATTGCAGAAGAGTGGGAACGAATTCCTCAAAACGTTATTAACCTTTACCTACTGAGGTGGTCTTACCTTGACGTAAATACTGACGTGGGGGCCTAAGAGTCCCGGACACTTATGTGCTTATATTTAAAAATCAGTAGCCTTTTTAGAGTTATATGTTTATTAATTATATTAAGAGGAAGTATTTTAACAAATTAAAAGCATTTTCGTATCATTTATTTATTTGAATTTAAATTTTACAATAAAGTTTTGAAATCACATAACATTGTTGGTCGAAATCACGTGAGATCGTAATTAATGAAGTATCAACTAAAATTATTTTTAAAATCAACAAATTCACTTTTAATCTTAATTTTAAACAGTATTTCCATTAAATGGCACATACTTTGTCATGATATTATAGGAAAAACTAAAAAACCACAGGGCATCAATTATGGCAAATTATTACATACAGTCTTGGCATACTTCTTTGGAACACTGCAGACGTACATGTATTTTACACAAATAATTGATTGGAAAGCTTAGTTTGTCGAATTATATTATATTGAGGAACTCAAACTGCTCTAGATGATGGTTGGCGCGACCATTTGAAACGATTTTTTCCATAAAAAGGTCGAATTGACGCTGGGGGCACATCGTCATAGAAGGACGTCTGTTCTTCAGTAACTTTGTCAGCCTGATCCTCGAAATCCGATTCACGTATCCGGTTCATGCTCATGTAGCTCCAGTGTCAAACTATTAGCAATTTCTTCAGCCTCTGATCCGCTACAGTCTTCACAATCAATCCACGACATTACGGTGGAATCAAAATCTTTGTTGCCCGGTACTACAACCCTTCTAGTTTTAGCTGCACTGTTATTATTATTATTAACGAACGGCCGTTTTCTCACGGACAAAGTACTAGGCTCCATATTTGTAAATTGATTTGAATTTACTGCAAAAAAAGACAATAACTAACTCAATACCAAATACAAAAAAGTTACGTAAATACTGAGGTTGGGCCTGAGAGGCCCACAAAAAATTTCAAAGTTAATTTACTTAACAAAATTTCGCGCGCAAACACGGGCACAGCCGTCGAAAGCCGCGTCAAAACTAAACTAGAAGGTACTAGAACGTTCGCGTGTGTCGCTCGCTAATGAAGAGAGTATTTCAACAATTTCACTTTTTAAAGTCACGGGAGGCCCCCACCTCAGCAGTTAAAGGTTAAAAACATCGTGGAAAGCATGCCCAGAAGGATTCAAGCTGTGATTTTGGCAAGAGGAGGTCACATTCGGTATTTGGGTTTTACATTTGTAACTTTATTTAATTAAAAAAAGTAAAAAAAAATCTTATCTTTATTGCCGACCACTTCTTATTGTTTGGGCGTGTACATCGGTTTTAAAGAATCCATCGTTTTTTTTTTCTTTTAGTTGCCCGAACTCACTTCACGCGCATTAATTTACACGATTATAAGTATACAGACTATGTACGTCAAAGAAATAAATTTCATTTAATTAACTCAAATCGACCTTAGAACGTAAATTTCCTTAGGTGCCCGTTTTTTTTGCAAAAGAGTGTATATAGATATTCCGCTAGTATTATAGCCACACACAGTTCCATCTTGACCGCAGAACATAATCTAATTCGGATATCGTCTGATGCATGAATTGCTGTTGATTTACAATGTCACCAACATGATTTAGACAAATAGACCGAGTTCCAGACCATTTGTTTATTTGTTATCAAAATGAACTGAAATGAACAGAGATAAATCCTGTTTAAATTGTAAAGATATTTCTAATATTTAAAGATTTAATATAAATTTGAAGTTCACAAAAGAACCCAGAAACGAAAGTCAATAAGAAGAACGAAAACTTGACTAAAATATGTCCTACCAACCTAACCAGAAATTTATTACTGCGTTACTTGTCATTAACTTGAAATAACCTGACTGATATTTCGACAAGCTTTTGAACACGGTCGTATTTGTTTGTGATATGATAAGAGGCAAAAATAATTAGATTGTCTGATGAAGGAGGGTAGAGGGATGTTCTTTATGAGTGAACGTGTGTGACGTCACTGATTACTTCCCGAGTATAGAGAAACCAATTAATAATGTCCTTGTAGCCGAAATAACACAATGGGCGAAAACAAAGGTTCGGTAACTACGCAGGGTATAATATTAGTGCGAATATATCACTTCATAGTCTGTCTCTATGTCTGTAATATGTATTTAAGCTTAACCCTTAGCTGGTATCGCTATTTTTGGCAACACTACTGGCATCGTGGGTCCACAAAAACTATCATACCTATAAAAGTCTCGAAGGGACTTCTTTTCTATGGTGTAAGTGGTTACATACGTAGCGTCAAAGGCTAGCCAGCGAGTCAACCCCGTAGCGTCGAAGGCCCGTGGAGTCGGAAGCCCATAGGAGTAGCCGAAAATTAATTCGACACTAAGTCCTTCCCCACAACCGCCTTCGATTATACGTAAGTAACCTGTTTCTTTTAATTTTCATGTGTGTTCACTTTTTATAACTTCTAAAATGAAACCAGTCCAATACTGGTTTCATTTTAGAAGTTATAAAAAGTGTTGGTTTTTCTTTACATTTGTTTCATTTATGTAAATAGGGATAGATATTAAATAAAAAAACCATTTTGTACAAAATTATATTACTTTGATATTAGAATATCAAAAATTATTTACTTCTACATGAATTTGTAACTAACCTAAGTTTTTGGCACTTTTTGGTCAGTGTTTTTAAAAATCCAAAAAAAAAAAATATAAACGCTAGAAAAACTTAAACAAAAATAAATTTATGGCACTTTTCACCTCTTTATAACAAAAAAGTATAATTCTCATGAGATCAGCTTATAATTAAAAAATGACAATCAAAAACAAAGGACTAGTTACTAACCAATTATGTGACGCCATATTTCAGTCTAATACTTTTTGACAACTACTACACATAATATTTTGGACGGAATGAGTTTTACAAATAATATATAAACATTTAATACATTTTAGAGAATGTTTTCGATCGTTTTTCCAATCACATAGGTAGCATCTGGCCCTTTTGCCCCCAGTGTTAAAGTTAAAAAAAGTTTAAAAGTTACGAATTTGGTGTCGTGGGTCAAAAATGACCCAGCCGGTTACATATCTCAGCTCCTATGATAGTAGCAGCGCTGCACATTCGCCCCCCGCCGCAGCTTGCGATGAACAGATATTACGTAGAAACCCGCACTTGTACCATGAACATTAAAAGAATAATAACTAAAAATGTTTGCGTCTGGGTCAAATTTGACCCAGCGATACCAGCTAAGGGTTAAGTCTTTCAAACTATTCAACGGATTTTGATGCGTTTTTTTTTTAAATAGATAGAGTGATTCAAGAAGAAGGTTAATATGTAAAATACCATGCTCAAAAGAACCACTGATGCTTTTATGATGTCTATTCCACGCCAGCGAAGCCGATGGCGGGAAGATAGTTCGGATAACTATTTATTCCGAGAAAATAGATGAAAATAGTACCTATGCACTCTCTATTATGACAATACTTTCACTAAGTATTTATGTTGTTTTTTTTTAAATAGAAAACGGACAAAACTTGACGAACGCCTGCGTTCAGAAAGTAGGAAGTAGATAATTAAAATTTTAGTATTCCTTAAGTAACAAATTTCCTTCTGAAAAGAACAATACTCAGCATCAACATCACCTTTAAGTATTTCTCGTGTACGTTTTATTTTTATTTTTGTTTATTTTTCTATAATTTTTGACCCATTGTTTTTATACCTAAGAAGAGTAACATACATTTTATTTTCCAAAAGATTCCGTTCATTTTTCATAAAGACAGGTTTTTATAAAACTAGTTTTTACAGAAATGAGAAATGACAATAACAATTAACACAGGCGTTAAGAAGCTTAAAACTGGTTTAACATAAAATATTGACTAGGGCACTTTAGTAGCTAATGTGCTAAGGACTTTCACACACCCGGCTACACTTAGTCACCCAGTAGCTTAGTGTATTTCATGAACTTCCACAAAGTACAATTTTAATTTTTATTAGAACTTTTCAATCAGCAAACCAAAAAGAGCTAGTAACGGTTTAGTTGGCTGTATAAAAATCTATATGTAATGTTCAGTATTGGACCAAATATAGGCAAATGATTACGATATTTAATATTTTAAGGGCTTTAATAGTAAATCATTTTTTTAAATCAACGAATCATTTGTAGGATACCTATGTAAATATTAACATTAATTTTACTTATCCTACTATGTTTATAGGCCAAATTTATTTACATTTTAATATTAACTTAGCTACTATAATACATTTACTAACTAATTACACTACACTTACTAACTACACTTACACACTAGTGGATAAGAGTCAGTAAGTCGAATCAAATAGCTTCATACATTCGAATATTGTTTTGTAAATCATTGTCAATATAAAAAAAAAACATAATAACGGTATTAAGATGTTACCGTGACAAAATTATCTATGTTATGTTGCCTGAGCCCAAGCCTGCGGTTACCCTCAAATACCTAGCTATCAGTTCTAATTAAATTTTCAATAATACGTGACAGGGGAGTAGCGAAATGATTAGCAAGAGACCTCGAGTTATTAATGATGTGACCTCAACACTCGATAGACGAGGGTACACGTGATCTACTAACATAATTATTGATTGTAGACACATATCTTTCGAGTTTGAGAAGGCATGTCGAAATAAAGGAAAACATGAATGGTTTGTACGAGAAATCAGAGATTAGTAAATTTGTCTGATAAATTGGAATTGACTGTAACATATTTTGATACGAAACTGTTAAATTATTTTTATGGTAATTGCTTTTTCTGGTGCCATTTTAATTAAAAGGCGGAGGTGAATAAAAGATATGGGTTTATCCTATCTTAACTCGCAACGATAAATTATTACAAAGGAAACTAAGATGAAATAAAATAAAAATGTAGGTAAACTATATCTACAAACTACAATTTTATTAAAATCATTTTTTCTTGACTGAAGTTTAGTAGATAACTTATTTTCACTGTTTTTTACCTTTTCTTTCGTTTCCAGTTTGGATTACAACACATTGTTTGTGCTATCACAAATACATTCGTAAAATTTCCCAAACTTTACACGAGCTGTTATTTCAAGGCTCAGCAGAAAAAATATTCTTTTTTCCATTATTCTGATTCCTAAAGATCTTGTGTGTCACCCCAAAAGTTGAATCAGAAAAATATAATCATAAAAATGCTTAGTATGAAATACTGGATTGTAAGAAATGCCTTAACGCAAAACTCCTGCCAATACGATCTTTTCGAGATTGTTTGATGATTAATTTCCTTTTGTTGCAATGTCAAAGGGAGATGGGAATTGGCGGCAATATTAAAACGGCAAAACGATCCATCCGTCATTTTGCGAATTTTGTTCTGTGATAGACTACACCTGGATAAAGCATGCCATGTACATATATAAATCTCAAAGAAAACTGACTGCATGGTTGTCTGACACAGTGCTCTATCAACATGCAAGCAATGTATGCCGCATGCAAGTAGCCATTATAATGTAGGCATCCGCTTAGAATGGATTGCCCGAAATTCCTACGGATACGGGATACATACGCAGATGACGTTGCAGGCGACCCCTAGAGCTTAAATGAAATTAAAGTAGATATCTAAATTACTATTTATTCCACACCACAGAATAACAATGTAATGACGGCAGGTTAGGCATGCGCTAGTAATGGCGTACGGTAGAAGTTGCCACAACATCACAGGTTCGCTCCAGGTTTAGACAGAGACAATATTAGAAAAAAAAACTATGTTATCACTGGTTTCGATGAGACATTTCGGATCAGAGCAATGTATGTGACGTTGTCCTCATTTATTTATTTATCTTGCCTTTGCTAAGTTTGTAAGGAGTATTATTTACGAAGTAAAACGTAACTACTTTGGTAAACACGAAGAAAAAATAAATAAATAAACTCAATTCGTGTAGTATTCAGAGGTGTAGTTTATCTCAAGTTTCGGTAATTATAGAAGTTCCCACGCATCGGAGTTTAAGATATTATGAAACGTCTTCCTTTGATTTATTAATAAAGTCTTCCTCAGTTGGCGAAAAGATATTTTTGCGTAATTTTGGAATACGCAGGCCTACGCCACTAGACACAAATATATGGCATTGTCGATCGGCAGAACTAACGATAGCTTTATTTGTTGTGTCAGTGGGTCTTATCGGTATTTTCAGTTATCGACTTTGCCCTGTAATATGGTCTGAGGACCCAGGCCTAAAGCCTAACTATACCAAAAAGTAGATGTACTGGTATGTCCTATAACACATAAATATGAGTATACATATTATGCAGCACTATCAAAAAATGATTGAATACGATTACTCAACGGAATATGGTCCAGATATAACTTTTAAGCCACCCGAATGCCCATAAAAAGAATAGTCTATGGTTGTTCTATTATCTGCACATTTATAGCCCTTGCCGGGTCCGAATAAAATGGCGGAGTTATGATCTCTCGACAAAATCGGGCTTTTAAATTATTTGACGCTGGCTCTCATGATTTCTATGGAAAGCAGTTTTTTAAAATTAGAGAAAAATTTCGAATACAGCTTAGGGATTTTCAGAATGATGATAAAGATTTCAGGTAAGTTGCCTTGATACTTTAAATAGTAAAACCAAAGGTACTTATTATGAATGAGAAAATAGATGTCTGTTTTGTGTGCTTTCATGCCTAAACTACTGAACCGATTAAGATGAAACTTGGTACACATATCGATCGAGTGGACATTGGGAACAGAAATAGGATAGTTTTTATCGCGGCATTTCAATTAACCGCATTCCACAAGAGAAAAGTCGTAAGCGTGAAGGTAGGCTAAATAGGCTAAATAATAAAGTTGATTTCGCAACAAACATTAAATCCAAATCTGGGTGCATTGTACTCAAATGATTAAATTTTCATCAATTACTTCAATTGACACTTGACACACACCGCTTCATCCAACAGTCTCTAATTGTGATCGTGCAATAATTTACCAGCGATTGAGTTTCAAACGAACTAAAACACAATAAAGCTACTTCATTTTTTAGCATTAACAATAACATTTGACGACCACTTTGGTGTAATGGTTAAGAAGTTGACTGTTGGTCGCGGGTTCGATCCCCGCACTGTACAAACATTTGTGTGCATGAAAATGTCTGTTTGTACTGGTCTGGGTGTTATATATATTTATTTAAGTTTATTTGTAATACCATTGTTGATTCTGACATCTGTAACACAAGTGCTTAAGCTACTTACCACAGAGTCATGATCAATGTATGTGATGTTGTTGTATATTATTATTATTGAACCAATTTATTTATTTATTTAATGCAAAATTATTTAATGTGAATTAAAAACACACAAAGAAAAATGGACTGCCACAGGCGGCACTCGAACCCGCACTTCTCGCAAGCCGGACGAGCTCTCCCAGTTGGGATGATGACACCTATCTTAAATATTGTCAAGAACATGATGTTAAAAAAAATAGCCCCTATGAAGTTAATACAACCAATATATTTCAAAAAAGCTGTAGAAACCAATTTTTAAACACACAAAACGCAATAAATATTCGGTCAATTGACTCCGATTTCTGACACATGACCGTGACGTCACAATTTATTACCATACGAAATCTATGGAGGCAGACCGTTTTGACAGATAATAAAAAGTATGTCAACGATTGGTGGTGTCGTCTAGCCAATTGAGCTACCGTGACACTCATCGGTCCGAATTACGTTTGTCTAATCAAGTGTGTTTTAATTTCACAACAGAATTCCGTTTAAACTTTTGCTCATAGCAGAAATATTTTTAAGGCTTCGGATATGAATCGGCTTCTTGTATTACTGAACATTATGCTTAATACCTTATGGTTTTTTTTTGCTTAATGCCTTTTACATTATGCATTCTATCTTATACTTGCATTGTGAGATATTTTATTTTTTGCCAAAAGAAAATCTGACTTTAATGAGAAGGTACATTAGATCTGATTTTATGTTTACATATTTTACGAATTACATGATTAATACCAATCCTCCAATATTACCGTAGCACGTAAGTTATGTTTCACACATTAATTCATGTTTTTCAATGAAAATAGTATCCTAATCAATTTATCATTGATAAAACGTCCGTATGTGAAAAAATTCACAATAAAATATTGAAGGGTGATCCAAATCGAATGACTACATTGGTAATCATTAGAACTAACATATTTAAATACGAGTACAGAAAACGTTAATCTGAAAGTGTTATACTTACGCGTGAACTGAATAAAGTAAAAAACCCAAAAAGATACAGAAATATTCCCACCAATTTCTCACATGAGTACATTCTTTGAATAAGAAACTTCTGTCCCAATTCGCTGCTGAAGTTACGCCCACCGACTTTACTACAAGTGAAATGTAATGTTTTTTGCGTGTTCCATCCAACTTCCAGTTTTGGTGAATCACCCTGTAAAAAGTTCGTAACATAAGTTACTGCTATGATATACAAGTAGAAATTATTACAGAGAAAACGGAATGTAGCCAACAGGAGGGAATTTGGACGGAACTAAATAGTTCAGAAAATTTTTTATCACCTGCCAGTGAGATTTTATATTCTGTTGGACTTTTTTAGCAAAATCAAAGCGTCATTTCGGTTTATCCAATAGGGAAGATGACAGAGTCAAAAAAGTCTCAGTATAATAAATGCTTTTATTTAACTTATATACAAGAAAACAACAAAAAATCGTCTTTCTGTTATCAGACGTAGGTTTACAATCAAACGTGCTTTCTGGCTTTAAAGAAAAAAGGTAAGTTTCATATTCACATATCTTGCTCAGTGGGGAGAGAACGAGCATTTATCGTAACGTTCGTGTCGTCAAAACGTCAGTCGGGTGAGCGCGAACATTATCGTAGCGTATTCACGTCGTCCAAATGTCAGAAACTATTTCCCCATACAAATTGACAAGTTAACGATAGGTAAACGCTATAAAAAAAATTGGTTGCCTGTAAAGTCGGTATACGAGCGAAAGTTTTACGTGACAACGACTTTGAGCGGTAAAATAATTTTAATGTGAATATTCATTCGTATAACATGAACCGGTGTGTATGCCTATCTCTCTCACTCTCTCTCTCTCTCTCTCTCGCTCTGTCTCTCTCGCTCTTAGGCGGGTTAACTGTGCTCGAGTGGAAGGGACGCGTGCCTTTCACTTTTTATGTCTGTCTCACTCGCTCTTAGGCGGGCTAACCATGCCCGAGTCGAAGGGACGCGTGCCTCTCACTCGCTCTCATTGTGAGCGCGGAACGTGAGCGGAGCGTAACGCAGTTTCTTGAAGTGTCACCCGGCAAACCAATTTATAAGACGTTGTCACGTCAATACGTTACAATAGAAGTTCGTGCTCACCCTACAGGAACTTACAGTTGCCCATACAAATAGACAATAGGGGTGAGCACGAACAACTATCGTAACGTAATCGTAGCATTCACCTATCGTTAACTTTTCAAATTTATATGGGGAAACTGTCAGTTTCTGACATTTGGACTATACGAATACGTTACGATAAAGTTCGTACTCACCCCAAAGTTAAAGAATAGTAAACGCTACGAATACGTTACGATTGTAGTTCGTGCTCACACCTCGGTTGTCTTACATCCACTGAGATGTGGCTTCTAAACTTGGACTGTGGCTGCTTGATCATTATGTGCTCATATACCGACAGAACCGTTCAACTAAGACTGATCAACGCTGCATCGATTCACAATAGATTATTCCTTTATGCTAGACGGTGCATTTATAACTAAGCGTAACTTGTGCGTCGCTTATGAAGTTTCAAGCGACACACTGTGGCCCGAAATGACCATCATTACGTAAATACATTGACTGCTTCAAATCTTCAAATTTTTTAGTCACTCAAACAGGTTGAAGAACATTTTTTTTCTCATCCATTCGATAGCCTTTCTCGAACTCCAATCGTCCAAAAAATTTTTGAATATAGAATAGAATAGTTTATTTGCTCTAGAATATGGTACATTTCAGATCTTTAAAATAACGCACCCAGTTCTCACATATTCAGCTATATAAAAAAGCATGCAATAGTGTAGCTCTGTTATCTAGAGAGAAAGTTATTTCGCTTTAAGTTATAGTAAAAGTATGATGTTCCTACTCCGTTTGTAATAGTTTTTTATATATTCAACCAATTTTAAAAGTAACTATTCAATTGAACCAATAATGGGTTTGGACACCAAAACTGACTTCATCTATCACTGAAATAAAAATTAATTTGCTCACTTGTCTATTTAACTGTGTGTAACATAGTGCACAGCATCTGTATGAGAGAAGGTTTCAGGGTGCTTCAAGCTACAACTTTAAATCTGAACTCTGTAACTCCCATCACACCAATTTCAAACCCTATCTCCGTCTAATA
Source organism: Pyrausta despicata (assembly GCA_963921415.1). Lineage (NCBI taxonomy): Eukaryota > Metazoa > Arthropoda > Insecta > Lepidoptera > Crambidae > Pyrausta > Pyrausta despicata. The sequence goes on along the minus strand of OY992867.1, from coordinate 4,489,080 downwards.
CGGGTGTTTCCTAAAGAGTCCTAGTTAAGCTAACAATATGATAATTTTGCAACAATGACATGTCGTCGCCAAACTTTTAACAAAGTTGCTAGTTCTGTTTTGTTATAGCCTGTAAAGGTCGATTTACACCAAACAAGTGAGTGCTCATTTTATTTCGCCTCTAGAAATGTTTACTGTAAAGATGTATAGCATTGTTTCACTATTCAATTTGCGTTTACAAACCTTGTACGAAATTTTCTAAGAACGCTTGCTCTCTTGATGTAAGAGAGACAGTAGCTTTTTTAATAGTGACGTACCTCTTGAATCATTATCTATGTATTTAAAAAACTGCATCAAAATCCGTTGAACGGTTTTAAAAATCTAAGCATATATACATACAGATATAGACAAAAAGACGCGGGAAGCGACTGTGCTGTATCTATACGATGTAGAGATAAACAGTAAGTACAATGCAAGGGTTGGTGTTCCATTTGCGCTATAAAGTGGCAATCATGTCAAAATTATATATCTGACTGGTTTTGAAGTAATTGACATGAAAACTGCTACGAAGTGTATTCAGACATATAAAGTGGTACTATAATTTTGACGCTCACTGTACCGCCTTATGAAATATTTATCAGTAGCTTTCCAAAAGTACACCTACCTTGAATAAAAGGTGAGTTATTTTACAATGATAGAGGAACTGTGAATGTTGTGTTTAAGAAGTTTTGTATGTACTAACAGCCCAGTCCCAACCCAGTTCCGCTCAGATACTTACTACCAGAAAAGAATCGTTTTCCAGAACACCTGAAAATCACAGACAAAGCATTTAATATTATACAAACTCCTGCACGAAAATTCTCACCTCCGATTTACCACTGCCATAAAGAGGAAAAATTGCCATAACGACTTGGTACGTTGCTCTTTACGAGTAAGCATAAGATAGGGCGTAAGAGTAGACCAGATTGTCTTAGATTCCGAATATTTGTTGTTACAAAATTCAGTCCCATAAAAGAAAAAAACAAATAAAAATCATATATTTGGTACTTACCAAATCGAACTTCAATCTATATTTAAATCGAACTCGACCTTTGTTTATCAAGTATGACAACAGTTATTTTTTGCTAAGTAAAAAGTATGGATTTTAGTAGACATCATTTCAGATCAAATTGCGACGAACTCATTAATATTTTCCAGCTTGTTATTTCCTAGATAGCAGTGTATACACATTATACTCTATCATTGTCTATTTGCTGTAGGCTTCGAAAGTAAAGAATTAAATAAACATAAGGGGCATGCCTAAGTTTGTATTTGCGATGATTCCGTTTAGTATGCTTGTTTTTCATGGCCTTTGGAAAGTCAACTTGTGTGTGAATGGGTGCAAAATATGCTTATAATAACAGCTTCTTAGTAAGTCGGCTGAAAGTGGAGCAAAAAAAAACATGCGGTGTCTATAAAGACAGTTATCTTTAAACGGAAGGGATTGAAATTTTACTGAACGCACTAGGGCTGTTAAATAAACAGTGTCTGTGAGTTATGGGTCACTTAGATGCTATCTCACTCTGGTTTTACAGTATGGAAAGGTTTATTGAAAGAAAGAAGTAAAAAGAAGTTATGCCAATTACGGTTTCCGGTACTTTCTCTCTAAAAAAAGTTTTAGATGAAAAATGGATAAGTGGAGATTGAGGATCTATGACGGTGAAGATGATATTTTTATGTCACATAGCAAAACTAAAATAAAAAGAAATGCTTCGAGTGCTACCAAATAGAACAGTATCAATGACAATATACAGCGCTAATACAAAAAGAACGAAAAATCAATGTTCTTCATTGTGATGACATGATCGTTGTCTAAAAAACGTTTCGATATGAAATCACTGATATCAAATTGTAGCTATCAAATAGGACTCGGATAGTTAATAATTAAATATATTACTTGTGATGAAGAATAAATAATTTAAAAAAATGACACTTTTACAAAAAAGGTTTTTATTTAACTTAAAGGCCGGGTTCTCACTATGCCGGACCGGCAGTTTTCCCGGTCCGGTAAATTGCCGGAAAGCCAAGCGGCTGTACTGTACAAATCGTATAAAGCTATTCACATTATCCGAGGTCCGGCATTTTTGCCGAGCCCGGAATTAGATCTGCCGGTCCGGCATAGTGGGAACTCTGCCTAATACTGCTTCTCAATTCAACTTCTTTTCACTTTAATGCTATTTTTGTTAACATAAGCTTTAAAAAGAATGTGAACTAGCCAAACTGTGCTCGAAATGAGACCTAAACTTCCAAATATGAGGTAAGCTACTAGTTCCAACTCATAGTACTGGTGCCACGGCATGTTGGCGGAGGGCGCGCGCAAGTGACCTGCGCCGGAGTGCCGAATCACGTATTCGGTCCACCAGACCGCGCGATCCAACGGAGTCTGAGGCTGATCTCTCATTAGAGATCGAAGTTTTGCTAAGAGGCGTTGGTCAAGAAATGCTTATACAGTCACTAATAATTGGCACAAAACATTTAAACACAAATACATCGTTATTTTTTCCGCTAACATTAAAACAATACTCGAAATAGCTTTGCCACATTGCCTATAAATTAATAGTAAACAAAAAAAAAGATAAAATAAGACAATGTTTTTGGTAAAAGTGCAAATTCTTGAAAATAACACCGTGATTTTTTTACTAAAAACAGGTGAGTACCTGTTTTTCGTACTTTTTAAATTATAAATATTATTTAAATTTTATACTATTAATCTACTTTCAATTTAACAGGCTTTAAAGAGTTAAAAATATAACAAAAATTAAGCGTGTTGATACACGCTATATATGACACAATTACTGTAACAGTACCTTTGATTGTACAAAAAAGTTTGACTGGCGATTAAAAAAAAGTGCATAGATTGTTTTTTTATTCATTAATATTTGCATACGTCGTCGAACGTCAGCCTGTGACCCTAAGACGTTGTAATAAAATAAAATCCACCACAAGCCACAGTAACTTCTGCGGTTATTTACATATTTTGGTTTCATCTTTCGCACTTACGTTTTTACACAAATGGTTGCATTACGTACCTCTCATTGTTCATAATACTGTTGATAGCATTTCCTAGACTTTCCTCGGTGAGCGTTTCCATATCAAGCTGCAAACCAATTTTGTGGTACATATATTGTTCAACATTGTACCACTGATCACCCAACATTGGTATGCCTATCAACGGAACACCAGCTGTGATTGCTTCATCGGTAGACTGTAGTCCTCCTTGCGTGATGAATATTTTTAATTTTGGATGCCCTGTAATGAATTATAGGAATAAAAATCTTTGATTTAAGCTACACTATCATCATCTGTAATTGTTTCGTATATAACTTACTAAGAAGATCCGATTGAGGTAGCCACTTGGATATTTTTATATTTTTTGTACGCCCTGGCAGTTCATCCTTGTTCCATTTCCATAAAATATCATAAGGTAATTTCGAGAATACATTGATGAGTTTTTGAATTCTTTCCGGAGGCAGAAGAGCTGGCTCAACATTTGTGCCAAAACTTATGTAAATGACACCATTTTTGGATGAATCCAAATACGATTTGAGATCCTGGAATCACAAATAACGAAGGAATCTGAAAAACTGTTTTTTTTTTCGTACTGCCTGATATTGATTTTTTTTTTCCGATAGTAAACGACTTTGTAACTATCGTCTTTAAACTTTTCGACTCAGTCATATAATGATTGCTTACGTTTCTTGTTGATCATTCTATTGACATTACCAACGTTCCGTTTTCGTCCGTAAAATCGTAAAAAAATAATAACATAGCAATTGATCATGACAAACAAGGTTAAAGGCTTTCGACATATCTAAAAAAGTTCGCTGTTTAGTTTTGTTTATTAACGTTACGTAAAACCTCATTAACTAAGTGAAATGCTGCGTGTGTCGTTAAAACCCACATTCCACTTATTGTCCGTGATAAAAAAAAAATACCTGAGGCAAATCGTTGACTGGCTTCTGGTGCAATCCTCCCATGTAGATCACGTTAGGCGGAGAAGGCCTATTTAATTCCCAAATCGGATGCACATTTAGAAATAACATATCCACATTGTTTTTTAACTCACTTAATGGTGGCGTATCCGACCCAAGCACTTTCTTTAACATTACGTCACCTTCATGTTCAGTGATTTCTAAGATCCTTTCAAGACGAAAATGATTATAAAACTCCACTAATTTCTCCCATCTAGAAAGATTATGTACTCTTTGACGAATCGATGTTGGGTGGATTATTGGATGCATCGGCATTCCCATTGCCCACACATTTGTCGTGAATGCGCCAAACGAACTTATTTGAATCACTGGCACTTTGAAAACGTGGCTCAGCACTAAAGACACTGTAGCACATGCTTCCACTATAAGCAGATCAAACTTGTCTGATTCTTTGCGAATGAGATTCTGCATTTCAGGTGTTTTCAACTGCATTTCAAATACTTTGTTTATCGTACGAAATGCAACTAAAATTTGTGTTATAAGATCTTCTTTGTCTCCACTTGTCACTGCATCGGATAAGAAGTTCTCTCTCCACGCTTCATATGAGCTGTCATGGACGTCAATTTCTGTAAAATTTGCTAGACCTTTTCCATCTTTGTATATAGGATCAGTTGATAACACAATAACATCGTGTCCACGTTTTGCTAGTTCTAACGTTAACGGTCTGAACACCACTTGGTGACTGATCGATGGTATTGGGAACACAGCTAGTATTCTAGCGGCTTCATGTTTTGTAACTAACACACAAAAGGTTAAGAGCAGCCCTTTGAATCGGATCATGTTGTTTGACTTCTATTTAATCTTCAAATGAGACGTAACTCTCAAGTAGCGTCATTATTTATAGGATCGTTTTGCATGTTCATACTATGATTTATGCGGTAAATATATGTCATCAAAGTGGGAGTAAATAGCCGATGCAAAACAATCCACGTTCAGTAAGTAGTATTTGTTGATATAAAGTAATAGATGGTTTGATGTGAACAAGTAACAGCCTCATCATCTCATTAAATTGATAACACGTATTAAATGTGCACTGTTCTTAACATTGAAATGATCGCACCCGTAGTAGATAACATTCTGTTATTAGTAAATACACGAGAAGTTAATAACTGATAAAGATTATGAAGAAATTCTTGAGGTGCACACTTAAAGTATTATCAAAGTGACTCAGTGCTGCTTTAACCCATAGCGCCTGATCGAGCGGATATGTGGAATTGCCTGTTCAAATGTTTGTTTTCTTGATGTAGGAAAGACAGCAAAATGTGCAAACGGTGAGCTTTCTCTGTCTCTTGAATTTTATGAATGCCCCATCTAATGTTGTATCTCTGTCGTATTTACATCATTTATTTTTAGAAATAATACATTAACATATTTTCTTTTCTTTTTTACTACAAATAAATCAGATAACATGTCATTAACTTGTAATGAGTGGCATAAATAAAAAAACCAGGCAAAACGATAAGCACACAGATTTTATTTAAATTAGGTTTTAATCAACTATCAAAATACAAATTGGCAGAGTTTCGGCCTATTCAGTGGCTAAGAGGGCAAAAGTGGCTAGACTGAGCTTTCTGGCCGTTATAAGGGCTTGCTCCCACCCAAGGGCGCACGGCTGGCGGAAGTTGTAGTGGGGAGCGTCAACTGGGAAGGACGGTGGCTTCCCATTGCCTGGCTTGGCTAGGATTGGCTGGCTTGGCTAGGATTGGCTGGCTTGGCTAGGATTGGCTTTGATTGGCTATGGTGGCTGAGGCTTGGCGTTACAAACTTATTTATTATTTTTTTAAGCCTTGAACAATGTACAATGAATCACTACTATATTAACCAAAGTCGCTTTCAGCGTCTGTCCCTATGTCTGAATGGGTATGAATGCTTAAATCTATAGAACTTACTTACTTACTCCGCTGGCACAGCGACCCGAAGTGGATCTTGGCCTCCGACACGATTTGGCGCCACTGCTCCCTATCTTGAGCAGCTTTTTGCAAGTTGACAGGGCCCAGCAGCTCAAAGAGGTCCTTAAAAGCTACATCTTCGAGCGATACTTAGGGCACCCGACTGGCCTTCGCCGATTGGGCACTTCCATGTACGCGTGGCTCACGGCTCAATTGCCTTCCATGCGTTTATCGTGACCCAGCCAGCAGAGTCAATGTGCCTTTGTCATTTCATTTGTCTTCCGCAAATCTTCTAATTCGTTTTTGATGCGGTTTTTTAATAGATAACGTGATTCAAGATGGAGGTTTATAAGTATAAATATATGGAAAAAGTTAAAACACTTAATTATGTAGTTAAATAAACATATTTTATGTGTGGTAAGGTCGCATATTTGTGTGTCCCACGCACAAAGTTCTTTTGAATCTACCCCTGCAAGCAAAATGAAAACACGCAAGAAAGCGGGAAAGTCAGTCCGTGATATTGACGATATTATGAGTAAAATGGAACATAAAACAAAATAAAGATTATGATGCTTATAATTTGTTTGTACCTGAAAGTAAGCTCGACACTTTTTTGAGTGATAGTTTTTGGCCAATAAGAATATCTTTTCGTCGTTTCATTACCTTCCGGCGTGGCGTAAGACAAATACCGAGAAACCCAGCCAGCTACCTGTATGAATATGTCTTTTAGGAAGCTTACTACTACTTAGTAAATTCTTTGTTGGATCTACGGAATCTATAAGAAAGCTATGCCAAACAGCCGACATAATCGCACTGCAGTAAAATTGTTAGGATAATAAAAAACAAATTTAGCTTGACAATGTAACAACATTTTAATAAATTCTGGAAAAATATCAACACGACAGGTCTTCCTGTGAGTGTGGCGGACATGCAAGATCCTGTTGATATACCTAGCTAACCTGGTTAGTAAGCATTTTAAGGTTGAACCTCCTTCCGCTACATGCTTCAGCGATCTGGGTGCTCGAGGCTGATGTGTGCGACTGTGGTGATGTAATAAGAACATTCTTTTCGGCTAAGGAAGTAGCTACGGTAATACAAAAAATGCGTAGAGGCAAGTCACCCGGTCATGATAGTCTTAGCAACGAGCATCTAAAACATGCTGGATTTCATCGTCCCGGGGTGCTGGTTATGTTATTCAGTTTGTGTATTAGTCACTGTTACTTTCCAAGGAATCTTATGTACACGGTGGTAGTCCCTATTTTAATAAATAAGACGGGTGACGTTGCGAACTTGGCCAACTAAAGGCCGATCTATATATTACAGTGGCTAGAGAGCCACTGTAATAGCTAAAGTGCTGGACTGTCTGCTTGACAAACACTTGGAACTCCACGAATCTCAATTTGGTTTTGGATCTGGTCTCTCGACGGAGAGTGCTATCCTGTGTCTTAAACAGACTGTTCAGTACTACACAGCCAGAAACACACCGGTCTATGCAGAGTACTTGGACCTGTCCAAGCCTTTCGATCATGTTTCATACGATGTTCTGTTTCGAAAGCTTGACGTTGTTTCGTCTTTAAAATACTGGTGCGGTAATCAGGAAAATAATGTCAAATATGGTAGGAGAGCGTTCTGATGTTTAAAGGCTTGACTGCGGTGTGAGACAAAGGGGGAATTTCTTCGCCAAGGTTGTTCAACCTAGTTTCGCTGATGATATGGTGCCGCTGGCCCCATCGATCAATGCTATGCGTAGACTGCTACGGATTTGTGAAAGCTATGTAAGTGCCCATGGACTCAGATACAATGCGAGTAAGAGTGAGCTCATGGTCTTCAGAGCTGGTCGCAAAACTTACATTAAAGTACCTCCTTTGCATCTTTGTGGTACTCCTCCAAAGCAAAGTGGATCGGTGTAAGTATCTGGGTCACTGGGTATCGGAGGATCTGAGCGATAACTAAGATATAGAGCGAGAGCGCAGGGCGCTGTGTGAGCACATGCAGGCCCGGAGGTTAGCAAGATGTGCGAATGAGGTCAAAATTATGATGTTTAAAGCTGCCAAACCTTATAGTTTTGCAGCCTATGGGTGGGGTGTACGCAGCGTGTATACAACGCGCTGAGAGTTCAGTTTAATAATGCACTGAGGGTGCTGTTCAGGCTGATGTGTTATTGAAGCGCATTATACTATGTTCGCACAAAAGCACATAGATGTGTGCGATAGTGCAGCCCTCTTGAATCGGTTGAGGAGCAGCCCGAAATGCATCCTGGGCGCATTTGCTGAACGATGGGACTCACCTATGCTGCGACATTAAAAAAAACTACTTATAATAGATACCGGAATTTCTGTAATTCCTTATTGAAAAACATAAAAAAACTTATGAAAAACTACAATTTGAACGAGCTAAAAATAATCCCAAGCATTTATGGAACGTAGTTAAAACAATAACATATATAAAACGCTTACATAAATCGTCCGACGAGTTACTTCAGATTGCTGGTGATGCTAAAGCATCAATTGATCATTTAAATGTTTTTTTTGTTAATATTGGAAAAAAAATAGCATCTAAATTCCCTGTTGCCTCGCAATCTGTGAACCTGAACCTTAATTTCAACAACTACTCTAATTCTTTTGCTATTCTACCTATGCATGAGTCAGAAGTGGAAAGACTAATTATGAATCTTAGATCTGATTGTGCCGTTGGCTGGGACGACATCCCTGCTCGAGTAATTAAACAGTCTAGCCATCGCCTAGTACGCCCACTTACTCACATATTCAACCTTTGCATCTCTCAAGGAGTTTTCCCAACGGTCTTTAAGAGGGCTTTAGTCCACCCTATCCACAAGGGAGGTGACAATGACCTTGTCACTAACTACCGGCCTATTTCAGTCTTCACCGCATTATCGAAGATACTTGAGCGTTATCTGAATTCTTCACTAAAAAAATACCTTTACTGCCATGGCATCTTATCAGATAATGAGTTTGAATTCCGGATTTCGGAAATCGTCCGAAGATGCTGTGTTGAAATTAACGGAAACCCTTGTCTCCAATGTAGACAATAATCGCAAATGCTATGGCATATTCCTAGACCTATCCAAGGCTTTCGACACAGTTTCTGTCCCGATTCTTTTATCCAAACTGGAATCAATTGGTGTCCGTGGCTTCCCCCTTAATATCTTTGCCAGTAACCTTTCCGACCGCTCTCAGTGTGTTAAAATAGGGTCCTTAGTCAGTAAAGTAGAATCCATCCCTTACGGCGTTCCCCAGGATAGCATTCTGGGACCTACATTGTTCCTCATTTACATAAATGAGCTGTGTAGCATGTCACTTAATAACTGCAGCATATTTACATATGCAGACGATACTGCTCTAGGTGTTTATGGAGATTGCTGGTTAACTGCCAAAGCAAATGCTATACCTAAATGCAATGCGTTCCGTGATGAAGTGGCTGGCTGATAATCTTCTCACCCTAAATATGACAAAAACTCAACTCATTCGCTTCGATATCTCTAAAACAACAAATCACGACCCTGAATATGATCGATTGGTCGTCCATACCTGTCAGGAAGAAAACCAGGTTTCATGTGAATGTACGCCTTTCGAGTGGCGAGTTCTAAAGTTCCTTCTTACACTGAATTATAATGAAACCGAAAGCTTTCTAAATTAACCTAGGCGAAATCACATTAAATCACACACTCACCACACACGCATTCAAATATTCATCCCCCTCCCCCACACACACACTCTTACACACACTCCCACCCCACATATACACACCCACATTTCTTGTGCTCGTTAGCAACACAAGTCACACCCATGCACTTTAATATATTAGTTTAGTCTATTATTAGTTTTACTTTTTTCTCCTTGGAGGAATCACTGTCTTCTAAGACACAGGTTTAATCCTAGTTTAGTTGGCAGGGACATTCTTAAGATTATCACGATTGTCAATCATAGTTCAAAGAATGAACATTTGTAAATCTTCACGTTTTTGGTCAATGAATAAATTTATTATTATTATTATTGGATGCGCCTGCACACCTGTCAAAGTGGGTAAATGCAGCCTATGTGCGCCGCACACGAGTACTTTTTTATAACTAACATTCGTTTTTAAGATACTGTTTAATACTAACAATTTATAGACATAGTCTGAAATAAAATTTTATTATTATTATTTACAATTCAACTACTTTTCACCTTAACGGTATTTTCGTTCCTAAAAGCTTTGAATAGAATGTAACATAGCCAAACTGCGCTTGAAATCACTGCTAAGCACCCAAATAGGAGGTAAGCTACTAGTTCCAATTCGTAGTACCGGTACAACGACATATTGGCTGATGGTGATTTCAAGTGACCTGCGCCGGAGTGCCGGATCACGTACTCGGTCCACCACACTGCGCGATCCAATGGAGTTTCGGGCTGATCTCTCATAAGAGATCGAAGTTTTGCTACGTTCTTCCGGTATGTGCTGTGAAAAGAGTGTTAGTAGTCAAAAAATGCTAATACAATCTGTATTTTTCGGTAATTTCAATCGGATTTTTTTTAACGATATACCGATCGACCTTAAGTCGTTCTATCGAAATATGGAGGTGATTTTTAAATAGGTCCTTTTTAGTACTTCGTACAGAATTTACTCTTTGAAACGAGGCCACCCATACGAAACCTTTATTATATTTTATTTAAAAAAAAACTTAACAAATGTATTTGAATACTGAAACCAACATTAAAATTTTATTTGTATAACGGAATAATTTATTGTTCAACAGACCAAGGTACTAATTTTATGTTAAAATGTGACTGTTCAGCTATCGTGGCTTATTTTAAGACAGTATTGTGAACGACACGTGCAGAGAGCGGGGTTTTAGTAATAAATTGCCGTTTTTACCTTAAGATAAGGATTCTCGCAAATTACTTAAAAAAATATCTTCAGAAAAAAATTATCGCGAAAAGAGTGGCATTGTAATTATTTATACATATTTAATTCCGTTTCTGTTAGCTCAAGTGTTCATGGTACCATATTGATGACATGAAATTTCTATACACACCTTTTGTAGCTTCGATAAGCCTTGTAGAACAACCCAAAGGCCTAAGGTATATATTATCCAATAGACTCACATAGCTTAGAAAAGAGATACATTACATACCTTTCATTGTTTGTGATAGTCTTGATAGCATTTTCCAGACTCTCTTCAGTGAAAGTTTCCATATCAAGCTGCAGACCGATTTTATGGTACACGTACTGTTCAACATTGTACCACTGATCACCCAACACTGGTATTCCTATCAGCGGAATACCTGCTGTGATTGCTTCATCCGTGGACTGTAGTCCTCCTTGCGTGATAAATATTTTTAATTTTGGATGTCCTGGAAACATTTTTAGGGAAGAAAACTTTAATCATAGCGTTAGAGTTAGTATTTATAAAATAATCTTTATAGAAAATTGACTAATCGTATATTTTCCAAACTTACTAAGGAGATCCGATTGGGGTAGCCACTTGGCTATTTTTATATTTTTTGTACGCCCTGGCAGTTCATCTTTGTTCCATTTCCATAAAATATCATAAGGTAATTCAGAGAATACATTGATGAGTTTTTGAATCCTTTCCGGAGGCAGAAGAGCTGGGTCGACATTTGTACCAAAACTTATGTAAATGACACCATTTTTGGATGAATCCATATATAATTTGAGATCCTGAAACCACAAATTATAAAAGAATCTGTTAAAGATAACACTCGAAAAGATTTTGTACTGTGTCAAGTGATATTGAGAATACAGTTTTTTTGATTAGTAAAACACTTTGAAACTAAATTCTTTAAATAGCTTTTCTACTTAGTTAAAATAATGTCGCTTACGGTTCGTGCTGATCATGCTATTTACAATATCCACGTTCCGCTTTTTCTCCGTGATAAAAATAAATTACCTGAGGCAAATCATTTACAGGCTTCTGGTGCACTCCTCCCATATAGATCACGTTGGGTGGAGAAGGTCTATTCAATTCCCATATCGGATGCACATTTAGAAATAACATATCCACATTGTTTTTTAACTCACTTAACGGTGGCGTATCCGATCCAAGCACTTTCTTCAACATAACGTCACATTCTTTTTCAATAATTTCTAAGATCCTTTCAAGACGAAAATGATTGTAAAACTCCACCAATTTCTCCCATTTAGATAGATTATGAACTCTTTGACAAATCGATGTTGGGTGGATTATTGGATGCATCGGCATTCCCATCTGCCACACATTTGTCGTGAATGCGCCAAACGAACTTATTTGAATCACTGGCACTTTGAAAACGTGGCTCAGCCCTAAAGCCACTGTAGCACATGCTTCCACTATAAGCAGATCAAACTTGTCTGATTCTTTGCGAATGAGATTCTGCATTTCAGGTGTTTTCAACTGCATTTCAAATACCTTGTTTGATGAACGTAATGCAACTAACATTATATTTATAAGATCTTCTTTATCTCCACTAATCACTGCATCGGATATGAAGGTCTCTCTCCATAGTTTATATGAGCGGTCATGGACGTCAATTTCTGTAAAATTTGCCGGACCTTTTCCATCTTTGTATATAGGATCGGTTGTTAACACAACCACATCATGTCCACGTTTTGCTAGTTCTAACGTTAAAGGTCTGAACACCACTTGGTGACTGATCGATGGTATTGGGAACACAGCTAGTATTCTGGCAGCTTCATGCTTTGTAACTAGCGCAAAAAAGATTAAGAGCAGCTCATTGAATTTTATCATGTTGTTTGACTTCCATTTAATCTTTAAATGAGACGTAACTCTAAAGTAGCGCCATTATTTATAGGATCGTTTAGCTTATTCATACTGCGATATTATGCGTAAATATCATTAAAATGAAATTAAATAGCAGATACAAACAATACACGTTCATTTAGTGGTATTTGTTGATATTAAGTAATATACGGTTCGGTGTGTACGATTAACAGGCACATCATCTCATTAAATTGATAATACGTGTTAAATGTGCATTGTTCTTAACATTGAAATGATAACATCCATAGTAGGTAGATTACATTCTAGCATTAGTGAATACACATTAAATCAATAGCTGATAAAGATTATAAAGAAATGCTTGAGTTGCACACCTCAAGAATTTTTCGAAACTTAAAGTTTTATTCAAAGACTCAGTGCTTTTTTTTTAACGTCAGGAAATGTCAATTACGCACAGTACCCCTCCGTTGGGGACCGGAGGGGCGTGTGTGGGACTCCCCCGTCTTCGGGTATACCCACTAAAACCTGACGAAGCCCGCTGCGTGTGGCTGTGACAGCAGGGGCCGCGGTGTCTCAACAGTCCCGCGACCCTTGCCAGCAGCAACGTCCGCCCTCTAAGCAGGAGGGCGGATCTCCACGGAGTGGGGTGAGGAGACCTCATCCCACTCCAGACGGCACACTGGCGCCGTCTCTCAGGAGGGTCCGGGCGGTTAGGCCAAGACCCTCGTTTCGCCACGAGGACCAGAGTCCCAAGGACATCCCCTGCCTCCTCTGATAAGCCAGAGGGGTGCTGGGAGCCACAAGCACTTCGGTGAGCCGCCGCTCGATGCGAGACAGACGCGACTCACTAGTTTCTCTGCCGCCCGATACGGGAACAGACGCAGAGGCACTCTCCACAGAGCATCTTGGCTTCACCTGTCGCTGGATTGCGACAGACTACTGAGCCCCCTCGCCACGGCAAGGCGTGCTCTATTCGAGGGGGAAAAAGACTCAGTGCTGCTTTAACCCATATTTTATGAAGTAATTTAGCACATTGTTTGATGTTGTATCGCTTTCGTATTTACATCATTTATTATTAAAAATTAATACATTAACATCTTTTTCAAAGTAGACCAACTAAAGTCTAAACTAAATGATATATCTCTACTACAAATAAGTCAGACAACATTTAATTAACTTTTCTTATTTTTACAAGCCTTGAACAGTACAATGATTCACTTATAGTATAAACCAAAGTCGCTTACCGCGTCGGTCCCTATACTCGTATCTTCAATGTGTATATGCTTTAATCAATAGAACTTAGTTACTACGCTGGCACAGCGTCTCGAAGTGGATCTTGGCCTCCACAACGATTTGGCACCACTGCTTCCTATCTTCTGTAGCCTTTTGCAAGTTGACAGGGTCCAGCGGTACTTAGGCCGCCCGACCGGCCTTCGCCCATGGGGCACTCTCACACATTCGTTTCACGGCCCGATTCCGTGAAGATTCCCGAGAAAGTGGCCCAGCCAGCGGAGTCTATGTGCCTTTGACTGCCCTAATATGGAACTTCTAGCGGTTTTTTCAATGATACATTGATTCAAGAGGAAGGTATATGAGTATAAAAAAAGGAAAAAATTAAAAAACGGTCGGCATGATATAGTCCGCCGGGCCCACTAGTTAAATAAATAAATGACATATTTTTAATGTGTGGTAGGGTCATATATTAGTGTGATTTGTGAATGAAATGTGCAACTGCCTCCTAGGAAGTGGATGCGCCTTTGATCGAGGAATGGGAAAACATTAAAGGTCTCCTCACAGAAACAGCTGGCGCGTCTTTTGGCCATCAGAAAGCCAAATCACAGGACTGGTTTGCTGAAAACAGAGAGCAACTTAGACTAGACTTGGGCGATAAATAACGTCACTATTATAAAATAACAGTGATAAGCCTTCCTATGATATCACCGTGACTTTTCAAGAAGTGACAACGTTCTAAAGTAACGACGTTATTTTTTGTTACGGCTAATGTCTTGGCAGAACAAGTTATCTTTCATATATTTTAGACGAGTTAACTAATCTGAAAAAAAATAATACATGGCTATGTAGAAGACATATATACCTTACTGTTTATTAATAAAAAAATATTAAATTTCGAGATAACAAACACGATAGATGCCAATTACCTTAAAAAACTTGTTTTCTCAAAAGTGGTTTTTGAAAAATACCGTGTATAGATTTGGTAGGGCAGTGCGGGTTTCTCCAAAAGTATGGATCCTAAGGTATACGATAGCCGTTGGATAAACAAGAACGTAGTGCTTACACATTTTGTAGTACTACGTTACGCGTTTGTCACCATTTTTAGGCGTGACGTCGTATTTGCTCGCACAGTCAAAGTGGAATAGCAGAGAAGAATTTTTAGCTTAACTACAGACATCAAGACCCTGATTTTAATTCCGCTAGTGAATTAGTAACAAAATCGGAAATGATTGACCGGATTCTGACATTCTATCTACACATAGGTACTGGACTAGTAAAAATCAGGCAATGCAATAAAGATTTTGCCACGATAGTTGGGTTTTGGGTTGGGTTGGGTTAATTGTTTCCCCCCCCCTCGAATAGAGCACGCCTTGCCGTGGCGAGGGGGCTCAGTAGTCTGTCGCAATCCAGCGACAGGTGAAGCCAAGATGCTCTGTGGAGAGTGCCTCTGCGTCTGTTCCCGTATCGGGCGGCAGAGACACTAGTGAGTCGCGTCTGTCTCACATCGAGCGGTGGCTCACCGAAGTGCTTGTGGCTCCCAGCACCCCTCTGGCTTATCAGAGGAGGCAGGGGATGTCCTTGGGACTCTGGTCCTCGTGGCGAAACGAGGGTCTTGGCCTAACCGCCCGGACCCTCCTGAGAGACGGCGCCAGTGTGCCGTCTGGAGTGGGATGAGATCTCCTCATCCCACTCCGTGGAGATTCGCCCTCCTGCTTAGAGGGCGGACGTTGCTGCTGGCAAGGGTCGCGGGACTGTTGAGACACCGCGGCCCCTGCTGTCACAGCCACACGCAGCGGGCTTCGTCAGGTTTTAGTGGGTATACCTGAAGACGGGGGAGTCCCACACACGCCCCTCCGGTTCCCGACGGAGGGGTACTGTGCGTAATTGACATTTCCTGACGTTAAAAAAAAAAGGGTTAATTGTTTCCCACGAAAATATGGAGAAAAAATTACATTTCAAATGTGTGACAAATACTATGTAGTACTTTGTAGAAAGACAGATAGAATCCAAAACATATTTTTTTCAACATAAAAAAACGTTAGTGACGAGGCCGCGAACATAAACGTTTATCATACTGAGGGGAATAACAAACATGACCTATCATTTTAGTGATCAAGTTCTGCGCTTGACAGGATATGTTCACTAGGTCATTTTAAGTATTTTTAGTCCGAGCAAAAAGGATTTCTTTTCTTCTGGTGGGGGGTAGGGGGCTACAAAGATGGCCGCTGCCGACAATTTAAAAAAAAAATCTCCTCGTATACTTACAGCTATTATAGCGATATTGGTGTCATTTTCGTATAAACCGAAGCCGTAGAATTCATTTCTGATATTTATTTTTAGCACTTTCATACATTTTTTTTAAGAAATAGTAAAAAAAGTGAGAAATTGTATTCAGTATTTTTTGTTTAAGAGCCTGTCAGTGGTACGTTTAATTATAAAAAAGAAAATAAAAAATATGAGAAGAAAGAAAATTTTATGCTGATTCTAAAAATATATACTTTAATAGACTTATCTAGTATTTAAATGTAAAAAAAAATATATTTATGCAGCAGCGGTGATGTGCAGTATTTAAATTTATCGATCATATCTGCAGAAATAATCGAAATCTCAATTTATTTTTAATGTAACAACTGTATTTATTTACAATATCAAAAGATAAAATATAAACCTGTGTTTGTTAGCTTACTTGTTCACTTATTTTATAACAATTAGTGATATCATAATGAAAGTTACAAAAATCGCTTTCCATATGAAGATTCTCCTCGAATCCTCCATTCCCATTTCATTTTATCTTTTGACATTTGATTAAATGACTATGGGACTATTCTAAAAGCAGCACTTCTGAAACAAAAAAAATAATTATCTAAATCGCTTCAGTCGTTTTCAGTAATCAAGGAACAAATATATTAAAAATGAACGACAGACAGGCACCAAGAAAGATCTTGGTGTCACAATTTAAACCCTTTGACCGCCACAGCTTTAGCAGCAACTTAAAAAACTTTTGACGGCTATAGCCGACTATGGCTGTCAAAAGGTTAGGTAAAACAGTTATGATTAAAGTAAATTTATAGTATCTAATTATTAATATATGAAGACGAAATACATAGTTACAACATAAATCACGCCTTTATCCGTGATGGGGAAGGTAGAGCGGTTACGCTACGTCTGACAAGTTTCAAGGGTTATCTGACGAAAATGAAAATAATAGAAAAATTTGAAAAATAAAAATAACACTGATTAGACAGACCTTAGCAGAGCCTAGTGTTAACATAATCCGGCACAGAAACATAGTTCTGTGCATTTTAAATTTCTTTTTATGCAGTTGCATCTATTTTTGCATGATGTTTTGCATCTGCACCGGGTAAGTTCTAGGCAAACTGTTGCTACATCTGGTAAAACAGACCAGCGAGGTTTCCAGACGTTTCCTTCACGAATCCAACCCCAAGATGACGGACAGGGAAGATTTTGATCGGGAATTAACGTTTGGCCCCAAATATGCACACCTTGGTACATTGTACCTTGGACATTGTTTATATTATGTAGGTGTGACACTGTGTCGGCTTTTCATGGGAGAGGCAAAAAGAGCGCGTTTGACGCCTGGTTTGCCTACCCGGAAGCAACACTTGGGTTCAAAGCATTGGTACAACAAAACTTGGCAGAAGCAGATAGTTTCATTCAGAAATTTATCATCACAATGTACGATCGGTAAGTATGAATAGTAAAATTAAGAACGCTCAACCTCTACGCTATAGAGACCTTTAGTGAATTTATATTCATTCTTATATAACATCAATTTCTTATCCACACCTACATAATATAAACAATGTCCGCAAATTTTATTTCACAGCTCAAGCCCCTGTACCACCGTTAATGAGTGTCGAAAATATCTTTTCACAAAGAAAGACAGACAGCTGGAAAATATACCCCCAACAGAAGGCGCTCTGCATCAGCACACATTAAGAGCAATGTACCAAGGTGTGCATATTTGGGGCCAAACGTTAATTCCCGATCAAAATCTTCCCTGTCCGTCATCTTGGGGTTGGATTCGTGAAGGAAACGTCTGGAAACCTCGCTGGTCTGTTTTACCAGATGTAGCAACAGTTTGCCTAGAACTTACCCGGTGCAGATGCAAAACATCATGCAAAAATAGATGCAACTGCATAAAAAGAAATTTAAAATGCACAGAACTATGTTTCTGTGCCGGATTATGTTAACACTAGGCTCTGCTAAGGTCTGTCTAATCAGTGTTATTTTTATTTTTCAAATTTTTCTATTATTTTCATTTTCGTCAGATAACCCTTGAAACTTGTCAGACGTAGCGTAACCGCTCTACCTTCCCCATCACGGATAAAGGCGTGATTTATGTTGTAACTATGTATTTCGTCTTCATATATTAATAATTAGATACTATAAATTTACTTTAATCATAACTGTTTTACCTAACCTTTTGACAGCCATAGTCGGCTATAGCCGTCAAAAGTTTTTTAAGTTGCTGCTAAAGCTGTGGCGGTCAAAGGGTTTAAATTGTGACACCAAGATCTTTCTTGGTGCCTGTCTGTCGTTCATTTTTAATATATTTGTTCCTTGATTACTGAAAACGACTGAAGCGATTTAGATAATTATTTTTTTTGTTTCAGAAGTGCTGCTTTTAGAATAGTCCCATAGTCATTTAATCAAATGTCAAAAGATAAAATGAAATGGGAATGGAGGATTCGAGGAGAATCTTCATATGGAAAGCGATTTTTGTAACTTTCATTATGATATCACTAATTGTTATAAAATAAGTGAACAAGTAAGCTAACAAACACAGGTTTATATTTTATCTTTTGATATTGTAAATAAATACAGTTGTTACATTAAAAATAAATTGAGATTTCGATTATTTCTGCAGATATGATCGATAAATTTAAATACTGCACATCACCGCTGCTGCATAAATATATTTTTTTTTACATTTAAATACTAGATAAGTCTATTAAAGTATATATTTTTAGAATCAGCATAAAATTTTCTTTCTTCTCATATTTTTTATTTTCTTTTTTATAATTAAACGTACCACTGACAGGCTCTTAAACAAAAAATACTGAATACAATTTCTCACTTTTTTTACTATTTCTTAAAAAAAATGTATGAAAGTGCTAAAAATAAATATCAGAAATGAATTCTACGGCTTCGGTTTATACGAAAATGACACCAATATCGCTATAATAGCTGTAAGTATACGAGGAGATTTTTTTTTTAAATTGTCGGCAGCGGCCATCTTTGTAGCCCCCTACCCCCCACCAGAAGAAAAGAAATCCTTTCTGCTCGGACTAAAAATACTTAAAATGACCTAGTAAACATATCCTGTCAAGCGCAAAACTTGATCACTCAAATGATAGGTTACCTATGGGCGCATGTTCTTATTCCCCTCGCTATCATATCTTTACGTAGGTAAATTAAGCAAGCGTTAAGCATCATGTTTCATTTAAATAAATAAATTAATAGATATCTGTTTTATAAGTCCCAAACCTGATTTTGATTTGGGTATTTCTTTTGTCTAGGTAACATCTCAAAAAACTGATTCGTCATATATTATCTTCCAATCTATCTGCTTATCGACTTTAAAAAGCAATAATGATCAATCGTTTTCTAAACTCTCCTTCAGCAAGTAAGATTTATTACACAATATGCATAATCTGCTTTTTATTTGAGATAGTTTACATCATGTCATGTTAATTTTTGGGAGGCCACAGGGGTCTAAATAATAACCTCTGCTATTTTTATATTTATCAAGGTTGTATTGATATTTGGATTTTGGATACCTCATGTAATTATTATGCTGGTGGTTTCATAAGATCTGCTTTGGTACATTAATGTCTGCCCTGATCTTAAAGTTTTTTTTTAAATAAATGGCTATCTAGACTTTAAGACTATATTTTTAAGCAGATTTGGTTATCTGAAAGATAAACAATATAAAAACAACATACAAGTTGCAATTGTGGAAAATAAATGCACTGAAACTAGCTTGACATTAACCATGCCGAACGCGGATTAAACGCGGACGCGCGTTGAAACTACTTTGAAACTGCCGCTGCCTTCAGTGTTCAAGTCAACTAACCCTCACTGCTTCTGACCCGCGCTTGGTTTGGAAAAACCTTACTTTCAAGAACCTACTTCAAAGTTCATGAAAGAAACCTTTAGCACGCTAGGTAATAATAATACACGTCAAATAACATAAATTTCGAAAAACACTTATCGCTAAAGAAAAGTAGTAGGCATTTGACGACCTCTATAGGTACCGGTACACCGACCTAGTACCACAATCTTTGAGGTTCCGGCTTTGATTCCCGGACGGAAACAATGTTGATAAGCAATTTTCAATGTTGTCCCGGGTCTGGGTGTGTTAGTGGTAACTTCGTTATTTCCGTTAGCCTCACACAAGTGCTTGAGTTACTTACTTGGGGCTCAGAGCAATGTATTTATGTGACGTTGTCCCAATTGTATTTATTACTAAAATTGTATTTATTTCCCAATTGTATTTATTTATTACTATTTGAGTTGGTTGTCGTTCGTTTTATAGTCATGTGTTGCACCATCGCTTATACTATTTAATGATATCCTGGCTTTTATAAAGTAAATTCTATGCATTAACTAATCTTGGGACCAAATGCCGCTAATCAATCGTAATTTAATTGCCAGATTTTGACATTTCATCCACCCTAAAACTGTCAAAAACATGCGATTCAATTACGAATTTGTTACGATTGATTAGCGAATTGGCCCTCTTATTGTAAGTAACTTCCCCTTCTTTTGCACTATCGGGTCAAAAGTTAATCTAAATAATATTAACAGCTAGTCATGCTCTTGACAAGAGCTACTGATATTTCCTCATTACGTAATACGCAGACTATTTCAGCGTGAATTTTATCTTATCTCGTTAGTAACGTTATGAATAATCGGATGACTGAAGAACACATGTGATGATTGATCGAAATGTCAGTAATAAAGAAAACAGGTAGACTAAGCTCGAGTCAAAATAATGAGCCCATATGTGCTACTATTTAATTTCAGGAGAATAATCATTTGGTCATCTGCTCATACAGTCAGTATGTACCACGTACTGTATGTACACGTACGTTTGTAGTCACTTTGGTACCACGTCAAAATAACGAAAGATTATGGACACTGTCACAACCCACCAGACATCAAATTGGTGTCAATCTTATCGTTAGTATCCCATTACATGACGATTTTTTTAAACAAAATCAATGGGTCAATCAAAATAAAAAATTAAAAAATCTTATAGTGTATTAATTTCACATTATAAAAAAAATTGTGCATTGTTAATGCTTAAAAAAATTAAGTTACGAAAGGACTAGCTGATTAATCTTAACCGATTATTAAACAACTGAAAAGGTGTTTCTTTTGGATGTTGTGGGTATCTTACTGCAAAATTGATGTATCATGGCCGGTTGCAGCTTAAAGAGCACCTAAATAAATTCGGACCGATGAGTAAGTGTCACCCTAGCTCAATTGGGAGTGGTCAATGGTCAATGCTTAAAAAAATAAAATAACTTATCACGATAGTAGATTATTCATCAAAAAGTCTCAATTTGATATTTGGCATGATATTTTACGGTGTTCATGTGGCGGCGCGATCCCAAGTTGAAACGTGCTCCTATAGATGGGAGGTTAAAATGAAAAGAGAAGAGTTAACAATAATAATTTACATTAGGTATAAAGACTTTGAGGGAGTTGATCCATAATTGGCAACCGAAACAATACACGTAGTTAAAATCAACGTAAACTGTCCTGGTTCGCTCTGTAGTCCGGTAGCACGGGCACAAGACTCAGGTACTCGATGACAAAAATGCAGAGGAGACGGAGACGACGCAATATAAATAGTTCCAGACTTGTCCGGCGATCGTAGATACCAACCGGAAGCTGGGACCCCGATATCGGGAAAACATTGAAGTTAATTAATATTCTTTGTAGAATTAGTATTAAAACGATCTCGTAGTCCGTCGTGACTTGACAGATTTTAGGAAAACGCATTACGTCCTTGCGTTTGATTAGTTTTGCTCGGACTCGGCGCTGATCGCGGCCGCTGTGTCTGACACATTCGGCCAGAACCTGTTTTACCGTTCATTCATCGGTCACCGTTCATTCATCGTTCACACTCATGGATATTTTAAAACTGGCACTAATTGCGCGCGAGTTTACGTTAGTATTTACTAAGTATTTATTTATTTATTTTCAGATTGTAAATATTAGTTTATATTAGGGAGTAGTTTTTAATTTGTTAGCTATACATAAAGTTTTAATTACTATTTAGGAGAAGACGTAACGGAACCGTTATTCATGTTAAGCGTATAACGCATAACTGTTAATAGGCGAAATATGTACTTAATAAAATATTGAATATAAATAAATAAATAAAACGGCAAAAAACGGTACGGTATTGGTAATTTTAGTATTAGAGAATTATGTTATGATGAGATAGAACAATATATCCCGTGTAAATTTTCACCGAAAATTGGTTTGAACGAGATTTTTTTTTGTATTGGCAGAACCCTTCGTGCCCGGGTCCAACTCGTACTTAGCCGGTTTTTTTGTTCCAAGCTATAATGACTTTAGTGCCTAAATAACCCTGGGCACTAAAGTATTTTTTGATTCTGGCTGATTGAGTGAAACGCCCACGAGTAGATATAATTTTTGTTCCAGACTAAATGATTTATCGCATAGGCTTTCAAGGCTTAATGCATTATTATGAAACTACTAGTGGCCGCCCGCGACTTCGTCCGCGTGGAAAGCCTTTATCTTAAAAATTCTTTATAAATTGTAGCCTATATGTTATTCTGATGTATAAGCTATATTGTGGTAAAGTTTCATTCAAATCCATTCAGTAGTTTTTACGTGAAAGAGTAACAAACATCCATACATCCATACATCCATACTTACAAACTTTCGCCTTTATAATAGTAGTAGGATATAATAATATATACTATGATTTGGTCAAGAGTGCTCGAAATGTTATTTTAATATGCTATTAAAGAGCCACTAAATTTTTGACGCTGACTGTACGCACGGCCATACGTCAAGGTTACCACTGCTGTATCTTATGCTAAGGTAATATGGGTGATTTTGAAACGAAAATGAGAACTTGGTGAGGAGCCGTGTGTACTATAAATATACGAGTAACACACACTTGATTAAATAGAAGTCATACAACATGATGGGATTCAATGGGCTGCTCTTAACCTTTTTTGCGTTAGTTGCAAAACATGAAGCCGCTATAATACTAGCTGTGTTCCCAATACCTTCGATCAGTCACCAAGTGGTGTTCAGACCGTTAACACTAGAGTACACGCGCCTCTAAAAGGTTCAGAATCAGAATCTTTATTGCAAGTCACATGAGTAAAAGGTGTTACAAATAATCTCAAAGTACAGTGACGCCCGGCTAGGGCACAGATTCACGAGTGCTCGCGCGGGCTACGCTTGTAGCCCATTTAATATTCGAATTAAACTGAAATAGTATCATTATTTTTTTAACTACAATCATTTATTATTATGACTGGTAATTAATAAGTAAACGGTTTTAATAAAAAAAGTTTTCTTCTTTTAAAAATTTAAAAATATTAACAAAACTGTAGACTTCTTGAAAAATCACAAGATTTTTACTTATTTCAGATCAATTAATTTGTGTCTTAATTTAACATTTATTTTTTGTGATTCTTTTTTTATTTTTCCTTCACAAAGGGCAAATTTAAATTTGATGATGATTACATATATGTAGCTTCTGTGCATTTTGAGCAAATTTTTCTTGTGCTGCGATCGCGCACTCTGCTACCAAACGCACGGCATGCTACCCCCCACGAATTGGTACATTTTCTTGTTTAGGAGCTTCTGGTATATTCAACAATAATAAAAACTTAAATTTTGTTCGTCTCGGAAACCCTCTTCTTGTTATTTGCTTTCAATCGCGTTATCCAGATCCAGACCCATCTCATCTTCTAGGTCTCATCTATACGTTTTCGTTTATTCTGCGATCTATATTTAGCAATATTTAAATGAAATATCAACAAACAGTAAGTTAACAGTATTTAGATATAATATAGGATACAAAAATTAACAAGAAAATATTGAAACCAACTTCAATTAAAATAAATATTTCGCTACTCAAAAGTTCCGCCAGTGCACGCGCGGGCTACATACGTAGCCCAAAAATTTTAAATGGTTATTTTGCGCATCTGCACCATTGTCAACCGCTCATGCTACACTGAATGTATCAATCAACATCCAATTGGAGCTTAGCTAGAGCCTAAAAGTTAAATCACTCGATTTGACGAAGTTATTAACATAACAAATACCCTGGGCTACATATGTAACCCGCGCGTGTACTCTAGTGTTAACGTTAGAACTAGCAAAACGTGGACACGATGTGGTTGTGTTAACAACCGATCCTATATACAAAGATGGAAAAGGTCCGGCAAATTTTACAGAAATTGACGTCCAAGACCGCTCATATTAAAGCATGGAGACAAAACATCCGTAACGATTTGTCTTTTAAAAGTGGAGACAAAGGTGATCGCACAACACAAATTTTAGTTGCACTTCGTACGATAAACAAAGTATTTGAAATTCAGTTGAAAACACCTGAGGTGCAGAATCTCATTCGCAAGGAATCAGACAAGTTTAATCTGCTTATAATGAAAGCCGTTTCTACAGTGGCTTTAGAGCTGAGCCACGTTTTCGAAGTGCCAGTGATTCAAATAAGTTCATTTGGTGCATTTGTAACGGATGTGTGGACTATGGGAATGCCGATTCATCCAATTATTCACCCAACATCCAGTCGACAAAGAGTGCATAATTTATCCAAATGGGAGAAATTGGTGGAATTTCACAACTACTTTCGTTTAGAAAGAACCTTAAAAATCATTGAAAAAGAAGCTGATATAATGTTGAGGTGTGTGCTTGGTTCGGATACGCCGCCGTTAAGTGAGTTAAAGAACAATGTGGATATGTTATTTCTAAATGTGCATCCGATATGGGAATTGAATAGGCCTTCTCCGCCTAACGTGATCTACATGGGAGATTTGAACCAGAAGCCAGTGCAAGATTTGCCCCAGGTAAGTTTATTATCTTTTTTTTTTAACAGATACGAGTAATAGGGTTTGTCAGTCTAGAAAGAAAGACATTGGCAATCGTTTACTTTCTGAATCTCAGCACGAACTATAAGCAAATAATAATTTTACTCAATTGACAAGTTTGAAGATGTTTGTTTCAGAGTTGTATAGAATCGGAAAACTTAGTATTTTCAGTACCAATTGTTAGTCAAAACACCTTACTTCGGTTTCATTAACCAAATTTGTTGGTTTCAGGATATTAAATCGTACTTGGATTCATCTAAACACGGTGTTATTTACATAAGTTTTGGTACAAATGTCGAACCAGCTCATCTGCCCCCGGAACGAATGAAATCACTAATCGATGTGTTCTCGAAGTTGCCCTACGATTTTCTATGGAAATGGAACAAAAATGAACTGCCAGGGCGAACAAAAAATATTAAAATATCCAAATGGCTTCCTCAACCGGATCTTCTCAGTATGTTAAAAATAAATACGATTTGTCAATTTATGATAAAGATTATGTTAAGAAAAATGACGATATAGTTATGAACTCATGTACCCAAAAAATGATTCCAGGGCATCCAAAATTTAAAATATTCATCACGCAAGGAGGACTACAGTCCACTCATGAAGCAATCAAAGCTGGTGTTCCGTTGATAGGAATACCAATGTTGGGTGATCAGTGGTATAATGTTGACCAATATGTGTACCACAAAATCGGTCTGCGCCTTGATATGGAAACGCTCACCGATGAGAGTCTTACGAATGCTATCAACAATATTATAAACAATGAAAGGTACGTAATGCAACAATTATGTAAACTATGTAAGTGTGACGGATGCAAACAAAGGAGGTAACGAACCGCAGATGTTACTGCTATGCTTGAGGTGGTTCTACAAGGTTTTTAGTAGTTGTTGGTATGTGTAGAATTTTTATGTTTTTTTACTACGGTATTATTTACATAAGTTTTACCTTACACCTTTGAGCCCACAAAAAAGAAATAAAGTGTTAATATGCCCTTGTATGAACAGCGTAGCACACAGTGCTACTTGAAACACTACGTTAATTTGTGCACATGTTCATGCACGTAGATGTTTGTACAGTGCGGGGATCGAATCCGCGACCTCTTGGTTAATAGTCAACTTCTCGACCATCACACCAAAGTGGTCGTCAAATGATATTATGGAACAATCTTAAACTAGCATTTCTTGGCCACATATCGAAAGAACGTCGCGTCTTCGATCTTTTATTGAAGATCAGTCCCAGACACCGTTGGATCGCGCAATGTGTTGGACCGAGTACGTGATCCGGCACTCCGGCGCAGGTCACTTGAAATCACCCTCAGCCAAAATGTCGTGGTACCATTACTACGAAATAGAACTTTTTGCTCACCTCCTATTTGGATTCTTAACATTAATTTCGAGCGCAGCTTGGCTATGTTTCATTCTATTCAAAGCGTATAAGAGCAGAAATAGGGTTAAGGTCAAACCTGGTTGAACAAGCATGATGATAACATTTGCAAATATTTGCAAGATTGCGACGTTAAGTTAAAAAAATACTTCATTTGCGAATTTTATTGTTAAAATAATAGGACTTTTCCCCCGCAAATTTTTTTTAGTTTAGATAAAAGCATTACATCAAAGAAAACGATTCTCCTTTTTCTTCTTGTACGGACGAGGAACTCTCTTCAATAAAACAATTGAAATCAACAAAATCCTGAGTTTTTCTACAAGAAGAGAAACCCAAACGCTAGTCAATCCAATTCATTTCCAAATAAACTGTAGACATTTTATACTCGTATTATATGTAGTTTAATTAATATTCAATTAATCGACTCTGATTTTCCAGGCTATAAATACTACCACACAGGCTCAGTGCGGGTTGGTGAAGAGGTCGTTTGTACGGTTAGTAACCAATCTTATTGTCAGATATTATTAAGCCGCCCGAGGGTAGACCAGACTTAACGACTAATATCTATCGATACTGACCGTAAGCAAAAAGTTTAACTTGCCTTCGGAACATTTACAACTGAACTTTCTGTCAAAATGAATGGCGTTAGATTGTTTTGACGGATGCTAGTGTTGAGATAAGATTTAATTTTCAAGTTCGCTCCTGCATGGAGTACTGCTCTCACCTGTGGGATGGCTCAGCTAAAAACCAACTAGCCGCTGGACTCCGTGGAGCCAGGAGGCTGATTGGTGACATGAAGCTGGTGAAGACTAAGCTTGATAGTCTAGACCACCGCCGTAAAGTTGCCTGCTTGTCGGTTTTCTACAGACTCTACTTCGGTTACCATCCATACTTGGTTGACATACCAACTATACGCACTTAGCGCTTCGCTTCATCATTCATAATGCACACAGCCAAGGAATGGAATGCACTTCCGCCGACGGTGTTCCCTCTTTCTTATAACTTGAGTTCATTCAAAGCGATAGTCAATAGCACCTTCTGGGTAAGCTCGCTATATCGTCGACATCTTCTTTACCTCTTAGAGGGAGAATGATGTCAAGAGCGAACCCATATTAATAATAATAAAAAAATGTTTAGTGTGTTGTGTGTTATAGTTTATTTGACTACTCCAATCATTACATTTTTTATTTATATCCTTGCGAACGCATGCTGGACGACGCTCCGTAGGCAAGACCCTAGGAGGTGGTGAACAATCTGGTGAAGGTCGCGAAGAGCCGCTGGATGCGGGATGCGCAGGCGCAGGAAATCCTTGGGGAAGGCCTATGTAGTAGTTCTTCTTGTGCTTCGTCAGTAGTGGGCGTCGAAATAGAATTAGAAATAGAAATATTTATTTGCGTAAATAGGGTACGATTTAAATTCGATTTGTTGGTCATCTTACAATAGTGCTTAAACCTATTTAGCCGTGTCAAACAGCATGCAAATTTATAAACATTATCCAATATAAATGAGTTTAATGGTCGATTTTGAAAAAAGTCATTAAAATGTCATTAATTATACCTTCGAAATTATTATTCAGAAAGGCGGATATGATGATTTATAGCCTTCATATTGTCCACTTTCCCTGCTATCACATCAAGAGTAGTTTCATCAATTATAATGCCGGTTCTAAAACAAATATTAACGTATTAGTATTAAGATATCGTATCAAAGTTTTATCTTTTTTATCTGTCGGATAAACAAAAACTTTATTTTTACATTTACTAGGTATGTGTTTTACGTATGGCGTCGCGTTTGTCATTATTTTTGGACTGGCCGTTGCGTTTGCTTGCACAGTCAATATGGCATAGAAATGGCAGGGAAAACATATTAGGTAGCTAAATTATAGTAACAAATTAGAAATGAAAAGGCAAAATCAGGCAATTCAATGACGACTTTGCTACCCTTAGGTAGTGCGTTCAAATGCGTGGTAAAATGAAAATATTTCAAGTCATGACAAGACTTTTATATTGATAACAGATCGAATCCAAAACATACATTAATATTTTCTAACATAACACTAATATTTTTTTTTACTTTTTGTCGTGCTCCGCCTCTGACTTTGATTAACAGTCATCATGATTCTTATTTTTTCCTTTGTTTTTTTATGTATTGTGCAATCTTATTACTATATAGTTAGCAGTTTTTAAGGAAAAATAATCGAAATACTTTGCTAACTGTATGATACGATCACCCAAAAAAGGTTTTTGTTTAAATAGGCTTGTTTCCACTATGAAAGAAATATTCAAAAACTGATTTTCTCTAAAATAATTCATAATTTCAGATGCCTTTACACTAATATTTTTCTGCAGTTCGTATTATTTGATTTTTAATTGGAATTCAAATGATAATTAGTCACTCAGTCGTCATTGCACGCGATGACGTCAAAGTCTGTTATTCCCATACAAGCTCTATGAAGAAAAGCGTTTTGACAATTGATAAAAAGTACGTCAACGATTGGTGGTGTCAACTACCGTATTAAGTCCTTGGCAACACTTAGCTAAACATGCTGAATAGATGGCCTTTCAAGTAGATTCTGTTAAATTAAATTAAAGTAAACGAAAATATTCCTAATATTAAGTAAACGTATCTAATATGTTTTGGTATGAATAAAGTTGAAATTCATTAAAGTATTTGAACCTATGGTAAAGGATAAAAACATTTGTTCGTATTCATATTCGAACCAACGTCCTTCGCATTAACGACTTTCGAACCTATGTATTAACTATACATACCCAAGAAAAACTGTTGGTATGAACGTAATCATGCGTTTACTAACCTTGTATTGGATAGCTTAGATTCTGTAACAACCAGGATGTCGGCTTATCAATTGTAAATCTATGCAGTATCTAACCTTTTTGTGAGCAACTGTCCGCGGAGACAATCTCCAGCTTTTTAGGTTTTAACCTAAAAAGCTGGAGATTGTAAAAATAAGCTCGTAAAAATAAGATTTGGTTATGGATCGGACATTACTTTTCCCTTACAAAAGTGACGAATCGCCTAGAATTTTCGATCTGTTGGCCTAGGTATAGGTTATAGGTAAAGTTAATGATTTCAGGAAGTTTTTTTCTCATTGGTATCATCTATGACCCCCTAAATCTTCTTCTTGTTCTAGGTTTTAGCCACCCAACGCCTGACGTTTATTCATTGTTGTGATTTAGTTTATGTAAGTGTATGAAAATTTGATGTAAACAATAACATCGAAAAACACTTAAAGCATTAATTACTGTAATAACATACACAAATAAATAAATATAGATAAAAAATATAAAGTTTTCACTAACATGACTCGTCGCGTGGGGTCTTTGAGAGCCTTGCGTGAAATAATACTTATTGTAAAACACAGCACGTGCGATCAAACTGACAGACGGTAAACAAAACCACACCATTAACCACATTTGGAAAGGTACCTAAACGTGCAAAGCTGTAGCGTAACCCAAAGTATATAAAACATTTGAATGCTTCTAAAACCTAGGCTTTAAAAGACCCCACGTAACGACTCAAAGGTTAATTGTGATTGTCTTTACGCATTTCCGTGAAAACTAAGTAGTTTAATGAAGACGTGTCTTAGCCTGATAAGAATTACAAGGAAAAGCCAAGGAAAATGAAAGGGAATCTTTTGAAAAGAAAAATGTATGTTGTTTTTTAGCATATTAGGTCCTTACATATGAAATTGGCGTTTTGTCGTACTGGCCACTTTGATCACAAATTTTTCCTATTTGGTTAGGAATTCGAAATTCAAATTTATACAGCTATTTCCACATGTAGTTGTGTTTCGTAAACCGTCATTCATTTGTTTTTTTACTTATCTTTTTTCTGTTTGCATCGCTCAATTTACAAAATGGAAAATTTGAAATATCGCGTTATTTACGAGTACGAGTTCCACCGTGGCACCAGTGCTGCGGAAACGGCTCCAAGGGTTAATGATGTGTATGGCGGTTGTGTCGCAAAAGAAAACACAGTGCGTTTTTGGTTCCAACGTTTTCGTTCTGGAAATTTCGACCTGCAAAACAAGCCCCGTGGACGGCCGGAGACCCAAGTTGATAATGAAGAATTGAAGGCTATTGTGGAAGCGGATCCATCGCAAACCACGTCCGAGTTAGCTGCAGGATTTGGCGTTAGTGATAAAACTGTTTTAATCCACTTGAAGCAAATTGGGAAGATTAAAAAACTTGAAAGGTGGGTTCCTCACGAATTGAGTGAAGCAAACCGGCAAACGCGCGTCAACTGCTGCGTTACATTACTTGACCGGCACAATAACGAAGGGATTTTAAATCGAATCATTACCTGTGATGAAAAGTGGATTCTCTACGATAATCGGAAGCGCTCATCGCAATGGCTGGACCCTGGCAAGCCAGCCAAAGCCTGCTCCAAGCGAAAATTGACCAATAAAAAGTTACTTGTAAGCGTTTGGTGGACTAGCGCGCGTGTCGTTCATTACAGTTTTCTCAAATCTGGCCAGACGATTGCGGCAGATATCTATTGTCAGCAATTGCAAACCATGATGGAAAAGCTAGTTGCTAAACAACCAAGGCTGGTCAATCGCTCTACGCCACTGCTGCTTCACGACAACGCTAGACCACACACTGCACAACAGACGGCTAGCAAATTAGAAGAACTTCAATTGGAATCTCTAAGGCATCCACCGTACTCCCCGGACCTTGCTCCAACAGATTACCATTTTTTTCGAAATTTGGATAACTTCTTGCAAGGGAAAAAGTTCAACTCAGATGGGGCAGTCCAAGTCGCCTTCAAAGATTTTATTGATTCCCGTTCGAATGGTTTTTTTAGTAAAGGGATCAATGAACTACCTATGAGATGGCAAAAGTGCATAGATTACAATGGCTCATACTTTGATTAAATAAATATGCTATATAAAAAAATTTCGACTTTTTGCTCCTCCCATACAAAACGCCAATTTCATAGGTAAGGACCTAATATATATGCTATTTGTTGTATAATGTATGTCGTTTTTAAGCATAAAAATCATTGAAATAAATTAATAAGAAATATCATCGCCAAACACCTATATAAATAAAGGTTATTATGCATCGACAAAAGGTATTTTTGAGTGGCAAAAATACAACGTATTCATTCAAGATGGATATTGTTCAAAAGGAAATTGTTAACTTAAGAAATACGAAAATGTAATACTTACTTTCTACTTGCTAAACGCGCAGGCCTTTATTAAGTTTTGGCTGTTCGTTTCCATTTGAAAAAAAAAAGATGAATGATATTTTTTTTCTTTTTATAGTGAAAATATTTGATGAACAACTGAGAGAGTAGAACTGTTTATTCCAAATATATTCGCACTAACATTGTATTGTTACCTTTGTTTTCGCCCATTGTGTTATTTCGGCTACAAGGACAATATTAATTGGTTTCTCTATGCTCGGGAAGTAATCAGTGACGTCACACACGTTCACTCATAAACAACATCATCCCTCCGTCATCAGACGATCCATTAATTATTTTCAGCCTTATCATATCACAAATAAATAGGACCGCGTTGAAAGCTTGTCGAAATATCAGTCAGTTTATTTCAAGTTAATGACAAGATTTGTGACACCTAACGTAGACATAGGTACATTTCTAATTGGACATATTTTAGTTAAGTTTTCGACACTGTACCTTACTTCATATTTGTGGTAAGGATGTTTCACCTTCCTACCACTTATGTTTCATGTTTTTTTTTTGTGAACTGTAAAATATATAAAAAAATCCTTAATATCTGAAATATCTTTACAATATCTTTATAAATCAGAATCAGAGATGTACCTCTGTTTAATCTTACTAACAAATAAACAAATGGTCTTGAATCTGCTCTATTTATCTAGATCCTGAAATTACTGTTGGTGACATTGTAAATCAACTGATGTTCATGTATCAGACGATATCTGAATTAGATTACATTCTACGGTCAAGATGGAACTGTGTGTAGTCATAATACGGAATATCCTATTATAAATGTTTTTAACTTTATGATAAACATGAATAGATAAAAAAACAAAAGAAAGACTGCAGAAGTGCTGAGGTATATACGAGTACTAGTAATTTTACTTAATTTTTTTGGAATTTATTTATTTTTAAAAAAGTCTAGCCAAATATGTATGTCAAAGTGTATGTCCTAAAGGTAGGCTTGCCGCTGAAAATAATTTTCTTCTAGTCAAACCCTTTGAGGATGCAGAAAAAAGACTTCGGTTATAATTACATTGATTATATGGAATTTTCGTTAATTTAAAACCAAATGTGCTTCCTGAAAACTTTGCTGAAGAGTTCATTAAAGGAAGCTTTCTAAACCAACCTTTTTAATGGCCCACGTTTTAAGTATACAGTCGCAAGCACATCAAACTATTAGTTTTCGTTGGAAAATCACCACTATTTCTACTAGATAAGATGCTTAAATGCTCATACGACTTGATGTTGCCTGTACATACGTCCTTGAATGTAATCAATGTTAATAATTTAGGTCAGAGAGTGTAATATTCCCATACAGTAGCAGTAGGTACCTACTGAATACACGTTCATGGAGAATACGAGAGGCACTTAAGACGCACCAGAGACTAAATCACTTGACGTAACCAATTTGCGCTATGTACAGATTTTGTCAACAATTTATGACGATAAATGGCTTCTATTTGTTTCTCAACATTTCATGATGTTGGTAATATAGAAACCTTATGTTATGTCTCAATATTATCATATTAGTCTCAATCGATCAGTTACAGTTACAAGACTTACAAGTAAAATGCTTTTTAAATTATTTAAACTCATCGAACTATATCGAAGTTAATAACACGACTCTCTAGAAGAAAAACAAGTAATCACGCTTTTGTCAGAGTCATCATTCATGTACTTACTTCATATACAGAATCTCCCGTTTCATGCATTATCTTCTGGCACGAAAATAAAAAAGGAATGACCTCAGCTTAATTTTTTGTAAATTCTTACAAATAACAAAATGACACTATTTTATGATACCACAAGCCCCTCTTACGTCTGTCACCCCATTTTATGGCTGAGAACGTCGCACATGATCTTAAACTGCCTATACCATTGATTAAAATAAAGTAGCGGAAGATATACCTAGCTCTTGAAACGAAAGCGCTTGAACCCTTGTTCTACGTGAGCGCCAAACGCGGTAAGTGCGATGCGACAATATCAAATATATATTGTGTGTTTATGATACTGTCCTACGTGACGCAGCGCAATTGACATTGACACAAGTAATAATAATTATAATAGTCCTCCTAGCCGATTTCGACCACGGCGACCAATCTCAACAGAGATCAGCCAACGCAGCCTACGCAGGAGATATTATAGTGCACTATAGTGCACATACACACAATACACAAGTGCACTTGTAAGGGTTGACAGCCCTAAACCAATACGCTTCATAAGCAATAACCACCACTCTACTTGATCTAGATATAATATTTGACAGTAAGCATTTATTATTATTTAAATACTAGTGTTTAAGCTAATTAAGATGAATTGATTGTAGTTAGCGTAAGGCTGCCCAATTGAGAAATTTTTTTTTTTTTAGTTAAACTCCGAATTCGTTATTTAATTGGCGCAGCCGGTAGGATCTCAGTAGTTGGGTTCGCGAGTGTTTTTACAGTTTTAAAGTCAACATTCAAACATAGTCGCCGCGCAACGTCTGTCTCTACAGTTCAACTGGGATCGCCGAACAAATAAATTTATTGGATAACACTTCGGAGGACAACAAGCAGCTGGATCAACTACGTCTCTTCCACGTCATGGGAATGACTGCGGGTTTGTGAGTAAAACTTTTCACTATCCTCTCTTTTTCCTCTATGAACTTTATTTTAATTGTATGTGTTATTAAGGATTAGAAAACGCCATAGTAACAATAGGATACAATTTCCACAATACTTTGTTAGTATAGTTAAATTGATTTTAGGTTAAGTTTAAGGAAAGATTTTTCTATATATTTTTTCAAAGTTATTATCTTTTGGTAATAATTTTAATAAGCTCCTTATCGTTTATTTTTCAAGTCTGCTTCATACGTTTCCTTTCAAAGAAAATGGAGAAAATTTGCCACGTCCCGTCTGAGATGGTACAAATGATTCCCCTATTTGAAGGCGACTCAAGGCAATTGTCACTTTTCAGTAAAAAGTGTAAATATATTTTAGACACCTATAGAGGAGGGGACGTCCAGAATCTTTATTTATTTCACGTAATAACGAGTAGATTAACTGGAAGGGCAGCAAATCTAGTTGGAGAAAGGGACAATATCCATACTTGTGAAAACCTCATAAGCCTTCTACATCAGCATTTTGGGGACCCTCGTACAGAGGAATGTCTTTTACTCTAATTAGAAGCAATGACAATACAAAGAGGCGAAAGTTATTTAGAATTTTGTCATAGGATTCAAAACCTTAGGAGTATTTTGATAGCTAAATTTAACGAAACTATCACTGATTTAAATATGATTAGAGCAAAACAGGAAATATATACACACTCGTCTCTCAACGTGTTCCTGTACAATTTGCCTGCATATTTGGTGCGTTTGGTACGTCTTAGAAACGGGTTGACTTTAGAATACGCCTTGAAAGTTGTTCTGGAGGAACAACACTTCCAGACTGTCTACGATCACAAAAATAGAAATCGTGATTTTAGAAATTTTAGATTCCAACAACCTAATCAAAACAATTTCCAGAGCCAACCTGATTTTCAGACTCCAAACAGACCCCAAAATTTCAATAATAGGGTTCAAAACTTTACTAATAACTCTCATAATTTTAATAATAGGGGCCAAAACTTTAATAGTGGTCCTTAGAATTTTAATAATAGGACCCCAAAATGATAATTTTAGAACTCAAAACTTCAATTCACCCAATAGTTCAATGCAGTCGCGAAATACTTTTCGATCGCCAAATTCACAATCCAGTCAGTGGCAACAATCGACCTTTAACCGGCCTATGCAGCATCAGCAAATAGGAGACATTGCCCCGCGTAACACGAGTAGTCCGTATGTTAGGTCAGGTAGCAACACTGACGTAACAATGCGCACTGCTAGTTAGCGACGTATCAATTTACAGACGACTCATACGATAATTTAAACAATGACGAAACCGTAGCAGGAACGTCTGGAGTGCCAGACTGCGTCGAAAATTTTTGCATGCTGGCCTCACCGATAGAGAAACGATAATATTAAATTGCAATAGACAACTTAACCTTCCGCATATCAGAATACCGGAACTAAAATCAGTTTTTATGATAGATACTGACAGTACTCGTTCGTTTATAAGCCCACAAAAAGCAGACGAGTTTTATAAAAATAATAAAGTATTCGAACCATTCGAGGTAGTTAGTACCCATGCATCAAGCCAACATAACGAAGTTATTAACATTCATTTACCATCGATTTTTCAAAGCTCTCAGAAACATAAGTTTTACATATATAACGTTGATAGTAGGTATGATGGCTTAATAGGGAGTGATCCATTAAAACAATTAGACGCGAACATAGACATGAAGTCACAGACACTATTTACTAGAGATACGAGTATTCCTATATTATATAAACCGCCCATGAAAATTCGCTATGAACTGCCAGGTCGTAGCGAATTACGCGTGAAACTACCAGTTAGTTTATTACATGGCGATGGCATATTAGAGCAGGTTACATTCGAAGAGGGAGTTAGAATGCCAGCCGCCCTAATTAAATGTGAAGGTGGCTTTGCCACTACAGAGATACAAAACTGTAGACCTGAAAAAAGGATCCTCACAGTAACCTCAC
The DNA here is from genome assembly GCA_963921415.1 of Pyrausta despicata. Taxonomy (NCBI): domain Eukaryota; kingdom Metazoa; phylum Arthropoda; class Insecta; order Lepidoptera; family Crambidae; genus Pyrausta; species Pyrausta despicata. Next base: position 4,452,886 of record OY992867.1, on the reverse strand, counting down.
CGTTCAGAGTAGAGCCCTTTCGGATGACTCAATGTCAGTTAAACTTTTATAGGGAGAATAGCCAAATAGATAGTTTATTAAATAAAAACCTTTCAAAATTAAGGTTAGAACACATGAACGAAGAGGAAAAGGAGATGATAAGCAACATTTGCAAGGAATAAAAGGACATTTTTTATTGCGAAGACATCCCTTTGTCATTCACAAACCAAGTAAAACATGAAATCAGAACAACAAATGAGGACCCAATATTTAATAGAGCACATAGGTTACCACCAGCCCAAACTGCAGAAATTAAAAATCAGGTAGACAAGATGCTTAGGGACAATGTCATACAGGAATCTCACTCTCCCTGGAGTGCACCAGTTCACCTTGTACAAAAAAAAATAGACGCCTCAGGGAAACAAAAATGGAGAATGGTAGTCGACTACCGTCGTTTGAACGAAATCATGGTCGACGATAAGTACCCACTCCCAAATATTAGTGATTTATTTGACATGTTAGGTAAAAGCGTATACTTCACGGCCCAGGACCTGGCCAGTGGCTGCCACCAGCTCGAGGTTAGGGAAGAATATAGACCTAAAACAGCCTTCAGCACACCGTTCGGACATTATGAATTTAATAGAATGCCGTTCGGTTTAAAGACAGCGCCAGCTACTTTTCAGCGGGCAATGGACAATATCCTAAGAGGCCTTCAAGGCATACATTGTCTGGTATATCTCGATGAAGTCATCATTTTTTAAAAAAGCTTGCCGGAACATATCCAGAAGTTAAGAGCAGTCTTTTATAGATTCCGTCAAACGAATCTTAAAGTCCAGCTAGATAAGTCACACTTTCTTCGAAAAGAAGTCCTCTACTTAGGGTATACTATTACAAGTGAAGGTCTTAAACCTAACACAGACAAAATTGACGCAATTTTAAATTATCCAGTACCCAAAGCTACCAGAGAAATAAAAAGTTTTCTGGGATGAATAGGATATTATAGAAAATTTATTAGGGATTTTGCCAAGATTACGAGACCGTTAACCGTATGTCTAAAGAAAGGTCGTAAATTAATATTAAATGAGGAATACATTAACAGTTTTGAGACATGTAAGAAACTCCTTACGAACGCCCCGTTACTCCAGTTTCCAGATTTTAAAAAACCTTTTGTGCTTACCACAGATGCTTCTAATTACGCAATCGGGGCCGTACTATCGCAAGGCCCATTAGGGTCAGATAAACCGATTGCATATTTCAGTAAAACCTTAAGTGAGACTCAGAGTAAATTCAGTACGATTGAAAAATAACTGTTTGCAATAATCGAAGGGGTGAAACATTTTAGGCCGTATTTATATGGTAATAAATTCACAATATTTACAGACTGTTGGCGACAGACCTCTTTTTTATTGTTTATGATACTTTTAATTTTATTTTTATATATTTTGTATTTGGAGTGATATATGGTTTTTCTATGACGTTGGTAAAAATAGCGGTTGGATCTGGTTGTGTGACTTAAGTGAAATATATTGTTTGTGAAATAATACAATTATATCGACCAGTAAGTATCTTTTTATCTAACAGCTGTTGCCCTGCCTCTCCTGCTTCTTTATCTTCGAAAGTTATCGTCTATATTTTTAGAGGGCCTAATTCCAATAACTTCGGACGCCCCGATAACCTCATCGGTCGCTCCATCGGAGGGATGAGGCCCACAAGATAAACAAGACGTAATGCAGCCTAGTCGCTCATCGTCCCATAGTAGCTCCCATCGTAGCTCTCACCGTTCTGCTTCACTACAAGCACAGCGCCTCGCTATAAAAGCCGCACACGCCCGCCGTATGGCAGAAAAAGAGGCAGAGCGCGAACGAGTTGCGCGAGAAAAAGATGCAGAGCGCGAACGAGTTGCGCGAGAAAAAGATGCAGAGCGCGAACGAGTTGCGCGAGAACGAGAGATAGCTGTCGCAGAAATAGAGCTACAGGCCGAGCTAGCTGCATTGGAAGACGCCAGCAGCCGTCAGTCGTCTGAAAGAAGCCTAAGTGTGGACAGGTGGGTAGCTTCTACAGCAAGCGAGAAAACTAATAGACCTCTCTGTTTACAGGAGTCAAGAAATGCAGTTGAGGCTAAGACCCCAATGGTACTTACGTCGCGGCCAGCCGATCGCGAGCGTGTGTTTTCGCCTAGCGCTGTGGTCTCGCCAGTCACGGTGCGCGAACACGCGCCTTTCATTGCGACGGTGCCGCTTCTGACGGAAGCACCGCGAGCTGGTTGCGTGCGCGTGGCCTCGCCCAGTGCCGCTGGCTTAAAAGCTACGGTACACGAGCACGCGCCTACCTACGCACCGGCTCCATCAGCGTTCGTGGCGCTTCCTCGTGACTGTCCAGAGCGTGTTGCTTCGCCCAGTGCCGCCGGCTTGTTAGCCGCGGCGTGCGAGCACACGCCTTACTACATGGCACGTCCAACACCAACTACCGAACACATAGGCACACTTTCGCAGACTAATTGTAACAATAATAAAAACTGTAGCTGTACACAACATTCTAACGACCTCCTCAAGCTGGCTGAGGCCATAAGTGACCTCGCCCATAATAGCACAAAGGTAAGTGCAGAGGTAAAGTTGCCTATATTTTTCGGCTCGCCCACCCATTGGTTAACCTTTAGAACATCCTATTTAAATTCAAAAGGTTCATTTTCGGCGACGGAAAATATAGGTCGGCTGAACAATGCTCTACGTGGCGCCGCTCGTGATGCTGTCGTTTCCCTTCTTTCTCTGTCACAAGACCCAGACGAAATCGTGGCGGCTCTACAGGAGCAGTTCGGCCAGCCGGAGCTTCTTATACGTCATATCGTATCGGAAGTGAAGGCCATGTCTAAGTTGCCAACAACATTGGATGGTGGCAAGGAACTTCACCAACTTGCTTGTGTGGTACGCAATTGTGTCCACACCATTAAAATGACAGATTCTGTTGAGTTCCTGGCCTCTCCAGAGTTGTTGTACAACGTTTTGGTCAAATTGACCCCATTGTTGCGTGAGAAATGGGTTGATTTTGCTCATGCCAATTATGATCCACATTCATTTAAATTAGAAATGCTTTCTACATTTCTCACACATCAATCACGGGTCCATTTGAAGTTTGGCATTTCCGATGACGGCATGCGTCAAAAGCCCATAGATAATTTTCGCAAGCCCATAGACAAGGCTCGAACGCATGCTACCATGGATGTCGAACCCGAGGAAGCAAATGTCTGTGATGACGTTTGCTATGCCACCTCTTTTTCCAAACCGAAGGTGGCGCAATCTTCCTTGTCTGCCGCAGGCCCTAAGTCGACGCCATCTGTCAACACTTGTAAGTATTGTCAGAAATGTGGTCATAGCATTGTCAAGTGTGACAAGTTTTTAGCTCTCGAGGTATCTGATAGATGGCGCTGGACAACACAAAATAAAGTTTGTCGTAGATGCCTTAAGAAACGTGGTCATTTCTATAAAATCTGTAAAGGCAATTGCTCCAAGACAGATTGCAGAACTAAGATGTACCACCACGAGTTACTTCATAGTGATTCCCCGATCACTGCTCCCGAACCAAAAGACATTCCTGTGACTGTCGCCCACAGCACTGCAGCAGATTGTTCAACCTCTCAGTCGAAGTTACAGCCTTTATTGAAGGTACTTCCAGTCACAGTGTTGGGGCCAAGAGGAGAAGTAGAAGTTTACGCTTTACTTGACGATGGTTCTACTGTGACCTTGATTGACCAATCAGTTGCAGAATTAGTTGGTGCTCAAGGTCCGAAGGGCATGATTCGGGTTAACTGCGTTGGTGGTCTCTCAAAAGACTCTGAAGTAAATTATGTCGACATTTTTGTCAAAGGCAAGCACTCTAAGGAGAAGTTTTTATTAGATCGTGTTCGCTCCATACCGAATTTGGGCATAGCAAATCAAACGGTCCGTGCTGCAGACTTGTCCAAGTATCCTCACCTTAAAGACATTGCCTCCGAGTTAAGCTACGTGGAGGCCAAGCCGATGCTTATAATTGGCATTGATCACTGGTTCTTAACCTTACCACAGGAGGTCAGGCGTGGCACTCGCAATCAACCTGTGGCTATTCGGACCAGTTTGGGATGGACAGTCTTCGGCAAATTTCCAGGTAAACCCATAGAGTCTGTATTCCATAGTTCAGTGTCAGAGTTGGAATCCCTAATAAAAGAAAATTATCGCCTCGATGCGATTGGTATTAAAAAGATGGATCTCCATAGTGCAAATGACGAGCGGGCGCTAAAAATATTGGAGAATACTACAAGGCGCCTTCCATCAGGTCGATATGAAACAGGGCTGCTTTGGCGGGAAGACATAACGACTATTCCCGACAGCTACAACCTAGCCATGTCTCGTTTCCTCAATTTGGAGAACAAGTTTAAAAAGGACACGACTTATGCTGAAGCATACCATGATTACATCAACGGGATGGTGGCAAAGGATTACGCGGAGGTTTGCACCAACAAGCCTTCGGTAGGCAATCTCTGGTATTTACCTCATTTTGGAGTGTATCACCCCCAAAAAAGAAAGTTGAGGTTAGTGCACGACGCTGCCGCTAAATGCTCCGGAGTCAGTCTAAACACTCTTTTGCTCCCGGGTCCAGATCTTTTGCAACCTCTGTTGGCCATACTCATGCGGTTTCGGGAAGGGAATATTGCCCTCAATGGTGACATTAGGGAGATGTTTCCGCAGACAAAAATTAGAGATAACGATAAAGACGCTCAACGCTTCCTTTGGCGTGCAGATCCCTCTTTGCCAATTGAAGAGTACAGAATGTCATCAATGATTTTTGGCGCTGTTTCCAGCCCGTGTACCGCAATTTTTCTGAAAAACAAAAATGCTTCAGAACACGAAGGTAAATATCCTGAAGCAGCTGAAGCTATCATCCGAGATCATTACATGGATGATTATCTCGGAAGTGTCGACTGCCCTCAGCAGGCCGCACACCTAGCAGCGGATATTGTAGCCGTCCATCAGGCCGCCTGTCTGGAGATGCACTCATGGGTCTCTAATGAACCTGAGGCTCTTTCATTTTTAAAGCCAGAATTTCGAGCAATCGATACCTCCGAGGTGGGTCTCGGGCCCTCATCCTCTTCATCTCCATCACAAGTAAAAATCCTTGGCGTAGCATGGAACGTTGGTGACGACACACTTAATTTTAGAAAAACGTCCCAGCTTCCGGCTAAGCTTACTAAGAGGGTGGTACTGTCGCACCTTATGCAGGTTTACGATCCTCTTGGTTTTCTCCTGCCCATAGTAATCGCAGGACGCATTCTCTTCCAGGATACTTGGCGGACGGGTGTAGACTGGGACGAGGAGCTGCCTTCCGTAGCAAAACAAAAATGGCATATTTGGTTTACAACTTTAACTGACGTGTCGAACAGTATCACCATTCCGCGCTGTTATCGAACTAAGTCTCCTCGTGAAATCCAGCTCCACGTCCTGGCTGACGCAAGTGAGCTAGCTTACGCGTGTGTGGCCTTCTGGCGTTTTGTTCACGAAGACGGGTCAGTACACTTAGCCCTCATAGGGGGAAAGGCACGCTTGGCCCCATTAAAACCCACGTCTGTCCCACGGTTGGAGCTGCAGGCGGCTCTTATGGCATCTCGTTTCGCAACTTATATCATAGAGGCTCATCGCATCGTGGCCTCTAATATATATTATTGGTCAGATTCGTTAACAGTACTTAAATGGTTGCGAAGCGATGCCCGTACTTTCAAGCCGTTTGTCGCTCATCGGGTCGGGGAAATTTTGGAAACGACTAATGTCAGTGATTGGCGTTACGTTCCGTCTGCAATGAATGTTGCAGATGACGCCACACGTGGCCAATCATCACTTTCGGCTTCGTCTCGGTGGTTCACGGGCCCAAAATTCTTGGTTGATTCTCCAGATTAATGGCCTCGTGAGCCCACACAGGCTCCTCCGCCTGTGCTCGAGGAGTTGAAACCTGACCATGCACTGACTCTTTTACTAAATGAACAATCAGAACGGCCAGATTCACAAGCTCCTGTAGTGGCCGATTATCGCCACTTCAGCAGATGGGATCGTTTAGTCAGGGCCACTGCTCGCGCTCATTCTTGCGCTGTGTGTTTTCGTTCTCTTTTAGGCAAAAACACACCCCAAAATTCAAAAACATTGCGAACCTCTTCCAGGATCTCTTCTGTCGATTTGCGACCTTTGTTAGCGGGAGAGAAGTAGGTATATATTGGGCATTCTAATTCACTTTTTTCTTCACCATTCGCTCTCTTCGTTCGCTCATTCGAAAAAAGTGAATTAGCCTGCCCAATATACACCTAAATATTACAAAACTGAAATGTATCACAACAGAACTTACACAGCACTGATAAAAAGGCCGCGCATGGCTAAATACGCTTTATCCACATTGTTATGATAATGTTGATACCATGAAACTTCACCTGTCACTTTTTTATGGAGTGGTGCTTTCATGCCAGATTGGTCGCACCAACATAATTTCCTATCAGAACTTACACAGCATTGATAAAAAGGCCGCGCATGGCTAGGTACGCTTTATCCGCATTGTTATGAAAATGTTGATACCATGAAACTTCACCGGTCACTTTTTATGGAGTGGTGCTTTCATGCCAGATTGGTCGTACCAACATAATTTCTATCCGTAATCTTGTCGTAGAGCACATAGTAATATTTGATAGTAGGTACGTTTATGTTAATGAGAAATTCAGCACCATGAAACTCACCGGTTACTTATAAAGTGGTGATTTCAAGCCAGATTGGTCGTGCTTATAACTCTGAACGTACCAACATAATTTCCTATCCGTAATCTTGCCTAAGGGCACATAGTAATATTTGATAGTACGTTTATGTTAATGAGAATTTCAGCACCATGAAAGTCACCGGTTACTTATAAAGTGGTGATTTCAAGCCAGATTGGTCGTGCTTATAACTCTGAACGTACCGACATAATTTTCTATCCGTAATCTTGCTACAGAGCACATAGTAATATTTGATAGTACGTTTATGTTAATGAGAATTTCAGCACCATGAAACTCACTGGTTACTAATGAGTGATTTCAAGCCAGATTGGTCGTGCTTATAATTCTGAACGTACCGACATAATTTTCTATCCGTAATCTTGCCAAAGAGCACATAGTAATATTTGATAGTACGTTTATGTTAATGAGAATTTCAGCACCATGAAACTCACTGGTTACTAATGAGTGATTTCAAGCCAGATTGGTCGTGCTTATAATTCTGAACGTACCGACATAATTTTCTATCCGTAATCTTGCCAAAGAGCACATAGTAATATTTGATAGTACGTTTATGTTAATGAGAATTTCAGCACCATGAAACTCACTGGTTACTAATGAGTGATTTCAAGCCAGATTGGTCGTGCTTATAATTCTGAACGTACCGACATAATTTTCTATCCGTAATCTTGCCAAAGAGCACATAGTAATATTTGATAGTACGTTTATGTTAATGAGAATTTCAGCACCATGAAACTCACTGGTTACTAATGAGTGATTTCAAGCCAGATTGGTCGTGCTTATAATTCTGAACGTACTTAACTATATGCTAGATCGCGAGATCTCGGAGGTCTGAAATCTGAAAGCCACGACTGGTAATAAATACTAAAAAATTTACTAGTACACGACAAATAATGCAATATGATAATGCAATATGATATTTCACTGTATAGGGTCATCAGTTTTTCGGTAAGAAAAAATTATGTATCTTTGTCAGTTACATGCATTACTAAAGTATGGTTGATAACCCTATAACTGTACTTGAACGAAATAAATTCATTTAATAAATTGATATTACTCACAAAGGTTCCGTAGATGTTTTGGGTTGTGCAAAAGACTATTAAAAAAATTAATGTAACTCGTTAAAAGGCTGATGTAGATGATTGACAAGATCTCATTTGTAATTGACACATTATTTTTGACATTTCACAAAATTATTAGAACAACATAAAGTTCTATAATCCCTGTTTGGTGTCAAAATTATCAAGTACGTTGCAAGATCTGAACATACTTGTTAATTTGAATTGTATTATTTAAACGATGATTCAACCAAAGGAATAATGTAGCAAAATAAGACAACAATCTTTCTTCGCAAAGTAATAGTTCTTATCTATTTGTAATAGTTGACTGGTAGGTAATACATAATAGCATTAAGTCCTTTTTTATACGATCGTAAACACAGCGTGACAAAGGAACCCTAATATAACAAATATTGCAGCATAAAACTTGGTATATTTTTGAATAAGTAAACAAGCTACATCCGTTTTGCAGGCGCTGCAGTTTTGATTTCACGTACAGTCGACGACAACAGCTGATATTGTTAATTGAAGGAGTCATAGATATCGATCGACGCATAAATAACTGTTAGATGATCATTTTAAAGTTAAAAGACCATCCTAATATTGCAGAATTGGGAATAGTATTTTTGTATAAAAAATCTGAATATGTTTTTGCTCTGTTTGTAGCTCCGTCTAAAGATAATTTCAACGTAATAATATATTAACTTTTGAACTTTATAGGTACATTTTTGAATCTCATACTGTGTTCAAGCATAATCGATAGATAACATACAAAGATTCACGAAATTTTATGATTTAACTGTACTTTTACAGTTTACGTAAATTTATTTCTTAACCTTAATTATTGCTGACTATTAAAGTCTAAAGGTGAGGCTGTTTCCCTATAGGTATGTTACAGTATAAAAGCGAAAACGGCGTTGCACGTAAATACCTAGGAATATGACTTTTACGGACAAAATTATTGTCTAGATATATTATAACTGATTATAACTGATAGAATCATGATGGAAACATTTCACTTCTTCTTCTTCGTTAATAATTATTTAATAAGATAAAACTAGTAAATGTTATGTTTTATTTATGTTCGTTATAGAGGTAAGATACTGAAAATTGTTTTTATAACTTTGTTTTGGTACCCAATTATATTCCTAGGACAATACGTGCAACACGATTTTTTACCTAACTGCGACATAACTAATCATTATGCAAATTTTTAACAAAAGTACAGTCGGCAGTAAAAATATGAACCTTTAAAGATTCGGTTTAATTCTAAAGCTGGTTATCAGTTGTAGCTTATGGATTGGAATTGAATGCAAGTGAGATTCCTTTAAGTAGTAAGATTGTCTGTATATTTTACATTCGTATATACATTTTAGGCATACAGTTTCTACAGTAAATCATAAAACAATAAATGTGCAAAAATTATAGAAATAGTATAAATATTTATTTTTGTGTTACTACACAAAAACTTTCAAATAACATTTAACGCTAACTGTACTAATCAAACTATAACGCTGACGTAGACTAACACAATATTTTTATTTTTCACGAAAAATAATTGTCAAAATTTGTTATTGCTGACACCTGAAAATTATTAGGCAGTGATAGCAAACCTTTTATTGGAGCAACTTTTGAGGTTGTTTTTCGTAAATTGTTACCTTCACACATTGGAGTTTTACATTCAAATTGTTTAGCACCCATGTGTCTGAATAGGCAATATTTTTGTATATATCGATAGCTTAAAATCGATATAATCTATAATATCAGTGACAGTGCGTGGTAATTATCGAGAAACTTAAGTCTTCAGTTATAGTGCTACATCAAGAGGATTCTTCGCAGCAAATAATCATGTTCGTAAGTTTTTTTTTATTGATTTACTTTGTCTGAATCTTTGAAAATGTGTTATGTTATATGTTTTATGAACATAGGTCTGACATCGAGTACAACAACAAGGCACGAGCTGCATACGAGCAGTGTTCAGAGTCAGAAGACGAGCACACCAGCCGACGAGCACGGAAGCCTGCAACGGAGATTTTCGGCTCTGACGACGAGTGCCCAAAAAAACGGTGAGTTAAGTGTTGTACATCTGACTGCACTTTTCTGGTTTCGATACGAGTATATTTTTGTAAGCAATATATATGCAACATTAATTTGTATTTATACCAATCTAACGATTTCAGCACCAGTAAAACGTTGAAAAAGTCTGGAGCATGCAAGAGAAAATCAGCGGTGAGCGCAGAAAAAGAAATCTTCGACTCCGACGACAAAGCTAGTAAGCGGTGAGTTTAAATGTAAAATTAAAGCTAATAATTTGAATCAAGGCTATACTTTTTTATTTAAAGCAGTTTAATATTAACTTGTTACGATGATTGTTTATGCTAACCCTTTGTAATATATTTATAGTTCAGCTATATACAATCCTAAGGTTGCACGTGAGCAGATACATATTTTTTAATTATCTAAGATACAGTGATAGTTTATTAATATGTTTTAAATTCTATCTTTTCAGTGGCAATAAAGCGGTGAAGAGAACCACGAAACGGAAGCCGGCTGAACGCGTGGAGAAACGAGCTCGGCCTGACGGGTGGGACCTGGACCTGGACGACGCATCGGAGATCGAAATCAGCCGAGCGCGCACCGCCCCTGCCCTGCAGTCCGTGCTCACGCGCCGCGTTGCAGACGGGAGCCTGCGCCGCACCGCGAATTTGGTTGGCGACCTGTTCGTGGAGCTCCGGCTCTACAACACGCAGGAGATCAAGTCGGTAGCGGCAAGGGACCGCTGGCAGAAAGCGGTATTGTCGCTCAAGTACCAAACAGATTCTGATGCCGACGAACTGAACTTTCTGCGCAAGTTCATCAAGCGAGCAGGAGCGGAATTTGTTGAAGAAGGTACATTTTTCCCAGATAAGAAAAAGTAATACTTATTGAAATTATTTCTTGTAATAGTTATTGAAATAAATACAATATCTAAATATTGTAAGGGTTCAATCTATTTATTTCTACTTACTTTCCAACATTCTTATAATAATAAAATTAGTCACTATGTCAAATAAATCGAAATAAATATATTTTAAAGAAATGTGTTTTTCTTTTAATTTTTTTGTTAAACTATTAATAGGTAGGTAGAATAAAATAAAAAAAGATGTATTTTTACCAATGAATTTATTCTCAACCAAACAATTCAATTAATAATCAAGTCCAGTGATAATTTAAAATTCCCAAAATGTGTAACCGTTTAGAAAACACCATTTTTTCACACATAAAGCATTCTTAAGAGCACATTTATTTTTATGAGAAAAACAATTAAACATATTATTCTTATAAAAAATGTTTAAATCATTTAATTTGGGGATACCCGTATAACTTATATCTACAATATTGCTGTGGCCACATATATCTTCTACCCATTTAATCTTTTCTTCACCTTTTACAAGAATTTTGGTATCTTTTAAGAACGGTTTCATAATTCTATGAAATTCTCTGAAGTCAATGTAACCTTCGCTCCACTGGTAACCTCTGTTACGCTCTATCCAACGAACTTGTTTTTTTTCTTCCTCTGTTAACTTAGTAAATGGATAAGGAGGTTTGATCAAGTATATGTAGGTAAATTCTAAAGTCACTATAACAAATTCTTTAACTAAAAATTCATTTTTACGATTTTTGAAACCTTGTAAATCAACAATCACTGTATTATTATTCATGATAACTTCTTTACTATATTGCTTAATGGTTTATATTCAAACACACAATCATTTAAAATTAAACAATATGCAGCTGTTTGATCTGGTATCTCTTGATCCGTTTCGATTTCAACTCTAACGTCTATTGAACCCTTTAATGTTTCGTGTTGTCGCGAACAGTCGATTACGAATAAAGGAGCAATGTCTCTGAATTCTTTTAAACTCAGCAATGGCTCTGGTCGACGACCGTGGTAAGACTGTTGAAATCTTGCATACTGCTCATATAATAAAGTAAACTTATCTTCCGCAAAACTGACGTTTAACCCTTCATAAGGGTAATATGATGAATTTAAGTAGACTTTTACATCACGCACATAACAGTGGTCAAATTCAGCCAATGACAGTGTTGAATTATGTTTACGGTTGGTTTGTAATGCAATAACAACAAAACGAGGCTTCTCAATTTGTGATGATGTTTTTATTGACCAAGTATGTTTACGTGTCTTAGGTAGTAATGGATATTCGTATAAATCCCAATTACGATATGCAAGTTGAATAGCCCGATCTTTCTCTAAATGTTTTAGCAAATTAATTCTTTCACGATCAGACACTTTGATATGAGGAACTCTCCAAATAATTTTACTTATAACAATATCATCTACAACTTCATCTGTATTTAACTTGATTGAATTAAGATTTGTATTACTTCTAAGTAATACTAACTCATGCTTACAGTTTATGATAATTTTTTCATAATCTTCAGCGAATCCTAAAATCTTGTTTAATGGTATGGATGCTGAAAAAGCTCCACCATCAGTGTTATTTGATCCTGTAGTTGACCAACCCCAAACTCGAGCGCTCTTGGATTCGTTTTCATTTAAGGATAAATATGATTTAATTGTTGTAGTTACACCAGCATTTTTAATTTTATCTATCTCTACTCCGTTCAGTTCATATCGTATGTCTTGAAACAGAAACAGTGCGGGATTATTCACAAAATGTACATTTGATACTTTTTCTTTGGTGGTGCTGTTATACACATTAACCTTTCCCTCGATGTATAAACTGCTCAACGAAGGTAGCACATACAAATCTTGCTGGTTGATAGGAATGCGTATTTCATCGTTTTTGTTGAAACTTGTTACGTATGGTTTGTACGAATGATATTCGAAACTCTCTATGCTGGTATCGTATGAAGTTGGTTGAGATATATTTAAAATATTCATTTTATCAGACCAATTAATTTAAGAAATTCTTTATTGCTCTTAGTCAGCTTATTTTTAAGCTGAAGTGGTCTGTGTTTGTGGAATGTTCTTTTAGAACTGAATTCAGTACACGATGTCGAAGGACTTTTATGGAAATTTATCATTTTTCCTAAAATGTAAATACAGTTGTACTTCTTCACCTCGTAAATTAATTTCTTTATTCTCAGCGTCCAATAGCCTTATATTAATAGCGTTTATAGAACTTTGGTTAACAGGAAAATAAATTAAGTTTTTAGGTATTTCAATTATTCGATACCCAGGAGGTACATTAGGTACAAATTCATAAATTATATGGCTTGCTTTTCCATTTACAAAAGAACCACTAACTACATCGCATTCAATCCGCACGATGGTTGTTGATAGAATGCTTACAGGATATTGTGAGTCTGTACTTATATTTGCGCTGATTGTTTCCATTCCAAAACCTAAAATTTTACCTAGTGATTGACTTTTATTAAAATGAATATTTTTGGAGCATAAAATGTTTGTTTTTAATGTATTATTATTACAAGTCAGTTTCAATACTGTGTTCTTAATATTATTTTTTAAATAATCACAAATATCTTGTAGCTCATAAGACCCTTCAGGAATTGTGATAATTTCATTTTCACCATAATAAAACTTGTTGTTTCTTTCATCTATATTAGGAATAGAATTAAAGGTTGAAAAATACAATAAACCACATTCATAATTTCCTTGAAGTTCCAAGGTTGGAGAATAGTTTGTAGTTAAAGAGGCTCCACTCCCGGTAATAGATACAGTGAAAGACATGTTTATACTGATACTTTTGTATATTTTACACGCTATTTAAATGTTTTTTCCAAAAGTTTCTTAAATATTTTAAACATAAATGACCACAGTTTGTTGTGCCAAAGGCTTGGTGTCGTGCATAATTATAATTTATGGGCAAGTTACATACATATTTTACAAATTCTAATGGAGGCCTTAAATTGCCAAAACTATCATAATACTCTACGTAATTATTTTTCTTCACAAAGGCCACCCAATGCGTGCCAGAATTTTTATTACTATCTAAATTTAAAATACCGCATTCAATTTTTCTGGGTTTTGAAGGTAACGTATCTCTCATGAAAACACCACGAAAGTATGGAATATTAGCAGCATTTTTTATTATATCTAAATTAGTAAGTGCACGTCTGGGTAGCCGCTTTATTAGTTTTTTGATTGGCTTAGATATAGACCCGATCCAGTTTTATGAGGTTTGATAAATAACCCATTTCCGAGAGCAACAGCTTCCATCATTCTGTTGTGTCTTTCAGATTCCTGAAGACTCTTTTGTGCAGCTTTAGAATCATTGACGGCTTTTGCTATACCCGCTGCTCCTCCAGCAAGTGAACCTAAAGCTGACAATCCCGCGAATATAGGAATAAGTGGCAAAAGTCCTCCAGACTTTGGAAGAGGAATACACCGAGGCAAACGTATTCCTTTTTTATTAGTAAATAATTTCTTTGCAGCTGCAAAAGCATATTTTATAGCAGTGTGACTGTCTTTAGATTTAATTTTCTTTAATTGTAATTTTATTTTTTTAATTCCTTTCTTAAATGTTTTCAAACCACGTCCAGCCTTGACCTTTGCTTTCATTGCATTTTTTACTATCCATGAAGCAAGTTTTTCTCCTTTTCCGGCATCTTTCGATTTCAACCTTTTCTTTGCCATATTCAAAAGTTCTAAGTCTGCTTTTTGACGAGCACTTGGATCTTTATTGATGTATGCAATGTCGTGGTGCATGCAGGCTTCGTCCAACTTGTTTATCCCTCGATCACCCCTAAGTAACCGTTTCTTAAGTTTTGTTCCAGGACCACAAAACTGATACCCAGGTAAATGTAACTCAAACGGTAAACGATCTATCAATTTGTTTAGTAGACCACTGTCTTCATTCATTGATAATTAAATAGTGAGACGACTTGTCAAAACTAAATTATTTATATACACACCACCAATTACAGCACCAATTCACTTTTATCAACCCAACTATTTTCTTTATCACTTAAACCTAACCATTTAACCAAAAGTTTGTTTCCTTTTTTCTTGATTACTTTCTCAATGAGATAAAGGTCAGGTAATTTAGTTTTTTGCAATTCGTAACCATAAAAGGAACCCAAAATATTTTGTTGGTGTTTGTCTTGTATTTGGTATGTTTGAGGATTAGTGTGGTAGACTTTGACGATACGGAATATTTCCGTAGACCAATTGGGAGTGTAACCTTTATAAAAATCTCCTTTGTATTTACTTATACGAACATAATCACCAATTTGAAAAATTTTCTCTGAACGTACCTTTTTTTGTTGGGATTTGATAATATTAAACCGTACTGTAGTTTCATTGGAATCATTAACGTCAATCGGCTTAAACCTTGTTATGCGATGCAAAGTATTGTTATAGCGCTGCACGGTGGTATCTAAATTATTTTGTACCCATTGATATTTTCCACAAAGACTGAACAATTTGTAAAGGTGAGATTTTAGAGTTCTTATTACTCGTTCTACAATAGAAGCCTTTTTTACAGAGTACGTGGAATAATGATTTATGTTATATTTTCTCATTAGTTGTTTAAATGAATCGTTATAAAACTCTGTACCCAGATCTGTTTGTAAATTTTTAGGTTGTCTTGTTGATTCACTTAAAATTCTGTGCATTGCATTTGTAACGCATTTTTTAGATTTCGACTTCAAAGGCTTAACCCATACGTATTTAGAAAAAGCGTCAATCACGACTAGAACGTATGTATACCCTTTATTAAATGATGAATATTTTTGAAAATCCATTAGATCAGCTTGCCATAAATCATCTATTCCTTTAATGATCGTATGCCGTCGAATAAAATTTCTCCTCGCAGCTTTGTGCAGCTCATTCACTATGTCTTGTTTACTCATTCTTATTCTGAGCAGGTGTTGATGCAAACATAAGATCAATTTCTTTTTTAGTGTAATACAATGTACTTAAATTGTTTGAAGTATTTTTTTCTAGATTATTAAGGTAATTTTTTATATGACTTTGGACTGTTTTCATTTCATTTTTAAGTTCTTGAATTCCATTATCAACGTATTCTTTATTCACGGCTTCATCATTTTTTTCAGGTAATGGCAAACCTTTTAATTTTGATGATTTTAAATCAAACTCTCCTGTATTGGACCTTACTAATGCATCTGTAAGAATTTCAGTAAATTCAGGTAGTCGTAAACGTTTATGAACGTGGTGACCAAATTTGTCTATGTTCATTGCCGTCTTGTCGGTTTCTGAAGCGAAATGATACTGCCTAATTTTCCTTTTGGAAGCTTTATATATTTTATCTCTTTAATGATGCCAGCTTCGTGCATTTCCTCGATTATTGCATAAATTTCATTATGTACTCCTGTATTACCAGCGGCCCATGAGGGAAGTAGTACTTTCAGCCTTTCCACTAACTCGTTCGGATCGTTCCAGTAAACTAAATCAGTATCATTTTTAACTTCTTTTAAAATATCAATTCCTTCTCCTCGTGCGAGACTTTCTACACTACTTGTTTGATTTTTTGAGTGCTTAAACAGCGGTTTAATAATATTCATATATTTAAATCCTTTGTTACTGTTTATTGGCTTTGAGGAATCGTAATGACGTTTATGTGCATTAGTATCCATAAGTAACAATTTATAATTTTGTAAGTCTTCAGTTGTAATAATTTCTAAATTTGGTACCTTTTTGTATAATAGTTCTTTCAAGCCTATGGTTTTTATCACGCTACGATTTCCAATTTTTAGAATGTGATCATCATCATGGACGCGGGTTTTGCCGAGCCAAAGTTTACCTCGTTCATTTCTGACACCAAAAGGTATATCTTTCATCACTTCAGATGATACGGACCAAGATAAAGAATCATTGACAACACTTGGTGACGATTGGAGAGATTTAAATGAGTTGTCGTTTATATCATGATCCTCGCAAGGTGAGGTAGTAAGGGTCTTGTTTGATGTTGTACAAACCTCGTTATTCGAGTTTTCATCATCGTACACTAGATCTTCAAAATCTTTAGTAGACACATTTGATGACTCGCTTTCACTATATTTTATTTTTTTTACTGACTGGTTCACTGGCTCTGTTTCGTTGTTTATGTATTGCTTATCATCACTTTTATTATTTGTTATATGTTTTAATGGGTCAACAATTGGTTTAAATATTGTCTCCAGAACCATATTATGGGTATTTTTATGATCTTTTATCATGTCTACTTTTCTTTTCACAGCTGCTGCAGATTTTACAATTTGTTCTTTGAGATTACGTTCCATTGGTAAGGATTCCGTTCTATTCAACTTCTCTAATGAAACTGATTCATTAGTAACCACACGCAACTATTTAAAAACTTTAATCTACCACAATAAATGTATCAAAGTTTAATCTGTAGCAACCTTTGTTTCTTTCACAGTCTTTGTTGATAACAACATAGTTGTAAGGTTTTTTCCAAACAGTTGAACACATTTCGCGAAACTGAGACCATGACATATCAGATCCTACGTGTTCATCATACACATGTTTGAGATTTACATCATCTTGCTTAAATAATATAATAAGGTTAGAATTGTCTCTTACTAGTTGTTTGGGTATTTTGGTATACGTTTGATTAATATAAAAACAGTCAATATTTTTATGGCGTCCCATAGCAAAGTAATCTCGTACATGGTTTTGATTTTCGCAGGCGACATCGTCAAATATGATTATAGAGTCTGGTAATGCTTCGTGTGGACTCAAGATTTCACTGTTATGGTTGTATTTGAAATAAGATATGTCTGCTACCTCATGCAATACATTTTCCAAAAACATGTATTTTGGTTGATACAAGGATTTCGAGTATACATAAAGGTTTCGAAAACGTGGACCATCTTGATGTAATAATAAACTTAAAACCAAATTTGTTTTGCCGCAGTTGGAGGGTCCACAAACAAGACTACGTATGGTGTTTGGTAATAAGGGACCATGACGCTTAGAGTCCGTTGATAACGTAGAAGGACAGATGCAATTTAATTGTAATGTGTTTTTTTGTTTCAAAAATTTCATTTCTGTTTAATTAAATTGACTGTTATGTTTAACGGGTTTTATAAAAATGACAAATTCTAATTCTGTTACGATATATAAACTGTTATAATCTTAACTTGAAATAACCATTTCATGAGTTACTGGTAATCTTTGATGGTGTTGATATGTGAAAGAGAGTAAAAAACATGTCAGTAGGTAGGACGAAACTATAACTATAGCAAAATAAACAAGAAATATTTGTACAATGTTCTAACCACGAGTTTTGCAGTAACCATTTGCAATGCGGAATCTGTTGAGACACAGGTTTACAGCAATTAATCAAGATAGATTTCTGACTCTTTGTATATATTGGGCAGGCTAATTCACTTTTTTCGAATGAGCGAACGAAGAGAGCGAATGGTGAAGAAAAAAGTGAATTAGAATGCCCAATATATACCTACTGAGAGATTCGGGAAGCTGAAAGGCATCTGATGCTGAAATCTCAGTTAGATTCTTTTAACAACGAGCTTCTAAGACTGAGAGCTCATCTCCCTCCAAGCAAGCAAGGGAAGCTCAAAAATGTTGTTTTATCATTAGGAGATGATGGGTTGATTCACCTCAATGGTAGAATCCGTGCGGTCTTGGAAGCTCCCACGCAGGAGGTTGATCCCATAGTCTTGGATGGCCGACACTCAATTGTCAAGCTTCTAATTGACCACTACCACCGAAAGTTCGGTCATGGCAACATAGAGACGGTGGTCAATCTTCTGCGGGGAAAATTTTATATCATTGCCTTACGCCCTACTGTTAAGTCTGTCGCTAAACGTTGCACATTTTGCAGGGTTAAGAAACTTCTTCCGTCGGTACCCCAATTTGGAGATCTCCCTGGCGAAAGACTAGCTCATCATCAGCGCCCATTTTCATACACCGGTCTCGATTACTTTGGGCCAGTAGATATCGCTGTGGGACGCCGACGGGAGAAGCGTTGGGTCGCCCTTTTTACGTGCCTTACTACCCGGGCCGTCCATTTAGAGATCGTCGGGAGCCTGTCAGCGGACTCTGCAATTATGGCATTGCGCAGGTTTATCGCGCGCCGTGGTTGCCCAGTAAAGATCATTTCTGACAACGGGACAGCGTTTGTCGGCGCAGCCAACCAACTACATGATGTCTTTGACTTTGCAGCTGGTCAGCAAATAGCATGGGACTTCATACCACCGGCAGCGCCAACCATGGGAGGCTCGTGGGAGCGTCTGGTGCGCTCCATCAAAGCCGCCCTCGCCACAACTCTCAAAGAGAAAGCCCCGAAGGAGGAAGTGCTTGGGACCCTATTAATGGAAGCAGAGGCAGTGGTGAACTCACGCCCCTTGACACACGTACCGGTGGACCCCGAAACCTTGCAATCCCTAACACCCTTCCACTTTCTTCTGGGAACTCCATCAACGGAGGCTGTGCAACCTGGCTCGGATGCTGACCTGACTCGCCGGCTGGACCATAAGAAGGCACTTCGTTTAACAGAAATTTTTTGGTCCAGATGGGTGCATGAATATTTGCCGACGCTTATCCCAAGAGTAGCTGGGCTGTCCTGTTCGCCCGTGCAAGTGGGTGATCCAGTCCTGATAGCCGACCAAAACCTGCCGCGGGGAACTTGGCCCAGAGGAAGAATCAAGAGGATTTTTACCGGCCCGGACGGAGGTGCCCGGGTGGTAGAGGTGGCCACTATGAAAGGGACACTGAGGCGACCGGTGCGTAAAGTAGTGCCCTTACTTATAGAACAGGGCACCTTAGATTACTGCGCGCCGGCGGCACTGTCGCCACATTAGAATGGTGCTTCGCACCGGGGCGTCGTATGTTGGCGACAGACCTCTTTTTTATTGTTTATGATACTTTTAATTTTATTTTTATATATTTTGTATTTGGAGTGATATATGGTTTTTCTATGACGTTGGTAAAAATAGCGGTTGGATCTGGTTGTGTGACTTAAGTGAAATATATTGTTTGTGAAATAATACAATTATATCGACCAGTAAGTATCTTTTTATCTAACAGCTGTTGCCCTGCCTCTCCTGCTTCTTTATCTTCGAAAGTTATCGTCTATACAGACCATACAAAAAAAATACAAAATACAAATTGTATTTTTGTATTTTGTATAGAATCAATGTTAGTAAATATAGACGCAAATGATAAAAGGATCCAGGATGTAGTTATGGAGTTAGAACAAGACATAAATAGATACGCCAATAGGGAACCACTGGTAGACACCGAGGACATTTCAGACTCAGATGACGGAGCTACAGCTCATTCAATCTCGAATAAGGAACACGAAGGAATACCTATACTAAGGGAAGCAATAGACACAAAACCTAAACAAATTATAGTACACAAGTGGTTGATGGATAAGTTACAAGTAAAAGATATTTCTAACAAAAAACAAAGGATTTTGGACGTACACATACCATTAAATAAAGAGAGTCTGGTCAAAAACTTTTTCAAAGAATACGTAGACTTTAAACATAAATATTTTATTCACTTCGAGGATACTGAGTTTAGGTCAATATTTACGAAAGTAGTCACCAAGTTATACAAAAAGGGTATGATTAATTTAGTATAATGCTCAGAACAAATAATCAATTTAACAAGTTCAGAAGATAAGCAAATAGAGTTAATTCGTAAATATCACGAAGGCAAAATCTGCCACCGGGGTATAAACGAGACGTATGCAAGACTTAGAAGGACTTATTGGTGGAATAATATGAAAGAAACAATAACCGCCATAGTCAACGGGTGCGATCAATGCAAAAAAATGAAATACGAACGAAGACCAATTAAAGCTCCTATCCCAAGACTCACCATTCCAAGAGATTTTCATTGACTTACTATTTATATAGGGAAAATACTATTTAACAGTTGTAGATGCGTTTAGTAAATTAGCTCAAGCTATACCTATTCCAAATAGAAGTACCCCCGAAGTAGTCAGAGCATTAATAAAATACTTTAGCATGTATGCGTTACCTAAAAAAATTAACAGTGACTCAGGAGCAGAATTCAACAACGAATTATTGAAAGAACTTTTGAACTTTTATAAAATCAACATCCATATAGGTACTCCAAATAACCCCACTTCAATGGCTGTCGTAGAAAGATTCCATTCAACTATATTAGAAATATATCGCATCGCTAAGTACGAGCGAACCGAACAAGACGCTTGTTCTGTAATGTCATCTGCAATAATGGCATACAATAACTCTATTCACACAGCCACAAACTTTACCCCGTTCGAAATAGTGTTTGGTCATACTGAATCGGGTTAAGTATTCGACACCGATAGGAACCTAAACCTTCTCCAAGTACTAGTCCGGGACCATAGAAAATGATTTAAGATTCTATACGAGTTTGTTTAAAATAAGTTAGAAAACGATAAGATACAGGTAAGAGATAAAAATGGAGGTGAAGAACCACCCACAATCAGTGCGGGTGACCAAGTTTTTATGAAAAATACTAGGATTAGGAAAGCTAAAGACTTGCCACGATTTGAAAAAGCTAAAGCCTTAGGCGAGTGTAGTAGAAATATAGTACCTGTTGAAGTTAAAAATAGAAAAACAAGAGTAGCAATTAAGAATATTAAACGCCCTCCGCAGGTGGTTCGTGATGGCGTTATCCCTGGCCCTTCAGGCACACGGTTTGAATCTTCAAAAGCTCGACCTGAATCCCGGAATAGCACCCATTCGGATAGGGACAGCGACGAGGAAGATTGACCACTGGAGCATAATTAAGACCTTAGACTTAGAATTGTTAGAAAATCAAATAGGACGTAATATTATCGAATACCATAAAATTAAGATTATAAGGAGACAGAAACACATAGGGAATGAAAAGAATTATCAACACAAAAGATAGGTTAGCACGAATTAACCAACTAAGAAATTTAAACGAGGTATATTTAACCCTTTAGGATCCGTGATTAAGTTAATTTCAGGAAATTTGGACAATGATGACGCTATTTGATATAACCAAGAAATAGAAAACTTAAGAAGTCAACAGCACAATGTACAAAGACGAGTGTCACTGATGAATGTTGCAATCGAAAAGTTAGTTAATGTAACGAACGATATTAATAACAACGTCAATCTCATGAACTTTAATAACAACAGATTAGGATTAGTAATAAATAATCAAACTGCTATTTTCAAATCCTTTAGAATAATGAATAGTATGTTCCAAATTTTTAACAATTTTCGCACCCTTTACCAGATAATCTATGAATTAGAAACCGCAATTGTCTTTAGTAATTTCATACTTTAATTTATCTTCTAAATAACTTATTAGAAATAGAAAAACACGCAAACCTCTTATATAAAGTAAATAACAATAATTTAATCAAAATAGAGCAAAACATTGTAATGAAATCCTTTATGATGGACAAGAAGCTATTCTTTATTTTAGAAATACCACTAGTTGAAAATAACACATATAATTATTATAAAGTCATGCCTATCCCAATCCATAAACCCACGTCAAATACTACCCACATAATTATCCCACAATATCCGTACCTAATAGTTAAAGGAATTAAATACATCCCAGTAGTTAAACCCTGCGACGAAATAGAAGGCAACAGATACCTCTGCAACAACGAAGACGTCGTCCTGTTCGCCGCAGATTCATGCATTGTACAACTAATTCTTATGAGCAACAACTACAGCACTTGTCGACAACGAGAGGTGCATATAGAACCGACAAGGATCCAACCCATCCCAGTAGCCAGTGGGTGATATTTCTCCAGATAGACACAATCGCAATTGAGAAGTGCCACGATGAAACTCATAAACAACTACTACAAGGAACGTTCATGTTGTCACGCAGTGAACAGTGCGAAATCGAGATTGGAGGTAAACTAATACCGCCACTCAACAGATCGACTACCACAATTATCAACCTGCCGCTGATCCAGCTACCAACGTTAGCCAAACGTCAAAAGGCATCCAGATGGACAACGGTCAACCTGCGGAACGTGGATCTCAGAGATATAAGTGAAATAGTGAAACAAATCAGTGACGTAGAGAGTGACTACAGTGAAAACGCCTTTAGTGTGACAAACGAACTAAGTATATGGACAATAAGTGTTTATGTAATAGTATTAATACTGTCTTTATCACTAATATTGTTGTATTTTAAAAATAGGAATTTTCAAAGGACAATTGTATTGCCCGTAGAAAATTCCTCATCGGGGGAGGGAGGTGTTAGGGTCGACAGCCCTAAACTAGATATAATATTGGATAGTAAGCATTTATTATTATATAAATACTAGTGTTTAAGCTAATTAAGATGAATTGATTGTAGTTAGCGTAAGGCTGCCCAATTGACACCCTCGAATAGAGCACGCCTTGCCGTGGCGAGGGGGCTCAGTAGTCTGTCGCAATCCAGCGACAGGTGAAGCCAAGATGCTCTGTGGAGAGTGCCTCTGCGTCTGTTCCCGTATCGGGCGGAAGAGACACTAGTGAGTCGCGTCTGTCTCGCATCGAGCGGCGGCTCACCGAAGTGCTTGTGGCTCCCGGCACCCCTCTGGCTTATCAGAGGAGGCAGGGGATGTCCTTGGGACTCTGGTCCTCGTGGCGAAACGAGGGTCTTGGCCTAACCGCCCGGACCCTCCTGAGAGACGGCGCCAGTGTGCCGTCTGGAGTGGGATGAGATCTCCACACCCCACTCCGTGGAGATCCGCCCTCCTGCTTAGAGGGCGGACGTTGCTGCTGGCAAGGGTCGCGGGACTGTTGAGACACCGCGGCCCCTGCTGTCACAGCCACACGCAGCGGGCTTCGTCAGGTTTTAGTGGGTATACCCGAAGACGGGGGAGTCCCACACACGCCCCTCCGGTCCCCGACGGAGGGGTACGGTGCGTAATTGACATTTCCTGACATAAAAAAAAAGGCTGCCCAATTGAAAAATAAATATTTTTTAGTTAAACTCCGAATTCGTTATTTAATTCACTCACTGTTCCATCACTCTCAAAGTTCGGTGAGACAGCAATCCGACATGACCGAAGAGAGATCTGCCGCCAACTTCCCGACTCCGAGCTGTTTCTACGAAATTCAAGACAGAAAATCTCAGAAACAATTTTTGGCTTGACCTGGGATTCGAACAAATGTTTTTAAAAGAAAACTTAAAAAGTATTTTCTATCTAACTTAACTTAGTTTTTTAAGATTTGATTTAATATGTTAGAGACTCGTGATCCCACAGACAAACTATGTAAATAGTTTTGTGGGACTATTGTCATTTTAGTTTAAAACGTTGTTTGTTTAATAAATAAATAATAGGGTAGTAATGGCGTCACGTTGTTGTGTGTGTGTGTTGTGTGTGCTGTTAAGACGCTCATGTGAGAACGCCTGAGCACTGGAATTTTTTTGTGATTGTTTTCCTATCACTACGAGCAGTCATGCCTCTTCATGCTGGCTTGTCATCTGTAAGCATTTAAAGATCAATCAATGTTTTTTCGCCTTCGTAGTATGCATAGTCTTTGTTGATTAAAACCACTACCTACTGATATAGTATGAATTATTATGATATGTAATGATGATACAGTGCTATAGTGAGATATGTAATGTTCAGAACGCTGATATCTTTCTGTATTTTTAACCATCAACGAAAAAGAAGGGAGAAGGGTGTTATAAGTTTGATTCCTATGTCTGTTTGTGTGTGTCCCGAACAGATTGATCAATTTCAAATCAGTTTTTTATTCGAAAGATAATTTAATCACGATGGTTATTTGTTAAAGCCGGTCCAAATCTGTGTAGTTGTTGAAGCTTGCCAGCTGTTTCCCTGGTACATTCGGGGGTCTTTTGTTTTAATCAATTGCTAATAGTAACATTTTAGCCTGTAACCGATCACTGTAGTATTTTTTTTTTTTTTTTTTTTATTAATATGGGTTCGCTCTTGACTTCATTCTCCCTCTAAGAGGTGAAGAAGATGTCGACGATGTAGCGAGCTTACCCAGAAGGTGCCTATTGACTTTCGCTTTGAATGAACTCAAGTTATAGGAAAGAGGGAACACCGTCGGCGGAAGTGCATTCCATTCCTTGGCTGTGCGCATTATGAAGGAAGAAGCGAAGCGCTTAGTGCGTATAGTTGGTATATCAACCAAGTATGGATGGTAACCCGCCGTACGTCTGGTGGTCCTCTGGTAAAATGGACTTGGTGGGATGAGCATATGGAGCTCATGAGCACACTCCCCGAAGTAGAGTCTGTAGAAAACCGACAAGCAGGCAACTTTACGGCGGTGGTCTAGACTATCAAGCTTAGTCTCCACCAGCTTCCTGTCACCAATCAGCCTCCTGGCTCGACGCTCCACGGAGTCCAGAGCGGCTAGTTGGTATTTAGCTGAGCCATCCCACAGGTGAGAGCAGTACTCCATGCAGGAGCGAACTTGTGCTTTGTACAAGGTTAAAAGCTGTTCAGGGGAGAAGTACCGCTTCACCTTGTTGAGGATGCCCAGCTTCTTTGCCGCAGTCTGAGCTTTGGACTCAATGGCACCGCCGAAGTTCAGATTGGCTGACAACTCCATACCAAGAAGCTCGAGATGGCTCGAGTATACCAAAAAGGCAAAGTCAACAACAAATTTATCCGTACACATCGAAACGGCAAAAATAAAACCGTCTAACTCACCTGTCTATATACTGTTTCCCGCTAAAAAATACTAGCACAATCGGAACTCGGCAAATTCCCGGGTAAAATTTATTGCCTCATCCATATTTTAGGGAGAACCACCACACGTTTGGCTTATCGGTGGGACTCTTCCTAACCTCTCATAACTTATGAGGGCCGCGATCTTTTTTAAATGGGACTCTTTGTAGCGAGTTTCGGGGTAGAGTTTTTTTTTCGCGGGTGCCAAGGACAATATACAAATTAAGTCGCAGTAATTTTGAGGCGTCGCAGTAGTTTTATAATAGCACTGCAGTTGTTCCATTAGATCAGAGTGTCATGAGATAAATTTATTTGTCACATGGAACCCTTCGCGGATGCGGACGATAATTTTTGAGGTTCTTCAATTTTGGGCCAGATTTCGTACATTTATAGCGTGAATAAGCTTAACACAGGAGATAGAAGCCCAAAAATATAAGCTTGAAAATGACTTGCTTAATCTCGTACTACTACTATAGCACGGCCGTCATTGCGCGATGTTGCCACTCCTCGCAATCGCAGGCAACGTCGCGTCCCTGTACGATTGTTAGAATAAGAAAGTGCTCCGGCCCGCGCCGGAGTAGCAACGACGTGCGCAACCCGCCGCAGACCGCAGGAAGTCAGTCCCTCTCATAGAGTACTTTATATATATACCCTCTCGGCCGAGCATACAGAACGCACGCACGCGTTCCCCTACCGTCGCGAGTCTCGACACGGACGCGACGCGCCCCGCTTGCTTATTTGTGTTTGACTCTTCTCAGTTTGTGCTAATGTGTTCATATCTTTGTACTAATAATTCACACACGTAACCCTATTTATAATAAATAGTAAACAGGTTATGTGCGAGACAATCGTTTTGTTACGTTCTAGGGGTGTGGGATCTAGATTTAAATGCACTTCTAAACCGATGAAGTAGAGTAGGATTTATTGTACACACTTTACGTTACAACACTTAGTACACAAACACTTATATCGCACTCCAAAATCTTCTTGTCGCAGTTTTCGCTTCGATGTTTACTCGTCGCTTTCCCAAATTAAACTCAAACTCGGTCGCATTCCCGGGCTCCTTATATACCGGCCGTCAAGGACTCCCGAATATTCGGTAGGTACCTACTACCCAGTACGAGACTGTTCGGGATCCTTCCAAAAGCCGTCTTGCCTAGCCTAGACCTTTCTCGAATGTTCGGAATCATAGTGCTATCCTTGTCTTGTGCTGTCTCTGTCACACCTTTCTGGAATGTTCTTAGTATAGCTGCCTCTCTCTAATCGTGCTATCTCTTTCACTCCTACTGAAAATTACGTCATATACTGAAGTGGGCTTCAAAGGCCCATAAGGGATCCTGAAAACGCCTGAAAACGGTTTTTCAGGTTATGGCGTCATCTGATAGAGGGTGGCCTGAAACGGACTAAAAACATGTTTCAGGCGCCTGAAAACAACGGCAACTTGGGTGAAATTTCGATAAACTAGTATGTGTTAGAGCACTCTCTGAAACGGCCTGGAATGGTATTTCAGCCTGCTGAAAACGCCCTTAAGGCACGGAAAAACACGATCAAAGTTTTAGCTCTAGCCCACCGGCGTAACAGTTTCATTATTTAACACTCGACGATACTACTCGTTATCAGGTGATGTCATACGGAGGTCTTATTCTTAAGGCTAATACGTATTGTTTTGAATCGAGTCGTCCTAATCACTCATGCTAGCTGTTAGCTAGACTGTACAAGATAGCGCGCCGAAACGGCTTGACCCATTCTCATAAAATTTTTTGAGCATATTGAGTAGGTCTGAGAATCGGCCAACATCTACATTTATTTATACCCCTATTTAGTAATTTTTAGTTTTCATACCCCTTAGTGATAAGAAAAATAATCTACACTAATATTATAAAGCTGAAGAGTTTGTTTGTTTGTTTGTTTGTTTGTTTGAACGCGCTAATCTCAGGAACTGCTGGTTCGAATTGAAAAAATCTTTTTGTGTTGAATAGACCATTTATCGAGGAAGGCTATAGGCTATATAACATCACGCTAGCTCTACGAGTTACCATGATGAACCAAAATGAGATTTAATTAATGACCAGTTGCGTCATATCTTCACGTCGACCCTGCCGCAGTGCTTAAAAAGCCGGTTGTTTAACCAATGCGTCCTACCACTCTTAACCTACGGAGCCGAAACGTGGAACATGACAGTCAAGCTAGCTCACCGACTACACGTCACTCAGCGTGCAATGGAAAGGTCTATGTTGGGGATCTCATTAAGGGATAAGATCCGGAACGTGGTCATACGACATAAGACTAAGGTAACTGATGTTGTCCAAAAATGTAGCAAGCTAAAGTGGCAGTGGGCTGGCCATGTCTGTCGCAGAACCGACGAGAGGTGGAGCAGGAAGGTTCTTGAATGGAGACCACTCTTATAGGTAAACGTAGTGTGGGACGCCCCCCGGCTAGATGGACAGACGACCTAAAGAAGGCAGTTGGTAGTGACTGGATGCAAAGAGCGGGAGATCGTGCGCTGTGGTGGTCCTTGGGAAGGCCTATGTCCAGCAGTGGACTGTAACAGGCTGATACGATGAATGACTAGGTGACCAAGTATAATAATCTGGGACGAATGTTCCATGATCCATAGAGCTCATGTAGAGGGTCTAAATAGGACTCTTAGTGATATAAGAAGCTGTGATAATATCATCATCATAAAATTACTGTTATGTTTGCGGGGGACTTTCAACAAACTGTACCAGTAATAGTAAGGGGAACAAGGTCAGACATTGTAAAGTCTTGCCTAAAAAAAACCCCAATATGGAAGTTTGTGAACATCTTAAAATTAACTACAAATATGAGAGCACATTTATGGGGAGGTAGAAATAGTCCTCCTGGTCGATTTCGACCACGGCGGCCAATCTCTACAGAGATCAGCCAAGTACGCAGGAGATATTATAGTGCACAAGTGTGAGCACAATACACAAGTGCACTCTCAAACTGCACTGTTCCATTACTCTCAAAGTTCGGTGAGACGGCAATCCGACATGACCGGAAAAAGATCAGGCGCATGACCAACGGCTTAACGTGCGAACCGAGGCACGGGGGTGTAACACCACCAACTTCTCGACTCCGAGCTGTTTTTGAGAGATTCATGACAGAAAATCTCAGAAACAATTTTGGCTCGACCTGGGATTCGAACCCAGGACCTCTTGGATGTTAGGCAGAAACTTTGCCACTACACCAACGAGGCAGTGGTAGGGAGGTAGTATAACTTTTCCTTCAAAGTTACTTTTAATAGGAGACCCGAAAGTAACTCACTTTGAAAATAAAGTTGCAATTGAACGAGATTAAGGATTAAGAGTGAGTAACATTGAGGACTTTATATCGAAAGTTCACCCTGAAATAAGCGAAATAGAAAAAAAGATCATCAATGGGCAATATTGGGAGTGAGAAACTGTAGCGTAGACGAAATTAATAAAATAATTATTTGAACACAAGTGGCCTTCCCCCATATTCCCTCAAGTTAAAAATAGGTGCCCCAATAATTTTACTTAGAAATCTTAAACCACCGGGACCCGACTTCAAATCTAACTTCTTCGCAATATGTAACGTGATTGTTGCAATAGTTTAGACTGGTTTAGCAGTTGGTCAAACAGTGCTTATACCTCGCACTTCAATGATTCCAAATTATTTACCTTTTAATTTTAAAAGAATTCTATTCCCTTTATGCTATCTTTCACCGTTACAATTAATTAACGCCAAGACTGCTTTTCACACATATGTCGCGTCGTCAAGATCGCAACAAACGCGTTGCGGACAAAACTAATATGTTCTTCTGACACAAGAAAATAAAACTAGAAAAATAATTAATAGTAATAATAATAGTCCTCCTGGCCGATTTCGACCACGGCGGCCAATCTCAAGAGAGATCAGCCAACTACGCAGAAGATATTATAGTGCACAAGTGTAATCACAATACACAGGTGCATTCACTGTTCCATCACTCACAAAGTTCGGTGAGACGGCAATCCGACATGACCGGAGAGAGATCAGGCGCAGGACCAACGGCTTAACGTGCTTTCCGAGGCACGGGGGTGTAACACCGCCAACTTCCCGACTCCGAGCTGTGTTTGAGAAATTCACGACAGAAAATCTCAGAAACAATTTTGGCTTTACCCGGGATTCGAACCCAGGACCTCTCGGATGTAAGGCAGAAACATTGCCACTACACCAACGAGGCAGTCGAAAGAAAAATAATTAACGCAGAATTACTTTAAGCTAATTATGTGATTTAAAAAACGTAAAAAATAAATTTTCTAAAATAATAACAACAAAATAAATTTGCAACAATAAAATGATGCCCAAAATAAATATTCCACGCGTACGAAGTCGCGGGCACAGCTAGTTTATAATATAACAAAACAACGTAAGCCGCGTCAGCTAGTTTCTTTTTACAAATTTCAGGCCCTCATGACAACAGAACATTCATTGTGTTTGTGACCGTCGGTTTTGACTGGTTTCCGCGTCGGGCGCTCAAGGTCGACGAGTTAGATGTGTTTTGATTTGCTTATATTTGACTTCGTAGCTCCCCTAACGGTATACTCGCGGTGGTTAGCGAGGATCTTTATTGTAGTCCTATCTACAGACATTGGCACATTAAATCGACGTTGAGTTATTTTATTGCATACTAGCGGCCGCCCGCGACTTCGTCCGCGTGGATGTTAGTTTTTTGCGACCGGGCTTCATACAAATTCGCAACCCCTATTTTATCCCTTTGGGGGCAGAATTTATCATATGTAATATTATTTCTACCCTTCTTTACCTTCCAAGTAATGTTGAGTCAAATAAAAAAAAGTCCCATTAAAATCGGTTTAGTAGATTCTGAGATTCAATTTCCTGCCTGCCCCCTAAGTTCATCGGCGTGATTATTTATATCCCAGTTTACTCTCCAGGTGATACTGAGTCAAATAAAAAAAGTCCCGTCAAAATCGGTCCAGTAGATTCTGAGATTAGCCCGGACAAACAGACAGACAGACAGACAAAAATTTTAAAAATTGTTGTTTTGGCTTCTATTACGGTAATTAAGACCCCCTGTAACAATTTTTCATAAAAATCTTCAATGTACAGAAATCGATCTTTTACAGTCTTATTATATGTAATAGATTAATTAATTAAATTCTTTTCATTTTATTACTGTATACAAATTTTAATTTAGTTAAAATTATTATTATTTTATCTATTTACTTTTACTGCATTTAATGTTATTTATATATATTTGTGATGTACAATGAGACTTAGCACCTGAATAAAGAAATTTATTATTATTATTATTGTATGACTACTGAGCCGCACATACAGACACAATTGAAATACTATTGTAATGGATCGGCATACAACCGAATGCGGCTCTTGGTTCAAAATTTAGTTTTGGAGCATGAAATTCAAAATATTTTACTAACTATAAAGCTAATAAAAATAATGTAAAACTTTTATTTTTTATTTTGCCTAAAAAATATAACTAGGACTTGCCCGGACACGTCATCATGAAATGTGTTTTAAGGGCAAAATAATTGGTAAAGACCTATTATTTTTAATTACGTAATACGAAGACTATGTCTGCAAGAATTTTCTTTTTATTTTATTGTAATAATGTATGGGATGACCGAAGAATACAATACGATGTGACGACTAATACAATTTTCGGGTTAACTCCCACCTAGTCCGATGATATTCAAGTGCAAAGTTAAAAAGGCAATTTGATAGGTAAAGACCTAATAACATCTAACCAACCGTTATGTAACCCTCTCCATAGATATATTTTTTGACACTAATCACACAAAACGATACCTAATGTTTTAAATTCGTAAACAGCAACGGCGAAATGGCAAAAAAAGATTTTAACAGATTGACGAGTAAATGCTCACTATGTAATTTGGACACGATACTAAAGTGCCACCACATTTTTGGCGCTGTCTGTATGAGCAAAATGCTCGCAATGTTATTTTGATACGGCAACTAAAGTGAAACTATATTTTTGGCGCTGAACGTTCCTATCAGTAACAAGTAGCTGTTGCACAACAAATAAACGTAAGAGGTAATATACAAAAACTTATAATTAGGTAATCGGTCGTTATCTTATCAAAAATTAGTATGAGACCTGATAGTGAATCCGATAGTAGCCGGGCTATTCATATTTACCAGCATTTTCGAAACTTTACAGATTTTAGATTTTCAGCAAAATGACATAACCTTGGCAGATGGCATTGTATTTTTTAAAGAAGAATATTAACTGTTTTTTTTTATCATAGTCTCCACGAACTGACCAGTTTTTTTTCTGTTATTTATATTTTTTACAAAGATATTATTCGCTTAGCATAAATTAACCTACTTTCACTTTTTAGGCTTCCGTAGCAAAATGGCAGAAAATAGAACCCTTATTAATTCTTCATATAGTATTTATTTTCGTATGGTATAACTTGCCGTCTTACCGAACTTTGAAAATGATAGAACAGTTAGCGCAATACATAGGTGCACTCAAACTTGTGCACTTTAATATCTCCTGCGCAGTTGGCTGATCTCTGTTGAGATTGGCCGCCGTAGTCGAAATCGGCTGGGAGGACTTCTACTACAACTACTGGCTCGCACTTTAATGGCATATATTTACCACTTATTACCGCACAACAGGCGTCAAAAATATGACACATAAATACCATATCAAAATAACGAATACAAAAGATTTCTAAAAATTAACAAAAAGAGTGCTCTAAATGTTATTTTGATATGATACTAAAAGAGCCAGTATGTTTTTGACGCTGACTGTACTCCGATTCTATAAATAATGACGCCACTCACGATACGCCTCATTTGAAGAGGAAATAGGCGTCATACAACATGATAAGATTAAATGGGCTGCTCTTAACCTTTTTTGCGATGTTCGCAAAACATGAAGCTGCTAGGATACTAGCTGTTTACCCAATTCCTTCGTTCAGTCACCAAGTGGTGTTCAGACCGTTGATGGTAGAACTAGCAAAACGTGGACATGATGTTGTTGTGTTAACAACTGATCCTATATACAAAGATGGAAAAAGTCCAGCAAATTTTACAGAAATAGACGTCCATGACCGCTCATATGAAGCATGGAGAGAAAACTTCTTAGCCGAAGCAGTGACTAATGGAGCTGCAGCCGATCAAGTTTCACAAATTTTAGTTGGATTTCGTACGACAAACAAAGTATTTGAAATGCAGTTGAAAACACCTGAAATGCAGAATCTCATTCGCAAAGAATCAGACAAGTTTGATCTGCTTATTACGGAAGCATGTGCTACGGTGGCTTTAGGGCTGAGCCACATTTTCAAAGTGCCAGTGATTCAAATAAATTCATTTGGTGCATTCCCAACAAATGTGTGGACGATGGGAATGCCGTTCAATCCACTCGTTCACCCAACATCAAATCGACAAAGATTGAATAATTTATCCAAATGGGATAAATTGATGGAATTGTACAATCATTATAATTTTGAAAGTTCTTTGGATATTATTGAAAAAGAAGCCGACATAATATTAAAGGAAGTGCTTGGTTCGGATACGCCGCCGTTAAGTGAATTGAAGAAAAACGTGGAAATGTTATTTGTAAATGTGCATCCGATATGGGAAATGAATAGACCAACTCCGCCGAACGTGATTTATATGGGAGGAGTGCATCAGAAGCCTGTAAATGATTTGCCTCAGGTAACTCTTCAAGTCTTTTTTTTATTTTAAGTAGCTGTGCCTTCTTTACATAACATAACAACAATAACATAACAATTTACATAACACAAAAACTTTTAAGCTCTTTTTGGATAATATGCCAAAAAGAGCCAAATGTAAAAGTTTTTTCAAAAACCCTACGATCTCACCTCGTATCAAAATGTTATTATTCAATAGATGAATACTTTGACGATTAAAAAGAAATTATGTCTGCTCTACACTTCTAGCAAAGACATTTTTTTAAATTTTATTTTAAATGTAAATCTATTTAACCTGCCTTCAAACTTGCCACACCTTCTTGGTAACTAGGTCAATAAGTTCGTTTTTAAGCATTATAACTACCATCTATATACTCGTAATGATAATACTAGTATTATCATTACGAGTATATGTATTATATAGATGGTAGTATGCAAATGTTAATAAATAAATATGTTGAGATAACTGTTTGCTTAAGATTGTTACGGAAAACACTTCAGTATCTTATGCGCTTATAATACGGGCGATTTTACAACAAAAATGGGTAGCCTGATGTGCTGGCCACTGTACATACTAATGGCTACAAAATCTATAAGTAAATTTCAAGGTCGCAACATTCACATCAACATCACACGTGTTGGGAGTATGGACGCCTACGCCAAATAAAGAGCAATTACTTTAGTAGAACAAACATCAACTTCACAACTTACTTGGCTCTCTCTCGTCCCTATTGTGCACTGTCATACATATGTAAAATAATCTTCGCGTTAATTAAATATTCAATCTTTCACAATCGCCTTTGTTTTCATTTCATCAACACGGAGAAAAAAATCGTAAAATTTTACAACCAGAATGTTTAGTAAAACATAATAAGTTACCATTATACATTTTGACTAAATTCTATGAGTAACGTTTACAAGTCGTTTATAATATCTTATATACATATAGTTTTTTTGAGTCACGTAAAATGAGTATTCTAATGTACACTGACAGAGCATGGGAAAGGATTACAATCCGCAAAGTTAGTTCTTTCTAGTACCTAGTACTTAGCCACTTCATCACTAGATGCATACTATGCATCTACATATTATGTACGTTCCAAAATTTTGTTGAGTCTATAACTCTGGAGATAAAAACTGTTATCATTTTCCTTGTTGTTATATGTCAAAACTAGCGGCCGCCCGAGACTTCGTCCGCGTGAACTTATTTTTTTTTGCCACCGAGTAACCTTTCTTTTTTTTTTTTTTTTCGCTGTGGAAATGCTTTTACGCATGCCCCCCACACATCTGCAGGGGGGTATGTGGGACTCAACGGCTGGTGTGCAAGGCCGTAATACCCACTAAAGCCACAGCGCATTCCGCCACTCCGCCATTGTGGGGCGCCATGGGGTCGCGTGAGCATTCACCACGGCACCCCGGCGAATGGCCCGAGGGCCACAAACTCCTTGGCGGCGGAGCAAGGTGTTGGGCTCCGCCACCAAAACTAACTCCCACACGGCCGCAGAGGATAGGGAGGACGGCAACGACACAGCATCTCCTCTTCCTCTGCGGCCCCACCGCAGCGCCATCAAACGGTGCGCCCCCGTTTGGTCGCGGGAGATAGGCCGCACTGCAACGACACACCGAGACGTCTCTCCTCCCGCGACCGCACCCGACTGCGAGGGACAGCCAAAACCGTCCCCCACACCCGCACCCTTGGACGCATCCTGCGCAGGCCTCCCCAAGCCCACGTGGAGCGTCCCCTCCCGGGATCCCGCTTAGCTTCACCGTGGGTGGCAAAGCCACGGTTACTGAGCCCCCCCACCACGACAAGGTGGAGATCCGACAGGGGGGAAAGTTGCAAACCCTATCTTAACCCCTTACAGGTAGAATTTGAAAAAAAACCTGTCTCAGAGCATGCCTACGTCATACATAGTAGCTATATGCATGCAAAGTTTCAGCCCGATCGGTTTAAAAATGACAAAGTTTCATTCAAACTTTTATCCCCTATTTTATCCCCTTGGGAGTAAAATTTATCAAAATCATTTTAAAACGGTTGTCCACGTTCGTAACGTCTACCCGCATGCCAATTTCAGCTCGATCCATCCAGTGGTTTGGGCTGTGCGTTTATAGATCACTTTGTCAGTCAGTTACTTTTTGAGTATTTTTTATGAATCTATCAGAATTGAGTTGTATGTATTTATTACCCACTTGAAATTTGGTGTTGTCCTACGTGAGCAACGCAACGCGATAAGTGCGACACGAGGCGATGCGGTTAATACTTGTGTCAATCTCTATCGTACTTTCTCACGTAGAACACGATTATATTCGGTTGGTTGGTTGCAGTCACCATATTTTTTGCTCAGTGTACGATGGCCAGCACGTCACGGTAAATACTGCGGTATATTATGCGCTTGTGATACCGGCGATTTTGAAAAAAAAATGTACTGCCCGATGTACTGGCCACTGTTCATCAGATCAATATATGTGATGTTGTCTTCATTATTGTTGGCAAATGCGGTTATTATTTTTGGTTCTATCGGCCTTCCATGAATTTATCAGGGTACTAAAAATCCGATTTTTATGTCAAAAATCATGATTTTATATATTCCCTTTAGAGCAAAGAATAAATATAAATTCTCGCACCCTAGAAATAATAACATTTTCATCAGATGTTTTACATCAGATTTAATGATTCCGACATTGGTTGCAATGATTGATGATAATTATCGTTTCAGGATCTCAAATCATATTTGGATTCGTCCAAAAATGGTGTCATTTACGTAAGTTTCGGGACAAATGTCGAACCATCTCATCTGCCCCAGGAGAGACTTCAAAAAATAATCAACGTGTTCTCGAAATTACCCTACGATATTTTATGGAAATGGAACAAAGACGAAATGCCTGGGCGTCCAAAAAATGTGAAACTATCAAAATGGCTACCTCAATCAGATCTCCTCAGTGAGTATGAAAAAAAAACGATTTGTCAAATTTTTATAGAGACTATTCCTCTTCATTCTTTTCTTTCTTCCTTAAGGTGTGTAATGAGCAATGTTAAGAATACGAGGCAGAATATAGGATTCACATCATTTTTTTCGCATCGAGCATGAGTTGACGCTATTTAAAAAAAAAAGAGCGTAACACGCTTGTCAAAACTCTGTGCTTCGATTTCATTGCCAGTTCATTCAAATACACTGCTCAACAAAGTCTAGGGAACAGGAGGTTTTTAGGGAATATTTTTATTTTTATATAATTTTGTTTTAAAGTTGATATACCAATCGATGCGCAATTTAATGCTTAATTATTTGCGTATATAAATAAAGGATTCAGTTTTTGAATTACGAGGTAATTTTAATGAAAAACAAAGAAAGTGTATTACAGAACTAAACAAAGAAATTTAATTTAAAAAAAATCTTAAAAATTAAAACATTACAGTTAAGAACAAATATGCGGGGACTTTTTTAATAATCAGTTGGACCCCCTAAGGCATTAACAACAGCTTGACAATATCGTGGCATACTGATTATGAGACTATCGATTGTCTCTTGTGGAAGAAGACTCCATTCTCTGGAGAGATGTGAAAAAAGTTCATCTGCTGTGTTCAAATTTTGAGGGAGATTTCTAAAAGCCCTTCTCTTTAGTAAATCCCACGCGTGTTCAATGGGATTGAGGTCCGTGGACTGAGCAGGCCACTCCAGCACTTCGATGTTGTACTCGCGGAACTCATCCATCACCTGACTCGCAGTATGTGGTCGTGCATTATCTTCCATAAAAATAAAATCTGCGCCCAGATTTTGTCGGTGCGGGATAACCACGGATTGGACTACCTGTTCGCAGTATCGCTCTGCATTTAAATTTCCCCTGATCAAAACGAGATCCGTCCGCCCACCCAGGCGGATTCCAGCCCACACCATGATTGTACCACCTTGGTAGGGATGCACCTCCTGTGGGTTTTGAAGCCGACTCTGTCGACCAGGAATCCGCCAAACACACACTCTTCTTGAATCTGGATGAAATCCGAAGCGAGATTCATCGGAGAACAGTACATGTGCCCACTGATCTACGGTCCACTGCAAATGTTCACGTGCCCACAATAATCGACGTCCTCGATTTCCATGACGCAGCGCGGGCACTCTTAGTGGTCTGCGAGCACGAAGATTAGCTTCATGGAGTCTCCTCCGAGCAGTCTGGTCACTGATAGCAACCTGGTGCTGCGACTGGAGGTCTTCTACCAACTGACGAGCCGTAATGGTGGGTTGCCTCCTTGCGACATTTTGCAAAAAACGGTCTAGCCTTTCCGTAGTAACCCTATACCTGCCTCTGTGCCTTTCGGCTACATCGCCAGTAAGTCTGTAACGTGCCCACAGTCTGCAGATAACGCTCGCGTGAGAATTCAGAGCAGCTGCAACTTCGCGTTGGGGTAGCCCAGCTTCCAACATTCCTACAGCTCGAATCATTTCTTTCCGCGTTAAATGACGTCGTGACATAATGGCCGTAGTCGCAAAAGTTACGAATAACAACAGTTAATTTTGTTTTTCAATAAAATCATAAAACAATAAAACAAATTTTTATCTTTAAAATTCTCATACAGTATCACTACACAGCAATCAAAGTGAAAGATTCCCGCCTTTTACGAAAATTCTTTTGTTTCTAATTTTTTTTTTAAATTCGAACAACGTTTGATAAACATTCAGCCTACCTGTTTACCTCAAAGAGATCAGTACTTTTTTAAATAAGATTTTACAAATAAAGTCATATAGTTGGCTTGTTCCCTAGACTTTGTTGAGCATTGTATGTCTGACATCGAGGACTTGTTGTTATGCATTAGCACGTTTAACAACGATTATTCGTGCATTTTTGTGGAGCAATATGTAATAAAATTAAAGAAAACCGACACGTCCTTGCGTCAGGTATCCTGGAATGAACTGGCGGTGAAAGTGGAGCATATAATTGTGCCGAGCTCGTTACGCCGATTTTGGGCACACAATAGTGTAACGTGTTCAATGCGTAACACGCTCGAGGCGAATGTTACATTACGCCTCGTAACGTTGTTCAGTACCCCCATTCACTTTACATCTCGTAACGTTGGTCCTTGAAAGTAATTATTTATGTAGTACTAGCTGGTGCCCGCGACTTCGTTCGCGTTGAAGTATTGAATAATACACTTTTAAAAATCAAAGAATGTCTCTATAAACTACATTAGTAGTTTTTCCCGTAGGGGCTAAAACAAACAACTGTTCAGCACTACTCACTCGTGAACATGCCACGTACAGCTGTCCATGAGAAAAGCAATTGGATCTTAGATCCACCCCAGCAGCCTTGAGAGTTTGACCTTGGGATTTATTGATGGTCATTGCGAAGCACAGACTGATGGGAAACTGAGTGCGCTTAAATTCGAAAGGGAAGTTGTTGGGAATGAGTGGAATCCTTGGTATGAAAACAGTTTCGCCCGCGCCACATCCAGTGAGAATCTCAGCATGGATTAAATTTCTCTGCAAAGCACTTACTTTAAGTCGGGTGCCATTACATAATTTGGGCGGAGTTAGATTTCTCAAAAGCATTATGGGCACTCCGACTTTCAGTGTGATTTTATGTGCAGGAGGACCACTCGCTGTTAGAGAGCTCAAAAACTCTATTGGGTAGTTCGTAGCATCGTCCTCATGTACAACGCTGTTATAGGACGTGTACACCACTTCATCTCCACCAATTTCTGCCAAATTTTTTGCATTTAATGCAGCAGCTTGTTCGTTTTTGGGTGTCAGTATAGCGCGTTCACATAACCAAGAATTATCATGTTGAATAATACTTGAAACGTCTCCAAACACTGAATTTATTAGTTCATCTTCAGACGACACAACTCTACCTAAAATGTTAGGAATGACAACTTGTCCTTCATCTTCAGGAAGAGTACCTTCTCCAATTTCTAAAAGAATATTCGAAAATGTTCGTGCCTGGGAATTTCCGCCTAGTTGTGCTCGCATGTTGATTGTTAGACGCATTCGTATTATTTGAGGCCATAGATATACCCAAATGCAGGCATACCTGCGACTCTATAACAGGTACACACAATGAGTTCCCTTAGTTAGGTAGGGTGATTAATTCATCCCAAGTTTAGGCCAGTTAACACTGAGTCACTTGGCGTGAGTTATTATATATTTCACTGTCTAGGTAAAACTCAATCAAATGAAAAAATCCCATCAAATTCAGTCCTGTAGTTTCTGATATTCAATTTCCTGCCTACACTCTTAGTCTATTGGCGTGATTATTGCAAGTGATGCTGAGTCAAATAAAAAAAGTCCCATTAAAATCGGCCCAGTAGTTTCCGAGATTCAATTTTCTGCCTACCCCCTTAGTCTATTGGCGTGATTATTTCTATCCTTCTTTACCTTCCAAGTAATATTGAGTCAAATAAAAAAAAGTCCCATTAAAATCGGTTTAGTAGATTCTGAGATTCAATTTCCTGCCTGCCCCCTAAGTTCATCGGCGTGATTATTTATATCCCAGTTTACTCTCCAGGTGATACTGAGTCAAATAAAAAAAGTCCCGTCAAAATCGGTCCAGTAGATTCTGAGATTAGCTCGGACAAACAGACAGACAGACAGACAGACAGACAAAAATTTTAAAAATTGTTGTTTTGGCTTCTATTACGGTAATTAAGACCCCCTGTAACAATTTTTCATAAAAATCTTCAATGTACAGAAATCGATCTTTTACAGTCTTATTATATGTATAGTTATTTATTTAGTATCTGGTTTAAGTTTATTTTCCTTTTATCAAAAAAAAATCTGCAAAAAAATAATCATAAAATCTTTCCCAGGACATCCAAAAGTAAAACTATTCATCATGCAAGGAGGACTACAGTCCACTGATGAAGCAATCACAGCTGGTGTTCCGATGATAGGAATACCAATGTTGGGTGATCAGTGGTACAATATTGAACTGTATGTGTACCACAAAATCGGTCTGCGACAAGATTTGGAAACGCTCACCGAGGAGGGTTTTGCAAATGCTATCAACACCATTCTAAACAATGAAAGGTACGTAATGCATTGTGTAAGCTATGTAAGTGTGAAGGATGAAACCGAAGAATGTAACTAACCGCAGGTGATACTATGAGGTGGTTGTTATACTAGGCTTACTGTAGCTATAGTTGGTTTACTTTTTGACTTCATGTCTATAATATGGTAGTGTAAGCCCATGAGCCCACACATAAGAGATGAAGTACAATTTATAATGACACTGTTGTCGTGTAATATTTGTATTATGACACTCTTAATCAAGTGGTCCGTATCCCTCAGGTAAAAATGGGAACCTATTACTAAGACCCCCCTGTGTGTATATCATAATAAGCCACGATAGCTAGACAATTCGTGTCTGAGTCTGAATTGCACTTGGGTGTTTGTTTTCTAACGTGACCAATGAAAATCATAACATGATATTATGGAACAATCTTAAATAAGCAGTTCTTGACAACCATCTTCTTTACAGCGACTATCGGAAGAACGTAGCGAAACTTCGAACTCTAATGAGAGATCAGCCCGAAACTCCGTTGGATCGCGCGGTGTGGTGGACCGAGTACGTGATCCGGCATTCCGGCGCAGCCCACTTGAAATCACCCTCAGCCAACATGTCGATATACGAGTACTATGAGTTGGAACTTGTAGCTTACCTCCTATTTGGATTCTTAGCAGTGATTTTAAGTGCAGTTTGGTTATGTTACACTCTATTTAAAATTATTACAAACAAAAGTAGCGTTAAGGCGAAAAGAAGTTAAAATATGAAGCAGTATTAAAGTGCGTGTGTTTTTTTTACTTGTTGCTTCAAAAGCTTCAATTACCCTTTGTGTTCTATATGTGATTGTGTGTCAACGTGGTGTGATGATTTTAAAACGAAGCGTTTTTCTTAAAAATTATTGACGCATTTGATGGAAAGCATTCTTTTAAAATCATGTCTAGCGTTGCGAAAGCATGAAATTTTTGTATGAGTTGGGAGATTTTTAATGACGATCATAATGGCGATTTTTTTCTCTTTTACACGTATAGAAACAGACGTAACAGAAAATTTAAGATTAATTGTGATTTCATTCATATGTCATTCATGATGTAATGAATCAGTAATTATCTTAAATCTATGTATGTAAAATGTAATATAACAATTAAAAAACTTGTAACTCCGTAAATTATTATATTTAATTTCCCACTTGATTTCGAAAGCATGAAAATTTGAAATTTTATTTAATATTTTATTGCACTATCGATAAAATCTAATGCCGAAGCACAATACATTTTTTTTAGTTCACGTTGGCAGCATTGATGAAAGTA
Organism: Pyrausta despicata; assembly: GCA_963921415.1. Taxonomy (NCBI): domain Eukaryota; kingdom Metazoa; phylum Arthropoda; class Insecta; order Lepidoptera; family Crambidae; genus Pyrausta; species Pyrausta despicata. The sequence continues at coordinate 4,411,456 of OY992867.1, read as the reverse complement.
AAGTGTCATATCGAAAGTTGGTCTATGAGCGGGACCTCTTTCATAGACCATTTGTTGTCTATGGATCCCATCTCTGAAACGTAGTGTACGAAGTACAGTGAATTCAATCACGAGCGCGCGCGGTCAGCATTTTCGCTTTGACCCAATTATTGCGTTTTAGTGGAAAATTATTATAAAGACAGTTCACGATCGGTCACCAACCGCGCCGCGTGTGCTCACACCATTAACCATTACCATTTTTACCAATTAATATACCATTTAACATTCAAAACGTCTTTTACCATTTTAACCATTTTATTTGTTGGACTTACACCCGACAAATTGGTCCTTCGAACCTTCGGAAAGGTGGGACCTGCCGCGTTTTGGACCATACACGTGTCAGTGACTGTCTTTCTGAGTAACCAGCACCAATAACCAATTTGAACCAATCAGTGAATAACTATTTTGAACCAAGCAGTGAAGTGTATTGTGAATACTTATCTGGATTACCATTGGACCACTACAAGTCTACGAGCTACCAACCATCGCCTACATCGAGTTACCAGCCATCACCGACCACGGTTTACCAGTCACCAGCTATCACCATTTATAACCAAGTAAGATCTTTCCATTTTTAATAACCAAACCTCAAGATGTCTACGACTGCTGAATTGTTTGCTGCTCAGCGAGAGATTATGGAAAATATGGACAAACTCTATGTTAACTTCAAAAAGGAGGGAAGAGATAGGCAAACCTCTGATAGCATTAAACGTCGCTTACAATCACTTGATAACTTTTGGAATGAATTTTTACTTAACCACAATAAATTGATATCTTTGTGTGATGAAACCGAAGACGATCAATACTTCGAGAATGACTCTCATACAAAAACCAAAACGTTTTATGACGATGTTAGAGCACATTTATTGAAATCCTTAAGTGAGATTCCCACTCGTACACCATCACCACGACTTGAGCAATTATTACCACCATCGCAACAACCAATCGCACAACCAAGTACTTCTAAGGATGATATGTCAACACCAGCAACCATACCAAAAAAGATCTTACCATTACCGCGTTTTGCTTTTCATGAAGTCGATAAACCCGATAAGATTGATGAGATGATGAGAAAACAGCAGAGTAATTTTAAAGCTTTTGCGAGAACAATGTCTCAGATCAACCTCAATGTTTTAACTGAGAAATGGGAATTTCAAGATATTTTAAAAACCATTGAAACACGTTGGCATGCAATTGATACTCTTCACTGGGAAATCGACAGCAATTTGCAAGTAGTCGACAAAAAATATGACGAGTTATTTAGTAGCTATGAACATGAATATAACGACATTAAGAAGCTTATTAACCATAGGATGTGGGACGCAAACCACAGAGATAACTCAACACCAAAAATAGATATACCTATTTTCTCCGGCAACTACCAACAGTGGAATTCATTCAAAGACCTATTCCTAGAAGGCATCCATAAAAACAGGTCAATGTCACAAGCTCAAAAAATGCAGTTTTTAAAGGGAAAACTCCGAGGAGAAGCCGAAAAGCTTATCCAGCACCTTCAGATAAGCTCAGAAAATTACCAAACCTGCTGGGATATTTTGAACCATAGATACAATAATAAGAAATTAATTTTCAACTCTCACATGGATGTTCTTATGTCTTTACCAGTTATGCATCACCAAACAGCATTAAACATTAAAAGGCTTCACGATACCACGAATGAATGCCTAAATGCAATTAAAAATCTAGGAATAGATATATCAACATGGGACCCGATGATTATTTATCTCCTTGCGCAGAAGCTGGACGCCGAGACGTACAGTGATTACATAGAGTCATTACCAGAGCCACGAGATTTACCATACTTGCAGGATTTTTTAACCTATTTGGAAGGAAAATTCATCGGCCTAGAAACCGCTCGTCGCAAAACTGAAACAGCTAAACATGCGCCACCATCTTATAATCAACAAAATCGATTTAGCCAGCCATACCAACATGCCCGTAGCAACCAGTTTAGGAAACTAAGAGATGCTACTGTCAACCAACCTAGAGAAGCTACTTCCATTCACCAAAGACCGCCTTTTTACGCAAATCGACCAAGCAACTTCAATGCTACACCAAATAGATACATAGAAAACAAACCATTTATCAACTACTCTACTACCAAGATGTATGATCAAACGAACCAAAAATGTGTAATGATCATCATGCGCTCTTTACATGCACCAAATTCCGTCAGTTAAGCCACCAAGAAAAACGGAAATTGATTTCGCAACATAACATCTGCAAAAACTGCTTATTGAACCACAACGGCAAAGAATGCACATCGCAAAAAACATGTCGTCATTGCAACGAAAATCACAATTCATTATTGCACAATACCTACGCGATGACCATCAGCCCTGTTACCAACCAAATACCTGACCAACTAAAAAGTGTGTCACACGTGACGAATGATCAACCATCAATCACTGAAATCTTGTTAGCCACCGCAAAGGTTAACGTGTTAGGAGCTGACGGAACCTATAAAACAATGAGAGCCCTAATTGACCAAGGGTCTCAGACATCAATTATTTCAGAAAACGCAGCACAACAACTTGGTATACAACGCCGAAGTTATAAAGGCGCTATTTTCGGCATAGGGGAGAGAGAAAGTTGTTGTAAAGGCACAATGAATATTACTATTTCCTCATTACATAATGATTTCACCACCAACATTGATGTATTAATAATGAAAAATCTTATCAAAAAGCTACCAAACCAATCCTTCACCAAACCATCATGGCCATATCTTGCAACCATACCACTAGCAGATCCTGAATTTAATCAAAGCCGCCCTGTTGACCTACTACTAGGCGCAGACGTGTACTCTGAGATTATGTTACATGGAATCATTAAAGAAGATCAATCACGACCTATCGCGCAACAAACACAATTAGGATGGATATTGTGCGGTAGTGTGCAATCATCATATTACTGTAACGTTATATTGAACCACTGTGACGAAATTAAAAAGTTTTGGGAGATAGAAGATTTGACTGACGGGCCAGATAACCAATCAAGTGAAGATTTATACTGCATACATCAATACCAGAGTGAAACCAAACGCCTACCAGATGGCCGTTACGCCGTAAGATTACCAATGAAACCAGATGTAAAGGAAAAGTTAGGAGAATCAAAAGGAAAAGCCATTGCGCAATTTCACCAATTAGAAAGGAAATTTAGTAAAAATAATCAAATAGCAAACGATTACAAAAAATTCATGAATGAATATTTTGATCTTGGCCACATGAAAATAAGCCATAATAAACACACATTAGAATGTTTTTTACCCCACCATTGTGTTTTACGCTCGGAATCCACCACAAGTGCAGTTCGTGTCGTATTCAACGGATCAGCAAAAACATCGAGTGGGTACAGTGTGAATGACCTCATGTATAGTGGACCGAACTTGCAACTTGATTTATTATCCGTAATAATTAAATGGAGACAGTATAAAATAGCATATGTTGCAGACGCAGAGAAAATGTATCGCCAGATAATAGTTAATGAAAATGATCAATGTTACCAGAAAATTATATGGAGAGATACACCAAGCGAGCCCATTCGAGAATACCAACTTACGACTGTAACATATGGAACGAAGGCGGCACCATTTCTAGCGTTAATGACCATGAGACAGTTAGCGAAAGATGAAGCCCATAGGTACCCGGAAGCGGCCAAAGCTGTAGAAAACAACCTGTATATGGATGATTTAATGCACGGACAACATGACCTAGAAACTGCGAAACAAGTCAAGGACGAATTGATAGATTTATTCAAAGCCGGCGGATTTAACCTACGTAAATGGAAATCAAACGAACCTCAACTATTAGACCAACCAAATGATAAGGAAAACTCTTTTGAATTCAAGTTGCAGGAGTCAACCAAAACTCTTGGGCTAAAATGGGAACCAATTAATGACCAATTCACATTCGAAATCAAGATACTACCATCACCAAACCAAAATATTACCAAAAGAGAGCTTCTCTCCGAAATATCGAAAGTTTTTGATCCGCTGGGGTGGCTCTCACCTGTAACCACCAAAATAAAATTATTATTCCAGTTAATATGGGAATTAGATCTTAACTGGGACGATGCCATACCAGAAAATATCAACGCAGAGTGGAACCGTTATAAGCTAGATCTGCAAAACGTAAATAACATACAAATACCAAGATGGCTAAAATGCAAGAAAAATGATAACATCGAGCTACACGGATTCTGTGATGCTTCAACCAAGGCATACGCCTGTGTTATTTACTGCAAGACACAAAGATCTGTAGTCATCGTCGCCGCCAAATCTCGCCTAGTACCAGTCAAAAAAGACATGACCTTACCAAGATTAGAGTTGTGCGCAGCTCAAATTATGACTAAATTAATGAAAATAGTGCAATCATGTCTCGATGACCACAACGTAAAGATCTTTGGGTGGTCTGATTCCACAGCTGTGCTCGGGTGGATCAACGGCGAACCAAGCCGCTGGAAGCCTTTTGTAACCAACAGAGTTAACCAAATCAAAGAGATTGTACCATCTGATCGTTGGAACTACGTTAAATCTGACGAAAACCCTGCAGATTGTGCAAGCCGAGGAATAACAGCATCACAGCTCAATAACCATCCTATTTGGTGGAGTGGCCCTCACTGGCTCTCAAGTTTTGATGAAGACGTTAACCAGAAAAAACCAGAGTATATTACACACGAGGAAATTAAAAAACAATACCAAATTAATACAATTACTAAGAAATACGAGAACGACATCATCGGTAACCTGATCAACAACAATAGTAAATACTTACGAACGTGTCGAGTCCTCGCGTGGGTACTACGAGTCTTCTCACGTGACCAAAACAAACCGGCCTACCTAACTATTGCGGAATTAAAAAGAGCAAGTGAAAAATTAGTACACCATGTGCAACAAATTGAATTTTGTGAAGAAAAGGCAAACCTTCAAAAGCAAACTAACTTACACACCAAAAGCCGTTTATTACCATTGAACCCATATTTAGACCCTGAAGATTTGTTGCGAGTTGGCGGAAGAATAAAACACGCAAACATTAATGAAGAAATGAAACATCCTATCATATTACCAAATAATAACCATCTGACTGACATGATTATTGATTATACGCATGAATTAACTCTACATGGCGGGCCGCGACTTACCTTAGCTTGGTTGAGAAGAAAATATTGGATTTTAGGTGGAAACAACGCAGTAAAGAAGCGTTTACGTAATTGTGTCACATGCCGGCGAACAAAGTTTGAAACACAAAACCAACTCATGGGAGACCTACCAGCTTCGAGAACAAACCAAACCAGACCATTTTACCATACTGGAGTAGATTTTACTGGATATGTAGACGTAAAAAGTAACAAAGGCCGCGGAATAAAATGCACCAAAGGCTATATAGCTGTGTTTGTATGCCTGGCAACCAAGGCAGTGCATCTAGAGCTGGTGTCTGACCTCTCTTCGGCAGCATTTATAGCTGCTCTAAGAAGAATGGCTGCACGGCGTGGAGCCCCGCGGCATATGTACAGCGATAATGGAACCAACTTTGTGGGAGCTAACAACACCATGCAAAAAGAGTATGTCAATTTACAAGAATTACTTAATGAAGAAGATTACCAAACCATGGCAGATATGCAACTGGAGTGGCACTTCAATGCGCCCTCTTGGCCAAGCGCTGGAGGCATTTGGGAGCGAGCCGTCCAGAGCCTTAAATACCATCTACGTAGAGTGCTGGGCGACCAAAAACTTACCTACGAAGAATTTATGACCCTATTAACACAAATAAGAAGGCTGCCTAAACACACGACCATTGTGTGCCATTTCTGAAGACCCCGATGATTTAGACTTTTTGACACCATCACATTTTCTTGCCAGTGGACCATTATTAACCATAATAGAGACAGAGAAAGATGAACGTACAAGATGGCAACTTGTTCAAAAACTTTACAACGACATATAGAAACGATGGCAGTCCGAATATTTAACCCAATTAAATGCAAGATCAAAGTGGCGCCAAGCAAACAAAAATCTTAAAATCGACGATATTGTGATCATTCAAGATGTTCATATATCCCCGGGAAAGTGGGCCCTAGGGCGAGTGTTAGATGTTCATCCCGGAAGTGACGGTCTAGTAAGAGTAGTCACCTTAAAAACCAAGAATGGAATTATAAAAAGACCAATTACCTAACTCTCAATGCTACCAATCTTCGAGAAAGAAAATCAACCAACTTTACCATCTAACCAAAACCATTCAAAAGTTGCACCAGAACCAATTATAAACCAAGAAGAACAACCTCCACGACGACGAAGACAGACTCGAAAATGTAATTTTATAACCATGGCTCTTATGCTCATCATGATGTTAGTCACACCATCTCAGGCTAACTTTAACACAACGAGCTTACGCAGTAACCAAACCATTTATTTTGATAATATCAGCAGACTGAGATTGATTAGAGATGAGTGGAAACTTGTAGTATTTTATGATATGAACGCTTATTGGGAAGGTATATCATTAACAAAGAAATACATAGTACATTTGGAGAATGTGTGTTTGAAAATACAAACAATATCACACTGCCAACTAGTCTTACTACATTTACACCATTGTCAGTCAGAATTAGAACATTACAACGAAATCTTATCTAACCATGGGCAACTACCAGAAAACCATAACCGAATTCGCCGTGGCCTTGTGAATGCTGTCGGCTATGTAGCGAATAGTTTGTTTGGAGTCCTTGACGACGAATTTGCACAACAGTACAAAAAAGATTTGACAACGCTAAGAAGCAACCATAAATATTTCAACCAACTATTAAAAAACCAAACATCCATCATTGAATCAGAGTATAACGTAATCAAGAGAATGGAAACCTCTATTAGGCAACAACATAAAACATTTAACCAACATCTAAATAAATTATACAACCTAAATGACCAAATGCAGAAGCAAATACAACAAAATACTCTAACAAATGAATTCGCACTATCATCCATTACAGCAAATAGTATACTTATGAACCTGAAAGATATACAACAAATGTTATTAAACACAATCACAGATATTTTCCATGGCAAATTCAACATACATTTAATACAACCACAACAACTAGCAAAAGAACTGCTGATGATCTCAGGTCAAATTTCAAAGGAATTATCATTTACCAATCAACAACGTTCAGACAGATTTGACCAATATTTACCATTTGTTAACTGTGAAGACCAGATTTACAAACGAATATCTCATCTTCGAAATTAAAATACCACTAGTCGACAGAGATTACTTCGACCTTTACAAATTAATACCTATACCTAAGAAAATCGGTAATGAGATGCAGAAAATAGTACTATCATCCAATCTCTTGGCTATTAATATTCAAAAAGACTTACAAATACCATTTCTAGAGACTCAATTAAGTCAATGCATAAACTCCGATGCAGATACGTTACTATGTGCCCACCAAATACCTATCTCAATTACCAAAACGGAACTGGGTTACTGTATTACGGAAAAAAGATCATTAAGCTGTAAGACAGAAAGCACAAAGTGCAAAAACACTTGGGTACAATTACATAAAATAAACAATTACTTGTACTCATGTTGCGGTCAATGCTCGATACAAATCATATGTGAATCTCAAATTACCATTGAGCGATTAGACAAGGCCGGGATACTCGTACTGGGAAACGGATGCGTCATTAAAGACGAGGAAATCACATTACTGTCACAAAAGGAATCAACGAACGATATCAAAATGAAACCCGATATACTGCATATTGAAATACCGACGATTAATAATATTGTAAACATACCAATGCCGCAACCTACTTACGAAGATGCAACCACTTCAACAAACATTGAAATGGAATTAAAGAAAATCGGAGAGACGATTAACCAAGTCAAGAATGGAACGAGATCTATTACGGAAGACGACACAACCCTCGACAGTCATGATATCCATCATTACATCGCTATCTACCTAATAGCAACGGCTGGTATGATAGCTTGCTTAGCGTACTGCGTACGGAGGGTCCGCGCGCGCGTCCAGTGGCGAGCACCAGCGGAGGCGCCGGCGCCGCCGCAGCCCCGGCCCCGCGCCCGCAGCGCCGCACCACACCAGTGTCTTAGTGAACGTAACCAGTGTTTTAGTGTTAGTGAGCGTGAAGATTTTATATGAATTAAAAGTTTAAAGAAGTTTAATAACGTAGTTTTATTTATAAGAGATTCCACAGAGTACAGAGCACGCACAGATTATATATCTGTCAATAGTGACGTTACACATTTTACAATAGTGTTGTATAAATCGGTAAAGTCAAATTTAATATTTCAACACTCTCACCAAATTTGTACTACTTTACATTTATAAGTTTACAAAAAATGTACATGAGATCTAATTTATAAACTTTAAGAAACAACACTTTCAACTTGAGTTGTTATAATTAGTTAATACACTTTATAAATGTAATTGCTTAACACCAATTTTATCTCTAAGATATTGAAATTTATCTTTGGGTAAAGCCTTAGTAAAGATGTCAGCATATTGTTCTTTGGTATTTACATATTTAAGATCTATTTGTTTCTCTAAATATTTTTCTTTAATAAAATTATATTTTATATCAATATGCTTGCATCTTTTGTGGTAGTCTACATTCTTAATTAAACAAATTGCACTTTGATTATCAATGTTCAAGCAGATAGAGTTTTGGTTAAATACATTAATATCTGTTAATAACCTTTTTAACCAAATGGCTTCTTTGGTTGCTGAGCATGCGGCCATGAACTCTGCTTCAGTGGTAGATAATGCCACACTGTGTTGGCGTTGAGTTGCCCATGTCACAGCAGCTCCATTTTTAATAAATACATATCCTGTCAAAGACCTGCGTGTGCAAGTGTCTTTTGCATAATCTGCATCACTGTAGCCTTCAAGACAGTTCTTTGAGGGTGAGTAACATAGGCCATAGTCTATTGTTCCTTTTAAGTATCTGAGTATTTTCTTGATAACATTCCAATGTGTTTGATTATAACTATTCAAATAGCGACTCACCAGATTAACTGCATACATGATGTCAGGTCTGCTTACCACTGCAAGGTGCATCAGAGACCCCACAGCTTCTCTGTACTGTATATTCTTATCTGGTGTTTCAGTTGCCTTGTCTAGAGTTGTATGAGGGTCAACTGGAATGTTATTACTGTTAGCATTATTCATATCAAACTTACATAACAATCTCTCAATGTATTTTGTTTGATGGATGAAGATACATTTTCCAATTCTTTCTAACTGCATTCCTACAAAATTCTTTGGATCACTCTGTGTGATTTCAAAATTATCTTTGAGTTCACAAATTACTTTCTGTAATGCTTCTTTTGACCTTGACATTAGTAAGCCATCATCAACATATAGTAATAAATAGATGTTATTATTGTTAACATTTCCAAGGTAAACACATCTATCTGCATGACTGTTACTGAATCCAAATTTCTTAAGTAGATTGTCAAATTTTTCATTCCAGCATCTTGGTGCTTGTTTTAAACCATAGAGTGAACGATTAAGTTTACATACCTGATCAGGTAGGACATCCAAACCTTCAGGAGCTCTCATGTAAATGTCTTCCTTCACATCTCCATATAAAAATGCAGTCTTAATGTCAAACTGTACCATTTCATATTGATGCTGAACAGCTTCTGAGAGCAAGATTCTTACCGAATCATATCTCACTGTTGGTGAGTAAACTTCAGTGTAGTCAATATCTTTTATTTGTCCACATCCTTTGGCGCATAGTCTTGATTTAAAAACTGATCCATTATCTTTTACCCTGAATACCCATTTACAGCCAATTAGTCTTACTCCTTTAGGTTTTTCAATTAAGCTCCAAGTATTGTTCTTTTGGTGTGAATCTAATTCTTCTTTGATTGACTGTTTCCATTTCTCAGCATGCACATTGTTGCTGGATGTCGCGGCAGCATAGGTTTCTGGAACATCATATTGATCAATTACTTCATCTGCACACATATCTATCTATAGGTATCTTTACATTTGTTTGTGTTTTTTTGCTCTCTTTAGTTTTTAATTTGATAGCTGTCACTTTGACAGATGTCAGTTGGACGTTTTATCGTTCGGAAACACTATTTCATATTTCATCGGAAATGCGTGCGTTCCGTTTCATGCACTTATTATAATCTCTTTGGCACTGTGTTTTTTATTATTTTTTATATTGTTGTAATATTTTATGTGGTAATATCTTGTGAGCCGGCGGGTTGGGGCTTAAATGTGTGTGTGCGCGTTAATTGCATTGTTTCAAAGCATTTATTCTATTTTGTATTGTATATGTGTGTATGTTTATTTTTATGTTATATATATGAGTAACGACGATTCTTTTTACTCTGCGAAGGATTTATCTTTGTACGATGGTAGTGATAATGATTCTTTTCATAATGCCTTTACTCTGAATGATATTTTGAAACAAACTTTCCAGAAATCCAGAAGGTTCTTCAATGTGTGCCATATAAATGCACAAAGCATCCCTTGCCACTACTCGGAACTGATTGACTCCTTTTCTCTTGATGCTCTGGATGCTGTCTTGGTCTGCGAGAGTCTGCTGAAACCTGAGTTGGATTCGGCCATGTTTGTTCTGCCGGGATACATATTGATTCGTAACGATCGCACTGGTAAGGGTGGTGGTGGTGTCGCCATATACTTGCGCTCTCACATTCCTTACAAGATTATTTCTGCATCTCCGGGGCCCTACCACGCATCCGCCGAATATCTTTTTATTGAAATCAATATCAAGGGGACTACTGCGCTGTTAGGCGTAGTCTACTGTCCTCCAGGTGTCAGCTATCTCGAAGATCTCGAATCTGCCCTTGAAGCGATCAGTTCCAATTACACACATCAGATAATCATGGGTGATTTCAACTCCAACCTTCTCGCTGTAACTCCTCTAGCCACTAAGCTTCTCTCTCTTATACACTCTCACAATCTAACCAACCTTCCTCTTCAAGCAACTCATCACAACATCGATGTTCCTGATACGTGGTTAGATTTAATACTCACGTCATCTCCCAGTGACGTTATCACTCATGGCCAGCATCGCGCACCTGGCTTCTCCCGCCATGATCTGCTTTATCTCTCGTATAGGCTCCACACCACTAAAGCCAAACCGACCACAGTACTTTTGCGTAACCTATCGAGGATTAACGTGGACGCTATCAGGGGGGACGCGGCTGCTCTAGACTGGGGTTCAGTTCTTGAAGCTAGCTCAATTGATGAAAAAGTACACAATTTTAATCAGAACATAATTTCGCTTTTTGATGTTCATGCTCCAGCTCGATTGGTAAAGCTCAAGCGACCTCCAGCCCCTTGGATCACGAGAGGGGTGCGTATGGCAATGACTCGGCGTAACCGTGAATTTCGGAAATTTAAAAAGGATCGGTCTGAGGCAAACTGGAGAAACTTTAAGGATGCTAGGAACCGATGCAATCGGATGGTGAGATCAGCCAAACGCCGGTATATTCATGACAACATTTCTGACTCTTCCCCAGCAGACGTGTGGAAGTTTCTTGGTACCTTGGGCATTGGCAAGAAAAATGTTAATCTTCCTCTCCCACCTTCTCTCTCACCTGATGATTTAAATATTCATTTTTCTTCTACTCCCATTTTAGACCCATGTATCAAATCCAGCACGATCCATGATATTTCTTCTTACTCTTCTCCTCAGGTTGAGCCTCTTTCTTTTTCCCAGGTGTCATCTGATGTGGTCAGGAAATGTATTCTGTCGATTAAGTCTGGAGCTGTTGGTTTTGATGATATTAGTCGGGCCATGCTTATCATGGTTTTAAACCAAGTCCTACCGTACATAACCCACATTATCAACTTCTCCCTCAGCTCTGGATCATATCCTGACGTATGGCGTAAAGCCTACGTGATTCCGCTACCCAAAATCACAAATCCTGTCTTGCCAGCTAATTTCAGACCAATTTCTATACTCCCTTTTCTTTCAAAGGTACTGGAAGCTGTTGTTCACTCCCAAATTTCAAAATTCTTTCTTTCTAACAATCTTCTGTCCCAATTTCAATCTGGCTTTCGACCTGGCCACAGTACCTGCACTGCCCTACTTAAGGTCACTGAAGACATCCGTGAAGGTATGGAATACGGTAAGGTCACTGTACTTGTCCTTATTGACTTTTCCAACGCCTTCAATACTGTCGACCATAGTATCCTTCTCGCTCTATTAGCTCACTCCAAGGTATCCTCACAAGTTTCGGAATGGTTTGCCGCCTATCTGAGGGGTCGTCAGCAGGCTGTACGCGTAGACAAGACTGTCTCCAACTGGCGTGACTTACTTTCTGGTGTACCCCAGGGCGGCATTTTGTCTCCATTACTCTTCTCCATCTTCATCAACTCCATCACTCGCGTCATTGGCTGTTCTTACCATCTGTATGCTGACGACCTTCAGCTTTACGAGCAATGCTGTGTCAGTGAAGTTAGTCAAGCTGTTCACAAACTTAATAACGACTTGAACAAGATACTTGCCTGGTCGAATCGTTTTGGTGTTGCAGTAAACCCGTCGAAATGTCAAGCAATTATCATCGGCGGTCAGCGGCGAATATCTCTGCTTGATCATTCTTCCGTTCCTCCAGTTCGCTTCAACGGGGTTAATATTCCGTTCTGTACGAGCGTCAAAAATCTTGGACTTCACATGGACCAAACTCTCAGTTGGTCTGTCCATGTGGCAGAAGTTAGTCGGAAAGTTATGGGTACACTGCGTTCTCTGTGCAGATATAAACACTTCCTTCCTGTCAAGACCAAAATTTCCTTAATCCAATCCCTTGTTCTTCCTCTCATTGATTATGCTGATGTGTGCTACCCTGACCTTAATCAAGCCCTTGTAAACAAGCTGGACCGCCTGATCAACTGCGGCATTCGTTTCATTTTCTGTCTTCGTAAATACGATCATATTTCCGCTTTTCGCTCACAGCTTGCTTGGCTTCCTCACCCGCTTCGACGTAATATTAGAATTCTTTTGAGTACTTTCTCCATACTTAACGATCCCAATTCCCCTTCTTATCTTAAATCTCGATTTTCACTTCTTAGTTCGAAACATTCGCGTCAACTCCGTTCCTCTGATAAATTGACCTTGGCCTTTCCACTTCACCGCACCAGTTTTCAAGCTAACTCCTTCCACATTCAGGCCATCAGGCTCTGGAATGCTCTTCCCGAAAATATAAAACAGGCTCCCAGCAAATTATCATTCAAGAGACTCATTCGCACCCACTTTCTTACTTTATCGCAACCGTCATTATAGATCTTCCTTTAACAGTTCGTCAAATTTATTTATTTATTTAGTGTATATTTGTATATATTATGTGTGTTTTAAATATGTAATCATATATATATATGTATATTTACATATATTTATGTATATTGTATATTTTATATTTAATCTTATGTGTCATATTATTCTTATTTTTTGTTTGTTTTCTCTTTTATTTATTTTGTCGCACCGCCCACTAATCATTTCTGCTTAGCCCAAAGGTATGACTGGTAGAGAATGCCCTACGGCGTTAAGTCCACCTTTTGTACAAAGTATTGTTGTGCAATAAAGCTTAAATAAATAAATAAATATATGTATCACCTTGCATTTTGGCAGCCCGCAGTTTAGATCTAGTTGTTACATTTTGTGTAAAATCCAATGTCTCAATTGTTTCATCTGGTTCATATATAGATCCATCATCTGACTGATAGGAGTCTTCAGAGCTTTCAGATGTTGTGTCATTATTAGTCGGGCTTTCATTTTCAGTTTTTGGTTCAGATGAGACCGACTCAGATAATGGCATGGCTGCATAATCTCTCTTTACTGAACTTTCAATAAAAATTGCATCTCTGCTGATTAAGGTTTTTCCTGTCTTTGGATCAAAGAACCTATAGCCTTTTGTTTGTTCACTATACCCCACAAAAATCATCTTATTTGCCTTTGGATCCCATTTCTTGGCTTTTTCTTTTGGGGTGTGAACCATAGCTTCACAACCAAATACTTTCATATTACTAATATCTGGCTTTTTACCAGTCCATTTTTCTTCTGGTGTTAGATAATCTAACACCCTGGTAGGGCATCTATTGGTGATATATGCAGCTGTTGTCACTGCTTCAGCCCAATATTGTTTTTGAAGTTTAGCATTGAGTAACATACATCTTGCTTTTTCTAAGAGAGTTCTGTTCATTCGCTCCGCTAAACCATTTTGTTGAGGGGTGTAGGGAGCAGAGGTTTGATGAGAAATGCCTGACTTCTTAAGAAAACACTGAAAATCATTGCTTAAATATTCATTTCCATTATCTGTACGGAGTGTTTTTATATTAGAACCAAGTTTATTCTCCACTAAAGCCTTAAACTCTTTAAATTTTTCAAATACTTCTGATTTCTTAGTTAATATGTATATAAATACCTTTCGAGTGAAGTCATCAACAAATGTAACAAAGTAACGAGCTCCTCCAAGAGATGATACCTCCATGGGTCCACAAACATCAGAGTGGATGAGTTCCAGTGCTTCTTGTGCTCGTGATCCCTCAGTTGGAAAAGGTATTCTTGCTTGTTTTCCTTGTAGACAAGAAATACATATTACTTTTTCTTTATTTTCTAACTTCAAACCAGTGCTTTTTGCTAATTTATCCAAGTTTTCAAAATTCAAGTGAGCCATTCTCTGATGCCATATATACCAGTCATTTTCTTTAGTTGTAGATATGTAGGCAGGCATACTCTGGGTATTAAGTCTGTACATATTATTGATCATCTTTGCAGCAGCAACTTGTTCATTATTTCTGTTTAATATTTTACAACCTTTCTGATCAAATTGTACCTGACATCCATTTTTAATCATTTGACTGACAGATAGTAGATTAGTGGCCAAACCAGGAACATAGAGGACATCCTTAACTTGAATTGTATTTATCTTTCCATTGCTGTCGGTCACACTTAAATTTACTTTGCCACAAGTTTCCACAAGAAGTTTCTTGTCATCTGCCACTTTTATTGTACTTATTGGCGGTGGTACTTTGTCGTAGAGCCAGTCAGAGTGCATGGTCATATGCATTGATGCTCCAGAGTCTATAAACCATCCATTATCATTGTTTGCAGTTGCAGAAAATACTGCTACAAAGTTTCCATTTTGACTTGACTGTTTCTTTTTATGCCAACAGTTTTTACTAATATGTCCATATTTATTACACACAAAACATCTTGGACCTTTACTTTTTGTTGTTTTGTCAGAAGCTTGTCTGGCAACCTGCGACTGATTTCCTTTGTTTTTATTCACATATAATGCATTACTTTCAGAGCTTCTTACATCTTGTAATAGCTTAGTCTTGACAGAATCAGCAGTTATTGCCACACCGGAGCTTTCAAGTGCCATAATCATTGGCTGGTAGACATCAGGTAAGCCAGCTAGCAATAGTGTACCGAGCCATTCATCATTGACATCAAAATCAATATTTCTTAACTTGTGTGCTGTTGATATAATCTTGTTGACATAGTCTTCTATGCTCTGACATGATTCTAATGTTGTGGTTATCAGATCTCTCAATAAGCCAACCTTTCGTGTCAACCCTTTGTCATCAAAAGCTCTAGAGAGGTTATTCCACACCTCTTTGGCAGACTTGGCCTCTTGGATATGTACATAGTTGATAGGATGTACTAATAAAATTATTTTAGACTTAGCTTTTGTGTCAAGTTTGGTATCAACTGTTCCGTTCGCTGTGACGCATTGCCACAAGTCCTCGTGCTCCAGATAAGTTTGAACCGCAAACTTCCACGTTGAATAGTTCTCTCTTCCGGTCAGTTTTTCTATAAGTGCCATAGTATTTGTAGAAGACATTTTGCTGATGAAGAGATTGCCAGAAACAGAAAGCACGCTTTGACTTTGAGGTTATGACTATTCAGAACTAACTTTTATTACGGATTCAATGAAACTTTTATCACTTTTAGTACTTTATACTGTTTTATGAAAGCAATCAGGTGGGCTGGGCCCATAACCTGAAGATTTTATATGAATTAAAAGTTTAAAGAAGTTTAATAACGTAGTTTTATTTATAAGAGATTCCACAGAGTACAGAGCACGCACAGATTATATATCTGTCAATAGTGACGTTACACATTTTACAATAGTGTTGTATAAATCGGTAAAGTCAAATTTAATATTTCAACAGAGCGTGTTCATTCAGATAATGATCAAGTGAATGCCAGTGTTAGTGCGTCAGATGATCGATTATATGCGCGAGTGAAAAAAGTGACTTTACCAAATTCTTTTAATTTTAGTGTAGTGGAATAGAGATACTAAGACATTGAATTTTTAAGTGATTATGTTATTATCATCTTGTAAATGCACCAAATTATTATTGCATCACCATGCACCCCTCACCATTCTTTCTTGCTCCCTCGGGAATATGTACGAAGTACAGTGAATTCAATCACGAGCGCGCGCGGTCAGCATTTTCGCTTTGACCCAATTATTGCGTTTTAGTGGAAAATTATTATAAAGACAGTTCACGATCGGTCACCAACCGCGCCGCGTGTGCTCACACCATTAACCATTACCATTTTTACCAATTAATATACCATTTAACATTCAAAACGTCTTTTACCATTTTAACCATTTTATTTGTTGGACTTACACCCGACACGTAGTGATTATAATATGCTCCTTTGACATGTATCTACACATGACCTAAGAGATATATAAAGACCTATAAATAATCTTTACCTAATCTTATAAATTGTATCAAATCACAAATCATTCTAGCCAAGTCTGACAATGGTTCAGATAGAAGGTTTTAAGATAAGATATTTATTTGTATAAACATGGTACATTTTTGGTTCTTATATTTAGGTATCGTGCACATGTTTAATCAATCTATCGATGTACAAATGTTATGATATCGTCATGCGTAACTACTTGACTCAAACGTTAATAAAGTTAATGATTGAAGTAAATACATTGAGAATAATTTTAATTTAACTACAATTCAATTCCAAGCCTATTTATTATGCAAAACAAAATGTCAGTTCATTAAACAAAAAAAAATCAACAAATGTCCGTCCATTATATAAATAGGGAATCAGTCAAATGCATAAATCCTTAATCTGCGGTCAAATTTCAATAAAGTCACAAAGCATTAATGTCAATTTCTTGGGAAGAAGTTATTATATAATTTTTTGAGGCCACCATTACTACAAAATTGCATAAATTCATCGACACTATAAAAACATTTCTCAGCTAAGATTCTGAATATAATTTTTTTAAAAACAACAAATGGCAGAGTTTGGATCCGATCCGGAAGTAAGTTAAACAACCTGACACACATGCTGTAACTATTTTTGCTTTGGTTGTACTTGCTGATGGGATTGTTAATTTGTTTGGGTACCTTGTATTGAAATTGCAGTCCTCTCGTTTTTTTGTAAAAAGATTTATGTTCTTCTTTGCAAACAATAGAGTTTCGAAGATATAAGGATGGTAGCGCGAGTATATTCATTTGCAAACAAGGTTGACGGTGCGAGCAAAAGTGCTGGCTAGATACGAAAATAAGAGCTAAAACGTTTATTTGTTTATTTATTTCAAACCACTTGTAGCTTACAGTTTACACCAAGTCGCAAACAAGCTTAAATTTACACACACATGCACAAAATATTACAAAGATTTAATACAATTCAAATTTAAAAGAAACTATGTCACAACATTGTCACCAATATCAAATAATGCCATAGATATAAACAAAAATAATTAATTACATTATAATTATAATAATAACAAAACAAACAAATTACAATGTCAATGTCAAAATAAAACTTATAGTATAACAATTTTGTCCACAATCGTATGACATAAAGTCAATAAATTAATTAGTCCATCAGCAAAAATGCATCCAATTCTTTGTGCTAGATGAGTTTGTGTAGGTACCAGACTCAAGATACGGTTTGTAGGCGCATGTTCAGCCCGGACCGTTCGGGCAGTTGGCCTCCTCAAGAGACGTGGCCTCCGGCGCGGAGCCACTAGCCACTCCTCCCCCCGCGGCATTCTCCATACATACGTACGTTAGACAGAACGGCCTTTGTTCAATAGTTCAGGCATGAAACGGTAACAGACAGACAGACAACTATTGTCGTTTAATCGTCTTCACTGTGTATTCGCATCCCAAGGTCAAATTCAACAATTTAATGATGTAATAAACTGTTTGTACGATAAGGCGAGGCCGAGGCGGCATTTGCCTTGAACCTCGAGCGTAACAAGGAAGTTATCAGTTAGATCCAGAAGCTCGCCCAAGACGAAATACATTTTTATCTCCGTGGAGAATTTATACCTACTCTACTTTTTATTCCTGCGAGATAATTAGCGGCAACTCTTTCTTGCACATGGAGTCATATGTCATGGTAATTATGAACTTTTAGCTCTGTCTTTTTTTAATGGAAAGATTCGGAGCACATATTATGCGGTATTCTGTTGTTGCAACTTTTTTTATCTTTTCAATTTTCAGGACTTTTGTTTTAAAAAGCATGTCAGTCCTATAGTAGCCTAAATGTAGTTACTGTATAAATAATCTTAATCTAATCTTGTAAATTGTATCAAATCACAAATCATTCTAGCTGCGTCTGACAATGGTACGGATAGAATGTTTTGAAGACTGCCTACGTCTAGTGGATTTAGTTTGAGAGTATCGATCACTATCTGTTGCTATCTCTCATTCCTGAAACATTCAGTTAATAGATGTTGTACATCTTCAAATTTGTTACATGTATCACAATTAGGCGATTCAACGTTTTTCATTAGAAAACCAAATTTGTTTGACGGATAGTGACCAGATCTAAGCCTATGAATTAAAACGATGAACATTCTTTCAACCTTACTAAAACCAAACCAAGGGCTGAGGAGGCTGAAGAGGCTGACTCTGTCAGCTAAGCATTTTTTTTGCCGAAAACTTGGATTTCATAGGATAAAATTACTAAATAACTCATTG
The DNA here is from genome assembly GCA_963921415.1 of Pyrausta despicata. Lineage (NCBI taxonomy): Eukaryota > Metazoa > Arthropoda > Insecta > Lepidoptera > Crambidae > Pyrausta > Pyrausta despicata. The sequence continues at coordinate 4,392,415 of OY992867.1, read as the reverse complement.
TATTGTACTTCATAAACACATGTTTTGGCTTTACAGTTTAGTACTTAATCAATTAATTTTTAAGAAACTTTTATCTCCACAACTGTAAACTGTTTTGTGTTAATAAATAAATAAAAAATTAAAAAAAATAGGAAGGAGTTTCCAATTAAGTAGGAATTTCGTAATTAATGTACAGATCGATGCACTAAACTGAATTTCTCGGATTAATCGTAGTAGCCCATCGTTAGTCTTTTTGTTATTTGGTATTTTCTATACGCTTAAAATCTTTTCATTATTGTTACCACATGTAACGCAAATAAACAATTTTGAATTTGAGATAAAACAGTATACATTTCAATACATCAAGTTTATTCATAAAAAAGTACAAAAATACAAATTAACATAACATCTACCATCTCATTACGTTCTTCAGTTTCAAATACAGAATGTGCTCATCGACCCACCGTCTCAGCGCTGATACATTCGAGTATACCCCTGGGTAGTCGGGTCGTGCGCAACCAAGGCCCCAGGAGACCACACCAGCTAACTTGCCATTGTAGATGAGGGGTCCACCGCTGTCACCCTGTATGAGAAAATAATATTATACAATGTGTCTTCATAAAGTGTCACCCTGTATGAGATAATAAATAATATTATACAGTGTCTCTGCATACAGTGTAAACATTGAAATATGCGAATCTATTCTTAATTTTATCGAACACCGTCCGCCTCTCGAGTCACTCTCTTATCCATATCGAATTTTGTAAACGTGGAAATAAATAATTGTATTTTAAATTTTATATTTATTTTATTGAAGAGTCAAAACCCTAAGACCTATGGATAGACACCCGAAAGTTAGGCACACACAATGGCTGGAAGTCTGTTTCTTTTTGAAAATTTTCGCTAAAAGTAGTCGTATTTTTGACGTGACAACGTCTTATAAATTGGTTTGCCGGGTGACACTTCAAGAAACTGCGTTACGCTCCGCTCACGTTCCGCGCTCACAATGAGAGCGAGTGAGAGGCACGCGTCCCTTCGACTCGGGCATGGTTAGCCCGCCTAAGAGCGAGGGAGACAGACATAAAAAGTGAAAGGCACGCGTCCCTTCCACTCGAGCACAGTTAACCCGCCTAAGAGCGAGAGAGAGAGAGTGAGAGAGATAGGCATACACACCGGTTCATGTTATACGAATGAATATTCACATTAAAATTATTTTACCACTCAAAGTCGTTGTCACGTAAAACTTTCGCCCGTATACCGACTTTACAGGCAACCAATTTTTTTTAATTATTTAATGTAATTTTAATTGTAAGCCACTAATCGATAGATAATTAAATAAGATGAAAACAAAACGAAAATTTCCTTTCAAAATACCTTTGACTGGACAAAAAATGTTTGACTGGCGATAAATAAAAAACAAAAGGGGAAAGACCCCCTTCAAAAGTTTTATGTCGATAACGTAAAGCATAGTTTTGGATTTTTGAGTATGGACACTTTATGAAAACTCACAATGTATAGCGTTGGTATTTTGTTTCATCGAATACACCAATAACCTAGCCCCAAACTAAGCGCCGGCTTGTGCTTTGGTGATTTAAATAACAGATAAAAATACCTAAACACATTCAACTTGGGTGTTTAACCCATGACTCTGGCATTCGCTACTAGCAGGATTCGAACCCGCAACAGCCGGTTTTGTAGTCTGTACCTAAGACCACTAGACCAAAGCTGTCGTCGCGAAGATAATACTTAAATGAGTTACTATGAAAATTCGCTCTCGTTACGTCGCACTTGTCGCGTTGCGTTGCTCACGAATGACATCGCCGTAATCAGCTTACGTTCCTTAGATTAACTTTTTTTAATTACGGACGAGGTGTACAAAATAGACCCTTTCACCAACCCAAGTCTGTCAAAGCATTCCAAACAACAATGCGCACTATGTGGTAAGTATCAGTTTATATAGTGGTATAGTTATAGTTGAACATTACCTTATACGCATATAAGGTAATGTTCAACTTCATACCTGGCACGCGTCCTTTCCTCCTTCCGGCACTCCTGCGCATAACATCCGAGGCGTGATAGTGTACAGCGCTTCGTAAGCTTTACTGCAGACCATGGAGTTTACTTTAGGCACTTCTACTTTTTGGAGCATGGATGGAATGCCTCCGTTCTCCTGAAAATACAAAATTGGGAAACTACAATGAAATGCTGTTGAATAAGTTTGTTAACGGCAAATTTTTCAATTGTTTGATAAATAACTATCGGACTGTTAAATTTGAGCTGGCCGAATTTAAGATGACATTCGGTTTAACCATCTCCATAATCAAGTTTGACATTCAAATCAGCCATCTTTGAATTTTATCAGACTGTTAGCCCTATCTGACTATCGAAAAATTGGCCCTAAAATGAATTAGTTTAAGAGACGAAAACAAAAAAAATCAATAGGCTCTATATCGATGACCATCGTAGTGAAGTTGGTTGAGAACCCGTTTCAAGGTATAGCCCTCTATGAGGTCCCGGGATCGATCCCCGGACGGAGATAGTGTTGGAAACCATTTTCTATGTTGTCACCGGTCTGGGTGTTTATAGTACTTTTTCGTTGTTTCTTATTTTCCATAACACAAGTGCTTAAGCTACTAACTTTTAGATCACAGCAAATGTCGACGATATCGTCGATTTCGTGGACGGATACCCGACACCAAGTTGCGTAACACCACACCGACTAAATAGTGTATGGTTTTGTTTTATTTTTATAAGTTATATTTGTATGTATGTTAGTCTATAAGGTATTTATAATATGGGTCTATTGTAGCTCGAAATAAATAAATAAAAAATGCTATTTTGTCCCCATCTATACTAATATTATAAAGCTGACGAGTTTATTTGTTTGTTTGAACGCGCTAATCTCAGGAACTACTGGTTCAAATTAAAAAAATATTTTTGTGTTGAATAGACCATTTATCGAGGAAGGCTTTAGGCTATATAACATCACGCTGCAACTATTAGGAGCGAAGAAATCAAGGAAAATGTGAAAAAAACGGGGAAAATTATTCATCCTTGAGGGCTTCCGTTGCGTACGCTGCGAAAACGGTTCAAGATAAAAATATTTGTATGGAAGAATTATTCCTCTTAAAATGATCTAAAAAAAATTCTACGACAGTATATGTCTATCTTTTAAGATTAAGTCACTAGAACCGTTTTTATGGTACTCAGATTTGGTCGAAATTAATGCATTGTTTGTTAATAAGTGTATCAACGTAATAATATTAATCTTCATCCAAATAAATGTGTTGTTGATTAAGAGTATTTAATTGTGAAAAAAAAATTTCTTTGACATCACTTAATTTCAATAAATATCTTAGAAGATATTACAATTTTAAAATAACATCAATATAAAATTCACCCGCGCCGCATGATGTGCCAAACATGACGCTACAAGGAAGAGAGGCGTTGCTTGCGAGCGACGCGGAGAGGAGGGTGTAGCTCTACGAGGTACCATGATGAACCAAAATTAGATTTAATTAATGACCAGTTGCGTCATATCTTCACGTCGACCCTGCCGCAGTGCCTAAAAAGCCGGTTGTTTAACCAATGCGTCTTACCCGTCTTAACCTACGGAGCCGAAACGTGGAACATGACAGTCAAGCTGGCTCACCGACTACACGTCACTCAGCGTGCTATGGAAAGGTCTATGTTGGGGATCTCATTAAGGGATAAGATCCGGAACGAGGTCATACGACATAAGACTAAGGTAACTGATGTTGTCCAAAAATGTGGCAGTGGGCTGGCCATGTCTGTCGCAGAACCGACGAGAGTTGGAGCAGGAAGGTTCTTGAATGGAGACCACTCTTAGGTAAACGTAGTGTTGGACGCCCCCCGGCTAGATGGACAGACGACCTGAAGAAGGCAGCTGGTAGTGACTGGAGGCAAAGAGCGGGAGATCGTGCGTTGTGGCTGTCCTTGAAGGAGGCCTATGTCCAGCAGTGGACTGTAACATGCTGATACGATGAATGACCAGGTGACCACGTATAATAATCTGGGACGAATGTTCCGTGATCCATAGAGCTCATGTAGAGGCTCTAGATAGGACTCTTAGAGATATAAGAAGCTGTGATAAAATCATCATCATAAAATTACTGTTATGTTTGCGGGGGACTTTTGACAAACTGTACCAGTAATAGTAAGGGGAACTAGGGCAGACATTGTAGTCTTGCCTTAAAAATACCCTAATATGGAAGTATGTGAACATCTTAAAATTAACTACAAATATGAAAGCACATTTGAACAGAGATCAGCCAACTACGCAGGAGATATTATAGTGCACAAGTGTGAGCATAATACACAAGTGCACTCTCAAACTGCACTGTTCCATCACTCTCAAAGTTCGGTGAGACGGCAATCCGACATGACCGGAGAGAGATCAGGCGCAGGACCAACGGGTTAGCGTGCGAACCGAGGCACGGGGTGTAACACCGCCAACTTCTCGACTCCGAGCTGTTTTTGAAAGATTTATGACAGAAAATCTCAGAAACAATTTTGGCTCGACCTGGGATTCGAACCCAGGACCTCTTGGATGTTAGGCAGAAACTTTGCCACTACACCAACGAGGCAGTGGTGGGGAGGTAGTATAACTTTTCCTTTTAAGTTACTTTTAATAGGTGACGGGAAAGTACCTCATTTTGAAAATAAAATTGCAATTGAACGAGATTAAGGTTTAAGAGTGAGTAACATTGACGACTTTATAACGAAAGTTCACCCTAAAATAAGCGAAAAGGAAATAAAGATCATCAATGGATGTGTCAAAGTGCATATTGGGAGAGAGAAACTGTAGCGTAGACGAAATTAATAAAATAATTATTTGAACACAATTGGCCTTCCCCCATATTCCCTCAAGTTAAAAATAGGTGCCCTTATAATTTTACTCAAAAATCTTAAACCACCGGGACCCGACTTCAAATCTAATTTCTTCGCAATATGTAACGTGATGGTTGGACAATGGTTGGAAACACATAGGAATTAATTAACGTCAAGACTGCTTTTCACACATATGTCGCGTTGTCAAGATCAGACCTACAAACGCGTTGCGGACAAAACTAATAATATGTTCTTCTGACACAAGAAAACAAAACTAGAAAAACAATTAACGCAGAAGTACTTTAAGCTAATTATGTTCTTTTAAAAACTTAAAAAATAAATTGTCTAAAATAATAACAGAAAAAAAAATTGCATAAATAAAATGATGCCCAAATTAAATATTCCACGCGGACGAAGTCGCGGGCGCAGCTAGTTTACTTATAAATCATACCTTTTTCTCCAAATAATTCCCTATTGACATATTACGCATATCTACAACGTTCTCTCAAACACCCTGTTTAAATTGGTAATAATAATAATAATAATAATTTATTCATAACCTCATTACAGATTACAGGATTACATATTTTTCTTGGGTGTGTACAGGGTTAATTTAATCATTTTGCATCATAAAATTTATATCCCTGACAATGAGACTAGTAAGAACTGTATCTTCAGTGTCAGTGATTCCTCGACATATTTCAAACTGAATTACTTTAAAAAAAAAAAGATATATATACGAAATAACAAATGTAGCATGTGTGTGTGAGTCTGTGTGTGTATGTGTGTGTGTGTGTGTATGGTGTGTACTTTTGTGTGTTTGCGAAAGCGTGCGTGTATGTAAATAAGAGAGAGAGAGAGAGAGAGAGAGAGAGAGAGGGAAAAGCAAAATAAAATAAGTCCTATGTTGGATATTATGTATAAAGGAGATTTTCAGTTTCTAAATACGACATCTTCAGCAAACAAGCTGTGGTTATCCGTTTTACCTCGAATCTGTTAAGAGCACAGATATGTGAGATCTTATTAATACTATTATATAATTTGAAGACAGGGCAGGAAATTGGTTTCTAGTTAGAGCTATTCGGCATTTTACTGAAGGACATACGTGATATTTGGCCTTTCGACGGTTGAGGATGCTCCGATCAAGAGGAAGAGAGGCATGTTTTCGCAATATACTTCGAAGTTTAAATAGCTGTCGGACTGTTAAGACTTGACACTCCAAGTATAACAGATTTGTGGAGTATCGAAAGTGTTTGTATGACATTACCTTTAGAATGGTTCGTTGTGCCCGCTCTAAGTTAAGCATTACAGTTTTGCCAGCTCCTCCCCAGATCGGGATGCAGTAGGACAAGACGGATTGGCATAATGCAAGATATATATTTTGGCTGTGTCCCGATCTACCAAGTGTCTTACAATCTTAAATATGTAAATTAGTGGAATTGAAAATAAAATCAAACTGCTAAAAAACCGCGAAAATTAACTCGTGTAATTTCACTAGTACTTTCTACTGAAAAGTGCTCTGAAAAATATAGACAAATAAATTATAAAGTTTTTCTTTACGACACAAAATTAAAAAACCTTACAATTCTGAACAACACGAATAAACCTCTCAGGAAAAAAAGACAAAGTTTATTACTGTTACAACTGAGTTTCAGAACCATACCTATGCCCATTTAGTAGTCTCGTTTCGTTTTAAACTTTTGATGTGATACTCATATTGCATTGTGGACGTACGACGTTACAGACACACGCTTTATAACTAGAAGCGCTTTGCTCTCAAATACCAGAAGTTCTTTTATCCAATTTTAAGCGAATTTTCTTTTTCTCTGTATCTCACACCCCTAATTCTTACTGAGCCCCTCTCAAAAGAGGCTGTTTAAAATTGGCTACGAGCCAAGAGTAACTCTATGCCTTCTCCTCTCCGCTACACGAGCGGACAAAATGAAGACATTTCCGTCACAAAATTATGTAATAACGGAAACATTATTAGACATGCTGGTTATGAATTCAAGGCCTTGTTAACTTTGGTACCATTTGCGGGACAGATATTACGGTTGGTAAATGGGAATGTTCTTTTATTGTAGTTACAACCGGAGTGGGTAATTTTCTTATTATTGTAAAAGTGTAAAAATAAAAAGTGTATTACTTTTGTTATTTTAGCTGAAAAGCTGCACACATTAGATGCTCACGCAAGTTAATGATAATACACCCTTCACTAGTCACACCAATAATGTAGAAGTTTTGTTAGTTAAGCAAAATAACATAATGGTAAGTGGTCCCTGACTTGATAAAAACACGTGTAAATAGTAAGTCGGTAAACATTGCATATTTTCTTTTATACAGGGCATCAAGCCAATTCAAAATATAATTGAAGATACTTACTCGTAAATTCCCCCATCCAGTAACGACCGTGATTTCTCCATCTTTCACCTCTTCATCAGCTTCCGCCATCGGTATAGCAGCTACTCTCTCACTGAACGTCACCGGCGTTGACAACCAAACGATGGCAATGTCACTGTCCATCCGGCTATAACTGAAGTCAGGATGTGCCAAGATGGCACCAACAGGGTAGACCACACCTTCGCGTTCGTTGTACGATGAACCAGCTCGGATCTGGTAGCTTGTGGGGTCTGACCTGAAAATGATTTGGAACAAATTATTTAAATTGCTTAATTAAATCCTTTATTACATATTTGCATTAAAAACTGGTGTTGTCAAAAGAAGGATGTATTTTATAGGTCAGAAAAAAAAGATTTCGGTATAAGATCGGATAAAGAAATCCTATGAGAGAAAAGTAATTTTGTTGTTATGTTTTTTCAACAATGTTAAATCCGTTTGTTAGTACGAAGTCCCTGTCCCTACACATGATGTCATCTCGGAAAAAACACCTCTTTTGATGACTTTGGATAAAATCCGAAATGTGAATTAATAATTTAAAAAATCAAATTGATTGTAACCCTGTATTGTTTGTAAATTTTAGCTCATCAATATTTGCGTTATATCTTATCTACTGTAGAAGCGTTCCCGTTATCAGTAAACTTATATCATTAATTAGCCTGATAAGCTGAGATTACATTAATTGGCCATTTGCTTGTTCACGACTTATCTCAAGAGTTGAATATAAATATTAATAGCCACGAATCAAGAATGTGTTGTAATAATTGGTATTGAAACAGGTGCTTGTGACGCAGTGGTAGTAGCGCTTTAGTAGTGATACCAAAAGTTGTGTAACCTAATGCGCGGTCATGCTTGGGATGGGTGATCATACCAATCTACACTAATATAATTAAGCAGAAGAGTTTGTTTGTTTGTTTGTTTGTTTGTTTATTTGTTTGTTTGTTTGTTTGAACGCGCTAATCTCAGGAACTGCTGGTTCGAATTGAAAAATGCTTTTTGTGTTAAATAGACCATTTATCGAGGAAGGCTATAGGCTATATAACATCACGTTGCAACTATTAGGAGCGAAGAAATCATGGGAAATGTGAAAAAAACGGGGAAAATTATTCATCCTTGAGGGCTTCCGTTGCGTACGCTGCGAAAACGGTTCAAGATACCAAAAATATTTGTATGAACGAATTATTCCTCTTAAAATGATCTAAAAAAATGTCTGTGACAGTATATGTCTATCTTTCAAGATCAAGTCACTAGAACCGTTTTTGTGGTAATCAAATTTGGCCGAAATTAATGCATTATTTGTTAAGAGTTGTATCAAGGTAATAATATTAATGTTTATCCAAATAAATGTGTTGTTGATTAAGAGTATTTAATTCTGAACAAAATTGTCTTTGACATCATTTAATTTCAATTAATATCTTAGAAGATATTACAATTTTAAAATAACACCATTATAAAATTCACCCGCGCTGCATGATGTGCAGAACATGACGCTGTAAGGAAGAGAGGCGTTACTTGCGAGCGACGCGGAGAGGGGGGGTGTAGCTCTACGAGTTACCATGATGAACCAAAATAAGATTTAATTAATGACCAGTTGCGTCATATCCTCACGTCGACCCTGCCGCAGTGCCTAAGAAGCCGGTTGTTTAACCAATGCGTCTTACCAGTCTTAACCTACGGAGCCGAAACGTGGAACGTGACAGTCAAGCTGGCTCACCGACTACACGTCACTCAGCGTGCTATGGAAAGGTCTATTTTGGGGATCTCATTAAGGGATAAGATCCGGAACGTGGTCATACGACATAAGACTAAGGTAACTGATGTTGTCCAAAAATGTAGCAAGCTAAAGTGGCAGTGGGCTGGCCATGTCTGTCGCAGAACCGACGAGAGGTGGAGCAGGAAGGTTTTTGAATGGAGACCACTCTTAGGTAAACGTAGTGTGGGGCGCCCCCCGGCTAGATGGACAGACGACCTGAAGAAGGCAGCTGGTACTGACTGGATGCAAAGAGCGGGAGATCGTGCGCTGTGGCGGTCCTTGGGGAAGGCCTATGTCCAGCAGTGGACTGTAACAGGCTGATACGATGAATGACCAGGTGACCACGTATAATAATCTGGGACGAATGTTCCATGATCCATAGAGCTCATGTAGAGGGTCTAAATAGGACTCTTAGAGATATAAGAAGCTGTGATAATATAATCATCATAAAATTACTGTTATGTTTGCGGTGGACTTTCGACAAACTGTACCAGTAATAGTAAGGGGAACAAGGGCAGACATTGTAAAGTCTTCAGTCAGCTGCGAAGCTTTTGTGTATTCGGACGTCTATCGGTTTCTTTTCACACTTTTAACAAAGCGTTAGTACTCTAATTTATGCGCAGTTCCCGCGAGTTAAAGTTTCAATCCGCTTAAGCAAAATCAAGTTCAATCGGTGCGTGGTGCGCTCGCGATCATTCGAGCGGTCTCGGCTAGTGTCGTCATCATTAGACGCAGCATAGTGAGTGCGTTAGGAGTGCAAGAGACAGCTGATTGCTTTTGTTGCCCGGCTTATCGCTACTCGCACAATGAGTACGTGGAGGAGCCCGCCTCAAGAAAAAAGCGAATCGCAGCCCGATCTATCAAGGTTACCTGATGAAGCTTGCAATATTAACTTTAATCAAAGAAAGAGGAAGACACCTGATTGTCATTGCAACAGTCTTGAAGTCTTTACCGAATTTAGAAACAACATGATGGACTTTTTGAAGTCAGCATTGGGCACACACACTAACGAAATTAAAAGCTCATTCGATGCCCTCCGTAATGATATCAGCGAGTTTAAACAAGATATGCGTAATCTTACTCTGCGCGTCAATGAATTGTCTGAGGAACAATTGAAAATAAAAGATGATGTACGAGTTTTAAAATCTAGTAGCAGTGAGCAAAGTCGTTCAATTAAGGACTTGGATATAAGGGCTACGGAACTACAAACCTCCATAACTGAATTATCAGAACAGTTGCAAGCCAAGGAGCAGCAAGGGAGGATAAACAACATTGAAATATCTGGTTTGCCTGTCTTAAAAGGAGAAAATCTTATGAACACATTAAATAATATAGCTGCAAAGATAGGATTTCCCCTCAAACCTTATGACATAGACTACGTACATCGCGTTCGTCGATACGTTCCCAAAATCGTTGCAGGTGTTGGTACCGATTCTGAAGGGCATATCCCGCCGCCCACACCTAACATCATCGTCAGGTTCAATCAAAGATCTCGTAAAAACGAAATGCTGGCAGCGGTACGTGCACGACGCGGTCTGACATCAGCTGACGCGGGGTTGAGCGGGCCGGCGACCCCTTTTTTTATTAACGACCATCTCACTCCTCAAAACAAATTACTTTACAAGCAAGCTCGACTCACCGCTAAGGAGAAAGGGTACAAATACGTTTGGCTTTCGGAGTGCAAAATCCTGTTACGAAAAAATGACACTTCCAAAGTTGTGCTGATTTCAAAAGAAAGTGATCTCTTAAAGATAAAATGACTATTTACATTAATTTTTTTAATAGTTCTCTTAATTATCGTCATGTTGACTCGTCACTGTACAAGCCATTATGCATTTCCTGTAGCTACGCATATTAATTATTATGATTCCTGCTCAGACAACTACTGTTATGTACCGAATTTTGATTTTATTTACAAAACCTATTGTAGTTACAATGCATATACACTGTTTTATTTGTTGTATGTATGTAATGTTGGTGGAATCGACTCTAAATTAGTTAAAATAATTGATATTACTGTTAAAATTCGATAACGAAAATCTTTCTATTTATTATCAAAACGTAAGGGGTTTACGCACAAAATCACACTCATTCCTGAAAAACGTTCTGTGTAACAACTACGACTTAATATGCATAACCGAATCCTGGCTAAATGAACATTTTAACGACTCCGAATACTTTGACGATAGGTACGAAGTATTTAGATGCGACCGCAATGAAGCCGCGAGTGGCTCCGAGCGCGGCGGCGGGGCTATGATCGCCGTGCGTCGGGCCTTACGTCCGTGGCACCGATTAGACATGTGTGCGCCGCCGCCCGCCGACGAGGTGTGGATCTCGCTGCCGCTGCGCGCGCGCTCCGGGCCTGGAGCGAACCAGACGCGATCGTTTCGTAATATGCATGTAGTTTGTACCTATATTGTTCAAGGCGCTACACATGAATCTTTCTTATCGTCATTTTATGATAGAATAACCGAATTCATTACCAGTAATCCAGATGATTTATTTTTAATACTTGGCGATTTTAATGTTCGGCTTGGTGTTTGGACTTTTAATAACGACAAAAACTGTATGGATTTGCAAATAAGCACCGATAAGCTAGTATGTCACACTGCAGACTTCATTAACTTATCATTCTTATCACAGTACAATAATCATTTTAATATAAATAATAGGTTGTTAGATTTAATTTTTTGTAATACTTTATGTCAAGTATCATCGTGTTCTAATCCACTTACTTCAGAAGATCCACATCATAGGTCTCTGGAACTGATACTTAATGTAGACGTCGCCGATTCTCTTAAGTTACCTATCGTTAAAAAAAGGCAATTTCATAAAGCCGATTATACATCTATTAAACAAGTCCTGAAGTCAACTGACTGGGGTGATGCTTTTCAGGGTATGCAAGATGTTGAATCCATGGTAAATTTATTTTACATGGTACTAGACGATGCCATAAGCAGGTACGTTCCGTGTTGTAACATGAACTCAAAACATAAATATCCGCCTTGGTACACTGCACCTCTTATAAAATTAAACAATGAAAAAAAAAAGTTTCATAAAAGATGGAAATTATACGGTAACCAGCGTGATTATCAGACCTTCTCATTATTAAGAAAGCGATTCAAAAAAATGTTAGAACACTGTCACAATAAGTTTATCTCGCTCTCTGAGGAGAACATAAATTCTGATCCTAAACTTTTTTGGTCCTTTGTTAAATCTAAAAGTACAAGAGGTGATGTTCCGGCGAAAATGTCCTATGAAGGAAAACTAATATCGGACGGGAATCAGATTTGTGACGCGTTTAACCAATATTTCCAATCCGTATTTGTGCCCTCACAGAGCGTCCAAACTCTTGCAACAGATTATGACAACTCACACTCCATTTTAGACATAAGCACTGTAAGTGTTACTTGTTCTCGAGTCTTAAAAGAGCTTAAAAACCTCAACTGTAATAAGGGATCCGGCTTCGATAATATCCCTCCTATTTTTATTCGAGAATGCGCTAGTGAACTTGCCGTTCCCATAACCTTAATCTTTCAGACCTCGATTTCTACTGGTGTATTCCCGAGCAAGTGGAAACAGTCTCTCGTGACCCCTATACCCAAAAATAAAAATAAAAACCTCATATCCGAGTACAGACCCATCTCTAAACTATGCATTTTTGGTAAGATTCTCGAAAAAATTGTTACCGCTGATATCTCATCAGCTGCAAAAAATGTCATATCCACCAATCAACATGGTTTTTTCAAACAGCGCAGCGTGGATTCTAATATGCTTGTATTCACCGATTTTTTAGCTCACTCATTAAATGATAACGCTCAGGTCGATGTCGTGTACACTGACTTTTCCAAGGCTTTTGATAAAATTAATCACGATATGCTAATTTCTAAGCTCTTGAGAGCCGGTGTACACGGCAGCCTCCTGAGATGGATAAACTCCTACATTAGGAATAGGAGTCAATCCGTTTGTTTAAAGGGTTTTTCTTCGCAGTTCCTGCCGGTTCCCTCAGGTGTACCTCAAGGATCCCATTTGGGTCCCTTGCTGTTTTCCCTTTATATCAATGATATAGGATTTACCTTTAATCATAGCAATCATCTCCTTTATGCAGATGACACAAAATTATATAAGGTAATACACTCAATAGATGATTGTACACAACTACAACTGGATCTCATTGCACTGGAAAGGTATTGCTCATTAAATCAGTTGTTTCTTAACATTAACAAGTGTAGTGTTATCACCTACACACGTAAAAAGAAGCCCATACGTTTTAATTATGAATTAAATGGTGAAGTTTTGAAAAGGGTTTCTAGTATTAGGGATCTGGGAATCATCATGGATTCAGAATTGACCTTCAATCATCACATAGATTACATTATTGGAGCTGCATTTCGTAGACTAGGATTTATTCTCAGAATAACACAACCCTTCAAAAAAATTGAAACACTCAAAATTCTATACTTTTCATTTGTACGTTCGATTTTAGATTTCTGTAGTACTGTGTGGAACCCGTCATATAAAATACATGTCAATAGGATAGAAAAAATTCAACAAAAATTTATTAAGTCTTTAAATTACCGCATAACATATTCTCACGATTCTTATGAAACTTCTTTAAAAACTCACAAATTACAAAGTCTGTCTGACCGTCGTAAAATGTTCGACATTTTATATTTACACAAAATTTTGAACTCCATGGTTGACTCGCCAGAGCTGCTTGATAAAATACGGTTCTCGTGTCCAGCTCGTCTACCAGTGCGCCCCTCACGTTCTTTACCTACTTTTGTTCCTCCTAATTTTACAAAAATATACACTACAAATACATTTTTCTATCGCTCCACCAACGTTTACAATAAACAATTTACTGACATTGATTTACATAACATACCCCATAGCATGTTGAAAAGGAAACTAAAAGAAATTATATGTGTATCTTAGTTATAATATTAATTTTATGTATGTATTACAGTTTAAGGATCTAGCTAATGTAAGCACTTCAAATGCGTCAACGTTTAATCTCAATGTTCATTTTCTAATTTTTTTTTTAATCGATAGCGTCCGTTTATCTTAGCTTATTTAATTGTAATCTTTTATACTTACATCATTTAGGCACTATAAGGTCTGTTACTATATCTTAATTTAAACATACATCTGTCTCTGTATATGACTGTTTGATGCCAAAATAAATGGAAAAAAAAAAAAAAAAAAAAAAAAGTCTTGCCTAAAAAAAACCCCAATATGGGAGTTTGTGAACATCTTAAAATTAACTACAAATATGAGAGCACATTTGGGGGGAGGTAGAAATAGTCCTCCTGGCCGATTTCGACCACGGCGGCCAATCTCAACAGAGATCAGCCAAGTACGCAGGAGATATTATAGTGCACAAGTGTGAGCACAATACACAAGTACACTCTCAAACTGCACTGTTCCATCACTCTCAAAGTTCGGTGAGACGGCAATCCGACATGACCGGAGAGAGATCAGGCGCATGACCAACGGCTTAACGTGCGAACCGAGGCACGGGGGTGTAACACCACCAACTTCTCGACTCCGAGCTGTTTTTAAGAGATTCATGACAGAAAATCTCAGAAACAATTTTGGCTCGACCTGGGATTCGAACCCAGGACCTCTTGGATGTTAGGCAGAAACTTTGCCACTACACCAACGAGGCAGTGGTAGGGAGGTAGTATAACTTTTCCATCAAAGGTACTTTTATAGGAGACCCGAAAGTACCTCACTGAAAATAAAATTGCAATTGAACGAGATTAAGGATTAAGAGTGAGTAACATTGAGGACTTTATATCGAAAGTTCACCCTGAAATAAGCGAAATAGAAAAAAAAGATCATCAATGGGCAATATTGGGAGTGAGAAACTGTAGCGTAGACGAAATTAATAAAATAATTATATGAACACAAGTGGCCTTCCCCCATATTCCCTCAAGTTAAAAATAGGTGCCCCAATAATTTTACTTAGAAATCTTAAACCACCGGGACCGTCTTCAAATCTAACTTCTTCGCAATATGTAACGTGATGGTTGCAATAGTTTAGACTGGTTTAGCAGTTGGTCAAACAGTGCTTATACCTCGCACCTCAATGATTCCAAATTATTTACCTTTTAATTTTAAAAGAATTCTATTTCCTTTTATGCTATCTTTCACCGTTACAATTAATGAATCACAGGGGCAAACATTTTAACACATAGGAATTAATTAACGTCAAGACTGCCTTTCACACATATGTCGCGTCGTCAAGATCGCAACAAACGCGTTGCGGACAAAACTAACATGTTCTTCTGACACAAGAAAATAAAACTAGAAAAATAATTAATAGTAATAATAGTCCTCCTGGCCGATTTCGACTACGGCGGCCAATCTCAACAGAGATCAGCCAACTACGCAGGAGATATTATAGTGCACAAGTGTAAGCACAATACACAGGTGCACTCACTGTTCCATCACTCACAAAGTTCGGTGAGACGGCAATCCGACATGACCGGAGAGAGATCAGGCGCAGGACGGCACGGGGGTGTAACACCGCCAACTTCCCGACTCCGAGCTGTTTTTGAGAAATTCATGACAGAAAATCTCAGAAACAATTTTGGCTTTACCCGGGATTCGAACCCAGGACCTCTCGGATGTAAGGCAGAAACATTGCCACTACACCAACGAGGCAGTCGAAAGAAAAATAATTAACGCAGAAGTACTTTAAGCTAATTATGTGATTTAAAAAACTTAAAAAATAAATTGTCTAAAATAATAACAAAAAAATAAATTTGCAACAATAAAATGATGCCCAAAATAAATATTCCACGCGGACGAAGTCGCGGGCACAGCTAGTCCGTAATAAAACCGCGTGGCAGAATACGGCTCGTACCACCTCAATGGTCATGATTTAAATTCTTGCAAATAAACTTGTTGTTATTACGTTCTTCGTAGTCTGTGAAGTTGATCTTCTTAATTGAAATTCATTTATTCGTACCTACAGAAGATCTAAAGCGTTAGAAAAAAAATACGTTATCCATGTTAAATACGTACACACAGAGAAGACGCCACTTTTTTTTTAATTTATGCTCCGACCACACAAAGCAAGAAAAAAATAATGCTATTTATAATAAACCTATTGCAATATTGCTTGACTAAATGTTTTTAAAATCACAGGATGGAACTGAATGCAGGTCACTTGCTGGACTTGAGCTAATTCCGCAAAGGCACTATTCGAACTGTCCAAATCAGGCAATTAAATCCCGATTTTTCTGCGATCGCACAGGCGGAGTTGAAGCCATCGAAGTCTCTATGGGGTTTGATTATGATAAAGACAAACAAACCATTAAAAAAAAATTTTGACTCACCCCCCAATGCAATGTGCTGCAGTGATCACAATGTCATTGGCGACCAGAGTCCCTCCACACGAGTGCCTGCCTCTAAACAGGAGAGACACTTGGTACGGAGCTTCAGTGATGTCTATATCTTCACCCCCAACTATACGGATGTCTTCCATCCTTGATGTTGGGGAGGTGACTGGAATAAGAATATATACATATTTTAAAAAGGTCGTAAGATGAAACCTTATAGTGCAAGAAACTTCTGAGCGGTCTAATTGGAAATCGACGAAATTAGTTTGCAAAATATATTTACTAAAAGAGCCGTTGATTTCTTCAAAGTTTAGCAGCTTTGTGAAAACAAAAAGACAAGATTTGAAATGAAAATTTAAGCTTGTTTGATGATATTTGTTTTAAAAAAATTAAATGTAAGAAACTGAGATAGATAGAAATCAAACAAAGCTCAAAAAGAGAATAATTTTGCATTCAATTTCCACTAAACGACGCTAGCGCAGGAGCTCAAATACAACTGTAACCACTTGAAAAATGGGTTCCTGCGCTGAGGTCATATAGTGGAAATTTAAAGCAAAATAATTCTTTTTTCAGTTTCAGTCATGGATATCCGCAAAGTAATGCCTGATTCCATCAACCATAGAAATCAAACAAGTTGCAATTGGGAATAGAATAGTTTATAGTGAAATTAATAAAGGTAAAAGAATATTGTTATAGGGTGCTAGACCTAAATCTCAGACTTAGTAAATCAAATTTAACGAAGAAGAAGACACTGAAGTTTATGTTTTAAGTAAAAGTAAAGTTAAATATTACTTACCCGCCAACCCCAAGAAGGCAAACCAACAGAACAACTGATACATCTTGGGGCTGTAAGACTAATTGTTACGGTGAAACTCATCGCATTTATACCTGATGTTACAAAAGATTATTGGGTCAACACAATTATCATTTTAACTGATAATTTTGGACCTTCACACCAATTTATAGATAAAACTTAAGATATCATTGTTTAGGATTTGATGGAAAATGATAAACCACAGGTGCTTGACTCTTAGTTTGATGGCAAAGTACGCTAACATACTCATTGGTGAAATTAAAACAAGCGGGACCCTGCCTGTGGCAGTCCATTTTTCTTTAAGTGTGTTTTAATTTCACATAGCAAATAAAATTGCATTATTAATGCTAAAAAATAAAATAACTTAATACTCATTGGTCTTAATCGTACGTAACGCGCAGTGATCTTCCTAATGTTGTTATTAAGGTAAAGACCCTGTGCAGCATTACTTAGTTATTAATTGATCAAACTGCTACCGACTTAAAGAATGCATTTTCCAATATGATTAAAAATCACAAGTTTAACAACCAATATCTGCATTTGAGTTTTGATATTAAAGTCTAGAGTTATATCTGTGCTAGAGTTAAGATCATCTTAAATGTTAAATAAGTTATTTTCTTTAAAAAAATGTAATTGCCCTGCATGCCCTAAATATTGACTGGTAAGAAATGTTTTGAGTATTAAATTCGCCTTATGTACAACTTAATGCCTGTGCAATAAAGTTTTTAGTAAAAAAAAAATAAGTCTAAGGTAGGTCTTGATAAGTTAAACCGGTTTCACTTCTTTTCAGCCTACAGGCATGTATGACCTTTTTAATTCCCGAAAAAAGGGGTATTATAAGTTTGACCCCTATGTCTGTTTGTGTGTGCATGTTTGTGTTGTTGTGTGTTTATCTCTGGCTTTGTAGCTCCTGAACGAATGGACCGATTTTAAAGCGGCTTTTTATATTCGAAAGATAATTTAATTACGGTGGTCTTTAGCTATGGCTTTTCAAAATACGTCCAGCCGTTAAAGCTCACTAGCAGTTCTTGGCTCATGTCGGGTGTATATATTTTTTTTGTTTTTACCAGGTTTTTTTGTGCAATTAAGCCTAAAAAATACTGCCTGATGCAATTACATCATAAAGTAACCGAAAAGAAACGTACAACAAAATATATTTTATCAGCGTTTGCAATAATCGCAAGAGTCACTTGTCAAATCTTCATCATATTGAAAGATAATGCCATGTTTGCACAATTAGAACAAAAGGTGCTTAAGATTTTATCAAATCCTTTAATTGTTATTTATCTATTACCTGCTGAGTTCAACTTTAAGTACCTCCGTTTGATGATGTCGGGTTATTGCAGATGGAGCCTCAATACCTATGGTGAATGCCTATTGTAAAGGTTGGGACCGTGACGAAATGAAAGACGTGTTACTTTCGGTATAGGCTCCAATATATTGCGTCAAATAACACTAACAACTACTTATATCCTACTACTATTATAAAGGCGAAAGTTTGTAAGTATGGATGTATGGATGTATGGATGTATGGATGTTTGTTACTCTTTCACGTAAAAACTACTGAATGGATTTGAATGAAACTTTACCACAATATAGCTTATACATCAGAATAACATATAGGCTACAATTCATAAAGAATTTTTAAGATAAAGGCTTTCCACGCGGACGAAGTCGCGGGCGGCCACTAGTACTAAATAAAATGAGGGTGCAGTGAGCTTTACACTACACCTCCCGTATTTTTCTAAGAAGAAAAGAATACATGTTTTTTTACATAAGTGAAGTTGTTTATGGTGATTTTAGTTAGAAATGTTAATTGGAACAAAGATCATCTTTTTAGAACATACTACACCATGTACTTTTAGTGAAATCATCCGCCCGTAAATTCATTCCTCCTTATGTCGTATTTAAATTTACCCCAACAGAGCTTGATAGACAATGTTTGAAGTAAATTTGAAGACTAACAAATATGGATCTACAAACGTTGACTTTTAATGGTTGACTGGTAAAGAAAGCAATATAAAGCGATTTGAAGTGGCTCAGTTTGTGCTGACTTGAGGTATGATCCCAAACAGCGCTGGTTTTCAGCCACACCCATCTCTCCATAGATGTCGGGTGAGAGGCAGGTTAAAGCGGGCTACTCACACAACTGCCGCAGGGGCAATCTAGGGTACATGGCGGTCGTAGCGATATCGGGAGTATCTCTACACACTTGCCTGCAGTACAGTGTTCGAAAGTAAGTTTGAGCGAGCGCACGTGTTGATAATGGCACCAGTATTATCAAAAAATCAAAAGATCGGTTTAGCTTCCTTGTCGGTCGCCAACCAACTGAACAAGAAATTGCCCCGATCGCGCTACACACGAGGCAACGTAGCAGGGCGGCAGGGGCGATTTAGGAAGCAAGGATGGTCTCGCGCCCCTGCCGCCCTGCTGCAGGGGCGATCTAGGAAATTGCCCCTGCTTGCCTACACACATCTCAATTAAGGTGGCAATGCAGGGTCCTCCCCACTTCCACACCCTAGATTGCCCCTGCTGCAGTAGTGTGAGTAGCCCGCTTAAGAATGCCTTAGGCATTAAGTCCACCATTGTACGCAAATATGTGAAGATTTTTAAATAAATAAAAAAACATTGCTGTGATAAAAAAGCGGCTTATTTCTTTACCCCCATAAATGTTGAATATCATGCAATCGTAAACACATTATTTATAAATCCTGACCAATTACCAAAACACCAATTTTAATTCATTTTATCCTAAAACTGACAAAGTTTATTTTCCACTTTTTGTCCTCCTTAGGGGGTTGATTTAAAAAAAGTATTGCATGACTCAAAATTGCAAAATTCCGCGTGAGTGAGTAATAGATACAAGTGGCTTATGAGAAAACAATCACAACGTCATACGTTAAAATTGTTATCTTCAACTCTAATTTTCAAAATCAATTTATTTTGTAATTAGGCTAACAAATTAGCACTTTTACACGTCCCAACATATAAATTGACCCTACCACCGCTTCGGGACAGTTTGGGCCAGTGCTGAGAAGAAGCGGCGCAAGAAACTCAGTCACTATTGTCATTGCCTCTTTTCAAAATTCATTTACAATAATTGTAATTGTTTGCATTTAAACATTTCCATATATCTTTGTCATTTATATAATCATCAATTTTATAATATCCTTTCGACATTAATACATCTTTTACAACTGTTTTAAATTTATCTAAAGGCAATGAAATTAAATTTTCAGGTAATTTATTAAAAAATATTACACATCTACCCATAAATGAGTGACCAACTTTATGAAGCCTAAAATGTGGAACGGCAAGCCTATTTTTTTGTCTTGTGTTGAAGTTATGCAAATCGCTATTTTTAGGAAATAAGTGTAAGTTTTTTCGAACGTAAATTAGGTTTTCGTAAATGTATTGCGAGTAAACTGTAAGTATTTTAACTTCTTTAAACAATTCTCTAAGTGTTTCATTTGATTTAAGTTTATAAATAGCCCGCACGGCTCGTTTCTGCAATACGAAAATTGTCTCTATATCTGCAGCTGAGCCCCATAGTAAGATGCCGTATGACATGATACTGTGAAAATAACTAAAATAAACTAGTCTTGCCGTTTCAACATCAGTCAGAAACCTTATCTTTCTTACAGCGTATGCAGCGGAGCTTAGTCTCTTTGATAAGGTCATGATATGAGGACCCCACTGGAGCTTATCATCCAAAGTAATTCCCAAAAAAGTTGCAGTATTTGAAGTAACTAGTTGTTCATCCTTAACAACAACCCTTGTTGGAACTTGTCGGACATTGGGCATTGTAAACTTAATGCATTTAGTTTTGGTCGCGTTAAGCAATAAATTGTTAACGGTGAACCAATGAAGTACTCGCGAGAGAGTACCATTTACATCGTCAAACAATTCTTTACCCCTTGGAGTTTTAAAAAGTAGTGAAGTATCATCAGCAAATAACACTATCTCACAAGCACCGTCGACAAAGTATGGAAGGTCATTAATATATATTAGAAACAGTAACGGTCCCAATATCGAACCCTGGGGCACACCCATAGTGAGAGGTGCTCCAGGAGACTCTGCTCCATTGATAGAAACCTTTTGTGTTCTCTCAGTGAGATATGAATTAAATAAGTTACATGCATTAGTTGATACACCATAATGGCGTAGTTTTCTCAACAGGGTCTCATGGTCAACACAATCAAACGCTTTAGAGAGGTCACAAAAGATTCCCACAGCATCATGCTTACTATCATAGGCATCAAATATATGTTTCAACAGAGCGACTCCAGCATCAGCAGTACTGCGACCCTTTGTAAAACCAAATTGTTTATTATGCAATAAATTGTTTGATGTGAAGTGAAATAGTAGCTGATTGAATATAATCTTTTCAAAAATTTTACTTAGAACCGGTAAGATTGATATCGGTCGAAAATTTGAGGGGTTATTTTTGTCACCAGATTTAAATAACGGTACTATTTTACTAAATTTCATTAAATTTGGGAATTTTCCTTCATCAATACATTTGTTAAAAATGATCGCTAAAAGAGGTGCTATGATTTCAATAATAGTTTTAATTATACATACGGATATTCCCCAAAGATCCTCGGTTTTTTTCATATTTATTTCATTAATTAATTAAAAACGTGTCAAGGTAAACAATTACTTAATTTAAAATTACGCAAAGCGATAAGAATGATTATATTTACTATAATCTCCTTACTTTAATTTATCTATTCAAGGTGCTTAGGATTCCTACGTGGAATTGACCTATGATAAATGTGTTTTTACAGAAATACACAAATGTGTTTTGTAAATATCGATTAAGATTATTTTAATTCCATTTATGGTACGCTTAGTATACCTATGCGAATTGTATTAACATTAATTCACGTACATCCTAGACGCTGTATAAACAATAATTAAAACTTTATTTATTGGCAAAATAAACAGAGTATTTAAAGAAAAGCATTTTTTATTTTTAACCTCTATAAATTCTAGGTCTAGCTAGAACCATACAGCCCGGAGGGCCTTAAAATAATCTTACATCGAATGTTAGAACTTGGTAAGCCCTTTTTTGTAAAATTTCAGGAAAAAACTATTGAGCTCAGAAAAAAAATGTATCTTAGTAAATACCTAGGTTACGTGGAGAATGATGAATATGCAAGTTGAGAGATGGAGAGAACGACAAAGGAAGAAATGGATAGACTGTGTGTAGAATGTTATGAGTGTGAAAGGAGTGAATAATTCAGTGACAAAATATAGAATGGTATAGAAAAGAAGAACATTCTGCACCGATCTCAGGTAACTTGGGAAAAGAACAAGCAAATGATGATACAATCGTTATTTGCTGAAAATGTGCTACGGGTAAATTTCTCAATTCATTTTTTCGTCATAAAATGTTTATTTACGATTAGAAAGATTAAACTGTAACGTTGTGAAATTTTGGTTATTAATAACGATAGTACATTTTGTGTTATGTTTAGGCTGTATGGCATTTGATCCCTTTGCCCAAAAAGAAAGTGCATTTGTGACAGCTGTGTTGTCTATGTCTCCGTGTTTGACAAGTATAGGATTTCCGTTTTGAAAGCAAGCACTCTGGGAGCTGACGCAGCAAAAGTAGCATGGCGTGAAAAAAAGCTACTAAATTTTGATATAAATTTTGGACTTCGGGTCGGGGCTTGACCCCATAAAATCCCACAAAAGTGCCCCAGAGTCATGCCGTCCTTGCTGGAATTAGTTTCGGCCGCGGCACATATCTTTTTATCATGGTAAGTCTCTTGCCTTGAAATTTGGAGGTTACGAGTAGCGCCATGTGTGAAACACAATAGTTAAAACATCGATTTCTTGTTTCAGATTTTTGTTTTTACATACAAACACAGCAATACAGCAATTGTTAAGTATTGGTCCAGGTATGTATTTCAAGAAATTTGATTCTATAACCGAGATGTTGATAAAGAAAAAAAATTGTAATATCATAATTCCACATGATTAGTATTTCAGGTTGTTCTTGGCACATTAGTATGTTGAGCTGAGGCTTGGTTCAGCAAACATGTAAAGCAGCATCATTTAGTAACCTCAGGTAAATATATCTGAAGTTGTTGACTAAATCTACACTAATATTATAAAGCTGAAGAGTTTGTTTGTTTGTTTGTTTGTTTGTTTGATTGTTTGTTTGTTTGAACGCGCTAATCTCAGGAACTGCTGGTTTGAATTGAAAAATTCTTTTTGTGTTGAATAGACCATTTATCGAGGAAGGCTATAGGCTATATAACATCACGCTGCAACTGTTAGGAGCGAAGAAATCATGGGAAATGTGAAAAAAACGGGGAAAATTATTCATCCTTGAGGGCTTCCGTTGCGTACGCTGCGAAAACGGTTCAAGATACCAAAAATATTTGTATGAACGAATTATTCCTCTTAAAATGATCTAAAAAAATGTCTGCGACAGTATATGTCTATCTTTCAAGATCAAGTCACTAGAACCGTTTTTGTGGTTACAAATTTGGCCAAAATTAATGCATTATTTGTTAAGAGTTGTATCAAGGTAATAATATTATTCTTTATCCAAATAAATGAGTTGTTGATTAAGAGTATTTAATTCTGAACAAAATTGTCTTTGACATCATTTAATTTCAATTAATATCTTAGAAGATATTACAATTTTAAAATAACACCATTATAAAATTCACCCGCGCTGCATGATGTGCAGAACATGACGCTGTAAGGAAGAGAGGCGTTACTTGCGAGCGACGCGGAGAGGGGGGGTGTAGCTCTACGAGTTACCATGATGAACCAAAATAAGATTTAATTAATGACCAGTTGCGTAATATCTTCACGTCGACCCTGCCGCAGTGCTTAAAAAGCCGGTTGTTTAACCAATGCGTCCTACCACTCTTAACCTACGGAGCCGAAACGTGGAACATGACAGTCAAGCTGGCTCACCGACTACACGTCACTCAGCGTGCAATGGAAAGGTCTATGTTGGGGATCTCATTAAGGGATAAGATCCGGAACGTGGTCATACGACATAAGACTAAGGTAACTGATGTTGTCCAAAAATGTAGCAAGCTAAAGTGGCAGTGGGCTGGCCATGTCTGTCGCAGAACCGACGAGAGGTGGAGCAGGAAGGTTCTTGAATGGAGACCACTCTTAGGTAAACGTAGTGTGGGACGCCCCCCGGCTAGATGGACAGACGACCTGAAGAAGGCAGCTGGTAGTGACTGGATGCAAAGAGCGGGAGATCGTGCGCTGTGGCGGTCCTTGGGAAGGCCTATGTCCAGCAGTGGACTGTAACAGGCTGATACGATGAATGACTAGGTGACCAAGTATAATAATCTGGGACGAATGTTCCATGATCCATAGAGCTCATGTAGAGGGTCTAAATAGGACTCTTAGAGATATAAGAAGCTGTGATAATATCATCATCATAAAATTACTGTTATGTTTGCGGGGGACTATCAACAAACTGTACCAGTAATAGTAAGGGGAACAAGGTCAGACATTGTAAAGTCTTGCCTAAAAAAAAAACCCCAATATGGAAGTTTGTGAACATCTTAAAATTAACTACAAATATGAGAGCACATTTATGGGGAGGTAGAAATAGTCCTCCTGGCCGATTTCGACCACGGCGGCCAATCTCTACAGAGATCAGCCAAGTACGCAGGAGATATTATAGTGCACAAGTGTGAGCACAATACACAAGTGCACTCTCAAACTGCACTGTTCCATTACTCTCAAAGTTCGGTGAGACTGCAATCCGACATGACCGGAAAAAGATCAGGCGCATGACCAACGGCTTAACGTGCGAACCGAGGCACGGGGGTGTAACAGAAAATCTCAGAAACAATTTTGGCTCGACCTGGGATTCGAACCCAGGACCTCTTGGATGTTAGGCAGAAACTTTGCCACTACACTAACGAGGCAGTGGTATGGAGGTAGTATAACTTTTCCTTCAAAGTTACTTTTAATAGGAGACCCGAAAGTACCTCACTTTGAAAATAAAATTGCAATTGAACGAGATTAAGGATTAAGAGTGAGTAACATTGAGGACTTTATATCGAAAGTTCACCCTGAAATAAGCGAAATAGAATAAAAAAGATCATCAATGGGCAATATTGGGAGTGAGAAACTGTAGCGTAGACGGAATTAAAAAATAATTATTTGAACACAAGTGGCCTTCCGTCATATTCCCTCAAGTTAAAAATAGGTGCCCCAATAATTTTACTTAGAAATCTTAAACCACCGGGACCCGACTTCAAATCTAACTTCTTTGCAATATGTAACGTGATTGTTGCAATAGTTTAGACTGGTTTAGCAGTTGGTCAAACAGTGCTTATACCTCGCACTTCAATGATTCCAAATTATTTACCTTTAAATTTTAAAAGAATTCTATTCCCTTTATGCTATCTTTCACCGTTACAATTAATTAACGTCAAGACTGCTTTTCACACATATGTCGCGTCGTCAAGATCGCAACAAACGCGTTGCGGACAAAACTAATATGTTCTTCTGACACAAGAAAATAAAACTAGAAAAATAATTAACAGTAATAATAGTCCTCCTGGCCGATTTCGACCACGGCGGCCAATCTCAACAGAGATCAGCCAACTACGCAGAAGATATTATAGTGCACAAGTGTAAGCACAATACACAGGTGCATTCACTGTTCCATCACTCACAAAGTTCGGTGAGACGGCAATCCGACATGACCAGAGAGAGATCAGGCGCAGGACCAACGGCTTAACGTGCTTTCCGAGGCACGGGGGTGTAACACCGCCAACTTCCCGACTCCGAGCTGTTTTTGAGAAATTCGTGACAGAAAATCTCAGAAACAATTTTGGCTTTACCCGGGATTCGAACCCAGGACCTCTCGGATGTAAGGCAGAAACATTGCCACTACATAAACGAGGCAGTCGAAAGAAAAATAATTAACGCAGAAGTACTTTAAGCTAATTATGTGATTTAAAAAACTAAAAAAATAAATTGTCTAAAATAATAACAAAAAAAAAATTTGCAACAATAAAATGATGCCCAAAATAAATATTCCACGCGGACGAAGTCGCGGGCACAGCTAGTCTTAGCATAAAGCTCGGGCAGGAGTGTGGACTAATTGTACATTTCTTTCAGTGGCCTTCTTCTTCTTCCTGTTTTCATCTTCTCCGGCTTCACCTTTTGGCTCGGGGCTTTATTTCTGGAGTTTGCCCTGGCCGTTCTTATGAAGAAAGGAAAAACCTCTACGGAACGTCTTCCTCCGTGAAATTGTTGGAGTTCGAGTTAGCTGTTAAAGAGGCTTCGTTGGTCAGCTGATTCAGTCCTGGGAGCTCAGCTAAGTGTTAATAAACTTTAGATTCCAAACTTATTTCAATTTAGTAGCATTTGAAATTTAAAATTTAATTGTATACGGGTATTAATTTATTAATTTATCAAAAATAATTGGATTTCTTGATATAGTTAAAAGCAAAGACAAGGTGGTTTTTCTTTATTAGTCATATAATGTACTGAATTTCTTAGATAGCAATTTTCTATAGAACCAGACCCAGTATCTACCGGTCTGAGCTATTTTTTTTAGTTTATCAGAGGCCTTTGGCCTATGTATATTGTTCAGGTGTTAAAGGTGTAAACACGGCTCTAATAAAATATATCCTACTAAATGCCCATCTCGGCTATTATTCAAAACCTTTACTCCTTTTAACACACTTTATCCGGGGTCAGCCGAGCAACCCGGTGACAAAACATAAATTCAACTTTTTAAAGTATAAAAACAGATAAATAAGAAAAAGGAAACAAAAATTTAAACTATATAGGAAAAAAACACTCCCAGTTGGGTAGGGTTGGCTCTATATGGCAAGGCTGATCCTTTGGCCGAGGTAGCTGCCAGCCCTATGGGTGACCATAGGTGACACTGGTGAGGGTGTGTTGAGCTAACCTCTTTTTATTTGTTTTCGTTACTTTTACAGCTATCCCTGAAAAAACGACTATCTTGGAGCTTGATGAGCAAATTACTGCGAATCGTGCTTAAATAACATTGCGTTGTCAAGTTTTTAAACCTATTTTAAAATAGTCCTTATATTTTTCAAATATTAAGTATTTCTGCTTTATTTATAACCAGTTAAAACAACTTTTGTGAACGAGATCAATTTCAATTAAAAAAAAAACATATAAATCTTACCAGTAACAACATTAACGAGTTCAATTACAATTAAAAAAATAAACAAATAAAGCAAAAATCTTACCTGTTACAACATTTCCATTTATTTAATACTCAATATTTATCTATACACGTAAGTGTGTGCAAGCTGTACCAAGTACTAGCTTCCCAAAGGCTTCGCACGCGTTGAATATTTGGTAATATTCAACGCGTAAATATTACCAAATTCTGAATTCTGAATTTTCTCTGCTTGGCCCTATGGTTGACTGGTAGAGAATGCCTTCGGCATTAAGTCCACCATTGTACACATGTTTGTGCAGAACTTAAATAAATAAATAAATAAATAATATCTGTAGTAAAATTCTGGGAGAAATTTAAAATCATAATATTAGGTCCTTACATATGAAATTGGCGTTTTGTCGTACTGGCCACTTTGATCACAAATTTTTCCTATTTGGTTAGGAATTCGAAATTCAAATTTATACAGCTATTTTCACATGTAGTTGTGTTTCGTAAACCGTCATTCATTTGTTTTTTTACTTATCTTTTTTCTGTTTGCATCGCTCAATTTACAAAATGGAAAATTTGAAATATCGCGTTATTTACGAGTACGAGTTCCACCGTGGCACCAGTGCTGCGGAAACGGCTCGAAGGGTTAATGATGTGTATGGCGGTTGTGTCGCAAAAGAAAACACAGTGCGTTTTTGGTTCCAACGTTTTCGTTCTGGAAATTTCGACCTGCAAAACAAGCCCCGTGGACGGCCGGAGACCCAAGTTGATAATGAAGAATTGAAGGCTATTGTGGAAGCGGATCCATCGCAAACCACGTCCGAGTTAGCTGCAGGCTTTGGCGTTAGTGATAAAACTGTTTTAATCCACTTGAAGCAAATTGGGAAGATTAAAAAACTTGAAAGGTGGGTTCCTCACGAATTGAGTGAAGCAAACCGGCAAACGCGCGTCAACTGCTGCGTTACATTACTTGACCGGCACAATAACGAAGGGATTTTCAATCGAATCATTACCTGTGATGAAAAGTGGATTCTCTACGATAATCGGAAGCGCTCATCGCAATGGCTGGACCCTGGCAAGCCAGCCAAAGCCTGCTCCAAGCGAAAATTGACCAATAAAAAGTTACTTGTAAGCGTTTGGTGGACTAGCGCCGGTGTCGTTCATTACAGTTTTCTCAAATCTGGCCAGACGATTACGGCAGATATCTATTGTCAGCAATTGCAAACCATGATGGAAAAGCTAGTTGCTAAACAACCAAGGCTGGTCAATCGCTCTACGCCACTGCTGCTTCACGACAACGCTAGACCACACACTGCACAACAGACGGCTAGCAAATTAGAAGAACTTCAATTGGAATCTCTAAGGCATCCACCGTACTCCCCGGACCTTGCTCCAACAGATTACCATTTTTTTCGAAATTTGGATAACTTCTTGCAAGGGAAAAAGTTCAACTCAGATGGGGCAGTCCAAGTCGCCTTCAAAGATTTTATTGATTCCCGTTCGAATGGTTTTTTTAGTAAAGGGATCAATGAACTACCTATGAGATGGCAAAAGTGCATAGATTACAATGGCTCATACTTTGATTAAATAAATATGCTATATAAAAAAAATTCGACTTTTTGTTCCTCCCATACAAAACGCCAATTTCATAGGTAAGGACCTAATATTAAAAAAATCCGATCCAAAAGTCTTCTCTAAATGTGTAGCATATCCAAATCGGCTTAGGCGTCAAAGTATGATGGACAGACAGAATATTTACTACTTCCGAATTTAAAAAACTTTTGTATGATGAAATAATAATTCACCGGCTTTCAAGACGGTATTTATATTCTTAGAAATCAGAATAATGTTTTTGTTTTTAAAAGAACTCGCAAAAAACTAAAAGGGATTTATTAGAACTACAAAGATAACAATCAACACGAGGGTATAACAAATTAGTTAGCACTGGAATCTTGAGGATGCAACATATCGTATAATTACGGTCACCGTCACCAAAATTCAACGACTTCATTAAGGTTCTCGGTAGCTCAGTGGTCAGAGCATTGGACCGGTCTTCCAAAGGTCGGGGTTCGATTCCTCCCCGATGACCGGAGCCGAAAATAATTTTCTAAGAGTTGTCTTTTCTAAATTAAAAAATAGCGTTGTAAACGCAAAAAAATACTTAACAAATAACATTAAATATACATTTATTTATTAATACTTACGTTCTAAGCCCACTGAAAATCTTTTTAAGCAATCAGTTAAGAAAGCTAATTTAGCTTTCTTAACTATACGACTGTATGTCACCAATTTTAGCGGTAGATTTCTATTCATGTCTTGATCCCGCTTTGGGGGTAGGCCGTTTTAAAACTTTTTATAACTTGTGATATTGTTTCCGATGTCTGCGTTTGTTTTTGGCTTATTCGCTTCCTTTAATGCCTTAGAGGATTTCTTGTTTATTGGCTTTGAGAAGTTAGTCGTGTTACTAACTTGCTGGCCATTATCTTCTTTTTTAAGTGGCAAGTTAGCTATGTATAGTGTAACAAACTCATGTTTTGTATGTACCTTTCATGTTGGCGGGTGGGAGGTTTTGTTGCTAGTTTTAGGAGAAACAATATATATTGTATATTTTATATTCAATCTTAGTGTCATATTATTCTTATTTTTTTTTTGTTTTCTCTTTTATTTATTTTGTCGCACCGCCCACTAATCATTTCTGCTTAGCCCAAAGGTATGACTGGTAGAGAATGCCCTACGGCGTTAAGTCCACCTTTTGTACAAAGTATTGTTGTGCAATAAAGCTTAAATAAATAAATACGGAAAAAATCTAACTTTGCAGTAAAAAAAAAACGAAGCAGCCATTAAAATAGGAGGTGAGCTTTAACGGCTGGACGAATTTTGACCAGTGATAGCTGAGAACCACCGTGATTAAATTATCATTAATGTGTGAAAAAATAAGCGTAAATAAAATACGCGTATAAAATATGCGTGTAATAATAAAATTAAAATACAAAAACCGCTTTGAAATCGGTCCATCCATGCGGGAGCCACGATGCCACAGACAAAAACACAAACTTATAACCCCCTCTTTTTCGTCGGAGGTTGGACAAAATATGAAAATGCGTATAATCCGGTTTCTAGTCACGAGTAACGAAGTATACGATATTCCAAATACCAACGCTTAAGATGTGGTTTAGCTCACCTATTCACTTTTAGTTCAAAACAATGTGTAGCTTATGTTGTCTGTATATTTTCGAATTGTCCTCTTCATCCTACAAAATCCAATCTTATTTGAAATAGTTCAAAGATCTCGCAATCGAACATTCTTGCAGGCCATAGATCCTATCCCACATGAAACCTTCTATAGCAACATCATTCTTGCTATGGCCCCATGGGTATTATAATAAAATATCTAAATATATTAAAGAATGCAATGAGTTTGAATGTTTAAACAAAGACTTTTTATGTTTCTGACATTGATTAAGGTTTCTGATCTCGCAAACATTCTATAAAGGAATTCCTAGAGTCCCGTTCACCTCATACATGAAGTTTCACATATCCGTTTGACCGGCTGTAATATTTAATTTTTTTTTGTGGCTGCTGTATTATGTTATTTATTTTTGGATACAGACATTTATCATTAATTCTGACATGTTTTTCTATATTCTTTTTTTTCACTACATTTTTATGCCGACTAGGGTGATCACAGCGCACTCTTTATAACCTGTATTTGTACATTGACATCTATTCACCTGTGTATCACAAATAAATAATTTGCATTTGTATTTTATACACTTCATTAATTTGGTCTTAGTTACATTCGTCTGCGAGGTTCTCCTTATTCAAGAGAAGTCAAGCATACAACATACAAAATGGTTTTCCAGTAGGTCGCGCTCGGTTATCTTTTGACGGGGCGGTTTCGCAATTGTTGCTGTTTACGCTGTATTTTAATTGGAAAATTAACAATAGAATGGAAGCAGTGTTGGGGATAAATAAGGATTTATATCGTTCCGGTATCCCGGGTTCCAACATAGAACAACAAGAAGAAAATGCACAAATGTAAGAATGTATAAAGAGGCTGGGGTTGATACGAGATTTTTTTTAAACTTCTACATATGTACCATTTTTCCCACTTCAACTTTCATTCATTATTTACGTGTTCTAACATGACTTATCCTACCTCTATTATATTACAAGCGCGAAAGTTTGTAAGTATGTATGGATAATTGTAAGTATGCACTCTTTCACGTAAAAACGACTATATGGATTTTAATGAAATTTTACCAGAATAAAGAACTTAAAAGAACTAGACGACCCGGCAGACGTTGACCTGCCCGTTGTTTTTAGAAAAAATATACACACTTCTGTAGTCATCTAAGTCAGTTCTGTAGTTTCGTCTTGAATGACAGACAAACATGCAAACAAACAAAAAAAAATTGGTTGCCTGTAAAGTCTGTATACGGGCGAAAGTTTTACGTGACAACGACTTTGAGTGGTAAAATAATTTTAATGTGAATATTCATTCGTATAACATGAACCGGTGTGTATGCCTATCTCTCTCACTCTCTCTCTCTCGCTCTGTCTCTCTCGCTCTTAGGCGGGTTAACTGTGCTCGAGTGGAAGGGACGCGTGCCTTTCACTTTTTATGTCTGTCTCCCTCGCTCTTAGGCGGGCTAACCATGCCCGAGTCGAAGGGACGCGTGCCTCTCACTCGCTCTCATTGTGAGCGCGGAACGTGAGCGGAGCGTAACGCAGTTTCTTGAAGTGTCACCCGGCAAACCAATTTATAAGACGTTGTCACGTCAAAATTACATTTATAATATTAGTGAGATGATAAAGATCTTGTTTCCACGAAGATTCCCCACACTTCTATATAAAGTTTTATCCATTTAGCGCGTAATTCTTGTATAAAAGTTTTGGCGGACCATTATGTTCAAACAGTTTTTAGTGCTTATCGTTCTTATCGGAAAGAGCGAAACCTTGTTATGATATCCAGTAATCGTCAGTAACAAATAACCGTTGGTACCTAGTACTAGTAACCTCAGATGACTCATTATAGATCTTTCTTTAACAGTTCGTCATATTTATTGAATTATTTAGTGTACCTATGTTAGTAAATCTAATATATAAAATTCTCGTGTCACAGTTTTCGTTGCCATACTCCTCCGAAACGGCTTGACCGATTCTCATGAAATTTTGTGAGCATATTGAGTAGGTCTGAGAATCGGCCAACATCTATTTTTCATACACCTTAGTGACAATAATTTATATGGCATAACAACGTTTGCCGGGACAGCTAGTATTATATGTATTTATAAATATGTATTCTTATATTTTTCTGTATATTTTATATTATATCTCTTGTCATATTATTGGTATTATTACTTTTGTGATTTCTCTTTAATTTATTTTGTCGCACCGCCCACTAATCGTTTTTGCTTAGCCCAAAGGTTTTACTGGTAGACAATGCCCTACGGCGTTAAGTCCACCTTTTGTACATGGTTTTGTTGTGCAATAAAGCTTAACTAAGTGAGTGTTTCTTCAATTTGGGCTCTGGATCCTAAACCGTGAATCAGGCAGAGATCGCGGCGGTGGTTTTAATGACAACCAAATTTTAATGTAAGCTTGCCAGAGATAAGAATCGAATAGGTAGGTACTGTTCTATGTATTGAACATAAGCGTTATTGCAGTCCCGGTTCGCAATTTCCTAGTTTGGTCTTTGTTAATCTCTTAGTTAAAACATCGGAAACAGGTCTTTGATGATTATTAATATTTATTTAAAGTTTGCCACAATATCACCTTATTAACGTATGTAATAAAACCAAAAAAAAATACTAGACATTAAAAAGAGACAAAAACTGTTTTCATATTCCGATAAGAAAAAAAGCAAACCTGATCATTAGGCTAAGGGAGAATCTGTACTAAATCGATCCTATTATCATCCCAGATACTTAGGTATTGGTCGTTTCAACGCTTAACCAAATCAAAGAATATTCGACCGAGATTTTCCCGGGACCCGGCCGTCCCTAATATCAATCATGGTTCCTACTGCAAATCATTATCTAGGTTTTTTTGAAACCAAATTGTGTTGTTTTACATGTGAAGTGAAGATTCAATACAATCGATATTATAGCGATACGGGGCTAGATTCAGCCAATGGGCTTTATGGCTTTAAAACAATTTTTTATATTTTCATTGATTTATTATGGTACAAACAGTCATTAAATTAGTAACTAGGTATATATTAACTTAAATATATAGTGAAAAGACAACGAGCACTAGTGCCTGAAGTTAATTATCAGCACTGTTTAGAGATTTTCAAAATTGGCATACCTACCAAAACTTTGGTAGTTACAGATAGCAAATCATACTCAGCACTGCAGCATTTTATGCACTCGTGTTAAGGGTGACTTTTCAACAAAAATGGTTACCACTCTTGATGTGCTTGCTTCATTTAACTGCAAAAAAGGAACAACGATGAACGAAGAAGAAGAATATATCATTTGACATACCAAGATATATCATTTGGCATGTTGTTATAAAATTATTAAAAGGTCATTTTCCTATCTTGGCCAATTTAAAAAGTGTAATAGAAACGTATAAAGTACAGAGTAGAACCCCTTATAATATTGAGATCGAAAATGATGGATGGCATGTCGCCATAATCGATGATTAGTCGTGCGTGTTCTAAAATGTCTTTTAAGTGGCTAAGTTTAACCATCATTTTTTTTTATAGGTATACATAACAGAGACACAATCGTAAAAATTAATATAAAATTAGTTAAACACACAGATTTGATTGCAGCTCTAAAGGCAAGTGTACTCAGCATGCAAATCGAGTTAACATATTTTGAATAAAATTAGAAAATTACATTATCTACCGTTCGCCATCACAAGCGCACGCCTAACGGTGGCAAGCACGAAAACAAGTGCTGATACGGCTAAATAAGCTAGATGGCGCTGTTAGCCGAGTACCGCACATGAACCGCGGCATATAAGATTTAGATTCTGAATAATATAGATAGACAAATCAAGATGATGTCTATCGGACGTCGTTCCCCAACCATACCACCCGGTCGGTAGGAAGCGCTTCCTTTTACCTTGGCCAAATTGCTGACAGTCACGAGTATACTGCAGGTGTACCCTGGGCCTTAAAAGTGTCGCAATAGTTTCTAATTTTACCTATTAGAAATTATCTACGGGTAGTAACGAGTAATTATTAGGTCCTTACATATGAAATTGGCGTTTTGTCGTACTGGCCACTTTGATCACAAATTTTTCCTATTTGGTTAGGAATTCGAAATTCAAATTTATACAGCTATTTCCACATGTAGTTGTGTTTCGTAAACCGTCCTTCATTTGTTTTTTTACTTATCTTTTTTCTGTTTGCATCGCTCAATTTACAAAATGGAAAATTTGAAATATCGCGTTATTTACGAGTACGAGTTCCACCGTGGCACCAGTGCTGCGGAAACGGCTCGAAGGGTTAATGATGTGTATGGCGGTTGTGTCGCAAAAGAAAACACAGTGCGTTTTTGGTTCCAACGTTTTCGTTCTGGAAATTTCGACCTGCAAAACAAGCCCCGTGGACGGCCGGAGACCCAAGTTGATAATGAAGAATTGAAGGCTATTGTGGAAGCGGATCCATCGCAAACCACGTCCGAGTTAGCTGCAGGCTTTGGCGTTAGTGATAAAACTGTTTTAATCCACTTGAAGCAAATTGGGAAGATTAAAAAACTTGAAAGGTGGGTTCCTCACGAATTGAGTGAAGCAAACCGGCAAACGCGCGTCAACTGCTGCGTTACATTACTTGACCGGCACAATAACGAAGGGATTTTAAATCGAATCATTACCTGTGATGAAAAGTGGATTCTCTACGATAATCGGAAGCGCTCATCGCAATGGCTGGACCCTGGCAAGCCAGCCAAAGCCTGCTCCAAGCGAAAATTGACCAATAAAAAGTTACTTGTAAGCGTTTGGTGGACTAGCGCCGGTGTCGTTCATTACAGTTTTCTCAAATCTGGCCAGACGATTACGGCAGATATCTATTGTCAGCAATTGCAAACCATGATGGAAAAGCTAGTTGCTAAACAACCAAGGCTGGTCAATCGCTCTACGCCACTGCTGCTTCACGACAACGCTAGACCACACACTGCACAACAGACGGCTAGCAAATTAGAAGAACTTCAATTGGAATCTCTAAGGCATCCACCGTACTCCCCGGACCTTGCTCCAACAGATTACCATTTTTTTCGAAATTTGGATAACTTCTGGCAAGGGAAAAAGTTCAACTCAGATGGGGCAGTCCAAGTCGCCTTCAAAGATTTTATTGATTCCCGTTCGAATGGTTTTTTTAGTAAAGGGATCAATGAACTACCTATGAGATGGCAAAAGTGCATAGATTACAATGGCTCATACTTTGATTAAATAAATATGCTATATAAAAAAATTTCGACTTTTTGTTCCTCCCATACAAAACGCCAATTTCATAGGTAAGGACCTAATACTAACATAAATCTCATCAGCCTATATAAAGTTCCACTGCTGGGCTCAGGCCTCACCTCAACGATGAGGTGGTGCGAGCCATACTCCACCACGCGGGCTCAGTGCGGATTGGTGGAGGGGTGTGTGTAAGGTAAGTGACCAACCTTACTGTCAGATGTTATTAAGCCGCCCGAGGGCCTTTGACTTGGCTTAACGACTAATATCTATCGATATTAACCGGGACCAACAGCTTAACGTGCCTTCCAAAGCACGGAGATGCTTGTAAATAGACGTCACTTAAATGGTCAGAATGGTCACCCATCCCAAATATGACCGCGCCTTAGGTTGCTTAACTTTTGGTATCACTACCAAAGTGCTGCAACCACTGCGCCACAAGCACCTCTAACATGAATAATATGAAGTTATCACTGCTCGATTAGTGTTATTCTTTTCAAAAATAACGTTAAAGAGCATTATCTTCAATTATAATTTTCTGTTACATTGATGTTGTATGTAGGTTTATTTAGTTTATACATATAATACTAAACTTATTGTGTATGTAAAATTATTTTGTATATTTTTTGTGGATGCATATTTTTCGTTGCTAATGTTCATCATCTTATAGTAATATTAATATGACTTTTGCACCAAAGTCTCTCTTCCAGAAAATAAAAATATCCTTAACCCGAAGGTTGTCTGGAAGAGATCGCACTTAGCGATAAGACCGCCTTAATTGTGCATCTATCTTTGTATGTTGATTTTGTACTATTTTTTGTGGTGTGCAATAAAGTATTCTCTATTTATATATCTAAGTAATTCCATTGCAAATAAATAAATAAAAAATGTTATAAAATTAATTACAAGTCATCTTTCTTACGAAGTTTTTCGTGCTTACTTCAGAAATTTACAGAACGTTCTTACCTTATGATAGATGAAACTACTGTTTTGTATAAAGAGGTGACAAAAGAGCAAATTTAAACCAGCACCTAACTTTGCCAGAATAATAAATCAAAATGACACTTTAAGCGAACAGTGGTGGTTCCTTTCAGCTATACGAAATGGCAAAGCGCTTTCCGGGATCGTTAAGTAAATAGAAATAAAGCACAAAAGCGCTTTTGAACTGGTTCAGAGCTAGGATAACTATTGTACTGCAAGTGCTTTGCTTAGAATATAATATCGGAAGATATCTTACATCTTTACACATAGTATTTCATATCAGCCTGTTGCAGTCCACTGCTGGACATAGGCCTCCCCCAAGGAGCGCCACAGCGCACGATCTCCCGCCCTCTGCATCCAGTCACTACCAGCTGCCTTCTTACAGCCTTATGTAACAGTATGGAAGTATTGGCGTCTGTCACACAGTTTACTCGTAAATATAAACTAGTATAGACGTCAATAATCCCTATCTTTCTTCTGAGAATTTTTGCTTATACATATGTATTTATGTAGATAATCTGTACTTGTTTTAAGAATCAATAAATTTATTATTATTATTATTATTCTTCAGGTCATCTGTCCATCTAGCCGGGGGGCCGGGCGTCCCACACTACGTTTACCTAAACGTGGTCTCCATTCGAAAACCTTCCTGCTCCATCTCTCGTCGGTTCTGCGACAGACATGGCTAGCCCACTGCCACTTCAGCTTGCTACATAAACACATAGTATTTACATGATATACTCTTAATACCTAATGATAGAGATACGACTGAGCAAGACGAAGCATCACTATTCGTTATTTAAAAATGGAAAAATATTTATAAAGTCAGATTAAGTTGACATTCTTTGAACAGGCATTGGGTAAAACCTTTTATGCATAGCAAATACTTACGTCAGGAGGACCCGCAGATTGGTTCGCTGAGGTAGCCACACTATCAGATCTCCAACCATCTTTCGGTCCATGTTTACGCGGTAGGTAGGTATCTTTTGTATTTTGTTTTAATCAAAGCTGCAAGATCTAGGATTCCATCGTAGCGAGTGTGCATCGTTAGGCCATTAGTGCGCGCTTTCTTAGAATAGGAAACAGGGACTATTAACGCTTTAACTGACAGTAACTGCTACATCAATCTATTTCAATCTGATTGAAACCAGATTTTAATTCAAGATGAATAAACAATAAATAAATAAATAATTCATAAAACTCGCAACATAAATAAAAATCACATGATAAAAACTTATTTAAGCTTGTTGGTACAACAAAACTTTATACAAAAGGTGGAATTAACGCCATAGGGCATTCTTTACCAGTTATAGATACCTGTGAGTTAAGCAGAAATGAATAAGTGGGCGGTGCTACAAAGAAAAACTAAACAAGAATTATACGCGAAAACATCAAAACAAGAAAATAAACAGTAAACTAACATATTCTTTACATAAAAAAATAATTGTTCATTAGTCTAGCTTAAACTAAATTGATTTGAATAATTTTAGACTTGAAATAATTGTAGAAGTCCAGGGAAGGTTTAAACGATGAGAAAATATGGAAAAATTGCGAAAACAGCGGGCAGGACATCGTCTGCCAGGTCCACTAGAATTATGATAAAATATTATAAAATATGGAATAAAATTACATAATACATGTTTATAAGTAAACTAAATATACACAATAAATATAAATATGACGGACTGTACAAGAAAATGATAGCTGCGATATAGTAAGGAAGTTCATTGTTAACATTTATGTTTTGAATTTTACCTATATGCTAAGTTTTTTTCTTTTTCGTTTTAAATGTTTCTTTTATTTAAGCAATGCAACTGATACGAAAGAGTGATGCTACCTGCCACAAGTGTTTTACAAATACTTACTAGGTAGTCTCAATCACTTAAATTGTTATAGATTTAAGTTTTGAATGAAATAAAAATATTATTGTTACATTTTAGGTACTTTTGGAAACGTAGTTGCTCATCATCATCATCAATAAATAGTCTTTTTTTGTTTGTAAAAAATGCTTATCTTTTAGCGCTGACTTGACGACACCAATCTTTGATGATTTAGTGAACCCTGTTCCATCTAAAGATTTTGTGCCCAATAGCAAAAAAGTAACTTACTTAATATCCTTCCCGCTCTTTCGGCTGCACATTTAATTATCCATTTTACGCAGTTAATAACAAGCCAATACTCATTACAAAATTGACAATTCATAAATAACACCCAATTTTGATGACAAGAACTCTGACCCAATTTGCCAGGACTCATCTCAAATTGTACGAATAGTAGGTAACTTAATATTCACTAAGGTCCGCCCCTAGCGTGTTCCGAAACTTTGTGATGTAGACATCTTGTAGAAAGCTAGAAAATGGCAATTCAATTCTTGTTGAATTTAAAATTTTCGTACTCTTTACTCATTTTACGTGCACAAAAATTACGTACTGTACAAGGATTTATTAAATTACAACAAAGTATGTATGTGATGGGAAATCTTGCGATATTGAAGCCTCTTCGAACTTCCACATTTAGTTAACAGTTCTTTATTTGACCAATAAAAGCTTGTTTTTATGTTAATAGTACTTTCTAAGTAGTACTACAAATATTACATCATATCGACGACCACTTTGGTGTAATAGTCAAGAAATTGACTATTAACCAAGAGGTCGCGGGTTCGATCCCCGCACTATAAAAATATTTGTGTGCATGAACATGTCTGTTTGTACTGGTCTGGGTGTTTTATGTATTTATTAAAGTTTATTTGTAATACCACTGTTGATTCTGATATCTGTAACACAAGTGCTTTAGCTACTTAACACGGAGTCAGATCAATGTATAGGATGTTGTTGGTGTATTATTTTCAATCATACGAGTATTAATGCAAGCATCTGCTATGAACATTAAATTTATGAACCACATTTTCAACAACTCAACAATCTTTCAGACAACACGAAAACATCTTAAACGAAACGCTCCCTTTTAAATTTATTTTCACTGAACGTGCCCAGTCTCTTAAAGGAAATATGTCAGCCATAAGTCTTCATAAAAATCCTGTTTTCTTTAGGTTTCTTACTTTAAAACTCAAGTGCTTTCTGGCTAAGAGTCCTTATCTGCGCCAATTACTGTCATATTTTATTACAATAGAACAACGATGTTCAGAAGGTTCTTCCTTGATCAATAGATAGGTAGGTACGCAGAGAGACTCGCGTCAGTTGTTTATTTCATTTTCGTCGTTTTTCTTTTAATTTTCGTTTATGGTAAAGCACTTACGTTCGTATAAAATAAATATTTTTCAGAGGCCACGCAATTGCCGGATACCTGATGGACAGAGGCCGTACTCTCCAAAATTTAGTTCGTATTTTTGGGTCTAGCCAGGACATTCGCTCGCATAGCCAATCTTGTAAGAGAGACTAAATCTGAAATAACCGACAACGTCTTAGAGGGTAGGGTTCATTTCCTGCTTCGGACACAGTTATTTTTCTTTACTGCAAAAGTAGAAGGAAAAGAAGAAGAAGAAATATTTATTTGACACATATTACAATACAATACTCGTATAGTGAGTTTAAAACTAAAATACAAAAGTACATATTAAGTAAAAAAGTTAGGTATTTCACTACAACAAAAATATTTCTAGGTTTACATAGTAAGTAAGTAATTTTGGCGTAACTTTGTGCTTTTAGAAGAGACCTACTGTTCAAACTTATGTTATCTTAGTCTTAGACTGCTTCTGGCAGGCGTTAAGTAGCAAACCTATTTCTTTGTCGTCAACAATAGAGTCCTAAGTACCTTTTGATTTATTCTGCATTTAATGGCTATTTTTCTCACTGAATAGATCATTTACAAGGCCTTGTACTAGGTAAGCGACGCAACGCGACAAGTGCCTTTTGTCAATGTCAGTTTATTTTCGTAACGTAGGTAGGACACTGTCATATGAGTAAACAACGGCTGTTTGATATTTTCGCGTCGCGCCGCTTTGTCGCGTTTTTCGCTCACCTATGACAACGGTTTAGAGACATGATTTTTGATCGAAGACAAAATGCGTCGTTATTGTTTGCAGCGGCGCATACAGATAGCTTCGCGGCCATTATCAGAGAAAAACAAGCATCTCTGATGTTCAGGGTGCGCGACAGCTCCAGCGGTATCCTGAAAGTCATTGCAGGGCGACTACATGTTTGTCTCGTGTCTAAAATACTCGTACATGCACTAAATTAGTTATTAGTTACTAACATAGTGTGTAAAATTTATTGTTTACTAATCCTACTTGGATGTTTTGTTGTTCGATTAAATAAATAAATAAAATTATACACCAACACAAGACATGAAGACTCACGTGAAAACTTGTCGAAAGCAAATGTCAGTTTCATCTACTTAATACACAAACTATAGAGATTGTGATTTTCGTCGTCAAGTATACAATTTGGCTCCATCTTACCCTTATATTTCCCGGACCAATCTGTATCAACGAATCATTTGACGATCGCTTTGGTCAAGAAGTTGACTATTAACGCGTCGCGGGTGCGATCCATGTCTGTTTGAACTGGTCTGGGTGTTATATGTATTTATTTTAGTTTTTTTGTAATACCAAAATGTTGTTTCTTTTATCTGTAACACAATTGCTTAAGCTACTCACCACGGAGTCAGATCAATGTATGTGATGTTGTTGTATATTTATTTATTGTTTTTTTACTTTTACGTGACTACATTTGTCTCCTAGGCTAGATGAAAAATACACAATCTTGACATAGTAACAATCGATGTCTCCTGACTTTTACATAACATTCACATATTTCTGATGTCTTTATTAGTATTTAATGTATAGTTCCACTTCAACTTTTCCCTCTGGATCTTATTAGGGCAATGTTACTTGTCTAATATAAGTCACGCAAAAAATGACAAGTATGAAATATTGTCTGACTTGTATATTATGATTGGTAATGAAAACAATTACATCAGATTGTTTCTTATTACAAAGGCTTAAAACTCGTTTCAGTTATACGAGACTTAAATAAATATAAAAACTTAAATACAAGTCAGGTTTTTATTTGT
Organism: Pyrausta despicata; assembly: GCA_963921415.1. Classification (NCBI taxonomy): domain Eukaryota; kingdom Metazoa; phylum Arthropoda; class Insecta; order Lepidoptera; family Crambidae; genus Pyrausta; species Pyrausta despicata. The sequence goes on along the minus strand of OY992867.1, from coordinate 4,350,683 downwards.
GTTTGAAATTTAATTAGTAAGTAGGTAACCATTTTTCTTTCATTTTCTTTTTGACGTGACAACGTCTTATAAATCGATGGAACCGGCTGCACGCACCAAAAACATGACGCATGTGGCGTTACCTCGCTCTGAGGCGTTCCATTCAAGGATTGAAGTGCAAGCGAGAGCGCGGAACGAGCGACAAAGAGGCAACGTGACAAAGACGTTGTCACGTTCAACTATCGTCAGTAAACCGACTTTACAGACAACCGATTTTTCACTGTATGTGCACCGCCTGTATGTTCTCTGCTTGGACCTGTGGTTGACTGGTAGAGAAAGCCTCCGGCATTAAGTCCACCATTGTGCACAAGTTTGTGCAGAAGTTTTTAAATAAATAAATAAAATTATTTATTTTGAGAAGATTTTTGTTTGAGGCTATTTTAAATCGTAACGCGTGTACCTACTTTTTAAGTGCTCGTGAAATGGCTAGTTGCTAGTCGAACTCACATTTGAAGGGTGAACAATAACTTAAGTTACTTTATTTTTAGCATTAACAATGCAAATTTCTTTACGATGTGAAATTGAAACACACTTTAAGTAAAATGGACTGCCACAGGCGGGACTCGAACCCGCATCTCTCGCAAACCGGATGATTGCTCTCCCAATTGAGCTACCGTGACACTTACTTATCGGTCCGAATTTCTTTGATTGCTCCTTAGGCTGCAGCCAGCCATGATTCATCACTGTTGTGGTTAGATACCTGCAACAATAATGACGTTTTGTCGTGTGCAAGCCCTACTTACATGTTAAATTAATAATTATTTTCTCGTATTTTGTGCTATTGTGGTAATAGAAGTTGATCATCTATAAAAATGTTTTTTTTATTTTAATAACAACAACATCACATACATTGATCTGACTCTGTGGTAAGTACCTTAAGCGCACTTTTGTTACAGATATCAGAATCAACGGTGTTATTGCAATTAAACTTTAATACATACACCCAGACCAGTACAAACAGACATGTCCATGCACACAAATGTTTATACAGTGCGGGGATCAAGCCCGCGACCTCTTGGTTAATAATCAACTTCTTAACCATTACACCAAAGTTATCTTCAAGCGACAGCTCAGAAACTAGCCATTTTTCCTGAGAATTTTTACAGACAAGCACATGGCAAAGGCTAAGTCATATGGTCCTACTTTTACCTTACGGTTATAGACCCTTAAAATGTATACTTTTTAAAATCTTTGGCTTATTACTATTATTAAATTTTTCTTTATAGAAAAGAAAATTAGCGTTTCCCGTAAAAGTTGCTTGCTCTTTTAATAACGTTGTCAAACCGAAAACCCTCGTCACGTCGTAATTTTTCTTCGACAGTTTCTCCTTACAGGTCACTTTGACAAAGCCATATAGGTTTAAACCGATACTTACGTATTGGTATAATAATCATTTATAAAAATTTCTAACAAACAAAAAATAAGTATTAATGACGAATTTAATATTTTTTAGCTATCTTTATATGTTATTCATTAACTATCTTTACTGTAAATATGAATTAGCACGTATTTTTTATCACTTAAGCTAGCTTTGCCCTGCGGTTTCACCTGCATAGAACCCGATTCCTACGTATCCCACAGCAACCGTAAAGTTTTACGGGATAAAAAGTACCCTATGTGTTATACCATGTTATATCTATCTATCTATCTATGTTCCAATTTTTGGCCAAATCGGTTCAGTAGTTTTGGCTTGAAAGAGTAACAATCATCCGTAACGACAAACTTTCGCGTTTATAATTAGAAATTAGTAGGATTGTAATCAAAAGGTGCGCGCTCAGGTATTTTTATAAGCGTCAAAATACCATAAAATATGCAATTACAACAATGCCGTTTCTATAAATAAGGGAAAATAGGAAACAACAGGAATAATAGTACAAACACATGCGAGCACTAATAAATTACGATTACCCCAAAATATTCTACCCGAAACAACCTTTAGGGTGGGGCCATGAAAATAGCAACAAACTTCATTCTTTCTAAATTAAAATACATAAATACACACTAACAGACTTACTTTAGTATTTATTAGTAATATTTATTAGAATAGGTACCTTTATAATATGACATTAACATACCATAACAATAAATTCCCCATAAAATAACAGTCAGTCATGGACATATTTGGATTCCTATTAATATTCATTTATTTGCGTATATAAGCCATCAATATCTCCAAGCACTTATTACTTCACAATCACAACACTTCCCAACTTCACATTGAAATTAATAATTGCAGTAGTTTTGTGCTTGCGGGGGTATGTACTAATTAAACAAATAAATTATATGTATTTGTTAATACCTGTATATTTTACTGGTCCCAACACGTCGTCTGAATGTTGCTGGTAGCTTTGTTGTTTCTGATTTTCCATAACACAAGTAACTAACTATTTACTAACTTAAGAATCAGAGCAATGTACGAGTAGATAATATGATAAGTGTTGTCTCAATTTATTTATTACAAAATTATGATCCGAAACTTTTTTTTCTGCTTTAATTGCAGCATTAGCAATGAATATATGTGTTTTAAAAGGTTTCCTCAAAATAAAAATAAAATCTGCCTCTGTTAATAGGTAAATACAGGGTGTAAACAAGTTCATGTTTAACAGAAGTGAGGAGATAAAGCACCCGTTAAAATAAAAATGGTGCCCAACTTCTTAACTGACTAGACATGACTTTATGAAAAACTTATTTTGTAACTAATTAAATTATATGCATTGTTTTAATTGCCTTATCAGCAAAGACGAACGGTTTTCTAGTATGGTGGTAACGAAATCGATATTACCGAGGCACCATACCAAATGTCCATACACATGGGACTCACTGCTGTGGAGGAATTTAAGAAGACGTCGTTTTATCATCTAGGATATGTGCATTTAATTTTTCCGAGTAATTGGTTTCTGTTTTTCACCAATTAGGTTTACTCAGATAATGCTACTAAATATCAGTTTCTTTTAAACTTCTTTCAGTACGACCAGGGAGAACCTTTGGTTTATAAAGGCAAGCTGATTGGTTTGCCTTCTATGACCTATTTGAAAAACGGGAAACAATTTCTTCTCTCACCAAGTTTATACCAAGGTGTCAGCTTTCAGGACTAATACAGATCTTTTTGTCAATGATAGTAAATAACCTCCCATTATGCAGCTAATAAAATAACGCGCAAATAAGTGTGACAAATCAGCAATTCATTAAATTAAACAATGCAATAAATCTTAGTGTTTTATATTGACATATAATATAATTGTACCTAAAAACAGAATGACATAAAATACTTTTTTCGTAAGGCATTCCCGAATATTGCTTTTTGTGTGCATTTGTTGCTTAGCCGCTATTTTTCTGGCCCCAAACACCGAACGAGACTGTCCTTTCGATTGTTATTATCTCGTAGCGAGTTTGTTGCCCGTTTCAGCTTAATAAGGCCAGATAAACTCGGAAAACGCTTCGTATTTAGTGTCACTAAACTTCGGAGTTACGTCCCATAACGGGCGCCTAGTTTTTTCGTGAAGGCAAACGGATCCTTACCTGATAGTTTGCGATCGCTTAAGGTTTTTGCTACGTTTATGAGATACTTACATTTTGATTCGTGGGCATTATATAGTTATTATGCCTACATATACTTTTTTACTTTAGTTTTAGTTGCAAGTTTAGTTAAGTTATAGTTAAAATGCATGAGAAGTCGTTTTTTATTCAACTGGTAACATCTAGGTAAAATAGTATAAGGGCTTAGAATTTAGATCGTTTGTAACAAAGTTCTTTGGTAGTAGTTTTCTAATAACCTGGTATCAATCATCTACCAAATTTTTATCCGTACCCTCATTTTTTCGCTGATCAACCATTTTATCGATCGTGGGTAGGTACTGTTCTCCAAAACGTTTTCTGGATGATAATTATATCATACCTACCTCTGATAAAATTCTAAGGAAACACATGAATGAAGATATTTTATTATTTATTCAGTTCAAAACATGAGGAATTCCCAAACAAATAGTTAATTAACTTTTCCCTCAGAATTCGGCGTAATTTTGTCAAAGTTAATGGTCCTCACATAATAAGGACTTTAAAAATCGTTTCTCTCAATGTTGGAGTGAGGCTTTGTGGCGGCTAATTTGTTTGAAGTTGGTTTTTAGGTGACATCAAAAAGCTTTGTAGGTTTAAGGCAAGAATTAAGGAGCTCAAATTACCGTTGGGTATACATACATGTCAAAGTTCATTGATATAGGTAGATACTTATGTTTGACGTTTCTGTAATTCAGATCGTTATTTTTTTACAAACTTATTCGACGTAACTTTAAATCAACTGCAACTTTATAACAACGCCAGATTTTTATTTTTACGGCAACATTGGGCTTTCGACTTTTTTTATCTCAAGAGAGACTTTAAACAATGAGTGATGTAAAACTAATATTTTTTTTTTTTTAATTTTGACGTCAACCATGTGTGATGTGATGATACTTACCTACTTAGTCTAGTTAATCTGAGTTTATTCTTTTGCGTGCGTATCTCCTTAGAATATTGGCAAGAACTACATTTAATTTCATTACATTTTTTTTACTTTAACACCAACATCCCATGAAATGACGAAAGTATAAACCAGAAAACGGAGAGCGGAGCTTAACCTGAAAATGCGAGGCTTTTACACTTCCAAATGAATGCGCGGAACAGCTCAAAACACTCGCCTCTATAATATCTTAATTACTGTAAAACGTACTAGCTTTACCATTCGGGTGAGGGTTGAGTACCACGTTTCATATTCGATGTAATAATCTTAATAAGTATCTGTGACATTAAATTTGTGACAAATATGTGTTTCCTAAGATATCGATGTACCGGGAATTTAAGAGCTTGATTGCTTGATATGTCATAATTATTAAAAAGGTATCTTCATAACAGCTGACGGTAGCAATTCCGCAGAACAAGATGAAGACAAAAAATAAAAGCGAAATAACTGAAGCAGGTCTATACAAACTTTATGATTTGAGGTCTGAAGCTAGACTTTGGCAGAGGAAATGGTCGTTCCGGTGACTTAAGCCTAGCTTCACAGCTTCATGTCAATTTTTTTGAAATAATATCTTCATAACAGCTTACGGAAGCATTTTTTGAATAAGATGCATACTCGTATAAAGAATAAACACGAAATAACTGAAACAGGTAAAAAGAGACTATACAAACTTTTATTTCAAATCATTCAATCATACTCATAATTATTGTTATGTTTTATTAAGATTGTGGTGTGGAATAAATGATTATTATTATTATTTTTATTATAGCAAATAATATACTTTTTTTTAATAACGCTTTGCATATCGCTCCGCTTGACAGCAAGTGGTTCCAGTTTAAATTTTTAGCCTTAAACATTCCAAGGTACTAGAAGCCTTTCGGCGTTCTACATTTCACGTAAGTACGTAGTGACTTACCGTCAATGCCTTAAAAATAAGAAAATATTTTAAATAGGAATGCGCCTTTAATGAATGAAATAAGTAGAATAAATAGTTTTAACTTAGTTGTGAGAATAATTTTGAATATGCACTTGATTCAGATCAAATAATAATTTAATTTTCTTAAGTCCTTCACATAATGCACATACCTCACCATTTCTTTCTGTCGTCCTAATATTGTGAGTACTTTTATTTTTGCCCGTGTAAATAAAACGGACGATCATTCAATTGTACGTTCATATAGTGGATTGCACCAAATTTATAAAATGACAAATCATAATTTATAAAGTAAACGTAAGAAGAGTAATTTAAGCCTAATCTTAAATATCTTTCGTCAAACAAAATAAGTCGCATGGTGGTGGCGTGTAACACTTACACTTGTGATAACTATCGTGACGGAGCAAAATCAGACTCATTATTTATCGCGCAATAAATAGTGTGGTTCTAAACAAAAACTTCAGTTACAAAGATACAGCCATGTCGCGTTTACTGTCTTTATTATGTGTGGTTAGTATTGTAAGTTTTAGTGAATCCGCTAGAATACTAGCGTTCTATCCGACACCGTCTATAAGTCACCAAGTTGTCTTCAGACCACTTACAACAGAACTAGTCAAACGAGGCCATGAGCTGGTTGTTATAACTCCAGATCCTATATTTCCGAAAGGTACTGCGCCAGCGAATTTAACAGAAATAGACGTTCACGATCTCTCCTACAAAACATGGAAGCAACTTCTTGAACAACTGGCAAATAAAATAACACCTGACCAATTTGTTCCAATGACGAAGAGAATGTTCTTGATAGCATAGGAGCAGATTAAAAGTGAACAAGTGCAGAAGATCTTAAAGGACAAATCGCAGAAATTTGATCTGATTATCGTTGAAGCTTTAGCCGAAGCAGCGTTAGGTTTTTACCACTTATATAAAGCACCGATAATTCAATTCAGTTCTTTAGCAGCAACTAGTGTCAAATCGTTGGATATGTTTGGTGCAGCATCACACAACCTTCTGTACCCAATACCATTGCGTAAGCGAGTGTATAACCTGACGATTTGGGAGAAAATATCAGAGCTGCACTTTGACTATCAATACAGTCAAGTCATTCCTCAGACTGAAGAATTTAGCCATGAAGTGATGAAGCGTATGTATGGAACGGATGTTCCAAAATTGGAAGAGTTAAGAAATAAAGTGGATATGCTGTTCTTGAATGTTCATCCTCTTTGGGATTTCAACCGACCAGTGCCACCTAATGTGATTTACCTTGGTGGGATACACCACAAACCGGAAAAAGATTTGCCAGAGGTATGTAAACACCACCATCGTTTTATATTCATAACTAAACATAACAACGTTGGATAAAACTGCAAGAACAAAACGTTCCGGAAGTGTTTGAGTTTAGTCATACAGGGTGTCTTGGCGACAGTATACCGCATTTGTGTCCTGGTTTTAAATTGCTTCTGTGTAGGTACTCTGAAATATGGTGACTTACGGTTGAGTCTGTAAAATTCAGAAACTGAAATATAAAAAGTTCTAGATTTAAGATCATTTGACCAACGGCGCTGCGCGTCGCAAAGTTCTTAGAATCAAATTGGATGCATCCTGCAATAATGAACTACACCATGTTCAACAATGAACAAATCTCCTTAAGCTATATGGTATAGTAAAAAATATATTACTACATATTTTTTTTCTATTCCAGGATCTGAAAACATATTTGGACAATTCTAAAAATGGCGTCATCTACGTAAGCTTTGGTACCAACGTTGATCCGGGACTTTTCCCCCCGGAAAGAATACAAATCCTTGTAAATGTATTTTCGCAATTGCCATACGATATCCTTTGGAAATGGAATCAGGATGAACTTCCTGGGCGCACCCCGAACATAAGAATTTCTAAGTGGCTGCCGCAATCTGATCTTCTTAGTAAGTACTCGCTCCAATTGTTTGATTACACACTCTAATTATTTGGGAGAGACCATAGCGTCCTGTTGACAACCTTGCCCACAGAATCCTTAACACGTTCATTGCTAAAGTAAAAAATTGGAGATTTTGCTAGTGGCCCATATCTTTTTTTTAGTTAGTAGACTATAAAGTAAAGATAAAAAGTGCGGGTGTGTTAAAAGTTTAGATAATATACTTATACATAAATATCACTCGACGTCGCGTGATTAGCCATGTATTGAGAGTGTACATTCAATGCTAGTGTATCCCTACGGGACCCGTCAAGCGTTGCTCATGCTGGTTCAAAACGAAAATGAACGTTATATTAGCAAAAAAAAAACAACTAAAAACCAAACAAGAAAGCCCTACAGCTTGATTAAAAATATCCTAGCAATTCAAAATTTAAGTGGGGTGAACACGAACAACTATCGTAACGTATTCGTAGCATTTACCTATCGTTGACTTGACATTTTGTATGGGGAAACTGTTAGTTTCCCCATACAAAATGTCAAGTCGGACGTCGTTTGGACGACACGAATACGTTACGAAAATATTTGTGTTTACCCCAAAGTTGCTATTGGGATATTTGTCTATCGCCATGTCAGCTAGGTATATTTTTCATATAATGTTTCAGGTGTGCAACAAAGTTAAATTCCTTTATAATTTATTCAAAGAAAACACAGCAGTTATTGAATCAGTATTCAATTGTAATTGTATTGTAAGTAATTGTAGGTATAATTATGACTTTTATTGTTCAAGATAAAAAAAGGCACTCATCATAATAATAATCCACTACAAACAAAGTTGTAATTGTTAATGATAACGACCACAATTGCTTCCGCGTCAAATAGTAATGCTTTTGATAAAAAGGGACATTATTGTCAAATTATTATGTCATTCACAAACAAACGACGTGCGAAGTATATTTGAGTTGTAGTAGGTACCTACTATAACATATATTAAATGTATTTATAAATACATAGGTTTTCTTATAATAAATCTATTGTATTTTTATAGTTAATCTCATGTGTCATATTATTGGTATTATTGTTTTTGTGTTTTTTCTTTTATTTATTTTGTCGCACCGCCCATTAATCATTTCTGCTCATCGCAAACGTATGACTGGAAGATAATGCGCTAAGTCTACCTTTTTTACATAGTTTTGTTGTGCAATAAAGCCTAAATATATTTCGTCGGATTGATCATATTGTTATGAGCTTCCGCCACTTTGCCCATGTCAACTGGGATATGACATGGCGTTGCACTCTAAATTGCCCGTGTCAACTGGGACATGACATGGCGCTCTCCACTCCCCGATCGCCCAATTTACGTTATTTGTCAGTCTCTTTCTGTTGAAGGTGTATTTGTATTTAACTATCTCGCTTCTTTATAAAATTATCTAACACAATAAGCCAAGTCCATATCCCGCGCCGTGAAAAAAAATAAAGTTATACGTAATCTATGTTGTGACACTTGATTGCGCGTCAGCAGGAGCAAGTGGGATTTTGATTGCGATTATTTTAATACTTTGAGTGCATGTACGTGTGTGAAATTGTGTGACTTTTAAGGTAAGTTATCTATCAATCCATAGAAATAAAAGTTTCAGCATGAGACACAAAATGTAACCTCTGCTAAACCACATACATTTTGGCGGTATTTGGTGGTACATGTTGGCGTTTATTTTGTTCACTTTTGCACGCATTTTACTCTCATTTTTTTGAATATTTGGCACTTTTATACTACTAAATGCAATCAACATGCTATATCGAATTATCACCAGCCTCGGTAGTAAGAAATATGAGCAAATTAGGTCAAATAAGTTCCCAGAATGTTAGCGGCCAATATGACGTGACGTCACGTGGACGTTGGCGCGGTGTAAGGCTGCAAACACACTAAGAGATCCGAGTTTTTTTATACGTGTTTTTGAATGTAACCTTTTGCAATGAAAGGTATTTATGAATGTATTTGTTGGTTGTACGCAGGTAAAGTACGTCGCACGACGATGTGGCGATGCAGTTCTTGCAACGTGAATCTGTGCATCGAGGGCTGCTACACGAAATACCATACGGAGGGACACATGAAGGCCCAAGTATAATATTTTTCCAGAAAAATAAATAAAGAAAAATATGAATGACCCCCCCTCCCCCCCTCCGCATAAATATAAATTATTATTATTACTTTTAAACAAAAATTATAACTAAATGCAGCTTAATTATAATTTATTTAATAGTAGGATAATATTGTAATTACTTTTATTTTTAATGGTAGGATAATATTTCAATAATAATTATTATATTTTCAATAATAGTTTTCAACAATATAATGATAAGATATATTTATTTGCTACTACATCGTTTAACTCCAACTTCTTCAACAGAAGTCCGTTGTTGTCCGTGACAGCGTCTCAGTGTGTTACAGCCTTTTTGTTCGCCATCTGTTCGAACCATTTTTTGCTGATTTTTTTGTTTAGCTTCAAACACATTTTTTACAACTTTTCAAAGTACAAGTGTGAAACCTTTTTAGAAAGGGCTTTAAATGTACTATGTCGTATAGTCATTGTTGATATTGAATTGCACAGCATGTAGAACAAAAAAATCTATAAAACCAAAGTATTTGACTGTGTGGCTATGACCTGTTGCCATAAAAGTACATATTTCTTAGTAATGGTATGAGTTAGAACTGGGATTTTTATTTAATTTGTGAGAATATTAGTCTACCTATATTGTATTACTTTGTTGTATTCCTAACTGTGATTTTTTTGCATCTATGACATGTTTAGTTTATCGAAAATTACGGCTCGCGCCGCTAGATTTTTATGCGAATTCAAAGGGTTGTAATAAAATTATTTTATATGGACAGAGGTATGGTTTTATTTTTGATCCAAATGTATATAACATAACCATTGTAATTCAGGAAAAAAAACCCTATGTCATCGATTTAGTTTTAGAGATATGATCGTTTAAACACAAGTCGTTTTCAAAAACGCCTTATCTCTGTGATCAGTGTATCATTGTTCTAAACTGAAGTCGAATTCTAACAAACAAAATGCTTGAGTTAACACCTTAATTCATACTTAAGATAAGAAACATAACACTTGTTAGTGTTACGGTAATAAATTTAGGCACAATGAATGGTTTTGTGAAACTCGAGACGCGCCGCCCGGCGCGGCGATAAGCATGATTTATGATGGGGCACTTAGGGGTGACGTCAAGAGGCCCGTCGTGCAATTGAGCGGCTAAGTACAAAGAATTAAGTATGGATTGATTTTGCAGGGTTTGAGGATACACCTCTAATTGATATGTACACATTTTCAATAGATTTACTCTTTCAATTATTTCATTAAAAAGTATGTTGTCCATCTTTCTAATTACTCAGTATAAACCCTTGTTCTACAACTTTATGCTTGTGCCAAAACAATCTTGCTAAAGAGCCATTTCTGTAGGTGATTAAAGGGATTACTATTAATTTTTGTACTAATGTGAAGTAAATAACTTGTAAATACATGACTGAATTGCTGTAATAAATTATTTTGATCAGGCTTTCAGAGAGATATCCATTCCTTCACCACATCAGCCTTTAAATGCCTACTGCTGAGCATAGGCCTCCCCAAGGAATTTCACCGCGATCGGTCGTGCGCTTCCCTATGGTCATTCCGTAGGCCTACTTAAATCCATTATTTCACTTCTTTCCAGGGCATCCAAAGATCAAAATGTTCGTAACACAGTGTGGACTCCAGTCAACAGACGAAGCCATCACTGCCGGAGTACCGCTACTTGGTATGCCAGTATTTGGAGACCAGGAGTTCAATGCTGAACAGTATACATTTCATGGCATTGGCTTAAGGGTGGACATTGAAACTGTCACTGAAGATAAACTGAGCAAAGGAATCAATATGATACTTCATGATGACAGGTAGGAAATGCTATTAAATTGTTTGATGTAATGCATAAATGGTAAAATACTTGAATGAACGCTATTTTAATAAATGCATTGCAATTAACACAGACAGTACAACGTAAGAGGTCTTATCGAGATTTGTAGTAGATGCTGAAGTGCTTAATACCGTACTCGTGTTTGATAAGACTCAATGTCAGAAATGGGAAGATAAGTTATAAATAAAATAAATAAATGCCACGATCTACTTCAAAGCAAAATCAGAAGCCCCAACCACTGAAGCCTAGTAGAACTCAAAACTGCTTAGGAATTAAATAAATTATTCTGAAAGTATCTAAACAGCCGCATTTTGAAGCAAAATCTCGACTCATAGTTTTGTTGATAGTTGATTGTTTTTAGGTCTAGGTTCATAGAAATTAATTTCTCATAAGAAATATTAAATTTCACTTAGAATGAGATACATATAAATTATATTACTTTTCACTATTTGTTACACATGCCGCTGCTTTAAGTAACTTAAGTTTTAATTTTTAATATTAAAGTTTTTGTGGATTTCACAAGAGTTATTTGCACAAAGCTTAGGTGTCTTTATTATCATAACATGAATGACAAATGTCATTACTCATTCATTCTTATACACCGCCTGTTAACTATAGTCAGTTTGTAGAAGCGTTGATTTATTGTAGTCATCACATCATAGTAGATTTACCTATATTACTTTGGCATTTATTTTTTGCTTATTTCCATTGCTTTAACCAAAACATGACATCCTCTGATGTATGCGACGGCGTCCAGTAAGAAGTTGTCCACGAAAAGGTAAGATGGAGGAGAACCAAGTGACGCGAAAATTAGATCGTTTTAAACAAAAGAAATGTATTGATTGTTTAGAGGAAAGAGCGTATCATTCGTCAGAATGATATAATTATACCAACGTGAGATGAAAAAAAATTAAACACCCACCCATGCAAATATCACCCAAAGCCCTCATTCCTGAAAACACAATAAGCGAACGATGATTGATGAATATAATGATGGACGACAGTGTCCGATTGTCTGCAATGACCCCTTGCTTACTCGGCTGATAAATAGAAACCACGAAAATAAGAGGCTTCCCAATTTCACAAGCTTTTCTTTATTTTCAGTTACCGCAAGAACATCGTACGTCTCCGCACTTTAATGCGTGACCAGCCCTCACCTCCGTTGGATCGTGCGGTGTGGTGGACGGAGTATGTGATCCGGCATTCCGGCGCAGGCCACCTTCGCGCGCCCTCCGCCAACATGCCGTGGCACCAATACTACGAGTTTGAACTTTTAGGTTACTTGTTAGGAGCAATCATCGGAAGTGTAGTCATTGCTTTATTGTCGTTTATGTATGTGTACAAACGGTTTTATAAGATCAGTATTAAAATAAAAACAAAATAGCTAGTTGTTTCACTTATTTGGTCTATTGTTCTGCAGAAAGCTTGAAAAATACTATTGGCGGACAAAAAAAAGTTCTACAAAATATAGGTAGTATTTTTTTTAATTAATCTTATATATTAAAATTAATTGCTGTTCGTTAGTCTCGCTAAAACTCGAGAACGGCTGGAATCATTTGACAAATTTTAGTCTTGAAATATTCGTGGAAATCTAGGGAAAGTTTAAAAGATAAGAAAAGAACAGACCGGGTCCGCTAGTACCTACTATATAGATAGAAGCCATTGCCAAAATTACTATTTGATCCTTAAACCTAGATGAGGTTTAAGGATCAAATAGTAATTTTAAATCTGTTTAAAATTCAACACTACGTGTAATCACAACTTTTGTAAAGGGGCTTTACTTCGCTTATAGAGCATTTTTTCACACTTTACATTCTCTTATTTATGATGTATCCAGTTAAACTTTTACGATTTAATCTATAGATTTTAAACAACCAAACAAAAAAGCTAATCACAATAAATTTAATCATAGTATTAATTAGCCATGTATATCATCAAAGACTTTAAAAACTTTCATTTTGATAGTAAGCACCTTACTTGTAATATAATTGTGACGCTTTGACCACTGTGACGACCACTTTGGTGTTATGGTCAAGAAGTTGACTATTATTTAAGATGTCGCGGGTTCGATCCCCGCACTGTACAAACATTTGTGTGCATGAACATGTCTGTTAGTACTGGTCTGGGTGTTATATGTATTTATTAAGTTTATTTGAAATACTACAGTTGATTCTGATATCTGTAACACAAAACGTGCTTAAGCTAGGTCCTTACCACGGAGTCAGATCAATCAATGTATGTGATGTTGTATTATAAAAAAATGACGTTTTTATGTACGGCATACGTTTTAACGGTTCCTATGTCATCAGTCAACAAGGCAGTTATCAAGTCAAGTTAATCGTCTTTAATCAACTTGAATTATCCCACTAGACGTGTAGTTTATGTGTTCGTGTTTTAGTTTCTATCTCTGGAATGTTCAAAGTACTCGGTCACTCATTAAGCCCGAAGTCAAATAGAATTTTGCAATATACGAAATTAATTTTAATTAATTAAATTAAAATAGATATGTAAATATTTTTTCTCAGACTGTCGTCAAAAATAGATAGATGGTGATAATTACTGATGATCGATGACTGAATGAGAATGGTTTATTTATTTATTTAAGTTCTGCACAAATATGTGTAAGTGGTAGACTTAATGCCGAAGGCATTCTCTACCCGTCAACAGTAGGTCCGAGCAGAGAAAATTCAGGCGGCGCACATTAAATAAAAAGGAAAAACAAACAATGTAACTCAAGAGTACTAAGAGGAATTTATAAACTAATTACTCACATAAAATTGACGACTGCTTGGTGCAGTGGTCCGCATGTCGGACTTCTAAACCAAGGGTCGCGGGTTCGATTCCCGCATAGTACAAGCATAAGTGTGCATGAACATGTGTGTTTGTTCTGGTCTGGGTGTTTTCTATTTATAATATGTATTTATTTACAAAAAAAAAAGTATTTAAGTATGTATATCCGTTACCTAGTACCCATAACACAAGCCTCGTAGCTTACTTTGGGACTAGAGAATTGGTGTGATTGTTGTGAAATATTAAAAAAAAAAATTAAAAAAAAAATACACAAAAAAAATTGTTGGGTGAAACAAAATTAACACAATAGTCGGCATAATTTTCTCATACTTAATTTCATCATAAGGATATTAACAGGCATATCTACGACGCTTCCTGCTGAGCATAGGCCTCTCTCAAGGACCTTCACCACAATCGGTCCTGCGCTGCGCTTTCCACAACCTTCACCAGATTCCATCTTGTAGGAGGACTGCCCACGGAACGTCGCCCATCGCGCGGTCGCCATACTTAATCTTAGTGTGTAAAACGTAAAGGTACTAAACAAGACTGACTGGCAAAAAACTAAAGTACAAATATACAACAACATCATATAAATTGATCTGATTCCGTGGTAAGTAGCTAAAGCACTTGTTTTACAGATATCAGAATCAACAGTGGTATTACAAATAAACTTAAATAAATACATATAGCACCCAGACCAGTACAAACAGACATATTCATGCACACAAATGTTTGTACAGTGCGGGGATCGAACCCGCGAGCTTTTGGTTAATAGTCCACTTCTTCACCATAACACCAAAGGGATCGTCAAAGGAGGTATTCAAATCGCACATCCACTTGAAAATTTCCAATAGATCTTACAGATTATACTAGCACTACAAATCCACGTGGACGAAGTCGCGGACGGTCGCTAGTTACACTATAAAGCAAGTATAAAGTATACTTGCTTGCTAGTGTAACTACACACATCAAAAGTGTCTAGGGATCAACATATATTTTTGCAATAACTTTTCTCCTAATTGATATTAATTAAAATTTTCTTTAAGGATTCATCAAATAAAGTGTTTTCGTTTGTCTACAGTAACGATAAACCAAGTCACCTTTGCATTACTAAAGAAATTTGCCATTTTCCTAATAAAAGGATTTTTGACATTTGAACCACTAACATTAAAGTTCGAAAAAAAGACTGAAATAACAGTTTTCTTTAAATTTTTATTGGGTAACTTAAACAAATAATAATCCGTGTTTCTACCGCGAACACTAACAACACAAGAACATCGGTTTGGCATACTCAAAATGAGTTCATCCAAATCACGCTGTGGAATGGCCGCCCATGTTCGTTGCAACAACAAAAAAAGGTCTTCTTGCGACTGGATACCCTCCATATTCAGCAGAGCTCTTCTCTGTAGTAGCGCCATGGAGGACGGTATCGCTGCACCACACGGAGACAAGACCGATACATTCAAATCACAACTCGAAGAGCTCCAACAATAACCGCCATGATGTTAGCCGTGAGGCTTCATCACTTTTCAGGGAACTTAATTAGCAACCAAAACACTTTATTTGATGAATCCTTAAAGAAAATTTTAATTGATATCAATCAGGAGAAAAGTTTTTGTAAAAATATATGTTGATCCCTAGACACTTTTGATGTGTGTATATACAAAATTAGCGATGGTACAGACTACAACACGGCAAATCCTCAGTTTTGTGGCAAAATGCCTTTATTACAAGTGCATAAGGTGCCGCATTTAACATTATGTGATGGTATGTGTATGCTTGTAACTTGGCTGTTACAAGCATACGGCCAGAGTCCAACTCATTGCTAACGTTTGAGCAGTAATTTACTTAGAAATGCAGGATGCACTTTAGATGAATGGAAAATGTAAACGGATGCAGCTGAAATTCAGGGAATAATTAGGAAAACTAGTTGGAAAGACTCGGTATTTTAATTCATACTTATGTCAAAATGAGAAAGTAACTCTTTCTGTCCGTCTGTTACTCAATGACGCCTAAACTACTGAACCAATTTGCATGGAATTCGGTATGGAGATATTTTTATACGCGAGAAAGGACAAAGGCTACTTTTTACTGCGGGAAAATGCAAGTGGACTGATGGCTTTTACGCCTAAACTACTTAACAGATTTAAATGAAATTTGGTAAGGAGATAGTTTGAGATTTATGAAAGGTCATGTGTTACTTTTGACCGCAGGAAAACAGGCAAATTCATGGAAAAAATTACTTTCCGGGAAATATTTCACTCCTAAACTACCAAAGATTTGAATTATTATATAAATAAAATTGGTATTACGGGAAAACAACGCATTCCAAAAAAAAAACTACCTCATGCGGACAATGTCGCGGGTAAAAGCTAGTCAATTTATGTGTTTGAAAGGGTTCCATGGTAAACTTTATACAACTTAATGTATCCCTTTGTATCTCTAATCATTACCTTCGGTATAGTAGCTATACTGATTCAGTTAAAGTTTGAGGCTTCATTAGCTACGCCATCGGGCTAAAATTGTGAGTGCGGTATCACTGTACGGCATTCCTTCGAAATCATCTTCACCTCTATTTTCAATACTTGAAGGTGCAAATTTAGATACTATTCTGTGCATTGTACACAGCAAAGTTCGTAATTAGGCTCCATTAACTTGAAACTGCACTTTGTAGCTTCAACTGTACGCTGAAATGTTCCCGTAAGTATTTTGCGGTTGTCATGCTTTGAAATTAGTTCCTTATGTCATTTCGAGTGTGACAAAAGGGGAATGTATTGTCCCTAGTAAGTCTGACTTTATTTAATCCATACTAATATTATAAATGCGAAAATAACTCTGTCTGTCTGTCTGTTACTCAATCAAGCCTAAACTACTACAAGCCTAGACATAGGCTACTTTTTATCGCGGAAAAATGACGCATTCTCATGGGAAAATTCAAGTGGGCCGATCGCTTTCAAGCCTATACCTACTACTGAACAGATTTAAATTGAATTTGGTAAGGAGATAGTTTGAGGTTGAAATGATACACTTTTTACGGATTATTTCGCGATTTATTTACATTTTGTTTTAACCTGACGTTTCGGACCCTTTTCAGCGTCCGTGGTCACAGGTAGACTAAGGTGTTAGTTGTCATTACATGGTTTGAAAAATTTTTAAACTACCATCACTCAAAAATATTAAGTTACGTTCCTATCCACACAAAATGACCTTACAGTATCTTGAGATCTTGCAGTGCGGGGTAGAGCTTGAGTCTTGGCTAAAACAGGATCCCAAGCTAGTGGAATTTTCCAACCATCTTCTCTATTAAAATTAGCGTGTCTTCTAATTTCAATAGCCTCACGGGGCATACGAGGAAGAAAACGACGTTCTCTTGCGAGGACTTTTGGTTGGTCAAAGCGTATGAAGTGGTTGGGTTTATCTAACGCGTGTTCACACACTGCAGACTTTGTGTTCCGTCTATGTTTAACGTCGGCTACATGTTCTTTAATCCGTACGCATATACTACGCTTTGTTTGCCCTATGTAGGAGAGTCCGCAGTCACATTCCAGTCTGTACACCCCTGCGTCTTGAAGAGGTATGTTACACTTGACCGGTGGTAAGAATTGGTTGATCTTCTTAGGCGGCTTGAAGTAAGTTTTGATTGAAACCAAAGAAACAAAAATAGATAGTTTGAGGCTTAAGAAAGGACATGAGTTACTTTTGACCACGGGAAAACAACGCATTCCTGAGGACAAAATTACTTTCTGGTAAATCTGATCGCTTTCACTCCCAAATTTCCAAAGGTTTGAATTATATTTGGATGAAATTGCTACTACGTGAAAACAACGCATTCCAAATAAAACAGGTAGTTTTATTGCCGGTTATATGCGGACGAAGTCGCGGGTAAAAGCTAGTAGTTACATAATAGCAAATATACAGCAAAGTATCAATGATTTCCATTTTTATAACTACACTAGCTCTCCCGGCAAACGTTGTTTTGCCATATAAATGTTTAAGGTGGACAACCCTTATCACTAAGGGGTATGAAAAAAAGATGTTGGCCGATTCTCAGACCTACTCAATATGCTCACAAAATTTCATGAGAATCGGTCAAGCCGTTTCGGAGGAGTACGGGAACAAACATTGTGACACGAGAATTTTATATATATAGAGAAGATGAACGTAGTGTAGTACTCCGAGTAGTGAACAGCAACACCAAAGATACCTCTAGCAACAGGTATTTCTTAAAGAAAAATAAATAGCGAACAAACACATTGTTAAAATATATTTTTACAAAAAGTAACAAAAACAAAATATATTTTTACAAAAAAAAATATTATTATTAATTAGTAGGTTATTATTTGTTAAGTATATTTTTTTTGCGTTCACAACTCTATTTTTTTAATTTCGAAAATTCTTTTCGGCTCCGGTTATCGCGAAGGATTCGAACCCGACCTTTGGAAGTCCGGTTCAATGCTCTGGCTGACCACTGAGCTACCGAGAACCTAAATAGAGTCGTTGAATTTTGTAAGTGCTTACTAACGCTTTAATCCAGCGTATGTTTCATCAATGATTGTGGGAGACACCCACCCTCAAATCACCCGCAGTAGTAGGAATTAATTATTATTTTAAAAGTGTAATAATATTTTACTTTATTTTTGTTGCAAAATCGCTCTACGTACCAAATTTGGCACTGCAGACCAATCAAACAGTATATTATTTCCCACGTTTCTGTCAACACCTATTTTTGGATACGGAAAATGAAAAAAACTGTGAAGTTGTAAGTTCTTTTCAAATAAGTTGGTTTAGAAATCAAGACAAGCACAACTATCTACTGGCAAAAGTTTCCAAGCGTGCCGCGGGGAAAACCAAAATAGAGGGATATAAAGAAAATCCCAAAATCACTTAGTCGAGGCCTTTCAAAACAAGCAAGCCGGTCTTAAGGTGCTCGTTCACTAAGCCGCATTCATGAAGCGTACGAAACGGAATTTTCGCCAAGTGTCGAAAATAGTAGTTGTATACCAAACAAGCATTTTCTGACTGCCTTACATGTTGAAGGGTTACTGTCCATGGTTGTCTTCCAGTACATATCAAGGTACTTAAGGTTACTAGTGGCTGGTATGCCGAAGTTGGTTGATGGATTGTTGACTGAATTTATTGGTTACAAATGTTTTCATGTTATTAACCGGCGGATACACAGTTCTGAATAACGGTAGCTAACTTAAATTACTCAAATTAAAAGTTATTTCAATAATAAATAAATACAGTTCATTTATTTCAGTTTACTAAGACCCATAATAGTGACCAGATAATACAAAATTAAATTAAATAAATAACATTGAATAATATTAAAAAAATAATAACGAAAATATTAATTTTAAAAATTTAATTAAAATTTACTAAAACATCTCAAGTCAAAAACTATTATAAAAAATAAATAATTTAAAAATGTACGCTTTTTAGTAGCGTTTGCAAAATATAAATATAGATTTCATATATACTCGTACTAACTTGTACTACACTATACTATTGTTGAGTTTTAAAAATTATATTGACGATGCCCAAACGATATAAAACCAAATGAAGTCTTACGGTGTGTTTTAGCGGCCGATGAAAACTTAGGATTAGTAGACGTGTTCCTCTACGAGAGTCCCTCTTTTTTATCTGGCAGTAAATTTGCCACTTTTTCAACTCCAATTTGGGAAAGTTTTGGGAAATAACTTAGAGTAACGTCTGACAGGTTTCGTTAATGATGAGGTGCCGCGTTGATGTTCATTGCAAAGGTTATTGCAAAGTAGGCAGACGAAAAAGTTTTTTACCAGTTTAAATACGCTTAATTTTTTCAAATGCCTGAAGTCTCAAGAGCTTAAAGACTCTTGTGTTTAAAGAGTCTTATCTCTTTGTGGATTGACGGTGTCTGTAATAATTGGTAGAAACAGAGAGTATTTGAAAAATTGTTTTTGAGTCCTTTATCTGTACTTAGGTATCTATCTGTACACATCAGTTAATGGTTGCGTTTTCATTGGTTAATCATAAAAAAAACCGGTGTCAGTAAAGTCGGCTTACTGACGATATTTGAATTGAACGAGACAACAACATAAAATTGTGCCTCTTTGTCACTCGTTCCGCGCTCTCGCTTGCACTTTAAGCCCTAAATGGAACGTCTCAGAGCGAGGTAACGCCGCATGAGTCATGGTTTTTTGTGAGTGCAGCCGGCTACATCGAATTATAAGACGTTGTCACGTCAAAATAACAATGTTTCCTCCATCTAATTTCTAAAATCGATTGTTTCCCTTCTTTCAACAATAATTTAAAGGAGAGTAGTATGCAATTGTACATATCACAAATGGGTAACTGTTTTAAAAACTTTTTAAGAATTCCTATTGACCAACGTTTAAGTTTCAAAATGCGGTAGTTTTAATAAAATGTAGTACGTATTTATTATTATTTTAATGAAGGTCATGATCAACGCTTAACAAATTACCGTCTTCATAACTTGATAAAGTTTTGGTCCGATGGTTATATTTTTCAACCATCAGCTACTGACACTAATGTGACATGGATAGGAGGTGTTCTAATCTGTTCAAGATTTTTGCAACATTCCATTAATTTAAAAAAAAAAACAATCAATCTGGCTAAATGAAGAGTTGGACATTGGTTTTAATTTGGTTTAATTTAAAATTACATCTCAAAATCATTAATTCGGAACTATCGCATACTTTACCGCCCGCTTTATGACGACCGCTTGGTGCAGTGGTCCGCATGTCGGACTTTTAAACCAAGGGTCGCGGGTTCGATTCCCGCACAGTACAAGCATGAACATGTGTGTTTGTACTGGTCTGGGTGTTTTCTATGTATAATATGTATTTATTTACAAAAAAAAAAAGTATTTAAGTATGTATATCCGTTATCTTGTACCCATAACACAAGCCTCGTAGCTTACTTTGGGACTAGAGAATTGGTGTGATTGTTGAGAAATATTTATTTATTATATTTATTTACATCACATACATCATTAACATTCTGTTAAGTTTCTTTAACATTAAAAATGCAAATTACTCTACAATGTGAAATAAAAACGCTCTTAAAGTAAATAGGACCGCCACAGGCGGAATTCGAACCTGCACCCCTCTTGCTCTTCCAAATGAGCTACCGTGACACTTACTCATCGGCCCGAATTTTTAATTGCTCCTTAGGCTGTAGCTAGCCATGATTCATCAATGTTGTTGTAAGATACCTACAACATCCGAACGAAACACATTTTCAGCTGTTTAGATGAATCAGCTAATTTATTAAGTTATTTAATTTTTCAGCATTAACGATGAAAATTTCTTGACAATGTGAAATTAAAACACACTTAAAGAAAAAATGGACAACAGGCGGGAATCGAACTAGCAACTCTCAAGAAGGTGCTGGTTTAATTTGACATTGCAGCATTCTAAATTCAAAAACCCAGTTCCTTATTATCCGTCTACATTTCAGGTTTCCTCCAAAGCAGCAACAAAATTCAGCACATCCGAGACCCATCTGGAATCCCAAATTACCTCACCTTCCTCAATCTGTCAGTGCCGTTTCAACATCAGAGTGTACTGAGGTAGACTTTCGTCTCAGCTCTATCCGTTTCATTCCCTCCCATGGTCACGCTTGTAGAAAGAAAAAGGCCAGCAATAGTTGAAAACGAAAACGTTGGTTTTGAAAGAAGGTTCTTCAGTTTATCCGAATGCTTAAAGTATTCGAGACACGTACGTTTTAATGCTGTTTCGATGTATGTACATATTTCGGTATCGACACTTGTAACCGTATCTTACAAAGTATATTTTTGTAACGGCTATTTTATCCACTGGTCACGTAATTGACTCGCCACATACAAGAGGAGAATCCCTGACTTTTTATCCCGAAAGGATATTGAATGGAACGAGAATAGGCTAGATGAGACCACCAATCGTTGATATACTCTTTATTATCTGTCAAAACGGTCTGCCTCCATAGATTTTGTATGGAAATACAAAAACTTGACGTCACGGTAGTATATCAGAGATCGGAGTCAATTGACCGAATATTTATTGAATTTTGTATGTTAAAAAATTGGTTTCTACAGTTTTTTGGAATTATACTGGTTGTATTAACTTCATAGGTGCTATATTTTTTAAACGCCATGGCCTAAAAATATTTAAATATTTAAGATAATGTGTTGTGCACATACCAAAGTCGAGCTGGTGCGATGGACCGTGCTGTGCGTTCCCAAGCGTGTGTTAGGCTTAGATCAGAAATTATTTTTACTAACTTTTATTTAGCTACACCTGTCGTCCCGTGTCTGTCTGTAATCAAATCTTGAAAGCTAAATTTTACCTACTTCCCAGTGTGCAATTGAGCTGAAATTTTGTATACACGTTTAGTTTCGATGACAATGAACAATCCATACTAATATTATTAAATGCGAAAGCAACTCTGTCTGTCTGTCTGTTACTTAATCACGCCTAAAGTACTGAATAGATTTAATTGAAATTTGGTAAGGAGATAGTTTGAGACTTAAGAAAGGACATGAGTTACTTTTGACCGCGGGAAAACAATGCATTCCTATGGGAAAAATTACTTTCCGGGGAATCTGATCGCTTTCACTCCTAAATTACCAAAAATTTGAATTATATTTGGATAAAATTGGTATTACGGGAAAACAACGCATTCCATAAAAAACTACCTAACGTAGACGAAGTCGCGGGTAAAAGCAAATTTGATTATAAAAGCTCCCTCAACATAAAAAATAAATATTTAGTGCGTTTCAAGAGGAAGGTGATGTGAATGATTATAATATAATATATAGGTATAAAGAGGTTTCTAATGTGTTCAGTATTAGCATTGCTCCTATTAGAAGCCGCGTCGCAAGTTTTTCATAAAATCTAATTAACAATGTGAAACTTGTTTCTAAATATCGTCGTCATTTAATTCATAACTTTTATCCTGAATCTAGCGAAGTGCTGGCGTCAGTAATTCAATTCACACACGTTCATTTGGTGTGAGTCCGACGGTTTTCACACAAATTGGATTGCCGTGCGAATTTGTGAAATATTGGCCGCGATAAAGCACAAATATTGGAATGGACGCGAGCATTATAAGTTTTTACCGGTCCCTTTTCCGTGCAATGCAGAATAATCTATCACTAATGTTTTTGCGTATCTTTTATTATTATTATTAATGTTTATTTCAGAAATAAAAATTTCCATATAGTGGGTTAGTAATTACAGAAAAAAAATCTTACGAGCTAGGGTTAGTAAGTACAAAAGAAAGGACATTACAGAAAACATGGCTTACTTTACATTTACCAAAGCAGGTCTGGAACCCACATGGACGCTGTTCCAATGCCTCAGGATAGGGCAGCAATAGCGACTCCCTATCGCCGCCAGGAGGCTGTTGGGGCTGTCTCGGATGCGGCGCCAGGCAGAGCTTACGCATGACTACTGGGAAACTGTCTTTGCGAGTCTCAACAAACATCGCCGAAGCGCTGCAATACCGAATAGCCCCATCAGCATCCTATATCCTATATCCCACCATCCAGCAGAAACCATTATTATACTGGACGCGCAGAGCGTTCGTTTTGTTGGGCTCAATAAAATGATACGTATAGATTTATTATTGATAAAACTCCGTGACAGAATTCTCGCGAATGAAGTCGCTACCCGCTATCGAGGCTACCCGCTAGCTAGTCGCTATCGAGTGACCGCTAGTCCTACCTATATCATATGCGCAAAAGTTTGTCAAGTATAGATAATTGTTACCCTTACAAATAGTACATAATAATGTATGAAAATCAATGAAAATTTGTTCAAAAATATGGCGTACACATCAAACGTATAGGCTACAATTTTTAAACAATTGTGAAAATAAATGGTTTCCACGCGGATGAAACCTAAGTATAATGGTTGAAAATGCCCTAAGGCGTTAAGTCCACCATTTGTTTAAAGTTTTGTTGTGCAATTAGGCTTATAGAGATACAATACGCGGGACGCCACTAGTTATTGATAATTTGCTTTTTGATATTTCCGCTAATGAAGTAAAAATCCACACGTTACTGCTTAGAATATAACACACTAGTATACACCGTCATTGAAAGTTACTTAGGTAACCACTTGAAAAAAAAAATACTCTAATTTAAAAATTTAATTTTAATCACACTAGTTAAGTAGTATTCAAAGTAGACTAACAAGATATCTCATAAAACTAAACTATAATGATCACATTTAAGGATTGAGATGGTAAGAAACCTACAAAAATTGTAAAGTGAAATTCCCTAAAACAATTTTCAGGATAAAATTACAAAGGAAGTTTAGTATCTAGGGAAATCTACTGCTCGCCGCTTCACGACTTGTCACTGTGATGTAAGTTGACACCAAAAATTAAACTGTTGTGAATTTCTAGTATGTCTCGGTGGTGTCGCGTAAATTCGTTTTGACATTTTAAGTATTTGTATTTTATGTTTGACATTCTCTACCAACTTTGAGACTGAGCAAGCAAACAAATGATATCAATGGGGTGAGCACGAACAACTATCGTAACGTATTCGTAGCGTTTACCTATCGTTCACATGTCAATTTGTATGGGTCTGTCTGTCTGTCTGAAACAGTCAGTTTCTAACGTCTGGATGACACGATTACGGTATGAAAATATTCGTGCTCACATCACATACAAAATCAGACAACGTTTTTTGAAGTGTTTTTTTTTTTAATTTAAACTTTACTTACACGATAAATTAGATGATTTGAAACATTTGATTAGAATGGACACTTGAGTATTTTGATTTTGAACTACAAAAGCTGTTTTTTTTTTTCATAAATTGCCTAAACATGTATTTTCCATCATAAAAGTATAGGGGAAAAAGAACAGATGAAAATCAAACCCTAAAACTAGGCATTCAAATAAGCCTACCAATAATACAATAGATATATAATACAAGCAATACCTATCATATAAATATTGGTTTTAGGGCCAATATTTGTATCGAAATAAATTTGTTGCTTAAACAAACAAGCATTGTTTATTTTCCACCTAAATGTATACTTTGGGTGCGGACTGTAGCACACTATCCTATTATAAATCATTTCGTCGGAAACGCGACGTTAGGGCGCCTGTCCATCGGCGCGAAGCGAGAAACGGAGAAATATTAAATAGAATAAATATTGCATACCAACTCCGCTCTTCTTAGATGACAATCCTATCGCTTCAGATTTCTCCGTTTCTCCACTCCACAGTCTCGCTCCACGCCTTTGGACAGGCACCCTCAATCTGGGTGTTACCTGATATATTTTTTTTTAGAGTTCCGTAGTAAACAAGGAACCCTTATAGTTTTTGCCATATCTGTCCGTCTGCCTGTCTGTCTGCGGTTATAACGGTTTTACTCAGAGACTATAAGTGATAGAAAGCTGTAATATGGTATGAGTATTTATATGATAATTGCAAAATATTCGTAGAACAAAATCGTGAAAATATTTAATATTTTACTTTTCTCCTATACACGTCAGTGGAGTATTTTTTTCCCACTAACAGATCGTGTATGTTATCGTAATGTCACCCATTGAATAGGTCTTTCAAAAAAATGTTGAAATTGAGAACATCATTTCTCGATGAAAGGGGTAGCTGCTCTCCCCTCTCTATCTGCTCAACCGCTATAATATGTGGATTCGTGAATAAAATTACATAATTAGTATAAACAATAAAGTTAAAAGGAATACTATTAGAGCTCAGTAGTAAAGAAAAACTAATAAGTTATAGGCGATCAATTCATAAATTGTACACGGAAAATAAAATTTGCGTTATAAATACAAAATCTTTTATATCATGTTACTTGCTGCTACATAACCCTTCATGGGCGAGTCCGACTGGCAATTGGCCAGTTTTTGTATATATCAATGGCATTTGCGGTTTTTTTAACATAACTTTTATCAATGACTCTTAATAAAATCACACTTGTTATTATTTGCTTTTCAAATGTATGCCGGTTATTCCTTATCTGTCATACTATCTTGGATTTTAAGTCGTTATGTATTTCAAGCTCGCAAAACTAAAAATAAAGGTTTCGACTGCATAGCTTTCACTGGACCACCAGGGTTGAGTCACGCTTGGCTCTCATAAATCAAACAGACCCAATTTGTGTTAAACATATTGTGCAGTAAATATTACTGTTTTGACATTCAATACGAGTATTCCACCTTCACCGTGGCTGCTCTCTGAGATATGACCACGGGGTGTCGGTGATAGAATAAATGTTTATAGTAAAATGTATTTGGTTTACTCCACAAAATCAAACAGACCCAATTTGTGTCAAACACAATAGTGCAGTAAATATTACTGTTTTAACTGCCACGTTGGTGTAGTGGCAAAGTTTCTGCCTTACATTCAAAAGATCCTGGGTTCGAATCCCAGGTCGAGCCAAAAATTGTTTCTGAGATTTTCTGTCATGAATTTCTCAAAAACAGCTCGGAGTCGGGAAGTTGGCGGTGTTACACCTCCGCGCCTCGGTGCGCACGTTAAGCCGTTGGTCCTGCGCTTGATCTCTCTCCGGTCACGTCGGATTGCCGTCTCACCGAACTTAGAGAGTGATGGAACAGTGAGTGCACCTGTGTATTGCACTCACACTTGTGCACTATAATATATCCTGATCTCTGTTGTGATTGGCCGCCGTGGTCGAAATCGGCCAGGAGGACTATAAATTACTGTTTTGACATTTAATATTCCACCTTCACCGTGGCTGCTCTCTGAGATATGACCACGGGGTGTCAGTGACAGAATAAATGTTTACAGTAAAATATTTTGTTTACGCCACAAAATCAGGGGAAGCTGTATAGTAAAAAAGTGTGTTGATTAATTTATACCTATTGAAGCGGCGAAGGTGTCATTTTTTAAAGATTTCTTTAGTTTCAGCTGTACTCTATTTTCATATTTGTTTGATTGCTTGTTTGTGATCAAATCTGGCAAGTTAAATTTAACACATTTCCAACTGTCCGATTAAGATTTAAAAAAAATTAAAACTTTTATTGCTTGTTACATTAGTAGTTTTGGAAGGATTAAGATTACTTGCAATTCAAACGTTGCGCCAAAATTGTTGAATATATTCATTTTTAAAACAGGGACATAAACTAAATAAAACTTACGCAATTTTGAGGCAAAAAAATAATGAATCTGAGTACCTAAGACAGGGCTCAGGACACACCTGCAACTTTCTGTCGCCGGTGACAGTTGGCTGCATGTGTGGCCTGAGCCTTATGTATAGGTAAATTCGTTTATTGCATCCAGCAAATACGATAACGTTTATCTCACCTTAACCGCTACTAAATCTCTTATACATCAAAATTCGAGTACAAAGTATGATTAGCAAACCGAGGACTTTCGACTTCAAATGATAAAGTCAAACCTGCAAAGTCAACAGCGTATTCGATTGATTTGCATAATAAACGGTTTGAAATTGAATCCGTGCCACTGAATATACCAGCGCCAGTCAAGAGGTATAGGAACTCGGCTGAATCAAGCCAGATTTGCGCTCGAGTTTCCAGTTTCCAGCCGTAGCTATAAGCCAAGCTTGACCTGTCAGTCACTATATTCTGAAATTAATAGTTTCGCACCTAACAGTGTTACTTTTGCATCTGGAACTGTTTTGGTGCCAGTGTGATTGTTCGTGTACTAAAGAAATATCTATGACATTTTCAAGAAATTCGCGATTAGGCCGTTACCCGACAGATATGCTTCTGATCCGTCTTTAGGCGCAAAAAAAAATTCGCAGAGGTTTATTAAATGAAAAAAAAAACTGAAATAAACAAGGTTTATGGGGTAACGTCATTAACACTTTTTTAAATATTTAGAAGATTCATACATCAAAAATAAATTTAACAAAAAAGCACATAAATAATTAACAGAAAACCAAAACTAGAAAAATATTGTTCTGAAAGATATATGGAACCGAAAACTGATAAATGAAACAAGTTCTTCAATCGTTTTCAGTGAAAAAAAAACTATATGTATGTATATGTATATATATCTATATGTATATATCAATTTCTCGTTAAAAATAATGTAATTGCAATATTTACGAAGTTACGGGACAACAAATAAATCGGTTCAGGATCACTGGGCTTGTTAAGTGATGTGTATAGTCTTTTGTCAATA
The DNA here is from genome assembly GCA_963921415.1 of Pyrausta despicata. NCBI lineage: Eukaryota > Metazoa > Arthropoda > Insecta > Lepidoptera > Crambidae > Pyrausta > Pyrausta despicata. The sequence goes on along the minus strand of OY992867.1, from coordinate 4,322,423 downwards.
TGTTTGTCGATATTCGTCTGGCTTAGAGCCAGGGGGCTACTATGAGATTATATTAAAAATATTATGTATATTTTTTACATTCTTGGCAAGGGGATGTCCCTTATAACCCTATATAAATATATCACTTAGTGTACACTAAGTGTATACCTACATAAATATATCACTTAGTGTACACTAAGTGTGTACCTACATAAATATATCACTTAGTGTACACGCTTGTAGTCGTAAGTATGTTTAGGAAAATGTTTAATATCACATGAGCACTTTGTTTAACAAGAACACTAACTAGAAAGTTGATAACACAATAATACTAACAGCCTACTGAACTAACCAATCTTTACTAATATTCGTAAATTAATGTAACAGTAGACTATCTATATTTTTAGCTTCCACCTTTAAAATGTTGTTTGTATTTCGATAAAATTTCATTCAGAAATCAACTTGAACTGGAAAAAAGGTCCAACTTCAGGTCATGTTTTTTTACGAAAAATCTTGTAAGGGGTGAGAATTCTTACCGGTATGCTAAACTACTGGACGGATTTCGATACAAATTTGGTATACAGCAGATAATGACCTAAAGTCAATCAATCTTAGATTTTTTTTTCAATCTTATTTTCTTTGAATACCAACGCATAAGAAGGAGGTTAGCAAAATCCAGCTGTTCAGACGTGATACCGTGACCGATAGGGGTTTATTTTTATATTATACATTGAAATCACTACAAAGTTCATAGCAAAGTCGCTTCCCCGTCTGTCATTATGTTATATATGTATGCTTCAATCTTTAAAACCTACTCAACGGATTCTGATGCTGTTTTTTTTTAATAGTTATTGTGACTTAAGAAGAAGTTAGGTATGTATAAAATTATGGAAAAATGTGAAAACAGGATAGCGTCTGCCGGGTCCACTTATTTTCATAAGGGGCTTAGCTTAGATGTATCGTGATCCGGAATAGGAGACCTCTGGAGAGATTTAATGAGGTTCTCATTCTGGTCCCTTGGGGATCTGACAATAAGTTATTGGGTTTATTTTGCCGATGTCACATGAAGGATATCTGTGTGATGTCTTGACGTTTTTGATATTCTGTATTGCTTTATTATTTACCTAATATTTTTTTCTGAATGAAATTCATTACTGAGCAAAAACAAAGACACTTATGTTATTAATTTTATATCAAAATACAAGTACATATGTAGGAATGCTTAAGTTATAATAATAAAGTAAATAAATGACCACTGACGACCAATTTGGTGTAATGGTTAAGAAGTTGACTATTAACCCAGAGGTCACGGGTTCGATCCCCGCACTGTACAAACATTTGTGTGCATGAACATGTCTGTTTGAACTGATCTGGGTGTTATATGTATTTAAGTTTATTAATAATACCACTGTTAATTCCGATATTTGTAACACAGGTGCTTTAGCAACTTACCACGAAGTCAAATTAATGTATGTAATGTTGTTGTATTTATTTATTTATTTAAATAGAAACTATAGGTGTTTTTCTTGATTTGGCCAAAGCCTTTGACACTGTCTCTGTTACGATTCTTCTGGATAGGTTGGAAAGAATAGGTGTTAGGGGTGTGGCTCATCAACTATTTTGCTAGTTACTTAAAGAACCGTACACAAGTCGTAAAAATTGGACAAATGACAAGTTCTGAGCTTCCTGTTACGTATGGTGTGCCGCAGGGCAGTGTCCTGGGCCCCACGCTATTCCTAATCTATATAAACCAGTTATGTGAGACTCAACTGAGAAATGGGAAACTGATAGCGTTTGCCGATGACACTGCCTTGCTTTTCCATGCTAGTAACTGGTGTGAAGCATACCAATATGCTCAGGAAGGGCTGAATAAAATATTCGACTGGCTCTCTAGAAATTCATTAGCGTTAAATGTATCAAAAACAAAATATTTGACTTTTTCTATTGATAGATGAGGGCAGCCAAGTGATCACAAACTGATATCACACTCGAACATTTGTTACTCCAAAACGCACTGCTCCTGTCCTCAGTTGATTCATTCTGACACGAGTACTTCGGCGTTATGGTCGATTCTCATCTCAACTTTTATGCGCATCTTGATCTGGTGACGAGTAGAGTCAGAAAATTAATTTATGTCTTTAAGACACTGAGACATCTAGCTGACCTAAAAATTCTCAAAATGGTCTATCAATCCCTGTGCCAATCCATTTTGTGCTATTGCATCTCAGCCTGGGGTGGAGCTTCTAAAACCCATCTACTAAATCTGGAAAGAGCTATCCTGAAGATTGCTGCATTTCTCCCCCTCTTGTATCCCACTACTGAGGTATACAAATTCTGGAAGGTTTTAACAGTACGTCAGTTGTTTATTGTCTCGGTAGTGCTCCGCAAGCACTCGCTGATCACATACGACCCTCTATTAGCGATCAACAGACGTAGGAGGGGTAGGGTTTGCTATAATGTCTTTTAACACAGCTTTTGCCCACAGATTCTTCTGCTTCTTAGGAAGCTACCTGTACAATAAGCTGAACAATATACTGAGCTTATACCACCTACTAAAGCACTCGTGTAAAACTAAATTAACACTCTGGTTGTGTAATCTTGATTATGTGAGCACTGAAGATTTCATTGTAGTGATGAAATAGCTCACGATAATGCATTCAATTACTTATATATATATATATATTCACTACATAGATAAGTTAGAATGTTACACAGTATATCATTTTTTATTTTATTTTTCTTTATCATTTGTCTACATACTTAATTGCACGACTGTCCGAGGAGGTGAGAGGCTGGTGACCTGTAACACAGGTATTTTATACCTAGCATAGGCACCAGTCTCACACAAACATTTCATTTAATTGTATCTCAATGGTTGTCCAACTGTAAATGTGTTTGTGATGAGAAAATAAAGATTTATTATTATTATTATTAAAAGAAAACATGAATACTTACCTACTTTTTATCTAACCAAAAAAAAATACTTTTTGCACCTTTAATATTATGTTTACTGCAATAGAGAAGGGATAATCATTTTTCCTTCCATTTCATTCCATAACCGGAAATACTATTTTCTGTATTCGTATTCAGATGTTACCATCAACATTCACTAAAAAAACTTTTAGGCGCAGGCGTTTTACGGGATCGATTGAAATAAACATCAATGGTTGGCTATTTCATAGAATGGAACCAGGGGATGCTCAAATATTACTGGTTATTGGGTAGACGCTCAGTAACAGCGATTTGAAAGAAGTTTTAAACAAATAAATAAAAACTTGTCTTATTATCCAAACAGACTGAAAAGTCAGAAAAATGCAGCAATAAACTTTTTTTTACAAATATCTGTACACTCAGAATCGTGTCAGTTTGTTTAAAATATTTTTCAAACACTTTTGAAAACTGAAATGAGACACTTTTTATGGTTTATATATCATTTTGTCATTTCAATCTACTGTTCGCATGAACTGAAGAAACAAATACTTTTAAAAACTGTCAATTTCGTTATTTTGGAAAGACACTTATGTAATTGTGACTCTATTGCGATGATGCTTACCGCTCATCAGCAGCGCTGCTATTCAAAGAAAAATATCAATATTACCAATAGCAGCATGCACTGTTGTTGAGCGATAAGCAACGAAATCCTCTAGTAAGTTATCTTTGCGACAAGTGAACCTGCTTATATCATGCAGAAGTTCATATAAAATACTTAGGTGTTTGTAGTTCAAAACGCGTTCTCTTTCCTACTACCCAACCTTAAGGCACAGGTCAGTCGAACCCACATGCCGAAATGTAGCCAATATCAGTATGAGAAATGACTCTTTTGCGACGTCTAATGTGTTCATTACATATGCTGGACTATATATACTGGACACTTTTTCTCGGTTTAACGGTCATGATGGTAGTTTGACTAACTAAATCTTTGCAGTTGTCATTTTTTGTTGACACCTTATCTTTTACGCGAAATATTTTTTTACGGTTTTGTGTGTTTTGTCTTTTCTGTAAGCTATGTCAAACAGCAGATGGTAACGCGACGTGTTCTTGGCGTGTGAAAATGTTTTTGGGTTGTGAGCGGGGCGTGTCATCATTGGTTGGTATCGTGGCTTTTTTATCAACTTGCTAAAGACATGCTGATTTCTTATCTTGCAAAAATCACGCTAATGACGCATTTACACGGTAACAAATAGTGTTTTTGCACTAATGGTTTTTTTCACGTTTTTTTTTGTTGGACGTAAGCTACGCTTTTTAAATACCCATTTTCACATGCTTTACGAATTGTGAAAGAAGACGAATACGTTTTAAATCACGGGACGTTTTTGAAAATCACGTATCGTTAAAAAAAACATAAATTCTGAAATATTAATAATAAGACAATTTTTTTTTATTTCATGTCTGATTTAATTCAATGTATTTATTAAAATTCTTAGTAACTACATTACAACAATATTTCAGTATTTTGGCAAATCATAAAAAAACAAAATTCCGAATGCAATGTAAAAAAAAAATTTCGTCTATATGGTATTTCCGTGTGAATGCGCCCCAAGCCAAATCACGCCGCCGCGGCGGGCCGCAACAACAAAACCGTCACTGCCTATTTTGTTTTTAATAAAACTTAATCCTAATTTACACATCCATACTCCATAATAAATGTAAAAATAACAGAGCTAAGCTCATCAGATAGTCATGTCTGTTAGGGACGATAAACTTCTGAACCGATTTTGATGAAATTTAGCATTATAGGATAGATTTGATTTTTTATACATTGGCATTTTAATACATTACCTCTGAATTCCTTCATTCATTCATTTAGGTGGAAATTAAATTCTCGTACTTACTGTTTCAAGTGAAGTAACAATATTGTCTTTTGAACTACGAGAAACGACAAAAGAGTTAATTAATAAAGTTTAAATTCATTACGCAAATTATTCCGGGCAAAATGTTATCTTGTACGGAACAGGGCGATATCTCATATTTAAGTTTCCTCTTTAATGTTTGAGTTAGTAAAACCCGACTTAACCCCCAAATGATGACACCCCAATTGGTATTGTTTTTACACGACTGCACCGAAGAAAATGAAGGGTTATTGATGTTGTCTTTTAAAGTGAGAAAAAAAAAGATATTGATAATCACATGCGTCTTCTTGTACGAAACAGAGCGACATCTCATATTTAAGTTTTATCTTTAATGTTTGAGTAAGCAAAAGCCGACTTAACCCACAAATGATGACAGCCCAATTGCTATTGTTTTTACACGACTGCACCGAAGAAAATGAAGGGTTATTGATGTTGTCTTTTAAAGTGAGAAAAAAAAAAGATATTGACAATCACATGCGACTTCTTTAGAAGGACCAGAGGCTTAAACGGTTGACTGTGGTTGTCCGAGTCACGGCAACAGTATGACGCAGGTGTGCATTGGGCCTAATTGCGTCAATAATTACTGTTGACCTTCGTCAGAATGATCTAACAAAGATTTTGTACAAAAAATATTTGGTACCTCATTTGGCCCTTGACTAGGCTCGGACCCAAACCCAAGACCATATGGTAGTCCAAAAAATCTATCACTAGACCAGCCTTATGGGCGCTGCAGGCCTTAAGGGGGCCGGGCGGTAAGACACCCAAAAAAAATGAAGACCCGCCAAGCCTTTGCTTGGCTTGGCGGGTGAGTGATTTGAAATTTCACTAGCTAAGCGGCCTTTTTGATACTGACTGCATAAGTGAACTGAAGATCAACTAATACTGTTCTTTAAGTAGGTTAAAAAATGGGGGCGCTAAAAATATTTTTTTCACAAAATAAGTTTGGGATAACAAGACAATTACAAGAAGAAGAAGAAAAAATATTTATTTGGCCCATATTACATTACAATGTAACGAAAATTATAACTTAAACTTAGAAAAACAAACAAAAAAAAAGAAAGTAATAAAATTACCAAATGGCTCTAGTTTTCTGTGAGAACCACTGAGGTTTGAAGATGTCACCACCCGACCAAGCAAACATTTATATATTTATAATATTTACAGTAAATAACGAACCTTATAAATAAATAAATAAATATTTCACAACGATCACACCAATTCTCTAGTCCCAAATTAAGCTACGAGGCTTGTGTTATGGGTACTAGACAACGGATAAACATACTTAAATACTTTTTTTTGTAAATAAATACATATTATACATAGAAAACACCCAGACCAGTACAAACACACATGTTCATGCACACTTATGCTTGTACTGTGCGGGGATCGAACCCGCGACCCTTGGTTTTAGAAGTCCGACATGTGGACACATATCTCCCAGTTGTTGTTATCATGTTCACAAAATAATCTTAGTGGCCTAAAAAAACGCAATACTTGCTATATGTCGAATAAGAAAACAAAGACTACTGATGCTGAGGGTGAGTTCGAGAACAAGATGAAACACTCACGCTGAAACGTGCCTGAAATACAAAGGCCCACTGAAACAACATGCTGATTTTGTTTATGTGCAAAGTTTGACAAATAAATCAAGTGTTCTAGATAACGTCTCGAGTTGCAGAGTTGAATGCCATGTCTTTTTTGCTACAGTTCAGTGTCAGCTTGGAATTAGTAAAAAGTATGAATTAGCAAAGCACGAAATGAATCTTAAAATATTGAAACATAATGGTTTTAGCAGTCGGACCACCACTTAGCAGATGGACGAATCAAGATGATGTCTGTCGGACCTCGGTCCCCGACCCTAACATCCGGTCGGTGGGAGGCGTTTTCCTTTGACTTCCTAACTCTAAATCAGTTGCCAAAGATAGGAACTATGTTTTTGACATTGCCGACCTGTGGTTGTTTCGCTAACATGAAATGAAATGAATTTATTGTTTATTGTACATAAATTTGGGTACAATGTTAACAGTTACAATTGCTGTTAGGGTGATTCCGCAAAACCTTAACTTTTCAGGTGTATTCACATTATAAAATAATTACATCTGATAAGCGTATGTACATACTTATTTATTATTAAATGAATATAATTTTTTTATACCTTAGGAACTCCCTGACGCCATAGAAGCATTTAACTAGTAACCATATTTTGACTAGTTTATAACATTTATTCATATTTACATTTTTAAAATCGTCGAGTATATAAATAATTAATATAATTATAAAAGAGTTCCTTGAAGGTAAATCTAAGTTTACTGGGGGCTTATAAGCTTATGTACATATTGATGGCGAACATTTCTATAAGTTGTATCCAGTATTTTTGAAATTGGTGTTTACGTTTAAAAACAAATATACACACTTCATATATATATGCAAGCAAGGCAATGGGAGCGTATTAAGTTGTCTGAATAGTGGCTTACAGGATTCTCGTTTTCTGTTGCAACTCATAGCTCTAATACACATCTTTTGAGATATTTAAATATTTGGTATGACAAAAGAGTTTCCCCAAAGAACAATTCCATAACACAGAATGGAGTCAACATAATAATAATGGTTCTTCTGGCCGATTTCGACCACGGCGGCCAGTCTCAGCAGAGATCGGCCAACTGGAGCGGGAGATGTTGTGGTGCACAAGTGTGAGCGCAGTGCGCACGTGCACTCACTGTTCCATCACTCTCGGGGTCGGTGTGACGGTAGTCCGACATGACCGGAGAGATAGATATCCGTTATATGCAGTCAGAGCTGCTCGCTGGAATACCAATCTAGTGATTTTTGTCAGTGCGAATACAAACCTACTTAATGTGGCACACACGGTATTAATATGGTCCTTCCAACTAACGTTACAGTCTAAGCTAAGTCCCAAAAAGGTGCTTTGTGTAGTGTCTTGTATGATGTCACTTTCGTACACATAGGTGTTGTGGATTACGTCTCATTGTTCGGAACTGTATATAGGTATTTAGTTTTGTTGGTGTTCACTTTTAGATAAATAAAATAATAATAATAAAATAATTTATTCACAAAAAGATTGTTAACATGATTTTAACACTTACTTATCTAACAAGGTGTTTAAGTACTTAAGTATTAAGTATTTATATTGTTGTCATTTAGCCATTAAATTGCCTCAGCTAATGCTATATAAGTCATTACCTTTCATTACTGATCTAACGTCGACCGCGACTGAAATGCACTCCTGTGACAGATGTTTAGACAAAACATATACGAGTATGTATAGTAGAAAAGAAGGGGACTCTGTGTGTATGCTAACTTGCAGTATTCCGAAATTATTTTGTAGATACATTGACTGGTATTTTGTAATTGTTTTCTGAATGGAACAATATCCTCGAATTTCTACGCACTGAGTCTTTTCCTTCAAATAAGATTTAAGCCATTGCAACACAGGTCCACTTATGCCATATTTTAAGAGCTTAACGAGGAGTCGATCTTGTGGTACAAAAACAAAACAATCAAAATATCACATAAAGGTAAGCTAGGCTTATTAAAATATGTCGAGTAGGTATGTGACACAAAGAACCATTGTAGTTGTTGGTAACAAATACCCCCATTAAATTGGAAATTTTTGGTACAAAGGTACCTCCATTAAATTGGAAATATTTGGTACAAATGTACCCCCATTAAATTGGAAATGTTTGGTACAAATGTACCCCATCAAATTAGAAAAAAAAAAGTATTTGCCACCTGCTGTCAAACATTGGTGCAAATTTACAATGCACAAAACGAAGTCGCAAGAAAGATCTTGTGTTTTCAAGTCGATCCAATCTACTCCTGACGATGTCTAGCAACTTGCCAGCATTAGATAATCTCGATTTGGATAACAACAGAACAAATTCTACCAAAGGCATGTTTTCCGCTTGATAAGACAGGAAAAAATTCTTGTCAGGTTAAGGAATCAAGCCAAAAAGTCATAAAATTAGGTCATTTTAGACAGTATTGCAAAACACAGCTACTGAGAAAGAGAAGGTTAGAAGACAATGATAAGTAAAATGAAGAAAGACCAAACAATTGAGAAAAAATAGAGGAGTCGACAACGTGGCAGAAGAAGATGAAATAGACTGGAATATCTGTTTTTTTAAATAGCTTAGTGCTAATAGACATGTGATGTTCTTATTAAATTGTCCGTTGTCCGCATACTTTTTGCCAGGCTTAGTACTCGCCTTAGTATACGCCTAGTAATACGGAAATCTCCTGAAAATATAAAAATAACATATTTAAGAACTCATATCGAATATTTACTTCAAGCCTGGAATCACATAAATCTGTACGTCTAACGTGCCAGAACCAAATTCACCTTATTTGGCTTAACTCACGCAATGTGTATTTTTTAAGGACTTGACTTTCTGCACAGCAACAATCGACACTCACTTAGAAGACGGAATAGTGCGGCAATATGTAGGTAATTCAATAAGATCAATAATAATAAGATATCAATAATAATAAGATTACTCTAACATACCGCCATTTACACGGCTTCGCGTAAGTTTTGGTTACAAAATAGTTATTTTAAAAAACTAATAATTAATCTTCCAACTTTTTGTACAATCATTAATTTGGCAGATGAATTATTTAGTCACGTGATTATTGCTAAAATAATATTTTAACACTTTATTATTTGCTAAGTAGAACGGTTGCAAAACCTGTATTGTGCAAAATGATTGTTTTTAAAGTAGTGGGTTTGCGGGGTGAGGGTGTCAAGTAATTAGTTGATCTAAAATGATCTTTTCTCATACGTTTTTGTTAAACAATAGTAAACATGTACAGAGTGCAACATATTGCTTTTTGATACTGTCCCTTACTGTTCGCAACAAAACGGCGAGGTAAAGAGGTCATCATATCACATCATATCATATCAGCCTGTTAGTATCCACTGCTGGATATAGGCCTCTCCCAAGGAACGCCACAAAGAGGAAGAATCTGGATATACGAGTATTAAAACGTTTAAAGATAGGCAAGCACGAGAAAAGATTTACAAAAGAGTCTCAATGAATACCTTATGATGTATAAACACGACCCCCCATTCTGTGGCAGAGAAAACACCTACAAACTATTTTTCAAAGGAATAAATAGAGATAAAATACCAATACATTAATAATAAAGATGATACAGAAATAAATGACAAGAACAAAGAGCAAAAAGGAAAGAAGAAAGGAGATAAGAAGAGGAAACCTAAAGATTCTGAATAAAGGGGCCAAGGTGTACGTTAAAGAGATAAACAAAACAAATAAACTTACCTTAAAGTATAACCCGACACCACACGTTGTAGAAAAATCAAAAGATGGAGTTGTAACTATCCGAAACGAAGAAACCGGTCAAGTGTTTGACCGGTTAATTCGGAGGAATATATTATACCTAAAAATAAAATATTACTATTATACCTAAGAAAGCTGTAGAAGAAGAACAGGAAAATAGGATTGGAAATCCAAAAATAAACGAAGAACAATAAATTATCGAATTTATTTTAGGCAAAGTATGATAAACGACGTACCTACTATGATTCAGATATATTATGATTTAAGGTGTAATAGTTTTCAAATTATATACCTACTTAATTAAATGATCAAATAATTATTTAATAAGGAAGAGATGTAGTGTTTGTGTCAGGTTATAACCATAGTTATTATAACTAAACACTATCTCGTGCTCATTACCGTGAGAGCCATGGGCGAGAGCGGACGCGTCGCCTGCGCACATGGTGTGTTATCAAGCCAGTGTATCGTTAGCAAGGAGTATCTTACAACCTCTAAATACAAGGTGCTACAAAAAAACGAAATCTCAAAAAAAATTTTGCTCCCCTATAGTAAATCGATCAGCTGATTGGCAATTTTGTATAGGTGTCTATGAGGGAATGTTGTGATAAATAATAATGGCTTATACGTAAAAATCAATGATCGTTAAATTGGAGTTTTTTATTATTTGTAATGTAGCTAATTGCACTATCAATTAATTAATACATTGTGTACACAAAATGCTACATCACTTAGACGTTACAAAATATGCCAAAAAAATTGCCAAGAATAATCAATTGTAATAGAAATGAAACATTTAAAGTAACAAAAAGGTTAAAGACAAAAATAATGTATTATTTTTATAATTTACCATTATTCCTCTAGATGTCAATAGAAATACCTGGTATATTTGACAGAAAATCTCAACAATCCCAAATCGTTGCCAACGATAAATCCACTAGAGTGAAAGAGGCCACTAGAAAATAACGAGCCAGTAAATTTTCGATACAAGATAGTTTTGGGTACACACAGTTCCAAAGTACGAAGGTTAGCTAGGCCGATGGTAAAAATAATAATTGTATAAGCAATTTTATTTTGAACCGAGAAATAAAAATAAATTTCTCATGTGTGGTACAAGATAGCCTTAGGTATAAGTAAGGGTAATGCGATCATAGTTTGACGACTGTTAAGCACGGTTTAGTGATTGAATTATTTTTATTTTTCATAAAAGTTTAAACTTATATTAAACTTATAAGTGACCTACCCTTTCAGTTGAAAAACAATCCTAAAATTTTAGTGCGTTACCATAGCAATAGATCTATAGCTCTAAATTGCTAAACAGTTCAGGGTTGTCGAATCAATACTTCAAATTAAATATTGCTTTTGTCGTTATTCAGTTTATTCTGCCTTTAGTATTTACTTACACCATTAAGTATGAAAACTATGTTTTTTAACATACGGTTTAATTCATTAGAAAACCTTTTAAAAAGTGCTGATCTTAAAGTGTGGGATAGAAACTATAAACTTGTAACATGTTTGTCGGTCGTCAGAGCAGTGTGTCCCTCACTCAAGTCAAGTTTTGCTGAACCAGCTACCTTCTCCGAAACTAACAAATTCCAGAACTGTTTCCATCTTGTATTAAGTTCCTTGGCTGTTCTTTGTTAATTGTACAATGTTGATAAACAATCTGGTGAAAGTTTGTGGTCACTATCGGTTATTCATCAGTTCCCAGGATTTGGTGTAGGCGGATTGATAACAACGGATTGAAATATTTTGTATCCATAGAAACGGGATCTTGTGTTTAATGGACAAGTATGGCCTTTGATCCGTGATAGCGTCATTTCTGGGCGCATTTGCTAAACGATGAGACTTACCGATGCTACGACATTGGATGCGCCTGCACATCAGTCAAGCTGGGTAGATGCAGGAAATGTGCGCCGCAAACGTACAAAATAAAAAAAATTGTATGACATTTTCGTGAGTCGCTCCTGCATAACTTCATCTCGCTCTATATAACTTTACCTAAACATTTTATTTAAACATTTCGTATGACTTGCGTCTTATAACATTCAGACATGTTCATACTGATAAATGTTAAATCAGATTGTTTTATAACATCTAGGGACAGGGATCTATCCCTACTAATACTATAAATGGAAAAGTCAGTTTGTTTGTTTGTCCTTCTTTCACGACGTAACGGCGCAATTTAGTGATATGTTTTTTGTGTGGCGGCAGATAGGAGTCTGAAGAGTGACATAAGCTACTGTTTTTCGCAACAGAACATCTCGATCCCATTAAAAAATAAATCCAAAGCTCACCGATAGCTGGCTCCACTTGGTTAAGTTTTGAGGTGTATGCGCAGTTTCTAGCCGAACGCTGTATTAAACTCGGTGGAAAATAGCTACAGTCTACGTAGATGAGGTCGCCGGCTGTCGCTAGTGTTTTATAATATGTACGCACCTTTAGATCAAACTTTGATACATGTAATCGCACTATTGTATGTAAGTTACAAACGTGTTTAAAAACCTGACAGCTATCAATCTTTAAGTTAAATGTTATAACAATGAGCCCGGCCCTACGTTGTAACACTATCCTATTTATCTGTAGTAAGGCTTTGGTTGTAAGGTCGCAATCAAAAAGTGGTTATCACCTTAAGTATCACAATATCTATTTCATATTAATTTGATTGCTCAAAGTTTTTTTAAACGAGATATAATCATTGCTTTATCAGGTTGATTGACACTGACAACATAATGGCCATTTAAACACATAAATAAATGAATCCTTCTTTTTTCATTGAGTCGAATTGATTAGTATGTTATAGCATTTTGGACTTTAGTAAAAGTTTGACGTAAAATCTAATATCAAAACTAGTAAACACTTCGCAACCGTACATATACGACGACCGTACATATGCCATGAGTAGGCAAAGACTGTAATTTAACCCATACTGAGGCGTGGCGAGTGAGTTTTTTGCTCATCGCATAATGTTTTGAAAGAGGTTAGGGTGTGCCCTGATGACAGGCCATTTCGGACATGTGATGTTGCCTGATGAAACTAAATGATAAAATCCTTCATACCAACGCCAAGTGCGTTTATGAAGGATTCAGACTGCCTCGTTGGTGTAGTGGCAAAGTTTCTGCCTTACATCCGAGTGGTCCTGGGTTCGAATCCCAGGTCGAGCCAAAAATTGTTTCTGAGCTACAGAACAGCTCGGAGTCGGTAAGTTGGTGGTATTACACCCCCGTGCCTCGGAAAGCATGTTAAACCGTTGGTCCTGCGCCTGATCTCTCTCCGGTCATATCGGTTTGCCGTCTCACCGAACTTTAAGAGTGAAGGAACAGTGAGTGCACCTGTGTATTGCGCTCACACTTGTGCTATATAATATCTCCTGCGTAGTTGGCTGATCTCTGTTGAGATTGGCCGCCGTGGTCGAAATCGGCCTTAAGGACTATTATTATTATTATGAAGGATTTTATATGAAAATGAAAAGGACTTAGTACTTAAACTTGCATCTAGGAACAGAAATCAACAGAAATTACCAACTTGTAAGGGGTCAAGCTAATTAAAACGGAAACACCAGGTAAGTAAACAGCCAGTGACATTTTTAGTATGGAAACACTACACTGACCCTCAGGAAAAATAGCTTACTTGGGCACACCTATGGCATACTGTGGCACCGACTTGTGACATTCAGCAATTTCACCGCGGTGGTTGGTTGACACGCTGTCAGACACGAGTAGCGGTGATTCTAAAACAAGAGCCATTTATGTAACAAAATTTTGACAGCTTAGCAGATTTTTTTATCGAACACTTGAATTTCAAAGGACAAATCACGACGACCACTTTGGTGTTATGGTCCAGAAGGTGACTATTAAACAAGAGGACTATTAACCAAGAGGTCGCGGGTCTCCGCACTGTACAAACATATGTGTGCATGAACATGTCTGTTTGTACTGGTCTAGGTGTTATATGTATTTATTTAACGTTTATTTGTAATACCACTGTTGATACTGATAACTGTAACACAAGTGCTTAAGCTACTTACCACGGAGTAAGATCAATGTATGTGATGTTGTTATATATTATTATAAAAAAACGAAAATTGGAAACCGCTTACAGGGTATTATTACATCTTTGCCGCTATAAAGTAGGAATATCATAATTTCATATTAGGTAATCCATTGCGTAAAAATGAAAATTTACAGATTGATGGGCTGCAAAGAAAATTCAGATTATTGCCACGATTTGCACATTGACAATGTTTTTACGCAACAGATTACTTAATTAATATGTGTGTAATTACGAAATTCAAGCTTCGTAGCGGCCTTCGATTTGAGATTTATCTTTTGACAACCAAATTATCGGCATTAAACTGCTTAGCTGTTAAAGTTATATGATATGCCCATAAATAGACAATTTTTAAGTCTTTTTGACTTGTGCCCAAAACGCGATGCGTAGCTTCGATGTCAAATTTTCCGCTTTACACAAAACACGTGACTCGTGTTGGTAGGTTCATGACTTATTGAAAAATTCCATGGGTTTTATTTTTAAAATACAAGGTCGCGTAACATTTTGACTGGATGTAAAACATGTCGGATATAATAGATGGACGTCACACTAAAAGCATTTCGTTTCCCGTGTATTCATGGTATTTAACAAACTAGCGATTTGTTCTGACTACGCCTGACTCTTGCTATCAATCATCAAATGAAACACACTTGGTTGCCTTTGAACAGGCCTTTATTAAAATACTGAAACTTAATTCCTGCCCTAATTCCTGCAGCATAAGATTAAATTTAAAAATAAGGGTTCGTATATTTTGAAAATGTCATTTTGATGATTTGAACTTTTTCGATTTCTTTGTTTATGAATAAATGTTGTAAATGAATGTCAGCAATAATCAAAATGCGCTTTGTACTGTGTTAAGAAAACATAATTTGGGTTGAAATTATTAAAACTTTGATCGTTTTTCTCCGTTTCGGCATAATCAGCCGATGCCATATTTTAATTTTGTTTTTATTCGTGACGCGTTCTCTAGTATAATTCTTAATCATACACATAGCATCATTACTAAAAACATTTAAATCACTCACTGTCCCAAAATTTGTCATTGTATGTTTCACGAGACTTCAGGAGGTCAAGCTATGAAACGTGACTAATTTTGTGTTGACGTTTTAACCTTTACGTACGTACCTACCATATGTTTCTTTTACCATATTTTATAATATTATGCTAATATGACTTAATTTAGGTAGTACATTGACGTTTTAACAACTTTATGTATCAAATACTTTGTCTAGGTATATGTATACCCACTGCAATTGTTCTGTTGAAAAATTATTAACATAATATTAGTATAGTATTTTTTGTCTTAGTTAAAGAAACGACTGAATTATGAAACATTTACATATCTGAGAGAAAGATTAGATAAAGATAAATATACAACATCTGTCTGGGGAGGATAGTCTAAAACGCAGATGATAAACTTGGAGCGAGCTCAACGCGCTTTATTAAAGGTCATTTATTGACGTGACAACGTCTTATAAATTGGTTTGCCGGGTGACACTTCAAGAAACTGCGTTACGCTCCTCCGCTCACGTTCCGCGCTCACAATGAGAGCGAGTGAGAGGCACGCGTCCCTTCGACTCGGGCATGGTTAGCCCGCCTAAGAGCGAGTGAGACAGACATAAAAAGTGAAAGGCACGCGTCCCTTCCACTCGAGCACAGTTAACCCGCCTAAGAGCGAGAGAGACAGAGCGAGAGAGAGAGAGTGAGAGAGATAGGCATACACACCGGTTCATGTTATACGAATGAATATTCACATTAAAATTATTTTACCACTCAAAGTCGTTGTCACGTAAAACTTTCGCCCGTATACCGACTTTACAGGCAACCAATTTTTTTTTTTTAAGAATAGAATATTTCCTACTAGTCGCATATACTCTATCGATAACGTGCTTACGGTTAGGAAACTATATGTATTACACACAGTCTTAAATCGTTTACCTACGACCCTACTTTAAAATGTAAGAGGAGGCAACAGTTCTTGTTCTTCTTTGGCAGTTCTTGTTATAACAGGATCGAATACGATCCTGTTATAATAAGAACTGCATTTGCTAGTTAAGAATATAAGAAACAATCTGAATCCTATTTAAGAAAATCAATAAAAAACATGATAATTACAGTAAACCATAACCTAATAACCTAAACAAAAAAAAATGTAATCAATCTACAAAAAAATTATCAAAATTTTACACAACAATAAACACGCAGGCACACACAAAACACGTAGTCTTTAATATTTATCATAAGTACTTAGGAATATTTTTAAAACACTTAAATAAGACTTTTTCAAGAACAATATATACCTAATATTTAGTTAGTGAATTATACTTAAAATATTTTAAATATTATGCATAGCTAAGAAGGAGCGTTGTCACCTGACACAGGCATTATTTGCTTAAAAGGTGACTTCGATTACTACAATATATTGTAAAAGCTTTTGATGTAATAAATATTATTATTATTATTAACATCACATACATTGATCTGTACTCCGTTGTAAGTAGCTCAAGCACTTGTGCTACAGATATCAAAATCAACAGCGGTATTACAAATAAACTTAAATAAATACATATAACACCCAGACCAGTACAAACAGACACAGTACATGCACACAAATTTTTAATAAGTACCTAATGACCTAGTAATGACGACCACTTTGGTGTAATGGTCAAGAATTTGACTATTACCCAACGGGTTCGCGGGTTCAATCTCGGCACTGCACAAACATTAAACATGCCCGATTGTACTGGTCTGGGTTTGCCGCTGATTTTGATATGTAACACAAATGCTTAAGCTACTTACCACGGAGTGAGATCAATTTATGGGATGTATTTATTTATTTACTTAAAAGCTCCCCAACATGTCCTAGGTACCACATCACGCTACTTTTATCGTCTAATGTGATGTGTTACGTTACCTTATAGCTCGTGAACACCCATTGACCTCCGCCATTTCTTCCGCAACAGCATTTGCTTATGCTTAATTCTCCGTGTTATCAACCAAATGTGCCCAGTTTCGCTCGCTTATCTCCGTAACTTGGTACGAAACTTCGCTTATGAGCGGTTAGGGTGGGGCATGAGTTAAAGCGTAAAATCAAAATGTTATGACATATTCTAGCATTGTTGAGTACAAGATATCAACTTTATTTGGTCATTTAAGGCTGATTTTTAAATTATAACAATTGTATTATGGTACATCTATCCTGGCTAAGACTATTCACCACACTATTCACGCTTTATTGTGTCCCTGCATTAATGATACTGCTATTTTGGATGAATTCTGTGCACTGTTAGAATATACTATTTATATGTTTACACTTAATGTATTTCTGTTGCTGCTCAATGTATATTACAACACTAAAATCTGAACAAGATAAATAATATTGAAGTGCGGCGACCACCGTGGTGTAGTGGCGTAGTAGATCCTAGGTTCGACCCCCGCTCGGAGATAATATACGAATCCAACCTTCAACGTTGTCACGGGTCACCTGTTTGTGGTTCATACGGTCGTTATTTCTACTTATGTTGTTGTTAATTTATTTTATTTTATACACACCTGTTTCGCTGTCATCGAAGCTGCACCCTTACAAAATTGTATGCGAAGTAATAAAGGGCTGATGTTGTGTCGCGCTGGCCTTATTTGATATCGGCGTCTGTTTGTTTAGAGATACACATCGGGATCGCTTTTGCACGCATTTTACTCGTATGTGTATCGAAGTTTTTTTAAACTAGCTTTTATATTTATTCAAGTTGTGCATTGTCATCCAAACATAACATAATGTATACACAAATTTTAGCCCATTCGGACACTGGGTGACTGGTGATATTTTAACAGTTAGTTTTTAGTTAGTAATTAGTTTAAAAGATTTGATAGCAGACACAAGCGTACAAACATTTATAAAATCTTATAAAAGTGCGCGCATAAAACAGATGAAGACTGTTAAAAATACCTCACACAAAATATTTCAAAAAATTGCCACTAAACAATACATTTAGTTTATAACCTTTACGACTAGTGAATCCTTTACGTGCATGCAATCGATTCGAAGATCTGCTAAGACTGACAAAGTCTGTCATTTAACATTCATGAATTCGGGCCCAAAGAGGTCCAAATGCTATTCTGAGTTTCTTCGACCATCAGTAATAAGTTTAATGCTTGTTTTACTAAAGTAGCTTTAATGACGGTAAAAAATGACCATAACGGATTGTCTAGGTACTTAACCTAGATAATCGGTTATAGTTAATTGTTTTAAGATATAATTTTACACAGTAAGACGGCTGATTAGGTCTTAACTGGCCATTATGGGTGGCTAGGTGGGCCATAGTGTAATAAAAAAAAACTAACGAGACTTTCGCAAATTTTTACTATCATTGCTTACTCCATTATTATCTTGCATAACTTTAGTCAATTAAAGTAAAAAACAAAATAGCAAAGTACGAAAAAAATAAGGTTTTAAACCTCATTTCAAATAAGTGGCGCCGTACAAAGGTTGAGTTGATGAATCGCCCACACACATACCAATTTATTTGACAAGTCATATTTATCGGGAAACTCAAGGCTTGATGAAAATTACGTCACTCATATCCCGAAATATTGTCCTGAAAGCCGTTGTCCGTAGTTATAAATGTAGTCAACCCTGTCTTACAAATGTTAACCGTGCGAGTGAACGGGCTGGTTAGACCCCAAAATTTTAACGAAAAGTTAGGGAGTACCGCATCTCTTCTCCGGGATGTGGAATAAATTACAGCTATTTGCATAAAGGGCTGGCTAGAAACAATTTTCAGGTGGAACCAACCGGTTTGTTTTAAGATAATATTGGCTGGATATCTATTTTATGTTCGGGTATAGAAGGCAATTTGATTTGAAACTTGTGACTTGTGTATTTGGGCCAAGTAAATTGGCGAAACAATTATTAGGCTCTTAGTAATACCGAAACGTATCTTAAACTATACAGAAATATTAAAATCTGGCCACACGTTTTTTTTGGTATTAAAACAAACATAAAAGTTTTATCATTAAATCTGTATACTTTTTGTGATATTGTCAGAAACAGAATTTACTGTAAAACCGTTATTGCTTTTTCAAAAAAAAAATATTTAAAACAAAAAGAATAAAATAAATCTTAAAGGTTACGATGATGTTGCGATTAGCGTCAGTTCAATGCTGACGTGTTTCTGAAAATATAAATGAAAACTTACTTAACTATCATAACTCTGCTTTATTTTTGTAACTGATCGGAACTTTTTAGGAAGATGGCATTTCTGTTGTGTTTTTAGTTTACAATTTCTTACGAGGTGAAATGTTTTTGTTGGGAAAAACAGTCACGTGTGAACAGAATTTCAAACAAGTATACGTATGTGTACTTAAAAAAAATCAAAACACGTGACGAATTAACATTGTAAACATTAAAGTACTTGAAAATACATGTGTAATGATTCGCATGTTTTTTTTTTTCCTTTTGAAATGGAACCCTAAAAATTATTCAGCTTTCTTACTTTGCGCAGTCCTGATTTTTTAAACTCTTTATTTGGGATAGCAAACAACTACATACTATATATCGTGGTACAATATTTTAGACTTATGTTTATTATTAATAAATATGCGAAAAAAACTATAATAAATAAATAATAATAAATATTTCACAACAACCACAACAATTCTCTAGTCCCAAACTAAGCTACGAGGCTTGTATTATGGGTACTAGATAACGGATAAACATACTTAAATACTTTTTTTTTGTAAATAAATACATATTATACATAGAAAACACCCAGACCAGTACAAACACACATGTTCATGCACACTTATGCTTGTACTGTGCGGGGATTGAACCCGCGACCCTTGGTTTAGAAGTCCGACCTGTGGACCACTGCACCAAACGGTCGTCAAAACTCAACTATATACATATTATAACCAATACAAATTAAAAATAAATACTCGGACGCGAAGCGAACAGCCAACAAAAGTGGTAAGGATTTTGTCTAGCATAGCTGACTTATCACAAGCGAGCTTTCCTAAGCAAAAAAAATACCGTAGAACAGATTAAATGTTTATTGCACTTTGAATGACAGCTATATCAATGATGACACAACGCGCAGCAAGTGGTGAAGCGTTACTTGACCTGAAAAAACAATAATGAAGGTCAGTACCGAACGCTCTTTAGCTTAAATGAACGTAATAGAAAACATATTGTTAAAATTTTAGGATGAAAACATCATATTTATTCAAATCCCATAGCTCATACGCATCTTGACAACCGCATACTGTCAAGAATACTACTTCCCATTGTCATTTTCCTACGTTTAAGTTTAAAATCTGGATAAAAAAACATTCCTAGCCAGCTAATATTAAAAAAACTCAATTTACAATTTATGAGTACAAAAGTATAAAACCAACGTCAACCAGCATGTCAACGTAACGACAATATTAAAAAAGAGGAACTTGAAATATTTTTAGTTTTTGACTACACAAAGACTCGATGGTAAAAAATAAAACAACCGCTACTGAACCTTTTTGAGATGCCAAGCCGATGTGTTAATTTAGATGGACACTAAGACATTTCCTGTGACAAAGACCTCTTAGCAATAATAATGTCTTGACGGGTATAAGAACACCACTGTCTCCAAAGTCTTCGTGATAAGTTGAGCAACCTCTAACAGCAAGCCGAGTTTTCAAGTGGATAACATGAACTAATGTATTTTCATTTTTAATATCAATAAATCAAAATAATAATATGGCGCCAAATTCGACTGAAAATAGTGAAATTCCAACCCAGGGTTTGTCGGAGGGCACAACGAAAACAAGTGAATCGCCTAGAAATACTGAACATAAATTATTATGGTTTCACGTGACGTTTTTAGCATATTATCACATAGCTAGTTTTTACGGACTTTATTTAGCTTTCACGTCTGTTCAATGGGCAACTATTGGATTTGGTAAGTTTTTACATAATTATTCTCAAGTTATAGTGACAGTGGTAGTACGAAGGGCGTTCTGAAGGTTACTCGTACCTGGTAACAATTTTTTTGTTCTATTGATTGGATTTGTTCTATCAATTTTCGCCAAACTTTTAGTAAGCACCTATTATATAGCACCCGCCTATAGTAAAGTACCCACGTACTATCAATTACTTACCTGTTTGCTATGTTTTGGGAGTACTCGTACCACAGGTAATATTACATATTTATTTGTAATTTTTACGGTTCCGTACCTCAAAAGAAAAAAACGGAACCCTTATAAGATCACTTTGTTGTCCGTCCGTCTGTCAAGACCGTTTTTCTCAGGAACGCGTGGAGGTATCAAACTGAAATTTCTAGATGATACTTAGGTCTACTGTCCCTGGAAGCTGTAGAAAAATCAACCTTCTAAGCTAACGCAATCAAAAGACACAGCCATTTAGGCCGCAAATTTCCGCAAATTTTCGAAACTCGCACGAGAATCAAAACCTACAGGGTACTTCCCGTAAACTAGAATCTTGAAATTTAGTACGAAGTCACGTCTTATAGTACAGATATAGGATAAAATTACGAAAACCGTAAATTTTCAGTTTCATCATATAAAAAAAAATATTTTTGAAAAATATTTTTGACAATTTTGAAAATTTCAAAGTTACTACTCCTTATCTACAGGTTTGTACGGAACCCTCGGTGCGCGAGTCCAACTCGCACTTGACCGGTTTTTTTTAAGTCTACCATACATTTAGTTAACTTTACAGTGATCTTTGCAGAATTTTAAAGTTCTCTAACGATATTTTATACAAGAACTTTGCATTATCAGACATCGCTTCCTACAAAAAAAAACAACTATTTTTAGGCATTACTTTCACACCTCTTACGCTATAGCTTTCTACGGCTTCAAGCTTATATCCTGCTTGTTTTCGTTTTTTTTTCATCATCATCATCATTTCAGCCGTTCGACGCTCACTGCTGAGCAAAGGCCTCTCCCAAGTGTTACGTATAAATCTGAATTTGAACTCTTAATTTTTGTTTCATCCTTCCATTTATTTGTTTATTTTGATACTATTATGTCACTGTGACAGCTCGTAGACCACTGTCAACGAGTCAACTCGAGTCAATGTTTTTTATTGCCACGGCATAAGCCCTAATTCCTTTTATCCCTATACTTACTGAAAATACTCGCCACGCTTCCCGTGGCCTGTGAGATCCGATTGGCCTTACACCAGCGGCAAGTGGCAAGTCTCCGGAATCTACCCTCGGATTGGACAAGTTAGGGAAGTGTTTCATTTACTATTTACTATTGTGACGCGGTTCACCGCGTCTGGCGCCTTTTGTGGATACAATACGCTAAATATTACACAATGTATTGGTTGCTCAAAAACATATTTTTGTAGGTAGTTTTAACGGAACCGAGCTCACAACACCTAGTGCATACTCTTCCCTCTTGTGCTCTGCGCTAGCTAGCCCCGGCATAAAGTAAATTGTGAATAATTCTAAATTATTACCTTTTTATGTACTAGGTATTGTAGTTTAAACTATTCTCGATTTTGAAATAAAATCAAGTTTTATTAACAACCAAAAATCTTTTATTTTACACAAGGATCTTCATCGCGATCAGTCCTGCGCTGTTCGTATCTAGCGGCTTCCCGCGACCTTCATCAGATCATCGGTCCACCTTGTTAGGGGCCCACAAGAAACAATCTGTACTACTACTTTTGCGTGTATAACCATTTTCATATTTGTTTCAGGTTTCCTTATGTACTTGTGTGGAGCGCTCGGCGTG
The DNA here is from genome assembly GCA_963921415.1 of Pyrausta despicata. Lineage (NCBI taxonomy): Eukaryota > Metazoa > Arthropoda > Insecta > Lepidoptera > Crambidae > Pyrausta > Pyrausta despicata. The sequence goes on along the minus strand of OY992867.1, from coordinate 4,299,493 downwards.
ACAGCCGGCGCTCACCGACTATGGTCCCACAGAAGTTACAAGGCAAAACTACCACTGCAAATTATACTGATGGTGTTCCATAGTATATCTTACCAGAAAACTGTGATAACTTGGTCCAGGGACCACCGTTTGCACCACAAATGTTCAGACACAGAAGGAGACCCTCACAATGCAAGTCGTGGATTTTGGTTTTCACACATGGGATGGCTGGTCACCACGAAATCCGATGAGGTTTCAAAGGGATTAAGGAACGTGGACATATCAGATTTAAGCAACAACCCTGTATTGAGATTGCAGAAAAAGTAAGACTACATATCTTATTTCAAACAGAAACCTAGTGCACACGATGTTATATTTAGTGGATTTAACCTTTTATTTTTGTTTCAGATACGCCTTCTTCTTTATCGGGACTTTTTGCTTTTTACTCCCAACCGTCATACCAATGTATTTCTGGGGCGAAACATTGAATAACGCCTGGCATTTCAACATGCTTCGCTTTATCGTCAACCTTCATATCGTCTGCTGCGTGAACAGCGTCGCTCACATGTGGGGGTATAAACCTTACGACAAAAACATAAGGTCCGGCCAAAACCCCCTGCTTAGCGTTGCCATTTTGGGAGAAGGATTCCATAATTACCACCACACTTTTCCTTGGGACTACCAAACGGCTGAACTTGGAAACATTAGATACAATCTGGCAGCTTGTTTCATAGACTTTTTTGCGTGGGTGGGATGGGCTTATGATCTAAAAACGGCATCTAAGGACATGATTGAAAATCGCTCCGCAAGAACTGGTGATGGAACGGACTTGTGGGGTAAAATGAAAGTGAAATAAATACGAAAATAGCTGCGCAAATAAATGATTTAAATTTTGCTTTTATTTTTGATTTTTTTATAGAAAAACCCCCGAATAAGTAAAAAAAAAACAGATGGTAAGCTTTAACAGATAGTCAGGTTTTCCTTCGAATAACAAAAAAAACTACTTTGAAATCGGTCCATCCGTTTGGGAGCTACGTTCCCACAAACAGACACACAAAAACACATGTACACACACAAACACATACAGAGGTTAAACACCCCTTTTTTCGTCGCGGGCTAAAAAAGCAACGGATGGGTGAACTTAGAAATACCTATTCTTCGATCCTTCGAAACCTACCACTGCAAAAAATTTGCGAAGCAAAATTGGCATATAACCTCTTTGATTGTATTTTCCTCATCAATATGTTTTAGCCGGTCACGAAATAAGTTTGTCTCGGGCTCCAGGCATAACAAAAAACCGATTTCGTGTTTCTAAATACCTAGTTTCTACGTCAATAATTTCTTATTTAACTTCTTTAAGTAACGAAATTGTTAACTGCTTTGGAAAAAGACTACTGACAGTATCACAACACAAGCTCTTTAAAACTCTATCTTATGAATAAATTGCAAGAGCACTAACGGGCTGTTTTCCTTCGACCACTTCTAAAGTGCAAACTACCCGGTTCGCTGGCAATTTATTTATTTTAGAACAAGTAGTGTAAGGAAAATAGGGGGTCGTAAAGACACTCCAGATAGCCATTATTTACACAGACGACTCTTAACCTCAATAACGGGATGTGCTAGACGTTCGATGTTTATGTACCGTCTTGATGGTTCGATCCGGAACTTCAGGCTACTATAAAGATAAGGGGTTGCCTCTCCCCTTAACTGAACGCACAAATCTTCATAACTCTGTCTCTTGGTTTCGTATAATGCACAATTATGCCACGTAAAAGTAGAATATCCATCAGTTTAAATTTGACCAAATGAAATCAGATAGATAGATAGATAGATTAACACTTTATTGTACAACACAAAACAAAAATTACAGATTTAACAAAGAAAGATGTACAATCTAGGCGGTCTTAGGAAATATGCTCAGTTGTTGCAAAAGCAGCGTGACACGTTTCGATATTGTCATTTTAATCTAAAAATCTCGTGAATGTTGCATTGGCCACCACATTATTATAACAAACCCTTCAGCAATAACGGGTTAATATGACGAATCGGTGGCAAGAACTTTATTCTGCTGAAAAACAACTCATTTAATCACACAAAGCCTTCATTTCAAGGTATCTACAGATAGAATAATCTAACCTAAGTTGTTTTCAACATAAAAAATATAAATAGACTTATTAAGTTTGTATGTTAAGATAGGCACCTAACAGTTTTCAGTAGCGGTACAGTCTTTATGTTATCTCTGCTTCAATCCAGCAAATTATTTTTCTTGGAGAAAACACTAGTGTTGAGCCCAAAAATTAACTGGGTGTGAATACTACCTTTTATACGGTTTATACGGTCTGAAGTACGTACTAGCGTCATATTCTTTATTACGATACATCGATTCACCGGTACTTTAGTTCAGGCACAAAAAATCAAGGGATAAAATAGGTACGTACGTAGTTGACGTCACTCCCTAAAGTTGTAGTCACACAGCGAACTTAAACGGTATACGGTACGGTACGTTGACACTTTTAACTATTAATATCAAGAATTTACTGTATGAAATGTTATATTCTTACACATGTTTCTGCAAATAAAATATCTTTATCTTTACGTACGGTAATACGGTAGCTAACGGCTAGCTAGCTAGCGCAACAAAGGCTTTTGAAACACGTCCTGCTGGCGCGTTACAAACATATCAATGTAATAGCTTTAAAGTATAATGTTTTCTTTACAATAAAACGTTTGCCGCAGCTGACGAGCCTACGTACTACCTATTTATTTCCAAACAATAAATTTACGTCCATTATTCGCATGTGCTACGAAAGTTTCGCGATCAATTACCCTTTACGAGCCTTGATTTTAAATGGGGTCATTTACAAGACATTTCGTACGACAATTCTCAAGCTTGAATTATCTAAGAAAAAACGATATACTACTCGTATATTTTATTTCGATTGAGGATAGCAGTTTGGACGGAAGTTTCAAGCCAAAATGAACCTGAAGACTATTTAATAAGGTGGCCTTTAAATAACTGAATTTCAAAGCAATCTGCTATTAGATTCTGTGGTTCCGTCCCTTTGATTAATGGGAGTGCCCTTCTCGTCGAGATTTGAGATGAGCCCTAATTGAAAAATATCTTGGGGCCAGAGCCACAGCTCAATAGTGACGCAGTAACTTATCTTCGAAAAGAAATCTAGACTCTGGGCACATACCTTACCTGCCAGAGTTATGAAAAAATGCGTTTATTCACCACGCAGACCACTTTTGCTACTAACTTGAAATTATAGAAGTCTAGTTTATATATAAACTCTTTTGCAAAAAAAACGGGCACTTTAGATTTTTTCCTCTACTTTAATGAAGAAGAACAAGAAATAGGTTTTATTAATTTGACGATGTATTGGCATGTTATTTGGAGCATCCTGGCATGATTCTTTACGTTCCAAATTTAAAATTTGAAATTAATAAAAGAAAAATAATGATTATTGTGGATTATTCTAAAATTGCTTTACTAATGGCGCGAATTGCTGAAACGATTTTTAACTGATTACGATATTTTAAAACTTTTTGGACATTTTCTGCAAATTAAACAATTTAATCTTTATTTTTACATTAAATACCACTTTTTGATATGAGTGATAAAGCGATAAGGGCCGGTAAAATTATAGCCCTACTTGAAGAAGGTTGTTCGCAAACTTACGTGTCTCAGCGGCTAAATGTGAGTCGTTCAACTGTCCAGAGGACTTGGCAACGGTATCAAGAGACCGGTTCGGTCAAAAGAAGACCCGGTTCGGGAAGAAAACGATGCACAGAACCAAGAGATGACCGCTTTTTGGTGAGTCAGGCGTTGCGGAATCGTAAGGCGTCAAGTGTGGACCTGAAGAAGAGCCTTGAAGAAGTAAGAGGAGTAGAAGTTAGCTTGTTGACGGTCAGGAGGAGGCTTTTGGCTGCCAATATCAGGAGTTACCGCCCAGCTCGGGGCCCTAAATTACGCCGTGAGCACCGTGTTGCTCGACTTCAGTTTGCTCGGAACTGTGCTTCATGGACTCTGGAGGACTGGAATAAAGTATTGTTTTCTGATGAAGCTAGAATCTCTTTGTGTGGAGAGGACCGACGCCGGCGAGTGCTGCGAAGACCACGGGAACGCTATGCGGAAGTGTGTTTCGAAGAAATCACTCCTTATGGCGGAGGCTCCGTTATGTTTTGGGCAGCAATTAATTCGACGGAGCGTACGGAGTTAGTTTTCATAGAAAATGGAACATTAAATGCACATCGGTACATAATGGAAGTCCTAATTCCATATGCACAACCCACATTGACTGCACTTGGGGAAGATTCCATTTTTATGGACGACAATGCTCGCTCGCACCGTTCTGGTGACGTGGAAGCGTACATGCAAAAAGTTGGGATCCGTCGTTTAGATTGGCCAGCTCGAAGTCCTGACCTCAATCCAATTGAGCATGTCTGGGATGTTCTAAAGAGACGTGTAAGATCAGTGCAACCTGCTCCACAAAACATCAGGGAGCTAAAAAGAGTCATTGCAGAAGAGTGGGAACGAATTCCTCAAAACGTTATTAAAAACATCGTGGAAAGCATGCCCAGAAGGATTCAAGCTGTGATTTTGGCAAGAGGAGGTCACATTCGGTATAAGGTTTTTACATTTGTAACTTTATTTAATTAAAAAAAGTAAAAAAAAATCTTATCTTTATTGCCGACCACTTCTTATTGTTTGGGCGTGTACATCGGTTTTAAAGAATCCATCGTTTTTTTTTCTTTTAGTTGCCCGAACTCACTTCACGCGCATTAATTTACACGATTATAAGTATACAGACTACGTCAAAGAAATAAATTTCATTTAATTAACTCAAATCGACCTTAGAACGTAAATTTCCTTAGGTGCCCGTTTTTATTGCAAAAGAGTGTAGTTTCAGGCATACAAAATTGAAAAAAAAACTAGAGCATAACCTATGGTGACGGAATTTTTGCTCTACTCATTCTTGTTTTTTTATTATTTCAAAATGTCATAGATTGCCATCAAAAGATACATACAATTCTAAAATATCCGGGGTTGCCTTCGATTCCCCTAAAAGAAAAAACCCTTGGACTCTGCTGCGACCGGGCATGGAAGACGTCTGCCAGGAACCACTAGTCTACTTATATAAAAATGAATCGCCGAAATAATAATAATAATGTCATATATTTCAATCATCAAAAGGATCATAAAATTACAATTACAATTTTATTAAATTAGTTTAAATAATATGAATTAAAAATAATAATAATAATCATTCAGAAAAGAATATTGACCGAGGTCGCGTGAACCATATCACTATGGTTCAGGGTTTACCTGAACTATTTATTATTAATGTATGTACGCGCATAACTTCAGACCGACTGCACCAAATTGAATAATGGTTTCCATTATACAGAAAACTATCAACATACAAACTAGACGCCGAAATGTATTTACGCGCATAACTTCAGACCGTCCAAAACATAAAACAACGTGCAAAAGACCAAGACCGTCTGCGGGGTCCTCTGGTCTGCACTTAATATTATAAAGAGGAAATACTCGATTGCTGGTTTAAATTGAACAGGCTCAGAAACTACTGGACCGATATAAAACAGTAGATTGTTATACAAGGGTGGAAAGAAATCAAATCCCATACGAGGTATTTAGACGCACGAGCGAAGCGAGGGCGGATATAGTCCGAGTGGGAATTGATGACTTTCACCCGTGTTAAACACTCTACTTTTCATTTCAAATATAAGGAAAGTAAAAAATAGTCTTTTTTAATTTAAATTTCAAATATGGAACACACCGCCCGCGTCACCGCCGCGGGCCATCCCACTTTAATAGGTATTTTTTTTTAATTCACATTGGCCGTATACACTCACAAGACCGCAGCATTTTTTTTTAATCGATATTTTTCTTAATTATGTAAAAAAATTATAGCCGACTAAATAACCAATTTTAGTTCTATTTTTAAAATTCATTCCCGCCCTAGGGAGGGAAGCAATTACTATGAGTCTTTCTCGCCTAAGGGAGGGAAGCATCGTTTTCGACCCGCTGCTCTGATCAAACAAACACTACTTTCCGAGTATGAGAAATGAAAAAATATTTTACCATTAGAATCATACGTTATCCCTGACTAACAAAGCCTAAAGTGATTGTGCATATGTTTGTAAAAAACAATTGTCAACCACTGTGAAGCCATTTTAAAGGTAAAAACTGTGGGAATGTCTACTTTCTTTGTTCCTCATTTGAACGCACATGAAGAACTCGCATACGTCCTGTTAGGTACTGAGAATGAAAGATACAATACATCTTTTATATGTAACTGACTCTTTATTTACGTACAAATTAAACTAATTAAATTTGCTCATTAGAAAGGTTACGAAATTCCAATGATGTGCTCAGTCTGTAAATACATATTAATGTTTCGTGAAAATGAAGCAATTCGTTGCTACAAAGCCAGACACGTTTTCTCGATCTGTTTTCTCTACGAAATATTTATAAGCCATTACATTGTATCAAGTGACGTATATTTAGGTTTGCTGCAGACAAATATATAAAAAATATATGGTAACATTTTAATTTAAGGTTAGCCTTCTATAACTCAACCAGTGGTTGTAGTTTCAACTATTTATTGGTATTAATTAAAGTAATTTTAATTAAGTGAACCGTATAAGAGCGCCTTTACACTAGCTTTTGAACTGCGTAGGCGTTCTATGAACGTATGCGCAGCGCAGACGCTGCGACAACGCGACGTATGCGACAAAATATCTGCTAGACTACAATAGTACTCGTACGCGGCGAAAGCGCCGCGTTACTGAGGTGTCATGTGCAATCTTGTTCGTATTGATATTGTATGTATATCTAGCAGGCACTCTAACAGCTTAGACTGCCTGCACACTGCAGTACTCGCATGTCAAAGGTGCTGCTGCTAAAGGTGACAGTCGATTCCTAGCCACCGCAACACCGAGACTCGTGACGTCACGCGATGCACCTTTGTAGGTAGCCTTCAACGTGACGTGACGTCACCAGTCGAGGTCATGCGGTCGCATTGATCCAAATGCTAGCTTAAAGCTGCAGTCGCCAGTAGCGGTGACAGTATGCCACAAATGTGCGCTGATTTTTAGTCACGTGTTTTATGTATAACATACATACCATTAAGGCGATCAAACTTAGCCAAACAAAAATAACAGCCGAGGTTCTGAGTTTTTTCATTCTACTGCACATAACTACACTGTGACGGAGTGCTTGATAATTGAAAGTGATCTTTTTAATGACGTATCTCCCGGATTTTGCGTCAACCAGGGATTTAGGGCATACAGTTCGATTGATTCCGAATCGAGACAGATTTACTATTGACGGCTATTTTGGAAAGCTTTCATTTCCATTTGGGTGGAATTTTAACGAATCTTTACAGAAATACAGGTTTTTAATTCATTGATTTTTCTTAGAAATAGATGAGTGAACGCTGATTTATTAAAAAGGGTTTTTGGTACTTCATGCAGCTAAAAGAGCAGTGTGAATCTGATTCATAAATTAAATCACAAGAGACATATTAAAGGAATTGCTACAAAACTGATGTCTTTACTAAACTAGTTTAAAAGCATGCAGAAATAATAATCAAAGAAAATTCTGATACTTTCCGAAATTTGAAACAACAATTTTTAAGGCGTTGCCATTTATGCATTGAAGCGGGAGGAAGACATTTTGAAAACTTATTATAAAATAAACTTTGTCAAATTTGAAGTTATTGTTTTATTTATTACGAATAATGAACCTTGCATTAACCAAATTAACAAATATATCGATGTTACCACTCTGTAATAACATGCTTGTAAAAGTTACTTTTAATACTTTATTCAATAAACGATATCATTGTAATGTTAATTTTGATAAAAAAAATCTTATGAACTATAATATAGCTAATAAAAAAAAACAAGAAAAATTCACGTTTTTACATTTGGAGGCAAGTTTTGGCTAAAAAAGGCGTTTTAAGCACCACGATTTTTGATTATAAATAAAACCTAGGGTCTTTAGCAGTTTTTAAAATTACCTAAAAGTCATAGAATATTTTTTTAAGGGAAGCTGGGTATTTTATGGGTGAAAGTACAAGTCTGAGGTCTTTGTTACAAATAAAAAATATTACAAAATGGTGTATACTTTCCAAAAAAAATTTGTGAGTCAAGTCGAAAATTTTATTTAAAAAAAAATCATAGCTCGAAAGCTACAAAAAATCGCGTATTTTCGGGTACACTTAGATGCCAGGAATCCAAAAAAAATTTTTAGTGTCACCTTTCGGGCCACCCTGAATAGGTCAAGTTTATCTTTGTCCCTAATTCAAATAAAATTGTATCAGAAATTTAGGTGTGACAGAATGACAGCAAGAGAAATCTAGTTACTGTGACATTTTAATAAGTAAGGATACCTAAAAAAGGCGATAACTACTTACGTCTAGTCCCATACATCTATTCCCGAGAATTCAGTCTACCATATTGTTAATAAGAAATCTGCTTGTGCGAATAACGTTCTATCTATTGTCAGAGCCTATAATAGCTTCAGGGAAAGCCTAAGCCTTGTAAACAGGTTGTCAGGGCCTGAAAAAATGGAGTTCACCAGCATACGTGACAGTAAAGCGCTAATACGTCCGCCAATTCCACGGTACGTTACACTTAATCTGTGGAACAAACACCCATGTTAGAGTTTAAACAAAGCCCGAATAGAACAGCAAACCAATAGAATGAAGTTTGAAGACCCACTACAAAAAAATGTAGCACGAAATTGCGGACAATACAAACGAAAATCAAAAGCTTATTCTTACTACGAATTATTTTCGTTTTTCTTTACTAAATGTCATCTTATGCACTTCGTGTCATATGCACTTCGATATCGGATCAAAATCGGATGTAGTACGGAAGACAGATTTCAAATTTCGTGGTAGACATTCTTCTTTCTTACTTCACTAAAAATGTTACAATAACGGAATGATATGGCATTATAACAATTACCTAACTACAAGTCGGGTAGTGTGAGTGAGTTTTCGGTAGGTATGCAATTCTTCATATCAGCCTGTATACGTCTCACTGCTAGACAGAGGTCTCACCTCAGCTATAAGGTGGTCCAAGCCATACTCCACCACGCGGGCTCGCTGTGGATTTGTGGAGGGGTGTTTGTAATTGACCAACCATACTGTCAGATGCTTTGAAGCCGCCCGAGGGCTCCTGACTAGGTTTATTACTAAATATATCGATATAAACCGGGACCAACAGCTTAACCTGCCTTCCGAAGTACGGACACGCTTGTAAATAGTCGTCACTTAAATGGCCAGAATGGTCCCTCACCCCAAACATGACTGCGCCTTAGGTTGCTTAACTTTTGGTATCACTACCAAAGAGCTGCGACTACTGTGCCACAAATACTTCAGTACTTTACCTATAAAGAGTCATATTGCAATATTACTCTTTGCTTCATGACAACACTGCTATTTGTAGGAATAGCATTTTATAAAAAATGCAGAAACTTTGCTGTTTTCTATATTCCTTTCCTTATTCTGTTTACGATCTCATCGTCGTTATTTTAGAATTAAAGCAAAGTCTTTGCATCTATTTGAAATGATATAGAATATGTTGTAGGTCTAGCTACTCGTAGAAGGTCCTCTCGGTAAAAAATGAACGTTATTTGCATTTTAAATTGATTTCACATATCTATGCTCGATCTCGTCTAACATCACATATTTTTATTCAGCAAAACACCAAAGGTGTGACTTTGAAGAGTTTGGCAATAATAGCATGCGAATATTGCGATTCCATGATAATGAAAACCAATACTTATTTCCCAAATAAGTACACTAGTATTTGTTTTATCTCGCTGTGAAATAAAATGGAACTCACTACCTGCCGCAATTACAACCTAGGAATTTTCAAAGCTAGAGTGAACAGGCATCTTCTAGGCCAGCTCGCTCCATCGTAGACTCAGTCTTTGCCTCAAGAGCAAATCTTTCCCAAATAAAAAAGACTTAGATACTGACTTGGCTCAGGCTTAGTCCTATGTAGAGAAAAAGTACAAATTGAAAAAAAGTCTTACAAACCTTTCCACGCATTCCTATATAGATCTTATTGAGCTTCGGCGGCAAAATAAAATTTTGCTCACAATTGCCTAAACTCCCAACTTTTGGTGTTGGAAACAATTTTTTCGCAAACAACAATTATGTTTATGAAGGTCAGTAAGAAGAAAAAGTAATTTATTATTCAAGTAATTTGTGGCGAGTAAGTTCGGGAATTTTTGCATAACATTTTAAGGAATAAAGAAGAGTTTTGGTGAAATTCGCGCGATCGGTTAGGGGAGGTGTTTAGATGATGTTTTGATAAGAATTGCTTTTACCGCCAGCGCGCGGTTAAACCACCGACAGTCGGTATTGCGGCGAAATTTCCCGCAGGTGTGCCCTGAGTCAAAGTTGTCTAATCTGAACACAATGATTTAACTTCATAATCTACATAGGTGGTTAATAAAATAGCAATTCTTTTTTGTCAGTTTCATCTTAGTCATAAATATTTTCTATTATCCAACTGAGTGAAAGTAATTAACTTTGACATACCTGTTTATAACTAACCCAACGGCCACACGTTCTATAGATTTTGAAATTTCAGTCAGACAGACAACATTTTCTTTTTATTTTGATGTTGCTAAATATAATAAAAATTGTTTATTTTAATAAATTAAAAATAGTCAGTACAGGTTTTATTTTAACAAACCCATTATTATTATAATATCTATTTACTAAATTTATTACAAAATATGTTTCATTCTATTATCAGTTCGGTGAAGATCGATCTAAGTTTGGACCTTAGACTACAAAATAAAAATAATAATTGTAGGTATCTACCCAATTCATTCCTTAATATTATTTTATGCAGTAACAATCCTTGGCTCGTTCGTAACTTTGCAACATGATTTACTGTTTGAAACAGATTTGCATTTTTCTTGTGTAAATAATTAAATGTGCACTAACTATGACTTGTCACGAATGTAAAAACCTACCCAATTAGGTAGGTACATACGACAAGACTTTGTATATTGTATAAACTCTTTATTGCAATAAGAAAATACATTTAAACATAACAGAAATACATTGATGAGCAAGGGCGAGCTTATCCCTGGCGAGATCTCTTCCAGCTAACCCAGAAAGGGCATGCAGAGGAGTTACATTGGGCAGGGTTCATACAATATTCTACATATTCATTAACTAAAAGAACTAGGTATACTATAACATAATATTAAATAATTATATAAGACTTTAATTATTAAAACGTGCAATCGACATTTTGAATGCTATAGTTTTATTTATAGCTTCTTATTTAAACCGTGTTTATGAAGATATTTATGTAATATATGTATATTATTAAATATTACACGTTAGTAAAAATTTGACGTCTAATGACATGAAATTTGCTAAGCTTACGTGAGTAATTTTTTTTTCGTGATGAGCAAACATAAGGAATGTAATACTTTCGTTGCAAACATAAGGTAATAGTTCTGTAGTAGAAAAAACAACTGCCTGAAACAGAGTTCGAACCCTGTGTCCATGGGTATCCGGCCCGTGTGTGTAAACCACTCCGCCACCATGACATTGGCAAAGCCTGTTGAAATTTGCCTTCCTAACGCGGCCTATGGGCCCGATCCCTATGAAATACCTGCCTCGTTTAATTTTTAAATCTCTTCTTCTTTTTTTCCAGTCAATGGTTGTGTACTCAAATGTCGATCGCCCGTCAATTTGCCGCTACTTAGGCTTATGCGGTGCATGAAACATTATTATACTGATAAAATATTATCTTACACGTAATGATTACTACGCAAAAAAAATACTTTTACGCTGAAAGAAAGATGTCTTTAACTCGACAGTCGCAATGTAACATCTAACGAGTTTGTAACTTTGAAACTTACTAGCAAACTTTTGTTAACTTAGACAAGGTTTCGTTTTAGTTCAGCAGATGAGGTGGGAATCTGAAATGAGTTTTTTGCACGCGATTCAGACGAATCACAGGTTTTATTCGTGTCGCAGCCAAATGGTTAAAATAGCCGATCAATCAAACAGCTTGCTTTTTGACTGAACAACGCCATTCAATAACATGTCTAGCTTTTTAATTTAATATTCGATGCGCTTAAAACGTTCAACACTACAGCTGATTTACAACCCTGCATCTTATTGAATTCGTTTAGCGCTCAACGCCGCTGCGCTAGGTGCGTTTTGTTTTCAAAATGGCGTTAACTAGCAGCTGTTTTGGTTTGTTTCAAAATATTTTCGGAATGAAAGTAGTAAATATACGTTACTAGTGTTATAAAAGAGACGTTGTTGACGTTGACGTTGACGAGTTGACGTTGAAGTTTTACGCGGAAATCAACATTTAAACAACTATTTGAGAAGAAATAACTAGATTATGAAATGCTACACCAAGGTATTTAATGCAGGTCTATAAAAACATGTTCCAAATCAGTTAGAATACAGCTTATTTTTTGTTTTCATTACGCATTAAAAACTCGAAATTTAGTTATAATCGACTCATGAAATTCTATTCTTACAAATTTGCCATTTAACCAGTTGGCTTAGCATTGTCTAGCTGTAGTGTTGAACATCGCAATCGACAAGTCGGCTAAACGACGTATAGCCGTGTGATTAAATGTCGTGGTTCAGTCAATGGGCTGACTGTTTAATTGAATGGCTATTTTAACCAGTTGGCTGCGACATTCACAACTTTTTTCTCAAAAAAAGCTAGCAATTGTATTGAAAAAAAATCAGTACTTTTTCCGGTATTTATCTTATCCGGATTTTTCCGGGTCTGGTTCCCACATACGGTTTACATATTTTTACAAATACAATAATAAACTTGATATAATGTTGTCTGTTACAAACTTACCTTTATTTTATTTCCCTCTACTTTCGTCACTTTGGGCAGTCTATGGCAATTTTCAATGGCATCATCCTGTTTAAAAAATTAGTAGCGCTGTTATTGAGTGGTCAACGAATTTGCTATTAAGGGCGCCTAACATTATGATGAAAACAGTAATATCCTAGTTCCTCGGGTATACATACTTGTAATAAAATATCTACAATTTAAACGCTTTGCGCGTTTTTTATTTACAACTCGCGCGAATAAAATCTGATAAGACATACCACGTCAGGCTTTCATATTCATGAGGCTAAAGCAGGCTAAAGAGACCAACAAAACAATAAAAAAGTGATGTTTACATAATCCTCAGTGCATTTTGTAAAATTTTTGAAGCATCCATTTAGATAATTATGCAAACTTTCCTCCTGTAACAATAATATTTGGCTTTATACTAAACTGCAGTAACAATGTGAGTAAATTTTTCATAAGCTCGAATTTTTCTGCAGCTAATGTAATGAAACTCATTGTAAGAATGTTCAAGATGATATTGGGTTTCGAGAGGGGAGACAAAGTTTTAATTAAATTAACTGTTAATGCCTTAATACCATCTATTATTACAGTAATAAATATATTCACAAATTTGTACACCATTAGATGAAATACTATACAGTACATAGGTAATTAGGTATACTCAGCATTGGCATTTACATACAACTCTCTATTAATGTACAGTGGCCAACACATCAGGCTACCCATTTTTGTAGCAAAACCGCCCGTATCGCAAACGCATAAGATACCGCAGTGTTTATCGTGACGTGCTAAAGAATGCAATGAGTTTGTAACGTTTAAGCAAAGACTTTTTATGTTTCTGATCTCGCAGTCATTTTATTCTGTAAAGGAATTCCTAGATTCTCGTTCACCTCATAAATGAAGTTTCACATATCCGTTTGACTGCCTGCCATTAATTAATTGACATGTTATATTTTATTTAATTTGACTTTATTATTTTGTAGATGTTGTATTATGTTTTTTTTTTATTTCACTACATTTTTATGCCGACTAGGGTGATCACAGCGCACTCTTTATACCAGTATTTGTACATTGACATCTATTGACAAATAAATAATTTGATTTGATTTGATTTGCTGGCCACAGTACCATTAATATTCAGATAACAATAACTTATTTTTGCCAATAGTGTTTCAAAAAAATAATAATTATGCTGAATATTAAAAGTGACACTAGGTTCTTTAGGTTCTTTTCAAAGAAATAGAGATTACCTCGGATCGTTTTGTAAATTATTATTTATTAAAACTTAGCTAATGGGTACTTACTCAAAAGGTCGGATTGCGGCAGCCATTTCACTAATTTATTGTTCTCAGATTTTCCGTCCAATGCATCCTTGTCCCATTTCCATAGAACATCGTATGGTAACCTCGACATAACATTCACTATGACTCCTATCCTCTCGGGAGGTAGTAGGGTGGTATTGACGTTGGTACCGAAACTTATATAGATGACCCCATTTTTTGGTGAGTCCAAGTAGCTTTTGAGGTCCTGAAAAATTATACCATCGAATCAGTAGCTAAATCTATAATTTCATTTGACAGTGTTAGAATGACATGGTGAAATACAGAGTGTTAAAAAAAGGAATAATTTTTAAGTTTATGTTGTATTACCATGTGCAGAATAAGCTGTAAAAAAATTATCCTTAAAAGCGATTTTTTTTAACATTATCTACACTAATATTATAAAGCTGAAGAGTTTGTTTGTTTGTTTGTTTGTTTGTTTGTTTGAACGCGCTAATCTCAGGAACTGCTGGTTCGAATTGAAAAATTATTTTTGTGTTGAATAGACCATTTATCGAGGAAGGCTATAGGCTATATAACATCACGTTGCAACTATTAGGAGCGAAGAAATCATGGGAAATGTGAAAAAAACGGGGAAAATTTTCATCCTTGAGGGCTTCCGTTGCGTACGCTGCGAAAACAGTTCAAGATACCAAAAATATTAGTATGCACGAATTATTCCTCTTAAAATGATCTAAAAAAATGTCTGCGACAGTATATGTCTATCTTTCAAGATCAAGTCACTAGAACCGTTTTTGTGGTAATCAAATTTGGCCGAAATTAATGCATTATTTGTTAAGAGTTGTATCAAGGTAATAATATTGTGTAAATGTGTTGTTGATTAAGAGTATTTAATTCTGAACAAAATTGTCTTTCATCATTTAATTTCAATTAATATCTTAGAAGATATTACAATTTTAAAATAACACCATTATAAAATTCACCCGCGCTGCATGATGTGCAGAACATGACGCTGTAAGGATGAGAGGCGTTACTTGCGAGCGACGCGGAGAGGGGGGTGTAGCTCTACGAGTTACCATGATGAACCAAAATTAGATTTAATTAATGACCAGTTGCGTCATATCTTCACGTCGACCCTGCCGCAGTGCTTAAAAAGCCGGTTGTTTAACCAATGCATCCTACCACTCTTACCCTACGGAGCCGAAACGTGGAACATGACAGTCAAGCTGGCTCACCGACTACACGTCACTCAGCGTGCAATGGAAAAGTCTATGTTGGGGATCTCATTAAGGGATAAGATCCGGAACGTGGTCATACGACATAAGACTAAGGTAACTGATGTTGTCCAAAAATGTAGTAAGCTAAAGTGGCAGTGGGCTGGCCATGTCTGTCGCAGAACCGACGAGAGGTGGAGCAGGAAGGTTCTTGAATGGAGACCACTCTTAGGTAAACGTAGTGTGGGAAAAAAAAAGATCATCAATGGGCAATATTGGGAGTGAGAAACTGTAGCGTAGACGAAATTAATAAAATAATTATTTGAACACAAGTAGCCTTCCCCCATATTCCCTCAAGTTAAAAATAGGTGCCCCAATAATTTTACTTAGAAATCTTAAACCACCGGGACCGTCTTCAAATCTAACTTCTTCGCAATATGTAACGTGATGGTTGCAATAGTTTAGACTGGTTTAGCAGTTGGTCAAACAGTGCTTATACCTCGCACCTCAATGATTCCAAATTATTTACCTTTTAATTTTAAAAGAATTCTATTTCCTTTTATGCTATCTTTCACCGTTACAATTAATGAATCACAGGGGCAAACATTTTAACACATAGGAATTAATTAACGTCAAGACTGCTTTTCACACATATGTCGCGTCGTCAAGATCGCAACAAACGCGTTGCGGACAAAACTAACATGTTCTTCTGACACAAGAAAATAAAACTAGAAAAATAATTAATAGTAATAATAGTCCTCCTGGCCGATTTCGACTACGGCGGCCAATCTCAACAGAGATCAGCCAACTACGCAGGAGATATTATAGTGCACAAGTGTAAGCACAATACACAGGTGCACTCACTGTTCCATGACTCACAAAGTTCGGTGAGACGGCAATCCGACATGACCGGAGAGAGATCAGGCGCAGGACGGCACGGGGGTGTAACACCGCCAACTTCCCGACTCCGAGCTGTTTTTGAGAAATTCATGACAGAAAATCTCAGAAACAATTTTGGCTTTACCCGGGATTCGAACCCAGGACCTCTCGGATGTAAGGCAGAAACATTGCCACTACACCAACGAGGCAGTCGAAAGAAAAATAATTAACGCAGAAGTACTTTAAGCTAATTATGTGATTTAAAAAACTTAAAAAATAAATTGTCTAAAATAATAACAAAAAAATAAATTTGCAACAGTAAAATGATGCCCAAAATAAATATTCCACGCGGACGAAGTCGCGGGCACAGCTAGTCATTTATATTTTTAATGATTTTAATGATAACCCTGAACAGTTATTAGTCAACAAGTCCTGCAGATCTGTTGCGAACAATGATTGTAGGTTTATTTAAAATGTGTAATGTTTGTCACTTAAAAGTTTCATACAAACGTTAACTTCAATTTGTACGAAAACTAATACACATTGATACACGTTGTATGCCTAACCCTAAATATGTGTGACTGCAATTGATAAGTCTAATTTCAAATGTTTATGACCAATTTTCAATACTGTATGCTGTTCATTGTTTTTTATTTAAATCATACAGGATGACGTTCGTATAAAAACTTCTTTCTACAAAAACAAAGTATCTATTAGCATGAAAACAAGATCCCAGTTTAGAATATTCATTTACAAAAGCATTACTTTCTTACTTTATTAAAATACTTACACAGTCTAATCTCACCTTAGGCAAATCCGATTTGGAATATTCGTGTAGACCGCCCGTGTGAATAACGTTTGGTGGCACTGGTCAGATTCCCTCCCAAATAGGGTTTATATTCAGTAACAACATTTCCACGTTACCTCTTAATTCATGGATCGACGGAGTATCATTCCGAAAGTGTTTCTTTATCAATGCGTGCTCGTCAAACTTTAAATTATAAATGACATACCTCATCATATAAACATTGACGATTTCTTTAAACTTTTCCCACAGAGATAAGTTGTAAATTCGTTTTCTAAAGCTTGAGGGATATAGAAATTCGTGTTCCGGGGCTCCAACAATTCCGTAGTAAAATACTGATCCAAATGAACTATTAAGTATCATTGGCGCTTTAAGCACATGAGACAAATTCATAGCTGAGCGAAGCTCCGACTATCAACAAATCGAAATACGTCTGATCATCAATAAGCTTTTTGAATTCTGGTGTGTCCAATTGTTTACTGAATATCATATGAAGGATGTTTAGTCCTTCTTGCAATAGAGTATACTGGGTTACTTCTGTCCAAACAAACTTTGTCAAGAATTCAACCCCATACAATTTGTAAGACATTTCATGAAAATCAATTTCTGACAGATTGTCAAGAGTCTTGTCTTTTTCGAAGGCTGGGTCGGTTACTTCATCGGAAGATTGCAGATTGAAGACCATCCTATGTAATGAAGAGTTTGATTTTCGGATGTCCTGCAAAATTTTCAAATGGTTTACTTTAAATACGATTGCTTAAAGTTTCCTCGATGGAAAATAAAACCAACTTTGTATACAAAATCTAAATTTTTCAGGTCTGACTTCTTAAATAATTCTCGGAGAGTAAAAACTTTTGATATGATAATGAAACTAATTATTTAAGTTCACTTGTGGGATTTATATTTTTGAATTAAAGGTTCATTCATTAAAAAATCATTCAGACTTGAGAGGCTTAATCCTCCTTCTCAACTTTTTGTCTCTATAACATGATTTCTCTCCACACACGATATGAAAGTTCACCTACATTTACTTCTGGCCAGTTTTCAGGATCGTCATCTTCTGAAAATGCCGGATCTTTTGTTACTACAGTAACTGCATGCCCTCGTCTTACCAATTCTTCAGTGAATGGTCATTCAGTGAATATATACGCACATGATAAAATTAGTAGAAACCTAATGACCAACATACGAGTAATTGCTACTTGTAATGCCAATAACGCATGTGTGAGATATGAAATGAATTTGATATTTTTATAATATGCAAGTCTTGTCCATTGTGGTGTGTGTGGTCCATTTCTTGTTCTATTTTATATTATTATTTTCTATTATTCTCGGATAAAAAAAGGAAATGCTTTCGCAGTACCGTACTTTGCAATAAAGCTGTTTATTACGTTAACCACACCTGTAAAACTTTGATACTGATTCTAAGAAAGTTGCCCAATAAAAATTGTTGTACGAAATATAGACATGGTTCCGTCGTTGATTTTATAAGGATTCTTGTCGAATAAAGTAACATTGTAAAAAGGAAAGAAAATATATTAATAATCAATGGACATCACAAACACACATAATACAATTATTACTACAGAAGGCACGAAAAAAATAAATACAGAGGAGTGAAAGAAAAACAACATGTTAACAAAATATATTACGCAAAAAACAATAGTTGTGTTTTTAGTTTACAGTTTCTTACGAGGTGAAATGTTTTTTGTGAGTAAAAAACATTCACGTATGAACAAAATATTAAACAAGTAGATACGTATGTTTACTTCAAAATAATCAAAAAAATCAAAACACGTAACGAATGAATTATTTCCATGTAACGATTAAAGTACTATGTAAAAATATGTGTGCGATGATTCGCATGTTTTTTTTTTCCTTTTGAAATGGAACCCTAAAAATGGTTCAGCTTTTCTGCTGTGCGTTTTCTTGATTTGTTTAGCATAGTTATTATTTTCATATTTTTTATATAATAATAATAATAACAATAAAAAGGAACTACAGCTGTGGAAACATCATATTTTTTCATGCATATTGTTATAATCCCATAGCTAATGCGCATCTTGACAATCGCATATTGTAATAAATACTATTTGGCATTGTCATTTTCCAACGTTTAGGTTTAAAAGCTTGACAAAAAAAACATTTTGGCCAGCTAAAATTAAAAAATAACATGTAATTTCACGTATTTTATATTAAATGAGTACAAAATTATAAAACCAACGTCAACCAGCATTTCCAATAAGGACAATCTTAAAAAAAGAGGAACTTTTAATATCTATAGTTTTTGAATACACAAAGACTCGATGGTAAAAAATAAAACAACTGCTACGGAACCTTATCGAGACGCCAAGCTACTTTATTATTTTAGTTGGGCACTATGACATTTCCTATGACATAGACCTCTAGCAATAATAATGTTTTGAAGGGTATAAGTACACCATTGTTTTCTGTGTCTTCGTGATTAGTTGAGCAACCTCTAACAGCAAGCCAAGTTTTATATAACGAGTTCGATAACATGAATTAATGTATTTTTATTTTAAAATCAGTAAATCAAAATAATAATATGGCGTCAAATTTGACTGAAAATAGTGAAATTCCAACCCAGGATTTGTCGGAGGGCACACCGAAAACAAGTGAATCGCCTAAAAAAATTTTCTACAAAAATGTTGTGTTTTTAACATATTTTCACATAGCTAGTTTTTACGGACTTTATTTAGCTTTCACGTCTGTTAAATGGGCAACTATTGGATTTGGTAAGTTTTTTTTTTAAATTTTTCTCAAGGTATAGTGACAGTATAGCTTCGGAAGGCACGTTAAGCTGTTGGTCCCGGTTAATATTGATAGATATTAGTCCTAGAGTCCTAGAGTTAGAAGGAGGTCCTCGGGCGGCTTAATAACATCTGACAGTAAGATTGGTCACTTACCTTACACACACCCCTCCACCAATCCGAACTGAGCCCGCGTGGTGGAGTATGGCTCGCACCACCTTATAATTGAGGTGAGACCTGTGCCCAGCAGTGGGACGTATATAGGCTAATGATAATAGTGACAGTGGTAGTAGGGCATTCTGAAGGTGATTTATTTTATTCATTTTCTCAAAACCTTTAGAGAACACTGGCTACCTGCTATAAATTACTTACGCAGTATTTGCTATGTTTTTGGAGTACTCGTAAAACAGGGGATATTACATATTTTTTACGTCTACCATACATTTAATTAACTTTTATGAGATCTTTGCGGAAATTTAAAGTTCTCTAACGATATTTTGAACAAGAACTTTGCATTATCAGACATCGCTTCCTTCAATAAACAACTATTTTTTAGGCATTACATGTATTCACACCTCTTATGGTATAGCTAGGTTTCGAGGGCTTCAAGCTTAGATCTTCGTTTTTTTTTAATCGTCATAATCATATCAGCCTTTCACCGCTCACTGCTGAGCAAAGACTTGTTACGTATAAAAATATGTACGAGTAAACTTTTACTCTGAATTGTTGTTTCAACCTTCCATTTATTTGTTTACTTGATAATCTTATGTCACTGTGACAGCTCGTTAACGGCATAAGCCCGATTCACAGGCGTTGGTCGAACAGTTGATCGATTAATCTATCACCCAAACGTGAGAACCAGCTTTGCCATAGCTAGCCCACAAGTTGGCTTGACGTCTTATGACTCCATGTGAACTCTAACTCTCATTGTTTATTTAACGTACCGACTTCGTTATATTAATAATGGGAGTTAGAGTTTGACGTCCAACGTCCTGAAAGCAGCTAGGTGGGAAAATTCGCCAAGTCGATTTTTGAGAAGATCGCGAGATAGGTAATAAATAGGTGATAGGTGTGGACTTCATCGAAGTTTACATTGGAATCCAGTAGCTATCGTGAGTATTCTTCTCCCTTTTGGGAAATATTTCTGGTGATTACTTCGTTTTCAATGCGAATTTTTCGAGTCCTATTCTTGTTCAGTTTCTGTCAAGAACCTCCTGAGCAATTTGTGACCGTGCACAGAGAGGCTGCGGCGTACCCGAGCTTATCTGCACCTGTTCTTTGCATACTTACAACCCATTTTTAGTTAATTAAAAAAACAATTATAGCGAATTTCACCATTTTAATCTTGGTTTCAGGTTTCATTATGTACTTATGTGGTGCGCTCGGCGTGACAGCCGGCGCTCACCGACTATGGTCCCACAGGAGTTATAAGGCAAAACTACCACTGAAAATTATACTGATGGTGTTCCATAGTATATCTTTCCAGAAAACTGTAATCGGTTGGTCCAGGGACCACCGTTTGCACCACAAATGTTCAGATACAGAAGGGGACCCTCACAATGCAAGTCGTGGATTTTGGTACTCACATATAGGATGGCTGCTCACCACGAAATCCGATGAGGTTTCAAAGGGATTAAGGAACGTGGACATATCAGATTTAAGCAAGAACCCTGTATTGAGATTGCAGAAAAAGTACGTCTACTTAATATCTTATGAAAATCTTATTTCAAACAGAAACCTGGTGCACACGACGTTAAATTTAGTGGATTATAGGTCTACAATATTGCACTTACCTACTAATGACATAGTGTTATAAAACAACAACGATAAAATTGAAATATAGAAGAATTTATTAGCATATAAAATATATACATGGATTTATGTATTTGTTACATTAATATTAATAGAGGTAAACAACAAAATATATCAAAATAAGAAATAAATAGAGAAAACTAAATTATAAAATGGTACATAGCTAACAAGGTTTTTTTGACTCAGCAAAAATCGTAGTTGAACGAAGCCTACCACAACACTCGCTTTGTAGATAGAGAATTAATATTATTAATTCGTAGGACTGTTAGCATTTTCGTTATAAATTATATTACCCTAATACAATATTCTTGGTAGCACACCTCGTGTAACCATATCACGTCTGAAAGATACTACCTACTGGAGTCTAGCAATACAAATAGTAAGCTAAAGATACTACTACCTTTAGCTTACTATTTGTATTGCTAGACTCCACATGCACTTAAGTATTAATTTAACCTTTAATTTTTTTTTCAGATACGCCTTCCTCTTTACCGGGACTTTTTGCTTTTTACTCCCAACCGTCATACCAATGTATTTCTGGGGCGAAACATTGACTAACGCCTGGCATTTCAACATGCTTCGATTTATCGTCAACCTTCATATCGTCTGCTGCGTGAACAGCGTCGCTCACATATGGGGGTATAAACCTTACGACAAAAACATAAGGTCCTGCCAAAACCCTTTGCTTAGCGTTGCAATTTTGGGAGAAGGATTCCATAATTACCACCACACTTTTCCTTGGGACTACCAAACGGCTGAACTTGGAAACATTAGATACAATCAAGCAACTTCTTTCATAAACTTTTTTGCGTGGGTGGGATGGGCTTATGATCTAAAAACGGCATCTAAGGACATGATTGAAAATCGCTCCGCAAGAACTGGTGATGGAACGGACTTGTGGGGTAAAATGAAAGTGAAATAAATACGAATATAGCTGCGCAAATAAATGATTCCAACCATTTAATTGAGAAAAACCCCCGAATGAGTCATAATAACCCCCGAATGAGTCATAATAACCCCCGAATGAGTCATAATAACCCCCGAATGAGTCTTAAAAACAGCTGGTGAGCTTTACTTACCAGCTGCTCGGATTTTGACCAGCCAGCCAACCAGCCAGCTAAGAACCATCGTGATTAAGCTATTCTTCGAAAACTAAAAAAAAACACTTTCAAATCGGTCCATCCGTTCGGGAGCTACGATACCACAGACAGACACACAAAAACACATGAACACACACAAACAGACACAGCAGTAAAACTTATAACACCCCTTTTTTCGTCGCGGGTTTAAAAGCAACGGATGTGTGAACTGAAATACCTATTCTTCGAGCCTTCGAAACCTATCACGAAAAAAGTTTGTCTCGGGGCATAACAAAAAGCCGATTTCGTGTTTCTAAATAGCTAGTTTCTACGTTAATAATTTCTTATTTAGCTTTGGAAAAAGAAAACTGTCATTTTACTGCACATTAATACACTGTGACAGAGTGTGTGATAATTGAAAGTGATCTTTTTAATGACGTATCTCCCGGATTTTGCGTCAACCAGGGATTTAGGGCATACAGTTCGATTGATTCCGAATCGAGGCAGATTTACTATTGACGGCTATTTTGGAAAGCTCTCATTTCCATTTGGGTGGAATTTTAACGAATCTTTACAGAAATGCTGGTTTTTAAATAATTGATTTTTCTTCGAAATAGATGATTGAACGCTGATTTAGTGGAAAGGGTTTTTGATACTCTATGCAGCTAAGAGGTGATCTGATTCATAAATTAAATCACAAGAAACATAATTAAAGGAATTGCTACAAAACGGATGTCTTTAATAAACTCTTAGTAGTAAGCAATGACTGAGTTTTCTATAGAAACGTACAGACAATTAAAATATATACATTTATTAATATTAACATACAACACACAAAGAAAAACTATGCTCTGATATAAGGAATCATAAAAACATTTACAGACTCTAGGTTTCCTGTGGCTTCTCACATTTTAACTAGATTTCCATTTCGTTTCCGTCAAAAGCCTTTGTCCTTTCTCTATTTTATTATTTATTATTTTATTTTAATTTTTTATTTTATTTATTGGATAACCAACCACATAATACATTTCACTTATGCTTCAGAGCTTATGTAAATCGAAGTGTTGTTAGATTTTCAAAACTTGTACAAATTTATCTATCTCTAAGTCAAGTTTATTTTTGTCTCCAATTCAAATATAAAATTGGAAAAAAAAATAGGTGTGACAGAGTAAAAGCAAGAGTAATTTTATTTATTTATTTAAGCTTTATTGCACAACAATACTTTGTACAAAAGGTGGTCTTAACGCCGTAGGGCATTCTCTACCAGTCATACCCGAAATCTCGTTACCATGACATTTTAATAAGGCTAATTAAAATGCTGACTTTTAAGACACACGTAAGACACGTAATAAGTAACTAATAACTAAAAAAGGCGAATCTAGTCCTTTTTCATCTATTCCCGAGAATTCAGTCTACAATATTGCTAACAAGAATACTACTTATGCGAATAAAACTTTATATCGATATCCTTGTAAACAGGTTGTCAAGGCCTGAAAAAATGGAGTTCACCAGCATACGTGACAGTACAGCGCTAATACGTCCGCCAATTCCACGGTACGTTACACTTAATCTGTGGAACAAACACCCATGTTAGAGTATAAACAAAACCCAAATAGAACAGCAAAACCAATAGAAAGAAGTTTTATGACCCACTACAAAAAATGTAGCATGAAATTGCGGACAATACGATAGTCAAACGGAAATCGAAAGCCTGTTGTTAGTATGAAGTATTTTTGTTTTTCTTTAATAAATCTCAAAATATGCACTTCGATCCGATATCGGATCGGAAGTGTTTGAAAGTAAGTAAAACGGAAGAACTAACACACGCACAAGCATAGCACAAGCTAACGCTCAGTTTGGGGCTAGGTAATTGGTGTGTTCGTTGAAACAATTTATTATTATTATTAACTAGTGGCCGCCCACGACTTCGTCCGCGTGGAAAGCCTTTATCTTAAAAATTCTTTATGAATTGTAGCCTATATGTTATTCTGATGTATAAGCTATATTGTGGTAAAGTTTCATTCAAATCCATTCAGTAGTTTTTACGTGAAAGAGTAACAAACATCCATACATCCATACTTACAAACTTTCGCCTTTATAATAGTAGTAGGACTATTATTACCGTTAGTAGTACTATCAATAGACAGATTTTGAATTTCGTAGTAGACCTTCTTCTTTCTTACTTCACTATCAGTGTTACGACAATGGATTGATATGATTATTTATAACAATCACCTAACTAAAAATCAGTTTTCCGAAGGTATTTATGCGATTCTTCATATCAGCCTGTATGCGTCCCACAGCTGAGCAAAAGTCCCACCTCTACTATGACGTGGTTCAAGCCATACTCCACCACGCGGGCTCAGTGCGGATTGGTGGAGGGGTGTTTGTAAGGTAAGGTTGGTCACCTTACTAGGCCTCTGACTAGGCATAATAACTAATATCTATCGATATTAACCGAGACCAACAGCGTAATATGCTAAAACAAGGAGATGCTTGTAAATCACACACCGCCGTCACTTAAATGGTCAGAATGATCACCCATTTCAAACACGACCCCGTAGGTTGCTTAACTTTTGGTATCACTACCAAAGAGCTGCGACCACTGCGCTATAAGCACCTCAGTAATATATCCATAAAGAGTCATATTGCAATGTTACTCAGAGCTTCATTACAACACTGCTATTCATAGGAATAGTATTTTATAGAAAATGCAAAAACATTGTTGATTTCTTTAATTCTTTCCTTATTTTAGTTTACTATCTCCTCTTCGTTGTTTTTTAGAATTAAGCAAAGTCTTTGCATCTATTTGAATTGAGCTGTTTGTTTAATTTCCGCTTTATCAGAGGCACGCCACTGAATGCTCTTAAACACATAAAAGGTACCACTTTGAGGGCAACACAGGAAGTGCATTACAGACGAGCTAATAGACAGAGAGCGTAAATAAGCGGGATGAGATAGAATATGTTGTAGGTTTAGCTAGAAGGTTCTGGTGGTAAACCTTAAACATTACTTGCTTTTTAAATTGAATACGCAATTACATAGGTACACAACTATTTTTTTTATCTCGCTTAGAGACAACTCTAGACAAAAAAGTGGAACTCACTACCTGCGTCAATGTTTCCCTGCAATTACAACCGAGGAATTTTCAAAGCTAGAGTGAACAGGCATCTTCTGGGCGAGTTCGCTCCATCGAGTTCATTGGTCAAGAGCAAATCTGTCCTAAATAAAAAAAAGACTCAGACACTGACTTGGCTCAGGCTTGGTCCTGTGTAGAAAAAAAGTCTGTATAAAAAAAGTCTTACAAACCTTTCCTCGCAACCCTATATAGATTTTGGGGAGCTTAGGCGGCGAAACAAAATTTCGCACACAATTGCCTAAACTCCCAACTTTTGGTGTTGGAAACAATTTTTCGCAAACAACAATTATGTTTAAGGCCAGTAAGAAGAGAAAGTAATTTATTATTCAAGTAATTTGTGGCGAGCAAGTTCGGGAATTTTTGCATAACATTTTATGGAATAAAGAAGAGTTTTGGTGAAATTCGCGCGATCGGTCGAGGAGGTGTTTAGATGATGTTTTGATAAGAATTGCGGCGAAATTTTCCGCAGGTGTGCCCTGGCCCTTATGGTCTAAGTTGTCTTATCTGAACACAATAATTCAACGTCATAATCTACATCTTTATTAAGTTTCAGTTAAGAGCAGTAACAATTCTTTATTGTCTGTTTCACCTTAGTCATTTGAGTACATTACAAAGCCTTTTATAACAGTTTAACGAAACTGAAACAAATCATTTACTCGATCTGATTATGTTAAAAGTCTTTAATAATATGGTGCTATTTATTTACATTTCACCTTTCTACAAAAAATCAATGAACTGTGCAGTGGTAATATAACTGCATCATCAGTTAAGAAGTCATGATTTCAAAAAAAATATTTTTCGTCGGATATGAAAACTCTAACTCTATGATTCATTAATATTTCTTAAGCAATGCGTTTCTCGTTGGATATGCCACAAGCCACCGAAGAAAATTGGATTTATTTGTAGCACTTCCTTCCAGGAGTCGCTTTTTGAATCCAAATGACAGTTACAACAAACCGTAACAAACCGTAAAAAAAAAACAGTTAACTAATATTAATATGTAGACCGTTATATCTAAAAAAAAGTTTTATATGTAAAATGTCCAGTAAATATAATCAAAGTGCTGAAATAAGAAATAATTTGGGGCTAGGTAATTGTTAAAAAACAATATTATTATTATGATGGCAACGATCCGACTTTGTAACAGTAACATTGTGTATTTTATTTGTTTCTTCGGTTTACGCAAACAGTAGACCTTGAAATGATGTGTATCATCCATATCATGTAATAATCTGTAAAAAAGTGTTTTTTACGGATAATTATTATTAATTTTTTACTTACGTTTTACTTTAACCTAACGTTTCGGACCCTTTGACCAGTGAGTCCGTGGTCACAGGTAAACTAAGGTGTTAGTTGTCAATACATAGTTAAAAAAAAT
The DNA here is from genome assembly GCA_963921415.1 of Pyrausta despicata. NCBI lineage: Eukaryota > Metazoa > Arthropoda > Insecta > Lepidoptera > Crambidae > Pyrausta > Pyrausta despicata. Next base: position 4,272,248 of record OY992867.1, on the reverse strand, counting down.
ATGTAAACAACCATTGCTCAAAAATATTAAAATATGTTAGTAAAAAACGTAAGTAATTCCTATACACACAAAATGTGCTTACAGTATTTTGCGGTCTTGTGCAGTGCGAGGTCTAAATTTAAATGTAAAATTGCAAAATAATCCGTACGAAATTGTATCATTTCAATGGTGTATTTAGTCAGAATTCTCAAATTAACTTCGTCATAATACGCTTACCTACGACTCGTGACGATATAAAATTTTGCCTTCAGGTCTCTTTGACGATTTCATATCTTACACGACCCCTCTATGTCTTTGCTGCCGCGGGGGAATCGCATACTTAGTGTCTTGCTTGTTACATAAAGGCCAAATCTTTAAAGCTGTCTGGAGCTGAAACCTATTTAGAGTAATGTGACACGATCAACACCTGTGTCAATAAAAGAGATGTCAATAAATAATTCAACTTACACTAAGCGAGTTAAAAATCTATTAACTACGTTTTTTTTTAATAATACTTTTGAACGTACCGTTGGAAACTGAATTTTCAGCCGAGACTTGAAGATATAGAGGTTATGATGATCTTACAAAATAATTAGAAATTGCACAAAGTTGCAATTTCGTTCTTCATCTACACTAATATTATAAAGCGGAAGAGTTTGTTTGTTTGTTTGTTTGAACGCGCTAATCTCAGGAACTGCTGGTTCGAATCGAAAAATTATTTTTGTGTTGAATAAACCATTTATCGAGGAAGGCTACAGGCTATATAACATAACGCTGCAACTACTAAGAGCGAAGAAATCATGGAAAATGTGGAAAAAACGGGGAAAATTTTCATCCTTGAGGGCTTCCGTTGCGAACGCTGTGAAAACGGTTCAAGATACAAAAAGTATTTGTATGAAAGAATTATTCCTCTTAAAATAATCTAAAAAAATGTCTGCGACAGTATGTGTCTATCTTTTAAGATCAAGTCACGAGAACCGTTTTTGTGGTAATCAAATTTGGCCAAAATTAATGCATTATTTGTTAAGAGTTGTTTAGAAGTGCATTTCAATCTAGATCCCACTTCTGACACCAAATGTTACGTTCTAGGGGTGTGGGATCTAGATTGAAATGCACTTCTAAACCGATGCAGTAGAGTAGGATTTATTGTACACACTTTACGTTACAACACTTAGTACACAAACACTTATATCGCACTCCAAAATCTTCTTGTCGCAGTTTTCGCTTCGATGTTTACTCGTCGCTTTCCCAAATTAAACTCCAACTCGGTCGCATTCCCGGGCTCCTTATATACCGGCCGTCAAGGACTCCTGAATATTCGGTAGGTACCTACTACCCAGTACGAGACTGTTCGGGATCCTTCCAAATGCCGTCTTGCCTAGCCTAGACCTTTCTCGAATGTTCGGCATCATAGTGCTATCCTTGTCTTGTGCTGTCTCTGTCACACCTTTCTGGAATGTTCTTAGTATAGCTGCCTCTCTCTAGTCGTGCTATCTCTTTCACTCCTACTGAAAATTACGTCATATACTGAAGTGGGCTTCAAAGGCCCATAAGGGGTCCTGAAAACGCCTGAAAACGGGTTTTCAGGTTATGGCGTCATCTGATAGAGGGTGGCCTGAAACGGACTGAAAACATGTTTCAGGCGCCTGAAAACAACGGCAACTCGGGTGAAATTTTGATAAACTAGTATGTGTTAGAGCACTCTCTGAAACGGCCTGAAATGGTATTTCAGCCTGCTGAAAACGCCTCCAAGGCACGGAAAAACACGATCAAAGTTTTAGCACTAGCCCACCGGCGTAACAGTAATAATATTAATCTTTATCCAAATAAATGTGTTGTTGATTAAGAGTATTTGAATGTGAACAAAATTGTATGTGACATCACATAATTTCAATGAATATCTTAGAAGATATTACAATTTTAAAATAACACCAATATAAAATTCACACGCGCCGCATGATATGCAAAACATGACGCTGCAAGGAAGAGAGGCGTTACTGCGAGCGACGCGGAGAGGGGGGTATAGCTCTACGAGTTACCACGATGAACCAAAATAAGATTTAATTAATGACGAGTTGCGTCATATCTTCACGTCTACCCTGCCGCAGTGCCTAAAAAGCCGGTTGTTTAACCAATGCGTCTTAACAGTCTTAACTCACGGAGCCGAAACGTGGAACGTGACAGTCAAGCTGGCTCACCGACTACACGTCACTCAGCGTGCTATGGAATGGTCTAGGTTGGGGATCTCATTAAGGGATAAGATCCGGAACGAGGTCATACGACATAAGACTAAGGTAACATATGTTGTCCAAAAATGTAGAAAGCTAAAGTGGCAGTGCGCTGGCCATGTCTGTCGCAGAACCGGAGAGAGGTGAAGCAGGAAGGTTCTTGAATGGAGACCACTCTTAGGTTAACGTAGTGTGGGACGCCCCCCAGCGAGATGGACAGACAACCTGAAGAAGGCAGCTGGTAGTGACTGGATGCAAAGAGCGGGAGATCGGGCGCTGTGGCGGTCCTTGGGAAGGCCTATGTCCAGCAGTGGACTGTAACAGGCTGATACGATGAATGAACAGGTGACCGCGTTTAATAATCTGGGACGAATGTTCCATGATCCATAGAGCTCATGTAGAGGGTCTAGATAGGACTCTTAGAGATATTCTCTTATAAAATGATCATCATAAAATTACTGTTATGTTTGCGGGGGACTTTCGAAAAACTGTACCAGTAATAGTAAGGGGAACAAGGGCACACATTGTAAAGTCTTGCCTTAAAAATACCCCAATATGGAAGTTTGTGAACATCTTAAAATTAACTACAAATTTGAAAGCACATTTGGGGGGAGGTAGAAATAATCCTCCAGGCCGATTATATGCCACGGAGGCCAATCTCAACAAAAATCAGCCAACTACTCAGGAGATATTATAGTGCACAAGTGTGAGCACAATACAAAAGTGCACTCTCAAACTGCACTGTTCCATCACTCTCAAAGTTCGCAAGCATTATGCACTATTAGAGCTCAAATTGGTTCTAATGAATAGCAGCAACCCATGAAATTATATTAATTAATAATGAAATTCTTTGTGATTAAATATAAATTATTATATTATGAAGCATCAAGCGCTAGGCAAAATCAGAGCTTAAATTATTTCCAGCGTATAGCAGCACCCCATCAAATTATATTAATAGTAATAATAGTCCTCCTGGCCGATTTCGACCACGGCGGCCAATCTCAACAGAGATCAGCCAACTACGCAGGAGATATTTTAGTGCACAAGTGTCAGCGCAATACACAGGTGCACTCACTGTTCCATCACTTTCAAAGTTCGGTGAGACGACAATCCGACATGACCGGAGAGAGATCAGACGCATGACCAACGGCTTAACGTGCGAACCGAGGCACGGGGGTATAACACCGCCAACTTCTCGACTCCGAGCTGTTTTTGAGATTCATGACAGAAAATCTCAGAAACAATTTTGGCTCGACCTGGGATTCGAACCCAGGACCTTTTGGATGTTAGGCAGAAACTTTGCCACTACACCAACGAGGCAGTGGTAGGGAGGTTGTATAACTTTTCCTTCAAAGTTACTTTTAATAGGAGACGGGAAAGTACCTCACTTTGAAAATAAAATTGCAATTGAACGAGATTAAGGATTAAGAGTGAGTAAGTAACATTATGGACTTTATATCGAGAGTTCACCCTGAAATATGCAAAATAGAAAAAAAAAAGCTCATCAATGGATGTGTCAAAGTGCAATATTGGGAGTGAGAAACTGTAGCGTAGACGAAATTAAAAAATAATTATTTGAACACAAGTGGCCTTCCCCCATTATTCCCTCAAGTTAAAAAAAGGTGCACCAATAATTTTACTTAGAAATCTTAAACCACCGGGACCCGACTTCAAATCTAATTTCTTCGCAATATGTAACGTGATGGTTGCAATAGTTTAGACTGGTTTAGCAGTTGGTCATACAGTGCTTATACCTCGCACCTCAATGATTCCAAATTATTTACCTTTTAATTTTAAAAGAATTCTATTTCCTTTTATGCTATCTTTCACCGTTACAATTAATAAATCACAGAGGCAAACATTTAAACACATATGTCGCGTTGTTAAGATCAGACCTACAAACGCGTTGCGGACAAAACTGATATGTTCTTCTGATACAAGAAAATAAAACTAGAAAAATAATTAACGCAGAAGTACTTTAAGCTAATTAAGTTCTTTTAAAAAATAAATTGTCTAAAATAATAACAAAAAAATAAATTTTCAAAAAGAAAATGATGCCCAAAATAAATATTCCACGCGGACGAAGTCGCGGGCAGCTAGTTAAGTAATATAATTTGGACTGCCTCGTTGGTGTAGTGGCAAAGTTTCTGCCTTACATCCGAGAGGTCCTGGGTTCGAATCCCAGGTCGAGCCAAAATAGTTTCTGATATTTTCTGTCATGAATTTCTCAAAAACAGCTCAGAGTCGGGACGTTGGCGGTGTAACACCCCCGTGCCTCGGAAAGCACGTTAAGCCGTTGGTCCTGCGCCCGATCTCTCTCCGGTCATGTCAGATTGCCGTCTCACCGAACTTTGAAAGTGATGGAACAGTGAGTGCACCTGTGTATTGCGCTGACACTTGTGCACTAAAATATCTCCTGCGTAGTTGGCTGATCTCTGTTGAGATTGGCCGCCGTGGTCGAAATCGGCCAGGAGGACTATTATTACTATTAATATAATTTGATGGGGTGCTGCTATACGCTGGAAATAATTTAAGCTCTGATTTTGCCTAACGCTTGATGCTTCATAATATAATAATTTATATTTAATCACAAAGAATTTCATTATTAATTAATATAATTTCATGGGTTGCTGCTATTCACTAGAACCAATTTGAGCTCTAATAGTGCATAATGCTTGATGTTTCATATTTTAACGTTATAAACCCCTTCCTAACATCATTAGATTGCTTTGAATCATAATTTTAGCGTTCGTTTTATAAATGGCGGACCCGAAGTAAATAAATAATTAGTTGATGGTTAATAAGTCGTTGATCAAATCAATTTAATTTCAGTAACACAACGTAAATTGTTATGCTAAAGGGTAGAATTTAAAATAAACCAAATGTTCCATTGGACCTCATTCCGTTTGCTTTGAATGTGAATTTTAGAAAAAAAAACTATTCCAAGATAGCTTAAGGCCCCATTCACACGGCACGTTGTCCTACACGTTTTTTACAGTATACGTCTGTCAGTCAGTCACGTCGATTGCACTGCAAAAAACGTACCTATTACCGCCTATACGTGTGAATGAATACGTTTAAACGTATACTATAGGACAATGCCGTGGGTACGGCTTAAAACTATCAGTTCTTAATTTTTTTGGAGTTTGCAAAGACTCAAAACACGTTTAGTACTTCTTTATTTAAGTTATAGTCTACTGTTCACTTTTGGCGATATGAACTATTCAGGCTGTTAAAAACATATCAGCTACTTCCGAAAACGGCGTACCTGGTAATTGTTCGAAGCATCATAAAATCCTTTTCGTGACAGACGTGGTCGATCCATTCAAATAATAGTTAAAATATACTAATAATTTAATTTCAAATTATATGTAATAACATTATCTTGACAGCCGTGTGACGCAATTGCTGAACATAAGCCTCCTCCAAGGATCCCCACCGCAATCAGTTTGCACTGCCCGCATCTGCCCGTAATATAAAAATAATAATTGTAGGTACCCAATTAATTCCTTAATATTATTTTATGCTGTAACAATCCTCAGCTCGTTCGTAACTTGAAAACATATTTATTTTACAATTTTCGTGTCTACATAATTAAATGTGCACTAACTGTGGCTTGTCACGAAAGTAAAAACCTACCTGACTTTAATTATTGAAACGTGCAATTGAAATTTTGAATGCTTAGGTTTTATTAATAGCTTGTTATTTAAACCGTGTTTATGAAAATATGCAAACTATGCTTGTTATTCACAAGTAAGAACGCCACTTACACATTGGAATTTGACTTCCAATGACATGAAATATGAAATTTAAATTATTATTATCACTTATTATTTCGTCATCTGGACACGCCAAACTTTTTACGCGTGTTCAAATGGTGAAACTTAAATAAAATCACTTTATTTTTTTCGCCAACTGGACATAACATTCAGTTATTTTCCCAAAAAGGGTTAGGGTACAGGTTGATAATCGCTTCGTTCATTGAATTAAGGAATGAAACATTTTTTTTTACCTCTACCTCTTCACTTTTTTCCTGACAATAGCCTGAATTGGCACAGCTGATCCACAGAGGATCCGTGTACAGACCCTGACAATAAGCCTTAAACAGTGCTATTTTGATTTGGTCCCAACAGCGAGCGACCTACGTGCCAGCATGTTGCCTCGAACCGCCGATGCTCATCGTTCCCTTTCCACGTCTAGATCATCCTTAAGGTCGTCAGTAAGTATATACCCCAAGTAATTTAATTGAAAGACCCTGTTTAGGGTCACTCCACCCAGGTAGGTTCGAGGCATAGATTCGAGGCTCTTGCCGGCAACCTCAAGGAGGATAAATTCGCGCTTGTTGAAGTTGTAGATGAGCCCATGTGTCATGTCGTAGTTCATACATAACACATACGTTTCATCTCATCTCTCCAATAGCTCTCGCAATGGGTCCCAGCAACACCATATCATCAGCGTAGCTGATGTTGTTTACATTTGCACCACTCACCTTGCATCCGACACGCATAGGTACTGCTGAGCTAACTCATTGTCGTACAAGTCGAAGAACCCCAAATCACCGCACTACGTTGCACATCCAACGTCGTATGTCTAGGCCTAACAATTTCTAAATTATATTCCATATGAATAGGCAGATGATCCGATACGAATTTATCCTCCATAACCGCCACATTAATGAGAGAAATCACGGTGGTTCTTAGCCATGGCTGGACAAATCTGTCCAGCTGTTAAACCTCCAGCTGTTTTTCTGACTCAATCAGCGGTTTTTCAAAGGAAAATCCAAAAAATAAAAGCAAAACAATTAAATTTTAGGAATTATTTATTTGTAAATTTTTAAATTTTATTTTCGTATTTATTTTACTTTCATCTCACACCACAAGTCCGTTCCATCACCAGTAGTACGAGAGCCCACGACCAAAACCATGTCTCATAGCAATACGGCAAAAACCCTATAAAATCGTTAGATTGTATGATTCTGAACCCGAATAGGTGTGTATTATTAACGGTCGAAAGTGTAGCAACTGCGTGGGAGGCCATTTCTGCTGTGTCAAAAAAAAAAGACAGTCGGTATTATAGCAATACGTCTGATAGTGAAAATGTACATAGATTTTATAATTATATTACGAAAAAGTTTGTTTTCAGACATTTTGCGCGTAGCATATAGCCTGAGCGCATTTTTGAAAATGTCAACAAATTTAGCCGACCTGTATCATAGCAATACGGATAAAATTTTTTTTTCAACTTTTCGTATTGCTGCCATGATTACCAATAACCTGTTTTCAGACACTTTAAGTGTAGCATATACTCCCAAAAACGAAAATAACGTTTCGGAGTCGCCTGGCCGACGCCTCTGTTAAATGTTTTTTTAAATTTACAGCCTTCATAGATATTCAAGAATCTCCCTTGTCTATTATATGTACTTTGACAGATGACAGATGTCATTACTTATTTCTTTTGTAAAAGTTACTCAAGTGTGCTTTAAATAAAACCAAAACTATCAAATCAATCAGTATTTAATTTCAACAGCCTCAGCGCTTGTTACGCTCCTGCCCCTTCCCTTCCCTTCATCCCAGTTTCCTTTTGTGCGATTTATTTCAGTCCTTCAACTTCAATGTTAAGGTTTCGGGTAAATTCTTTGTTAATTATCATCTAATAAATTCAGGGTCGCAACGTATTCATTGGTTTGTAACAGAAAATTCAAGATGCCTCAATACGATTTTTAAATGATATCTGAGTATCGAAAAGATGTCTGATAGAGAAGGTGCTACACTTAATTTGTCTGATATAAATTTTTTGCACATGTGGACAACTTATTTTATCATGTCCAACAATTTTCAGGCATATTGCTATGATACCGATCGGTAAAATTTGTTAACATTTTCAAAACGGTCTCAAAATTTAATGCGTTCACATTTCCGTCTGAAAATTGTTTTGTTCGCATCAAATAACCAAAATTTACTAATAAAAAAGATTTTCAGACGTATTGCTATGAGACATTTTTTTTTGTCTCATTTTTAATTTTTTTAAGTGATTTTACGGGTTTGCGCTACACCACTATCGTCTGAAAAATATGTTTTTGGTATCTCAGAACTATCATTCAACTACAGTCTGCAAATCAGACATATTGCTATGATGCAGTTCGGTAAAATTCTTTGACAATTTTGAAAATTCGGTCAGATCAAACGCTACGCGGAAAATGTCTGATATTGGTATTTTTGAGTTCAGGATAATCTTATCTATCGATTTGATGCAGTTTTGGCCGTATTGCTATGAGACAAAAATTTTGGTCGTGGGCTCTCGTACTACAGTTCTTGCGGAGCGTTTTTCAATCATGTCTTTAGATGCCAGTTTTAGACCATAAACCCATCCCACCCACGCAAAAAAGTCTATGAAACAAGTTGTCAGATTGTATCTAATGTTCCCAAGTTCAGCTGTTTGGTAGTCCCAAGGAAAAGAATGGTGGTAATTATGGAATCCTTCTCCCAAAATGGCAACGCTAAGCAGAGAGTTTTGGCAGAACTTTATGTTTTTGTCGTAAGGTTTGTATCCCCACATGTGAGCGACGCTGTTCACGCAGCTGGTGAAATGAAGGTTGGCGATAAAGCGAAGCATGTTGAAATGCCAGGCGTTAATCAATGTTTCGCCCCAGAAATACATTGGTATGACGGTTGAGAGTAAAAAGCAAAAAGTCCCGGTAAAGAAGAAGGCATATCTGAAACAAGAAATAAAAGGTTTGATTAATACTTAAGTGCATGAGGAGTCTAACAATACAAATAGTTAGCTAAAGGTGTTATATATTCCAGGCATGATATGGGTAACACGGGGTGTGCCACCAAGGATATTGTATTAAGGTAATATAAATAGAACGCAAATGCTAACAGTCCTACAAATGAACAAGAATAATTCTCTATCTGCAAAGCGAGTGTCGTGGTAGACTATATTAATATGTAGACTTACTTTTTCTGCAATCTCAATACAGGATTGTTGTATAAGTCTGATATGTCCACGTTCCTTAATTCCTTTGTATCCTCATCAGATTTCGTGGTGACCAGCCAGCCTATGTGTGAAAACCAAAATCCACGACTTGCATTGTGAGGGTCTTCTTCTGTGTCTGAACATTTGTGATGCAAACGGTGGTCCCTGGACCAAGCGATTACAGTTTTTTGGTAAGATATACTATGGAACACCATCAGTATAATTTGCCGTGGTAGTTTTGCTTTGTAACTTCTGTGGGACCATAGTCGGTGAGCGCTGGCTGTCACGCCGAGCGTACCACACAAGTATATAAGGAAACCAGAAACAAATATGAAAATGGTTGAACACGCAAAATTTGTGGTATACTCGTAGATTGTTTCTTGTGGGCCCCTAACAAGGTGGATCGATGATCTGATGGAGGTCGCGGGAAGCCACTAGATACGAATAGCGCAGGACTAATCGCAGTGGAGATCTTTGCGTAAAATAAAATATTTTTGGTTGCATATAAAACTTAACTTTATTTCAAAGTCAAGAATGATTTAAAATACAATATCTATTACATAAAAAAGGTTACAATTCAGAATTAATCACAACTTACAATATGCTGGGGCTAGCTAGCGCAGAGTTCTAGGAGGATAGTATGCACTAGGTGTTGTGAGCTCGGTTCCATTAAACAGTAGTATTCAAAACTACCTAGAAACAAACTCAAAAATTTGCGAAAATCAATAAAACAAATCAAAAGAAAAATCATGAATAGGAAAACTATTATTTCCAGGTACGAGCAAAGAATTCTTATACTCAAAAACAGAAGAAACACCACTAGGAATAAAAAAATACCCCTACATTAACTGTCAATTTTATGATTTTTGAGTAATTTAAGTTTTTATGAATCTACCATGCATTTAATTCGTACAAAAAGTGGCCACACTTAATATAGATCAACTACTATAACTTTGTCTATGTGTCCGTGAGCTCTCACCGACACGAAAGTGATCAGCCCCTGGGGTACGAGCAACCTTCAGAACGCCCTACATACTACCACTGCAGCACTGTCACTATAGCTTGAGAATAATTAAATAAAAACTTACCAAATCCAATAGTTGCCCATGTAACAGACGTGAAAGCTAAATAAAGTCCGTAAAAACCAGCTATGTGATAATATGCTAAAAACATCACGTGAAACCATAATAATTTATGATCAGTATTTCTAGGCGATTCACTTGTTTTCGTTGTGCCCTCTGACAAATCCTGGGTTGGAATTTCACTATTTTCAGTCGAATTTGGCGCCATATTATTATTTTGATTTATTGACATTAAAAATGAAAATACATTAGTTCATGTTATCCACTTGAAAACTCGGCTTGCTGTTAGAGGTTGCTCAACTTATCACGAAGATATTGGAGACAATGGTGTTTTTATACCCTTCAAGACATTATTATTGCTAAGAGGTCTATGTCACAGGGAATGTCAAAGTGCCCAACTAAAATAGAAAAGCGGTTTGGCATCTCTATAAGGTTCCGTAGTAGTTGTTTTATTTTTTACCATCGAGTCTTTGTGTATTCAAAAACTGTAGATATTTAAAGTTCCTCTTTTTTAAGATTGTCCTTATTGGAAATGCTGGCTGACGTTGCTTTTCTAATTTTGTACTCATAAATTGTAAAATACGTGAAATTACAAGGCATTTTCTAATCTTAGCTGGCCAGATATGTTTTTTCCCTTTTTTAAACGTTGGAAAATGAAAATGCCAAGTAGTATTCTTTATAATATGCAATTGTCAAGATGCGTAGGAGCTATGGGATCAGAACAATATGCATGAAGAAATATGATGTGTTCACAGCTGAGGTTCCTAAAATTTTAAATAATAATATTAACACAAATCATTTAATTCAAGAATTCACTCATGCCTATAGAGTGTTCGTTACCGACCTTAATTTGTATTTTTTGAGGTTAAATACCGACTGCTGCGCTTCAACTCCATATATAAGTATGTGTCATCGTTCAAATAACTGCGAATGCGAAATAAAGAAATTTGAATTTGAAAATTTATTTCTGAACTATCATTAAAAGTGCAACGAACATTTAATCTGTTCTACGGCATCTAGTTTGCTTAGCAAAGCTCACTTGCTTGTGATAAGTCAGCTATGCTAATCAAAATCAAAACTACGCACAGCAGGAAAGCTGAACCATTTTTAGGGTTCCATTTCAAAAGAAAAAAACTTGCGAATCATTTCACACGTATTTTCACATAGTACTTTAATGGTTTTTTTGTAATAATTATTCGTCACGTGTTTTGATTTTTTTTTATTCTTTTGAAGTAAACATACGTATTTATGACTGTTTTTCACTCACAAAAACTATTGTTTTTGTGTAATTATGTTTTGTTAACATGTTGTTTTTATTTCACTTTTCTGTCTGCTTTTTTTTTCGTGCCTTCTTAAGTAATCATTGTACTATGTGTGTTTGTGATATCTATTGATTATTAATGTATTTTGTTTCTTTCTTTACAAAGTTGCTTTATTCGACATGAATCCTTATAAAATCAACGACGTTCCGTGTTCTAAATCATGTGTACTCGTATATTTCGTGCAATAATTTTTATTGAGAAATTTTCTTCTAGAATCATTCTTCAATCATTTTTCTAGAATCTAACTAGTATTAGTATCAAAAGTTTTACAGTTGTGGTTGTTTTTCTTGCTTAATATGAGGCTTTTTTCATTCCACCCAGTACTTCTATAACCAATCTTCGACTAGACAAGCACTTTTTAATAGTTACATTTTTACAGTTAAACTTAGACTGTGTATGCTCCTTTAATTTTTTGGTTCGGTTAGTAATCTTCTAATATGATAATTATCTTTTGTTTTCTGTGGATTTTTAAAAGTTTTTTATTGATACTGAATGACCTATACTCGTATTTTGCCTGCGGGCAAAGTTACTGACAAACACTAGACAATATGCTCGAAAACCGCACAGCTAACAGTAAACAATAAAATTGCAATAAAGATATACGATTAATTACTCTCAACACTGTCTGTTACAACAAACATAATGAATTGAGGAGATTGCACTACTCACAGTGAACAATGAAATTGCAATAAACGGCTTTCTTGCAAATAACGGGCTTAAAGTACTGTACTGGGAAAGCATTTCTTTTATTTATATGAGAATAATAGAAAATTATAATATAAAATAGTTTAAGAAATAATGTATGATTTGCAACTCGATCTGGCACCACGGTGGATGAAACTTGCATATTATATAAGGACCAAATTTATTTCTAATCTCACACATGCGTCATTGGCATTAAAGTAGCAATTACTCGTATGTCGGTCCTTAGGTTCCTGATAATTTTATCATGTGCGTATAGATTAGATGCAGCGAAGATTCTTGCATGCTTCCCTTCACCATCATTCAGTCACCAAATCGTCTTTCGACCATTCACTGAAGAATAGGTAAGACGAGGGCATGCAGTTACTGTAATAACAAAAGATTCGGCACTTTCAAAAGATGACGCTCCTGAAAACTGGACAGAAGTAAATGTAGGTGAACTTTCATATCCTGTGTGGAGAGAAATCATGTTGAAAAAGACAAAAGGTGTGAAGGAGGATTTAGTCTCTCAAGTCTGAATGATTTTTAAATTAATAAACGTCATTAGTGATAGTGACAAAGTGCAGCATTACGTGAGGCAGTTGGCTGGTTCCACTGAAGGCTTCTGGTATTTACTTATATTATGATTAATTACTTTACCTTATTATATTCACAATAATGATATATCTCATATGGGTTATATTACTATGCATTAACAGTTTTTTTTTAATTGGTAATTAATTTTAATGGTACATTTTCCGCACTGAGACTGCGCGGTCTGGTGGACTGAGTACGTGATCAGACACGCCGGCGCAGCCCACATGTGATCGCCCTCCGCCAACATACCGTGGCACCAGTGCTACGAATTGGAACTGGTTTTGACTGTGTTGAGTATGTGTGTCGCTGTTTAAGGAGTGGCAGTGGTGTTAGTAGTTCAGTTGTTGATGGCTATGGGTTTCAAAGAAATCTAAGGGTAAAATAAATTGATTTTGAATGATACCGACTCTTATTAGCATTATGTTGATTCACTTCAAGATTACAGGATTTCCATTATGTTGATTCACTTCAAGATTACAGGATTTCGATATTTCCAATTATGATTATGACAAAGCCAAGAGACATTTTCCTGTACGAGAAATACTTACTGTCTGCACTATTATAAAATCATGTTTACAATCGTAACGTGACTGTTAAAGCTATTAAACGAACGTCAATATTTTATTTCGCAGTTAAAACATAACGAACTCATTAATTTTATTATAAACCTCATTCAGTGCGACCACGAACGGTTTACCGGGTAAATTAAATATTTATATTATTTAAAAACAGTAATTTCACTTAAATGTCGTCCTCATGTCAGTAGACTTGGTGGTAACTGGATATATAATCAAACCATCAAAGGTTAACCATTTAAACAAAAAAATGAAAGAATAAAGGCAAACAATTAATCATAACCTTTATCAAAAGTACAAAGACAAAATGCTGCTGCTAATTATACCAACATTGTGTGTGTATCTTAGTGATGGTGCCAGAATTCTCGCTGTATTTCCAACACCATCACTGAGCCACCAAATTGCATATCGTCCTATAACTCAAGAATTAGCCAAGAGAGGACATCAAGTCACCGTTATCACAACCGACCCAGCCTTCGACAAAGACAAGACTCCTGACAATCTAACAGAAATAGATTTTCATGAAATGTCTTACAAATTGTATAGGGATGAATTCTTGACAAAGTTTGTTTGGACAGAAGCAGCCCAGTATACTCTATTGAAAGAAGGACTAAACATCCTTCATATGATATTCAGTAAACAATTGGACACACCAGAATTCAAAAAGCTTATTGATGATCAAACGAAATTCGATTTGCTGATAGTCGAAGCTTGTATCCGCCCAGCTATGGTTTTGTCTCATGTGCTTAAAGCGCCAATGATACTTATTAGTTCATTTGGATCAGTTTTTTACTACGGAATCGTTGGAGCACCGGAACACGAATTTCTGTATCCCTCAAGCTTTAGAAAACGAATTTACAACTTATCTCTGTGGGAGAAGCTTAAAGAAATTTTCAATGTTTATATGATGAGATATGTCATTTATAATTTAGAGTTTGAAGAACACGCGTTGATAAAAAAACACTTTGGGGATGATACTCCGTCGATCCATGAATTAAGAGGTAACGTGGACATGTTATTTCTGAATATAAACCCTATTTGGGAGGGAATCCGACCAGTGCCACCTAACGTTATTCACACGGGCGGTCTACACGAATATTCCAAATCAGATTTGCCTCAGGTGAGATTAGACTGTGTTACTTGCTGCACATGGTATACAAAATAAGCTTAAGTATTATTCCTTTTTTTTACACTCTGTACAGGGTAAGTTTCATCTTACTGTCATTCTAACACTGTTAAATGAAATTATAGATTTAGCCACTGATTCTTTTTGGTATAATTTTTCAGGACCTCAAAACCTACTTGGACTCATCACAAAATGGGGTCATCTATATAAGTTTCGGTACCAACGTCAATACCACCCTACTACCTCCCGAGAGGATTAGAGTCATAGTGAATGTTATGTCGAGGTTACCATACGATGTTCTATGGAAATGGGACAAGGATGTATTGGACGGAAAATGTGAGAACATTAAATTAGCGAAATGGCTGCCGCAATCCGACCTTTTGAGTAAGTACCCATTAGCTATGTTTCAATAAATAATCATTTAGATACAAAACGATCCGAGGTAATCTCTATTTCTTTGACAAGACATAACCTAGTTTCTTGTCTATTTTTGAAGTGAAAACTTCTTTAGCGGCGTTGAGCACTTTTGTGGCATGGGTAGAAACTGTGAAACTCGCGTCAGGTCACGTGATGCTGATCGAAAAACCGTAAGACGGTTGTTAAGTTTTCACTTCTGCCGGCACTCCCGGAGTGCAACCCGTGTTTTTTTTTTGTAAATTAATGTAGTACTTCCACCATTAATACACCATATTAGCCAGAAATATGTGAAAAGTTAATCGAAGCGCAATCTTTTAAAATATTTTGTCCACATGAGACTGGCTCTTGTGGACCAAATATTTTAAAAGATTGCGCTCACTAACATGCTGATATAATAGACTACAAACAGAATTACCAAGAAATATAAACAATTAAAAATAATTTCATAGGGCATCCGAATATCAAACTTTTCATAACACAAGGGGGTCTGCAATCTACCGATGAAGCAATAAACGCTGGAGTGCCACTCATTGGCATTCCAGTGTTTGGGGACCAGTGGTACAATGTTGAAAAATATGTCCACCATGGAATCGGCAAGAAGCTTGACATAGAAACCTTGACTGAGGAGATTTTGAGAGATGCTATCATAGCTATCATTGAAAATAAAAGGTATTTATTTAAAAAAATCAAGTCGCAGTACTGGATAAATGTAAACCAGCATATTCTTTACCATGAGATTTACTGTACACGTTTTTTTAAAAGCTCTACGTATTGTGTTATAAATTGTCAGAAAGTTTTATCACATCCGAGGATGGCAGTCGAGATTAATTATTGTGAATGTAACCCTCCTCCACACATTCCAGCTACCACGAAAACATTAAACATCTTCGGATGCTTATGGAAGACCAACCTCAAAAACCTTTAGAACGTGCCATCTGGTGGTCGGAATACGTAATCAGGCACTCCGGCGCACGTCACCTGCGATCGCCCGGAGCCAACGCTATTTGGTCTGATTATGTTGAACTGGAGTTCATTTTGTTGGTATTATTTGCGATATGTGCGCTACTTTTAGTGTCAGTATTGGTAATCACCGTGACTTGTAAGTGTTTTAGAAGAAAGGAAAAGTTTAAGTTGCCATAGATATTGTATACGAAAGCAGTCGCGTCGTGTGAGTCAAACACTGTGGTATCTTGTGCGCTTGTGATGCGGGCGGTTTATGCAACAAAAATAGGTAGCCTGATGTGCTGGCCACTGTACATAATAAGAGAATTATATAAAAATGCCGATGCTGAGTATACTTATGTAATGTACAAATTTGTGAATATGTTTACTACTGTAATAATGGATGGAATTAGGACATTAACAGTTAATTTAATAAAATTTTGCCTTACATCTCGAAACTCAAAATCATTTTGAACATTGTAACAATGAGTTTCATTGTATTAGCTGCAAAAAATTCGAGCTTACAAAAAATACATCCACAAAGCCAAATATTATTGTAACAGGAGTGAAAGTTTGCTTAATTATCTAAAGCGAATGCTTCAAAAACTGCCCAAATTACACTGAGCATTTCGTAAACATCACTATTTTTATTGTTTTGTTGGTCTCTTTATCCTTATGAATATGAAAGCCTGACATGGTATGTCTTATCTACACTAATATCATAAATCTGATGAAGAGTTTGTTTGTTTGTTTGTTTGAACGCGCTAATCTCAGGAAATGCTGGTTCGAATTGAAAAAATATGTTTGTGTTGAATAGACCATTTGTCGAGGAAGGCTATAGGCTATATAACATCACGCTGCAACTATTAGGAGCGAAGAAATCATGGAAAATGTTAAAAAAAACGGGGAAAATTATTCATCCTTGAGGGCTTCCGTTACGTACGCTGCGAAAACGGTTCAAGATACCAAAAATATTTGTATGAACAAATTATTCCTCTTACAATGATCTAAAAAAATGTCTGCGACAGTATATGTCTATCTTTTAAGATCTAGTCACTAGAACCTTTTTTGTGGTAATCAAATTTGACCGAAATTAATGCATTATTTGTTAAGAGTTGTATCAAAGTAATATTATTAATCTTTATCCAAATAAATGTGTTGTTGATTAAGAGTATTTAATTGTGAACAAAATTGTCCTTGACATCACTTAATTTCAATGAATATCTTAGAAGATATTACAATTTTAAAATAACACCAAAATAAAATTCACCCGCGCCGCATGATGTGCAAAACATGACGCTGCAAGGAAGAGAGGCGTTAGTTGCGAGCGACGCGGAGAGGGGGGAGTAGCTCTACGAGTTACCATGAAGAACCAAGATTAGATTTAATTAATGACCAGTTGCGTCATATCTTCACGTCGACCCTACCGCAGTGCCTAAAAAGCCGGTTGTTTAACCAATGCGTCTTACAAGTCTTATTAACCTACGGAGCCGAAACGTGGAACATGACAGTCAACTCACTGACTACACGTCACTCAGCGTGCTATGGAAAGGTCTATGTCGGGGTCTCATTAAGGGATAAGATCCGGAACGAGGTCATACGACATAAGACTAAGGTAACTGATGTTGTCAAAAAATAAAGTAAATAAAGCTAAAGAGGCAGTGGGCTGGCCATGTCTGTCGCAGAACCGACGAGAGGTGGAGCAGGAAGGTTTTTGAATGGAGGTGGTCTCCATGGTGGTGGTCTTAGGTAAACGTAGTGTGGGACGCCCCCCGGCTAGATGGACAGACGACTTGAAGAAAGCAGCAAGGTAGGATGCAAAGAGCGGGAGATCGTTGCGCTGTGGCGGTCCTTGGGGAAGGCCTATGTCCAGCAGTGGACTGTAACAGGCTGATACGATGAATGACCAGGTGACCGTGTATAATAAGTAAACCGCGTAAATATAAAAGTTTGGAAATTAAATAAATTAATAAAAATAATCTGGGACGAATGTTCCATGATCCATAGAGCTCATGAAATATAAGAAGCTGTGATAAAATCATCATCATAAAATTACTGTTAAGTTTGCGGGGGACTTTCGACAAACTATACCAGTAATAGTAAGGGGAACAAGGGCAGACATTGTAAAGTCTTGCCTTGAAAACACCCCGATATGGAAGGTTGTAAACATCTTAAAATTAACTACAAATATGAGAGCACATTTGGGGGGAAGTAGAAATAGTCCTCCAGGCCGATTTCGACCACGGCGGCAAATCTCAACAGAGATCAGCCAACTACGCAGGAGATATTATAGTGCACAATAAACAAGTGCACTCTCAAACTGCACTGTTCCATCACTCTCAAAGTTCGGTGAGACGGCAATCCGACATGTCCGGAGACAGATCAGGCGCATGACCAACGGCTTAATGTGCTTTGCGAGGCACGGGGGTGTAACACCGCCAACATCTCGACTCCGAGCGGTTTTTGAGAGATTCATGACAGAAAATCTCAGAAACAATTTTGGCTCGACCTGGGATTCGAACCCAGGACCTCTTGGATGTTAGGCAGAAACTTTACCACTACACCAACGAGGCAGTGGTAGGGAGGTAGTATAACTTTTCCTTCAAAGTTACTTTTAATAGGAGACGGGAAAGTACCTCACTTTGATAATAAAATTGCAATTGAACGAGATTATGGATTAAGAGTGATTTACATTGAGGACTTTTTATCGAAAGTTCACCCAAAAATAAGCGAAATAGAAAAAAAAAGATCATCAATAGATGTGTCAAAGTGCAATATTGGGAGTGAGAAACTGTTAGCGTAGACGAAATCAATAAAATAATTATTTGAACACAAGTGACCTTTCCCCATATTCCCGAAAGTTAAAAATAGGTGCACCAATAATTTTACTTAGAAATCTTATACCACCGGGACCCGACTTCAAATCTAATTTCTTCGCAATATGAAACGTGATGGTTGCAATAGTTTAGACTGGTTTAGCAGTTGGTCAAACAGTGCTTATACCTCGCACCTCAATGATTTCAAATTGATTACCTTTTAATTTTAAAAGAATTCAATTTCCTGTTAAGCTATCTTTCACCGTTACAATTAATAAATCACAGGGGCAAACATTTAAACACATAGGAATTAATTAACGTCAAGACTGCTTTTCACACATATGTCGCGTTGTCAAAATCAGACCTACAAACGCGTTGCGGACAAAACTAATATGTTCTTCTGACACAAGAAAATAAAACTAGAAAAACAATTAACGCAGAAGTACTTTAAGCTAATTAATTATGTTCTTTTAAAAACTTAAAAAATAAATTGTCTAAAATAATAACAAAAAAATAAATTTGCAAAAATAAAATGATGCCCAAAATAAATATTCCACGCGGACGAAGTCGCGGGCACAGCTAGTCAGATATAATTCGCGCGAGTTGTGAAAAAGAAACGCACAAAGCGCTTATATTGTCATTGCCTCTTTTCAAATTTGAATGATAATAAAATTATTTACATTTAAACATTTCCATATATCTTTGTCATTTATATAATCATCAATTTTATAATATCCTTTCGACATAAAAACGTCTTTTACAACTGTTTTAAATTTATCTAAAGGCAATGTAATGAAATTTAAAAAGTTAATTAAATGTTTCACAACAATCACAGCAATTCTCTAGTCCCAAATTAAGCTACGACGCTTGTGTTATGGGTGACAACGGATAAACATACTGTTGGCGACAGACCTCTTTTTCATTGTTTTTGATACTTTTAATTTTATTTTTATATATTTTGTATTTGGAGTTTTATTTTGTTTTTCTATGACGTTTGTAAAAATAGCTTAGTGATCTTGTGTGTGACTGAAGTGAAATAGATTGTTTGTGAAATAATACCAGTAAGTATCTTTTTATTTAACAGCTGTTGCCCTGCCTCTCCTGCTTCTTTATAAGTTATCGTCTATATTTTGGTCCTTCTCCCGGCAAATTAACCTAACATTCAAAAAAATTTTTCTATGGTAAAAACGAGGAGCATGGCAGCAGCGGCCTCTTCTAACGCCCAATCAGGCGATTCAATCACTCCTTTGGAGGTAGAGGGCCTAATTCCAATAACTTCGGACGCCCCGATAACCTCATCGGTCGCTCCATCGGAGGGACGAGGCCCACAAGATAAACAAGACGCAATGCAGCCTAGTCGCTCATCGTCCCATAGTAGCTCCCATCGTAGCTCTCACCGTTCTGCTTCACTACAAGCACAGCGCCTCGCTATAAAAGCCGCACACGCCCGCCGTATGGCAGAAAAAGAGGCAGAGCGCGAACGAGTTGCGCGAGAAAAAGATGTAGAGCGCGAACGAGTTGCGCGAGAACGAGAGATAGCTGTCGCAGAAATAGAGCTTCAGGCCGAGCTAGCTGCATTGGAAGACGCCAGCAGCCGTCAGTCGTCTGAAAGAAGCCTAAGTGTGGACAGGTGGGTAGCTTCTACAGCAAGCGAGAAAACTAATAGACCTCTCTGTTTACAGGAGTCAAGAAATGCAGTTGAGGCTAAGATCCCAATGGTACTTACGTCGCGGCCAGCCGATCGCGAGCGTGTGTTTTCGCCTAGCGCTGTGGACTCGCCAGTCACGGTGCGCGAACACGCGCCTTTCATTGCGACGGTGCCGCTTCTGACGGAAGCACCGCGAGCTGGTTGCGTGCGCGTGGCCTCGCCCAGTGCCGCTGGCTTAAAAGCTACGGTACACGAGCACGCGCCTACCTACGCACCGGCTCCATCAGCGTTCGTGGCGCTTCCTCGTGACTGTCCAGAGCGTGTTGCTTCGCCCAGTGCCGCCAGCTTGTTAGCCGCGGCGTGCGAGCACACGCCTTACTACATGGCACGTCCAACACCAACTACCGAACACATAGGCACACTTTCGCAGACTAATTGTAACAATAATAAAAACTGTAGCTGTACACAACATTCTAACGACCTCCTCAAGCTGGCTGAGGCCATAAGTGACCTCGCCCATAATAGCACAAAGGTAAGTGCAGAGGTAAAGTTGCCTATATTTTTCGGCTCGCCCACCCATTGGTTAACCTTTAGAACATCCTATTTAAATTCAAAAGGTTCATTTTCGGCGACGGAAAATATAGGTCGGCTGAACAATGCTTTACGTGGCGCCGCTCGTGATGCTGTCGTTTCCCTTCTTTCTCTGTCACAAGACCCAGACGAAATCATGGCGGCTCTCCAGGAGCAGTTCGGCCAGCCGGAGCTTCTTATACGTCATATCGTATCGGAAGTGAAGGCCATGCCTAAGTTGCCAACAACATTGGATGGTGGCAAGGAACTTCACCAACTTGCTTGTGTGGTACGCAATTGTGTCCACACCATGAAAATGATAGATTCTGTTGAGTTCCTGGCCTCTCCAGAGTTGTTGTACAACGTTTTGGTCAAATTGACCCCATTGTTGCGTGAGAAATGGGTTGATTTTGCTCATGCCAATTATGATCCACATTCATTTAAATTAGAAATGCTTTCTACATTTCTCACACATCAATCACGGGTCCATTTGAAGTTTGGCATTTCCGATGACGGCATGCGTCAAAAGCCCATAGATAATTTTCGCAAGCTCATAGACAAGGTTCGAACGCATGCCACCATGGATGTCGAACCCAAGGAAGCAAATGTCTGTGATGACGTTTGCTATGCCACCTCTTTTTCCAAACCGAAGGTGGCGCAATCTTCCTTGTCTGCCGCAGGCCCTAAGTCGACGCCATCTGTCAACACTTGTAAGTATTGTCAGAAATGTGGCCATAGCATTGTCAAGTGTGACAAGTTTTTAGCTCTCGAGGTATCTGATAGATGGCGCTGGACAACACAAAATAAAGTTTGTCGTAGATGCCTTAAGAAAGGTGGTCATTTCTATAAAATCTGTAAAGGCAATTGCTCCAAGACAGATTGCAGAACTAAGATGTACCACCACGAGTTACTTCATAGTGATTCCCCGATCACTGCTCCCGAACCAAAAGACATTCCTGTGACTGTCGCCCACAGCACTGCAGCAGATTGTTCAACCTCTCAGTCGAAGTTACAGCCTTTATTGAAGGTACTTCCAGTCACAGTCTTGGGGCCAAGAGGAGAAGTAGAAGTTTACGCTTTACTTGACGATGGTTCTACTGTGACCTTGATTGACCAATCAGTTGCAGAATTAGTTGGTGCTCAAGGTCCGAGGGGCATGATTCGGGTTAACTGCGTTGGTGGCCTCTCAAAAGACTCTGAAGTAAATTATGTCGACATTTTTGTCAAAGGCAAGCACTCTAAGGAGAAGTTTTTATTAGATCGTGTTCGCTCCATACCGAATTTGGGCATAGCAAATCAAACGGTCCGTGCTGCAGACTTGTCCAAGTATCCTCACCTTAAAGACATTGCCTCCGAGTTAAGCTACGTGGAGGCCAAGCCGATGCTTATAATTGGCATTGATCACTGGTTCTTAACCTTACCACAGGAGGTCAGGCGTGGCACTCGCAATCAACCTGTGGCTATTCGGACCAGTTTGGGGTGGACAGTCTTCGGCAAATTTCCAGGTAAACCCATAGAGTCTGTATTCCATAGTTCAGTGTCAGAGTTGGAATCCCTAATAAAAGAAAATTATCGCCTCGATGCGATTGGTATTAAAAAGATGGATCTCCATAGTGCAAATGACGAGCGGGCGCTAAAAATATTGGAGAATACTACAAGGCGCCTTCCATCAGGTCGATACGAAACAGGGCTGCTTTGGCGGGAAGACATAACGACTATTCCCGACAGCTACAACCTAGCCATGTCTCGTTTCCTCAATTTGGAGAACAAGTTTAAAAAGGACACGACTTATGCTGAAGCATACCATGATTACATCAACGGGATGGTGGCAAAGGATTACGCGGAGGTTTGCACCAACAAGCCTTCGGTAGGCAATCTCTGGTATTTACCTCATTTTGGAGTGTATCACCCCCAAAAAAGAAAGTTGAGGTTAGTGCACGACGCTGCCGCTAAATGCTCCGGAGTCAGTCTAAACACTCTTTTGCTCCCGGGTCCAGATCTTTTGCAACCTCTGTTGGCCATACTCATGCGGTTTCGGGAAGGGAATATTGCCCTCAATGGTGACATTAGGGAGATGTTTCCGCAGACAAAAATTAGAGATAACGATAAAGACGCTCAACGCTTCCTTTGGCGTGCAGATCCCTCTTTGCCAATTGAAGAGTACAGAATGTCATCAATGATTTTTGGCGCTGTTTCCAGCCCGTGTACCGCAATTTTTCTGAAAAACAAAAATGCTTCAGAACACAAAGGTAAATATCCTGAAGCAGCTGAAGCTATCATCCGAGATCATTACATGGATGATTATCTCGGAAGTGTCGACTGCCCTCAGCAGGCCGCACACCTAGCAGCGGATATTGTAGCCGTCCATCAGGCCGCCTGTCTGGAGATGCACTCATGGGTCTCTAATGAACCTGAGGCTCTTTCATTGTTAAAGCCAGAATTTCGAGCAATCGATACCTCCGAGGTGGGTCTCGGGCCCTCTTCCTCTCCATCTCCATCACAAGTAAAGATCCTTGGCGTGGCATGGAACGTTGGTGACGACAC
The DNA here is from genome assembly GCA_963921415.1 of Pyrausta despicata. Taxonomy (NCBI): domain Eukaryota; kingdom Metazoa; phylum Arthropoda; class Insecta; order Lepidoptera; family Crambidae; genus Pyrausta; species Pyrausta despicata. Next base: position 4,248,746 of record OY992867.1, on the reverse strand, counting down.
ACTTAATTTTAGAAAAACGTCCCAGCTTCCGGCTAAGCTTACTAAGAGGGTGGTACTGTCGCACCTTATGCAGGTTTACGATCCTCTTGGTTTTCTCCTGCCCATAGTAATCGCAGGACGCATTCTCTTCCAGGATACTTGGCGGATGGGTGTAGACTGGGACGAGGAGCTGCCTTCCGTAGCAAAACAAAAATGGCATATTTGGTTTACAACTTTAACTGACGTGTCGAACAATATCACCATTCCGCGCTGTTATCGAACTAAGTCTCCTCGTGAAATCCAGCTCCACGTCCTGGCTGACGCAAGTGAGCTAGCTTACGCGTGTGTGGCCTTCTGGCGTTTTGTTCACGAAGACGGGTCAGTACACTTAGCCCTCATAGGGGGAAAGGCACGCTTGGCCCCATTAAAACCCACGTCTATCCCACGGTTGGAGCTGCAGGCGGCTCTTATGGCATCTCGTTTCGCAATTTATATCATAGAGGCTCATCGCATCGTGGCCTCTAATATATATTATTGGTCAGATTCGTTAACAGTACTTAAATGGTTGCGAAGCGATGCCCGTACTTTCAAGCCGTTTGTCGCTCATCGGGTCGGGGAAATTTTGGAAACGACTAATGTCAGTGATTGGCGTTACGTTCCGTCTGCAATGAATGTTGCAGATGACGCCACACGTGGCCAATCATCACTTTCGGCTTCGTCTCGGTGGTTCACGGGCCCAAAATTCTTGGTTGATTCTCCAGATGAATGGCCTCGTGAGCCCACACAGGCTCCTCCGCCTGTGCTCGAGGAGTTGAAACCTGACCATGCACTGACTCTTTTACTAAATGAACAATCAGAACGGCCAGATTCACAAGCTCCTGTAGTGGCCGATTATCGCCACTTCAGCAGATGGGATCGTTTAGTCAGGGCCACTGCTCGCGCTCATTCTTGCGCTGTGTGTTTTCGTTCTCTTTTAGGCAAAAACACACCCCAAAATTCAAAAACATTGCGAACCTCTTCCAGGATCTCTTCTGTCGATTTGCGACCTTTGTTAGCGGGAGAGATTCGGGAAGCTGAAAGGCATCTGATGCTGAAATCTCAGTTAGATTCTTTTAACAACGAGCTTCTAAGACTGAGAGCTCATCTCCCTCCAAGCAAGCAAGGGAAGCTCAAAAATGTTGTTTTATCATTAGGAGATGATGGGTTGATTCACCTCAATGGTAGAATCCGAGCGGTCTTGGAAGCTCCCACGCAGGAGGTTGATCCCATAGTCTTGGATGGCCGACACTCAATTGTCAAGCTTCTAATTGACCACTACCACCGAAAGTTCGGTCATGGCAACATAGAGACGGTGGTCAATCTTCTGCGGGGAAAATTTTATATCATTGCCTTACGCCCTACTGTTAAGTCTGTCGCTAAACGTTGCACATTTTGCAGGGTTAAGAAACTTCTTCCGTCGGTACCCCAATTTGGAGATCTCCCTGGCGAAAGACTAGCTCATCATCAGCGCCCATTTTCTTACACCGGTCTCGATTACTTTGGGCCAGTAGATATCGCTGTGGGACGCCGACGGGAGAAGCGTTGGGTCGCCCTTTTTACGTGCCTTACTACCCGGGCCGTCCATTTAGAGATCGTCGGGAGCCTGTCAGCGGACTCTGCAATTATGGCATTGCGCAGGTTTATCGCGCGCCGTGGTTGCCCAGTAAAGATCATTTCTGACAACGGGACAGCGTTTGTCGGCGCAGCCAACCAACTACATGATGTCTTTGACTTTGCAGCTGGTCAGCAAATAGCATGGGCCTTCATACCACCGGCAGCGCCAACCATGGGAGGCTCGTGGGAGCGTCTGGTGCGCTCCATCAAAGCCGCCCTCGCCACAACTCTCAAAGAGAAAGCCCCGAAGGAGGAAGTGCTTGGGACCCTATTAATGGAAGCAGAGGCAGTGGTGAACTCACGCCCCTTGACACACGTACCGGTGGACCCCGAAACCTTGCAATCCCTAACACCCTTCCACTTTCTTCTGGGAACTCCATCAACGGAGGCTGTGCAACCTGGCTCGGATGCTGACCTGACTCGCCGGCTGGACTATAAGAAGGCACTTCGTTTAACAGAAATTTTTTGGTCCAGATGGGTGCATGAATATTTGCCGACGCTTATCCCAAGAGTAGCTGGGCTGTCCTGTTCGCCCGTGCAAGTGGGTGATCCAGTCCTGATAGCCGACCAAAACCTGCCGCGGGGAACTTGGCCCAGAGGAAGAATCAAGAGGATTTTTACCGGCCCGGACGGAGGTGCCCGGGTGGTAGAGGTGGCCACTATGAAAGGGACACTGAGGCGACCGGTGCGTAAAGTAGTGCCCTTACTTATAGAACAGGGCACCTTAGATTACTGCGCGCCGGCGGCACTGTCGCCACATTAGAATGGTGCTTCGCACCGGGGCGTCGTATGTTGGCGACAGACCTCTTTTTCATTGTTTTTGATACTTTTAATTTTATTTTTATATATTTTGTATTTGGAGTTTTATTTTGTTTTTCTATGACGTTTGTAAAAATAGCTTAGTGATCTTGTGTGTGACTGAAGTGAAATAGATTGTTTGTGAAATAATACCAGTAAGTATCTTTTTATTTAACAGCTGTTGCCCTGCCTCTCCTGCTTCTTTATAAGTTATCGTCTATACATACTACAATACTTTTTTTGTAAATAAATACATATTAAACAAAGAAAAAACCCAGACCAGTACAAACACACATGTTCATGCATACATATGCTTGTACTGTGCGGGGATCGAACTCGCGACCCCTAGTTTAAGAAGTCCGACATGTAGACCACTGCAGCAAGGGGTCGTCAAAATGTTCAGGTAATTTATTTATAAAGGTAAAGTCTTGTAAAAGACAACAAATAGCATGTTTTTTATTGCAATTGTATAGATATGAAAACCGTATGTAAGAATCAGACTCGGAAAAAAAATCGTTTGCCGGAAAAAGTAGGTAATGTTTTTTTTAATACAAATGCTAGTTTCCTTTTGATCAAAGCATTAATAATTAAATTATTATTATTATTTTTAATTTTATTATTAACTAGTGGCCGCCCGCGACTTCGTCCGCGTGGAAAGCCTTTATCTTAAAAATTCTTTATGAATTGTAGCCCATATGTTATTCTGATGTATAAGCTATATTGTGGTAAAGTTTCATTCAAATCCATTCAGTAGTTTTTACGTGAAAGAGTAACAAACATCCATACATCCATACATCCATAATTACAAACTTTCGACTTTATAATAGTAGTAGGATTTCTTCTCAAATTGCTTAAATTTTGATTCCCGCGTATCACTTTTAAATGCCTCCATTTTTTCTGTCTGTTTAATAAGTTTAATAATACTAGTGACGTATATTTACTGCACTCATTCCGAGAAATATCTTGAAACAAACAAAAGCAGCTGCTATTTGGCGCCATTTTGAAATCAAAACGCACCTAGCACAGCGGCGGTGAGCGCTAAACTAAGTAAAAAAAAACGACTTCGTTTGAAACAGCTGTAGTGTTCAACGTTTTAAGCGCCTCAAAAATTCAGTTAAAAAGCTAACCGTGTGATTGAATGTCACTTTTAGTTAAAGAGCTGGCTGTTTGATAACGGCTATTTTAACCATTTGGCTGCGAGACGAATAAAACCTGTGATTCGTCTGAATCGCCCGCAAAAAACTCATTTCAGATTCCCACCTCATCTGCTGAACTAAAACGAAACCTTGTCTAAGTTTACAAAAGTTTCCTGAAGTTTCATAGTAACAAACTCGTTAGATGTTACACTCCGACTATCGAGGAAAAGATATCTTTCTTTCAGCGTAAAAGTTTTTTTTTTTCAGTAATCATTACGTGCAAGATAATATTTTATCAGTTATAAAAAATGTTTCCTATTATTATTGTCGAATTGAATATTTTGATATTGTCATAAGAAAATAAAACTGTCGTCTGCAAAAATGGTCATATGATAATTGGTTTCATGCATCTATCCCGATATCAGAAACTAAAGCACATAAAATTATTGAAAATTGAACACGCTTAACATGGTTGCAACAAGTTATATTAGTAGCACTGGATAAATACTAAGAAAGGTTTACTTTACTCATGGTAAACAGATGGTATACTTTCTACAGAATGATAAATATTGCCATATTTTTATTTTTTCTCTTTAATCTTTCAAAGCAACTCGATCACTTATTTAACTTATGTTTATTAGTACTAAGAATCTTATTTCTAATAGGTGGATATTTCCTTATTACATTAATATGAATTGTCACATCACAAAGCTGTAAAATATGATTTTACCTTCTTCTTAAATTAGTGAAAGGTAAGTTGGTAGAGATGGGTTTTATAATTAAGGCATTGTAGCTACAAATAAATATTTTTTGAGATCACGAATACTCGTAGTGAATAAGGTAACAATAGTTATATTTTATTTCTTACTTTGCACCAAGTAGCAAGCAATTGTAAGTACATGATAGATAACTCAATTAATGATGTTTGTTGACAGTTATTAATCTTATCTCTATATTGCAATTTCTTCACTGAGAGTAGCGCAATCTCTGAGCACTGCCATTTGTAAAGTGCTTGTCTGTAACTTTGCCCGTTGGCAAGTTATAGGTCAGTCAGTATGAATAAAAATTATAAGTAAAAAATATCAAGGAGCATGATATATAGTCTAAAACTAACTGTTGTTATTTATGTAACTATTAAAAAGTGCTTGTCTAGTAGAAGATTGCTTGATAATGAAAAAAGCTTGCTTGAAAAACAAGCAAGAAAAACAACCACACCTGTAAAACTTTGATACTGATTCTAGTTAGATCCCAAGAAAATTGCCCAATAAAAATTGCTGCTCGAAATATAGACATGGTTCCGTGGTTGATTTTATAAGGATTAATGTCGAATAAAGTAACTTTGTAAAGAAAGAAAGAAAATACATTAATAATCAATGGACATCAAAAACACACATAGTACAATGATTACTACAGAAGGCCCAAAAAAATAACAGACAGAGGAGTGAAAGACAAACAACATGTCAACAAAAAATATTAACAACAACAACTAACAAAACAACAGTCACTATAAAATCATAAAAGTACGTAGGTAACCCATTTATTACCACATGTCATCGCCATAAAGTTAACCCAGTATGCATTATTTTATATATTTTAAAAAAATATTTTTTGAGTTTTTATTTAATGTACAGAATTGACCTCCTCTACTACTTTTAAGTATTATATTTAACCTTATTTAGGTTATAAGTTTCACATCCAAATTGTGCAGGGAGCACGGAACCCAAAAACCAGCCGCTAATACCGCCCACAGCGTTAGACTATAAATCACAATATCGAAGTTCAGTACAGCAAAAACTTTAGCGATATAAAATCTCGTACAATCTTTACTGCCTGCGTGGCTGTTTCCAATTTGCGTATGAAATATACGACGAGATAAAACAAAGAGTGAGATAGACCGAGTTCGAAGGTTGAATGTTTGATGGTAACTTTGAGAAGTTGTGTTAGAAGATAATACTAGGGCGGTTTGATAAGTCCATGACTTTGAAAAGAAAAACATATATTTTGTGTACAAAAACATTTTATTTTTCTACATACTCTCCTTTCAACTCTACACTCTTTTTCCAGCGATGGTCCAATCTCTTCAACCCATCCAAAAAATAATTTTTGTCAAAGCCTGCAAAATAGGCCTCGGTTGCAGCTATCACCTCTTCATTGGATGAAAATCTTTGCCCAGCAAGCCATTTCTTCATGTTTGGGAAGAGAAAGAAGTCACAGGGGGCTAAATCTGGTGAATATGGAGGGTGCGGCAATAATTCGTATCCTAATTTGACAAGTTTTGAAGTCGCGACTGCAGACGAGTGGGCCGGAGCATTATCCTGATGAAATAGAACTTTTTTCTTTGCTAGATGCGGTCGTTTCTTCATCAACTCTTCATTAAATCTTTCCAGCAATGCAGCATAGTAAGCACCGGTTATTGTCTTGCCTTTCTCCAAGAAATCGATGAAAATACTGTCCCAAAATACTGTTGCCATCACTTTACCAGCCGAACATACCGTTTTTGCCTTCTTTGGTGCACGTTCGCCGGTAGAAGTCCACTGCTTTGACTGTTGTTTGGTCTCTGGCGTATAATGGTGGACCCACGTTTCATCCACGGTTACGTACCGACGCAAAAATTCACTTGGATTGCGATTATACATAGCCAGACATGCCTCAGAAGTAGTCACGCGTTTTCGCTTTTGGTCGACTTTCAGTAAGCGCGGCACCCATCTTGCAGAAAGTTTTTTCATTCCCAAAATATCGTGCAAAATATGAAAAACTCGTTCAGTTGAGATGTGCACAGCCTCAGCTAACTCGCATATCTTTACTCGACGGTCAGCCAAAACAATATCGTGGATTTTGTTAACAATGTCCTCAGTGGTTACCTCAATCGGCCTTCCTGGGCGCTCGGCATCATTGGTTGTAATACGTCCACAACGAAACTCAGTAAACCATTTATGTACCATTCCATGAGACGGCGCTGAATCCCCGTAATATTTTTTCAACTTGTCTTCGGTCTGCTTAATGGTTTTCCCGCGTAAAAAATAGTGTTTAATCAAGACTCGAAACTCGGATTTCTCCATTTTCGAAGAACACCTTCACAGCCGCCAAACTTCTTTTGTTATTAAATATTGTTTTCGCGCCATATTTGAAATTAGAATTATTTTAGGTTCGCAAAAATATTACTTTTAAGAAAATATCATTAAAAATAAAAAAAAGTTTCTATTCAGCCTGAAAGTCATGGAGTTATCAAAACGCCCTCGTATTATAAGCTAATGAAATAACTTAAATGTATACTTAGGTTCCATTATTCCCAATTATCTAAATCCAATATTTAACGTAAATCTTATTTTTTTTAAAGTGACTCCTGACAGTTTATTTTGATTTGGCTTAGTCTTAAATGGGTTCTGGGAATAGGCTAAGCTTTCCTTTGTTAAGGTTGTGTGTTGATCGTTGTTTTTAAGGGATTTAAATGGATTCAATAAAAAAATAGCTTTTGATCTGTATTTCAGAATCAGTGTACATTATTACTAATTATTTTAAGTCTAACTTTGATAAGATTTTCCGAAACGAACCAATATCCTACACATTAAGAAGTACAGTTGCATAAAAAAAATATTGATACTTTTATTCAAAAACTTTAATAAGTTACCCTAATTTTGGCTCATTGCATGAAACCTCGACTTATAACTTTTTTAGGCGGACCTTGACATGACTTTGTATTGAGTACTTTGTTTCTGTAAAGAAACACACTTCTCTTTCTTCACACTTTAGGCTGAAAACCAAGTCATGACAGCGGGGCTATGTGATTTTGCAATTTTTAGGCATGTTAGAGTAATGCGTCAAATAGGATAACTGAAAATTTTCAGTATACCTACTTTAATAAATTTCAAACAAACATTTCAAACTCATGTTTAACTATGTGTCTTTACACACATGCAGAAGCTTACCGATACCAGAAGTATGAATTAAGGTAAGGGACAATTTGGCCAAAATGAGTTATATATACCGTTGGATTCGGAATTTTGCGCTTTATCAACTGGCGTACTTAGAATTTCAATATCGAGCAAAAAATGTCCCTTACAGTACATATTTTTTGATAGTCTAGACTGATACTTCACTAAAAAAATGCTTTAAGGGGCTTGAAATTGTTACCCCTTTACGAACAAATAGAGTAACTTACCTTATAAAAATTTGTCGAACTTTACCTTATACTCATATTTATAAATTCATAAATCATGACCATTACGCCTTTTTGCAAAATGGAGTTTTTATATTGCAAGTCCCTTACATTAAAATGTCTTACAAAAACATTCACAGAATGGACTTACGCTAATATGTTTAAAGTTTATTATCGTCTCTTGTGTCCTTTACATTACGCTGGCGTCTGCAAATTTGGTGCTTACATTGTTTGACCATAATAAAACGTATTGCTGATATCTTGAATGACCTAAAGACTTAGGAAACTGCAGAAGTCTTCAAAAATTACAAATCAGTTAACGGTCGGGTTTATAGAATACTTGATGACTCTAGCGTACGTTGGTTAGTTCCTCGTGGTGCGCGGTGGCAATTATTAAAAGCAAACCATGATGACATAGGCCACTTTGGCTATGACAAAACGTTGGGACGTATTAAGGCTCATTACTGGTTCCCAAAAATGAGGCGGTTCGATAAGAAATATGTAGCTGCATGTTTAGAATGTGCCCATCATAAATTGCCTAGTGGGAAAAAGGCAGGTGAGTTACACCCAATTCCTAAAGTGGAAATCTCATTTGACACTATTCATGCAGATCATTTGGGGTCATTTATTAAAACTAGACGTGGTAACACATATATTCTTGTTATAGTTGATGCATTTACAAAATTCGTTAATCTTATAGCCGTGCGCAATACAAAATCTGCTACATGAATTAAAGTTTTCCGCGAACATTTTAGTTATTTTGGTACACCAAACCGACTCATCACTGATCAGAGAACTAGTTTCACTAGCGGTGCTTTTAAAAAGTTTATCGGTACTACGGGCATCAAACACATACTTAATGCCGTTTCAACTCCTCGAGCTAATGGTCAGGTGGAGAGGTACAATCGCACCATCTTGGCAGCTCTTGTAGCCATGAATCATGATAAACAAACGGAATTTGGGATGATCATTTACCGGACATACAATTAGGAATTAATACGACTGCTCACTCTACAAAAAAAAGACACCAACCGAACTTCTTTTTGGAAGAACGGTTACAAACCCATCTCAAAGTATTTTTAATGATGTTATTACGGCAACTGCCTCCTCTACACCAGTATCGCTTCCAGAAATAAGATCCGAAGCTAGCGAATTAATCAAATCTCAACAAATTAAAGACAAATCCTCGTATGATGCCCGACGAAATAAAGATGTTAGATTCAAAGTAGGCGATTTAGTTAGGGTTATACGCGCACCTACTGGAATAGAGGGTCAGTCAAAGAAACTTGAACCTAAATGTCGAGGGCCGTATCGCATTAAAAAGGTTCTCCCCCTTGTGGTCCCTTATGGTCTCTCCCTAATGATCGGTATGTTGTTGAGGACACCCCAATCACTCGAAAGGGCAAACGGTATGAAGCTATTATAGCAGTAGACAAAATCTTCCCATGGCTCTCAGTCACTCAATCACCTTCTTCCCATGATGAATCCTCTGATACCAATAGTTCTGATCATGAATGATTGCTCCCTCATGATCCTTAAAACACTTTTGATTTTGCCCTCAATAATCACTGTCACTCCTCGATTTACTAGTTCAGTAATTCCTTGCATAAAGCTATATTTCACAATATAAAATGATTGATGATTCCAATTACCTACTTAATTATTGATATGATTTTAATAATTAAGTAACATATGTGTAGACATAAGATATGATAATACATGTTGTAATAGGAAGTTAAGATCATTAAAGTCATGGTTGTGTTAGTTAAAGTCATGAACTAGCACAGCTACATTAAGGTAATTGCCGGTAACGGTCAGCGTCATGGACCGGGATGACCACATCATGGACATCACCAGTGATCGCCTTCCGGCCCTCCCAGGCATCATTCGCCAATTCGCAAGGGCAGGGAAAGAGCTTCCCTTTCTTTTAGACAAGAAGGAGCCAGTTATGGTTCCTCTTAACAGATCCGCCGCTGCCGGCGTGATATTAGCTTTCTTCAATGGAAGAAAAGATCCCCTGGACAGAATTCGGGATCTCTTCCAGGTTCAGTCCGATACCCTTGACGGTTCAATAGGTAGAGTCTTTATTACATATTACTTAAGTTGCATAAAATATGTTACGGACATTAACTTCATTGACCAGATTTGCGAAGATAAAGGTATGACAATTCTCACCGACGACTTGTCTTAATACCCCGGGAGCACCGAACCGTTTATGGGGAGATGAAGAGGGAAGAGAGAGAGATCCCCCACAGCATGTTAGCCTTCCAGGCTGTTTATGGTGCTTACAGTATGTGTCGTCCCGTTGCAAACAAACGAGACTTCCGGACGTGGATCATGAAACGGTATGCAGCCTTTATGGCATCTGTTCAGCAAACCGCTGAGATCAATACATATCTAGAGTATCAGAAGGGAGGAACTGTAGTTAACGAGACAGTTGTCTCCCGCACTCCAGTCCGTCGGTTGGTTTACAACGTAATTGCATCCACCACTGACGACATCGTTCCTGCTACCGTTAAGGTCCATATAAAGATGTTAACAGCACTCTCGGAAATGACAACCTACTCATTAATCCAGCAAGTGATCAGCCGGGGCGGTTGTGTCATAACACTGGAGCCCCTTCCCAAACAACTAAACGACTACGTTCAGGAGAGACAAGAAGTATTGGACAAGTTAAAAGCCGAAAAGTACCCGTCCGACCATATTCAATATCTTCACCTCATAATGCCTCATACCCAAGCCTTTACGACTTCTAAGTATGCTGATCTTGAAACCCGAATTGGACTGTAATCAAAACAAACGACAAAAGACATTGTTTTTAAATACTTTCTCAAATTAGCATTTCAATCAGAAGTTGAGAAAAACACTAGTAAGAGAACCCATTAGAGATGTCAAAAAAGAAGGAAAAGGCCACCAAACTTGCTTCTCTTGCCCGGAACGTGGTTCGAGATTTAGAAGAGCAGATATTAAGAACTGCCCCCTTGGAGGATCCCATACATGCAGTTTTTGAGCTTACAGATTTCGTGGAGATAATCCTGGCAGACGAAGAGTTCATTCTAAAACTCCTCGACTCCCAAGAAGACATGCAGAAAAGAGCCATTGCAGAATACGTAGATTCAAAGGTTGAGAAGCAGAGAGAGAAACTTCGAGTGGAGAGACGGCAAAAAAGTTTTGACGTCTACCTAAATCTCCAGGCTGATAACATAGCTTCCTATTCCAGCAGCAGGACCGCATCTCACGACTCAATGGAAGAGGGGTACATGGAGTCTGAAGCAGCAATCGTCAATGTAGGAACTGACCCCGTGATTACGGGGTTATTTTCTTTCTTACTTTTTGTTTTAACTCTAGAAATTAGAGATTATTATTCATTATGTTTTGGAAAATACGAAAGTAGATTATGATAATATTTGTTTTTATTGTTTTTTTTTGTTGTTTATGACATAATTTTAAAAACAAATTTGTAATTTTTGGCACTTTTTGAAAATAAACACATCACCCTGTCTACAGAAAACAGTTCTTTTGAAATTAAGCTTTATTCAATAACCCAATATAAGCTGTATTGCTATACAGTTAAGGTCCTGAAGTGCAATCTTTATGTTATACATTTGTACTTACATAGAATTTTTTTTAGTAGAAGTTATTTACCTTATTTTATTATTCAAGTTCTCGTATCTTTGTGTTACTTACATTATTTTGACTTTGCCTTGAACTCAAATTCGACTAACGTAATGGATAAGTGATTCACATTTTTTAAGGTAAGGGACAGGCTATTTTCTAAACTATAAGATTTTATTGTATTTAGCTTTTATAGCATAAAAGAACATTAAATTCTAAGAAACTTTGCCATAGACCTCATCTAAATCGGCCTGTAAACAAAAAAGTTATACACAGATTACAAAAAGCAAAAACGTTTTTTCGCTCTCCTGTAAAGTCATGTTTTGTCCCTTACCTTAATTCATACTTCTGGTATCGTTACTATCATTTATATTACTTACTAATATTAATCACGAATCGCAAGCAAAATTTTTTAAATTGTTAATTTCAACACCTCAACTATTCAAATAATCAATTTATTACTCAAAGTCACTTATAATTGTTTCATCAACATACAAGTTATTACGGCATTGATAAAATCAAAATGCTTTATTTTGGTGTCAGTATAAACTAAATTCAATAGCAAATTCTGATGCGCATGTCACTTCTGCAACTAAACCCAAAAAACCTTAAACTAATCTCTATTACCAGGACCAAAACTCCGACACACAATCCCTGCTCTATTACAAAGAAGTTTGCCTCACTTTGGGTCCAACTAGCCCGTCGCCAAATGTAATTGAGTTGTTCAGACTCCATGTAATCCGTTTGTTCATTATAGTTGGCTATATTTTATTCAGAACAGGAGACTAGAATGATAGAAAAAAGTCGGTATACGGGCGAAAGTTTTACGTGACAACGACTTTGAGTGGTAAAATAATTTAAATGTGAATATTCATTCGTATAACATGAACCGGTGTGTATGCCTATCTCTCTCACTCTCTCTCTCTCGCTCTGTCTCTCTTGCTCTTAGGCGGGTTAACTGTGCTCGAGTGGAAGGGACGCGTGCCTTTCACTTTTTATGTCTGTCTCACTCGCTCTTAGGCGGGCTAACCATGCCCGAGTCGAAGGGACGCGTGCCTCTCACTCGCTCTCGTTGTGCGCGCGGAACGTGAGCGGAGCAGCGTAACGCAGTTTCTTGAAGTGTCACCCGGCAAACCAATTTATAAGACGTTGTCACTTCAATAATGAAAAAATAATTTAATATAACAGTCATGAAAATTACATTATTCCAGTACGGACTCATAAATAATCACACCATTTGGTTGCCAAAAATCATTTCAAGCGTTTCGTTTCCTTTGTAATTCGCCTGATTCAACATTTTCGCGCAAGACTTCCACCATTGAACATAGGCAATCCTAAAGATTTTCGGATTAATTGTTTATCAGCAACATGCTTTCAGTTTGGTCCTACGATTTTTATAAGGTTCTAAGTCTCTGGGCATGACCACCTCATACCATATCCAGTTATCACCGACTAGCTGTGCCCGCGACTTCGTCCGCGTGGAATAGTTATTTTGGGCATCATTTTATTTTTGCAAATTTGTTTTTTTCTGTTATTATTTTAGACAATTTATTTTTTAAAGTTTTTTTATTTGGATAAAGATTAATATATTACCTTGATACACTTCCTAACAAATAATGCATAAATTTCGACCAAATTTGATTACCATAAAAACGGTTCTAGTGACTCAATCTTAAAAGATAGACATATACTGTCGTAGACATTTTTTTAGATCATTTCAAGAGGAATAATCCTTTCATACATATATTTTTGGTATCTTTAACCGTTTTCGAAGCGTTCGCAACGGAAGCCCTCAACGATGAATGAGATTTCCCGTTTTTTTCACATTTTCCGTTATTTCTTCGCTCCTAATAGTTGCAGCGTAATGTTATATAGCCTAAGCCTTCCTCGATAAATGTTCTATTCAACACAAAAATAATTTTTCAATTCGAACCAGTAGTTCCTGAGATTAGCGCGTTCAAACAAACAAACAAACTCTTCAGCTGTATAATATTAGTGTAGATTCGCACTGAGCCCGCGCGGTGGAGTATGGCGCAAATCACTTCACTGTTGAGGCGACGCCTGTGAGCAGTAAGACCTATACAGGCTGATCAGATGAAGTCCATCTTGCAATGGACAATCTGATCAAATCAAATGGTCTTCAATCTAGGACTGTCTTGTCTAACTACTGTCAGTAATGCACGCTTTCCTGCCCTCTGCTACTAATGCTTACCTATTCGCTAGACCGAGTCCGTAAATTCGCTAGGCTGAGTCCGTAAAATAAGCTCTTCTACGTATCTCCTCAATTCTGATTCAAAATCGCATAGTGATGCCTGGTTCTATCAATCACAAAGAGGATTCATTACAAGTGGTGGTTCTTCGTTATTAATCGTCATACAAAACGATAATTAGTCACGTCAACGTGCCCACGTTAATTACGAGAGCATGTATCAACGAACAGGTGGTCTGTTGTCAGAATACAGGGTGGTGATTAAACTTGCACGAGACTCTGAATCTGATTAATAGGCTGCCAAATTGCCTATTTTTAGCGTGAACGATCCGCAATCTTGTGGCTTATCGGAAGCTCCAGTGCGTAGAGTATTTAGTAATTTGTAGCATATTTTTGTGTCAATTTTCTTACTTATATAAAATAAGCCGTAAGGAAAAGCCATAAGACTTAAAAAAATCATTTCGGCTCCGGTCAGGAGGAGGGAGGAATCGAACCCCCGACCTTTGGAATTCCGGTCCAATGCTCTGATCACTGAGCTACCGAGAACCTTAATGGAGACGTTGAATGGAAATGTTTTTTTTAAGTGTCATGTCTTTTCGAAATTAAAAATAGCTTTGTGAACGCAAAAAAAAAAACTTAACAAATAAGCCATAATAAGTCAATTCAAATCAAAAGGTATGCCAATTTCCACGATTTTTTTAGCATAACGTCACAATTATATACTACGATTTTTTTACGAAAGGAAAACAATTATGTTTGTTTTCATATCTATAATTTGTCTCACCATCTACAAATGTATATGTTTACTTATTCCTTCACCAGCAACTAGCACTCATCATCATCATCACCATATCAGCCTGTTGCAGTCCACTGCTGGACCTAGGCCTCCCCCAAGGAGCGCACGATTTCCCGCCCTTTGCATCCAGTCACTACCAGCTGCCTTTTTCAGGTCATCTGTCCATCTAGCCGGAGGGCATCCCAAACTACTCATGCTTTATGACAAACACAGCAAGGTGTTTAAAAACAAAATGGGATTTGAAAGTAATTTCAAAATATATTTGGTACAATTTTTATGACAAAGGATTTATTGGTCCTTGAGCTATTTCACAATCCAACATCGTATTCTGTTTCCGTACGATTTCGGTGACAGCTGCATTTCATAGTTTCAGTGTGCATGTGACACAATTTTATGCGAAATGTTTAATATTTTTGAACCCTGCTTGTAAATTCTTGTCTAACCTAGTTTCAGCAGCAACTTGACATTCTCAGGCGGATAAAGATATTAAATAAGCCCCTACAGTAATTGTTATAAACTAGTTTATTTCTTAACTTCATTTAGAACGGAGTAGCGTAAGCTGGAAATGGCTGTTGATGCTGTCTGAATCAGAAGGTCAATATTGGTGACTGCCTCGTTGGTGTAATGGTAAAGTTTCTGCCTTACATCCGAGAGGTCCTGGGTTCAAATCCCAGGTCGAGCCAAAATTGTTTCTGAGATTTTCTGTCATGAATTTCTCAAAAACAGCACGGAGTCGGGAAGTTGGCGGTGTTACACCCCCGTGCCTCGGAAAGCACGTTAAGCCGTTGGTCCTGCGTCTGATCTCTCTCCGGTCATGTCGGATTGCTGTCTCACCGAACTTTGAGAGTGATGGAACAGTGAGTGCACCTGTGTATTGCGCTCACACTTGTGCACTATAATATCTCCTGCGTAGTTGACTGATCTCTATTGAGATTGGCTCGAAGTCGGCCAGGAATAATAATAATAATAATAGTCTATTATTATTATTATTGGTGACAACCAAAAATTTATAAGAGAAGACGAAGGCGGGAAGACAATGATTATTGTATTTTGTATTAAATAATAATTATAAGTATTGAAAAATAATTACATCTTTATCTTGCTTGCATCTTTATTAATGAAGTTACATGGTGATGAATAAATCCTAAGTTGGAACACCGAATACGCATAAATTAATTTTTAAATCATAATTCTACGAATAATGTCGCGTGAAAATACCAGGTAAAATCAATGAAACAAATATTCATGATAATTGATTCACTTCCTTCATTCGAAGACTCAAATCTTAAACTCCCATCAATTTAAGATTCTAACGTGCTATATACTATTGAAGAAAACTTTTTCAATTACAAAATTCTCAGACTGAAAAGCGGTGAATGAAATGAGCATAGAAATGAAATTGTAGTCGAATTTCATTTTGTATTAAACATGTTTGTAAATGGCGAAAAAATACTGGCACAAAGTCATTCTGAATACAAAGAATATATCTCTATATATATAAAATTCTCGTGTCACAATGTTCGTTCCCGGTCTCCTCCGAAACGGCTTGACCGATTCTCATGAAATTTTGTGAGTATTTTGAGTAGGTTCGGCCAATATTAATTTTTATACCCGTTAGTGATAAGGAAAGTCCATACTTTACATTTATATGGCAAAACAACGTTTGTCGAGTCAACTAGTTTTATTTTAATTTTTTTTTTCGCAATGGTTGTCCATTTGCGTTTTTTCCTTTCATCTCCGATAGGCGTTTGCCAGTTTTAATATTGGGAACTCGACTTTGGGCTTGTCAGTTCATTCAAGGGTCTTTTAATACGCTTAAATTGGTATATTGGGAATGCCCAAATTGTGGGACAGTCCAATGAACTTCAAAGGTTTACAAAAGCGTTAGTGCAGTTTTAAATACGAATATTAGCACTTTTTGACGGCAAGTGCTGAGTTGATTCAGTTTATTGAAGTTTTATTTTAATTCCCTTTTCTTTAAGTTTAAATACACCTACGTCAGCTATTTGAAAACCATCCTGACATTGGGTGGATTCAAAAAATTCATAACTTATCGAAACTAAATAAATGAATATGAATAAATAAGTCAAAATTCCTTTATCGCAGTTATCAATCTCCAAAACAAAAGATTTAATAAAAATCCAGACTGTATCAAATCTTACTTGTATTGTGTCACGTGTATCTAATTAAATATTTTTATTGAATTTATTAAACTGTATTTCGTTGTTAACCTAGTACAGCACAAATAACCGTATCATTTGGATAATTCAATTAAATTGCAATAAACTGTCGGCTCATCTGTACTGCATTAAAGTTTACATTAATTTTAATTTAATATATGCACGGGATTCTGGCCCAGATTTAAATATAAATTGCATTGAAGTATCTTAGCATTACGACCCTGTGGTTTTATAGCTGGGTTTCAGCATGGGTATTTCATAATATTGTGTAACTTTTACCTTTAAGAAGAGTTACGTACTCTGAAACACGAGCGAGAAAACTCGATTGGGTAGTTTTTTTTAGATTTAATTGGTCATTGCTGTCTAGGTAAATTCTAATACTAACGACATCGTGACATACATATTGGCGTTAAATTAAATTCATAATCAGTCGCCAGACGTCCACTGTAAAGCACAGGGACAGATGTAGGTAATCAAAGGCTTCTCTTAAAGATTTCCAGTCCGTTCCAGTAGTCCATTTATTTACTCAAGTTCTGCATAAACATGTGTACAATGGTGGACTTAATGCCGAAGGCATTCTCTACCAGTCAACCATAGGGTCAAGCAGAGAAAATTTAGGCTGTGCACATAAAGTAAAAAGGAAGAACAAACAATGTAACTGAAGTAGTTTACGTACAAAGCATCCATTCAGAATCCAGCATTCCATCTTGCCGGTGAACGCCCTGTGCTGCAATTTTGATCAAAACTATCTCCAATTTTTTGCTTTATTACTGATGTACATAAATACAACATGAAGTGTACAGATATACTTCTGCACCCAGAGCTGCCATTTTGAATCAACCGACAGATGTTCAGAGCGGTGACGTCACCCGTGCATTCGGACACGCGGGCGGAATATAAATCGGGACATGTTCCATTTTTCGCTACCGGTTCTTCACACATCAGTTTCGTTCAGTCTTGGGTGTAATTTACAAAATGAAGTAAAGACATCAAAATCTAATGCATTAAACTGATAGTTCCCGTTCTTTAACTTCTTTAAAGAAAACTGTTCGATGCTGGAAAACAGACGCAACGTAAATTTTCTTCTTATTCCCTTTAATGGGTACTACGAGTATAAATATACTCGTATTTCAGTTTTTTTCTGTTTTAGGAACAAGTTCAAAAATAAACTGCAGGGATCCACCGCAGCTAACAACATTTAGAAGTTGTCCATTAAAAAAAGGTGTTTGAGAATGTAAATTGATTTCCTAGCAAGTTTTACTCAGTAATACGTTTTCTTACGGTCACTAACTTGAATCTGTCAGTGAACTGTCTTGAAAAAAGAAACTCGTTTTTCTTCTTAGATTCAGATTAAAATGAATTAAATGTTTAGTCTAGACTAGCTATTAGAAGAACAGAATATTTGTTTTAAAGCATACACTAGAGAGTAATGAATTCGTGTCACGTTTTCTTATTTTGGTACTTATCTAAGCAAAAATATTATGATTTACAAAAAAAGATTAATTTTCTTATCTATTTTGAATCCCTTGAGTGGTTCTTCAAATAAGTAATTTCGGTGAAATATCTACACGAATGAAATCGTTAGAAAATGCAATGAAATCACCAGATATTTAAGGTTGATTATATTGAGATTAAGACGGGATTGATACAATGCGTTAATAAAAATTAAATGTAAATAAATCTGGAAATAATCCAAAAAAATGTATCATTTCAATTTTAATGAAGAAATCTCATGTTAATCCATAGGCATGTAGTATTTTTCACAGCTCTTCATTAATTTTAGACTACGCGACTGTAAAGAAAAAGTATTTTTCACGTTCCAAATATGAAACTGTTATTTAAACATCTGAATATTTTTTCTTATAGGTATAGAATAGAATAGCTTTCTGTAATTTTGGCAGTAGCGATATTTACGCCTCGTCGATCTTCGATACAATGAGTCTTTGTCTCTCATACAATACACCATTAATCTGGTTTGCTAAGGAATATCGCAAAAGAATATCGATGCGTTACTTCGATAGGTTTGGTAGTAATTTTGTCGAGAGAAATATTATGGTTTTCCGCTGTCTCGGGAAAGTAATTTTTAACCCCTGAAGAAAAAAAAAGAAGAGGAGTGTTTAAGTTAAGTTTAATTGGGATGATGACACCTATCTTAAATATTTTGAAGATCATGGCGTTTAAAAAACATAGCCCCTATAAAGTCAATACAACCAATATATTTCCGGAAAGCTGTAGAAAACAATTTTTAAACACATAAATCGCAATAAATATTCAGTCAATAGATTCCGATTTCTGATACATGACCGTGACGTCACGATCATGTATTCCCATACAAAATCTATGGAGGCAGACCGTTTTGACAGATAATAAAAAGTATGTCAACGATTGGTGGTGGTCATCTAGCCAATTATGTTTGTTTGTGTATGTCTGTAGCATCGTAGCTCCCGAACGGATGGACCAAGTTTATAAAAGACTAGCAGACTCGGCAGACATTGTCCTGCCCGTTGCTTTATTAAATTTTTCTGATATTTTAAACCTGCCCTGGACTTCCACGAATATTTCAAGACCAAAAGTATTCAAATCGGTTCAGCCGTTCTTTAGTTTTAGCGAGACTAACGAACAGCAATTCATTTTTATATATAAGAGAAGATAAATTAATCGCGGTGGTTTTCAGCTATGGCTGGTTAAAATCCGTCTAGACTTTAAAATTTATCAGCGTTTTTCCCGGCTCATGTCGGGGGTCTATTAAATTGTATTTTTTAATGTGATATTTGACTAAGAGCCATGCTAGTAGTATGGATTTCACGTTAGTGAACTAAAAAGTTTATCTTTAGAATTTTTTTCCTGTTTGTTTTTTGTATATTAAGGGCTATTTTACCAAACCTAATAGCGGATAGTAAGATTATGAAACTGTTAAGTGTGGACCGACTTTGAAACTGACTTTGTGAGCTGACACAAGTTAAATGACTGTCTACAAATGCTTTATATGACTGAACAAATCAGTTTTCTTAGGATTTTATAGGTCACACCATACATTCTTAAATTAAGACTCTTTATAGCTTAGCTTTATTAAAAAAGTTATTGTCATCCAGCCATTAAATACACAAAAAAACCCGAGTATATTAAGATAGGTCACTTTCCGTATTTCCCATCCAAAAGCAAACTATCAAAACGCATAACCCACTTCAAAAACTGGATCGAAAGTATGACTAGGCCTATCTAAACCAGAGTTTTTATTTATTTACCAATAAATTCGACGGTTAACTATCCATGTGACAAGTTGGATTGGCCAGGGTCCAATTCCCAACGCACAAGTTACTATGCGTCGAACGGCTACTCTTTAAATTTGTTATTTGTCGTTGGTTTCTGATTTTGCCATCTCTATCACGTTTACAAGCCTGACCGTGTGTGCAAGCGGGCTAGCTAGACCAGAAAATACAGACGAAACGTTACCGAGTACGACTTCAGATCGGGCTGTCTTGTGATAGTATCGATAATATTTCTTGTTGAATTTGAAATATCTTGACAGCTTTCGATCTAGAGCATACCTTGGAAATAACTATGATAATTGGATGTGGATTTTTTTTGAGTCTCTTTAATAGTATTTGTTGAGTATTTTTTGCGTTCACAACGCTATTTTTAATTTCGAAAAGATTTAACACTTTCAAAATTCTTTTCGGCTCCGGTCGTCGGGGAGGAATCGCACGCCCGACCTTTAAAAGTCCGGTCCAATGCTCTACCACTGAGCTACCAAGAACCTTAATGGAGTCGTTGAATTTTGCAAGTGCTTTTTAACGCTTTGAGCCAGCGTATGTTTCATCAATACTGACTCTTTAATTGTAATTTAAGAGTTTTAATATTAACGTTACCGTCAGGATGACGCTTATGGAATTTGGGAGGATTTTTTTGACCAGCCATCCTGACGTCAGGATTAAAAAATCTGATATCAAGTAAAATAATCTAGGTAGCAAATATTTAATACAAGTTGTAAATACTAGCAACGAGATAGCAATTTTGTATTCAAATCTGACAGTCGAATTCCATAGTGATCCTGATAGTGACTCATTTACAGTAAGAACTTCACACACAGCTTACATACCAACAGACATATAATGTAATGATCATAGAGTTACGGTTTTTAATAAAAACTATAACAACTTATACCTAAATTGCTTGGAAGATATTCATATTTTCAAAACCGATTGGAATTAATATTATTAATTTCTTTAGGAACCCATTGAAGTTTGCGGGAAGCCGCTGGAATTGGAATGTGCAGAACTGATCGCGATGGAAATCCTAGAGGGGAGCCCTGTATTTAGCAGTGGGCGTCGAAAGGTGAAAGTGATAAAAGGTGATATGACGAAGAAACCATTTTTATCAATGTTTGATAAATAAACACTACACTGAATGACTTCTCAAACGCCTTTGATCCTTTGATTGAGACATGATCATGAGATCATGTCAGTAGGACTTACAATATCTGTAATATGCGTATTGAAGGTTACAGTGGATTTTTACTACAAATAAATTAACTATTGACACGCGAGTCTGATTCAGCCGATAGTTTTATAGGTTAACTTAACAGTAACCAACAATTTCGTGCTATTAAAAAAACAGAACAAGCAAAACAACTCCAATTTAGTCCAATCGAATAACTCGTTTCGTTTAATTAAATAACGCTGAACCTTGTTCACACTGTTACCTTACATACAAAAGAAAATTAAAAAAGACAATTTTATTTTCATCTTCATGCCAAAGAAATGTACAGAAACGCTTCGTATAAAGCAATTGCCTAAATGTGATCCAACTAACGGGGGTTGCTCCACCTGAGATCCAGCTCACCATAATCTAAATTGAACAGACAACACACATTGTCAATCTAGGCTTAATCATCATCATATTAAACAGATACTTTTTTAAACCTATATTATCCCACTGCTTAGATAAGGTACCCCTAACGTTTTCATCGATCTCTGTCTTTCGACAGCATCTCTCAATTTCATGCAAAGGCAACCAAATCGGTTTTTGGGTATACATCTAGGACAGCGGCCATCCGCTGGTATCCATTGAGTGAGCCCATTTGTATAGGTGCATCTTGCACATGTGGCCTGCCCACTCCCACTTCAGTTTTGCAGTGTTTAACGTATTCGTGTCGTCCAAACGTCAGAAATTTACAGTTTCTCCATACAAATTGACAAGTTAACGATAGGAAAACGCTACGAATACATTACGACAGTTGTTCGTGCGCACCCCACTGTTCTGTAGCGTATTTTTGTATTACGTATCTTGTCTATTATTTAAATTTCCAATACGCGCCTTTCCATGGCTAAAACTAACTACAAAATCTTTGGTTTACATTTCTGACTTTCAGTCAATGACCTAGTCTGTGCCCCGTAAGTAAGGATGTGTCGACGAGTTTACGTTTTAATACCTACACTGTAATAAATGATACATCGTTTTAAACTATAACTCTTGATTTTTTGACGACCGCTTGGTGCAGTGGTCCACAGGTCGGACTTCTAAAACTAAGGGTCGCGGGTTCGATCCCCGCACAGTACAAACATAAGTGTGCATGAACATGTGTGTTTGTACTGGTCTGGGTGTTTTCTATGTATAATATGTATTTATTTACAAAAAAAAAGTATTTAAGTATGTTTATCCGTTGTCTAGTACCAATAGCACAAGCCTCGTAGCTTAATTTGGGACTAGAGAATTGGCGTGATTGTTGTGAATTATTTATTTATTTAATAACATCTTGTTTGGATATTCAATTCTTGATTGGAGTTCAACACAAACAAGTTTTTTTTTTTGTAGTGAGCCTTTAAATGTATTACCTTTTTCAATGTAATGTATATGATGAAAATGGTACGGATAATACACCGACTTATCTTTAAAGACCCACTATACATGCTAAGTAATCCCCCATCATTTCAAAGAACACGAAGATTATGTATTATGTTTCGATTTCCCAAAGGTTTTGGATAGTCTGTGTGTGTAGTACGGAGTATTGGAGAATTCGTCTTTTGTAAAAATGTCCTGAATTGAATTCAAAATCGTATGCTATTTTTTTGTGTAAATATCCAGACTAATATTAAAAATGCGAAAGCAACTCTGTCTGTCTGTCAGTGATTCAATCACGCCTAAACTACTGAACAAATTTGCATGAAATTTGGTATGGAGATATTTTGATACCCGAGAAAGTACATAGGCTACTTTTTACTGCAGGAAAATTAGAAAATATTTACAATTTGCGAAAATAGCGGGCAGGACAGCGTCTGCCGGGTCCACTAGTATGGTTATAAATTATTGTGTAGTATCTACATTACTTTTTAGTTATTTTATCACTCTTTGAGCCGCGGTAATGAGATGCAATATAATTTAAAATTGTTACATCGACGTTATAGTTCTCTAGTGTGTCCAAACGCGTATGAATCTTTATTTTGACGTACATGTGGCGACTTTAAAAGAGAATTAGGTCCACACGCTTCAGATATATCGGTTATCTCTATATGCAAATAAAATTCTCGTGTCACAATGTTCGTTCCCGTACTCCTCCGAAAAGGCTTGACTGATTCTTATGAAATTTTGTGAACATATTGAGTAGGTCTGAGCATCGGCCAACATCTATTATTCATATCCCTTAGTGATTAAGATTGTCCACAATAATTTATATGGCAAAACAACTTTTTCCGGTTCAGCTAGTTATTATATTATCTAAAACACATTATTTTTATTCGAAAGTTGGGCATATTACCTTATACCCAATATAAATATGATCCGACGACCTACGAACATAGATACTCGTAGGTAACAACTGATCATACTTACTTGTTACTTCGGTTTATACTTGATGCATTTTTCAGGTTTCTTGATTATTATTGAATTGATTCTGAGTTATATTGTTCGAGTAAGATTCATGATATGGAACCGCACTGAGCCCGCGTCATGGAGGATGGCTCGTCAGGCTCCGTACCACTTGAGGTGATGCCCAGCATTAGGACTGAGCGGGAGAAGTTTTGTGATAATACATTTAGTATCATATCAAAAGACAAAGAAAACTTCGCAGCTGGCTGATGATAAAGTATTTGATTTTCTTTGTGTTATTTGTGTATTGATTAAACATTGTTGATTTTATTTGAAAATCTCTCAAAGCTTTGTAGATTAAGCAAACTTGTAGCTTTTTGTTTCAGTAATGCTTATTTGCATTGTTTGTCAACTAACTATCGTAATACAACATAATAAAAGACGTTACTACTGAACGGAACCCTCTCCAGTCTTCCAGGTCTTCAATAGTTGCAGTAATGTTTAAAACATAATTTCAGTTTCCTTTATAAGCAGATCATAGCAAAATAAGTTACCCCTGAGTACTCGACATTATATAATAGTTCTCCTGGCCGATTTCGACCACGGCGGGCAATCTCAACAGAGATCAGCCAACTACGCAGGAGATATTATAGTGCACAAGTGTGAGCACAATACACAGGTGCACTCACTGTTCCATCACATTCAAAGTTCGGTGCGACGGCAATCCGACATGACCGGAGATAGATTAGGCGCAGGACCAACAGCTTAACGTGCTTTCCGAGGCACGGGGGTGTAACACTGCCAACTTCCCGACTCAGAGCTGTTTTTGAGAAATTCATGACAGAAAATCTCAAAAATAATTTTGGCTCGACCTGGGATTCGAACCCAGTACCTCTCGGATGTAAGGCAGAATCTTTGCCACTACACCAACGAGGCAGTTATATATGGATAAATATGGTTGCAATAAATTTGAATAAGTTCAATCTAACCGTGCCCGAATAAGCAGCTAATCTCTAAATCATTTACATGCAAATGTTCACTCAAATATTATAACAGCTATGACCTTCTCGAAGAGCATAATTTAATAGTGCCTAACCTTTTTCCCAATTGCTTCAAACCCCAGTGCAAGATAATTCAGAAGCTTTGCATGTTCATGAGTGCGTTCACCTAAATGCAATCCGACGGAAGTTATAGCTTTGTTTTAAATAATATGAAGCTACCGACTTATAAATATATATAAAGCTTATGTTAAAGTACCGGCTCAGCTCTTAAAATGAAATCTCACTGTGAATAAATTTGTCAAATTTCATATGAAATTTTGTAATAAAGGTATGGAAGTTTAAAAGTGTTATCATTTTTAACTACATAAGTACCACTAGATTAGGTACTACTTTGGAAGATCGCAAGACGAAACTGGATACAGGCAGCTGTCGTCGAATCGACCGATAAATGTATTTGAGAAAGTCCTATGTTTAGTACGGACGTCTAAAGGTTGATTATGATTGGTTTGACTTTGAAAATACTTTTGTCAATAGTAAGCAAATTAACTTGCTTTGCTACTCTACGCTGTGGTTTCTCAATCCAAACGCAGAAATTGGTCTAGATAATCTTATATAGGTTATAAAGGGCTCTTAGACAAAGGAAAGCCGCATTCGATTTAAAATAGAGCTAGATCTATTTATTTTGTTGATCTATAAAACCAGTTGTTGTTATTTCAATACTTTATACAGGGCGTTACAAAAAAACTATAAAAACGAATTGCTGTTTGTTAGTCTCGCTAAAACTCGAGAACGGCTAAACCGATTTAAAAATTTTGGTCTTAAATAATCGTGGAAGTCCAGGGAAAGGATAAGTATCTAGCATATGTTTATTGTATCTTTTCACACCGCCAGTATTTATTATTTTTAACAAAATAAAACCTAATATTATTTTATCCTGCAATATTCCTGTCAATATATCTTCAAATTTTAAGCACGTTTGTCAAAAAGTGCTTACGATTTCATTGCTTAGGATTATCAAAGTTTTTATCTAATAGCTTTCATGTACTAGAATTATGATGTCACAACTTTGATATAGCTGATTCTTTGGTTATACACTTAACTCTTGCTTGAACTTTGTCATCCATATCCATTTTAAAGGACAAAAGTTCATAGCTAACTTCTATAAAGAAGAATATCTTACATTTTTAAAAGCTTTGACCTGGTGGATTCTTAGCGTTGTTTGAAACTTATATTTTTAACTGCAAGGAAAGAAATGTTTTTGAATTTTACTTTGTTCAGTATAACGGGAAGAAAAACATCTAAAGGATAAACATTGAAATGGAATCAAGGTATTTAATTTGATTGTCCAAAAGGGACCTTCATGAAAATGCTTACTTAACATTTTGTAAGAATATTAACTCATACGAAAATATTTTAGCAATAAATAATTATTTAATTTTATCTAAAAAAGTTCATACGATAGCTAAGGTGAGTATTGTGGTGTTATATGCACTTGTAAGAAGGATACCTACAATAGATGGATCGTATTGTCCAGTTGATAACACTAAATAAGAAAATTTTATTTAAACGTATTAGAACGATAAATTTTGCTAAGAAGTTTATTGAAGTTCAAATATTTATTGAAACCGTTTGTTCAAGTTTAATATATTTCTGAAAGGCAACGCCAGAAACCGCAATGGCAATGGGATTTCCGCTAAGTAATTTAAAATATTTTCATTTCATTGAAAATCCACGGCTATTTCGAACGAGCTGTGTGATATTTTACTGAATTTTCATTAGTTTGTCAAGGAAATAATAAATACGAAAGTTCAACTATTTAATATAATAGTAAAAGATAGGTTTGTAAACGAGTTTAAGGTTCTGACATATTAAATAAACGACTGTAAATATTTATTTCATAATTAGTGTGCTGCAGAAGCACTTGGTGTCAGCCTTAATACACCCACACGCTGGGCATCTTCATTATATTAATTAAACTAAGTTCTTGTTTTACTAATGTAGTTATAAGTTGTTTTACTAACACAAAATGGATCTCTGTTATCTTAAATAAATAAATAATAATAATAAGCAGATCGATGTCTGCTGGGGCGGAATCGTTCTCGAATGCATGCCGGACGATCCTCTATGGACAGGTAGGCCTACAAGGTAGACCGACGATCTGATGAAGGTCGCGGGAAGTTACTGGATGCGGGAAGCGCAGAACCGTTGGCGTGGAGATCTTTGAGGGAGGCCTATGCTCTGCAGTAGGCGTCGAACAGCTCATATGATGAACCAGCAGAAAATTCTCACGCCTCTAATAACACCTTATTTGTCAAAACGAGTCGTTGTTACTAAATATATATAATAATAGTTTCGAAGGTATTTTGATAGATTATTCAAAATAAATTTATTCTTCTGATTCGTTTTGTTTGTAAAATATTGGTCGTTCTATATGTAATTCAATATTTGGGCTATTGAGTAAAAAAATACTTAGTCGATTATTCTATAACTCTTTCCCTCATTATAACAGGTCAACAGTTTGATAAGAAATATCGCCAGCCCAAAGGAAGCAGTATTATCAAATATTTAATAAAATTCTAGTTAAAAAACATCCGAATGAACCAGTAATACTTTTGACCAACTACAGCTAAAAAACAGTGATTAAATTATCTACTGAATTAAAAAAAAACACCTAGATTTCGGTCCATCCGTTCGGGAGCTAACACGCCACAAACAGACACACACAAATATACACAAACGAACAGACACAGGGGTCAAACTTATAACACCCCTATTTTTGTCGGAGGGTAAAAAAAACCTACCACAGTATTAATTCCTATTTTCAGATCGGAACCCGATTCGAAACCCTTCCTGCTATCAATTAAGGAAATCGGCAATTTAATTTTGTGTGGATTTCAACACAACATTGCTTTTAAGCCCGCACATGCCAGAAAAGGGTGGTGCTTATTTGTGGGTATTTCCCGATAATTTAATTAGAAACTTGGTTTGCTGATAGGTAAAAAAATTACCTACCTTGTACTACTAAGTGAAGTTGTCAAAGTTACCCTTGAGCATTAAAATACCTGTTATAGGGTTAACAATAGAATATGTATTGTTCACATCGGCCCGACCTAATTAATTGATTTAAAATATGTATCTCGAATGTATGTAAGAACTTATCAAAGGAGTATATACTAATTGTTCAATAAAAAAGTACGGAAGATACATCACTTATCACTAAATATGAAACCTTAAAGTTGTATTAAGAATACAGTAGCATGCATAAATAATTCAATACTCCAGCAACTTAAATTAATCTTGTGAGAAGTGGAAACGTTGCTTTCAAAACAGCTTTTCCACTTAAAACCACAATACTCTGCCGTTCTAAGAAACGTTTAAGAATTGAATTCACATATAAAGATAGCATAGCACATAGCACTCCTGCCTTTGAGTATAAACGTACCTGCAATTTAATTTCCGTAGGGAGAATGTGCCTAAGGTTTGTCATAGACCACGTAAGAACAGTCTGTCCAATCTAAAATAAATACTTTTGACCAAAAACAAATGAGACCCCTGCTCAAAGATTCTCTAAGTGACATAACTACTAGCAATTTGAAAACTTGCCTAAATAAGGTTATATCACTTAACTTTGAAGTGACTATATTATTTTGACCAAGCTTCGACGAAGCATTTTAAAGGTGTGTACCTCGTTAGGTCCAAATCGCCAAGTCCCGTTACAACATGCCTAGCGCCATGAGGTGAGGTGATTGCCAAGACGATTTATACTAATGGACCGTGTTATGTGTAAAAGATCCAACTAACATTAAGTAACTTTTGAGAAAATGCGTTTTAAAGTTAATATGCATGTTTTTAAATCTGGGGACTCTTTACCTACATGTAGGTAATATTTTTATGGCTGTTAATTGTATAATTTTAAGGTAGTTTCTATAGCACATATTAAGATAAGTCTTATCACTGAACTTTGTTTTGTTATGCTAGTCGTACACGAGACTGGTAACAGCCTTTTCAATTATAAGTTTCATCTATATATTTACTCAATGTCGGGCTGTATCAAAGCCTGTTATTTAATAATAAAATAATGATAATACATATACAACAACATCACATACACTACTCATCTGATTTCGTGGTAAGTAGCTTAAGCACTTCTGTTACAAATTTCAGAATCAACAATGGTTTTACGAATAAACTTAAATGAAAACATTTGACACCAGACCAGTAAAAACAGACATGTTCATTCACACAAATGATTGTAAAGTGCGGGGATCGAACCCGTGATTCTTCGTTAATAGTCAATTTCTTTACCATAACACCAAAGTGGTATTTCTATTTGTACTTTTATGTATGTTAAAAATGGAATATGTTACCTAGTCAAATATAAATTTAGTTCCTATTTTCGTAGCCTGCTAGTAAATACTGCTATCCTATTGTAGTTTTAAACACATGCTAATAATAAATCTTTTTTTAATACGGAACAAAAGAAATTAATCTAAGTGCACGCTTTGAAACGGTACAAAGGTCTGAATTACTTTTATATAGATATAATTTTAATGGATTTTCAGAAAGATCAAAGAGGTATAATCTAAATAAGATTTAATGAAATAGTAAAACTAGCGGAAAAATCTAAAACGAAATACTTTATATTACTGCTCAGTAGATATGCAAACACATGTAACTTATAAAATTATAATCTGGATGATTTTCATTTTTTTTAAATTGCCTAATTAGTTAACCCAAATTGCTTCATTAAGTTAAGGGGTTGTAGGTACTATTTGGTCTAATGATTGCTTCAAAGTTAAAGAAAAAAAACCATTTAAACAGACTTGTAACAACACTCGCTTAGCAAGCTTTTTGACAGACTGGCACGAAAACCTATAAACAGATATATTTTAAAAGACATAACACTCGGGGAGGAATCAAACCCCCGATCTTTGGAAGTCCGGTCCAATGCTCTGACCACTGAGCTACCGAGAACCTTAATGGAGTCGTTGAATTTTGTAAGTGCTTTTTAATGCTTTGAGCCAGCGTATGTTTCATCAATGATTGTGGGAGACACCCTCAAATCACCCGAGATAAATATTTTTACAAATATTTAACAATCGGTTAAGATGAAATAGGCTATAATTTTATTTTTTTAGTTTTTTTTTTGCGTTTACATAGCTATTTTTTAATTTCGAAAAGACAAAACACTTAAAAAATTCTTTTCGGTCCGGTCATCGGGGAGGAATCGAACCCCCGACCTTTGGAAGTCCGGTCCAATGCTCTGACCACTGAGCTACCGAGAACCTTAATGGAGTCGTTGAATTTTGTAAGTGCTTTTTAACGCTTTGAGCCAGCGTATGTTTCATCAATGATTGTGGGAGACACCCTCAAATCACCCGAGATAAATATTTTTACAAATATTTAACAATCGGTTAAGATGAAACAGCGTTGTAAACGCAAAAAAATACTAAACAAATAAAAAGATATATTTTATGTGCTAATAACACATTTTACTTATCCTTAGAAAACACTCATGACAGTTCCAATGGTACCGACAACGCGTTGTGATGTCTAAGGTCGTTAAGGTCGCAGTCGATTCTTCCGATTTTATCTCTAACACTACCTTCTCAATATCACAACCCTCACTTCGCAGCCTTACCTTAAAATACCCTACAGGGCACAAATACTAACTATTTTTTGCATCTTGTTTGTTCGTGCGTTGCAAGTTATTGCGATCTTAATTCAATGAAGGTAATTCAAAGAGGCAGGTAAACAGGAAAGTTACAATAAAATGCGTACGCGAAAGGGTGACTTTTGGCACGAAATAGGAGGGAAGTTTATCTAATAAAAATGTTATCAATACACATTTTTTATTAACTAGCTTTTACCCGCTACTTCGTTCGTAATTTTTTTGGAATGCGTTGTTTTCCCGTTATACCAATTTCATCGAAGTATAATTCAAATCTTTAGTAATTTAGGACTGAAAGCAATGAGATTCCTCGGATAGTATTTTTCCCATGGAAATGCGTTGTTTACCGCGGTCAAAAGTAACTCGTGTACTTTCTTAAGTCTCAAACTATCTCTTGACCAAATTTCATTTAAATCTATTCAGAAGTTTAGGCGTAAAAGCGATCGATCGGCCTACTTGAATTTTCCCATAGGAATGCGTCATTTTCCCGCGGTATAAAGTAGCCTATGTTCTTCCTCGGGTATCACAATATCTCCATACCAAATTTCATGCAAATTGGTTTAGTAGTTTAGGTGTGATTGTGTAACAAACAGACAGACAGAGTTGCTTTAGCATTTATAATATTAGTATGGATTACACTTTTTTTTAATTTCATTAAATTACTTCACTTAATAATTTTGGGACGTGTGACTCGTGTAATCGTTAGGCCACATTTGATACGCGTTATTTTAACCAAGAGGCTTTATTTAATTGTGAACTAAAAGATTATAGTATCATCTACATGAAACTAAAGTATAATAAGTTAGTAAAATTGCTAAAGTGAATAAAGTAGGTATAACTGTAAAACTAAAATTGTTAAAGTAAAATAAGTGAGTAAAAATTGCTAAAAGCTAAATAAGTAAGTAAAATTGTTAAAGTAAAATGTAAAAGTAAATTCGTAAAATTTTAAAAATTATATTACAGTGTATAAAATTGGTACTATAATATTAACCACAGAGGGAAAGAGCGAGTTATTCCCATTACAAGTGTCTCAGACTACTTACCGGGAAAACTCAGTAACATTATGTAAAAAATACTTTTGGAAATAAACGAATTTATTATTATACTAGCTGTGCCCGCGACTTCGTCCGCGTGGAATATTTATTTTGGGCATCATTTTATTGTTGCAAATTTATTTTTTTGTTATTATTTTAGACAATTTATTTTTTAAGTTTTTTAAATCACATAATTAGCTTAAAGTACTTCTGCGTTCTACGCTGCGCTTTTGGTCGAAAGGTCTCCAATCCAGAACTTTTCTGCCCCAACGGCCATCAGTTCTTCGCGCTATGTGCCCTGCCCATTGCCACTTGAGCTTACTGATTCTTAAGGCTATGTCCGTAACCTTAGTTCTTCTACGTATCTCCTCATTTCTGATTCGATCTCGTAGAGAAATACCGAGCATAGCCCTTTCCATCGCTCGTTGTGTTATCTTGAGTTACCAAAAGCGCAGCGTAGGACGTCCACCGACAAGATGGACAGACGACCTTGTGAAGATCGCAGGATCACACTGGATGCAGACCGCTTGTGATCGGTCTATGTGGAAAACTGTGGGGAAGGCCTATGTTCAGCAGTGGACGTCCCTTGGCTGATAATGATGATGATGATGATGACTTCTGCGTTAGTTATTTTTCTTTCGACTGCCTCGTTGGTGTAGTGGCAATGTTTCTGCCTTACATCCGAGAGGTCCTGGGTTCGAATCCCGGGTAAAGCCAAAATTGTTTCTGAGATTTTCTGTCATGAATTTCTCAAAAACAGCTCGGAGTCGGGAAGTTGGCGGTGTTACACCCCCGTGCCGTCCTGCGCCTGATCTCTCTCCGGTCATGTCGGATTGCCGTCTCACCGAACTTTGTGAGTGAGTGCACCTGTGTATTGTGCTTACACTTGTGCACTATAATATCTCCTGCGTAGTTGGCTGATCTCTGTTGAGATTGGCCGCCGTAGTCTAAATCGGCCAGGAGGACTATTATTACTATTAATTATTTTTCTAGTTTTATTTTCTTGTGTCAGAAGAACATGTTAGTTTTGTCCGCAACGCGTTTGTTGCGATCTTGACGACGCGACATATGTGTGAAAAGCAGTGTTGACGTTAATTAATTCCTATGTGTTAAAATGTTTGCCCCTGTGATTCATTAATTTTAACTGTGAAAGATTGTATAAAAGGAAATAGAATTCTTTTAAAATTAAAAGGTAAATAATTTGGAATCATTGAGGTGCGAGGTATAAGCACTGTTTGACCAACTGCTAAACCAGTCTAAACTATTGCAACCATCACGTTACATATTGCGAAGAAGTTAGATTTGAAGACGGTCCCGGTGGTTTAAGATTTCTAAGTAAAATTATTGGGGCACCTATTTTTAACTTGAGGGAATATGGGGGAAGGCCACTTGTGTTCAAATAATTATTTTATTAATTTCGTCTACGCTACAGTTTCTCACTCCCAATATTGCCCATTGATGATCTTTTTTTTTCTATTTCGCTTATTTCAGGGTGAACTTTCGATATAAAGTCCTCAATGTTACTCACTCTTAATCCTTAATCTCGTTCAATTGCAATTTTATTTTCAGTGAGGTACTTTCGGGTCTCCTATTAAAAGTACCTTTGATGGAAAAGTTATACTACCTCCCTACCACTGCCTCGTTGGTGTAGTGGCAAAGTTTCTGCCTAACATCCAAGAGGTCCTGGGTTCGAATCCCAGGTCGAGCCAAAATTGTTTCTGAGATTTTCTGTCATGAATCTCTTAAAAACAGCTCGGAGTCGAGAAGTTGGTGGTGTTACACCCCCGTGGCTCGGTTCGCACGTTAAGCCGTTGGTCATGCGCCTGATCTCTCTCCGGTCATGTCGGATTGCCGTCTCACCGAACTTTGAGAGTGATGGAACAGTGC
The DNA here is from genome assembly GCA_963921415.1 of Pyrausta despicata. Taxonomy (NCBI): domain Eukaryota; kingdom Metazoa; phylum Arthropoda; class Insecta; order Lepidoptera; family Crambidae; genus Pyrausta; species Pyrausta despicata. The sequence goes on along the minus strand of OY992867.1, from coordinate 4,215,827 downwards.
AGTTTGAGAGTGTACTTGTGTATTGTGCTCACACTTGTGCACTATAATATCTCCTGCGTACTTGGCTGATCTCTGTTGAGATTGGCCGCCGTGGTCGAAATCGGCCAGGAGGACTATTTCTATTATATATTATTATTATCTACACGTTCTTTAGCGTGTTTTCTTCGTGACCGAATCCTCGCATGTTTGCCTAATTCTTCCAATTATCACTAAGTAGTTTGACTAGTTAATGGATGTTTTTCTTTCCTCGTTGTTCTGTCACTTGTTCTTTGTTTATTTAAGAAAAAAAAAGCAAAATTAGTTACCTATTTACCATGCAATCATAAATATGTTCGATTACTTAGCAAAAGATATAATCATGTAATATATGGTATTGAAATCTAATATTTAAACATTACATTGTTTTTTCATTTGTACTGACCACTAAACTACTACTACTGAACTGATATTAATCTAGCGGATCTGCAGACGTTGTCCTACCCGTTGCTTTTTTTAATTTTTTTGATCTTTTACACATTTCCTAGACTTGCACGAATATTTCGAGACTAAAATTAATCAAATCGGTTCAGCCACTCTCAAGATTTAGCCAAACTAACGCACGGCAATTCATTTTCATATATGAAGAAAATTGAACGCAGCCTCCAACTCAGATTTTTCGATTATTGAACGCGCCTTTTGATGAGACACTGTCGCCATCTGTCTTTTTTTTTTTACTTCCCTGTACTAATTCCATTCGATCGCCATTATAGAACTCGTTAAAATCACGCTCCGTCCTTTTATTTCTTTCCTGTAGCTAGCTAACATATTTAATTAAACCCTCTAGTTTTCAATAGGTTATGGGCCCAGACGCCCGATTAGTTTAGTTTAGGGAAATCGTAAAAAGTCATACGGATAGTACTTACCGGCGCGGGTGTAAAGTGAGGTTAGGAAAAAATTTCCTCACTCCGATTTATTGCGGTAATTGCGCATAGGTACTCAGCATATTTCAGCTTTAACGACCGAAATAAGGTTCCACAAAATATGGCATCAAGCAACCACATGGTACAAATTGAAAAATTACAAGGTCGTGAAAATTACGCCACGTGGAGCTTTGCTGTAAAAACATATCTGGAACATGAAAATCTATGGAAATGCGTGACTGATGGCAGTGAAGAAGAGTTCACGAAGAGCGAAGACACAAAAGCCAGGTCTAAGATAATTTTATTGGTAGATCCGATTAATTTTATCCACGTGCAGGAAGCTACTTCTGCAAAAGAAGTCTGGTGCAACCTCCGTAAGGCTTTTGACGATTCTGGTCTGACAAGGAAGGTAGGTCTGTTGAGGGAATTAATTACCACCGATCTGGAAGGATGTGGTAATGTAGAAACCTACGTGAACAAGGTAATTTCGTGCGCACACAAGCTAAGGAATATAGGGTTCATAGTCGATGATGAGTGGCTGGGCACACTTCTTCTAGCCGGACTACCGGAAACCTACAGGCCCATGATGATGGCAATGGAGAGCTCGGGTGTGACAATTAGCACAGATCTTGTTAAAACTAAAATATTGCAGGATGTTAAAAATGAATCCTCAGCATTTTACTCTAATTATCATAGGGGTAATATGAAGAATTCTAAACCTGTAGGAAGAGGTCCCCGTTGTTTCAAGTGTAATAAATATGGACACATCTCTAAAAATTGTCACTCAAGTCAGAATATAAAACAAAATAAAACCAACAATTATGACAACAAAGATAATAATAACAAAAATTCTTCCAGTTATGTTGCAGCTTTTTCCTCATCCCCGGACTTGAATAAAGGATGCTGGTACCTGGACTCTGGAGCGGCAATGCACATGACAAATAATAAGGACTGGATGTATGATTATGGCCCTGCTCCGATTACTAGCATCAAAGTGGCTGACAACAAGACTTTATCAGTAAAGGGTTGCGGTAAAGTAGATATTAAAAGCTATGATGCAGCAAGCAAGCAAGAAATAGGCGTCATACAGGTAACAAATGTATTGTACATTCCTGATTTGGCTGTGAATTTATTGTCAATACATCAGATAACTAAAAATAACTATGAAGTTAAATTTGATAAAGACTGCTGTAAGATACTCAACAACTCTAAACTAGTCATGATTGGTTATATGAAGAATAACTTATATGTAGTATGTAATGAGACTTACGCTTTGCTGACTTCGGCACACTTGTGGCATCAAAGGCTTGGTCACCTCAATTATCAGAATCTGCAAAAACTTCCTAAATCTGCAAATGGTGTAGACTTAAAGGTAATTAAACAAGATAATAATTATATATGTAATACTTGCCTGCAGGGTAAACAAACCAGAAAACCTTTCAAGACTAAAGGCAAAAGGGCTTCTTCTCTACTTGAAGTCATTCACACTGATGTCTGTGGTCCGATGGAAGAGAAGTCCCTGGGTGGTGCTGCATACTATGTCACCTTTATTGACGATTACTCCAGAAAGGTATTTGTTTACTTCATGCACTCAAAATTGTAGTAAAACACACGCAAGTTGGTTAAGCACTGATTTATTATTTAAATACCCGCAACTGTCATACATAAAATATTGACACATTGTAGGTAGCTCAATATACCACATCCTTCCCCTTTTACAACGAAAGTATAAAAATAAAAGTAAAAACTAAATGTATACAAAAACATCATTAGCGGCCAAAATAACTACTCTAAACAAAGGAATTGAAGTTAGCTGCTACTTATTACTTATATAACTTAAGAAAAATTAAACAACGAACTTATACTATATCCGTTACAGAAATTAAATAAATGTTTTTATGAGTATCAATAGGTAGTAAGAGTTATCTTATTATTCTAAAATTAGAAATACAGTCAATTTATATTTTGAGAAATCATTGATTTTTTGTTATTCTTTGCTATTACTACCAAACAAGAGGTTCGTAATCATTCGTGCAGTTCTTTCCCTAGATCTCTCTATAGGAACCAGAGGTTTATCCGGTGAGGATGCCTCCTCGCTGCTAGTGTCATTGGACTCGTCCGAAGCAGCATCGGCTAGGGGCATAGCGATAGCTAGCGGGCTGTGCGGAGACAACAGCGGGGGCGAAGCGCTCGCGCTCGCTTGCTGTTGCAACGGACTGTCGACCAGCTGATCATTTTGTGTCGCGCCGATAACGGCCTTGCGCCGGCGACGCATACTAGGTACACTAGGCATGAAAAAAGAAGTATTATGAGTAGCGTAGGTAAAACTTTTACCGGCTATCCTTTTTTCATTTGAACCCGACCTTCTCAAGACCAATTGATTACGCGTTCGACGATATTTGTGACCATCTTGGTCCTGAACCAAATATGAACGTGGCTCCGGTGCTCGATCTACCACGGTTACTCGTTTTCTGTGACCATGGGACACTAAAGTCACTTCATCACCCACGGCGAGCTGTTCCAGTGGTTTTGCTGAACGGTCATGGTGAAGTTTTCCTAAAACTTTTTGTGCCATCAGAGATTGATAATTTCTATTGTTATCAACTGGTTGAATTAACAACTCTTTAGTGATCGGTAATTTAGTTTTGATCCTCCTACCCATAAGCATTTGCGCTGGAGAATCTAAACCATTTCTAGGAGTAGATCTCATATTTAACAAGCTCAGGTTAAAATCTTCACCCGAGTCAATACATTTTTTGAGTAGGTTTTTTACAGTTTGCACTGTTCTCTCACTTTTCCCATTCGATTGCGGATAGTGAGGCGATGACGTAACATGTCGTACCTCCCAATCCTGCATAAAACGTTTGAATTCACTCGAACTGTACGCTGGTCCATTGTCAGTAATTAGTTCAGATGGAATTCCATGCCGCGCAAACTGTGATTTCATGAAATTGATAATGTGCTTACTACACATTCCTGTCAATTCTTGAACTTCAACGAAATTTGAAAAATAATCAACCAGTATAATAAACTTTTTCCTTTTATATTCGAATATATCGGAAGCCAGCTTGTGCCACGGAAGGGCGGGCACCTCATGCAGCATGAGCGGCTGTCGGCGCGGGCGCGGGGCGTGCAGCGCGCACGCGGCGCAGCGGCGCACGGCGCGCTCGACGTCGTCCGCCATGCCCGGCCAGAACATTACGTCCCGCGCACGCCGTTTGCACCTTTCGATGCCGAGGTGACCTTCGTGCACTCGGCGCAACATTTCAAGGCGCAAACGCATGGGTATAAAAACGCACTCTCCCTTAAATATTATTCCGTCAATAAAATGAAGTTCACCCCTATATGGCCAAAAAACACTTAATTTGTCACAAACATCTCGCCTATTTTTGGGCCATCCGTTAGTTATGTATTTTATCAACATCTTGCAGTCAATATCCAGTGCTGTTTCCGTTTTAATAAGGTCTAATCTACTGTCACTGAACGAAACGTTATCTAACACAAAACATGTTTGTATATCAACTTCCTCGGAAACGCGATCATCCATAACTTTATCCAAGGGGGCCCGTGATAAAGTATCAGCAATGTACATAAATTTACCAGGCGTATATACAACCTTTATATCGAATCCCTGTACTCTCATCATCATGCGTTGTAGGCGGGCCGGTACCGAGACTAGCGGTTTTATAAAGAGGGCCTCAAGTGGCTTGTGGTCAGTTTGGACTGTAACATCTGCTCTTCCGTAGATGTACTGCCTGAAACGTTCCACTGCAAAAACTATCGCTAGCATCTCTTTTTCTATTTGTGCATACCTAGTCTGTGCGTCGGTGAGTGTGAGCGAAGCAAACTCCACGGGGCGGCCATCCTGCAGCAGCACGGCGCCCAGCGCGACGCTGCTGGCATCCACCGACAGCACAACAGGCGCCTCTATGTTGTATAACGCAAGCACTGGAGCACAAGCTAATTTCGTTTTTAGTGCGTCAACCGCTTTCGAGTGGTGAGTTTCCCAAACCCAGTCTGAATGTTTTTTTAGCAAACACCTTAACACATTTACCGATTCCGAATAATTAGGTATGAATTTCGATAAATAATTGATCATGCCTAAGAACCTTTCTAACGATTTTTTGTCAGTGGGATAGGGCATATTCAATATAGCCTCCACTTTGGAATCGTCAGCCCTCATACCGTCTACGTTGAATTTATGTCCTAAGTAAGTTATTTCAGAAACCCCAAACCTACATTTATCACGATTAAACTTAATACCGATTGCCATAGCTCGCTGTAACAGAGATTCTAACCTTTTGTCATGTTCCGCCTGAGATCGGCCCCATACGATGACGTCATCAATAAATGATTCAACACCATCTAAGTCCTCCAAATGTTGCCTCAGCTTAGCGTGAAAAATTTCTGGCGCGCAACTTATACCGTACGGCAACCGCAAAAACTGGTACCGCCCAAAAGGTGTACTAAACGTACACAAATCTACGCTGACGTCATCAATTTGGACCATCCAAAACCCGCAGCGCGCATCGAGCACGCTGAACACGCAGGCGCCCCGCAGCTTCACCGCCAGCTCCGTCACCGTTGGCAGCGAGTACTGCGCGCGGCGCACCGCTCGGTTCAGAGGTCTAGGGTCCAAACACACACGAATACTGCCGTCCTTTTTAGCAACTAAAACTATAGCATTTACCCAATCAGTAGGATGAGAAACCTTTCTTACAACTCCAAGACCTTCCATTCTTTTCAACTCATTAAACAATTTATCTTTAAGTCCTAATGGTATTTTTCTCGTAGGTGATATCACAGGTGGAATGTTCTTATCTATAACAATTGTGTACTTTCCAGGCAATTTACCTAACCCTTCAAATAAACAAGAATAATTTTCCAAATTTATTGTGTCAACACAGTTTACTAAACCCATTACAATACAACTCTTTAAGCCAAGAATGTTTTGACACTTAAAATCCGCAACAACAAAAGGTAATGTATACGATTTATTACGAAACATTATGTTCAAATCAATCACGCCAAGAATAGGTAACCGGTTCCCCGTAAAAGAATGCACTCGCTTTGTAAAGGGCTTAAGTTGGTGAATAGATAAACCGGTCCGCATAAAATTGACTTTAGAAATAACATTTATCATTGAACCCGTATCTATTTTTAGCGTGAGTTTCCTTCCCCGACATTCAATAAATTCAAACCACTCCGTAGATGACTTACTCAGCTTTTTGTCCTCATTTAAGGTATCTACGTAAAACATATCTTCACAAACACTTTCTGATGACTCAACACTTAAATTTAACACCTTTCGCATTGCTTTCTTTTCGGGACACACTCGCGAAAAATGACCTTTTTTATCACACACAAAACATAACGCATGACGAGCCGGACACTGATCTCCTCCTGAGCACCGCGAGCTGGCACAGGCCGCGCAAGGGGGGCGCGCCGCCGCCGGTGCGCGGGCGCCGCGCGAGCCGCCGCGCCAGCCCCCACGCCAGCCGCGCCGGCCTCGGCCACCTGCGCCGCGTGAAGTACCACGTTCCGCCATTGCATTCACCGCTACTTCTTCACCAGATTGCCCGTCGATGCACACTCTTTCCTCCTTAGACAACTCAGCTGCCTGACATATTTGTATGGCCTTTGATAAAGTCAACTCCTCCGTGCGTAGTAATCTATCCCTTACTGTGCTGTTTACGATTCCGCAAACTATTCTATCGCGCAGTAAGCTTTCTTGTAATTTATCGAACTCGCACTGTTTACTCAGCAACCGCAGCGCAGTAACGTATTGATCAATGTTTTCTCCGTCTTCTTGATTACGCGAGAAAAACTTGTACCGCATAACTGTGACATTTGGTTTTGTACCAAAGTAGTTATCAAATTTTTTCAAAACACAATCTATGTCATCTTCCGTTTCCCCTTCTTCAAACGTAAAAGTGGTATACACTTCGTAGCCCGCTGAACCGATGAGGTTAACCAACAAACTAGCCTGAATCTCTTTCGGCTCCTTGCTCACTCCAGAGGCCTTTAGAAACACCTCGAACAGCTTCCGCCATTGCCGCCATGAGTCAGCGCGCGCGGCGGGCCCGCCTTCGAGAGATAATTCCGATGGAGGACGCGCGTGTTCCATATTTTATTGTTTACGAATTATAAAATACAATGCGATGATTGAAATTACACTTTCTCTCAGTTTTCAGACGTTTTAAGATAGTAATTCACTTTTAAATTAGCACCGCTGTCACCATGTAGTAAAACACACGCAAGTTGGTTAAGCACTGATTTATTATTTAAATACCCGCAACTGTCATACATAAAATATTGACACATTGTAGGTAGCTCAATATACCACAAAAATCACAAGTACTGGAAAAGTTTAAGGAATTCAAGAACCTAGTTGAGAATCAGCTGAACACCAAGATTAAAGCATTAAGATCTGATAATGGCAAAGAATATGTGAACGAGGAGTTTGACAAACTGTGTAAAGTTTCAGGTATCCAGCGTCAGTTCACAGTGCCATATTCTCCAGAACAGAACGGCTTGAGTGAGAGGATGAACCGAACCCTAGTTGAACGTGCCAAGTGCTTGCTGATTGATGCCAAGTTACCAAAGAAATTCTGGGCAGAAGCAGTCTCCACAGCTGCTTATGTGATTAACCGTTCACCTACAAAGTCAATTGATTACAAGACTCCTGAGGAAATGTGGACAGGTGAAAAGCCCAACATCCAGAATATGAAGATATTTGGTTGTCGAGCTATGATGCACACACCGAAGCAGAAGAGATTGAAATGGGATGCCAAAGCTAAGGAATTGATATTTGTAGGCTATTGTCCAGAGTCCAAAGGTTACAGGCTGTATGATGAAAAGGAAGGAAAAATCATAAGAAGTAGGGATGTGGTATTTCTGGAAGAAACTGTGAAGAAGGATTTTAGTTTAATGCCGATGAGCTCACAAGAAGAAAGTAATGACAGCCAGGAGGATAGTTCAGGAGAGGAAATTTCATATGACAGTGTGGGAACCTTCAGAGAAACTGACAGTTCACATGTCACCGATGACCAAGATGATGATGATTATGTACCTGAAAAAGATATCACCCTGAGCCCGGAGCCACTCATTACTAGAAACCTGAGACCAAGAAAGGGAAGGAATGCACCTACTTACCTTTGTCAAGAAGACCACTCATCACCAGATCCGCAGACTATGAAGCAAGCCTTGGAAAGTGACAACAGCCACAACTGGAAGAAGGCTATGGATGTTGAATATGTATCATTCATGAAGAACAACACATGGACTCTGTGCGTACTCCCACCTGGAAAAAATTACTATACCTTGCAAGTGGGTGTATAAGACCAAACTGAAATTATAGAAAAGTTTGAAATGAAAGAATTAGGACAGGAAACATACTATATTGGTTGAAAATTACATACAGCAAGGAAGGTATTTACATGGATCAAACTAATTATATTGAAAGCGCACTGAGACGTTTCGGTATGGAGGACTGCAATCCAGTGAGCACACCTATGGAGGTAGGTCTCACTTTCTCTGAAGAGTCTGAAAAAATAGAGCAAAGGTATTATCAAGAGCTAATAGGCTGCTTGCTGTATATATCTCAGGGAGCACGTCCTGACATTTGTTATGCAGTAAATAACTTGAGCCAATACAATAAAAGTCCAACAGGAGAACACTACAATGCTGCAAAACGAATACTTCGATATCTGCAGGGTACCAAGGACCTGCAACTATTTTTCAATAGCAACACAAGTGGAGAGACGGTTGGCTATTGTGATTCAGATTGGGCCTCCTGCAAAGCAAGTAGAAAATCATGCACTGGCTACATATTTATTCTACAGGGCGCTGCTATATCATGGAACTCAAAACGACAACCAACCATTGCATTGTCAACTACTGAAGCGGAATACATGGCACTGTCCGCAGCCACACAAGAGGCTTTGTGGTTGAAACAGCTGTGCAACGAGCTGTGGTCGTCACATGTTGTTAAAACTTTAACATTGTTTTGTGATAATCAAAGCGCAATTAAACTTTCAGGTAACTCTGCTTATCAGTCTAGAAGTAAACATATAGATGTACGACATCACTTCGTACGTGACAAGGTGGCATCTGGTAGCATCGCTGTCAAGTACGTCAGCACCGACCTCATGGTTGCTGACTGCCTCACCAAAGCACTCCCCGGGCCGGCACATAAGAAGTTCTTGGAGCGCATGGGCTTGCGTTCAAGGGAGGATGAAGAAAATTGAACGCAGCCTCCAACTCAGATTTTTCGATTATTGAACGCGCCTTTTGATGAGACACTGTCGCCATCTGTCTTTTTTTTTTTACTTCCCTGTACTAATTCCATTCGATCGCCATTATAGAACTCGTTAAAATCACGCTCCGTCCTTTTATTTCTTTCCTGTAGCTAGCTAACATATTTAATTAAACCCTCTAGTTTTCAATAATATATAAAAATAGAATAGATTAAACGGATTTTATTTAGTAGGTGGATTAATAATTATGTTGCTATATTTTTAGCATAAACAATGCAATTTTTTTCACAATGTGAAATCAAAAACACACTTAAAGAAAAAAGAAGCAATCGCCCGGCTTGCGAGAGGTGCGGGGTCGAGTCCCGCCTGTGGCAGGCAGTTTTTTCTTTAGTCTGTTTTAATTTCACATAAGATGGATTAAATCAAACAACTAGCATCGATTGAAACTTTTATTCGTCTTCGTATTTATGAACAACCACAGCTGCATTATTAAGTCTTCATACAGTTAGATAATACAATCTTCATTATTTAAAAAATTATACAAAACAAAGAACTTAATAAATAACAAACAGTTATTAAGGAAACATAAAGAACTCAACTTTGAAACCTGAAATACAGGTGGGGGCTTAGAGGTGGGGTCACAGAGTAGAGACATTGTATTGGCAACTCAGATAATAATGAAAGATCACCACCTAGCTCGCACCACCTTATAGTTGAGGTGAGGCATGTGCTCAGCAGTGGGATGTATCTAGGCCGATGAGATGGGTTCCTGTTTATATAACTCTGTGAAAAATTACAACTTCAACTTTACGGTTCATGAGACGACGTGTAAGAAAGCCAGCGAAGGCCACTTATTAAGGATCTGTAGGCCATACTTTAAGTGGAGAACGTGAAAACAAACTTTACTCGTCACCACGTTAATGTTATTCACATTTTGGTGCCTATCGTTTTGCAAAATAAAATTTGAAATTCAAATTCAAAATGATAGCCAACCTCATGTTTTTAACATAACGTGAATCCATGAATTTGATTAACTGTACCAAACACTGAAAGCTATTTAAATTTTGGAAGCAGCACCGTCCTAATAAAATTTGGATATTATGTGACCATCCTTTGCAAGTTGTATTAATTTATAAGAACATTTTGCACAAAAAATAACAAAGGTGTCAAAAGACACATCAACTAATAAGCATTTACAAACAAATGCCTTATCAAAATAAAAAAAGCCTATAATAAAACTGTAAATATGTGACTTAAATCACAACAACAATTAGCAACAATTTTAGGATCAGGTTACACCTGCGAATTCCTGGGATAGTAATGAAAAAGAAAATGTTATACTCGTATTTGCGAATAGGCCACCATTAACATTCCCGATATTTAATAAAAAACAAACATAATTATAATCAAAACTGAACCAAAATTAATTTGAATTCAATTTATTGTTAATTTTACATTAAAGTTATGCTATCTACACCTATTTACATTTCAACGAAATAAATATATTTACATCCCAATGTTTAACTATGAATAATATTGTTTTTGTTTTCATTAATAATTAGCATTTAATAAATTAGTATTACATGCATTCAGTAATTAATAGGGTAAACAATTCTGTTTGTTCAAAGTGTAAAATAAATGTATCATGTTTTCCATTAATGCTTATTTCATTTAAAACTCCATATTGCAAAGAGTATCGATACATATTTAACACAACACAAACCTAATTAGCGGAAGTTTAAAAAATTCAAAAACAAAGCAAATATTATATCGAATAAGCAAAACTACAGTGTAAGAAATCACACAGTAAGCTGACTTCAGCCGTCATTCCACGGAACAAGGCCCCAATCCCGCTAATCAATCTTAACAAAATCGTAATTGAATTGCCCGATTTGACATTTCTTTCTTTGGTACTACAATTATAAAGCAGGCAATTAATCGCAGCTGACAATTATACGATTGACGATTTTAATACGATTTTTCAGCGGAATGAGCGTCCAGGAGAAGAAAGACCAATCGATCGCCTCAAGTATGATAAAGGTCTCATTTAATACTCACACTTAATTCCACTTCTCAAAATAGGATGTTCGTAAAGACATAAATGTTCAGTCAAAATTAAGAACCTTTGAGATTTCGTTTTAGACTAGTCGAAAATTCCAACGTTAAAAGTTACCTTACTGCATATCACCTTTTACTGTGGCTGAACTATAACGACCGAGCTCAACCCGAACTAATACCAATAGTTTTCCGATGAAAACTACTGAAAACGGGGAATGTAATCACAAACTGACAATCCCAATTGTAACTCGTGGCTCCGATAGAGCCCTGGTGTTACGTAGATATAAATGGGTATTATGTTTCCTGTATTAGATAAAATCAGTTTATTTTTAGTGTCGAATGTAGTAACAATTTTGTTTTTAACACGCTTTTATTAGATCGGGGTGTACGTATGTATGTATGTAACGGAATTTATGAGCTCACATTTCAGCAACTTCCAGAAATCGGATTAATTTGAAACTTTGCACACCTATTAAGTACCGATGACAACAAACACGCTTTTATTGCTAACTAACTAAGTATGAAAACGTCATAAAATGTAAAAAGCGTGGGGTGCACCCCACGCTTTTAACTCTACTGTTATATAAATTCCGTGTACATTATTTTTTATTTTTTTGTTAGCAATAAAAGCGTGTTTTTTTTCGTTTTTTAGACTATTGTTTTAGATACGAAAGTAACGGTTATGTAATTAAAACACATTTAAAGAAAAATGGACTACCACATGCAGGACTCGACCCGTACCTATCGCAAGCCGGGTTGTGTTGATTGATCGAATGCAATCACCGGTTTGCGAGAGGTGCAGGTTCGAGTCCGTCTGTGGCAGTCCGTTTTTTCTTAAAGTGACTTTTAATTTCACATTAAAAATAAATTTGCATTGTTAATGCTAAAAATATAGGAACTTAACGGTTATAGAACTAATACCGACATGTAACTGTTTCCCACTATTGTTTTCAATCGTCTACAATACGTTTAGGTATTCACACTGATTTTGTACAAGAAAAAACGTATTATGTTACATTTGGCGTGCCAATGTTTAAGTACTTTCATAAAATAATGGTGTTTTTACCATTCCCAATGTTTGCGAAATCAATATTTTTACATCATTCTATTGCCACCCTAATAACAAATTACTGTAACAGACAATGAAACCCATTTCAGTCAATAGGGAGTTTTAACAATAAGCAATGAAAATCATTTGGAATTCCCATTATTATTTCATATTTTGTTTACTTTTATACCTACATTTCACGAAGATACAAATTAAGATAACAATGTTTTTTTTTTGTTTTGTCAGACCAACGTTTTGTTTTTAACAAAATAACAACTTTAAAGTTTAGAGAGCCTTAATTTCAGATGCGAGGTACCTAACATTAAAGAAACAACCCAAGTAGTATTAAAGTTCTCACTTCCCTTTGAGAATTTAACGTTCTGAACAAAACATTGTAGTTACAGACAAACAACATTATCATATCCTGAACATAACAGCCAGTTCACTTGAAACACAAATAAAATTTAAAATACAAAACACTAAGAAAGCAATGTAGTATGCTGTGAATTCTTTTTCTGAGAACTTAAATGTCGGTCGAAAAAGTACTTTTATTGTATGAACAGCCATTCGCACCAATAACGCTGTTTTTTGTTTGAATATTCACATTTAAGAGTTAAGTTATATGAGTTAGTTATAATCTTTCTCACTCCTGCTGCATTTAAAGGTGGATATTTCGATCACTAAAGCAAAGTACAAAAAACAATTTTATTTATTTGTTGATGCTATACAAAAACAGAACTCAATGCTAGATATTAATTTAAATTTATAACATCTTCACACGTCGTGGCCTGGCTGTTCATCTTCAGGATGTAACATTTTAATCTATACCATGAAATAACTTTATTTTTAGAATTTAATTCAAGAGGAAAGTACGCAACCGGTTTTCGCCGAGAGACTGTTTTTTAGCTCGGGATAATTATGATGTTATTCTCATTTTATGCTGATTAAGACATTTGTATCCGTTTACTCGGCTTTTTAACTGTATTTATTTTTGGAAGAAATGTCACGTAGAATAAAAATTGTTTTTTAAGCATTGCTTCCTCACGACATTATGACTATTATGGACGATGATGTATAATGAATGGAGTAACTGATGAAATTGAACGTTTTCTATTAAATATTATTTCAACCAGTTACTAACACTATATTACCGGGTTTTTAAGCCATGAAATAATTCAGAACTTAAAACCTTTTCTTATTGATGGTATGAATTCGTGGTATGAGTAAATTTAGGATTAAATTTCTGTTTAGCAAAAAATGATTTGAATTTTGGGCTTACTTTAACTGGGTACTTATTTTTTATTAACCATTTTTTGTTATTTTAGCCAAAGTTTTAAAACTGTTGTCTGAAATCCTAGGAAACACTTAATTATGTATTCTGTTTTGAGAATGTCTGAACTATATACCTTTTCATTTACGCTTAGTTACTCATTTTCAACTATAAACAACTCTTCGGAGAATTCCGCCTGCGTACCATGGAAACGTTACCCTAGCGATAATTGTCGTAAATGTCCATTATTCACACATCGACGCGCGTGCAATACGCGCTGGCTAGATGTCAGCTGAGCAGGCACACGAAGAAAATCATCGATGGATGCGACATTGCCGCTGAGCCGCGCTGCATCGCTAATGGATTTTCTCCTGCAACAAATATTTTAGGTTAGTAAAAAAATACTCGTATTGTGATGAACGCCTAAAACATAACTTACAGCTTAGTCAAGCGTTTGGCAGTTTTTATCTTTTAAGTTTAAGTAAATATACAACAACATCACATAGGTATATTAATCTGACCCCGTGGTAAGTAGCTAATGCACTTGTGTTACAGATATCAGAATCAACAGTGGTATTACAAATAAACTTAAATAAATACATATAACACCCAGACCAGTACATAACAGACATGTTCATGCACACAAATGTTTGTACAGTGCGGGGATCGAGCCCGCGACCTCTTGGTTAATAGTCAACTTCTTAACCATTAATTACACCAAGGTGGTCGTCGAAAGTATGTTGCAAAATTAAATATTGTGATGAGCCTACATAGTATATAGGTAACATCCCTTGAGTATTCGTTTGTATAGTGAAAGTAAAATTACAAAATTATTTGTGAAAACTGTTCTGTATATTTTTATTTAAAATCGAGACTTCGTATTCAGACTTTACCTTCATAATAAGACTTTTTAAGTTTAATTTTAACTTCTCAATGGATTTAAATACTTTAAGATGAGTTTCATATTAATTAAATTGCCACTTTCAAGGCTTGATACATTTTTAAAAGGGTCAATGACTTTTAAATAAAAATTAACCCCTGTTAACTTATTTGAAATGGTCAGTAAATAATCTGTAATGAACTGATGAATGATCTTTATCTATGGAATCTTATTAAACTTACTATTTTTAAAAAACGTTTTAAAAGTTTTATTGCTTATCTACTTAAAATAGTACTAATAATAGTAAAACTTAAACAAAAGGAATTTATCACTCTTTCAATTTTTAGAAATAAAATATCATAATCCTGATAAAAACGGCAGTGCCGGCCTAGGCTTTTATGTTCATTTGAATATATTCAGCCGAACGCAATCACTGAAACAAACACCAAGAGTTTGTACAAAAAACAATTTGGACGCACAAATTAATCTAAACTGGAACTTTTCAATTCACCAAATCCATACGCAAAACTAACAAAATATTTTGTTTAGAATAAAATGCCTAAACACGCAACTTTTCACTGCAACTTTTACATGAATCAAAAAAATGTTATATGAGTTCAGTATAACATTTTTCTGGCACTAGTTGTGTATTTTTTAAATCAAACAGTATAACTTTTTACCTAAATTCCAAAAATTATTATATTTTTATCGCAAAATCTTTATTGACTCGATATTAAGCCTTAAGATTGTTAAGATTACAAAGGACTACTTAAATAAAATGTTCGACAGGATCCGAGGTCATCCAAGCAAAGTGACACTAGCATCCACTTTCCCCACCTTCTCTCATTGACTTGTTCAAAAGTTTCACCAACCACATGTACGTTAATTCGTATAGTAATTTAACCGTTTAAACTCTGGCTCTTCTAACCGCTTCGTAAATGCATTATGATTTAATCACAATGAAACCATTCAACTGATTCAATACCAAATTCCCAGCATTATCATTCTATTGACTATGCGTATGCGTTAATGAGATTTGAAAGACTGCCAAACTGCCAAAATGGCTATGATGGGTCAACAGGAACAATGATTGTGTAACCTCAATTGAATTCCAACTGAATTTCGGACATTGAAACTTACACAGCCATTGCGTACGTGTGTTTTGAAAATGGACTGATTAAAATGGTAATCGAATTCAGGTGTTTGACATGTGAGCCCTGAGCTTTAAATTGAAATTATCATTGTTAGTAAAGTTTGTTATTTTTCTTTGTTCATAAAAATGTTTTTCAGAAAAAGTAGAGAATGTTATTGATCTTAGCTCCTCATACTAAAGTTATGTACAACTTTTAAACATTCAATTATGCTTGTCTTAGTTTACACAGACGTGTTTCGTAGCAGTGTCGTAGCCACACTGCTACGAAATATTCGTAGGCTTACGAGTAGCTACAATTTCGTAGTTTGCTACGATGAATATGTCATTTCTAGCAAGCGAGAGTCACGAAATAGTTCTACGTTGAAAGTGGAAATTAACCATTTGAATATTGATACACATTTTCTTGCAATCTTACAATGTGCTCATACTCATTTAAGTACCTTCTGGTCATCCAAAATCCATTTTGAGACTTCGACCTAGGTTTATTTGGGAAAGTTGTCTAGTTTTACGGGCACAACCACACCCTTCAGTCATTATAGGTTTTTTGAAACACCCTATATACAGAGTGACAGGTAATGTGATTCCTTGATAGAGGTTAAACTAGAGCTTATTTGTAGTCATTTAGGCCATATGACAACTCGTACGAAAATCGATTATTTCTGACTACATGTAAAAGATATCAGTTTTTTTTTAAATACATCGTCTCTTATGAAAAAAATGTTCTGAAGTAACATAAAATAGTACCTATATGAACATTGAATAATACCAAATAGTTATGGCTTGGGTAAATTAACGAACAATATCAAAGGAAAATGTATGGAATGCTTCATACAAATTTTGTATAGGTACTCAAATCTTGAATAATTCAAAAACGAACATGATTTGGACATGGTGTCAAATGATTTAAATGACTGCAAATAAGCACTTCTCCAACCTCTTTCAAGGAATGTATCGCATAACCAGTCACCCTGTATAAAAGCGAAAGGCTAGAATCTAAAATTGCTAGATGTTTCAAGTTTTGCACGGGAAATCTGTATAGGTTAACAAGAGATTTTTTGATTTCATATTGGTTTCAGGACTATTTAGATCTATTTTCGTTATTTTGAATGCTTTTTGGGGTGTACAACTTAAGGATTTTAGAATATTTAATCAATTGCAGGTCAATTACAGAGCTAACTTACCTTTTAGTACATGAACGGTGACAGCAGAGGTGGCGACATCTGCCAATGAACAACTATAGTTGCCTGAGTCGTTTCTGTTCGCGTTGGCTATGTAGAGCCGCGAGAGGGCGCCGTTGGACGTTGCTTCCGTTTTCACACTGTGAACAAGGAAATTTATAAAGTAAATACAAGGAAGTTAAGCTTACTCAAGTAAGCGGCCTGATGAAGACAAGTCTCCTTGAAAATCTCCTTAAAAACTTTGCTACGTTATGCATAGCTAAAAAGACTTCAATCTATAAAAATATATTTTAAATGAAGTGTTTTTGTGTAATGAGACAAACACAATAAAGTTGTATCTTGTAATACTCGTAGTTGGCTACAACTAAATGTTTTATTATAATTTTTATAGCACAGCGTGACCTAAACCCGCACTTTACGCACGCTTTTCCGGGACCTAAGTTGTCTATTTCTGCACGGTGCGTAAATGAATCGACTACCTTCGCATATGTATAAAAAATGAAACAAAACCCTTTGAAATGTCATTTGAAGCTTGAAAATGCACAGGAATTCAAAAGCAAAATACTTTCAATGTTCCGTTTTGAATGTTTTTAATGTTTGATCCAATGAATGATCCTATGTTTCAATGTTCGATGATCCAAAGACTGGTTTCAATGTTTTTTTTTTCAATAAATCAATTCGAAATCAAAATCATTTCAATGTTTCTTTTAAAATAGCAATCTCATTCTTTTAAAATAGAACCCCCCTGCTGCCCCCCCCCCCCCCCGCGCATCCGTCCGGGGCGGCTTTAGGTCACTTGTGCTATAAAATAGTATACGATACTCGCGACCTAAGTTGCCTATTAATGCACGGCGTTACTAACGTAATGTACTACTACTAATGTACGTAATGTACTATTATCTATGGTACCATATAGTTTTTTTTTATCTATTAACCTAATACATATTCATGTTACAACAACCTACTAGTCCTTTATATACCGATTTAATGTGGATTTATTGTAACCTTATACATAAATTATTTCATAAAGTAAATGCCATTTTAAACATAGTGATCATTGAACCATATTAAATGTATGATAAAGTTAAGAAACCTTAGTCGAGCGGTTTATCGCTTTTACCCCATAATTTTCGCACGACATCGATTACGGCTTTAACGCCTGATCAAACACGAAATTAAGTTATCTGATGGATTAAGTAGTAACTTACTAACCAACCAATAACCACTGTAACCGACGCGTTTTGTTTTTGCTAAGCAAAGTATGTCTAAACCATGTTTTTCATTTGTTTGTTAAAATAGGCACCCGTTTAGTCTAAGTTTCGCGCGGGCGACGCAAGTGGAGTATGGGGTCCGCGGGAGGGGTGGGTGCCAGACTTAATCCAACGGTTAAAAAACGCAGTTAGTCATCGTCTCCTTAACGAAATTTGTATAATATGTATTTGTAAAAAAAAAGTATTTAAGTATGTTTATCCGTCGTCTATTACCATAACACAAGAGAATTGGTGCGTTTGTTGTGAAATATTTATTTATTTTGTTCCTGAATCCATATTTCGTTGGTTTGATTATCCAACCCCAATAACATCCTTTACGCTTTAAACACATAATAATAATATGTATTTCCCATGCTGCACTTAGAATGATATTATCATCAAGTACGTCACAATCGTAAATGGTAAGATAAATTAATCCCTTTATTGCTTCATATACTCTAGACTAACGAAATTTTTCCATATTATCTTGTACTTAGCCGCTGGAATATTAATGTAGGTCTTTATATTGTAATTGTAAAAAAATATGTGTCGTGATAGGCTAGTATCCCTTACACTAATATCTAATCTTCTGCAAATTTAAATGAAGTATAAATCTTAACCTCAGAACATTTGATCATTAGTTATGCCCAGGTAAATTCGGACCCAATTAATGGGGTGTTAAATACCCCATTTGTTCATTTGAATCTCCCCTGAGATTTACGATGCTTGTATTTAATTAGTACGAAGCCGTAACAGTTACTTTAACGTAAAGTAAATATTCCTAAATTATTGGCGAGGCGATTTTAATCAACGTTTTATCATGGTTCCATGGAAATATGTGTCAAAATTAACGTTACTTTATATGGTAATTTAAAATATTTTGATTTAGACATTTATATAATTATAAATGGATATTATTATAATATAATTATAAATATTTATAAATGGATAGGGTTTGGACCAACAAAAGCACACGTTTTTTGCAAAATCGCCCCTGTTTTAGACGATTAAAATACGTTTTTCTAATAATTAAGGGTCGATTTAAAAAAAAACTGCTGGCTTATTGGAAAAGTAATAATTGCATATTATCTTAAACTATTTCAGTAGGTAAATTTGACAGTTAAATGACTATACTATACTATAAAGATCAGCCCTAAACGTATTTTTTGTAGACCCACGTCAATCAACATTAATTTATTTCTTTGGATACCTTGTGGTCAGCTAATGCATAGCTGTATAGCATGTTTACACGAATGGTTTTGTCGTCAGTCATGAGTAATAAGGAGTGGAAACTAAATTCTTCTTAAAACTTCTGTAAACGCTATATCTCTGGTTTTCATATTCCTCTATTTCTCACGGATTTTTGTAGACCTACGTCGAAATTTCATTAATTTATTTCTTTGGATACCTAGTATCGTTGTGGTCCGGTAATGCATAGCTTTATAGCATGCCTACATTAAAAGTAAAAAGGAGTGGAGACTAAATTCTGATGCCTTGTGTAAACGCTTGTACATCTAGTTTATTATTCCTCTATTTCTCTGCCGCCCTAACCTTCTATTATAGCGGTATCTTTATGCTGCTCTGAGTCCTTGTTCACGTAGGCTCGCAGGTGCGGTGACAGGCGCGGTATTAAAATTTCAAAAATATTTCAATATATATATTTCACATTAATCACACCAATTCTCTAGTCCCAAATTAAGCTACGAGGCTTGTGTTATGGGTACTAGACAACTGATAAAAATATAATTTACTTTTTTTTTCTAAATAAATACATATTATACATAGAAAACTCCCAAACCAGTACAAACACACATGTTCATGCACACTTATGCTTGTACTGTGCGGGGATCTAACCCGCGACCCTTGATTTTAGAAGTCCGACATGTAGACCACTGCACCAAGCGGTCGTCAAATATGAAGTGATAAACAAGTGTTCACGCACGTCTAAGTAGCGAGCTCGCATGCGCGCGCGTTCCTACACGAACAAGCTATTCTTAGTGGAGAAGCAGTTGTATTCTTTAACTCATTCTTAGACGTACCTGACGCCGCCTCTCTTGGTATCATAGTTGAGCATCCGCGGTCCATGTTTCCAGTTGACCTGCCTCGTCGGCTGAGGGACCTCGCTGACCACACACCGGAGCTCGATGATGGAACCTTCTTTGTAGAACTTGTCCTGAAGAGGACGCCCTCGTTCGTCCACAATCTCCACTTTGGGCACTGTCGGGAGAAGAAAATGGTTAATGTTTACAAGAAAACATATGAATTTGTAGCCTTCAAATAAGATATTCGCTGACACTACCACTATTGCCAGGCAACGCAAATCTCTTTCTTCTCTTTGTCAGACATTTTGTCATCGAAATGTGTGTGCGATTGTAGTACGAGTATATTACCATGTTAAGTATTTCTGTTTGTGCTTGTGGCGCAGTGGTTGCAGCGCTTTGGTAGTGATACCAAAAGTTAAGCAACCTAAGGCGCGGTCATGTTTGGGATGGGTGACCATTCTGACCATTTAAGTCTATTTACAAGCATCTCCGTGCTTCGGAAGGCACGTTAAGCGGTTGGTCCCGGTTAATATCGATAGATATTAGTCGATAAGCCTAGTCAGAGACCCTCGGGCGGCTTGATAACATCTGACAGTAAGGTTGGTCACTTACCTTACACACACCCCTCCACCAATCCGCACTGAGCCCGCGTGGTGGAGTATGGCTCGGACCACCTCATAGTTGAGGTGAGGCCTGTGCCCAGCAGTGGGACGTATATAGGCTAATGAGATAGAAGTATTTCTGTTTAATATGTTAATCGGGAAATAAAATGAACAACTCTAAGTGGGTACGCCAGTCTACTTATGAATGGCGATACACGAAACTGACATTATTTTACAGTGATGACTCTAAAATAAAGTCAGTTTTATATATTATTCACTCTGAACTTATACAAACTCCTACAACTTGTCTTCTGAAAAATCACGGGCACGAACTGTCACTAAGTATAAAATCCAAATGCTATTAATTTTTCTTTTACGAAATTTTATTCAATCCTTTCACCGTTTAAATTCCAATAAAAAGATTCCAGCCTTAACTTTATTTTAATCAACTGATTCAATTATCAAACGCCCGATTCATTAAACAATAACAGTTAACGAAAAAGGCGTTCCAATAAAATACAAAAGGTCGAAAACTCAATAAAGGTTGTTATCCAGTGATGATCATGAAGTTTTATCTTATTGCGTCTATGCGCAAAATAACTTTCTGTTAAAAAAATAAGACCTACGGAGCCGAAACGTGGAACATGACAAGCTGGCTCACCGACTGCACAGCGTGCTATGGAAAAGTCTATGTTGGGGATCTCATTAAGGGATAAGATCGACAAGATCCGGAATGAGGTCATACGACAAAAGACTCAGGGAACTAATGGTCCTAAAATGTAGCAAGCTAAAGTGGCAGTAGGCTGGCCATGTCTGTCGCAGAACCGACGAGAGGTGAAGCAGGAAGATTCTCGAATGGAGACAACGCTTAGGTAAACGTAGCAAGCTAAAGTGGCAGTAGGCTGGCCATGTCTGTCGTAGAACCGACGAGAGGTGAAGCAGGAAGATTCTCGAATGGAGACAACGCTTAGGTAAACGTAGCAAGCTAAAGTGGCAGTAGGCTGGCCATGTCTGTCGTAGAACCGACGAGAGGTGAAGCAGGAAGATTCTCGAATGGAGACCACGCTTAGGTAAACGTAGTGTGGGACGCCCCCCGGCTAGATGAACAGATGACCTGAAGAAGGCAGCTGGTTGTGACTGGATGCAAAGGGCGGCAGATCGTGCGCTATGGCGCTTCTTCGTGGAGGCCCATTTCCAGCAGTGGACTGTAACAAGCTGATATGATGGAAAAAATAAAGATTGTCGAATCAGGGAAGGTTTTGCTAATAAGGAGTTGGGATGTAATTAAACCAACGAAAACTAGTTTTTTAACGTCAAATGTCGTTTCTTTATACTCGTTTGTAAAAAGGGTAATCAGTTATGACCCTAAAGACTATCAGTAAATGAGAATAATACAATTAATCACTCTGAATCATAAGGAACGAATGTCTTAACGGCTGATAAATCAGCCATTCCTAAAAAAAAATATTCTTCCGATATTTAAAATTAAAATAAAAGTCTGGAGATCAAAATTTTCACAAAACGCAAACAAAACAGCTAATCCAAATTCGTTTTACAAGGTAAAAATTTGATGGCCAATAAAGAGGAATGATGCCATTATTCCTTTTCCCATCGTAATACGTTTCAATTTGGGTATACGAGTAATATACAAACATTCAACGAATGACCAAAAACTGTGAGTCATTTATTCGCTTAGAGGTTTCCGAAGGATTGTACAATTTAGGTATTTGTGAAATTCACTTTGAGAGTGACCCAAAAAGTTAACTTTAACACAATAAGGTTAACAGAACCTATCACTGAGGTTTATTTCAAATTCATACGATAAGGGTATTCTAATTGTAGAATAGCGTCAAAAGTCTTTTAAAATTACATTATGGCTTAAAACGCAATGCAGTTACAAACTGCATACATAAACTTCAAAGTCAGTTCAAAATTGCCAAATGGCAATCATAAATGCCAAAATTAATCAACACTTATTAAGTTTGGGAATTATAAATGCCAAAATTAATCAATAAATATTGTTCTTCCTTTTGCCTGATTTTCTTATGAATTACGGATTTATTTGCTCCTGTTGTAACGGTAAGAATTAGCTTATCGATACAGAACCCTAAAAACCTTATAACGACCAAAAGAAGAGTGATCGGAACTCATCGCTCCGTATCGCTTGCAGTAGATATTTTACGGGTCCGTTTAATTTTATCGGAAGTACTTATCGGAATGAAGGGATGGGTAATCTAATTTAATTAAGGGCAGTAAAGGGAAAGGTAGATGAAGCGATATAATAAAAGTGAAGGAGGCTTTATTGCGAAGAACGAAGACAATATCTTTATCAATTGCCTCCTTGGCCCTTGATAATTTGAAGACTTTTCATACCAATTCAAATACTAGTTTAATTGGACTTGTAAAGACCAATATTGAATAGTGGAACATGAGTTGGATCTATATTTTTTTGTAGATTGTTTAGAATGCAGTTATTTAAATTTGCACTGTACTTAGTCTCTGCAATTTAAGTAATATTAGCATTTTTGAGAGTCTCTTTATATTTTCAATCAAAGTAAACACTTTAAAGTTGCTTGTTTCAAATTGCTGTCATAAATAAAAAAAGAAAGTAAATTTTTTTTTGACTATAGAATGATTATACTCGTAATACTGCTTAGAATATAGTGCATAATATGAATTAGTTAATAAATTATTTTATTTTTCATAATTGCTTCAGTATATCGTTATCTGAAAGTTAACAAGTCTAGGTGCGACGCGGCCTCATTGGGAAAATCATCGTATAGGGAAAATAAGACTTTTCTGGTATGATTGTTTGGGTTCCCGGAATAGCAATCTATTACTACTGTCCAATCTTTTGTTACATCAGATGTTGTATTAGATAGTTGATGGACATATTACAATTGTTCACGTATTTGTTAGCAGACTGTTTTCGCGAGAAAAAATATACGCAGACTTCTATCTTTCTTATGTGAAAATTTTATTACAAATAAAAAAGGTTTACTGTTACCTTGATTTGTACACCTTGAGCTTATGAAAAAATCAATTTGAGGGTTTGTCACATACGATTAACTGTATGCTATATTTTGAAAGTTTCATTTTACGAAACAACGTATTTATCGTCTCGCGTAGATATCATATTCTTTCGTTTTTTAATGTAATTTGTGATTAGATCATTAAGAAATAAGTTGTCTATTATGTTCACTTATAAAGTGGGTACGGTTTCACTTGTATAAAACTTACTTACTTACTACGCTGGCTCAGCGACCCGAAGTGGATCTTGGCCTCCGACATTAAAGCGCGCCATTCTTGCCTATTCTGTGCCAAATCTGACCAGTCGGACACTTTTAGTTATTTCAGTTCTTTGGCCACTTCGTCCTTCCAGCGATATCTTGGACGCCCCACCGGCCGGCGCCTGGAAGGTTGTCCAAGATAGGCTCTTTTTGTGGCTCGGTCCTCTCCCATCCTCTCCACATGTTCTAGTCAGCGAAGTCGGAAAGATTTTATGTCTCCGATGATGTTTCGTTTAGACACAAAATCTTCTATCTCTCGGTTGTACTCACGCCTCCATACCCCATCTTCTCCTCTTGTTGGTCCCAGAATTTTCCGCAATATTTTTCGTTCTGCAAAAGTTTATTCTCCTCCTTCAAAGTTAACGTCCAAGTTTCGCACCCGTACATTAAAATCGGCCTAACGACTGTTTTATAAATCCAAATTTTTGTAGTTCTGCTTATCAACTTGGACGCTAACACCTTGTGAAGGGCTGCTGTACATCTTAGGGCCTTGACTATGCGGATGTCGATTTCGTCCTCCCTCTGATTTGTGTCAGTAATCGTACACCCGAGATATTTGAACTTGTCGACACCCTTGTACGTTATGCTATTGACATGAAGATCATTTCTCCTGATCCAGGAGTCTTTGTATCGTTTCATGTGAAGATATTCAGTCTTCTCGCGGCTGATTCTGAGACCCACATGCTTTCCTTCTTCCTCCAGTGTCTCCGTCATTTTGACTACCTCCTGTTCACATTGCCCAAGAACCGCAAGGTCGGCAGAATATCCTACGATTTTGTGCTTTCCGTTCAACTCTACTCCTCCATCTATCAGTAAGACTTTTCAGATGATGTTTTCGAGAGACAAATTGAACAAAACAGGCGAGAGGGCGTCCCCCTGCTTGAGTCCGGTAACCACTTCAAACTCCTCACTCAGTTCCCCTCCAACTCTAACCCGCATTTTACTTGTTCCCGTAGCTATCTTGATCATTCTGACAAGCTTTTTCGGTACTAGGAAAGATGTTATTATCTGGTAGAGTGTTTCTCGGTCGATACTATCGTATGCTTTGGTGAAATCCACAAAAAGACAATGAACACTTTGGGCATACTCCCACCGTTTCTCCATAATTTGTTTCAGAAGAAACATTTGGTCCACTGTGCTGCGGTTTTTGCGGAAGCCACATTGATAGTCCCCGAGTATTTGCTCTGCATAAGGTTTAAACACGTAAAACACGTTTACTATTTAGAAACGTATACCTTAGGAACCGTGATGTTTTACCGGATAAAAACTACCCTAGGTATTATTCCAGGTCATAATCTATCATTGTTCCCAATTTCAGCCAAATTTTTCGTTTTGGCGTGAAAAAGTAACAAACATAAAAATTGACAAACTTACGCGTTTACAAAATTAGTAGAATAAGAGCGGGTTCAACTATTTAACTGACTAATATGTAAAAACGCCCTTAATAGTTATAAAAAATACTATCCGAATACAACGATTCTTAGACACGAATAAAAAAACGCATCAACCGGATAAGGAAAATACGGCTTACTTGTTTTTTCGCTACGGTTTTCCGGGCGAATTCCCGGGTTTAGATGAAATATGTTTACCGGACGGTGAATTTATGAATGGTTCAATAATGCAAATTATGGTGTGCCAGATCGTTCGCTTCTAACAAGGGGACTTTATTTGCAACTTTTTGCATATTTTTTGCGAGTTTCGACAAAGATTGGGCTAAGCGGTTTCGATTAGAGGTCAGCTCAGTGATTTGCCTTTTACAGGAAGTCAGTATGATGTTGTTCCGCCTCTTTATGGTTCAGTGCTTAGGTGACCAAAGTTGACTTTAAGACTTATGGTTTTTTTGTACTTCAATATAAAAATAGGTAGGTATCTACCGTATGTTTCGGAAAAAATATGTAAATTCTGCAATCACTCTACTGTTTCTAAGAATTCGTTAAGATAATGTAACATTTTATAAAACTTCTGTTATACGACACGTCTTAAATTGCAATTATTTTTATTATAAACAATTCGTATATGTTTGTTGTAAAACATGTCATGTAACAATGTTTCATTACATGTTTAGTGACATAGTCTGTACGCAACTTGGGCTGTTGATATATATTTTTTTCTGAATATGCTTTTAGATAGATTAATGACTAGTGTATTTTAGATGAGTTGGATTGTTCTTTATTGCCTTGTTGTTGAAATTAAGCCTGTATTATAATTAAATTTATTTTTTATTTCACAAGATTTTTTTTTCACCCTTATGACACCTGATGTTTAAGGTTGATAAAGCTGAAGATGGAAGCGCAATCCTCCATACTTTAATATTCTAAGTAATGACTTATTTTAAGTCTGTTACTTTAAAAAATACTAGCATTTCAGCCAACTAGAGCCGTGACTTATAACGATTCCGCTGGGAACGTGTAATTGAACGCGCGCGGCGGCTTAGCGCACTCGTAGTGATGTAGCCTGGGAGCTAGTATTCGTACTAGTTCCGCTGTTACTTTCTGTAACTCACTGTTTTTTATGCAACCTAGAAGTGGATTTATGACAGCGCCCTTTAAAGCATCGTAGCAATATTAATCGCTTCATGGTCTTGTTTTTTACTTATTTGTATATTTTATAGGTAGCTCTAGTGTAAAATACCTAATAAATATTTTCATACTTCTTTTTGCGATTATTAAATTTAATCGGAATATCTATAATTTTTACACTGAATCTTATAGGGTATCAACCAAATTAGTTAGAAATCAAATTATCATTTCTGCTCAGCCCAAAGGTATGACTGGTAGAGAATGCCCTACGGCGTTAAGTCCGCCCTTTGTACATAGTTATGTTCTGCAATAAAGCTTAAATAAATAAAATTTACTGAATTTTCGATCGCTAAATTCCCATCACTCAAATATTAGGTCCTTACCTATGTAATTTTCGTTTTGTATGGGAGGAACAAAAAGTCGAAATTTTTTTATATAGCATATTTATTTAATCAAAGTATGAGCCATTGTAATCTATGCACTTTTGCCATCTCATAGGTAGTTCATTGATCCCTTTACTAAAAAAACCATTCGAACGGGAATCAATAAAATCTTTGAAGGCGACTTGGACTGCCCCATCTGAGTTGAACTTTTTCTCTTGCAAGAAGTTATCCAAATTTCGAAAAAAATGGTAATCTGTTGGAGCAAGGTCCGGGGAGTACGGTGGATGCCTTAGAGATTCCAATTGAAGTTCTTCTAATTTGCTAGCCGTCTGTTGTGCAGTGTGTGGTCTAGCGTTGTCGTGAAGCAGCAGTGGCGTAGAGCGATTGACCAGCCTTGGTTGTTTAGCAACTAGCTTTTCCATCATGGTTTGCAATTGCTGACAATAGATATCTGCCGTAATCGTCTGGCCAGATTTGAGAAAACTGTAATGAACGACACCGGCGCTAGTCCACCAAACGCTTACAAGTAACTTTTTATTGGTCAATTTTCGCTTGGAGCAGGCTTTGGCTGGCTTGCCAGGGTCCAGCCATTGCGATGAGCGCTTCCGATTATCGTAGAGAATCCACTTTTCATCACAGGTAATGATTCGATTTAAAATCCCTTCGTTATTGTGCCGGTCAAGTAATGTAACGCAGCAGTTGACGCGCGTTTGCCGGTTTGCTTCACTCAATTCGTGAGGAACCCACCTTTCAAGTTTTTTAATCTTCCCAATTTGCTTCAAGTGGATTAAAACAGTTTTATCACTAACGCCAAAGCCTGCAGCTAACTCGGACGTGGTTTGCGATGGATCCGCTTCCACAATAGCCTTCAATTCTTCATTATTAACTTGGGTCTCCGGCCGTCCACGGGGCTTGTTTTGCAGGTCGAAATTTCCAGAACGAAAACGTTGGAACCAAAAACGCACTGTGTTTTCTTTTGCGACACAACCGCCATACACATCATTAACCCTTCGAGCCGTTTCCGCAGCACTGGTGCCACGGTGGAACTCGTACTCGTAAATAACGCGATATTTCAAATTTTCCATTTTGTAAATTGAGCGATGCAAACAGAAAAAAGATAAGTAAAAAAACAAATGAATGACGGTTTACGAAACACAACTACATGTGGAAATAGCTGTATAAATTTGAATTTCGAATTCCTAACCAAATAGGAAAAATTTGTGATCAAAGTGGCCAGTACGACAAAACGCCAATTTCATATGTAAGGACCTAATAATATTAGTAAAAGCCGACCCAATCACCCAATGCTTTCCTTGTACAGTTAACAGTAACTTTTAGTACTCTTTCTTTAGCATTCTTTTTCGTGGAGATTTCGTCAATTTTGGTTGAGTAATAATTGAACACAAAATGCCATCGTTTTTTGAAACGCACGCAAAGCTTGTTACTCGTATGAGTAGACAGGCTTTAGATGATATATTAGAAGGGCTAAAAGAATTTGTTAATCGCTAGCTACTTGTTCCAGCTAGAATCAAAAAGTTTCCTATCAATAAATTGTGAGTTTTTGTAACGGCTAGTCTCTAGAACTACTACCAGCCGATAAAAAACCTACAGAAATTTACATTACGCGAACCAAAGCAACTAATAATAATAAATGAATATACAACAACATCACATACTTTGATCTGACTCCGTGGTTAGGCACTTGTGTTACAGATAACAGAATCAACAGTGGTATTACAAATAAGCTTAAATAAATACATATACCAGACCAGTACACACAGACATGTTAATGGACACAAACGTTTGTACAGTGCGGGGATCGAACCCGCGACCTCTTGGTTAATAGTCAACTTCTTGACCATTACACCAAAGTGGTTTTCGAACTCGAGTCGCAACTCTTTGTTTGTTTATATTAGAGTATGGAATGGAAGTTTAAACTTTCTAGTTGAATCCTCTAGAACACAGTGGATCATAAGTTCAAAATATTCCAATGAATATTATGCCAACTGTACGTCATCATACATCAAGGATGCACACTAGACACAAAAGAAAATATTATTTCCCCTTTCATTTATAGGCATTTGCGGTCCTTTCTGATAAGTCATTTATTTAATGAAATAAGGGACTTTTCCTTTATTATACTCGTTCACGAACCAACAAAGGCATAAAACTTACTTGATCATGGCAGAACAGAAAAAAAACAGCTTATGATACGAAACGTGCTGACTATTGTAGATAAATTTCTCATCTCATCAGCCTATATCCGTCCCACAGCTGGGCACAGGCCTCACCTCAACTATGAGGTGGTCCGAGCCATACTCCACCACGCGGGCTCAGTGCGGATTGGTGGGGTGTGTGTGAGGTAAGTGACCAACCTTACTGTCAGATGTTATTATGCCGCCCGAGGGCCTCCGACTAGGCTTAACGACTAATATCTATCGATATGAACCGGGACCAACCGCTTTACGTGCCTTTCGAAGCACGGAGATGCTTGTAAATAGACGTCACTTAAATGGTCAGAATGGTCACCCATCCCAAACATGACCGCGCCTTGCTTAACTTAAGGTATCACTACCAAAGCGATGCAACCACTGCGCCACAAGCACCTATGTATGTATGTATGTAGAGAAATTTATGTAGGTACGCGAAAATGTTATCCAGGTCTTGATTCAAACTTATATGACAGACCATTTTAAACTACGCGTAGATGAGGTACTCGTTCAAATCCTTAGAAGAGATGAATAATTTTTAATAGAGTCTACATTTTTAGAAAAAGCATTACTTTTTTTTAGGTTATAAAAATAATGGTTTCTTAAAGTGCCTAATAGCAATGAGTCTACCTTAAGTGTTTTTTTTTTCAATTGAGCTCTCATTAATTAATATGTAAATTCTAATAAATACAAGAGTCATGATTTAATAAAAAGAAAACAAAAACCTGAAAATTAGCTTAGTTTCTACCAACAATATTTTCACGAAAATTTATTCAAATGACATGACACAAAATTCCACCACCTTTATTTTTAAAACGGAAAAGTCTACCAAGGGAAGCGTGTACAAATTTCAATTTACCTATTTATATTAATTTGGAAATTCCAACAAACACCCTTTGATAGCTCGGAAGCAATTTCCTCATAGCATGCAAATATTTGAACGACGCCCTCTTTCGATACTGGGATAAAAATACATAGACAAGATAGGATTTTTTTCTCTGGTGAAACCCGCTTTTTATTGTAAAGGCGTGGTTGGTTTAATTACTCATTTCAAAAAATAATAATAATGTAGCTTTCTTTTTTGGCTTGGAATCAGGTTATTATTGTTTCCATTGGAATGTATACCATAAATATCCTTATTGTTTCAGGAAACAGCAAGAAATTGCCTAAAAAAAATTAAAATTTCAACAGCTTATCACGCGCTGAGAACGTTTAAAACGTACGTAATTTTAAGAAGTGCGGTTGTTAAAGTGTTAACTGTATTGCTGAATTCAAGAACCAGTTTAATAGGCTAGATGATACCACCAATCGTTGACATACTCTTTATTATCTGTCAAGGCGGTCTGCCTCCATAGATTTTGTACGGGAATACAAAAACGTGACGTAACGGCCATGTATCAGAAATCGAAGTCAATTGACCGAATATTTATTGACTTTTGTTTGTTTAAAAATTGGTTTCTACAGCTTTTGGTTGTATTAACTTCATAGGGGCTATGTTTGTTAAACGCCATGGTCTTGAAAATATTTAAGATAGGTGTCATCATGCCTATTCATTTTCAAGTGATATAACACAACTGAGTTTCGTTTGTTTATCTAAAAGGCACTTGTGTATTTTTACAAACTGACATAAAATGAATATTTATTTTCCATCGAAACCTACAGTGTTGGAACTGTCACAATTCACTGTCAAATGATATCTTGACGTCCCTATACACTGAGCGAACGTCCCCTAATTTTTTCAGTCTTATAAAGAAACATGACGAGCAAACAATATACTTATACGTTTCCTGTTAAAGAAGCCATTTAATAGAAGAGAAAGCGAAGATAGAAACATTAATAAGATAAGAATACGTATCTATAGGAACCGGGGGGCTCATTGTTGTTATTAAAAACATTTACATCAACAAAATAACTTCAAAAAGATGTATGATAGATGTTTTCAGCGCTCAAAATAAGGCGTGAAATATATTGAAAAAAAATGCCAAAAATGTAATATTGTAAAAATGTAACAAAAATCATGTGACAAGAATAGTAAGGTATTTAAAATATACACTTGTTGTGATTTTTAGAATAAGTATTATGTCCTTTAGATTTTTAATTGATTATTGTATTTAAATTTATTAGATAATTTATAGAGTTTATTTTTAATTAATTATTCGTACTGTTTCGATATTTGGGTCATTTGATTTTTATCAGTAATTTTACATATTTTGTTGTATTTTAAATTATAAGTAAAATCATAAGTTTCTAACTGACTCTGTAGTACGAGCTTGATTCTGATTGGTTGGCGAACAGCCAATCGGAATCAAGCACGGTGGGAGGGATGTTGAGTGGTGACTTGGTTCCGACAACACTTTCTAGAGTCATTCTAGTCGGTGGCACGAAGCGAGCACTAGCTCTGGACGAATACGTTATTGTAATTGTTGTAAGCAAGACAGTGTTATACGAATAAAGTGCTGTGTAAATATCAGTGGAGTTTTTAATTTACAAACACATTTTCCAATGGTATATATTATGTAATATTGCTGTACTAATATGTATTGTAATATGAATGTAGAGGTATATTATGTAATGTAATATAAATATTAAAACGACGATGTAATTACGTATGTAAGTTCGACGACCACTTTGGTGTTATGGTCAAGGAGTTGACTATTAACCAAGAGGTCGCGAGTTCGATCCCCGCACTGTACAAACATTTGCGTTCATGAACATGTCTGTCTGGGTGCTATATGTATTTATTTAAGTTAATTTGTAGTGCTACTGTTAATTCTAATATCTGTAACACAAGTGCTTAAGCTACTTACCACGGAGTCAGATCAATATATGTGATGTTGTTGAATATTTGTATTTTTATGTAAGTATCCCTGTTTAGTTATTTTATAACATTTGAACACTAAACTCACCCACAACAGTAAGATGAACTCTCCTCACGAGCGGCGGGTGCGTCGAAATCTGACACTCGTAGAATCCCTCGTCTCGCTCACTCACGTACTGGATGAGCAGGCGCCAGTCATTCGGATGTTCGAAGGCTAGTGAGTAACGTGAGTCGGCTGAGTAGGTGTGACGACCGAATGAGAGAAGATGGAGCTCTTCGCCTCTTCGACGGACCCAGGATATCTGGAATGAGGAGGTGGGTCAGATTTCTCAAGCAACGAATTTTACAAATACCATTTTTAGTTTATAATATTCATATTTGTTGCTTGTAACAGTTTGTGAGATGAGTTCTAGGGTTGATTGTAAGGGAAAGTTAAAGTACGAAACAAACCCAATGAAAGTTGTTCTAACACTGTCGGTTAATAACTGTTTTATTGATGCTTGTGAACATGTATTTATCATTTTTATCATTTCTGCTTAGCCCAAAGGTATGACTGGTAGAGAATGCCCTACGGCGTTAAGTCCACCTTTTGTACAAAGTATTGTTGTGCAATAAAGCTTAAATAAATAAATTTATATTGATCTTAAATATATGTAGATGTGTGCCGTCGGTGTAGAGTGCCGATGGTGCTCGTTGAGGGTCCATCGGTCAGCCGCTGTATGTGGATCGCTGACACCGCTCCGAGGTTGGGCAATTCCCATGAACGATGCTAGCTCATATAATATTCATAATAATATTATAAATGCGAAAGTAACTCTGTATGTCTGTGTTACTCAATCGCGCCTAAACTAATGAACCATTTTTTTCTGAAATTTGGTTTGAAGATATTTTGATGCCCGAGAAAGGACATAGGCTACTTTTTACCGCGGGAAAATGACGCATTCCCATTGGGAATTTCATGTGGGCCGATCGTTTTTACGCCTAAAGTAATGAACAGATTGAAATAAATTTTGGTACGGAGATAGTTTGAGACTTGAAAGGACATAAGTTTCTTTTAACCGCGAGGAAAACGGGGTAAATGATCACTTTCACATCTAAATTACCAAAGAGGATCCAATTTTCGTATTTATTGGTATTCCGGGAAAACCACGCATTCCAAAAAAAAACTAATGAGGACGAAGTTGCGGGTAAAGCTAGTAGTTAATGAAGCCTTTGTAATAAACTCGTAATTGATGAAAATAAAAGTAACTTTTGAACTAATGAATTTTGAAGCTTTTTGTAAGAAATATGTTCCCCACGTTTGTCCGTCGGCAAGCCTCTTACAAGGTGAACCAACGATCTGATTTGATCTGGTGCGCGGTCACAAGAAGTCACTGGATGCAAGAACCGCAGGACCGATCGCGGTGGAGATCATTGGAGATGCCTATGCTCAACTGTGAGCTTCGAGCTGATATAATTTCCGCAAAAACAAATCAGAAATTTGAAGAATTTGCATTGCCTTGATTTTCACGGCTGCAGAAATTTGTAGCCGTGCTTATAAAATTATTACACCTTAAAACCAGTCTAAACATTAAATTAAGCAATAGATACTTTTGATGTTTCTGTGGAATGAACAGTACCACGATAACAAACAATGTATTTCAGAAAAGAGCGCCCAAGATGGCAAGATGGAAAGTTATTTTTTTCAACATTAGTTTATGATATCTGTCACTTACGATAGTAATAAATTGCAATGGATCTATCCTAGTCAAAAATATATTTCGCAGCGTTAAGAAAAAGGACCACAGTTAAAAATATGTATTATAAAGTTTTAAAAGCTCCTTAAATGTGGCTGTGTATTCCAGACCAGAAAATATTTAATACCTTATGATGTAGCACTAGCGTACGTTTATATATATGTCAACTATGTTCTATCGCTAAGTTCTGAGCTAAGCTCCTGTTGAATATTCACTGAGACATCTTTGTATGACGTTTGATAAACATGAGCTAGCAAATAAGCTAGGATGTTTGCTAAACTAAAACGCACTAAAACATTTTGCATACAGTTTTGCTTTACTTCAAAAAGCAGTGCTATTCACCCAGCTTGAAGGTCAGCGATTCTCAAATATTGCTTTATCGTAACATATGACGACACTTTTTTATCACAAAAGAAAAAAAAAATATTGCAGACCGCGTTTATTACAACAATGGTATTAAGTTCTTATGCTGCTTTCATGTGAAACGTGTTATTAGTAAGCAAAGCAAATAAGAAATATTAACAAGAAAAATGTATCTATTTAAAAATCAAAAGAAAACTTTAAATACGTAGGACGCTGTTTGAATGCATCCTTTTGTTTTTCCTTTATTCTTTAGACTAATCGTTGTTAGAGTACTTCATAAACAAATCAATGGTCACAAAAATTCAATCCTGAATTCATTTTGCATTACATCTGAATCTGTATCTCAAAAACTAGAGCTGCTGTGTAGATTTGAAATCAGCGAAGACAAATTAGTGAGAAGCCTTTCCAAAATCTGACCACTCAGAAAAAAAAATATAATTTTGTTCCCCAGTGTTATTATTAACATTATTTTTTCTGGTCAGATAATATTTCCTACAAATATCAACATATTTGTACATAAACTTGTAAAGGCAAGTACTATCATTTCACTTTATCTAATAGACACCTCGGGAGTTCACACTCATTTAATTTAAAAAAATAAACTTCGAAAATCTCTTTTCAGAAAGACACAGCAGATGCTTTGTAAATATCCATGACAAACTACGCCCATAGGTCGGTGTGTTTGTGCAGTATATCTTCAACTTTGGCCTGGCTCCAACGGAACTTTCGCGGGGAAAATCTAATCTTGAATGTGTAAATTCATGAGATTTCTCCATTGTACAGTTTCGCAGTGTCACCGTAAATTGTTTGAATATAAATCGTGGATTAAATCGAGTTGAGCTTTCGCGTGACATTTATTATCAGTGGGGGTGAAGAAAAAGATGGTGTTACGTGCTTTGAGAAATTTGTATGAACCCTTGCTAGTCTAGATTCACCGTTCAGAGCTTTGTTTGCAAAATAAACTCTCGTGCCTTGATTATACGTACTATAATACCTTTTAAGAGTATATTTCAGATGTTTTCAGGAAGAAAAATCAAGGTTTATGCCTTGATTTTCACGGCTTTAGAAATATGTAGCCGTACTTATAAAGTTATTACACCCCATAGCCTCACCAGTCTAAACATTAAATTAAGCAATAAATACTTTTTATGTTTCTTTGGAATTAACAGTAACACGCAATGTATTTTTAAAATTTCTCTCGAAAGTACCTACAGTTTTTTTTTGCATAAGTTTAAAGTTCCACTCAACAAAACTTTGTTATAAACTTTTTACACAAACAACTACAAAATGTTTATTGCACCCCACGCGACAGTGCTACCCTGAAAATTAACATTTAGCCTGACAATAATTGTGGTAAGCCCCGTTTCAGCCATAAAACAAAAGCTCTTAAACCATTGGACTGTTCAAAAAGTTTTAATGAGGAATGCAATTAGGCCTTCGAGTCAAGTATCATGATTATTGTTCGTAGTATTATTCCCTTGTTTATTTTTTGTTAAATTAATGTGGTTGGGATGCTCAACGTTAATATAGTTTGCAGTTATGTATTTCAGCCAATTTTCTACTAGTTATTTA
Source organism: Pyrausta despicata (assembly GCA_963921415.1). Taxonomy (NCBI): domain Eukaryota; kingdom Metazoa; phylum Arthropoda; class Insecta; order Lepidoptera; family Crambidae; genus Pyrausta; species Pyrausta despicata. The sequence goes on along the minus strand of OY992867.1, from coordinate 4,180,298 downwards.
TGTCAAACAATGCTAACAAGGGCATATAGTCCCAAGGGTAATCAACTTTTCAAAGTTCTACTGCGTAATTTAAATCACTTAAAAGAAAAAGAAAGAGTGGTACCATCGCTTAATCTTGGATTTTTTTTCTATGTTTTGTTTATTGTAGGTATAACTTTTACATTTATATGTTTTTTTTTTTGTTTCTAGGCATTGTTCTTGCATTTTGTAGTCCGTCTTTAAATTCCTAATGAAATGCCATTACCAGCCTACGAGAATACCTTGTAGTAGTATCTGATAACTCCTATCTCTTGATCGATAACAATGTGACTGACTGAATGTGTTTGACTGGAAGAGAATGCCATCGGCATTAAGTCCACCATTGTACACATGTTTGTGCAGAACTTAAATAAATAAATGTGAATGTTGGCCATTCAAGTACCATTGTGTTCAATGAAATATAAAACCAGAAATGGAATGGTACAGTAACTTCAGTACTACGTCAAAATAACAAATTGATATATTTCAATAGGTTAATAAAGTGTTAAGGGTTTCAGGTAAACTGTTTAAGTGTTATAATACTTTTGACGCGAGTATACATAACTGTAATTGTTATGTATGGTATGTATGTGTGTGTGTGTGTGTGTGTTTTACACTGGAGTGTAAAGCAACAGTTTGTTTTAACAATCAGTCCTTCCTCCAGATTTTTTGTACCATTTGATTGATCAAGTACAAATATAATAACACTTTTATTTGGTCTAGTGGTCTACGGACTACAAAACCGGCTGTTGTGGGTTCGAATTCTGCTAGGGGCAAATGTTTGTGTGATAAGCACGAGCATTTGTACCTGAGTCTTGGGTGTTTATAAATGTATTTAAGAATTTATATCCGCTATCCTATCATTTTTCAATTTTTCATGTTACTCTTCGTGTTAATTTTTAAGTAACACCTGTTTCATAAAATTGACGAAAGTTTAGACTAAGGTGACTTTGCGAAGAATCTTCAGAATTAATTTTAAAGTTCAGTTTCAGAACTCTGCAAAGAACTATTCCCATTTTAGATAAGTAAACTTTTGCAAAGATAAGAAATTCCTTGAAAAGTTTCTACTTCAAATTATATATTTATTTTTAGACGGTGCTGGCAGTCTTCATATAATTTTCAGCGTAGGTTTTGAAGGAAAATTTATTCCATCAGTCTAGCGAACCTGTGAAGAAGGAATTAGGTCAAAATGCTGCGTAAATACTTTTTAAACCATTTAGAGATGTAAGCAATACCAATGTTCAGCAACAGAGATACTTCAGAAAACTAGATTCAATGCTGTTTGGACATGAAATACAAAATTGGTATTGTATTTTCGTTCTATGTGTATTATACACAGTTATATCAAAGAGACTAAGCTCAGATCAAGTAAATACTATGCACAAGCAAATCCTAGCTAGATTGAATTTTCACCACCATTGTGTTTTAGGGCCTGTATTTAAACATAAAATAACGTATTTACAATATAAACTTTAAGACGACCGCTTGGTGCAGTGGTCCACATGTCGGACTTCTAATGCCAAGGGTCGCGGGTTCGATCCCCGCACAGTACAAGCATATGTGTGCATGAACATGTGTGTTTGTACTGGTCTGGGTGTTTTCTATGTATAATATGTATTTATTTACAAAAAAAAAGGATTTAAGTATGTTTATTCGTTGTCTAGTACTCATAACCCAAGTCTCGTAGCTTAATTGTGGACTAGAGAATTGGTGTGATTGTTGTGAAATATTTATATTTATTATTATTATTTCAAACCAAACATGCCAAAAGTAAACCTTAATGAACCAAAATGCAAAGGGTAAATCAGCTCGAATGTTTGCTCAAATATTTATCCAAATGCACAAACGTTATGACGACATTACACGTCTTCCATTCCACCTCACTCACAAAGGATGAGTTGGGCGCTCTTCAAATTCCACGCATTTCTGAGACTGTACTCTGTACAAAATTGTCCTCGTTTTCATATTTATTCCATCTCTTTCGTGCATAGACGTCGAAAAGAAACAAATAGTAGAAATTCGAAATCCATAAATCCAGAGTAGGATCTATAAGAATACGCCGCTCGCATGGTCTTGATACTGGGAATTTACGATTTAAACTTTTGTGAGACCAACAAAATCACGTGCATTTAAGTGACTTCATTTACATGAATTTTCACAAAAGAATCTTAGATCTACCGTATTTCGATTTGAAAGCCACAAGAATTTTATTTGTTGAGTATTTTTTGCGTTCACAACGCTATTTTTTAAATCTAAAAGACATAACACTTAATAAATTATTTTCGGCTCCAGTCATTGAGGAGGAATCGGGGGTTAGAGCATTGGAACAGACTTCCAAAGATCGGGTCTTCGATTCCTCTTTGATGATGAGCCGAAAAGAATTTTTTAAGTGTTATGTCTCTTCGAGCCACAAGAATAATAAATAACAAATTTCGATGACGAGATGGTATCCATGATGAAAGTTTAAAAGGTATCATTAAACATAAATAAGCATAAAAAGGTCAGATACGTAAGATCAAAATTATTTCAAAATTTATGTAGGCACTACTTTAATCGGCCTGGGTATCTAAAGGGTACCTAACTATGTGAAATATCTGAGCACGATCTTCTGTAACCGTTCAAGGACAATTACTTTAATGGCAGACCCATCACCCAACATTATTTAGTGATATAAAAGGCATACAACAATACATCTGCCTATTGTGTTAAGAGAAGCAGCGGCGACTTGAACCGTATTGTGGTTTCTCGCTAGTTAAACCGAACCGTCTTGATACTTTAGATTTATGATACGTCTCGATTATACTCCTATTGTGCGGTATTGTTTTGGGTTACAGAAGGTCAGGGGTCTTGTTAAGCCAGTGTATTGTGTACACATGGGATTTTGAATAACAATAACACTTGACGGATCTGCAGTGTTCGGGAAAAAATAAGCTGTTGAAAATATATTTTGTTTCAAATCATAGGCGAATTAGGTCTGGATCGAGGAAAACGGTGTTTTTTTTTCATATTCTACATGTCCCTTTTTCATATCCTTTCATATTTAATATTTTAAACGCAAAAGTTTGTCTGTATGTTACTCTTTCACGCAAAACTACTAGACCGATTTGGACAAATTTGGAACATAGATAGATTAAAACCTGGAATAACACAAAGGGTAAGGGTAGGAGTTTTTACCCCGTAAAACTTCACGGTTCCTGTGAGATATGTAGAAAACGGGTTCTTTGCGAGTTAAACCGCAGGGCACAGCTAGTTTATTTATAAAAATATTGATGTTTCTAGGATTTCAGACAAAAATAGTCGACTGGGCTATTTTGTAATACCGACCTACGTTTGAAAATAATTGTTCAAATTGTAATAAGCTCTTTACCTTGATTCTAGATAAGACAAAAATACAATATCTAGATATTGTATCTAGCTAATAAAGATGTTGTTATTGTTTTCAAGTTCTTGAGCTGATATTCTGAATCTGAAGATAATTGTTTATCATCAATCTCTAGCGCCGGATATTGTAAAGTTTCAATCCTTTGTCTGGAAAAATAACATTTTGAAGTAAAGCTTCATATAGCAACGACGAATATTTTAGTTTTCTCACGTAATTCCATTACTCACTTAAAGTTCCAACAAACGAGACGCCTCTAAACTTTGAAATTAAATCAAAATTACTTTCCATCAATAAAGGCAACGTTGAACCTGGCATAGTGCTCGCTCAGGTAGACAGGAAAATATATGCCACCCACCTGAAATGCTTGCTTTTTATCACGTAAATTTTAATGAAAATTATAAAAGCTGTTTTAGAGAAAGCGGTTATAAATTAAATTACAGAAAAACTTTATTGAGGCAATATGTAAAGATATCGTTTAGTTCCACCCACTTCCGAAAGTAGGAGCGGTTGTGTGAAGCACCCGTGGGAATCATAAAATATTGTTAAGTGATTCAATTAACTCCATACTATCCATAATAAAGTGGTTAGCAATGATCCGAATGCTATCAAAAGAAGCCGATGGAGATTTAGCCTGTTGGGTTTGTTAGAATTTAAGCCCCTTTTAACCCCTGAACTTACAATCATTCAAATGCTTCGGTTTAATATTTACTTTTATTTAATGATATTATTAATATTTATATCTATATATTATGTTTGTTTACTTTTGCGTTTAACCACAATTTACCACTCTCAATTAATTTTCACAGCACCCATTGCCTTTTTTCTGCTTGTCCTTGAGGTTGAAATCATCAGCCTATATACGTCCCACTGCTGGGCACAGGCCTCACCTCAACTATGAGGTAGTGTGAGCCATACTCCACCACGCGGGCTCAGTGCGGATTGGTACCTTGATACCTTACTGTCATATGTTATTGAGCCGCCCGAGGGCCTCTGACCAGGCTTAACGACTAATATCTATCGATATTAACCGGGACCAACAGCTTAACGTGCCTTCCGAAGCACGGAGATGCTTGTAAATAGACGTCACTTTTATGGTCAGAATGGTCACCCATCTCGAACATGACCGCGCCGTAGGTTGCTTAACTTTTGGTATCACTACCAAAGCTCTGCAACCACTGCGCCACAAGCATCTCCACCTTGAGGTTGACTGGCAGAAAATGCTTTTAGCATAGGAACCACCTTCTATACATTTCTTGTGCATTAAAGTTTTAAATAAAAATAAATATAATTTATAGAACACAATGAACGTTATTTCTTACGTTTATTTCGCAAAAGTATTTTATACGTTGTAATAATATCCTCGTTTACCCTTATCGCTTGAAGTCAATGCAAGGTTTAACCTAATTTCTATCCTACGTCCTAAAATTTACATAATATTGGGAGGCAAGCAGGGCTATTAGAATAAATTGTTTTATTCAAACCCTTTAGAGGTTGAAGTGGTTCGCAAATTGAATAGAGGCTGTAGAAGACCGACCTCTGAAAATAAATAAGCTAAGGCGCAAATTCTAGGAACAATTTTCTTGTCTATGTAAAATAATCCAGATTTTAAATACGTATAATTAAAAGAACCTGTACAAAATAAAGCAATTCTAAGATGTTTAAGAATTTATTTGTCCTAAAATATTTTTTTTAATAAGTCTTGCTTTAGCTTTGTTACCTACTAATCAAAACAATCGCTCGTCTTTCTTGGAAAGGGATATAGTATTAAGATACAATTTTAGGTACACTTAGGTTGATAAGAAAATAATTGAACAAATAAATACGACGACCACTTTGGTGGAATGGTCAAAAAGTTGAATATTAACCAAGAGGTCGCGGGTTCGATCCCGCACTGTACAAACATTTGTGTGCATGAACATGTCTGTTTGTACTGGTCTGGGTGTTATATGTATTTATTTAAGTTTATTTGTGATACCACTGTTGATTCTGGTATCTGTAACACAAGTGCTTTAGCTACTTACCATTTAGTCAGATCAATGTATGTGATGATGTTGTATATTTGTATATTTAAATAAATGAACGAAATATATCAAACAAGGAAATTTAATACTTTGGTAAAAATATCAGTGTTGTGAGTCAGCTGGTACTATGGTTCGAGAGAGAGGCAAGTTGAATGCTCTCTAGAGGATAGCGTCGAAACCGCAACAAATTCAATCAAAGTTCAAATAAATAGGAAATTCAATTTCTAACTACTGTAGAGGTATTTCTGTTGAAAAAATCAGTGGATCCGATCCCAACGTTTCAAAAGACGGGTCTTTGGAAGAAGATTACCTACCTATTGAAATGATGGTTAACTTATACGTGTAATTTAGTAAATGACTCATAATAATGAAATATGTACTCACAAAGGTAACTTATGTGTGAGTAATTAAATTATTTAATACTAACGACTTTGACGTACAGCTAGAGGGACGAGGCAAGCTGCATCCTCAGCATGCTAATGTATATCACTTGTCATAAATGCGTTCCTATGTTGATTAATGTAAAAAACAAACCAGCCAGCCATAAGCCAGGAAAACAGGATAAGAGCTTCAACGGCTAGATGGATTTTAACCAACTCTAGCTAAGAACCGTCGTTATAAAATTATCTTTATAATTTAAAAAAACCGCTTTGAAATCGGTCCTTTCGTTCGGGAGATATGATGCCACGGTCAGACACACAAAAACACAAACAGTAATTAAAACACCCCTTTTTTTCTTGGAGGGTAAAATAGGAGCAAGTTTAAAAAATTTAGGTAAATATGAGCAAAAGAATGGAACTTACACCTGCGTCAGTGTTTCCCTGCAATTGCAACCTTGAAATTTTCAAAGATAGAGTGAACAGGCATTTTCTAGGTGAGCTCGCTCCATTGTAGATTCAGTCTTAGCCTTGTTGGGCTTAGTCTTGGGTCAAGAGCAAACGTATCCCAAAAGAAAAATGATTATTTCAAAAACCATACTAACCGTCTTTTCGCCAAGACCATGAACTCGGCAATGCAAGTGCACTCGACTGCCTAGCTGAGCCGTCACGTTGTTGGTCGAAGCATCGTCTTCGAAGAACGGCAGCGGCTCCGAGGTGGTGGTAGACACATCTTCCTCGTGTTCTTCGTAAGTTTCCGTGAAGACTTCGTGCCAGAAGGGTCCGGTGATTACCTTCTTGTCACCGGTTTTGAAGTCCACTGGAATAGACGAGTGTGGTTAGGTGGAGAAAAGGCCAGCCACGTATACAGGGATGAAGTTTTTATGGTTGTTAGTGTTTTAGTAGTTAAACAGATTCCTAAAGTGTTTTAAAACAAAAAATATATAAAAAATAATACGAAGAAGTAACTTTAGAAATATGGAGAGCAAAAAACGTACCTATGCAAAAAAATAGCTTTCGGGATTCGATAGTACTGAAGGCAAATCGTTTTGCTGTAGGAACAAAACTACCAAAATGTCATCCTGTAGAATGTTTATTAAAGCATTGTCTTTAGTTGGGTAAGGTGTTTTAGCTTCATTGGTACTCGTAGGTATAGAGGAAAAATCATAAAAATAACTGACCAGCCGAATGAGTTGAATTTCGGAAACAATGCGAGCCAAAACAAATGTGCAGCACACTGCCTTCATCATAATTTTTTTCTAATAATAATAACGTTCAAGGCAGCGAATTACAACATAATTATGGTCCAAATCATAAATACCTTAAAGTCTAACATACATATTCTTAAAAACATAAATTATAAATTAAAACATTATCTAGATCACACAAACACAAGCGTCAGCGAATTGATACGACACGCGCGGTGATGTTGGCAGGTAGGTGTCCCCTAAATTTACGAAATACGACTCCTTGCGGCCAGAAGTCATCCTTAATGCCCACCACAAATGAACTAAAATTCACTTTGTGGCGAGATTCCAACTGTTCGACCCTTAGGTTGAATTTGGACTTCCCTCGTATATGATCTACGACGTTTTCGACCTTCGTAGACCATCGTATATGATCTACGACGTCTTCGACCTTCGTAGACCAATGCAAACGGGACACATACAGCAGCGTTGAGCGAACTTCAGCACGCTGTTGTTATGTTATGATATACGGAATTCATACCATGTATTTCCCGATTTTTCGGACTTGCTACACGTGATCACGGAGTAGTAGAAGATCTTGCAGGTATGTCTGCCCATAACGACATACCCCCATTATCTTCTCAAAAACAAAAAGGTACATGGTATAAATCCAGTATATCATAACAACATACTGACTATCAGCGACTGACAGCAATTATACGTTTGGTCGACACGCGATAAGCGAAGAGTCTCGGCCACGATATGCCGCATATGTGCGCTGGGTCTAATAAGGTTCACATATGGTTATGGTTTTAACATTAGCAAAAAAATTTCGCATCAAATTAGAAATTATCATAGCATTATTTCTGCAAATATTTGCTCAAATTCTACAAATCCACGGACTCGTATGATTCAATTTTCAAAGCTTAACACCGGTTAAGCTGTGGTTTCGTATTTGCCATGTCCACGAGCAAACATGTGTACGAACGATGTTTGGTTATGAAATGTACTCTGGAAAGGACACGATTGAGCAAGTCTATGTGTGTGAAACTCAGTGCAACTGGGCACACAATTGTATTCGCTGTTTGCTCACTAATTCTGATAGGTATCAATATCAGTCTGCTATCGTTAGTTTTATATTTCGTAGACACAATTGAAGGTTCTTGTTTAAAAGTGTTTTTTAGAATCATACGTAAACATCTCTCTCCACTATATGGGAGCCATACTCCAACTCGCGAGCTCAGTGTGGATTGATGGAAAAGGATGAAGGGTACTTAAAATACACACTTATTACATTAAATTCTATTCTTAATAACCACATATTTAATGACTTATGAATGTATGACTTTGATGGTGTTTTTGTGTTTTTGTATCTGTGTATCTCTTTGTATTTGTGTATGTTTCTATGAGTGAATTCTTGAAATAAACAATTTATTAATATTATTATTATAAACATAAATAAGTAACACCTTGTTCACTCAGTAGATCAGACCCGATGATCTGCTGAGTGATCAAGGTGTTACTTACACTGCCACTGGATTTAATCGAAGTTTTTTTCAGCAGGGAAAGCTTACTGAAACCCGTTGAAATAAAAGTCAATCTAATGATGATATTTACCTTCGGACTGAGTACAACGTATGATCATCTCATATGTATATTTATACATGCATGAATGTTCTGTCTTGAAGTGTTGGTAGGGCCCAAAAGATAAGAAGACATATTTGTTTCTTCGGTTTACGCGAACAGTAGACATTGAAATCAGATACATGATTGAATGATCCGTGAAAAAGTGTATCATTTCAATAAGGAGACATGTTCTGATAATATATTTTGTAATGTTTAAAATAATTGACGCTCCCAAGTAATACTTATATAAGATTGAATAAAGACCTTTTGACTTAACTTTGACTTGATATGAATGAAAGTGTGAGGGTGGAACATTAATTTTTTAGACCCTTACAATGCTTCCACATCAAAATATTATAAAGCTACGAGTCGACATTTACTCGAGTTGATAATGTTGCATTCTATGAAACTGTATTCCTTAAATCTGTTGCTCGATTAAAAATTTATAAAATTAACCCCCATTTAAATGGTTTTAATATACACTTTACGCATTAGAACTGCTTCATATCTACCTGGTATCTGCGGGGCTATGACACATAGAGTCCTGGTCAGCAATGAGCAGAAGACCAAGAGTGCTGCCGGCGTCATCGTGTCAACCCCAAGAGTGGGGGGCCATAGATTTCACCTGTCCAACCGTCGCAGATCCTGGAACAAGGAGATTATAAAGTTACTTTATTTGCATTAACAATGCAAAAAAAAAACAAACAAAAAAATCAAATAAAAAAAGTAAAAAAAAATTCTTAACAATAAGAAACTAAAACATTTAAGACACTTAAGATAAAACACTTAAGATATACTGCATGTAACAGTCCATTTTAATTTTACATTGTAAGGAGATTATAGAGGTATTTATCATTATCACTACATAGTACATCACAAAATCGCTTCGCGCGTCTGTCCCTATGTATGTATGGTAAGACCTTTAAAACTATTCAACGGGTTTTGATGCAGATTTTGACGTGACAACGTCTTATAAATTGGTTTGCCGGGTGACACTTCAAGAAACTGCGTTACGCTCCGCTCACGTTATGCGCTCACAATGAGAGCGAGTGAGAGGCACGCGTCCCTTCGACTCGGGCAAGGTTAGCCCGCCTAAGAGCGAGTGAGACAGACATAAAAAGTGAAAGGCACGCGTCCCTTCCACTCGAGCACAGTTAGCCCGCCTAAGAGCGAGAGAGACAGAGCGAGAGAGAGAGAGTGAGAGAGATAGGCATACACACCGGTTCATGTTATACGAATGAATATTCACATTAAAATTATTTTACCACTCAAAGTCGTTGTCACGTAAAACTTTCGCCCGTATACCGACTTTACAGGCAACCAATTTTTTTTTTCAATAGATAGATGGAGTAATCCAAGAGGGCGGTCTATACGTATAAAAACATGCTTAAAACAGAGAATCGAATTTCGCGCTGGTGAAGCCACCGACGGGAAGCTGGGTAATATTATTAAAAGCTTACATGAAAAGGAAGTGGCAAAACCCTGGACTGTTAAAATGTGAGAAAGTAGATTATAATGATTGCATGTTTCAATCAAAAGAGTGTAACTGTCAAAGCGACTGTTTTGGCGATCTCTGTGGTGTAGTGGCGTCAGTTTTGAGGCGCCGCCATCTGAGAGATCCCGCGTTCGATTCCCGGACGGAGACAATTTTGGCACACTTGCGGCATATGTATGATTTAACCGCAGTGATTGGTTGACTCGCTTGTCAGTAGCGAATCGTGGTGACAGTATGGAACTTAATGTGCGCTGGCGGTAAAAGGAAAAAGAAAGGTGCTGGAAAGTAGCTAAGGAAATGAAAAAAGCTCATCTAAAAATTTGTTTGGACAAGATCCCAGATTAAATGGAAAAAACAGCTGGTTACCGAAACCCGAATAATTACATTGATGGAAACAGGCGTTACTTTGCGGAAATCCATGACTTAAGCTAAAAAAAAGAATTATTCAACTCTAATTTCCAGTTTTAGTGTTTTCAAGTGATTACAGTTGGATGTATTTAAGTTCCTGCGCTGGCGTCGTTTAGTGGAAATTTAAAGCAAAATAATTCTCTTTTTCAACCGATTAATTACGTGCTTTCAAAATACTGTCGTCAGCTTTGGTAATCAGATCCTTTTTTTATTCTAATAACTTAAACTGTGTAATCAAATTCAAATAAACGTATTCACAGAGCAACATTAAATAATCATGATATCCACACAACGTAAAAAGCTTTTATTCTGTTTTCAACACATTAAAAAAACAAGAGACACGGATGTAATTAACTTAACGGCAGACGATTTAAAAATTAAGGAGATTAAATTAACTTAACTCCGGAGAGTAGTTAAACTCCTGTTTAATAGACTTTCTGTAATTATTAAGCCTGGCGTAAAATTTACTGGCATTCGTCGTAACGAAGAGAATTTGCCCAAGTTCGTTCCTTAGTTTATAACTAAGAGTACTTTCACATTCGTTTTTTATTTTAAACGAATTCATTTGAATACATTGACGACCACTTTGGTGTAATGGTCAAGAAGTTGACTATTAACCAAGAGGTCAGAGGTTCAATCCCCGCACTGTTCAAACATTTGTGTGCATGAACATGTCTAATTTGTACTGGTCAGGGTGATATATGTATTATAAGTTTATTTGTAATACCACTGTTGATTCTGATATCTGTAACACAAGTGCTTAAGCTACTTACCACGGAGTCAGATCAATGTATGTGATGTTGTTGTATATTTTTTTTGAATACTTAAGTCAAACTCGATAATGGTTATATTTTAGACAAGACATTTTCTGTTATTCTAATTAACAGGATATTAACGACAACTTTTTAAACGTACACTAATATGAACATTTTAATTTCGATAACGTCCACATATTTTTTTCTTTAAGTAAATAACAATTTAAAATAGTTGGAATAGTCCCGATATTCCTTATCATCAAAACATAAATACAACTACGTGAAAATGTTGGAAAGAGGGACACGTAATGCCTCAAGCAGATCATGTCGTATTGGTACATGTTTAACCTTAAAAATATTTGGTACATGTTGAACCTTAAAAATTGTTAATATGTAAGGACCCTTACTTTAACAGGGCACTTAGATAACAACATAACTAAGGACCCTGATCCCATTTTATACCTCGGAGCCAAAATTATCTTTATCTAAAATTAAAGATATAACTTTATCGAAGCTCATAATATCCCGAGGAGCAAATAAATCGAAGATAAGATTTAGTATGTTGGAAATAAACTGATGTTCGACCATATTTTTTGTTGCTAGCGCTAGCTGCAAAAGTTAGTAAGTACATTTCAGTACAGTTTAGGGTGAGTGTGCTGTGTTGCGGAGCGTGAGGTATTTGGTGTTATATAATAGGAGGAGACAATAACACACGATCAAGTGTCAATACACACTGATTTATTAATTATAAAACTGTGTACAAGGTTGAATTGGCGTGACGCATGTTTAGTTCGTTGGCCTAATTAAGGTGCAATCACTTTATGTAATGTGCCTACATAGTTCCCCCCTTTTTGGAAAAAAAAATTTATTAATTAATGACTGTAACCATGGAATTAACAATTTAGTGTAAATAAAAGAGTAAATATGAAAAGACTAAATTAACTATAATATTACATATAAAGGCAATAACAAAAACTATTCACGTAACATGGAGAACATGATTTTAACACTTGTTTTTCGAATCTTCTTAGATTGCGACAGGAGTTTGATGACAGCATCTTGCCGCTACGGTTGGCACCGGAACGACGGCGTTGTTCGATCTTTGTTCTTCTATTCTCCCGTCGATCTTGTTGAAGACTTTCTTGTAAAATTGCTTCCTGCAGTGTCTGAATAGGAAGTACGCTAGTATCAACGTGACAATAGTGCATACTATGCCCGTCGCTAAGTCGGTCGCGGCGATGGTGGCGTTTGACCCTCCGGCACCGGCAGCGTTTTGAGATATAACGATGTCTTCTTTCACGTCTTTAGTTCCCCAGTTTCCCATGATAGCAATGTTGACGAGTTGCTGTATTCGGAGAGCTTGGCTTCGAAGGTCGAATAGACTCGAGGTTCGGTGTTAACCGGTGACTGGTGTGATTCGTTATGAGCTGAGCTGTGTTCCATTGCTAGGTATGCGAATGCTTTTCGTCTACGGTGCAAAACGAACCACAGGTCGAACTATTCTGCCTGACCGAGTTCTTGTTGCTGACGCAGTTTTTTCCGTCGATTTAATTTGACCTGGTTTTGATGTCACTTCAGAAGGCTTTATGTCGTTTTTAACGCACGTTGAAGGGTCATTCAATTCGTCTTTGCGTAAAATAAATGCAGGTTTTAATCTATCCACTGTGACTATGGCTGTTTTGTTTTTCACTGCTAACTTGTAAAACTTGCTATGCCTTTCTAAAACTCGATAAGGGCCTTCATATGGTGGCGTCAGCGGTTTCCTTACTGCGTCAGTTCTAACGAAAACGAAGTCACATGTTGCCATATCGGGATGAACGTATGTCTTGTGTTCTCCGTGATGATCAGATTTTAATGGCGTCTGGTTTTCCATGGCTCTCATTAATTAGTTTGTATAATTTTCAGGGCATTTATCTTGCTTTTTCTGCTCGAAAAATGCGCCTGAAATGCGGATGTTGGTTCCGTACAGCATTTGTGCAGGGCTAACGTTGTCATTTTCTCGAATCGCGGCTCTCAACCCCAGTAAGACTAGTGGTAATTCTGAGCTCCATTGTGTTGAGTTGCCACGGGCCATGATTGCTGCTTTCATAGTCCTGTGCCATCTTTCTACCATTCCGTTGGCCTGTGGGTGATAGCTTGTTGTTCGTATTTTCTTGATACCCAATAGTTTTGTCAGCGAAATGAATAGATCAGATTCAAATTGTCTACCCTGGTCTGTTGTTATTATGGCTGGGCAGCCAAAACGAGAGATCCATGTGGTCACGAATGCTCTCGCGACGACCTGGGCTGTAATTTCTGACACTGGAACGGCTTCTGGCCATCGTGTTGATCTATCTATCATGGTGATGATGTATTTATTACTATTTGATTCGGAAAGTGGGCCAACGATATCTATGTGCACGTGATCTAAACGTGCTGTAGGCGCAAACGTGCCTATGGGTGTCGTATTGTGTCGCGACACTTTGCTCCTTTGACACGCAACACATGTTTTCGCCCATCGGCCGATATCTGCATTCATGTTTGGCCAGTAATAATGTCTTGTAATTAGTTTTCGGGTTGCCCGTACACCTGGATGCGTAATGTTATGCATGGTGTCGAAAATAACTTTACGTAATTTATTCGGTACGTAGGGGCGTAGGTTTTCTGTAGTCTCGTCGCAGTACAGTTTTTTACTATCTCCGAGGCTTATAATCTTGAATTTGTTGTTGTTTTTTTTTATTAGATGACACAATTCTTTCTCGGGTTGCATATCTGCTAACTCATTCCAGTCAATGGGTGAGGGACAATCTATTTGCGATATTCTTGATAACGCGTCAGCTACCGGGTTCATGTTACCGGCGAGGTGTCTTATATCCGTAGTAAATTGTGCGATATATTGTAGATGACGAGTCCGCCTTGGGTCGACGACCTTTTTACTCGAGACATTTGTTTTTATAGTAAATGCGTGACATTATGGTTTGTGGTCCGTATATACGACCAATTCTCTTCCTTCAATGTATGGTTGGAAATGTGTTATTGACATATACACTGCTAGTAGCTCTCGGTCGTACGTGCTGTATTTAGTTTGCGCTTCAGTTAGGCCTTTGGAGAAGAATGACAGTGGCTTCCACGTGTTATTTTCATGTTGTTGTAGGACCGCTCCCACGCATGTTTGTGACGCGTCTGTCATCAGGGATAGTGGGGCTGCGCTTGATGGAGATGTCAATGTAACGGCGTTTTTCAAACTTTCCTTACACTGATCGAATGCATCGATGGCTTCCGGTGTCCACTGAATTTTAGTGTTATCCTTTTTCTTAGAGCTTGCGAGATATTTATTGAGATGTGCTTGATATTTTGCGGCCTTTGGTATATGACTTCTGTAGAAGTTTATCATGCCTAAGAAGCGTCTGAGCTCCTGTACGGTCTCAGGTTTTGGGTAGTTATTGATGACTTCTGTTTTCTCAGGGGTGGGCTTGAATCCCTCCGGTGTGATTATGTAGCCCAGGAATTCTATTTCTGATCGGCCGAACTCGCATTTGGATTGATTTATTGATATGCCGTTTTCGTTCAATCTTTTGAAAATTTCGCTGAGGTGGCATTTGTGATCGGCCTTGGATTTTGAGGCTATCAGGATATCGTCGATGTATGTGAAAACGAAGTCCAGGTCGGAGAGTACCGAATTTATGAATCTGACGAAAGTTTGACCAGCGTTGCGTAATCCAAATGGCATTCTAGGAAATTCGAATAAGCCAAATGGAGTAATTACGGCTGTTTTCTCGACTTCTTGAACAGGGATCTGATTGTAAGCTCTCTGGATATCAATTCTGGTATATATCACTGTTCCAGGTAATATATATGAAAAGTCTGTCACTCGAGGTATAGGGTACCTATCAGGCACGGTTATTGAGTTTAGTCTTCTATAGTCACCACATAATCGTAGGTCACCGTTTTTCTTTTTTACGACGTGAAGGGGACTGGCCCAAGGACTCTTGGATGGTCTGCATAATCCTGCCTCCAACATGTGTTCAATTTCTTTCTTCACGCGTTGATATAAATCCATTGGTAACGGGCGACATTTTGAATACACTGGATGACCTTGAGTAATGATTTGATGTTTGACGTCATGTTTCGGTTCAACAAGACCGTTCAGTGTCCTAGTGATTTTAGGGTATTTTTCTAATAGATCAGTATATTCATCAGTCAACTTGATGGTTCTTAATGTTGGAATGCTGGATTCGACAACTTTTCCTGGAGATAAGAGTCCTGTTTTTCCATCGATAAGTTTTCTGTGTCGAATATCAACCAAAATGTTATGATGTTCTAAAAAGTCGGCGCCTAGTATTGGTTGCGTAATATCAGCCACGACAAAAGTCCATTGGTACGGTCGCCTCATATTCAGGTTTAACGTCAGCATTTTCTCGCCATACGTTTTTATTTCGGTTCCATTCGCAGCGTATAATTTGTATGAAGAAGGTTGTATTTGATTTGCTCCACTTTTAGGAAGAACGGAGATGTTAGCGCCGGTGTCTACTAGAAATCGTAACCCACTTTTTCTGTCAGTTACGCATAGGCGGTTAGATGGAAGTATAGCGCTGATAACCGCCTCACTCAACGCTGATTCTAGTTTTCCGAGGGCTTTTTCCAGTTGCAAGGTTTTTTACAATTACGCGCTCGATGTCTGAAGCGTAAGTGGTACTTGCATAACCATTTCGGGCTATCGGGCGTTATTCTTGTGCGTGATAGTGATCTTGAACGGCTCCGATTGTTTCTATTGATGTGGTTATACTTGCTGTCACTGACGTGGGCTCGAAGTGCAGCTACTTCCAATGACAGTTTATTCACTTTGGACAACAGCTCTAACATGATTGGAGATTGTTCGTTGGATACTGTACAAATGTCGCCTCTGTTATTTTCCAATATTTTGTCAGCAATGCCGGCGAGATTATCAAGGTTCTGGTCTTGACTGACTGTGAGTACGGCGCGAACATGTGTAGGGAGTCTTGAAGTCCATAAGTTTAACAGGGTTCCGTCATGCACTTTTGTGTTTTTGGCGAGTTCTCTCATGCGTCGTAGTAGTTGTGACGGCTTTTGATCTCCTAGCTCCATTTCACCGATCAGTTTCTGAAATTGTCGCTCTTCTGACTCCTCATACACTGATAAAAGTCTTGATTTTAACGTACCGTATTTATCGGTGCTCGGCGGTGAAATTAAAATGTCAGATATTTGTCGTATCGCTTCCTTTCCAAGCTTAGATACAACTAGGCTATATTTGATGTCATCGCCTTGCTTCTGTGGCGCCATCACTGTTTCAAATTGTGCAAACCAGATTCTTGGCATTTCAGTCCAAAACTCTGGTATTTTTGATGACACTGTGATTGTTGCCAATTCGCTGTTTGTCGATGTGTGACCGGTGATGGTCCCAGCAGTTGAAGCTCCGCAGTTGAACATGACTGTGGTATCAGTTGTTCCTCCAAGACTCATATTTCAGTGACTATGTGCCTCTTGAAGATGCTATGGCGATTCCGCTTGTGAGAGACCAATAGAATCGTGCAGTGCAGTCACCGAATCACTGAGCTCACGTCGGGGTCACCAATTTAGGGTGAGTGTGCTGTGTTGCGGAGCGTGAGGTATTTGGTGTTATATAATAGGAGGAGACAATAACACACGATCAAGTTTCAATACACACTGATTTATTAATTATAAAACTGTGTACAAGGTTGAATTAGCGTGACGCATGTTTAGTTCGTTGGCCTAATTAAGGTGCAATCACTTTATGTAATGTGCCTACAACAGTATAACTTGTTTTTGAATAGCGTACTTGATAAAGATGAGATGAAATGTTTTTAACCACGTAAAAATTACTGTACGAAAAAATTATGATGCAAATAATTACTGAAATTCAGCTATACTTTTGATTGTATTTTTTTTAAATAAACAATATGTTCTGACTCCGTGGTATGTATCTTAAGCATTTGTGTAATCACAATCAACAGCGGTATTACAAATAAACTTAAATAAATGTCACTACCACCCAGACCAGTACGATCGGTCATGTTCATGCACACAAATGTGTACAGTGCAGGGATCGAACCCGCGACCTTTTAGCTTAGTAGACTTCTCAACCATTATTAGTGATGATTTTGGTAAAGATTTTATTTATAAAAAGACGTTTACTATTATTACACAAATAAATTGATAAAAGTTACAAGTTGGTATGTGCTCAGAAAATTAATGAAAGCTGTCGTATTGACCTCCATTGAAGTTTTCCAATCGGACCCTTGTACTTTGTAAACAAATTACTAAATACAACTCCCGTAAGACGGATAGAGGCGGACTCGTCTCGGAACTATGATTAGTGATGTGAAAGTATCGATTAGAGAGTATACAAGGTGTAACAAAAAACCCCGTTATAACTGAAGGGTGTTGTTGTGCCCGTACACCTGAACAACTTTCGCTAAGAAACCTAGGTCGAAATCTCAAAAAATCTTTTGGCTCTCCCATAGTAAATCGATCAGCTGATTGGCAATTTCGTATGGGAGGTCCGATTTTTTTTTGAGATTTTGACCAAGGTATCATTGGGAATGTTGTGCAGTTTTCCGGGCACAACAACACCCTTCAGTTATAACGGGGTTTTTTGTTACACCTTGTATAAATGATCTCATTGAAAATTCATCTGAAAATACGTATGACGTCTTAAAACGGGAATAGTTATTTTTTTGTTTATCTAAACAATTTAAAAATGAATATTTTTGACTCTTAGAATATTTGAAATAATGTGATGTAATAGGCACAAAACAGTTTATTCTTATTGCGGGCTTGGTTTACTTTTTAAGATTTGGTTGGGCTCTTCTGTCATGAAATTTACACATTATGTCATGGCTAAATGATTTGACACTTTTTTTTTGCTTTGGCATGACACTAAGTTTCCATTCACTGGCTTACTAATATCGATAAAATCCAAACGCTCGTTTGACCGTCGTGTCTCAGCACTATCTGACTCCACCGGGATTGCTAGTATCGGAACAGGATAAAATACTTGATTTGAGGAAGAAACTTGTAATGAGTTGAAACGAACCTTCCCATATCAAGAAAGCAAGTGATAATCCTTTGTGATCTCCTATTAGGGGGTTATGGGGTCTAAATATAAAAAGTTTGATCAAGTTTCGCTAAGAGGTAATTTGCAATGATGTTTTGGTGAGCTCGCAGATAAGAAACTTACTTAAGAAAAAAGGTGAACTTAAGACGTTGAACTAATAATGACCATTTTTTTTTGTGTCTGGATTGCAGATTATTAAAAAAAAATTTTTTAATAAGTTACAACAATTACAGTGCTTGGTGCATGACGTCACACTTGGGAAGATTTTTACACAGTTGTGACGTAGAAAGCCCTCACTCCGTTACTTCCAGTGATGTTTTTGGGCACTAACTTTTTATAAAATAGACATTATTTCTGACTGAATCGAATTTTTTTAAAAAGTCGGTCTATTTTTTTGTGCTTGTCACCATCTCATTCAAGATCAAACAATAAGATTGGTTAAGGAACAACCAAAAGTAATCGCTGTCTACATTAAGACCACATTCAGGGAGATGCAAAGCCAACGCTGTTGGGTCTTTAATCAACATGAAATGTAAGGATGTTACGTAATTATAATAATCAAATTTCTGATTGGAAATAACGAATGATTGAGATTAATGCTAACAGGTCGCGAGCGAGCAAGATGAAACAACGAAAGGGATGGAATAATGCTTACAAGGGGAGCAGGCAATACAAAGCAATACTGCTCGTAGTCAGTTCGCTTAAGCTAGCATTCGGAGCAACTCGATCGCGCGACTGAGACCGCAACCACGACCGCGAGCCCGCATCTCGTGACGTCACGTTAAGTTGAAAGCTACCTACATAAGCGAGTAATGCTAGCTTTAGGTTCACGATCGCATAATTTTTTAGCCTATGTCTTTGTTGTTAATGTGATATGTACAAAATAAACACAAATGTTATTCTATTTTAAATATCTTCCTGTTTTATTTAATCAAAGCCTTGTAGGTACGTGGTGTGAGAGCTGAGCGTATGGTATGAAAATAACTTAAGATTTCAGATGGGAGCTGATTCTGTCATCTAAAGAGTACTTTTATTCAAAGTCATTGCGCTTTCCTAATTAGATTTTGAAATATGGTTTATTATTTCACTTTAAGTATTGAAAGCGTTTTGGTTAGCAAAGTACGCTGTAAAAAATATCTCGAAAGATAATTATTCTATTTGTCGTTTCAATACCTAAACAAGGATATAACATAGCTGGAATTTATACATAACTAGAACTGTTTAACTATACGACTTTCTAAGCGAATTTTATGATTTAAGATAAAACTAAAAAAAATGAGCAGGCATCTTAGTTCTCAGAAAACAGACTCAAAGTTAAAATGATTAAATAAGGAAATTTTGAACTCCACTTCTGTAAAGATGAGTAATATTTTATAGCGTAGTTACCTAGTTCAAAGCAGAACTTGAAAAATATTTCCTTCAAAGTAAAATCTTGATATTCAACGAAGGCAACTTTTTCTGTTATTTGTGACATCGCATCTTGTTAGGTTTGACGCAACTGATACAGAGGCAGCAAGCTTGATTCTGGTCTGTGGCGACCTTTGCCGTCCGCCATCA
Organism: Pyrausta despicata; assembly: GCA_963921415.1. Taxonomy (NCBI): domain Eukaryota; kingdom Metazoa; phylum Arthropoda; class Insecta; order Lepidoptera; family Crambidae; genus Pyrausta; species Pyrausta despicata. The sequence continues at coordinate 4,160,397 of OY992867.1, read as the reverse complement.
CAAGCGCATGCCGGAAGGTGGCAAACACGACAGAGAGCGCTGATTCGGCTCCATTGGTTAGCCTAGTACCGCACATGAACCGCGGCATATAAGATTTCAATTCTGAAAAATATAGATAGACAAATCAGGATGATTTCTATCGGACCTTGGTCCCCGACCATAACACCCGGTCAGTAGAAAGCGCTTCCCTTTAGCTTCCTAACTCTATATCAGTTGCGCGAAAGATCCTTTCCTAATGTAATACCATGTATTTAGCTCATGAATAAAATTATATGCAAAATAAGATTACAGAAATGGCTCATAGGGAAATCATATGGTGACATGAAAAATATTTTAGAAGTAATAGCATAATTTTTATTTACCTATTTAATACCTGTACAAAAAGTCCTTCAGTTACATAATGTAATATGAGTATGAACTTTCACTTTCTTCATAATGTATCATTGTTTTCGTGTTATTATTAAATTACATTATAATATCTATTTTAGATACCGAAAATACGAGCAAAATATTTGCTTGGTTTTGGTACAATCTATAAAATAGAAATTAGCATTAATTTATATTATATATCTGGTTTTGTAGATTTTTATGTAATTAGACTAAGTTTTTATGCAATAAATTTATCTTTCTCTTTGTACAGTTTTAAACATTTACATTTTGTTTATTTGGAATAGGTTGACACAGGACTATGTCCGACTATCCCCCTGTCGGATCTCCACCTTGTCGTGGTGGGGGAGCTCAGTAACCGTGGCTTTGCCACCCACGGTGAAGCTAAGCGGGATCCCGGGAGGGGACGCTCCACGTGGGCTTGGGGAGGCCTGCGCAGGATGCGTCCAAGGGTGCGGGTGTGGGGGACGGTTTTGGCTGTCCCTCGCAGTCTGGTGCGGTCGCGGGAGGAGAGACGTCTCGGTGTGTCGTTGCCGTGCGGCCTATCTCCCGCGACCAAACGGGGGCGCAGCGTTTGATGGCGCTGCGGTGGGGCCGCAGAGGAAGAGGAGATGCGGTGTGTCGTTGCCGTCCTCCATATCCTCTGCGGCCGTGTGGGAGTTAGTTTTGGTGGCGGAGCCCAACACCTTGCTCCGCCGCCAAGGAGTTTGTGGCCCTCGGGCTATCCGCCGGGGTGCCGTGGTGAATGCTCACGCGACCCCATGGCGCCCCACAATGGCGTAGTGGCGGAATGCGCTGTGGTTTTAGTGGGTATTACGGCCTTGCACACCAGCCGTTGAGTCCCACATACCCCCCTGCAGATGTGTGGGGGGCATGCGTAAAAGCATTTCCACAGCGAAAAAAAAAAATAGGACTATGTCCGACTAGAGAGAGCCTACCTGTAGCCTGAGATATCTGTTCAGTGTAGCTTTGAAAACTTTTGGGTGGTGAAGGCAGGAAAATACCGATGCAAGTAGTACGTTCGAACTTTTGGTTATCGGGTCTAAACGCGAACTATTTAATGAGTATTTAGGTACTCACTGCTCGACGTTTTGGCTGGATTGCACACAGCTAGTGCCCACGGCTGTGTGCGCTAAATACTCATTAAATAGTTCGCATTTAGACCCGATAACCAACGGTTAGTGTTAAAAATGCAACGCGAAAGTTTAAAATCATATACTCGTAGTACGTTCTACTTTGCATGCTTGTTACGAAAATAGATGAGAAACTCTTTTTTCGTATTTAATAGAAATAACTTATGGAACTCGGTGTTGTAAAACGAGAACTTCAGTAAAGTAACTGAATAGATTCACATAACCGTTATGATGATGCGTGAACCTTCTATATATGCTTATACTATGTTCGCGACCTCATTTGTCCTGTGCATCATTACAACTCTCTAGAAAAGGATGAGGATATGTGGTGAAAGCAAAATAATTCTGCCTATATTATATGAAAGGATATTTTAAATTATATTTACTAGAAAACTGCTTTGTGAAGCATCGTGTGAAATCAAAAGTTTTTTTTGTGTATTGCCTGAAGTGTATTTTGTAAAGAATTAAATAAAAGAGTTAGTCAGATATTGTGCCTTTGAAAACCGAACTGAGAGACTAAATATCTTATCATTAGTTTTTACATTCGGTAAAAACAACTAAGACGTAAGTTAAGTTATCTTTAAGGTCTAAAAGCCTGCTGTTTAGTCCTTCTTATCAACATATTCTTTTTACTATCATAATATTTTGAGCCTAATACAGCTATCTTACCATAAATGCATTAATAATTGAGATCAGTGACTTTGAAAACTTCATCAACATTCTGTGAAAATATTAAACCAGATTCAAAAGTCAAAATACGAATGAATATTAAGATTAGTAAAAATAACAAATGTATATCAAAAAGTCGGTATACGCGCGAAAGTTTTACGTGACAACGACTCTGAGTGGTAAAATAATGAACCGGTGTGTATGCCTATCTCTCTCTCTCTCTCACTCTCGCTCTGTCTCTCTCGCGCAAAACGTGAGCGGAGCAGCGTATCGCAGTTTCTTGAGGTGTCACCCCAAGAAAATATGTGTCACCCGGCAAACCAATTTATAAGACGTTGTCACGTCAAAAGGGATACACCTTACAACAAACATGAGATAACAGATAAAAGCAAACGTTTACACCTCAATTAACGGAAGCGGGTGTGTAACACAAATATATCCTTTTACACCGACAAATCGAAAGGTATACAGAGGAAAAGAAAATATTAGAAGAACCTTTTCTCGACCTTAAGCGTTAGTTCAGTGGTATCAGAGAATTAGGCTACGGAGAGATATTATATCCCCGGTCTGAGTAAAGAGTTTACGGATACAGTAGGCCCGAGTTTATGTAATTTGTAACTTGTGTTTTAGTGCTGCGATTATCGATATTTATTTATTTAAGCTTTATTGCACAACAAAACTTTGTACAAAAGGTGGACTTAACGCCATAAGGCATTCTCTACCAGTCATACCTTTAAGCTAAGCAGAAATGATTAGTGGGCGGTGCGGCAAAATAAATAAAAGATAATATTAACCTGGACTATTAACTTAATGTGCCTTCCAAAACACAAAGCCTGGTCAAAGGCTCGCAGGTGGCTCTATAACGTCTGAGAGTAAGGTTGGTCACCTAACTTACAAGCAACCGCTGCACCATTCCACACTGAGCCCGCGTGGTGGAGTATGGCTCGTGCTACCACATAGTTGAGGTAAGGCCTGTGCCCAGCAGATGAACGTATAGGTAATAAGATAAATAAATTAACAATCTATTTTACAACACAAAACAAAAATGCAGACAAGTTAAACAAACAATCTAGGCGGTTTTATCGCTTGAAGCGATATCTTCCAGACAACCTTTATCGATTGATGCCATTAAGCCTAGCATTATTAGGCATAGGCTAGGCTATAAATTCACTATACACCTCGTTCGATAGGACTGTAGCGCGAGATGTCATTGGCGTGTTTACTCAATATTAAAACTTTTTTTACCAGTAGCGGGACGTATTTTTTAAAATAATTTCCTTGAGGTACCTGACTGCATGCTGTCTTGCAGTTTGAGATACCTATAAGAGAGATAGAGATTATGACTACAATTCCAGAAACAATTACTTTTCAGTATCTTAAACAATATTTGTTTAGGTAAACTTTATTTAAATAGTGTTCGGAAAGGGATTATTCATAATATGGTAGTTAACTAGTAACTACCCCACACGATAAAAAAAAATACTGAATCTCTTCCTAGTATGTAAGTAAAGCGTGTATAAATTTTCTTGGCTGGCCCACTTAGATCCGTTCGAGCAAAAATGTGGCTTAATGTTATTTACATTTTATTACTTTGTACTTGGGAACGGGAGAATTGGAGGGACTTTAAAGGCAAATCCCTTTTTGGTATTTCGAGCCGGATTGATAATCCCTTGTGAGCCGCATCTGCTAGTGTACTTATGAATTATGGTTTGTATTTAAAAAATATAATTTAAAATTAAAACCATGCTAATATTTTAAATGTTTTACCATTCCTCGTAAAGTGTATTTAATACCGCTCTACGTTGAAAATATTTTCACCAATTTTAACAACAGTTGGTACTTACTTATGTTTTAACAATATAATCACTCAAAAAGACATAACACTTAAATAATTTTTCAATTGAGTAACACACACACACACACACACACACACACACACACACACACGCACGCACGCACGCACGCACGCACGTACACACACACACACACACTTAATAAATAAATAAAATTACTTATTAAGTTTGAGGAGGAGCCTGACTCTCGTAGCACGGGGAAACCTTATACGAGAGCAGATCGAATATTGTAAACTTATAAGTGTGTTTTTAAATAAATAACATTTTCATTTTCATTATAATAATATTTAGGCAGATTTCACTGCCGTGCAATATTTAATTTAAGCTTGTCCTTTATATCTTATCTAACCACATAAGAAAAAAAACGCTATTGCACTTTTCCATTAACACTCTCTATTTATCATGTTTGAATCTAAAAATAAACGACAGAAAACATCCAATGTTCATCCAATGTAATATGAAATTATTCATATGAATAAAGTAATCCGGGTTCTCAATCCTTTTGCTTGGAAGCGAAAGATATTTTGGCCTTCGTATCTTTTCGGGTGTTTCTGTGGTTTCTATTCCAAATGTACAATACACTTTTTGTTCGATTTTTAAAGTGGGAGTTAATCCCAGTCATATTGTTTAGTTAAGCAGATTAAAAATTACAGGATGAACACACTCGCATTTAATATTATAAGGCTGCAACTGGATGTAACTAAAAATATATATATTCATGCAAGTACCTACAGTGTAGGCGATTGAGATTTGGTCTAGAAATTAATGTGTGACGAATGTACTCTTGTTTCACGCGAGTGAAGGCGCGAGGGCATAGCTGGTTTTATTAATAAAATAGCATGGCATTTTCTTTAGAATGGTGAAATAACGACCAACCACTATCCAAAGTCTACCGCAAACCAATCGTAACTCGATTTCTTCCAAAAAAGTGGGTGAAAAAGGCCTGCAAATAATTTTCCAACCCTCGAAATTCCAATAAAATTAATGAAAGTCTCCGCCTCATTAGCTTTCTGTGTCCGTTGCCCATATTCTGTTATTTGGAAAGTTTCCAACCAGGACACTTTTTGCTTGAGGGAAAATATTATTTTATCGCAACAAGGGTGTTATTGTTTCGGGTTTTTGCGCTAAGATAATACACACGGAGTTTAATAGCGTTTTGAACAGGTGCTCGTTAGTCGACTGATAAAATTATAGTTAGTGCGGTAACAAATTTTAACTTTGTACCTATTTCACTATTTGAATACTTTGATTAAATTTAAATTTTATCGTGGTTTATATTACTTTAGTTATAGTGTCTGGAGGTTTTTGCAGTTAGTTTCTTATATAATCGGTACCTACTATTGAAATAAAAATATAACAATATAAATAGGGATCTAGCAGTTTAAGGGCGACTTTTACCAAGCTGTTAAACATGTTTAAAATTTTATTTAAGCACAAAATTCTGTTTAACTACACAAGTTGTCTTGCACCACAAGTTAAACATGATTATCGATCTGGCAAATTTAAACAGCCAAAAATGGCTGTTTAAGCTGCTAAATGTATTTAAAAGTTGAATTTGAGGTTAGATTTTGGTCGTGAATAATTTGAGTGTGAAAAGAATAATGAGTTTGTTTGAGTTTCTTTTTGATGAGATTGATGACGACGACGAAGAAATTGTCAACTATATGAACAGGCCTCGAGATGTCAGGGTTATTAAGGCAAGATCAAATTTGTTTGAAACCCTGACGGAGAAAAAGTTCATTCGAAGATTTCGCCTATCCAAAAAGACGACGATGATTTTGCTAGAAATAATTGAATCTAGATTATTGTTTGAAACGGAAAAGTAAGTATGTACCTACTTTGTTTACTTACTATAGACTTGTAAGATAAGACGTAGATTGTAGACGTTTAACGCAAAAACTCAAACCAAATTTCGTCAAACAACCGTGAAATAACGTTATTTGTAACGATACTGCTCAAATTGTGAAAAGGAACGCACAAGCCATAATGCAGCAACACCACGCAACACTCTAAAATGCGTTTAGTTAATTTCAAGCTTCAACATCGTGATGCAAGACAAATAACTTAAAATTAAATAAGTTTCAATTAATCGGGTTTACAAATGAAAACATATTTAACTAAATGCGTTTAAACTTATTTTAAATAAGGTTTGGTAAAAGCCGCCCTTTAAGTTTCTATTATGAGTTACTAGCTTTTACCCGCGGCTTTGCCCGCGTAGAATGAGGACATTTACAAATGACTTAGTGACTGTATTTTTTTGCATATAAAAACTTTAATTTTGATCATTCCGTAGGGAATTATCTTATATTTTTACCATGTTTCCGTGTTTGTTTTTCACGATTTTGGTAGTAATAGATCGTATAACACCGATGTAATTATTTTATAATATTGATCTATATACGATGTTGTATGATCTATTATTTTCAGCAAGTACATATAGGTTTCTTGCACTTGACACTCGAGAACATGCCACATAGAGCTGGCCATGGGAAAAGCAAGGAGTGCCCAAATGTATACCCGCCACTTTTAATGTTTGTCCCTGGGACTTATTTATCGTCATGGCGAAAGCATGTCTGCGAGCGTTTGCTGCTTCTAGAGTCTCAGCAGCCCGCTGTGAAGCGCCATACTGCCGCCATAAGAAAAAAAGACGTATCTACCTAAACCTCCAAACCGAGAAATAAAATCATTTGTAATTTTTTTCGAAAAAAAATCGCTGTGCGAAAATAAAGATAAAACATTTAAATTTTTGTATGAAAAATAGTAGATCATACTTTAAACTATTTTATGACATATTGAAATTTGTGTTATATATATTCTTGTGAATGCCGAAGGAGATTATTTTTTTTAAAAAGACAAAAATAACGGCTAAATAATTTTAATCAATTCGGAAAACAACAAAATCACAGAAAATAATTAAGTTTGCAACTAGACGCAAAATACGCAAATTCAGAGAGGTCCGAACACGACGACGGCTGGCGGCGAAATAGCCTCGAGCGCTGGCACGCTCCGGCTTATATAGCCACGCTAAAGTGGTTATTTCATCATCTCCTACACGGCCTCTCCTGACAGGAGACCGTCCTCGGGCTCCTTTTGTGTCCTCTTCTTCTAGTCCAGCAGGGGCATGGACAGCCCTTGCATATGCTCAACGGCAGGCAGACAGCTATCTTCAGTCTCTTCCACCGGGCGCGTGGCTGGTGCACACGCACGCTGCTGAATACCACTTGTGGACGGCAGCTGCCCGTCATCCGAAAACAACTGTTGAGTTTGAACGGAAGGCGCCCCTGGCTCCGGCTCGCCCACAACATGAGGCGGTTCGGGGCTGGCACCAAGACCCCCGTCTTCACTGTCTGCATCTGTGTACATGAGAATAGCAAACCATTACACATATGGTAACACAGAAATATAGTACAACACTAAACATCGCATGTATTAAACGCGTCCGTTAAATAGACAAGATGTTTAGTATCGAAGGATTTGGATTAAGCCATAGGCACGACGTTAGCATAACTCAATCATGGCAGAAGTCATAGGCACGACGTTAGCATAACTCAGCCCACACAAGACAGAGGCACGACGTTAGCTTGTCTATAAACAAATTTGTCAGGTAAGAGGCACGACGTTAGCATTACCGAACAATCTACTAGCCAGAAAGGAAGCACGACGTTAGCTATTTCCGGAGTTAAGCTACTCACCGTCGAAGTAAGCAGCACACACTTCAGGGGTCCATTCTCCGCGCCACGGGACCATGTACTCGGCCGCTGCTTGGGTCGACTTCCCGTAGGACCCAGCCAAAAGTTGCAGCTCGTAACGTCCGTGCGGGAGAATCTTCGTCACACGGTATGGCCCACGCATACCGGAGTCCAGCTTCCCCGTTGCCTGCGCTTGCTTCTTAACAAAAACAAGAGAGTTAAGTTCAAAAGCCCGAGGAGACTTTCTCCCCTCGTTCACATAGGCGTCTTGGGTCTGCTGATTGCGCCTGAGTCGCTCCGAAGTCCTTTGGCGGCTCATCTCGCGTAAAGACTCCCTGTTTGGGTTGGAGCCTTCGAGCGCCACGTCGCGTACCAAGCTTCGTATGAGTGGCGTGGCTGCGTCTATCCCCACTAGCAAATTGAGTGCGGAGTGTTGCGTCGTCCTATGTCGGGTGATGTTTAGGACCAACTGGAGCTTCCAAATGATGCTCGGCCACCTTTGCTGTCGATAGTTCGCTTCGATGCGAATCATGTTCAGTACGGTCCTGCAGTAACGCTCTACCTGACCGTTGGACTGGTGCATCTCAGGTGTGATTAAATGCACCTCACAACCCATATCCTTAACCCAGTCTAGAAATTCTGCACTTTGGAACATGCGACCTCTGTCAGCGACAATTAACTTAGGGGTACCAAACAGTGAAATAGCATTAGTGACATGCTGCTTAAGTTCATTGGCATCCTGCCGATACATAGGGTAAAGCAGGGTAAACTTGGAAAAAGCGTCAACAACGATAAGGACATACCGATACCCGTCTACTTCGGGAAGTGGCCCCAAAGCGTCAATATGGACAGTCTCAAATGGCAAATCTGGCTTTTCCCAGGAATGGATAGGTTGCAGCGGAGCCCGTGGTACCTTTTTGTGGGAAATACACACAACACAGTGCGCGATATATTTTTGGACAAAATTGCGTAAACTCGGAAACCAAAAATGTTTCGTGATCAAATCAACCGTCTTATCAACCCCGGGATGTTCGTGCTCATCGTGAAACACACGCAAAAGGCTGAGCCTATGCCCTTTAGGGATAAAACATAGAAGTTTGGAGGGTTCGCCAGTAGGCGTTTGTCGAAAGTAGAGAAGGTCGTTTTTGACAACATATCGACTTGCGTCTAATTGGCCGTCATTTAATTTTTGAATCAGGGACCGGGTCTCTTCATCAGAAGCCTGAGCAATCTGGGCCCAGTTCAGTGGTTTCTGAACCGTGCACACATTGACAGGATTCCGACTCAAGTAGTCGGCGTGCGACATTTGTGAGCCCTTCCGGTAGTTCAGGTCAAAATCAAAATCTTGTAGGTATACCCACCACCGAGCCACTCTAGGTAATAAATCTTTCTTTCGCTGCGTTAGCTTTAGCGCGTTACAATCAGTGACTACGGTGAAGCGCACACCCACAAGGTAATGCCTAAAATGCTGCAGAGCCTTCACTACCGCAAGGGTCTCCAGTTCGCACGAGTGGTACTTACTTTCAGCTCCCTGCGTTAGCTTACTATAGTAAGCAACCACTCTTTTGTGACCGTCCTCGTGTGCCTGCAGCAGTACGGCCCCGTAACCAATCGAACTTGCATCGGTATGCACCTCGATCGGCAACGAAGGGTCGTAGACCGCAAGTACAGGTTCGCTGGTCAGGCAATTAATTATTTCTTTGCGAGCAGCCTGCTGTTCCGCCCCCCAAATAAACGGCACGCCCTTGCGAGTCAAGGCTGCGATACAGGCTGTTTTCTGGGCAAAACCAGGGATGTACCGCCGGAAATAACTAGCTAGGCCCATGAACTGACGTATCTGTTTAACGTTTTTCGGTTCCTCGGCGTCAGTTAATGCCCTTACCTTATCACTGCTCGGCCTCACCTGACCCTCGCTAATATTTCGGCCCAAATACTCAATTGAAGGCGATAGAAACGAGCATTTCTTTAAATTTATCGAAAACCCCGCGTCAGTTAGAGTTTTAAGTACTTTCCGCAACAAAACTAGGCCCTCGTCAGCAGTCTGGCTTAGAATTAAGACGTCATCAATGTAGACGAGGATTTCACCAGATTCTATGTGCTCCTGAAGAGTTTTTGAAATAATTCGCTGGTAAATAACCGGTGCGTTCGCGAGACCATATGGCATTTTCAAATATTCGTAATGCCCTTCGGGCGTAACGAAAGCAGTGAGAGGAACAGACTCTTTTTCCATAGGAATCTGATGAAACCCTGTCGCCATATCTAAGCTCGTAAAGAACTTGTTTCGCCCTAATCGGTCAATGTGATCATCAATTCGCGGTAACGGAAATCGGTCTTTAACTGTCACTTCATTTAACTTGCGAAAGTCGACGCACATACGATCGGTACCGTCTTTCTTTTTCACGAGGAGAATCGGACTGGCATAATCGGATTCCGATTCCTGAACGATGCCTTTATTTACCAGGTCCTGAACTATATCGCGAACTTTAAGTGTCTCTGCGTAAGAAAGACGGTACGGTCGGTAATAGATGGGAGTATCGCTTTTCAATCTGATGGCCATACTGCCTGTATTCACCGTAGATGTGGCAGTGCCGGAAATCAAGAAATGAGAAAACTCATTTATTATAGTTAGCAACCGTTCCAGCTCGTTGTCAACGAGTGGGGTGTTTATCGGAATAGACTCATCAGATTGAACTGCCATCACTCTGTCCGGTTGAATATTTTCTCTCGTAAGTTGCTGAGAATCGCGAGTACGAATATAACGCACGCCCTCTCTGTTGAGTACATCTGTACCTACTATTACCGGCGTATTCATAAACTCAGACGCAACAACGTACATGTCGACTTCAAGAGTTATACCGTCAAATTCGATAGGCAAGGTCACGTATGACGTGCTTTCAATCTCCTGACTACCAAGACCTTTTAGTATTCGAAACGCTGGTCTATGCGCGCAGTTAAAATGCTTAAGTAAACTCGAGGAAATGAGAGATATCGTTGAGCCGCTATCAATCAAGACATCAATCGGCACACCTTGAATAACGGCAACAACAACGTCATTGTTGCGGTTAGGTTGATTTTCGCGACAAAAATTAACGTTACTTTTATTGCGAGACTCTGATTTTTGTTTAGCAAAACAATTTTCGACCTTATGACCTGTCTTTTTGCAATAAGAGCAAGTATTCGGCTTTGTCGGGACAAAAACAGGCGAAGGGATCGTATGATCCGTGACGTTTGAAGGAACATTGCTATCCGTATCAACTTTGGATTTCTTACTACAGTTCGCCTGTCTGTGTCCAAACTGGCCACAAGAAAAACACTTGCCCTCATCAAAACGTCGCTTTCTGAGCGGTAGATTGGAAACGCTTTTAGTTTTCGCCGCAAAAGTATTTTGAGGTGGTACGCGGGTAGAACTACTTTTAGACGTGCTAGGTTTCACATACGTCGAGAAAAATTCGACTAAATCGTTAGGTAACAGTTTCGCGTTTGTGGCGGACGCCTTTATTTGTGGGTCTGTTATTCCACGAATAACAATCGCCGATATCAATTCGTCACTGAGTCCGCGCACAATACGTAAACGAAGCAGGGAACGACGAGCATAGTCAGCATATGTGGAATAATTGTCAGAGTTCGTGTTCATAACTTCAAAAAGTATGTTAGCTATGTCCGGTGTTTTTGGGCATAAAGGCTTGAATTCCTTCTTGAAACTAGTCCAACTACGCTCAGTCGTTACCCACTCGTTTAACCACGTTTTCGCATCCCCTTTTAAACAGTTACCTATGCGAGAAAGACACTCAAAATCACTCCAATTATTGAAAGATTTAGCGCGGTCAACTTCTTCACACCAGTCTTCGATATTTTGCAAATTCGGGTCAAAGTTAGAAATATAATAGTGTTGGCTCGATCTTACCACCGTGTTGATTGAGCGGATCGCGTCCACAATGCGATCCGTGATAGTCGACGGCGCGTTAACCTCGCTGGCGACACACTCTGTGTCGGCACCCAGTGTAGGCGCAGCGCTCGGCGTATGCGCGGCGCTCGGCGGCGGCGCGGCGCTCGGCGGCTGCGCGGCGCTTGGCGGCTGCGGCGCACTCGATTTTCCATAGTGCGGCGGCGCCAGCAGCGGCGGCGTGTGTGTCGATCGTACCGTTCGTCGTGTCGAAGATACAGACCTATCACGCGATGGTGATCTAACGCGTCTACGTGACTCACGGCGTCTAGAAGACGGCGACCGGTTATTACGATGCACTGGTGGCGTCGCATTATGCTCAGCTACGGTATTTTCTAACTTTCTAAGACGAACTAACATCGCGTCCATATCACGGTTCACATTATCTGGGGAACGATCGCGGTACCTACTACGTCGCCTATCTTCACTATAACGACTTCTACGGCGCTCACGTTCACGATAATCACGGGAAGACATTTTTTCCCTTTTTAAAACTCTCGCGCCGGTAGACACAGTATCAGAATAGCGAGCAGGATAGAATCACGTTGATCCTATCCCACTTCTGATCTTGTGAATGCCGAAGGAGATTATTTTTTTTAAAAAGACAAAAATAACGGCTAAATAATTTTAATCAATTCGGAAAACAACAAAATCACAGAAAATAATTAAGTTTGCAACTAGACGCAAAATACGCAAATTCAGAGAGGTCCGAACACGACGACGGCTGGCGGCGAAATAGCCTCGAGCGCTGGCACGCTCCGGCTTATATAGCCACGCTAAAGTGGTTATTTCATCATCTCCTACAATATTATATATAATATATATATAGACGATAACTTATAAAGAAGCAGGAGAGGCAGGGCAACAGCTGTTAAATAAAAAGATACTTACTGGTATTATTTCACAAACAATATATTTCACTTAAGTCCCACACAAGATCACTAAGCTATTTTACAAACGTCATAGAAAAACAAAATATAACTCCAAATACAAAATATATAAAAATAAAATTAAAAGTATCAAAAACAATAAAAAAGAGGTCTGTCGCCAACATACGACGCCCCGGTGCGAAGCACCATTCTAATGTGGCGACAGTGCCGCCGGCGCGCAGTAATCTAAGGTGCCCTGTTCTATAAGTAAGGGCACTACTTTACGCACCGGTCGCCTCAGTGTCCCTTTCATAGTGGCCACCTCTACCACCCGGGCACCTCCGTCCGGGCCGGTAAAAATCCTCTTGATTCTTCCTCTGGGCCAAGTTCCCCGCGGCAGGTTTTGGTCGGCTATCAGGACTGGATCACCCACTTGCACGGGCGAACAGGACAGCCCAGCTACTCTTGGGATAAGCGTCGGCAAATATTCATGCACCCATCTGGACCAAAAAATTTCTGTTAAACGAAGTGCCTTCTTATAGTCCAGCCGGCGAGTCAGGTCAGCATCCGAGCCAGGTTGCACAGCCTCCGTTGATGGAGTTCCCAGAAGAAAGTGGAAGGGTGTTAGGGATTGCAAGGTTTCGGGGTCCACCGGTACGTGTGTCAAGGGGCGTGAGTTCACCACTGCCTCTGCTTCCATTAATAGGGTCCCAAGCACTTCCTCCTTCGGGGCTTTCTCTTTGAGAGTTGTGGCGAGGGCGGCTTTGATGGAGCGCACCAGACGCTCCCACGAGCCTCCCATGGTTGGCGCTGCCGGTGGTATGAAGGCCCATGCTATTTGCTGACCAGCTGCAAAGTCAAAGACATCATGTAGTTGGTTGGCTGCGCCGACAAACGCTGTCCCGTTGTCAGAAATGATCTTTACTGGGCAACCACGGCGTGCGATAAACCTGCGCAATGCCATAATTGCAGAGTCCGCTGACAGGCTCCCGACGATCTCTAAATGGACGGCCCGGGTAGTAAGGCACGTAAAAAGGGCGACCCAACGCTTCTCCCGTCGGCGTCCCACAGCGATATCTACTGGCCCAAAGTAATCGAGACCGGTGTAAGAAAATGGGCGCTGATGATGAGCTAGTCTTTCGCCAGGGAGATCTCCAAATTGGGGTACCGACGGAAGAAGTTTCTTAACCCTGCAAAATGTGCAACGTTTAGCGACAGACTTAACAGTAGGGCGTAAGGCAATGATATAAAATTTTCCCCGCAGAAGATTGACCACCGTCTCTATGTTGCCATGACCGAACTTTCGGTGGTAGTGGTCAATTAGAAGCTTGACAATTGAGTGTCGGCCATCCAAGACTATGGGATCAACCTCCTGCGTGGGAGCTTCCAAGACCGCTCGGATTCTACCATTGAGGTGAATCAACCCATCATCTCCTAATGATAAAACAACATTTTTGAGCTTCCCTTGCTTGCTTGGAGGGAGATGAGCTCTCAGTCTTAGAAGCTCGTTGTTAAAAGAATCTAACTGAGATTTCAGCATCAGATGCCTTTCAGCTTCCCGAATCTCTTCCGCTAACAAAGGTCGCAAATCGACAGAAGAGATCCTGGAAGAGGTTCGCAATGTTTTTGAATTTTGGGGTGTGTTTTTGCCTAAAAGAGAACGAAAACACACAGCGCAAGAATGAGCACGAGCAGTGGCCCTGACTAAACGATCCCATCTGCTGAAGTGGCGATAATCGGCCACTACAGGAGCTTGTGAATCTGGCCGTTCTGATTGTTCATTTAGTAAAAGAGTCAGTGCATGGTCAGGTTTCAACTCCTCGAGCACAGGCGGAGGAGCCTGTGTGGGCTCACGAGGCCATTCATCTGGAGAATCAACCAAGAATTTTGGGCCCGTGAACCACCGAGACGAAGCCGAAAGTGATGATTGGCCACGTGTGGCGTCATCTGCAACATTCATTGCAGACGGAACGTAACGCCAATCACTGACATTAGTCGTTTCCAAAATTTCCCCGACCCGATGAGCGACAAACGGCTTGAAAGTACGGGCATCGCTTCGCAACCATTTAAGTACTGTTAACGAATCTGACCAATAATATATATTAGAGGCCACGATGCGATGAGCCTCTATGATATAAATTGCGAAACGAGATGCCATAAGAGCCGCCTGCAGCTCCAACCGTGGGATAGACGTGGGTTTTAATGGGGCCAAGCGTGCCTTTCCCCCTATGAGGGCTAAGTGTACTGACCCGTCTTCGTGAACAAAACGCCAGAAGGCCACACACGCGTAAGCTAGCTCACTTGCGTCAGCCAGGACGTGGAGCTGGATTTCACGAGGAGACTTAGTTCGATAACAGCGCGGAATGGTGATATTGTTCGACACGTCAGTTAAAGTTGTAAACCAAATATGCCATTTTTGTTTTGCTACGGAAGGCAGCTCCTCGTCCCAGTCTACACCCATCCGCCAAGTATCCTGGAAGAGAATGCGTCCTGCGATTACTATGGGCAGGAGAAAACCAAGAGGATCGTAAACCTGCATAAGGTGCGACAGTACCACCCTCTTAGTAAGCTTAGCCGGAAGCTGGGACGTTTTTCTAAAATTAAGTGTGTCGTCACCAACGTTCCATGCCACGCCAAGGATCTTTACTTGTGATGGAGATGAAGAGGAAGAGGGCCCGAGACCCACCTCGGAGGTATCGATTGCTCGAAATTCTGGCTTTAACAATGAAAGAGCCTCAGGTTCATTAGAGACCCATGAGTGCATCTCCAGACAGGCGGCCTGATGGACGGCTACAATATCCGCTGCTAGGTGTGCGGCCTGCTGAGGGCAGTCGACACTTCCGAGATAATCATCCATGTAATGATCTCGGATGATAGCTTCAGCTGCTTCAGGATATTTACCTTTGTGTTCTGAAGCATTTTTGTTTTTCAGAAAAATTGCGGTACACGGGCTGGAAACAGCGCCAAAAATCATTGATGACATTCTGTACTCTTCAATTGGCAAAGAGGGATCTGCACGCCAAAGGAAGCGTTGAGCGTCTTTATCGTTATCTCTAATTTTTGTCTGCGGAAACATTTCCCTAATGTCACCATTGAGGGCAATATTCCCTTCCCGAAACCGCATGAGTATGGCCAACAGAGGTTGCAAAAGATCTGGTCCCGGGAGCAAAAGAGTGTTTAGACTGACTCCGGAGCATTTAGCGGCAGCGTCGTGCACTAACCTCAACTTTCTTTTTTGGGGGTGATACACTCCAAAATGAGGTAAATACCAGAGATTGCCTACCGAAGGCTTGTTGGTGCAAACCTCCGCGTAATCCTTTGCCACCATCCCGTTGATGTAATCATGGTATGCTTCAGCATAAGTCGTGTCCTTTTTAAACTTGTTCTCCAAATTGAGGAAACGAGACATGGCTAGGTTGTAGCTGTCGGGAATAGTCGTTATGTCTTCCCGCCAAAGCAGCCCTGTTTCGTATCGACCTGATGGAAGGCGCCTTGTAGTATTCTCCAATATTTTTAGCGCCCGCTCGTCATTTGCACTATGGAGATCCATCTTTTTAATACCAATCGCATCGAGGCGATAATTTTCTTTTATTTGGGATTCCAACTCTGACACTGAACTATGGAATACAGACTCTATGGGTTTACCTGGAAATTTGCCGAAGACTGTCCACCCCAAACTGGTCCGAATAGCCACAGGTTGATTGCGAGTGCCACGCCTGACCTCCTGTGGTAAGGTTAAGAACCAGTGATCAATGCCAATTATAAGCATCGGCTTGGCCTCCACGTAGCTTAACTCGGAGGCAATGTCTTTAAGGTGAGGATACTTGGACAAGTCTGCAGCACGGACCGTTTGATTTGCTATGCCCAAATTCGGTATGGAGCGAACACGATCTAATAAAAACTTCTCCTTAGAGTGCTTGCCTTTGACAAAAATGTCGACATAATTTACTTCAGAGTCTTTTGAGAGGCCACCAACGCAGTTAACCCGAATCATGCCCTTCGGACCTTGAGCACCAACTAATTCTGCAACTGATTGGTCAATCAAGGTCACAGTAGAACCATCGTCAAGTAAAGCGTAAACTTCTACTTCTCCTCTTGGCCCCAAGACTGTGACTGGAAGTACCTTCAATAAAGGCTGTAACTTCGACTGAGAGGTTGAACAATCTGCTGCAGTGCTGTGGGCGACAGTCACAGGAATGTCTTTTGGTTCGGGAGCAGTGATCGGGGAATCACTATGAAGTAACTCGTGGTGGTACATCTTAGTTCTGCAATCTGTCTTGGAGCAATTGCCTTTACAGATTTTATAGAAATGACCACCTTTCTTAAGGCATCTACGACAAACTTTATTTTGTGTTGTCCAGCGCCATCTATCAGATACCTCGAGAGCTAAAAACTTGTCACACTTGACAATGCTATGACCACATTTCTGACAATACTTACAAGTGTTGACAGATGGCGTCGACTTAGGGCCTGCGGCAGACAAGGAAGATTGCGCCACCTTCGGTTTGGAAAAAGAGGTGGCATAGCAAACGTCATCACAGACATTTGCTTCCTCGGGTTCGACATCCATGGTGGCATGCGTTCGAACCTTGTCTATGGGCTTGCGAAAATTATCTATGGGCTTTTGACGCATGCCGTCATCGGAAATGCCAAACTTCAAATGGACCCGTGATTGATGTGTGAGAAATGTAGAAAGCATTTCTAATTTAAATGAATGTGGATCATAATTGGCATGAGCAAAATCAACCCATTTCTCACGCAACAATGGGGTCAATTTGACCAAAACGTTGTACAACAACTCTGGAGAGGCCAGGAACTCAACAGAATCTGTCATTTTCATGGTGTGGACACAATTGCGTACCACACAAGCAAGTTGGTGAAGTTCCTTGCCACCATCCAATGTTGTTGGCAACTTAGGCATGGCCTTCACTTCCGATACGATATGACGTATAAGAAGCTCCGGCTGGCCGAACTGCTCCTGTAGAGCCGCCATGATTTCGTCTGGGTCTTGTGACAGAGAAAGAAGGGAAACGACAGCATCACGAGCGGCGCCACGTAGAGCATTGTTCAGCCGACCTATATTTTCCGTCGCCGAAAATGAACCTTTTGAATTTAAATAGGATGTTCTAAAGGTTAACCAATGGGTGGGCGAGCCGAAAAATATAGGCAACTTTACCTCTGCACTTACCTTTGTGCTATTATGGGCGAGGTCACTTATGGCCTCAGCCAGCTTGAGGAGGTCGTTAGAATGTTGTGTACAGCTACAGTTTTTATTATTGTTACAATTAGTCTGCGTAAGTGTGCCTATGTGTTCGGTAGTTGGTGTTGGACGTGCCATGTAGTAAGGCGTGTGCTCGCACGCCGCGGCTAACAAGCCGGCGGCACTGGGCGAAGCAACACGCTCTGGACAGTCACGAGGAAGCGCCACGAACGCTGATGGAGCCGGTGCGTAGGTAGGCGCGTGCTCGTGTACCGTAGCTTTTAAGCCAGCGGCACTGGGCGAGGCCACGCGCACGCAACCAGCTCGCGGTGCTTCCGTCAGAAGCGGCACCGTCGCAATGAAAGGCGCGTGTTCGCGCACCGTGACTGGCGAGTCCACAGCGCTAGGCGAAAACACACGCTCGCGATCGGCTGGCCGCGACGTAAGTACCATTGGGGTCTTAGCCTCAACTGCATTTCTTGACTCCTGAAAACAGAGAGGTCTATTAGTTTTCTCGCTTGCTGTAGAAGCTACCCACCTGTCCACACTTAGGCTTCTTTCAGACGACTGACGGCTGCTGGCGTCTTCCAATGCAGCTAGCTCGGCCTGAAGCTCTATTTCTGCGACAGCTATCTCTCGTTCTCGCGCAACTCGTTCGCGCTCTGCATCTTTTTCTCGCGCAACTCGTTCGCGCTCTGCCTCTTTTTCTGCCATACGGCGGGCGTGTGCGGCTTTTATAGCGAGGCGCTGTGCTTGTAGTGAAGCAGAACGGTGAGAGCTACGATGGGAGCTACTATGGGACGATGAGCGACTAGGCTGCATTGCGTCTTGTTTATCTTGTGGGCCTCGTCCCTCCGATGGAGCGACCGATGAGGTTATCGGGGCGTCCGAAGTTATTGGAATTAGGCCCTCTACCTCCAAAGGAGTGATTGAATCGCCTGATTGGGCGTTAGAAGAGGCCGCTGCTGCCATGCTCCTCGTTTTTACCATAGAAAAATTTTTTTTGAATGTTAGGTTAATTTGCCGGGAGAAGGACCAAAATATAGACGATAACTTATAAAGAAGCAGGAGAGGCAGGGCAACAGCTGTTAAATAAAAAGATACTTACTGGTATTATTTCACAAACAATATATTTCACTTAAGTCCCACACAAGATCACTAAGCTATTTTACAAACGTCATAGAAAAACAAAATATAACTCCAAATACAAAATTTATAAAAATAAAATTAAAAGTATCAAAAACAATAAAAAAGAGGTCTGTCGCCAACAATATAAATGTGATTTTCCTTTTCTTCTTAGTAAATTAAATGTCAATAAATTCATTACACTGCGATGAAAAGACGTACCTACGTAGAAGCGTCCTTTCTTTCTATGACCAGTATAACCCTTGTGTCGTAACTTCCTTAACCTCTTTAAGTTTTGGCTGAAATTATGTCTTTTACTATAAAATAAAACATAAAATATGGGAATCAGACTTTATTAAAGTATTATAGTATTATTTAAGATTATTTAATGTACGACTTTAATCCCAAAAACCTCTTTGGATACATTAATGTATGTAATTAAATATCACTTTTTTTTCATTAGACGCTATTATCGCAGTATTAATCACTAAAAAAGCTGTAACTAAAAAGGCAGTAACACGGGTTTCTTACAATTATTTTGTATCAACATAAACATAAACGTAATGTTGACTGCTAGGGTAAACAAAATAACATTATTACAATTTAATTGTGTAGTATTTATTATTTATCAAAAAATAGCTAGAAAACTCCCTCTCTTCTCTCAAACTCGTTAGTAAATTACTTCAAAAATTAAAGATATCAAAAAAACCCCTAACGTACTATTAAGTTTTAAGCTTAATAATGAATTATTACATCATTAAGTCAGTCTTCATAAAATTGAGTGAAATTTATACTGCCATTATTGATAGGTATCTCTATCTCTCGTCAGCCTATATACGTCCCACTGCTGGGCACAGGCCTCACCACAACTATGAGGTGGTCCGAGCCATACTCCACCACGCGGGCTCAGTGCGGATTGGTGGAGGGGTGTTTGTAAGGTAAGTGACCAACCTTACTGTCAGATGTTATTAAGCCGCCCGAGGGCCTCCGACCAGGCTTAACGACTAATATCTATCAATATTAACCGGGACCAACAGCTTAACGTGCCTTCCGAAGCACGAAGATGCTTGTAAATAGACGTCACTTAAATGGTCAGAATGGTCACCCATCCCAAACATGACCGCGCCGTAGGTTGCTTAACTTTAGGTATCACTACCAAAGCGCTGCAACTATTGCGCCACAAGCACCTCTTATTGATATATATTGATATTGATAGGTAAATCATACCAAAATGATTTTCTGTTATTGGGCATTAAGGGTGTCAACTTTTGCCGACTTACGCACTTGTGTAATACCCCTACCAAATTTATCATAATTTGGTTTTGGACATGGAATCCCAGATTTAATATTTTTCAATCTCAAGAAGTCAAGTGAGTATTCTTGTTCATCGTTAAATGCAGTCTTATAACGAATGATGTGAGTGCCTTTGCTGAATAAATACGCTCGAGGAGACGAATGTTGCAGTTTGTACGATGAAGAACAATCTTCAAAGTGATAGAAATCTTCCAGATTCATTACTCTCACGATTATATTCTTTTGGTGTCTAACACCACTTGGTGATGAAACTCATCTGCGGCCATATACGTGTGACCAACTTCTAAATATTTTAATGTTATGGTCTGAAAATTAACATCAACCGAATTGGCAACATGAACCAAATAAGAATATAATGTCTAGTTTTTATTTTGAGCGGCACAATTGTCTCACCAGAGAACAATGTTTTCAAAATCAAAAAAGCTCTAAAGCAACTGGTTATATCATGCATTTTAGGGCCAGAAATTGCTTCATGCCAAATGGCAGCAAAGGTTTTACAAACTGTGTTACATTTTTGTCACCTATTGGGTCAAAACTTTCGTTAAAAGCGATTATTCAAGGTCAGAACATCACAACTTTAAATTTTTCTGTGCGTGGAAGCATAATTACTTTCTCTAAATCAGCTGCAAAATATACGGTATCAGAGTTTATGTCAACATTGTTTTGTTTTTGAACATCAATTTGATATGCTTGTCTAACTACTAAATATTTCTCCCCGTGACTTGCATATTTTTGGCACTCATTACAATTTCTGTGACTTTTTTTCTTTATACTCCGGATTGTGTATGAAATATATTTCAAGTTTAGTAAAAGATATGACGCTACCACTTGCGTCTGGCTGAATATATAGTTATACTGCGATGAAAAGGCGCATCTACATATTTTTTTTAGCTAAGTTACCCTAAGACCCCCTCTTTTACCCCGCACAACTAAGAATATGAAGTTGAAAAGACGCAACTGCCACTTGCGCCTGGCATTTTTTTTTTGGAATACTATAATAAAAAGACGCAGCTGCGCAGAAGCGTCTTTTCTTCCTATGACCATGTAGACGCGTCTTTTCATTTTATGACGAGACCAATATTTCTCAAAGTAGTAAGACGCATCTACTCAGATACGTTTTTTCTATCAAGCGTGCGTCAGAAGTGACTTTTTTTCTTCCTAAATGTCGTGTTTTAATGCAGATACGTTTTTTCTAACAGTGGGAATTTTAGGGTTACGGCCTCAAATATAGAATTTAAAAAATACTAACAGGTGCGTCTTTTTTTATTGATTTCAAATATGTATATAACCCAATTTTTGAAAAATTGTTAGATACGTCTCTTCTTCTTATGACGGCAGCATAAGCAGTCTGCCATTGAAGCCGAGACTGCGTCTGCTCCGGCGTTTCAGATATACGCAGGCTTGCTTGTCGCTCAGCCTGTTCTGTGAGTCGCGCTTTCCTCTGCTGTGATGACTCAGAGGCGCGTTGCGAAGACAAATAAAGAGCGTGATGTTGACGCCGAGACTGCGATTGCTCTGGCGTCTCAGACATACGCAAGCTAGCTTGTCGCTGAGCTTGTTCCGCGCGCCGAGCTGCTGTTTCGTTTGAAGTCTCATTAGCCCGACGTGATGCTAAATAATCAGCATGTTGTCTACGACTATTTTCCGCTTGCTCCGGTGTTTGTGATGCTCTGAAAGTAGCTTGACGTGCAGCCTGCTCCAGCTTTCTCAATTCCGCTTGAGGAGAAGTTTCTTGACTCCTAGCTACTTTCTTAGCTCGAGCATCTTTCGACCTGTTATATATATTAGATTTGCGCTTACCGGGCATGTTTGAAAATAAAATAAGAATAAATTAAAAACAAACTCAAGAAAAAGTTAAGTAGAAAACAAAAACTAGATAACTACAGATTTAGTACAAATATGTAAAGTTATAAAATTTATATACCTATCTAAGTTGTTTGAAAGAATACTTGTGAAAAATACACAAAATAACAATCAACCAAATCCACAATCGCAAAGAAAATCAAGTCCGTTAGAAAAGCCAAATCGACAAATTATTCGAAAAACCAATTGACAACGCAGAACTGAAACGACACAGAATTAACCTATAAAGAAGAAAATTCCTAATTTCACCTCAAAGTCACAGTCATTAATATCCAAGTAGCTGTGGTAATTCATTATCGTGTTTTAAAATACAGGCAACGCCATCTATTGGCGCCTCAATAAACTATACTGAGACTACGCTTACGTAGAATGAAAGTTGCTATTTTCCTGCTGTATTGTATGGGAACATGTAAGTAGAATCCTCTTTTATCCCACGGGAGCATATAATTACAATAAAAAGTAAATCTAATTCAGGTTATACACTGCTCAACACTGTCAAGGGATGAAGAAAATGTATTGCATTGTAGTTGATATTAACTTGAATTAAAAACTATTATTTAACCAAATTTCATTAAAATCCATTCAGTACTTCCGGCGTGATTGAGGATTATCAAGATTCCTGCTTTATCCCATGGGAGAGTTTAATCGGGATAAAAAGTACCCTATCACCTAAGTTAGCCTATACCCTGCTTGTATACCAAATTTCATCAAAATCCATTCAGTAGTTTTAGCGTGATTGGCGGACAAACATCCAAACATCCAAACAAATATACTTTCACATTTATAATATTAATAAGATAATGTAAATATTACGATTACCGTTTTAAACTGCATCACTGTGATTCAAAGACTCTAACAAAGATTCTAAACACACTTGAGACACAACTATCGGCGCACTTGGATCGCAAAATTTAAAACATTACCCTCCTTTTGGAACGCTCGGGCAGTAATAAGCGTTCGCGTTCGCATTACTGTCCCGTGTATTCTCATTTTGTTCAGCGAGTGTGGTCGCCATAGCGAGTAAATGGGGATTTGTTAGCCCATGAGATCGTTGTGTTTATTGCACTGTGAGCTGGAAATACTTGACCCGTTTTATAAAGCAAACTATAAATATAAGTACATGCTACATCTCAAGCAAGCTTTATCAGTTCAAATCCCGCAATCAAAAGGCTAAGTTGGTCTAAGTGTTTAAAGTAAGAAATCATTTTCATCGTCTCCCGATAACCCTTACCTATCCAAACTATTATGAATTTTAGAATACATACATAAAAATAAACAAACCTCTTTCGTCATTTTGTTTCTAGGTGTATGTTTCTTAATAAAACAAGTGAACTTGTATTATGAAGAAGTCACCTACTTACTAAATGCTTATAGAAATTTCGATAGTAGTGAGTAGAAACTGGTGTTATTATTTGGCTTCATGTATTAAGTATAATCTTCTCATGTACTAGTTTCATTATAATAGTATTAAAACAGATATTTAGTTATTCTTCTCTAATGAACATACTCACGCGTTACGTTACGACTCATTAATCTTAATAAATAATATGTACTTTTTAATAAAATGCGTTCATTCTATCTGCAATATTAGGACGTCAGAGCAAAATAAGACAGTAAAGTATATTTTTCTACTTTCCACACACCGAGGTCGGCACTAAGTTTAGTTAAGAGTGCCTTAGTGATGTGTATCCAATACGATAGTTTAAATTTATCGGTGCTTGCTTTTCAAGTTATTTATTCAGTGCTTAGATCCCAAAACAAGTAACTTAATGACTTATGGTATGTAAATCGGAAATAACAAAGTTACCACAAACACCCGGACTACATAGAACATTAGTTTTCTACATTTTGGCTGTCGGGAATCGAATCACGCTACTACTCCACAGACGCCGTAAAGTTGCTTACAATACTCATAAATAAGAACGTTACTCTTGAACTGCAGTACTAAAACTTTAAAACTAGGTAATAGTACTTACAGGGCATATTTTAATTGTCCTTATGATAAGTATATAAGTATCAAATTTGTAAATTTGAGTAACTCCATATTTCATATCTGAAAGGAAATATGCACAGAAAAAAAATGTTTGCACGCATGAAGTCATAGATTAATTAATTTTACGTCGCCATTCATAATTTTATCCGCATTTGCTTAAAATTCCGAATTCCATTTTATATGCGTTACTCAACTCGTTGTATGGATATCAAATATTTCGTGGGTCATTAATTTGATGAAAGCCAATGTCAACATAATTACTCGTAGATTGGTACATCAGATAAATTTAGATTATGTATTGAAGGGTAAGGGAATCAAGGGTGTTGGATCCCTTGGGCGTTTAGTACGAAAGTGTTCAGATCAGATATATAAACTGGTTACGGTTACGGTATGACCTTTTGTTATACATTTTCATTGCATTTTTTCATCGATATTCAAGATGCACGTTGTGTACACACATCACATCCCCAATTGTAGTTACAGAGTAAATGTACCGTGCGGGAACTAAATATTTAGTGGCACAATAAACACTCATTCCCCCAGTCCATTTCTTTTTAACATTTACTTTTGTGTTGTGTACGAGATATTAAGAGAAACGCCGAAATCTGAGCTCATTGGAAAATACTTTTACTGTTTTTTGGCGCGGTTCATAAGTTTTTAAGGCTTGTTTTTCGGGTTCCGTACCTCAAAAGAAAAAAACGGAACCCTTATAATATCACTTTGTTGTCCATCCGTCCGTCCGTCTGTTAAGACCGTTTTTCTCAGGAACTCGTCTCCACGCGTTCCTGGTGAGTGAATGAGGTAACAAACTGAAATTTCTATATGTAACTTAGGTCTATTGTCCCTGGAAGCTGTAGAAAAATCAACCTTCTAAGCCAACGCAATCAAAAGATACAGCCATTAAGGCCGCAAATTTCCGCAAATTTTCGAAACTCGCACGGGAATCAAAACCTACAGGGTACTTCCCGTAAACTTAGAATCTTGAAATTTAGTACGAAGTCACGTCTTATAGTACAGATATAGGAAAAATTACGAAAAACGTAAATTTTCAGTTTCATCATATAAAAAAAAATATTTTGAAAAATATTTTTGACAATTTTGAAAATTTCAAAGTTACTACTCCTTATCTACAGGTTTGTACGGAACCCTCGGTGCGCGAGTCCAACTCGCACTTGACCGGTTTATTATTATTTATTTAGGTTCTGCACAAACATGTGTACAATGGTGGACTTAATGGCTTCAAACGTAACATTTCTTGCACCATACATACCTATTTAAGGCGACGGATTTGTGTTTTAATTTACAAACGAACATAATCACTACAATTTATATATTCTTATACCAATTACTTTACTAAATATATTTTTACTTCACACCATAATTTTAGCGTCAGGACGTTCACCGCTAAAGTAGTTAGGCCCTTCCTTTCTACGTAATTAAGTTCCATATCTATTAATGGGTCCTGTAGATTTTGTTAAGAGTGTTCAATACATTTATGTTGTAGGTTTTATTATAGTACTAGTATTAATAACCTGAGACAGTTTTTGTTTTTGATAATTTTGGCAATGTTTACAGCCTGCGCATAAATATTTCTCGTTCAGCAAATTGTACGAAGGATTATGCTGAAAGCACTTACCATTTTATCTCCCAATGTGAATGTCAATCTGTAACAATAAAATGGACACTTAATTCAAGACATAAAACCAATAGGATATAAAACCGGGACTATGAAAATAGGTACCTACCCATAATTTGTTATCATAATAATACGGTAATAAATAAAGCAGCTTATTACGAGATGCTTTTATTGTAAAACACAATTATGTGAGTGGTAAATAAAAAGGGAACGGGAAAATATATTAAAACGGCTCCGCTGTCCGGCGTAATAAATGCACGTCATGTTATTTATGAGGAAAATGTATTCAGGAATATGTTGGAAATAAAAATGCTTATTTGGTGATCTAAAATATTGGTTAAATATTTTACATTGCAAACAATAGCGAAGTAATAAAATATGGTTTTCGACGGAAATATTAATGTCACTATTTTAAATCTGCAAAATACGAAATATTCAAATAAAACTTCACTGTCAGAATGTTTCAGTTCTTGATATCAACTGAATTCAAACATTTGTGTGTTGTATCGAATATTATATAAAACTCCTCAATTCTATCGTACAATAACAAAAACATATAATACTAGCTGACTCGGCAAACGTTGTTTTGCCATATAAATGTTAAGGGTGGACTACCCTTATCACTAAGGGGTATGAAAAATAGATGTTGGCCGATTCTCAGACCTATTCAATATGCTCACAAAATTTTATGAGAATCGGTCAAGCCGTTTCGGAGGAGTACGGGAACGAACATTGTGTTTACGAATTTTATACAGGGTGGCGACCACAATACGACAATTGACTTTCTGTTTGTTACGCTTTCACGTCTTAACTACACTGAACAGATTTGGATAAAATTTGGTACACATACATGGTCGTCAACATTCTGCATGTGTATTAAATTTCATATATAGAGATATATGACATATCTAACACTGTGGCTCATGGCAGACCTCCGATTTTCTGTCGCTGCGACAGTTCAACCGCGCCTATTGGATGTCTTTTATATTCTTTTATTTGCCAACTAAGTGTTATATACATACATATTATAGCAGGACACGCTGTCAGTCTCGACTAGAGTCGCGGTGTGGTGCAAGAAAGTCGGATAATTTACCCTGGCTTTATCTAAATCCTGTCCTAAAGATAAATTTAAAATACATTACATATTTAATTTGCGAATGGCACTATACAGTGTCCCAAATAGAACATAAAAAAAGTTATTTTTCTCTACAATATTACTCTACCTTGAAAACATTCCTAAAAGGAATCTTATCACTTTGTAATAAATATTCAAAATATAATTAGTTTCGTTCCTTCTTAGGCAGAATACGAAATGTTTCGTTGTTACAATACCTCCTAGAATTCTTTCATTGATAGCATGTTAACATTTTCGCAAAAACAGTGACATAAATTCGCACAAGAAATTTTACTTGGATTTTCTCAGAAACATTTTAAACTCGATTTAAAATTAACTGACGAATTTCTTATTGATACCGATTATTATGTCTTTAAGTATAATTTTTTTTATTGATAAACCGATACATACTTAAAAAAACGGGCGAGCAGCCTTTTAAATTCTGAACGCGGCTAATATGAAAAAAGGCAGAATACAAACAGACAATATGCCTGACAAATCGAAACGTAAGCTGTTCAATATTCGCCCCGCCAAATGTTCATTTGAAACCGAAAACGATTCCAATAAACCCAAAAGAAATGAATGACATGCAATTTTATTCGGCCACATCAAACAATTCGGCCCGAAAAGCAGGCAAAAACCAACATTCCTTCGCCTAAAAAAAAAATGTTCACCGCAATTCAAATTCTGTGAAGGGCGAATTTAAATTCAAAAAGGATGCGGCTATAACAAAGCCGTGGCTTTTTAGTGGGCGATTTTGAAGAAAGATAGCGATGTCAAAATAATATATTATTAGTATCACGTCGTGAGATTATTTTAACAAGCTTTTTCAAGCTGTGACAATCAGAGTGATCTAAAATTAATCACTTACAATTATTAATAATTGTGCGATAGTACAAAAAACTTTTAACTTTTAAAGTTACCCAAACCACATTATAACTAAACCAAAAACTTATCCCCCAAACTAAAAACTTATCGTTTATGTATTCTTTTCAGTTTAACATGCTTTGATAAAAACGCTTCTTCAATCATGTGTTAACTGTGCTAAATTAAGACATCGTTCAGTTGTGAGTATTGCCACAACACACATTCATATAATTTATCGCTGCAAACAGAGCAATACTCCCCGCTGCCACAAAACCGCCGCCCTATACCGCAATGCGTAGGGAGTTGTGAAAACCCGACAAAATACATACATATATTGTATGTTATCAGACTCGAGGGAGCAGTACATTTATACGGTTATACGAGAACACTATTGACTCTTAAAATATGACGGTTACTGTCCCGTTTTATTTAATTGCTAATTTGAACGCTGAGAAGGCAATTTGGTAACACGTGGTTTTATGGCGTTCGTGATAAGGGTCATCATAAAAAAGATAGAGTGTAATACTGCGTAAAGAACGAACTTTATCATTTTTTAAGCGTTAAACGACGTCACAGATATCATAAAACAATGTAAGGATGTGTTTGACTTTTTGGGAAAGTTTCCTCACTATTAAGTAGTTAGTAGTTACACTTGTGGTCTTCGTCTTTCTATTTTGTAACGCCAAGCCTCAGCCACCATAGCCAATCATAGCCAATCCTAGCCAAGCCAACCAATCCTAGCCAAGCCAGCCAATAGGAAGCCACCGCCATGCCAGTTGACGCTCCCCACTACAACTTCCGCCAGCCGTGCGCCCTTGGGTGGGAGCAAGCCCTTATAACGGCCAGACAGCTCAGTCTAGCCCACTTTTGCCCTCTTAGCCACTGAATAGGCCGAAACTCTGTCAATTTGATTTGATTATAACCTTATTTAAATAAAATCTGTGTGCTTATCGTTTTGCCTGGTTTTTTTATTTATGCCACTCATTACACTTCAGAAGTGGGATAAATAAAAAGATTCGGCCATGAAGCGCAATCACACCGATACACCTGAAAACGGAAGGCCTGTTCGCCCTTCTGGATAGATTGAATCTTCACCGACTCGCAGCGAAAACGTAGAAGAGGATTCCGAAGAAGTTACACCACCAGCCAGGAAGATTCTGAGAAGGCTTTTGGAGGACGAGGTGCAGAAGGCCATGCGTGAGCTGAACGAAGAAGTACCCGCAGCCATCAAAACAAAGGTGCACTGCGCAGCATCCCTCATACCTGAATTTGACTCGGATAGCGACGATTGTACAGCAGTAACTGCGTGACTCGAAAAGATCGACCAACTGGGTGAGATACACGGATGGAACGACGCTACCAAGGCATTTCACCTGCAAGACACAGATTTTCTGAAACGTATGAACGTAACGGAAATACGCGAAAGATTTAAGGTTGTCACTACATGCAAAGAATGCCTTCTTGCTGGGACATCAATCATTAAAGTTTACATAGAAGACAACGACGAGGATAACGATGTGGTCACCCGGCCGCAACACTACGAGCTATCAAGCGTATCCTACTCCATCCCTGCTACGCTGTTGCGTGGCTCAACGGGCTACATCAAGATCGTCAACACTGGCACCGGGAAGATCGTCTGGCAGCACGGCGAGGTGCTGACCAGAGCAGACAGCTGCGACGCCACGTCTTTTGCTGATACACATTTCTTGATGACATTTTACTACCTTCTTGTGACGTTGCATCGGGATTCACTATATAAGAAAAAGTTCTTTGTAAACTGACAGATCTGAAAATCTTAAACTTAATATGAGTAAATGCGAGTTTTTGCAAAAAAAAATATTACCTACTCGGGGCACGAAATATCATCGGATGCTACTCGTAATCAACCGGGTCAAGCTACATTGACAGCTGTGTCACAGTTTCCTACTCCTACCAACGTTAATGAAATAAAACAATTCTTGGGATTGTGTAGCTATTTTCGCAAATTCATAAAGAATTTTGCAGTTATTGCGCGTCCTTTGTCCGATCTTACAAGGAAAAACAGTGTTTTGGGTTTAGGGTAGTGATCAGTGTCAAAGTTTTGAAGAGTTAAAGCGTTGTTTATGTACAAAACCTTTACCTGCGTTATTTGATCCTACTTTGCCTACGGAGATAAATACGGATGCATGTAAGTTAGGTATTGCTGGCATATTATTACAACGACAAGCCGATGAGACATTACGCCCCGTTATGTACTTTAGTAGGGTTACAAGTAAAGAGGAAAGTATGTACCTTAGCTATGAACTGGAAACTCTTGCCGTTGTTAAGTCATTGCGTAGGTTCAGAGTTTATATTGTAGGAAAACAAGTAAAAGTAGTCACCGATTGTACAGCGGTTCGAGCAACTTTGACGAAGCGCGAGCTTATCCCTCGTATAGCTAGGTGGTGGTTATCAATACAAAACTACGACTTTAGCATTGATTACCGGCCGAGGGATCGCATGAAACACGTAGACGCGCTGAGTAGGGACCCTGTTGTATATACTATGAACATTAGACTGCTTAAAATAACAGACTGGTTTTATACTGTGCAATATCTAGATGAAAAATTTAAATGTATCATTCACTAACTCAAGGGTGGTAGTGCTTCTACAGCGATTACTAAGCACTATGAACTAATAAATGACAGATTATATCGCAAAACATTACTCGTGTTGTGATTTTTAGAATAAGTATTGTCTTTTAGATTTTTTATTGATTATTGTATTTAAATTTATTAGATAATTTATTGAGTTTATTTTTAATTAATTATTCGTACTGTTTCGATATTTGGGTCATTTGATTTTTATCAGTAATTTTACATATTTTGTTGTATTTTAAATTATAAGTAAAATAATAAGTTTCTAACTGACTCTGTAGTACGAGCTTGATTCTGATTGGTTGGCGAACAGCCAATCGGAATCAAGCACGGTGGGAGGGATGTTGAGTGGTGACTTGGTTCGAACAATACTTTCTCGAGTCATTCTAGTCGTTGGCAGGAAGCGAGCACTAGCTCTGGACGAATACGTTATTGTAATTGTTGTAAGCAAGACAGTGTTATACGAATAAAGTGCTGTGTAAATATCAGTGGAGTTTTAATTCATTAAAACTCAGAAGTGGAACGTGACCTGCTGTCCTGTCCAAAAAAAAACGTAAGTTGAAATACTTTATTTCTAAATGATAAAAAGATAGCTATACGATTTCACCCTTGCTATGCCTTTTATAAACTTGAAATGAATTTTTACAGTGTTACCAAGAGCATTTGGTTGGGGCTACTCCCCAATAATGTAACTTGTAAACATATTGCAATTTCTATAAAATAATGAGGCCTACACTAGCACTGACAGCAGCTTGAATAATATCTGGTCAAGGCCACTCTTTGATGGTATTATTCTAGTAAATGCAAAGAAACTCTGAACTAATCGCGCAATCTATGTGGTCAAGGCTACTCCTTGATAATGGTTCGCGATGAATTCCTGAGACCTCTGAGCTGGCGTACTTTTTTTATGATATTATTATTGTTGGACTTGCGTGAGTATTATTCGAACAGGGCGACTCTCTGTTAATATTACTCATGTTGAGTATGATTTATCATGCGGTCCATTCGGTCGAGGCTACTCCTTGATAATGGTTCGCGATGAATTCCTGAGACCTCTGAGCTGGCGTACTTTTTTTATGATATTATTATTGTTGGACTTGCGTGAGTATTATTCGAACAGGGCGACTCTCTGTTAATATTACTCATGTTGAGTATGATTTATCATGCGGTCCATTCGGTCGAGGCTACTCCTTGATAATGTTGACCTTTGATAAACTATCCAACAAGCTGTCTGTAGAAGAAAGATATTAAGTAAAAATTGAATATGAACAAAAGGCATAGTATGGAAAAAAATACATTTAAAATAAATTGTGATGTAGGTGTGCTGCAGTTAAATATTCCAACAGCCATGTATGTGTGCTGTGTGCTACAATGAATCAGCCATGTAGGTGTGCTGCAGTTAAATATTCCAACAGCCATGTATGTGTGCTGTGTGCTACGATGAAGCAGCCATGTAGGTGTGCTGCAGTTAAATATTCCAACAGCCATGTATGTGTGCTGTGTGCTACGATGAAGCAGCCATGTAGGTGTGCTGCAGTTTAATATTCCACAGCCATGTATGTGTGCTGTATGCTACGATGAAGCAGCCATGTAGGTGTGCTGCAGTTCAATATCCCAACAGCCAAGTATGTGTGCAGTGTGCTACGATGAAGCAGCCATGTAGGTGTGCTGCAGTTAAATATTCCAACAGCCATGTATGTGTGCTGTGTGCTACGATGAAGCAGCCATGTAGGTGTGCTGCAGTTAAATAGTCCAACAGCCATGTATGTGTGCTGTGTGCTACGATGAAGCAGCCATGTAGGTGTGCTGCAGTTTAATATTCCACAGCCATGTATGTGTGCTGTATGCTACGATGAAGCAGCCATGTAGGTGTGCTGCAGTTCAATATTCCAACGGCCATGTGTGCTGTTCAGGAGCTATGTATGTTCCACCATAACTAGTTAAACGGCCATGTGTGCTGTTATAGAGCTATGTATGTTCCACCATAACTAGTTAAACGGCCATGTGTGCTGTTATGGAGCTATGTATGTTCCACCATAATTAGTTAAACGGCCATGTGTGCTGTTATGGAGCTATGTATGTTCCACTATAACTAGTTAAACGGCCATGTGTGCTGTTATGGAGCTATGTATGTTCCACAACAACTAGTTAAACGGCCATGTGTGCTGTTATGGAGCTATGTATGTTCCATCATAACTAGTTAAACGGCCATGTGTGCTGTTATGGAGCTATGTATGTTCCACAACAACTAGTTAAACGGCCATGTGTGCTGTTCAGGAGCTATGTATGTTCCACCATAACTAGTTAAACGGCCATGTGTGCTTTTATGGGGCTATGTATGTTCCACAACAACTAGTAAAACGGCCATGTGTGCTGTTAAAGAGCTACGTGTGTTCCAAATACTGATAAAAGGCCATGTGTGCCTGTATGGATCTATGTATGATCCAAAACGAGTAAGAAGCAACGTGTGCTATAAAATATATTAAAATGTGACATGTAATTTTTTTTTTTATATACGTACATTTTAGCATGTAAAATGATCGGATAGCTTCCGGTCGAGGCAACTCTTTGACAGCGCTATGCCGATGTTATCGTATCAGGTTCATCATTAGATATGTTTGGTCAAGGCTAAAATTAGATAATATATTATGATGGCCCCGACTATGAAACTGAATTTTAACCATTAAGTCACTAAGATTTAGTCGGTGCATAACTTACACTGAAATTCGTGTAAGATTGCCCTTGTGATACTTGGGGTGTGTGATGGCGCTTGGTTGAGGCAAGTCTTCAACAGTGCTATGCATGCCTTCGTATCGGATTATCGCTGGATACTGGTCAAGGCTACACCTTGATAATGTTCTGTGATAGTCCTGGTACGTTGTTACGGTCCAAATCTTAGATGCGCTTATTATTTACAAGGCTAGATGCGCCTTTAAATTTACAAGGCTAGATGCGCCCTTAGGTTTACAAGGCTAGATGCGCCTTTAGGTTTACAAGGCTGAATGCGTCTTTAGGTTTACAAGGCTAGATGCGCCTTCAAGTTTACAAGGCTAGATGCGCCTTTAGGTTCACATGGCTAGATGCGCCTTTAGGTTCACATGGCTAGATTCGCCTTTAGGTTCACATGGCTAGATTCGCCTTTAGGTTAAAAAGGTTATATGCACCTATATAACATCTATGAGTCATCAGATCATATTTATTTTACATAATCAAAAGTATATTGATTATCCTATCTTTCTTTTTGCGAGGTTACCATGAGAAAAGACGGCGGTAGGGGTCACAGCTGCTAAAAAGCGAAGAACTAATTCACCTTTGTCGTGGACTGTGGAAGAAATCAATCCAGCGCCGAGCTCCAATGACAGGTCAGATCTAAGAAATGGGTCGCTTATTGAAACTGATGATATGACGCAGGTTCCATCATCAAGTTTATTTTAGTCTTGACGATGTCATAAAACTTTTATCATTAATTAAAAACAGTGATAAACAAGAATCTAACTGTTTGGGCAATAACCAATTAAATTATGTTATACCGGAGTTCGACCCCTTTAGTAAAACTCAAAAGTGTTAAAGGATGGATAAGGAAGGTCAACGAATGTGCCAGCATCTATGATTAGGACGAGAGGTAAATCGTACATTTTGCTTTGTAAAATTTTGTGGGAATAGCTAAAAATGGTACAGCAGGTTTACCGTCTGTAAACTACAATTAGAGTGAATGGTAAATAAAACTTAAGTGAGCACTCCCAAACGAGTAAAACTACGGTCAACTTCTCGAGGAAATGCTGGCACGTACTTCAAAGAACAACGAAAGCTTTAAAGAGTATTTGTACTAACTTTATTAGATGTGAAAGTATGTGGGAAAAAGGCAGTGGACTGCGTTATCCACTGCATAAATGATAAATCAGTTGGGAATCAAATGGCGCACAGGCTATAAATTGCGCGGAGCCGGAGGATCTTCTGAACTTTCTTAGCTCTCAACGTCCTTCAGACAATATCCTTGTCAAAAACGTATCAAAAATATTGCTTCTTACACTCTTACCTCGAATGATAGCACTGGTAACGTACCAATTTGTTTTAACTGTAAAAGTAGAGGCCATACTTACATAAAATACCCAAATCCACTGATCAAATGTCAAAAGTGCCATTGAGTGGGACATGTTGAAGCCACTTGTAGATTTCCAACAATAACACTGCGACAACTGTGTCAGACACTCGTAAAACACTGGCTATTTCCACGCACATCAATAGTAATGATAAATTCTTTAGGAAAGACCAATGGTTAATAATTGAATTAATGACCAGATATTCTCGCTTATATAGATTTTGGCAACAAGTGCACTTTGATTTGAGTATCTGATACAAAAAATCCTGAACTTAAAAAAAAATCTTTGGACAATTTGCCCGCGTTGAAGGGTTTTAGGAATTCAGCAGTTGTACTTCTCTACAAAAGTGCAATCTCTTTGAAACTTGATGAGGTAAATGTCGGAAGTCCTTGTTGTAATTGACGAGTTTCTGCAAACGCCACTTTTAAATGGGCAAGATTTTTCGGAGCTTATTGTCATAATTCGAAATTGATTTTATATGAATGGTCTAATGATGATTCTTTTGTCAATCTAAATTTTAAATTGACTGTTGTGAATACTACCAATGTGTAAAATATTGGTCTAGTATAAGCTACCTCGGTCATTAAATTTCTTTTGATGGTGTTAGGCCCGATAGAACCAAAATGCTTGTTGTACCCATCCCAAAATCCGATCATGAGGTTAGACAATTTCTTGGCCTAGCAAGTTACTTTCGCAGATTCATTAGAAGTTTAGATTTGTTTAAAAAAAAAAGGTATCTTTTCATTGGTTTGAAATTGAGAGACGTGCGTTGTTAAAAGACGTTGAACGTCCTATTTTGGCCTTATACATATAATCATAAACTTGAAACTGAGCTCCATACGGATGCCAGTTCTCTTGGTGTTGGTGGAATTTTATTATAATGCTAGGACAAGTAGGATAAACCCCGTGTCTTAAAACCTGTCTCCTATTTTAGCAAACAAACCATGCCAGAAGAATGACACCTCCACTCCTATGAGCTCGAAACCCTTGCAAATGTCTATCCTTCGCGCGTGCGAATCCATTAGGTATTCACACTTCAAGGTGGTCACTGAATGCCACGCTCTCAGAACAACACTTGTAAAACAAGATTTAGTCCCACGTATTGCGCGTTGGTGGCTAGAGAGATAAGTGAATTCACTTTTGATATAGAGTAAAGATCAGGAACTCATATGACTCACGTTGACGCTTGAGTAGGAATCCTTATCTTTCTGAACTATATATAATATAAAAAAGGAACACTGGCTATTGTCATTTCAAATCGCGGAGCCAGACATATCGCGAATAGTGAAAATCCTTAGGCCTAATAACAATGAGGAAGTAAAAGGTATTAAGAAGCATTTTGTGATCAAGGACAAAAAAAAAGTAAGAGAAAAATTGTGCCTCGTTGGGCCCCGTGGTGCGCGTTTTCAAATTTGTCTATCCAATCATGATGACGTTCGTCACTTAGGTATAACTAAAGCGGTTGAGAAGGTTCAGAACAACTTTTGGTTCCCAAATTACGCCAATTTGTAAAAAAAATATATATGTGTATATACCTATGTTCAATCATGTTTATACAGACAATAATGCTAAATTACAATATTCTGACATCTTGTATATCTGATAACGTATTAATAATTGTTTCTGTTTAAATGCCAAATGACTATTTGCATGCCATTAATGGTTGAGTAGGCCGAACTTTAGAAAATTTGTAAATTGTAATAGTAGATAAGAAATTGCCGATATTCAGTCAAAAGAAAACAGTTTGAAAGTGTCGTTGCAGCAGACAGAAATCTGCCTTGGATAAATCTTGATACTACAAATTCCTTAGATGAGTCTGATGAAAACACAACTGATTCTAGTTTCGATAGTGAGGATGATCTTCCTATTTCTACGCTGCAACGACAAAAGCAACATAAAACAATTGTACAGTAAAAACAATTTAATTAGGTTTAATTATAACTTGTCCTATTATTATTCCGAATGTTGTGATTCTGATGTGCACCGGGAGGTTGCACAAATTAGGACGGCCGAATGTTGTGATTTTTAGAATAAGTATTATGTCTTTTAGATTTTTTATTGATTATTGTATTTAAATTTATTAGATAACTAGCGGCCGCCCGCGACTTCGTCCGCGTGGATGTTAGTTTTTTGCGACCGGGCTTCATACAAATTCGCAACCCCTATTTTATCCCTTTGGGGGCAGAATTTATCAATATGTAATATTATTTCTATCCTTCTTTACCTTCCAAGTAATGTT
Organism: Pyrausta despicata; assembly: GCA_963921415.1. Classification (NCBI taxonomy): domain Eukaryota; kingdom Metazoa; phylum Arthropoda; class Insecta; order Lepidoptera; family Crambidae; genus Pyrausta; species Pyrausta despicata. The sequence continues at coordinate 4,123,788 of OY992867.1, read as the reverse complement.
GAGTCAAATAAAAAAAAGTCCCATTAAAATCGGTTTAGTAGATTCTGAGATTCAATTTCCTGCCTGCCCCCTAAGTTCATCGGCGTGATTATTTATATCCCAGTTTACTCTCCAGGTGATACTGAGTCAAATAAAAAAAGTCCCGTCAAAATCGGTCCAGTAGATTCTGAGATTAGCCCGGACAAACAGACAGACAGACAGACAGACAGACGGACAGACAGACAGACAAAATTTTTAAAAATTGTTGTTTTGGCTTCTATTACGGTAATTAAGACCCCCTGTAACAATTTTTCATAAAAATCTTCAATGTACAGAAATCGATCTTTTACAGTCTTATTATATGTATAGATTTATTGAGTTTATTTTTAATTAATTATTCGTACTGTTTCGATATTTGGGTCATTTGATTTTTATCAGTAATTTTACATATTTTGTTGTATTTTAAATTATAAGTAAAATAATAAGTTTCTAACTGACTCTGTAGTACGAGCTTGATTCTGATTGGTTGGCGAACAGCCAATCGGAATCAAGCACGGTGGGAGGGATGTTGAGTGGTGACTTGGTTCGAACAACACTTTCTCGAGTCATTCTAGTCGTTGGCAGGAAGCGAGCACTAGCTCTGGACGAATACGTTATTGTAATTGTTGTAAGCAAGACAGTGTTATACGAATAAAGTGCTGTGTAAATATCAGTGGAGTTTTAATTCATTAAACTCGGAAATCGCCTAGTAGTCCCTTTTTCGCCTCGATGGAAGATAACACAGATGCACCACGATAATATCGGACATGTTGGCTTTCAAAAATGTTTAGAATTAATAAAACAAGAGTATTAGTTTCCTAAAATGACCTGCTTTATTCGCAAATAAGTAGATGCTTGTTTACACCGTACTTTTGGCAAAGAAAATCAAGGTAAAAGGAAAGGGAGACTTTTCCCAATACCTAAACCTTCTGAGCCAATGCGTATGGTGCACATTGATCACTTAGGGCCTTTTTGCAAGACCATAAAGGGTTATCAGTACATGTTGGTCCTGACAGACGCTTTCTCTAAATTTGTCATAGCAGAGCCCACTCGGACAGTAAATGCAGTAGAAACAATTCGAATTATAAAAGAAGACGTTTAGCTTATTCGGGTATCCAGACGAAGTAGTAAGCGACCATGGAAAAGCCTTACGAGTAGAAATTTTTAGCAGTTTTCGAATGATAAAAGTTTAAGCACATATTAACCTCTATTGCCTGTCCAAGGGCTAACGGGCAAGTTGAACGTACTAATCGAACCATATTTAACGCGTTGCGTGCCATGATCCTAGTGAGGCTGCAAATTATTGGGCTAACTGCTTGCCCGATGTCTTGTGTAGAATAAATAACACGCCTAACGTTGGTACAACTTACAAGCCCTAGGATTTAATGTTTGCAAGGAGCTCTAGGCCTCGTTGCGATGTAGCTGTCTTAAACCGTGAGACTGATTCTGTTGAGGATAGGCGTAGGAAAGCTAGTACTCAGTTAAAGAAAGCTGGGGAAAAGATGAAGAATGATTTTGATAAAAAGCGTAAGCCCAGCCGGGTTTATAGATAGGGAGATTTAATATTGTGGAGACAGGCTCCCACAAATAGTGCAGCTAAAGTCAATACCAAGCTCGATGATTTCTTTTTAGGTCCCTATATCATAACTAAGGTTGTTGGCGATGACAGATATAGGATACGGAGCATTAAAGCTTCTACAGGACTAGTTGCTGCACACTCATTGCGGCCCTATACAAGCACCGTACCTATGTCTGACATTGCTAGCAGCTCTGATGAGAAATTGGAAACCGAAGACCTCATTGATTTACTTAAGAGCTAATACAACCCTTCCCCATTGCGGGAGCAATTATTGTTTCAGGACGGCCGAATGTAACGCCAAGCCTCAGCCACCATAGCCAATCATAGCCAATCCTAGCCAAGCCAGCCAATCCTAGCCAAGCCAGCCAATAGGAAGTCACCGCCATGCCAGTTGACGCTCCCCACTACAACTTCCGCCAGCCGTGCGCCCTTGGGTGGGAGCAAGCCCTTATAACGGCCAGACAGCTCAGTCTAGCCCACTGCCACCGCCCCCTGGCGTGCGTGCGTTGCGGCGAGGAACATTCCGCCAGGGATTGCCCACGGCCGGTGGAAGAACCGCCGACCTGTGCCAACTGTGGTGCTGCGCACACTGCGAACAACACCAGGTGCCCAGTGTTCCTGAGGGAACTCAAGAACAGGAGGGCCAGCACTGTCGCGCGCACCACCACCACGAAACCAGCACAGAACACCGTGCCGGACGAGGAGAACGCACAGTCCTCCCTCATGGCCGCGGCAAATCCCCCTGCAACCACAGGCAGGAGCACCCGACGGCGCCGACGAAGGCGCGGGGTAGAGAAGGAGGAGGAACAGCCATCCGTCACTGCGCCGGCACCAGCCTTAGCCGCCGCCCCCGCAGGGGCGAAGGCAAAGCTGGATGGGGCAGTTAGACGGACAGTGCAACCGAGAGAGCAGCAGAAGGATACCATCACAGACTGCGTGAAAGTACTTCACGCAGTATTAGAAGCCATACAGGCCGGGCTCAACCCCGTGCCGATAGTCCTTAGAGGGCTGGCTGATCTATACAGTGATGTGTAGTCCCCTCCTAAGAGTGATGTCCTGGAACGCCGACGGGCGTTTCAGTAACTCAAGAACTCCTTAAGGCGGTCCCTAAAGAGCAGGAGACAGACATCACTCTCCTGGAAGAAACCCGCCGGAACTACCCCCAGCGAAACACCGGACATGACACCACCAACCCATCACCATCAACGACGCTGGCTAGTAGCTGCAAAGCTCGCTAGCGCCGTTACCACGGCAGTCGAGATCACTCCTGCCAACCCATCACGACCCATGACGCTGGCTGGAAGCTGAAAAGCTCGCCAGCGCCACCACCACAGCAGTTGAGTTCGCTCCTGCCAACCCAACGACCCGCCCGTTTTCACGGGCGGCGGTAGAACCCACCGAAAGGGGCCATTGCCCCGTACGGTTTCGCCCCAGACCCCTACGGGGTCAGGTGCGAAGACTCGCAGAGATCTAGCCCACTTTTGCCCTCTTAGCCACTGAATAGGCCGAAACTCTGTCAATTTGATTTGATTATAACCTTATTTAAATAAAATCTGTGTGCTTATCGTTTTGCCTGGTTTTTTTATTTATGCCACTCATTACAATTTTTATCAACAGAGATATGATACCAAATTATAATGCATGGCTCTATTAGGCAATACAAATTATGAATAATTATGATTAGGCATTGTGTAGTTAGATAGATTGATAGTGAACTCTTTATTGCATTCCACAGAAATCAACATACACAGAAAGATACATAATTTAGGCGGTCTTATCGATATATCGCTTATCGTGGGGTAGTTTTGCACCAAACTTTAAATAATAAATAAATATTTCACAACAATCACACCAATTCTCTAGTCCCAAATTAAGCTACGAGGCTTGTGTTATGGGTACTAGACAACGGATAAACATACTTAAATACTTTTTTTTGTAAATAAATACATATTATGCATAGAAAACACCCAGACCAGTACAAACACACATGTTCATGCACACTTATGATTGTACTGTGCGGGGATCGAACCCGCGACCCTTGGTTTAGAAGTCCGACCTGTGGACCACTGCACCAAGCGGTCGTCAAGTCAAATACTAAGACAAGGCTTTTACACTGACCTGTCATTTCTCTGATGGTGCTGAAGGCAGTAATTTCTTACTTCACAAAGCATAATAGAATATCCTATCTTATCAGCCTATATACGTCCCATTGCTAGAAATAGGACTCACCTCAACTGTGAGGAGGTACGAGCCATACTCCAACACGCAAGCTCAGTGCGGATTGGTTAAGGAGTTGTTCGTAAGGTAAGTGACATACCTTACTCACAGATTACTAAATAGTTACTACGTAACAGATAAATCACTCCATAGAGAAATTTCAATACCTACAGCGTTAATAGACTACTTTTTCTGCCGCGTACAAAAATGCACCTACTTTGAGTATAAAGTCACTATTGCTTCGCAGCTGCGCGAGACCAAGTGACGTGAGACCTAGCGACAATCGAACTAGGGTTGACACTTTCGGTAAAAATGATGCCCAAAATATATATTCCACGCGGACAAAGTCGCGGGCACAGCTAATACTAATATAATATTAGTAAGACCTTATGCATTTTAATACTTGCAGACTAGCATACCTACGTGACTTCGTCCTTTGTTGCGTTCTCAAAATTATTTTCCCAACATTTCCACAGGCTAGCAAATAAACATTAAAAAAAGAAAAGAATTAAAATAAAATATAGCTATGTATGAAGTTCTCGTTGTACATATGATACGATCTTAGTATTTAAATAAATTTCGTTGATAAATGTTAAAACTTTATTAAGTATCGAATTTCCGATTCTTATAATAAAATAATAAAATAAAAGAATAAAAGCACAAATAAATAAATTAGAGAATAAAAGCACATATTACTTATTTGGTTCGTACGAAAACTAAATTGAACGTAAGCGTAACACGAATAATTATAGTGCGTCGTGAGCGCGTCCGACGGTTGTTCGCAGCCCACTGAATCGGCACTGCAGTCGGTGCCGGCGAGAGTAGGCTATTATCGCGCGCAAGTACATCGAGTGAGAGAGGCCTGCCTTACTGTCAGATGTCATCAATCTATCGATATTAACCGGGACCAACAGCTTAGTATGCCTTGCGAAGCACGAAGATGCTTATAAATAGACGTCACTTAAATGGTCGAAATAGTCACCCATCCCAAACACGACTGCGCCTAAGGTTACCTTTCGTATCACTACCAAAGCGCTGCACCAACTGCACCTGCAACTGCGCTCAAGTTTACTAGAATAACTCGGGAAAAATCGGTCCGACAAATTAAGATAGAGACAGTGCTTTAGTTAGAGATACCAAGTCGTCTACATTAGTATCTCAATCTACATCACATACATCAGAATATATAATGATATCAGAATCAACAGTGGTATTACAAATAAACTTAAATAAAAACATACAAGGTGTAACAAAAAACCCCGTTATAACTGAACTTGGTCAAAATCTCAAAAAAAAATCAGACCTCCCATACAAAATTGCCAATCAGCTGATCGATTTACTAAGGGAGAGCCAAAAATTTTTTTGAGATTTCGACCTAGGTTTCTTAGCGAAAGTTGTTCAGGTTTACGGGCACAACAACACCCTTCAGTTATAACGGGGTTTTTTGTTACACCTTGTATAACACCCAGACCAGTACAAACAGACATGTTCATGCACACAAATGTTTGTACAGTGCGCCCATTTTTTTGAGCATTACACCAAAGTCGTCGAGATTGGCTAAAAAGGACAAATGTCAGCACTTTCAGTAAAATAATTTCAAAATCATGAAGGCTATGAACATGATACAAATGTGGTGAAATTAAAACTCAAACTTAAAGAAAAATCAACTGCTGCAGGCGGAACTCGAACCGACATCTCTCGAAAAATGTTTTTGTTCTGGGTCATGTATTAATTCATTCGCGTTTTTTAGGATCCACCAGACTGAAACTAATATTTTTATCCCAATTGGAAAAAATACCTAAAACCAGGATTCCTAGAATTTAGGACTCGAAGGGATTACAACTTCGAACCACCAGGCCGTAAAAAACGGTAGTCCTTAAAAATTTAAGCAAAAAAAAAATCGTTTGAGTTAATAGTGGATTTTCGATGTATATGTAGTATAGATTTACTTCATATTTATACGAATCAGAAAACATGACAAACTACAACAATAGAAATTGGGCACTGTCCCTAATTGTCAATTTATAGAGTTTCTATAGCATATCTATCTATATAAAAGAAAGTGGTGTTAGTTACACTATTTATAACTCAAGAACGGATGAACTGATTTGACTGAAAATTCGTGGAGTGGTAGCTTAGAACCAGGAAACGGACATAGGATACTTTTTATTCCGTGCGAAAACAAAGGGATTCCACGCGGACGAAGTTGCGGGGGGGGGGGGCACTAGTATTTATATAGATTATTGTACCAATAGTTGATTTTACCAATATTTTTTAACTTATATGCCATCTTGATGCAATGTGACATGCAATAAATGATTTAAATTTGAATTTGGATTTAGGATTCCAAAATAACTTTCAGATGTGAATAACACACCACTCTGTGACCACTAAAATATTTGGTTACAGTCTCTCGGTTATGCCATATAACCCAGCAGCATGATTATTATGTAATTAAGCCTTAAATGCACACTAGGTACATACTCGTAATGTACAAGTATAAATCTCTCATCAGCCTATATACGTCCCACTGCTGGGCATGTGGTCATATAACTTTTTTTTTAATTTTTTTTTTTATATTATTTCAATATAATATTAGTAAGCAAAGTCCACGAAAATTTACTTATTTTTTTCACGAACACAGTATATTACATTAACTCAATGATTTCTTCAGGTATTTCTTATTTGTAATCTTATAATAGCATAACACTTAAATTTTAAATTGAACTGAAAAATATTATCATTCGTACCAGGATTCGAACCCGCGCCACCAGGATGGAATCCAATTGTCATGACAATTAGACCACACGATCGATGATAAATTTGCCTATGCTATTATTTCGTTTTACGGGCTGTCAGCGCTTGAAAGTGTCACTTCTCGCTCGCTAATGTCAGGCATCGCTCGTCTGACGCCCATCCACCGCTACCGTGTCGCTGTTTTCGTGCGCGGGGTCTATGCGAATCGCTGTCGCTGTTGCCATTGCCCCGCTCGTCGCAGAATAGGTGCGCGCGGCCTTAAAGTCTCTGAGTAAAACCGCGGACAGACATGGCGAAACTATAAGGGTTCCTTGTTTACTACGGAACCCTACTAACCTTTGCTTTAGTGTTTACGTATTTGGAGTTCTTTAACGATATTAGATGGCTTTTACTTTATAGAGGTGATGGTTAAGTTCTGCTAATCAAAGGCATTCAAAGGTGCTGCTAAATCTTGGTTAAAAATTGGTAAATTCGTAAAACTGATTCTCAATTTAAATAATTCATAAATACATAACTAACTCCTCTCAGATGGTGAATCAATTTTCATAGACGAATAATCTGACGCTACAAAAAACTAATATTAGTGCTCTTCAAAATCAGAAAGAGTATTTTTCGTAGTGAAGATGAAAAATAAGAGCCATTTAAAGATTTTTCAATAACATTTTTATTGCGGCGTGAATTCAATTTTGGTAAAATCTAATATTATTGAAAAGTTTGAGATAACACTTCAGTTTTTTGCTCCCGTATATCGCCACAAGCTTTAGTTTCATGAATATTCATGGTTATTGTTTTAAAGTTTACGAATTTACTTTTCATTAACGATTTATATGACTGCAAAACGCGAAAGGATATCTGAACTATTCTGAGTATCTTATCTTATTCATCACGGATTTAAAGTTCAAAATAAAAATTCATCAGAGTGCTTCTGTAACAGTGTGACTATAATAATTGAAAACACATCAAAAATATTGTTAACTATCATTAATTTTTGGTTATTCATGGTTGCAATGAAAATCATAATAAAGTCAATTTATTTCTGTCAATAAACCCACAAGGAGCAGTTTTACACGTCCCAACATATAAATCAACCCTTCCACCGTCTCGGGATAATTTGGGCCAGTGCTGAGAGGAAGCGGCACATAACAAACTCAGTCACTATTGTCATTGCCTCTTTTCAAATTTGCTTTACAATAATTTCAATTTGACATACAAATATTTTCTATTTTCATATCTTAGTGATCCATATATTCATAAATTTTACATTATCCATTCGACGTTAATACATCTTTCACAACTGTTTTAAACTTATCTCAAGGCAATGAAATTAAATGTTTAGCTAATTTATTAAAAAAATAATATACTTCTACCCATAAATGAGTGACCAAATTTTTGAAGCCTATAACGTAGAACGGGAAGCCTATTTTTGGCTTGTGTTGAAGTTATACAAATTGCTTTATTTAGGAAATTAGTGTAAGTTTTTTCGGACGTATATTAGGTATTCAATGTACTGCGAGAAAACAGTAAGTATTTGAACTTCCTTAGATTTTGTATTATAGTGTTTTCCATATGTTTTACGAAAATAAAAAGTCACAAGCATCGCTGTGGCAATCATTAAAAAAATACTATTTTATGCAGGATTTCTTTACATTTCCAATTCCATTAATCCTAAGTCTGAAGATTACTCTTAGACATTTAAATAATTGGATAGGGATTAACTTAGTCAAGAACAATGACCTATATTACAAATACTTTTATCTGATAAAAAGACTAAAAGATAAAGGCTTTCAAAATGAAGATAGCATTCCAAATGACACATTGAACCTAAAAGATATTAATTAAATTGGAGTTCTGTTTGTAAGTAATGTTAAAAGGATTCTTTCAAGCTCAATATTTAAACGGCTTGAGTCGCCAATGATATTAAATTGAATGATTCATGTAGGTGCTTGTGGCGTATGGTGGCAGCGCTTTGGTAGTGATACCAAAAGTTAATCAACCTACGGCGCGGTCATGCTTGGGATGGGTGACTATTGTGACCATAAAAGTGACGTCTATTTACAAGCATCTCCGTGCTTCGGAAAGCACGTTAAGCTGTTGGTCCCGGTTAATATCGATAGATATTAGTCGTTAAGCCTGGTCGGATGCCCTCGGGCGGCTTGATAACATCTGTCAGTAAGGTTGGTCACTTACCTTTCACACAACCCTCCACTAATCCGTACTGAGCCCGCGTGGTGGAGTATGGCTCGCACCACCTCATAGTTGAGGTGAGGCCTCTGCCCAGCAGTGGGACGTATATAGGCTGATGATGAATGATGAATGAACGTTTCTCATTTAATTTTCACTGCACCCATTGCCTTCTTTCTGCATGACCTTGAGGTTGACTGGCAGAAAATACTTTTAGCATTAAGTCCACACTTTGTACATTTCTTGTGCAATGAAGTTTTATATAAATAAATAAATAAAATAAGGTGCGGTCATGTTTCGGATGGGTGACCATACATACCATATAAGTGACATCTATTTACAAGCTTCTCTGCGGTGAGCCGCGTAGTCAGAGGCCCTCGAGCGACTTACTGTTAGGAGATAGAGGCGAGTTCGTCCACGAACAGTGGCCAGCATAACAAGCTACCCATTTTTGTTGCAAATCGCCCGTATCGCAAGGGCATAAGATACCGCAGTGTTCTACCGTGACGTGCTGGCAACCGTACTTGGGGTGAGGCCTATGCTCAGCAGTGGGTCGTATATAGGTTGATGAGATGAGATGAGAGATGTGGGTCACTTTATTGTTAAACCTTTTGTATTTTTATACGTTAAAGAAGTTGATTACTCTAAGTCGCTGTTATTGTCGCTGTAAGTATTGTAAAAAAATGACTTTTGTAAAGTGTTTGAGTGGTAGTCCACCGCACTTTAATTGATCTCTGTTCATAACGGTAAGTAATCGCTCAATTTGTTCTCGATCCTAAAGAAGTTAGGAAGCGCGCGTCGTAATTTCTTATCTATATATATAAAAGAAAGTGGTGTTAGTTACACTATTTATAACTCAAGAACGGATGAACCGATTTTGCTGAAAATTGGTGGAGAGGTAGCTTAGAACCAGGAAACGGACATAGGATACTTTTTATCCCGTTCGACCGCGATTTCAAAAACAAAGGGATTCCACGCGGACGAAGTCGCTGGGAGGCACTAGTATATAATAAATATAAATACGATAGTAACCACATTGTCGAGGTTTAGGACGATGACACATTTCGTCCCAAAAGAAATGAAATGGTAGATCTCAACGAGTAGATAATTTTTATAGTTATGGCGAATTGGCGACATCAAACAAATCGATAGGGTTTTTAATATATTTAATGTTTTGAGCAAATATTTTGCCTATAAAATGTTACTGACTCGCTACGTTTGAGCTTCGGATCGCGCCGCGGCGGTAGTTCGATCACGCCAAATCCACATTAAAATCTTTTTAATGAATAATCTACTATTGTGATAACTTTGTAAGACATTCGTCTTACAATCGTGTATTTATCTGAATAAAATGTAAATGTATAATCTAGTGTATAATGAAATGTATTGTAGTATACAATGAAATGTATAAATGATTTAATAGTCTGTACTGGAACTATTTTTTTAATTAAATATTACAAAAACTTTTCAGTTTTTCTGAGTTACCAAATCTATTTTTTTATGTATATTTTAGTCAAGTAATGGGATACTGTTGGTGGTTGGGGATCGTCGCTCATGTGTTTATTTTGTTCATGTTCTCTTAAAATGCTTTTTGCCAACCCTAGCGGTGATATCGCATTAATTAACGGAGCGATTGTTTTGCATCATAATAGGGCCAATAGCGTCGGCAAATGTTTGCCATTTACTTTGCGTAAACACGTTTAATTGTGTTTACCGATTTTGCTTCTGGCCTCTTAGAATAGGAGACAATATATTATTAGATAACAATGATAATGTGTCTCTTTGACTACCAAAAAATATTATCAGCACAAAATTATTAGTGAAACTCTCGTAGACAATATCATAAAAGTTTTACTTGTTGGTGTATTAAATCTTTTTTTTTATATTCCTTAATTTTTTACCTGTTTGTCAAAATATTCCTGTAATTTTTTTATAACAAATACTTTTGAATTTGATAAAATTTCAGAATAAAAAGGCAAAATCGAAAACATTTTATTAAATCTGAGACTTGGCTTTTATATCTCGCCTATTATCTAAATTATTATTTGTGTATTGCAACCTATGCAATTTTATTTGATAAGCTAGATACCTACTATACCTACCTTGTATTTAAAAATAATTTAATTTCGCACTGTTTAAAAGTTGCTTAATAATTTCATCAATTACTCCACCCAAATCTCGGCCTAAACGCGATGTTTATGACGTGATATTTTCAACCCCTCATTGCCGAAATAAAGCATTTTACAGCCGGGACGTGTCACTCTTATCGTGCCTACACGCAATGCCCAGACTGACATTTACAGCCATCTTACGTAGGTATAACGTGTGTATTTTACTAAAGTTTCATTATTGTGATATTAAATCACAATAATGAAACTACAACTACGTTACTACAATCTAGGTAAGTTTGTGCAACTTCTAACCTTACAAAGTTTAGGCACAGGGCTAATCTGCGGTATATCGTCATCGGGACTCGCAAATATCAGTGATTCGGCCGCGGTGATTGATTGACACACTGCGTGGAATCGTAGCTTTTGAATGGAAGGACCGATTTTAATGTGTTTTTCATTCGAAAGATAATTTCGGTTGTGGTTCCTAGCTACGGCTTATCAAAATCATTCCAGCCCACCGGCTGTTTTTCTGGCTCCTGTTGGGTTAGTTCGTTTATAATTGAATGAATTGACTTCAAACATTATTTCATGATCTTTGTCTCTGTTCATTGCTGTCTCTAGAGAAATTATCAAACATGTCATAATCAGTACAAAGTTTAGGCGCAGGGCTAATCTGCAGTGTATCGTCATCGGGACTCGTGAATGTCAGAGATTTGGCCGCGGTGATTGATTCACACGATGTGGTCATTTTTTATCTCCATTTTGCGGCAAATACTAAGTACCGGCTGTTCTATCTTTCCTGTTATCTAGTAAAAGAGATCCCGAGATGTGGCCCAGCCGTTATGAACCAATTAAGGGAAACTGGTCGTTTAGGGACACATTAAATGGGCAATTTTGCACCCAACTACTAAGACGTAAGTATAACATTGTTAACCTCTATTCAAATGGATAAGGTTATTACGCGCTAGTAATAGTTTTAAATGACCGTTATAATAGGTTAAACTGGTGTTAACTTTATAGTTTAATGATAGAGTGGCTTTTGTTTGTCTAACTCAAAACTATTTACTCGTATTCCGTAGGGGTTTAAGTTTGGAGTTTGGTTTATTTTTTAAACCCCGACGAAAAAGAAAGGTGTTATAAGTTTGACCCCTATATCTGTGTGTGTGTGTGTGTGTGTGTGTGTGTGTGTGTGTGTGTGTGTGTGTGGGTGTGGGTGTATGTGTGTGTGTGCGCGCGCGCGTGTGGGTGTGTGTGTGTGTGTGTGTGTGTGTGTGTGTATATGTGTTTGTATGTGTCTGTCTGTGGTATCATAGCTTCCGAACGGGTGAGGAGATTGCAAAGCATTTTTTTTTTAATTTGAAACATAATTTAATCACTGTGGTTCTCAGTTATAGCGGATCTAAATCTGATGAGCCGTTGATGCTCACCAGCTTTTTTCCTGGCTCATTCGGGGGTTTTTCAACTAGAAAGTTAGTCTTTTATGAATTGGTAAGTTAGATTTAAAAGGTGCTACGTGTATTTCCAAGTGCTCGCTAACTTAGTCAGAGCTTAGTTTGTTTGTAAATAATACGTAACACAAAGGATCCCTGTGGCTTTTGTGACTAAATGTATGTTTATACTTTCCCGGATCGATAAAGTTTTTGCCCCAAGCTTATCAGCGTGCCTCAGGCTCTAAGCTGGATTTTAGCAAATTTGTTTGTACCATACTTAAGATTGGTGAAGTAATCCCTGTTTGGCCAGAGTCTAAGTCTAAGCTCGGAAACAAATAAAAAAGTTATTTGAGGTACCAAAGTCTTACGTTGATACGAGAATAAGATTGTGGTGTGACATACTGCTACAGAATATTCTTATATTTTTTTTTTCATAAGAGGTTGCTTATTTAATACAGATAAGCGTAGGTTCGGCTCAAAAGGGCCCTAGACAATCTCAATAAGGCATCGTAATATGAAGAGTCATAATATTACAAACGCCTCCTGAGGTCTAAACTTCAATTTTTTCAAATAAATATATATTGCACTGTTACAAAAAAAAGAATCGTATTTCCTTTGTAAGAGATATTTTTTCCTTTGTTTAATAATAAAAATAATAATAAAATAATTTATTTTCTTCACAACAGGAGATAATACAAATTTTGTTCCAAAACATTGTGTAATTATTGTTAAACTATTGTGAAGACTGGTGCTTGTGATGGATTGTGACACAATCTGTAGTACAAGAGACCAGGTCTCAACCTCCTGGACTATATAGATTAACACTGTTTAATTAATTTTGATTTAGGCACTTTGTGTAGTTTTACTAGCTGAAGTACAAACCAAGCAAGCTAAGCAAAACTTGTAGAAAAATTTAAACTCAAGTTCTTTTACACTACTACTAGTACCTGTTTAGCGAATACATAACAACAAATATTATGAAATATAAGAAGAAAATCACATATTATGAGAAGGAAGCAAGTATTTATGCAATAAAAGGGACTGATAATTATATGTGAAACTAAATGCCGTAATCAGTACGTTATGTAATATAACTAGTCTAACATTGGCCAGATGAATTAAGTTGCTATTCAATTTGATATTAATCATACCACATTTTGTGTTGTTAAGAAAAATTAAAATTAAACATTACATTTTCGTACCGCGCATACTCACGAGATATTTCTGTAGGGAAAAAGTATGTATCATGCGTCAAACCTAGTAAGAAATAGATAGCTAGATGATTGTTAAGTTATGCGTGTGTCAATCAACGCATCAGGACGCGAAACCTGCTCGATCAGCCGGCCGGCAGCCGGCGCACACACGTACCTAGCGGCCATTGTAAGCGGGTGGGTGGGGGCGCGCCACAAGTGCATCTCAATCAGTGATACCACTACGACTTTAATAAAAAGGACTAAGCGAAATTAAGTTATTACGTAGATTTTAATAATGTTGTAACTAACAAAATAGGCCCAGTTGTTTAATAAATATTTGAATTTGAAATAGTAAGCCTATTTAAGATACTGGTTTAAGTAAATCAGGGATGGTTAATTCATTGAGTTCCAGAAGATAATAATATAGAATCTTTTTTAGTTTTAGTTTAGTGAATTGTTTTAGATTTAGTTTATTTTGTAATATGCTGTATATTCTAGGTGGTAGGAAGTTAAATGATTTTTGTGCAAACCGAGTCTTTAATTTCTATCTATATCGGTATCGGTATCTAGTAGTTCTCTTTTCGGGGTCTCCGTGTTGTGGGACTGACTTCTTCTGTTTAGCTTCTTTGTAACCCCTAGGCAGTCTACTGCCATCGTCATAATTCTTCAACCGTTCGACGCCTAATACACCAACCCATGGTTCTCTCTGCCTTGCGGCATTCGAACCGAATCATTGGAGAGCACGTGGGTACTGCGTGGGCTCTTTTCCTCTACTTTTCCCCTAGAAATTCTGTTACCGTCTCATCTTTTATTTTACACCTTGTTCGACGCGCACTGCTGAGCAAAGGCGGAGATTTATTACATTGATCTCCACCGCAATCGGTCCAACGCTTTCCGCATCCAGCGGCTATCCGCGACCCTTACCAGGTCGTTGGTTCACCCCCCACAAGGTGGACCTGCCCACAGAACGTCACCCGGTAAGCAGTCGCCATTCGAAGATCTTTGGTTCACCTTGAATGGGGCCTGCCAACAGAACTCCACAGTCACCATTCAATAACCATCCCGTTTAATAATAATCAAAATTGCATTTATTTCGGACAATATAAATATATTGTTAATATACAAACTAATGTTATTAACAAAAAGAGAAAATAAAAAATCAAAAACACTCCCCGAGTGCTGGACTGGCACCCTGGACTACTTAACTGCATGCAGGGTGTAACAAAAAGGCGAAATAATATTTAAGGGTATGTATGTATGTGATGTGAACATTAAGTAGTAAAAGTTTTAGTTAAAAATAAACAACTTTTTTTTCCCATACTAAGTAAATAATTTATTTTTTACCGAAAGCGTTGACAACCCTGAATCTGCGGTCATTCGTTAGCGAACCGCCGCCCGCCGCTCGATCAGCTGATGCGCGGACGCCGCGCGCCGCGACACACCGCTTTCATACAGCCCGCCCACCCAAAACTACCTAAGTACCTGTTAGCTTTGATGGGAATGGTACTCAATGATAAGAACGGTAATCATATTAATGCATTTAATTGCAAAATTATTTAGAGACAATACAAAAATATCAGGTAGGTACATTTCTTGTCTAAAACTATGTACAGAAAACAGTAATTTATGTTTACTACTACTATTACTTACCTTACCTCTTACCTCATAATTTTACCCAGCAAATAATTTAAACGGGATAGAATTATCTAATAATAAGTTCATACAATGTAACTAATAGGTATGAAGTAGGTAACTATTTGATGGTAGATAGCTAGTACCTACTCACTCTGATAATCTACACAACATAATGACAACATAATTTGCTAACTAGTAATATTTTAATTGTAATAAACAAACATCCATGTAATCCAGCGTGCCAGCATAAGGGAGTCCCAGCGGTCCATCAACGCGCTCAGGATCATGGGGCTGTCGCGTGCGCGGCGTAACATGGAAGCGCAGCGCTTGCGCATGATGGTTGCAAAGCAGTCCATGCGCGCCTCTGCGAACATAGCAGAGGCGCTGCAGAAGCGCGGCAGCCCCATCAATACAGACTCAGTCTACTGTATCTAACTGAATTTGTCGTGCGTATTAAGTTTTACTACTAAACTTCAACCTCATTTAAGTTTTGTTGACTCTCTCGAGATGACTCGACTTTCTAGAATCTTGTCGTTCATCATGCCAGTTTTCTTGCTAAAGTGACGTGACATTTTCTGAAGTTATAAAAGATGGAGTGCTCTATCGACTCACGAAAATGGTTGGTCGCCATTCAATATTAGATCAAGATACTATGTATATGATGATTCAAAGTGTTTAATGGCATACGAGTATAACCAAAGCTAACAGTCCTCCAACAAATGAAAATGATGGTAAAGAGCGGTCTATAAACTCAACAGTATTGACAACCGATCTGGTGTAATAATCAAGAAGTTGAATATTAACCAACAGGTCGCGGGTTCGATCCACGCACTGTATCAACATTTTTGTGCGTGAACATGTCTGTTTCTACTGTTCTGGGTGTTACATATATTTATTAAGGTTTATTTGTAATACCACTGTTGATTCTGATACCTTTAATACAAGTGTTAGTTTAATACAAGCTACTTACCACGGAGTCAAATCAATGTATGTGATATTGTTGAATATTTATTTGAAAGAAAACATTTCAAATACATAGTTTAGATCATGATCATGAAGTCAAGAGTTTAAAACTGTTAGGTATTTGTTTCTATTGTGACAGAGCTTATTTGTATGAGTTTTAGTCTTCAATGCCCTATAATGTTAGGTTGATAGAAAACTTACAACTGCTCGCTTTAATTTCATCATATAGAACATTAATTAAGGCAATATTATTTGTATAATAATTTTGGATAGTCTATTTCCAGCTCAAATTCTGGGCTTAATTTGTACCCGTCAACAGTTTCAATTTCTTCCCCGGATTTTATGCCACAAAAAAATCTTACACAAAAATGGGTTCATCGTATTTATCACAAGTGTGTCGCTGACACATTGTTACGTATATTTTCGAGGAAGCAACATGACAAATGACTTGTTTTTTCGGCCATTACGCTCTCTCCTTATATTTCTTGTAATACGAAAAGAATACGGGGGCACGCATTAGAATACTCATAACAAGTAGCTTACTAATGGAATAAATTGATTGTTGTTCAGAAAAAAACTTGAACACTCACTATCGCGTCCGAAAACCAAAACTGTTGGTTCTTAATATTTATGTCAATAACACACCATTTTTCAATCTGGTATCGTATGTTCCGTCAGTACACTGAGCTCATCGGTAGCTTTGCCGAATGAGATATTGTATTCTTTAAGTATTTAAGAAGTATTAAGGATTGCCAAAAGAGCCACCTGATATGTATTTATAATTATTTTTTGCTTTTTGATATTACTTATTCTCATCGTATTGTGATCTGTTTTTTTCCATGAACTGTAGGTACCAACAAATCTAAAATATTGTTTTGCGATTTGAATACTTGGCTTTTAGTATACTTGTTAAAGTATGTACATTTTAAGGGCTGCAACCTAATTTGTATATCAATAAAATAAATAAAAAGCCGAAGTTACGATCGAGGATCAAAATATATTTAGCAGTTTCATTGTTTGGTATTATATATTTTTTTGTTTAATAATGGACTACATCATCAACGGTTATCTATCTTCGGGAAAATATATGATGACAAATTTTAGAAGTATCTTCTTAACATCACGATAGTATAAACATACTGTAAAGGGATCTTTTTAGAACAACCCCTGTAATCACCATTTAAGGTTTTGTTTAAAAGATAACCTACTCATAACACTTAAACTGTACCCAAGAACTCTTTCAAAGCGCCTTCAGTCTAATGTTTTGATAAATTTATTACCTTAAATAAAAAAGGCATGAAGAACGTCTGGTAGAGAAATCTTTTCTCACTTTGCGAGTTCATTAACGCAATATTTTTTTGGTGGAATAACAATTTCTCAGTAATAAATCTGACACGGAGGTCTCTGGCATTGTTTTATAGCTTTTTTATCGTTCATCATAAATCTAATTTTGTGTTAAGTAGGCTTTGTCAAGAACACATTAATGTGTCAAAAAATCTGTAATTTATTTTACTCTTGTAAATATTTTTTTCTAGACGTTCTTTTTCTGAATTCAAGAGAAACCAAAAAATAAACGTATTTTAATGGTGACTATCATTTTTTCCATATGACAGCACTTAAGAAAACCAAAAGATAGTTCAACAAAACACAAATCAAACATAACCAACGAAAAAATAATGGGTTACGAAGAGAATCGCAAAACGAGAAACAAAACTTCTGTTTGAATCCTATTAAATATGTGTAAAACAAAACTTCAGGAAGGCTTTATGCTGTTTTGAAAGCTCGTTCATTCAATAATTCATGGTCGTTTCACTCGCATAAAAGCTAATTGATGGATAAAACAAAGCGTTAAATGGAATTTCACGAAACATTCATTCTGAAATACAGTCAAGGACAAAAGAAAAGAAAGGCTAAAGTTATTGAATTAAGTGCTAAGTATATTCCGGGTCAAGGATTATTTGTGGATAATGTTTTTCTTCCTAATTAAGGTTTAAAACATAATATGAAGTTTTTAGTAGTAAGTATTGTGAACCTTAAGTAGTGAATTGGAGGTATTAATTTCTTGTAAATATTACATTAGTCTGTCGAAGCGACAACATCTCCTGAGGATGCCACGTGTAGTGGCGAAACGGCGTCGAGTGTTTTGTTGGTGTCAGTCTTGTGATTCCAGGTGCACCTTCTGTGTCACGTTGTGAGTTGTATAGGTATTGTAAGTCCTGCGACTTCCATATCTAGCTTTTTCAGGTGTTTACAGTTGGATGTATTTTGGTTCCTGCGCTGGCGTTGTTTAGTGGAAAGCTAGGCAAGGCAAGGTATATAAGCCAAGTAAGGCGCAATGGGACTACCCCTTGCGATTTCCTTGGCTACTCTTGGCGGGGACAATATGCTTTATTCAGTAGGTACTACTACACATAAATAATACCTATCTAAATTAATAATTGAATAAATATTTTAAGGTAGTATAATTTCGCTCTGTCCGACTGTCAATAAAATTTTAATTGTTAATGGCCGGCCGCCTCTTTGTCCGCGTGGACTTTATTATTTTACTAACGAGATTCATACAAAGTTGCAACTCCTATTTTTGTCCCCTTGGGAGTACAATTCATCAAAAGCATTTCTCAGCGAATGACTACATCATAAAATCTACTTGCATGCCGAATTTCAGCCCGTTTGTTCAATGGGTTGGGCTGTGCGTTGATAGATCTTTATGTTAGTCAGTGAGTCATTCAGTGAGTCTTTTTTGAGTTTTTATATTTAGATTCCATTTGCATGCATTTATTATTAATAATAATAATTTATAATAATACATTTATCTCAAACAATTAATACAGTTCATATCAGTCTGTAATATACGTGGTTTATTAGCAGGAGTAAAGGCATGTTTGTACAAGGTTTTAATACCTAAATTATACAAATATTTTGTAGCTATTTCAATGTTTGAAGCCGAACGAAACTGTTACTTTTGTTAACTCTGATATTCGAATTCTATCAAAATAATTTAATGTCCACGCAAAAACCACAACAAGCTGACCACATTCAAATACAATGTTGAAAGGTTATTGAGTATAAATTTTATTGGGCAGCTAGTAATATTAGGTCCTTACCTATGAAATTGGCGTTTTGTATGGGAGGAACAAAAAGTCGAAATTTTTTTATATAGCATATTTATTTAATCAAAGTATGAGCCATTGTAATCTATGCACTTTTGCCATCTCATAGGTAGTTCATTGATCCCTTTACTAAAAAAACCATTCGAACGGGAATCAATAAAATCTTTGAAGGCGACTTGGACTGCCCCATCTGAGTTGAACTTTTTCCCTTGCAAGAAGTTATCCAAATTTCGAAAAAAATGGTAATCTGTTGGAGCAAGGTCCGGGGAGTACGGTGGATGCCTTAGAGATTCCAATTGAAGTTCTTCTAATTTGCTAGCCGTCTGTTGTGCAGTGTGTGGTCTAGCGTTGTCGTGAAGCAGCAGTGGCGTAGAGCGATTGACCAGCCTTGGTTGTTTAGCAACTAGCTTTTCCATCATGGTTTGCAATTGCTGACAATAGATATCTGCCGTAATCGTCTGGCCAGATTTGAGAAAACTGTAATGAACGACACCGGCGCTAGTCCACCAAACGCTTACAAGTAACTTTTTATTGGTCAATTTTCGCTTGGAGCAGGCTTTGGCTGGCTTGCCAGGGTCCAGCCATTGCGATGAGCGCTTCCGATTATCGTAGAGAATCCACTTTTCATCACAGGTAATGATTCGATTTAAAATCCCTTCGTTATTGTGCCGGTCAAGTAATGTAACGCAGCAGTTGACGCGCGTTTGCCGGTTTGCTTCACTCAATTCGTGAGGAACCCACCTTTCAAGTTTTTTAATCTTCCCAATTTGCTTCAAGTGGATTAAAACAGTTTTATCACTAACGCCAAAGCCTGCAGCTAACTCGGACGTGGTTTGCGATGGATCCGCTTCCACAATAGCCTTCAATTCTTCATTATCAACTTGGGTCTCCGGCCGTCCACGGGGCTTGTTTTGCAGGTCGAAATTTCCAGAACGGAAACGTTGGAACCAAAAACGCACTGTGTTTTCTTTTGCGACACAACCGCCATACACATCATTAACCCTTCGAGCCGTTTCCGCAGCACTGGTGCCACGGTGGAACTCGTACTCGTAAATAACGCGATATTTCAAATTTTCCATTTTGTAAATTGAGCGATGCAAACAGAAAAAAGATAAGTAAAAAAACAAATGAATGACGGTTTACGAAACACAACTACATGTGGAAATAGCTGTATAAATTTGAATTTCGAATTCCTAACCAAATAGGAAAAATTTGTGATCAAAGTGGCCAGTACGACAAAACGCCAATTTCATATGTAAGGACCTAATATTATATTATAAAATCAATTTTGTATTGCACTTGCCAACATTTTCCATATAAAACTACCTAACCACAAATTGCTTACCGCTATGCCGATCGTGTTATTTTGTAGTTTGACAGATTTATTAAGTTTATTAAAGTTCTGATGTGATGCAAAGTTAGGCACGTAAATAGTTTACTATAAAATCAAAATCATATTTTAACGGCAGGTCTGTTGTCGTGGCTCGCGAATTGTCAGTCGACCAATAAATCACAAAGTCAGGTCGCGGTGACAGTATGGCGCAAGTGTGTCCTGGACCATATTCATTTTGAAAAAACTGGAATATATAGGTTGACCTTTTAAAAAAGGTAGCTTCATATTTTTGGGGGATTACTTTTTAGTAGATTTTTAGAATATGCGGAACGAGAATTCATGTTTAGATCTTATCCAGTGGTGAGCAATAAAAGACCAACTAATTGCGAGTATATACATTTGATATTTAATTTTTATTTAAAAAAAAATATATTAATATATTGGTGAGTTTCAACGTCTGGATGGATTTTGACAGGCCATAGCCAAGAACCACCGTGATAAAATTATCTTTCAAGTAAAAAAATTAGTTGCCTGTAAAGTCGGTATACGGGCGAAAGTTTTACGTGACAACGACTTTGAGTGGTAAAATAATTTTAATGTGAATATTCATTCGTATAACATGAACCGGTGAGTATGCCTATCTCTCTCACTCTCTCTCTCTCGCTCTGTCTCTCTCGCTCTTAGGCGGGTTAACTGTGCTCGAGTGGAAGGGACGCGTGCCTTTCACTTTTTATGTCTGTCTCACTCGCTCTTAGGCGGGCTAACCATGCCCGAGTCGAAGGGACGCGTGCCTCTCACTCGCTCTCATTGTGAGCGCATAACGTGAGCGGAGCGTAACGCAGTTTCTTGAAGTGTCACCCGGCAAACCAATTTATAAGACGTTGTCACGTCAAAAATGTATATATACTGGTGAGTTTCAACGTCTGGATGGATTTTGACTGGCCATAGCCAAGAACCACTGTGATAAAATTATATATTTCGAGTAAAAAAAAAAGCCGAAACGATAATCTCGCATCAAATCGCTACAAATCTGTCTTGAAAATCGCATAAAATACGCCATGAAAGCTTAGCCACGGATTACAGTACAGGCTTATGTTTAATCTGTGGACAAACTTTTTTAAAAGCCGTTACATGCGAAAAATCTACGTAAAATGCTATAATACGTTAAATTTTCAACCCTTCCTGTAATTGCTAACATGTGTTGCCCAACCATGTCAGTGTTCCGACCAGAACAGCAAACACGAAGATACAGGATTTACCATGTCACGTTTAAATGATTTTATAAAATGCATAATTGTTGCAGTTGCAATTGTAAGTGTATGCAGTGTCAAGCTGTTCCGTCATCTTAGTCATTGTACAAAAAAAATCAAATTTGCCTGTTATAAGGGCATCTAACCGCTTTCAGAATTTCACGGACAGACTAAGGCTCAAGTTTAAAGAAACGTGGTTTAATTATTTAATAAATTTATTGATTTACGTTTTTGTGCTCAATAATATACTGATAGGATGTAGCACGATACAAAGTGACCGTAGCAACCAAAACACATTTTTTTGTCTAGCCAACATACACCCTTTGAAAAACAATCAATTGTCGCATTTTTGTTTAAACATTTTAATCAGTAAAGCCCAGGGCACAACTGCGGCGTACTTTAGCCGCGAATTACGACTGTCAGCAAATTGGGCGAGGTAATTGGTTGACTTGCTGTCAGTCTTGAGTCGATACGACAGTGATGACAACTATCCTATATTCGAGCTTTGTTTTTGTAAGGCCTGACATAATGTTGAAGTGAAACTACGATGATGCTTTAATTTTGTATATTTAACTTCTTAAATTTCATTTTTACACCGTTTGATATACTAAAAGCAATATCACAACCACCTCGTAACACTGCTCAACGTTAACTGACTCTATCCGTAGCTTGCCGTTAGCCCCACCAACGCTCCTTACCATGCCATGCGACCGGAATCTCCCCACCTCATAGCATTATAGCGAGCAGCCAATCGGTGCGCGCCGGGCTATACTCGGTAATCAAACGAGAGACTTTTAATTTACAAATATGCATAATATGTACTAAATTTTGATTAGGTTTTTTAATTTATTGTTGATGAATTTTTGACAAATTTACAGATAATATTGCATTTTATACTTGTTTTTTATAAGACACCGTTAATACGGTAGTTGACACCACCAATCGTTGACGTACTTTTTATCAACTGTCAAAACGCTTTTCTTCATAGAGCTTGTATGGGAATAACACACTTTGACGTCATCGCGTGCAATGCCGACTGAGTGACTAATTATCATTTGAATTCCAATTAAAAATCAAATAATACGAACTGCAGAAAAATATTAGTGTAAAGGCATCTGAAATTATGAATTATTTTAGAGAAAATCAGTTTTTGAATATTTCTTTCACAGTGGAAACAAGCCTATTGGTATAGTTGTATTCTATTAACTTACTATGTTATAAGTTATAACAAACTAACAACCGTTTATGTTTCGTTCACAATATTATTAAAATCCATAGAAAATAATATGGGAATAAGGATTGCAATACGATAAATATGAAAAACCAAATCGTTTCATCACAAAAAATACAACAATCCCTAGATTCATCAATTATGAAAACCCTATGACTTCACTATGAGCAACCACGAGAAAACTCCCTCATTCGTTCACCGAATAGGCTGATTTCCCGGGCCTGCATAATAACTTGTCCCAAATAACCTACTAAATCACGAGACACGATTAACTGGATCCACTTTGTTTTTGATTAAGTACTAGTAGTTTTGTCTGGGAGTGCTTCTGAAACTGTCCGGCTGGTAATTCGCAGTAAACTCGATTGTCCAAGTTTGAGAGGACGGTAACGCTCGGAAGTACGGTTTTTATTGAAATGGGATGGTTAAGTAAAACTTATGGCTCGTTGTCGCTGTGATGAGGTTCTCTCTTTGTCTTAATACACGCAGAAAGTATTGCGAAGATAAAAATTATTGCTCCATAGTTATGAAATTCATAGAGGTGCTTGTGGCGCAGAGGTTGCAGCGCTTTGGTAGTGATACCAAAAGTTTGTCATGTTTGGGATGGGTGACCATTCTGACCATAAAAGTGACGTCTATTTACAAGCATCTCCGTGCTTCGGAAGGCACGTTAAGCTGTTGGTCCCGGTTAATATCGATTGATATTAGTCGTTAAGCCTTTTTTTTTTTTGTAACGCTGGAAAATGCTTTACGCATACCTGCTTCCCTCAGGGGAGAGTAGCAGGTTATGTGGGACTCTCCCCAGCTGGGGCATACCCAATAAAAACCAGCGGCGTTCTCAGGAGCCATGAGTTCGGGGCCACGAGTTAGCGCGATTAGCACACATCCGCGGCCCTTCACTGACTAGACCGTCACACGGTCTCACCCGATCTGAAGAGGACAAATGCCCCTACCTCCAGCGCCAGAGGAAGGTATCCTCCAGCTTGATGTCCCGATGATGCGTAGAACGCATTACACACCATCGCGCCTCTTAGTGGGAAGCGGACGCCCCCGCGTCCACGACCCGAGGCACAGGGAGTGGCATGTGCAGGCGGTGGAGATTCCGCCTGCGCCCAGTGCGCCTACGGCGCATGAGGAGTGCGTCAGCCGCAGCCTCTCGCTCTCGCTCCGCGCTCTCCTTTTCGGCGAGCACCCGCTCACAAGTCGTTAAGCCTGGTCGGAGGCCCTCGGGCGGCTTAATAACATCTGACAGTAAGGTTGGTCACTTACCTTACACACAACCCCTCCACCGCACCGCACTGAGCCCGCGTGGTGGAGTATGGCTCGCACCACCTCATAGCTGAGGTGAGGCCTGTGCCCAGCAGTGGGACGTATATAGGCTGATGATGATGATGAAATTCATAGCGCGAAAATGTTTCCGGCGTAGATCCATGTTTCAGTCAGACACGATAATTTGAAATGGCTTCTCAAAAAAGTGGAGGGAAGTTTTAAAATTGGAATGTATGTTTCTTTACTTAAAAAAAGATCATATTTTCAAATTAGATTAGAACCTGCCAGTCTGTCATACAGAAAAACTTTTTTTCGCAAAACTTCCTTAGTGGCTTCGTACAGTAAGAATTTAAGGGATGGGTTGTTCACTGATTGATAACTTTTAGGGTCAACAAGTGGTAAAAGTTACACTTATTACTTGTATTCGGGTCTAAACACGATATATCTTTAATGAGAGATTCGAATGATAAGGTGTCGTTTTTTCACGTTTGACAATTTGCTAACCTAGTTATATATCTAGGTTATCAATTGTTGTTCATTTATTCATACATATACTCAGTAGTCTCAGCTCGGTTCTTTTGGAATTTAAGAACCATCACACTCGTCAACTCGTCAACCGTCGCTGCGAATCGCGACTGTCAGCTATTTAGAATAGAATTTATTCGGCATATAAAAAAGATTTAGCCGGGACCATTAGTAGGTACACACAATGTCAGTTGCGGCACGGTAATATTTGCGATGACAGTATACCACATACGTGCTTACGGGCAGGTTCCATTAAAGTAATTTGATTAATTAATGTTTTACTTCGAAATGCTAAAAAACAAATTATTTTAGTTATACATACTTGCATTAGATACACCCAACGACTTCATACGCTTTGACCAACCGAAAGTCCTCGCAAGAACGTCGTTTTCTTCCTCATATCCTCCGTGAGGCAATTGAAATTAGAAGACAGCCTTATTTCAATAGAGAAGATGGTTGGAAAATTCCACCAGCTTGGGATCCTGTTAAAGCCAAGACTCAAATTCGACCCGCACTGCAAGACCTCAAGATACTGTTAGCTCATTTTGTGTGGATAGGAACGTTACTTAATATTTTTGAGTGATGGTAGTTTACAATTTTTTCAAAAGTATGTAATGACAACTAACACCTTAGTCTACCTGTGACCACGGACGCTAAAAAGGGTCCGACACGTCAGATTAAAACAAAATGTTAATAAATCGCGAAATAATTTGTAAAAAGTGTCTCATTACAATGTCTACTGTTCGCGTAAACCGAAGAAACAAATAAATTCAAGCCTACCCAAGCACACAAATGCAAATATTCCAATATCAACAAATGATTAAGTATTATTTTCGTAACGCGAAATTCTAATTCTGCTTCCAAAATTTATGATCATATCTACAAGCTTTTCGGCAACTTAGTACATTGTGTGCAGTTAATTTACTTCCTTGTGGAACCGTGTTTATAAAGGATGCATTACTTGAATATTTCATGATATCCTTGTGGTAAGCATTTTCTACGTGTTGGTATGTTACTTACACAATAAACGGTTCTGGGTAAATGAGAAGCTTCGAAACAGTGAAGAAGACCTAAGTAAATACATTGACATTTAAAACGCCAAATCCTCAGTGGGGTGAGCACGAACATTTTCGTTACGTATTCGTGGCGTCCAAACTTCGGAAACTGACAGTTTCCCCATACAAATTGACAAGTTAACGATAGGTAAACGCTACGAATACGTTACGATAGTTGTTCGTGCTCACTCCACAGTTGTTTGTGTAGCATCCATGGTGGCAATCACTTAGAACTTTTCTACTCTTGTGAATGCAAAGACAAAAATTATTATTCATGAAAATAAAACAAGTCACACGCCTACGCCTACGGCCTACCAGTAATGGAGAAATTCAAGATTCTGCTCTAAGCGATTTTCTTCTGACAAAGGGTCCTGCGTAATGCTACGATTTAAAGGTCAGAATTGTTAAAATAAGCTGTGAAACTTAAGTCCGGGTCACAATAATACAAACTGCACATTTAACAAACAATCACTTAGTAATATAGCTTATGCAACATGTTGACCGGCTGCGTAATCGGTTGTTTTTAAACAACACGTTTGTTTTTTTACGCAGCAGCATAACTAATGAAGTGTGCAGGCCACAGGCAATTAATATAGCCTCCATCAACACTGGTTTGGTGATAAATAACTGACCAAAACAAAGGGTTGGCGGCAAAATGGCGGCGCTGGTTTTAAATTAAAGCCTATGTTCAGTTTTTAATTTTGGTTCAACCTCATTTCAATGATAATACATTTCCTTTTGCGGCTAACGAACGATCGCAACATAATAAAAGACAATTCGTTTTTCAATTTCGGCAAAATTAATTATTGGGGACTTTTTTATTAACTAAACGGATTTTTATTAAACTTCCTTTCAAAGTTTATTAAACAACCTTAAAAGAAGATCCTTGCGTTTCTGGAATGCTTTTACTGTTGTATTTTAATGCCACTAACACTAGACATTAAACTATACGTAAAAAGTATAAATCGCAGCATAAACCTTTAGCCATTCGTCCCAAAAAATTATGTATGGTAGTCTAAATCAACAAAAATTGACATGATAAGTAGGTCTAAAAAAAATTAAATACAATCCACAATACATACTAAAATCAGCTAAATCCTGTGATATTTAACGCTGACTGCTATTAACGTCAACTAAAACCAAAAAAGTTTTATACTGAAAAAGCAAACCAAAGTCACTAGCCACTTATAAAACTGTTGTTTTTCTTTTTAAAGTTTCTTGCAAGCCTGCAATGCTGTTTGCCACAGAATTTTTATTACTAACTCTTTTGTGAAGTTTGAAAAAAGAATCGTTAAGGATTGTATATGGGGGAAAGCATAATAAATACGCTTTTGAGGTTAGAGTTAAGTTTTTGTTTTGAACAGGAAAAGTCCGGGCAATGTTTTTAATCAGTGGCAAAGACCAAACATCTTAAATAAACAAAATGCTTTTTTTGCAAGTAGCGGCGCTGGTAAAAGGAGGGGATTATGATACAAAATGTTTTTTTTTTCTTATAAGAAACTGTTTTACGGTTTACTTTTTTCGGAACAAAATTTTGAGATACTGGAGCTTGTAAGTACCGGTGAATATTTTTTGTTAATGGAAAGCCGACTTCTTAATATATCCACTGACAAATCTTTTAGAGCCGATTTTTAATAGTCGCCCTAATAGTCCATTAAATTTCCAAAATGGCCGAAAAGTCATAGAATTTAATCTCTCGCATCTGAAGTAGTTGAGCGTAGTAGAACCAAAGCACTGTTCTATCGGAGATATCGTAAAAAGTCTTCAAACTTATTTATTATTACAAGGAAATTACTGCTTCTTTATTTTCTTCATATATATTTAAAATTTTATGTACCCTTTATTTGCACCAATGTAAAAAAATAAAATAATTTATAAAAATCATAATATTATACACGCTAGGAACACTTTAAGGATTACAATCTAGTTTAAGCTTAGTTTATAAAATTGTGATTTTGTAAGGGTTGTACTCTGTTTGTGTTCTTTAAATAAATAAAATAAAATAAAAATAAACCAGCCACAGTTTCAATTCCACAATATGTGACTTTGATGGTAATGTATGATCTATTTCCATTGTTGTATGAATGAATGGATAACAAACTGAAGCATCCTAGATGCTAGTGCCAAGTTAAGACTTAATTTATGTATAGCGTGCTTTATCCCCAGATAAAGTATAACAAAGGCCTCAACTCTAAAACGGCTCACAGTAAATTTGCAGTAAGCGTTTAAATTGGAAGCTCTATTTGCTTTGTACATTCGCTCTTATTTTATCTCGCCTCTTTCCAAATATGCTCAAGAATTAATGTTTGCCGAAATTAAACTGGACGAGGGAGTATCTTAGCAAACCAGTTTTGTGTTTTTGACAGTTACTTTGGCGCGTAAATTTATTGCTGTTTGAGTTTTCTTCAATATTTGCGTGTGGGTGTTTTATTGCGCTTCAAATTGCTAAATAAAATGGTTGGATGGATTCAGTTATTTGGATTCAATCGCTAGAAATTGGTTTGAATACCCAGGCATGTTTAACACGCATATGAGATAGTATTAAGCCTTTTTTATTTGACAAACAAAGCAGGGATATGATTCTTATGCATTTGTACTTTTTCCGCACGGTAATTTGTATGTAGCCAAATAAACGTAGGTGTACAAAAAAAAACTTTATATAACAGGTAACAAAAGCATTTTAAGACAGCTACAAGATATTTCGTATACGAATTTCAAACTTCGACTGGTGAGCAACAGACGTTGCGTTTAAGTGGTCATCGAACGAGCTTTTTATGAATGTAAACTTTCGATTGCACGAGAATACGGTAGTTGACACCACCAATCGTTGACGTACTTTTTATCAACTGTCAAAACGCTTTTCTTCATAGAGCTTGTATGGGAATAACACGCTTTGACGTCACCGCGTGCAATGCCGACTGAGTGACTAATTATCATTTGAATTCCAATTAAAAATCAAATAATACGAACTGCAGAAAAATATTAGTGTAAAGGCATCTGAAATTATGAATTATTTTAGAGAAAATCAGTTTTTGAATATTTCTTTCATAGTGGAAACAAGCCTATTGACGCCCAGGGCCTTTAGACAAGTGGCAAACGCTAGGCAGCGAATGGAATTTGCGAAACGCTAAACGCTTTGTCGCAAACGCTAATCAATTGGTAGCCAAGTTAAATGCAACGTGGCGAACGCTTGTTCTCTTCTACAATACGCTAAAAATACGACCATTGTCTATGGTTGCGTTTGACGTCATACGCAAATATCAAAGTTAATTTGGCATTACTAGTGATGTATATAAACATACTCTATAGGTACTTGCATCGCTGTGACTATTTGATACTATGTACGTAATTAACAGTTTTTTTTTTATTTTGGCTTCTTTTTATTTTATTTTGTTTAACAGGTTTTTGTACATAGAATAAAACAAGTTAAAACATTATAATTTTTTTATTATGCGGATTCATCGTCAGAATTATCGGTATCGCTGTTGTTATCAGTGACATATATAATTATTTCGTTGTTAATAATATTGTCGATTCTGATGTCGAGAGCTGCCAGGAGAACGTAGTCTATACACGGTAACGCGTTATGGACGACTGAAACTGAGAGGCAAGCATGGATCTCCTCTTGCTCCGCGCGTGCGCCCGTCTGCTATAGTTGAGATGGCAAATTAAAAAAAAACACTTGCTTAAATAATGATTGGTTCCATTTTTTTTTTAAATTCAGTATTTTAGAAGACCATCTATTATTTTTAATATTGACAGGATTCTATTACTATCGTCATACTATACTGTTATTTGAGATGACATCACTAGCAATTAAAAATATATGCGTCCGAACGATATAACCTTGCAGGAGCGTATTACAGTATGAGTAATAAAATGTTTTTTAGCATTTAAAATGATGACAATATTAGGAATCATTTTTTTTTAGGTTACAGTTATCATAATGTAATTAGTTTTGTTTGTAATTAGTTAGAAATATATGGTATTTCAGAATTTTAATTTGAAAAGTTGACGACGTAACAAGGTTATAGAGACCTGTGGTTGAGCTGTCATACCATAGATATAGTATTTATGTTATAGATTCGCCACCGGGCGACCGGACGTTAATATATATTAACGTCAAAATATGGGCTGCCACAGTCGCAAAAAAAAATACCCCAAATATAGTTGAAAACGTTGCAACTATTGCAAGTCATTAGATTCGCAAGTAGGTACTCGCATTACGTAATGAGTGAATTTTTGTTAGGAGTGAATGACATAAAATCCCGTGTGAAATCTCTCTCCACCATTTCTGATATTCGAAGTTTTGTCAAGCGGCGTTTTCGTTAAATAAGCTGGGGAAAACTCAGCTAATTGATATGAGATTGTGTGATTGTAATAAAGGATAACCTTTTTAAGTAATTTCTTTATTGAAAACATATATTTACAAGAATTGAGTTCCACCATCCATTGAGATTCATCATCCAGGAAAATCTTTGAGACCGACTTGGGATACCGGGACAATTCTGTAATAAAACATAACTGTACATATCATCCTTTTTCAAGTATCATACAAAATGATTATTTTATTAATATTTACTGTCAACCAATCTTAAATTAACGAACAACTTTTGAGTAGAGAACTTTTCTATGTAAGTTATTTTTTGTGTTTTTCTAAAAGAATGTTCTTCAAAGTTGTGTGATATCCGATTGTTTTTCCCAGTTCCGTCGATCCATTTTTTACGCGTTTCATCGTCCGTCGAAAGTCTAGAAATATCGATGTGCTTTTAAATTCCCCGAAATTTAAGGTAAATTTATCGAATTTGCGATACGCTAAACGCTTTGTCGCAAACGCTAATCGATTGGTAGCCAAGATGATCAAATCGTAGCGAACGCTTAGTCTCTTCAAACTTTCGATAAAATAAAGACGTTATCCATGGTTTCGTCACGAAATGTCACAGTCAAATCATTTGACGTTACTGACATTCAAATAAGAGCGCGAGTGTTGGAGTTCTCGTCGTAGTTTTTAGTCAAAAAGTTTTTGACGTGACAACGTCTTAACTTAGGTTGTAGCTCGGAGTCACTCATGAAAAAGTGTAACGCCCGCTCACGTCTGTTACGATGAGTCACCGAACGAGAGAGAGGCCCGCCGGACCGGCGAATGCCTTGCGTCTCTCTCCCACTCAAACATGATCGGTGTCACGTAAAATCTTCGCCCGTAAAACCGACTTTACAGGCAACTATTTTTTAAAGTTGTAAAAACTCGCTGTAAAAGGACTTTTGACTAGTGAATGTGATATGCGTGGGAACAACGTTATATGTACCTATTTTGCAATGGTAAGAACTGCAAAACAAGTGAAATTTGCAAGTTACCTATCTTAAAAATGATTAATAATGTTGTGTCTTGGTCACCAACAATTACTTATATTATCGTATTTTTAGCAATGGAAACGGCAAGATTACGAGCTAGCCCAGAGGAACGGGTGGTGGCAATTATTGGAGTGTCCACTGTTATTGTCCAGGCCAGAATACAGGAGCAGGGTTTTAATGTCAGTATCAATATCACTGTAGTGCTTCCTTCAGTGTCTTTTTGACGTGACAACGTCTTAAATTACGTTGTGGCTCCGAGTCACTCATGAAAAAGTGTAACGCCCGCTCACGTCTGTTACGATGAGTCACCGAACGAGAGAGGCCTGCCGGACCGGCGAATGCCATGCATCTCTCTCCCACTCAAACATGATCGTTGTCACGTAAAATCTTCGCCCCTAAAACCGACTTTACAGGCAACCATTTTTTTTGTTTTAAATATTAATTAAAAGTTGTGCATTTGAACTGATATAGAACTATCATACTGATAAAGTAGATATGAAAATGATTGAAACCCTAAATATTTATTTTTTCAGATACCATCACAACAAAGTGAGAAACCAATCACTGAGGGTGAATGGAGTGAAATAAAATTACAGATTTTATGTTTCTCTATAGTTAATATTAGATGACCCTGCAAAGTCACAAGAAACTCAGTGTGCAAAGAACCTGTGACGATTAATTTATCTAATTATAAAGCAATCAGCCACAAGTATACTTCAGGAAAAGGAAATCCACAAATCAACTCTTGTCACTTCACTTCCTAACAAATCAAGCAAACCTACTTTCTTTTACTTCAAGGGGGATGTCTTGAGTTCCTTGTAAAGTAGTGTGGTTTCGAAGGTCGAAGCATAGGCTTCTAAACGATGTTTTATTCAACCTAAATCGCTCAGTGATGTGATATCTGGCATTTCCTCTATTTGCTCTAAACACCGGCGAGAAGTATTCCTCCGTTGACGTCTCAGCCACACTTGTTAATTGTTTGCAGCCCATAATAGTCTTAAACTATGCATTCTTACAACAAAACGGAATAATCAATCTTATTTCAACATATACGGTAACCAGCTGACTAGTAAATCGCCATTTTGTTTCGTTTGCGTCAGGGGTCTAGCGTTCGCTTACTGTCGAAGCGTTTGTATGCTCACGGAGCGTAATTGCTTGTCAAAAAGTGCCACTTGGCTGAATTTAGCGAACGACTAAAGTTTCGTATAATATAATAGAAAATTTAAGTACATTTGTCTACCAATCTACAATTCGCTACGACTAGGTCACGTGACATTTTCGTTCGACTATTTCTTTCCATGCATTTAATTAAGCGATTTGATTAGCGTTTGCCATTTGGCTTGAGGTGCTAAATTAAGAATTGCCATTTTATTTTTCGTAATCGTCAAGTGGTCGGCGTTCGCTACCTAACGTAGCGATGATACGCTCACTCAGCGGCGCTTTTTGACAATCGACTACGATTGTCAAAAAGCGCCACTTGGCTTAGTTAGGCGAACGACTAATGTTTCGTTTTATTTAATCGAAAGTTTATAATACACTTGTCTACCAATCTACAGTTTGTTACGACTAGGACACGTGACATATCAATCTACGACTATTTTCCATACAAATCTTTGAGCGTTTTCGCTAATCGATTGCCACTTGTCTCAAGGCCCTGGTATAGTTTCAGCAAAGATCTGTTAATAATATGTATTTATTTACGAAAAAAAAGTATTTAAGTATGTAGGTATATCCGTTATCTAGTACCCATAACACAAGCTTACTTTGGGACTAGAGAATTGGTGTGATTGTTGAGAAATATTTATTTATTTATTTAATCACGCTAAAACTAATGAACAGATTTTGTTAAAATTTGGTATACAGACAGTGTATAAGGTGACTTTGGTGTTTTTTATCCCGAATAAATACTAAAAAATACAGGCAGGATAAAGTCTGCGAGGTCGTCTAGTAGTCTAAATAAATTATCGCAACAAGCCTATCCAAAGATTTTAACACAAAAAACGGAACAAACCTGTCTAAAATTAACGATGATCGACTTAAATTATTAGTGCTTAGTCTAAGGAAAGTAAAAAGAAATAAGGCCGCAGGGGAAATAATTACTCTTAATGAGTGTAAATTATTCTGTTGTTCGGGTCATGGCGTTTCGTTAACCTTTCTTTGTATTTTTTTCGGTAATTGAGGAAACCAAACTTAGCGAAGCGAACTCAGAATTCGGGTTGTGATTTCAAGAAAAGGTTTGTTTTAAACCATCCCACAAAATGGCCGGAGAAGTCATCTGACTTAACATTGCCATGGTTTTAACATTTCAGTGAACTCTGCCCAGGGTCGGCACTTGGTAAACCTTTTAATTATGGCTTGTAAAATTTGTTTGAGTAACCAAGTTTAAAATGCAATATGAATGGGAGCAAAGCGCGAATAATTTATTTTTGAATAACTATCATATGTTTTAGTTCACTTTTAGTACACTTGTATTTTTTTTATTCGGGATAGGTTTGCTCTTGACCCAAGACTAAGCCCAACGAGGCAAAGACTGAGTCTTCGATGGAGCGAGCTCATCTAGAAGATGCCTGTTCACTCTAGCTTTTAAAATATCTAGGTTGTAATTGCAGGAAAACACTGACGGAGGTAGTGAATGGAATGTAGATGAGATATGCTTGGTTCGTATCAGTGGAACATTGACACGGTACGGATGGTATCCCGCGGCAGGTCTGATGGTCCGATGTATGTGAATTACGTGCCAATAACTTTAAAAAAAAGGCTCAGTTCCAGCTTTGTCGCTTGATCATACATATACGGAAAACTAGGAGAAACACACAAAGTTAAAATTGTTACATATAAAAACAATAAATGAAATTTTTCAGTTATTGTCACACACAAGGACTGTTCAAAGTTCATTGTGGCGTAAGAATTGGTCAGTCAACTAGGATGGGTAAGGGAACCGATTGGGTTGTCCAACTGTCGATAGTTTAAAATATCGATTACGAAGTTTAGTTTAATTCTTCAATACCAACGAATTTGATTCAATAGTCATTTGGCCGATTTTGACCACGGCGGCCAATCACAACAGAGATCAGCCAACTACGCCCCAGATGTTATAATGCACAAATGTGAGCGCAATACTCTGGTACACTCACTGTTCCATCACTCTCAAAGTTCGGTGAGACGGCAATCCGACATGACCGGAGAGACATCAGGCGCAGGACCAACGGCTTAACGTGGTTTCTGAGGCACGGGAGCGTAACACCGCCAACTTCCAGACTCCGAGCTGTTTTTGTGAAATTCATGACAGAAATTCTCAGAAACAATTTAGGCTTGACCTGGGATTCGAACCCAGCACCTCTCGGATCTCGCAGAAACATTACCACACCAACGAGGCAGTCATGCAATACTTGTATGACAGATACCCATGTCTCTTGCTGTCGTGCAATTTAAATTGGCGTCATATACGAGTATTTCTTCACGACTCAAACGAGAATAGATACGCCTGTTCCGTCTATTTCTTAGAACAAAATAATGGCTAACGCTGCCAGCCTTTTAGGCATACCATTAGGTAGAGAGCAAAGGCGTTTTTTCTTCATAAAGTATTTTTTTATCATTTTTGTTTGGTTGTTTTAATAATTTTATTTTAATTTATATCGTTAGGTTACTTGTAATAAATTATTTTTAAGTATTATTATTTTAATCTTTAAAAGTTAATACTGCATTTGCTGAGAAAATTTTTGATACTCGTTCGGCACAACTTTATAATTTATTAAATAGGGAGTTCGATATATATATATATTAAAACAATACTCGGAATGTAAAAAGATGCTAACCAAATGGATGAAGCAAAAGACATACGAAGAGATAGAGGCACTATCAAATTGCAAATAGGCGCACAACACACACAAACAGCACACACACACACACACACACACACACACACACAAACACGCGCGCGCGCGCGCGCGTACTCACTCCCAGGCACGTTATGTTTATTTTTAAATTTAATTTAATGTTACTTAGATAGTTCTATCTTTATAAGGAAGAGCAGTAACTCCTGGCACAGGCTTTATCAAGCTAAAAGGAGTTACTGGCCACATCTTGTTAGGCTTATCTTTGTAAAAGAAAAATAAATATTTTGTATTTTTTTGTATTAAATTAATTAAGTATATGCTTGCATATTTTCCATGTAAATAATTACTTTTTCTCTTTATCAAAATCGTATACTAATACTGCAAATGAATATTAACTAAGTTTTAATATTCGTTTGGTATACTCGTAATACAAACTAATGTCACAACACTAGAACAACTGCCCAGTACGCTGGATATTCGTATGTTTTTGACATTCGAGAAATATCTACTTGTGATATTTTCTTTACACATAGATTTTCTTTATTACTCTCCTTATTATATTTCTCTCTCCGTCAGCGATTACTTGCTACAAAAGAAGTATTACACAGAATTGGATATGCGATTATATCCAAAAATATTATGGAAAATTTATGTTATACTGACGTTTTTCATTATTTGCTAAGATTATCAGCATTAACACATAAAAGAGAATTTTAATGTCTCCTTTACCAGCGTATTTTTTGATGTTTTTTTGAAATTTTGTCCTGCCGTAATTCATGATGATTATTCGTTTCATTTCGCCAGTTCATTAGGTATTATTTTGAGTGCTAAGTAAAAAAAAAAATGCCCCAAACTTCTTCCTTCAGGAAATATTTTCAACTACGAGTACATTCTGCAAAAAAATGGTTTTCCTACCATAAACTTATTCGCATAGAACGGTCCTTTCCGACATTTTTTCGCTCATGTAAAAAACAAAGGAGCAGGATAACAGAATGCTATCTCTTTTTTGTCTTCATATTTATGTGGGGTTTTATGTAATTATACGAGTGCTCATAAAAATACTGTTATTTGTTTTTTTCGTTTCCATATTATAGAACGTCATAGAATAAGTAGGTGCAGAAGGCTTTCTATATTTGAGGTTTTATCACCGGGATAAATAAAATATACATATGTTGACAAAAGCCAAACTCCTTTTTATTTCTTTTTGGGGTGTTGTAGTATACATATAGGCAAGAACGTTTTTGTGATAGATTTATATGCCACCGAGGCCCTTCTCTCTTAAGCGTTCTCCTACATGAGAAAAGCGACGCGATCCAACTCATACTTGTGTCAATATCAATTGCACTTTGTTACGTAGGATATATGTGTAGGTAATAAATAAATAATAAATAAATAAATGTTTATTTCATTTCTAAGGTTACATAAACAAGATAGGGATTGGAAACTCCTTTTAAGCATACAATGCTTGTGCCAGGAGATTCCGCTCTTGCATTAATATCAAAATTAAATAGCGTTGTACATGATAAATAAACACTTAACTATAAAGTTTACAATGTTTTTATAAAAGAAAATAAAATTTTTAATGAAGTACTTAATTATTGTCCACAAATCATAAACAATTAGCATAGAAACGTGTGTGTGTGCATGTCTCTCTGTGTTTGTGTGCGTGTGTGTGTGTGTGTGTGAATGTATGTCTACGCTTGTGTGTGTATGTATGTGTGTGTGTGCGTGTGTGTTTGGGTGTGTTTTTGTGTGTATGTGTATGTTATTCTGTCTGTATTTGAGTGCTTGCGAGTGTGTTAGGTATTTGCTATTAAAACAATTGTTGTAACAACTGTTCTGTCGTTTCGTAATTTAATGTTTTTAGCCACTGATCCAATACAGTTTTACATTCCTTGTACTGCTTATTATATATATGTAATATCTTATTTATTTTATTATATAACTGGGCGGAACGTTTGTCATATTGGGAATCAGCAAATTTTGTTCTAGTTAAAGGGACTTCAGCCACATTACAATTACGCCTTTTAGCCACTTTACCTACGTCAAAAGACTTTTGTGCTTTTTCAAAACAATTTGTTTGATATAAAGCTTTCTCACTGATAGCAATTTGCAAGTCTGGTATAAGATCTCCGTTGAAAATCTTCTTCGTTTAAATAGCATGACTTTTAAAAGTGCTCGCTGTGCCCTCTCCAAATTTTTAAACTTAGTTTTAGCAGCTCCTCCCCAGGCTGAGATGCAATACGACAGAACGGATTGGGCCAATGCCACATATATTTCATTCAAAAGATTTTTTGACGACCCTTTTTTAACGGATGATCTAGATGGAGCTACATGTCTCAACGTTCTAAAGATCCAGATCAATTTCCTCATCCTGCTAGTCACTTCTTCGAGATGTTGGTACCAGGATAATCTTTGATCTAACATGATTCCCAGATATTTCGTCAGTAATACCTTATCAATTTTGGTGCAATTGCAGTTTATGTTGTGTGCGTCATCACAGACATGTATTTTTAGGTTTAAGTCTCCAACTGGTTGGGTACGTTTATCTATTCTAAAACATATGTAATTGGTTTTAGAGGTGTTCAACGTTAGTAAATTTCCCCTTAACCACTTCGCCACTTGAGCCATTCCTGTCTCAGCAATGGTCCTAACGGAGGCCCATGACTTCCCAAAAAAGACTACAGCTGTATCGTCAGCATAGGAGAAAACTCTTGCATTATTTATTTTCATACTACATAAATCATTGATGTAGATGAGGAATAACGTGGGCCCTAAAACACTACCTTGAGGCACTCCGCATGTAATCTCCTCGTCCCTACTTATAAATTGTCCCAATTTAACACTTTGTGTCCTATCAGATAGGTAGTCTCTGAAGAGCATGAGAGGAATTCCTCTTATTCCTATGCTTTCTAGCTTCTTCAGAAGGATTGGGACAGAGACGGTGTCAAAAGCCTTTTTAAGATCCAAGAATGCGCATAAACACTTGTTACTCTTATCAAGCTTTTCAGTTATCAATGACGTAAGACCAATAACAGCATCTTCGGTTGATTTTCTTTGTCTAAATCCGAATTGCGAAGGGGATAGCAGATTGTATTTTTCTAGATATTTCAACAAGCGAGAATTAAGGAGCTTCTCCAGTATTTTGGATATGGCAGGGAGAACAGATATAGGCCTATAGTTATTAACATCGTCTCTGTCCCCACCCTTGTGTACAGGAGTAATAATAGATTTCTTAAGCTGTGTGGGAAAAATTCCCCTATCAAAACACATATTGGTGAGATGGCAAATAATGGGAACCACCTCGTCTCTTGCAAGTTTTAGATAATAAGTTGAAATGGCATCCCAGCCAGGAGCACT
Organism: Pyrausta despicata; assembly: GCA_963921415.1. Taxonomy (NCBI): domain Eukaryota; kingdom Metazoa; phylum Arthropoda; class Insecta; order Lepidoptera; family Crambidae; genus Pyrausta; species Pyrausta despicata. The sequence goes on along the minus strand of OY992867.1, from coordinate 4,085,386 downwards.
GTCAGTTTTCAAATTCATTAAAGTTCGGTTGACTTCTTCAGGGTTTGTACCTAAAAGTACAAAGGAATTAGGCTGTGGATGCAATTTACTAGCATCGTTTACTGCAGGGGAGGGTTTAATTTGCATAGCTAGCTGCTTGCCTATATTCACAAAATACTCATTTATAAAATTGACTGATTCCACAGGAGATGCTTTAATGTTTACTAATTCAGCGTTCTCGTTCTTACTTTTGTCTGAAAATGTTATATTTTTTATATTCTTCCAAAGCTGTTTATTATTGTTTAATGACTTGGCAAGTAACTCTCTTTCATAAGATCTTTTCGCGTTTTTTAGGATATTATTGCAATAATTTCTATATCTAGTATAAGTTATTTTTAAAACAGCGTTGTAAGGGTCATTTTTTAAATTCATTTGTAATTTATTCCTGTTTCTTATGCATCGAAGCATACCCGTTGTAATCCACGGTTTTATGATACGTCTGTTTTTAGGAATTTTTATGATGGTTGTACTATTTTTAATCGATTCTGATAGTATTTGAACTAGTTTTCAGTAAGTAAATTAGGGTCGTCGTAAGATATCAAATTCGCTACATCGCTGTCTTTCAAATATGTTAAAGCTTTGTCAAAGTCTATTTTAGTTTTCGTTTTAGCTACAAGACAGGGCTTTTTTATACTCTTTAAACATAAAAATGTAGTTAAATGGTCAGTAGTTGACGTTTGCAAAATAGCGATTTGAGCCTTGGTTTTGCTTTTATTCAGTTTCAGCATGAAGTGATCAAGACAATTACCTTCTCTAGTGGGCAAGGTATGTCCTGGAAGTATGCCATAAGTAGCCAACATATTTAAGTAACAAGTTTTATTTTTTAGTTCGCAAGGCTGTTCTGTAAGTTTAGGTTTAATATTAATATTAATGTCCCCCGTCAAAACAATAGTGTCTTGTGAGGTTATTGTTTCTAGGTGGGCGCTAAGTGAGTTTAGAAAGTCGTCAGCAACTGAGTTTGATGGAGAACGATAAACGGCAAGAATTACGGTATCTAGAATTTTTAGCTGAAGACAAGAAGCATGAGTTAATTTGATTTCCTTGATGACGTGTTTCAGATTTTTCTTTACATATATGACCACTCCATCATTTTGGTTAAGATGATGAGTAGTGGTATATGAATGGTAATCATTAAGTAGGGGCACAGGTTTGTCATATATTAATCTACACTCTGTTAATATTATCACATCATGTTATGTGATATGATAGATAAGTCGTTATGGTGTACCACTATATGTTTCGACAAGTCGAAGTCATTACATTCAACAGCTTGCGCTAGTTCTATATCGTCTATTTCTGCAATATCAAACTGTACACCCATTTTGAGCAATTTTAGGTTCAACAACAATCATTTTTAGAGGAGATAGTTGTAGTTTATACAAGGGGTTTACCAAAGAGACCCTATTTGATTTGTTAAAGTGACAGGCAGTCATCTCAAAGTGAATGTGTGTACGGATATTAGTTAAGTTTGTGTAATGTGAGGCACAGTTTGTGTATGTTGTTTGAAGTATGTAAGTAAGTATGTATGTGTCAGTGTAGATATATTGATGTAGGTAATTGTTAACATATGGGATTTGTTTATGTTCAGATTGTGTCAAGAAGAATCAAGTACAGAGCAAGAATCGTAAGCTTACATGGACGACGATATTGTGAGCCATTGACGTTATATGACGCAGCAATATAATTATCGAAGGCTGATTTCCCAGAGCGATGCCTAAGCATAGTCAGATAGCTTGCAATAGCTGTTGCACCTGCATTTCAGAATGTATTCTTATTATGGGAGAAGTCTCGTCTTTTCTTACATATACTATGCCGTACGAAGTCCAACAAAATTTATATGATCGAGATCTCACTAAATCACGAGCTAGAAAATGAAATCGCGACCCTTTTGCCGTCAATTGCTCACTTACAAAGATAGGGACATCTTCATTTGTTCGCATCATCTGGGTGTTTCGCACAGAGTTTAGATTTGTGTCTGATATTGAAAGATTTACACATCTTCAAAATGTTTGTTTTAACAATTACCGACGAGGTCTCAAGAACTATTGGTGAGTTTTGCGTGACATCTTTTTTGCTGCGAACTCTATATACATCTCTTATGTCTCTCTTGTCTATTTCAGAACCCACGATGCCAGACAAAGTCACAACCATGTCCACGAGATCCTCTCTGGTTTCAGTCTTTAGCTTAGGTACATTTTTTATTTCAAAGTTCGACTTTCTGCTGCTCCTTTGTAGATCTTCAATTCTATCTTCGAGAATTGCTATATGTTTTTTATTTTCTATTGTTTGTTGCTCCAGCTTGACTATTTGTCTTTTGAAGTCTTCATTTTGAGACGTTAAAAATGCAATGGCTTCTTGTATATTGTTATTTGTTTCCTGTATGTTTTTGAGCGTCGGACTAATTAATTTAAGTTCTTTCGAATGTTCAGTGATAATTGAGGTAATTGTAGCGTACCACCAAATTTATTTAATAAAATTCTTTAGGTAATTTAACTTAAACATTTAGCATTATATAAAAAACTTAAAATCATAATATTTATTGTTTACATTCATTTGCATACCTAAACTGTAATCCTAACTTAATCCTAAACCTTAACTAAATATCTTAATTACTATTTACAATACTGATTTAATACATATTAGAGATTTCGACGCCGAGCTTATCGCTCCGCGCGTTATCTGTCAAACCGGCCGGAGTACGGCCGAGCGCCGGCGACTTCTGCCGAGTAGTTCCGAGCGCCCGCGAGCTGTGGAATGTGCGCCCGCGCGATAGTCAGATCTATGCTCGAGTGATAAACGGTTCTTGACAACAGCTGATCGCGCGCGGCTAATATTATAACGCAATTCGTTTAGGTTTTATGTTTCCTTCGTATGTAAAACCGTTCGTCCTACTCCTTCTATATTTTTGTTGTGTTGTAAGACTTCCTGTGACGTTTGTGAAATGAAATAAACAATAACTGTTATATTGTGTTTCGTGATTCAACCAATCCCGTGACGTCACACACATACACTACCACACTGGTGACCTAACAACGTTGGACACACGATGGCGAACGCTGACGAACCGATGCAGCCGAACATTGTTCCACCTGAAGAGGTTTTCAAAGTTGGTGTGCGAGTACCCCCATTCTGGCCCGAAAAACCGCAAATTTGGTTCGCGCAGCTTGAAGGCCAGTTCCAGATATCTGGTGTTACAGCCGACTCCACCAAATTCTACTACGTGATCGGCCAGCTTGATCAGCAGTACGCAGCTGAGGTGGAGGACATCATCACCAACCCACCCACCACTAATAAGTGCGAGCGACTCAAGGCCTAACTCACCAAACGGCTTTCGGCATCTAGGGAGCGTAAGGTGAAACAGCTGCTTGTCCACGAAGAACTTGGTGACCGCAAACCGTCCCAGTTCCTTCGTCACCTTCAACATCTAACCGGCCCCGGCGTCCCTGAAGACTTCTTGCGGACCATCTGGACCAGTCGATTGCCTTCCTCCACGCAGACCATCATCGCGTCTCAGGCGTCAATGCCGGTTGAGGGTCTAGCAGACCTCGCCGACAGGATCCACGATGTCGTGCCATCCAGACCCAATGTGGCAGCCATGTCTGTAGCAACCACATCCAGTGGCGGCATGCTAGATACCCTGATGCAGCAAGTTGCAGCTCTGACCAGGCAGGTCGAAGCCCTCACCACCACCCAAACCCGGAATTCGCGCCAGAGGTCAAGGACCCCACATCGTTCCCGGGACCGTTCCAGGTCTAGCCGATCCCAGTCCAGCTACAGGAGGTACCCGATATGCTGGTACCATGCTAAGCATGGACCGGAAGCCAGAAAGTGCACGAAACCGTGCGACTACAAAGCGGGAAACGCACCGGGCGGTCGGTAATGGCGACTAACGCCCGCCCTAGCACCGGTCGCTTGTTTGTCACGGACCAGCGGACGAAGATGCAGTTTTTAGTGGACACTGGAAGTGACCTATGTGTTTTCCCCCGGTCAGCATTAAAGGAGCGACGTCAACCGACGAACTATGAACTGTGTACGGCAAACGGTTCGACAATCCGGACTTACGGCTATGTGCATTTAGTTTTAAATTTAGGGTTGCGCCGCGACTTTACTTGGCAATTTATTGTAGCCGATGTGACGAAGCCAATAATAGGCGTTGTTTTTTTATCTTTTTACAATTTAGCAGTAGATTGTCGTCACCAACGCCTCATTGACAGTAGCACTACCCTCGTCACCCCTGCTTTACCTGCATTCTCGACCGATGCAATTTCATCCATTAAAGTCGTTACTGGAACCTCTGCATACCACGATATTTTACGAGACTATCCTGACATCACTCGTCCATCAGGTATACATAGGGCACCGGTTCACAACACGGTGCATCATATCCGCACCACTCCCGGCCCACCCGTTAGCAGTACCCCGCGTCGTCTTGCACCAGACAAATTAAAAATTGCCAAGGAGGAGTTTGACTCGATGCTGAAGAACGGCACCGCCAGACCCTCCGAATCCCCCTGGTCCTCTCCACTTCACCTGGCTCCCAAAAAAGATAGTGGATGGCGTCCCTGTGGGGACTACAGGATGCTGAACGCCAGAACCATTCCCGACAGGTACCCCATTCGCCACATCCATGACTTCTCTCACAGCCTCTCTGGATGCCAGGTCTTCTCCACCATCGATCTGGTCAAGGCATACAATCAGATCCCCGTGAACGCCGACGACATCCCGAAGACCGCCATCACCACGCCATTTGGCCTTTACGAATTCCCGTTCATGACGTTCGGACTTCGTAATGCCGGGCAGACATTCCAGCGGTTTGTTGACGAGATGCTGCGGGGACTGGATTTCTGCTATGCCTATCTGGACGATTTCCTGGTCTTTTCGAAAGACCAGTCGTCTCATGAGACCCATTTACGCCAGCTGTTCTCACGACTTCAGCAGTACGGCCTCGTCATCAACACTGGTAAGTGCGTTTTTGGACAGGCCACGGTTAAGTTCTTGGGCTATAGCATCTCATCTGCCGGCTCCAAGCCCCTGCCTGAGAGAGTAGAAGCCATTCAGTCGTACCCAGCTCCGAAGACCGTGAGAGAATTGCGCAGATTCCTGGGTATGATCAATTTTTACAGGCGTTTCATCCCAGACGCAGCCGAACACCAGGCACCCCTCCATGCTCTCCTGACTGGTTCGGTCAAGGGCTCCCACCCAGTCAATTTCACGACCGCTGAAAGCGATGCTTTTGCCAAATGCAAAGACAGTTTATGTCAAGCCGCCCTGCTGGCCCACCCAGACATCGAAGCCAAACTGGCTATCGTCACAGATGCCTCTGATTCAGCCATTGGTGGTGCATTGCAGCAGTTCAAGGACGGGTCCTGGGAACCGCTCTCGTTCTTCTCGCGGAAGTTAAACGCCGCGCAGAAGAAATATTCCCCCTACGACCGTGAGCTGCTTGCAGTGTACGAATCAATTAAATACTTTCGGCATATGGTCGAAGCACGGCATTTTACTGTCTATTGTGACCACAAGCCTATCTGCTACGCATTTCACAACAGAAAAGAAAATTGCTCACCAAGACAGTTCAGGCACCTGGATTACATCTCGCAGTTTACCACGGACATCAGGCACATTTCAGGCAAGGACAACGTCGTCGCTGATGCCCTTTCACGAGTTGAGGAGACCGTTCAGCCAATTGATTTGGTTCATTTAGCTAATTGCCAACTTTCCGACCCAGAACTCCAGCAACTCCTTAGCGACTCGACGTCATTGCGCCTGAAAAAGGTAAAACTGCCGGGATCGCGCCTCGAGCTGTACTGCGATGAGAGTAGCGACACATTGAGACCTTACGTCACTCGTGAAATGCGTAAACAAGTTTTTGACAGCTTGCACTCACTTAGCCACCCAGGAGCTTCTTCTACCACAAAGCTAGTAACGGAGCGTTTTGTTTGGCCTGGAGTGCGAAAGGACTGCCGCGAATGGACGCGCTCATGCATCGCCTGCCAACGAGCCAAGGTAACTCGCCACGTCCATTCCCCACTCGGCACTTTCAAACTTCCACGTGCCCGCTTCACAAAGGTCCACATCGACCTCATCGGCCCCCTACCACCATCCCAAGGTTACCGTTATTGCCTCACGATCGTCGACCGTTTTACACGTTGGCCTGAGGCAATACCACTCCAGGACATAACGGCAGAGACAGTGGCAAGCGGACTTCTGCAAGGCTGGATCTCTCGATTTGGTTGTCCTACCGAGATAGTGACGGACAGAGGCCGCCAGTTTGAGTCCGCACTCTTCCAACGGCTATCCCAACTCGCTGGTTTTAATCATCGCCGCACCACCGCCTATCATCCGGCATGTAACGGCCTTGTCGAGAGGTTCCATCGACAGCTGAAGGCTGCTATCACCTGTCACGCCAATCAAAACTGGGTAGAATCTCTTCCACTTGTCCTCCTGGGCATAAGAACTACCCACAAAGAGGATCTCCACGCTTCACCAGCAGAGTTGGTGTATGGAGAGACTCTTCGCCTTCCTGGAGAATTTTTCGAGCCTCAACCCAACGACGTCCCGGACTTGACCGATTTCATCACACGAATACGTCAGTTCGCACGTAAGTTGCTCCCATCTCCAGCTTCTCGTCACGTTTCTCACCGTCCAGTATTCGTTTTTAAGGATTTGGCCACTTCTCAGCATGTCTTTCTTCGGGATAATGCCTCTTATGGGTCATTCAAACCAGCCTACACTGGACCACACGAGGTACTGCAACGTGGTGACAAAATTTTCAAAATTCTTTTAAACGGCAAACCAGTCACGGTGTCAATTGACCGTATTAAGCCCGCTTATGTCATCCCCGACCATAACCTGCCTTTTCTGGTCATGTGTAAAACTCCAGATTCCGGAGGACAAGAAAGTTCTCCTGACCCTCAGCCACACGAAAGGGTCCGAACAACACGCTCGGGACGGAAAGTCCACTTTCCGGATTATTATCGCCCGTAACTCGGTCTCTGGAGGGGGGTGATGTAGCGTACCACCACATTTATTTAATAAAATTCTTTAGGTAATTTAACTTAAACATTTAGCATTATATAAAAAACTTAAAATCATAATATTTATTGTTTACATTCATTTGCATACCTAAACTGTAATCCTAACTTAATCCTAAACCTTAACTAAATATCTAAATTACTATTTACAATACTGATTTAATACATATTAGAGATTTCGACGCCGAGCTTATCGCTCCGCGCGTTATCTATCAAACCGGCCGGAGTACGGCCGAGCGCCGGCGACTTCTGCCGAGTAGTTCCGAGCGCCCGCGAGCTGTGGAATGTGCGCCCGCGCGATAGTCAGATCTATGCTCGAGTGATAAACGGTTCTTGACAACAGCTGATCGCGCGCGGCTAATATTATAACGCAATTCGTTTATGTTTTATGTTTCCTTCGTATGTAAAACCGTTCGTCCTACTCCTTCTATATTTTTGTTGTGTTGTAAGACTTCCTGTGACGTTTGTGAAATGAAATAAACAATAACTGTTATATTGTGTTTCGTGATTCAACCAATCCCGTGACGTCACACACATACACTACCACATAATCATCTCTCTCATTTCCTCTTTGAATTCAGCAAAATCGGTTGCCCAATCATCTTCCCTTCTACGTTTGACATTGCGCATGCTTACGTTCACGTTTTGCGTTACCTCCGTGTTAAGGTTTGGAGCCGACCTACCAAACTGCGCCGCAGTAGGTACAAGATGTTCACGGCTTGCTTTAGCGGACGATGATGACGATGAAACTGGTGGGGTCCTTTTCAAAGGCATTGTGTTTGTGATTTGGTAATCAGTAGGATGGTTAGGTATCAGCCTGTGTCGTTAGTAGCACTGTATGTACAGAGCCGTAAGGTCTATTTTGTAGCTTCCGCGTTCGATAGTTATCTCAAACAAAATATGACAACAATATTATCAGGTGTTTAAAGGCGACAAAATCGTCCGCGCTAACAAACTGGTTTCCGTGTGAGAGCGAGAGCGAGAGTGGTGTGTGTAGTAGTTCCAGCGCGGAGTGAGAAAGATAGGTAGGTAATCCATGCGTCTACGCACCGACGGGGTCAGTGACCGCTAGCGATGACGCGTCGCGTTCAACTCAGCTGATCGTTTGTGCACATTTAACGTTCACAACACTTACAGAAATCTTCAAATAGTCACCAAAACACAAGTATTTATTTAAAATAAATGTCACTACTAGGTCACGTATACCAAGGGCTTCAAGGCAATATAACTTTCAATGCCGAGGATTCACTTTGGCAGATTTAGTGAGTGAAAATATACGGAGCTAAATCACAACGATGTTTACGCTAGGATTGCGCGCGCGCAAGAGGAAGGAGATAGGTGATATATGTGTAGGGTGCGCAGTTGCATATTTGCAAAGCTCACATTTTGTAGTGTAAGCTTCGTGTCTAGTTTCGTCGCTTTATAACCTCTTCCTGCTGCGCTTGTGCGCATAATAAATTACTTTTAAGGGAAAACGTATACTATTTGGGGTCTCAGAAGGTGGCCAGCTTCTGATAATAGAGTCTAAAATGTTGCGGGATATGGACACAGAGACGATTCATATTTCGACCAAGTTCTTATTCAGATATTTTTTTAACGCATTACGTAATATTTCTGTGGTGTTACTCTCATTAGAGCCAATTGTGTGAGGGATTAGCGGCGTCCGAAATAATGTGCCTTTTATTCCGGTTTTTAGGAAGGGATATGTAATCGCCCGTAAGATTTAACCTTACCGTAATACATTCGCTAGTCGGGAAGTAAAAAATCCGACATTTGGCTTGAATAATATCCTGTAAAAATATTTGGTGTAAGTAAGATTAATGATGGGCATCTGGTGAACGAAGATAAAGGCCGATTTTGAAATCTTACATTTGATAAAAAAATATATACCTAAATGCATTGCAGTCAGGACTTAGCCCCTCGATTTGCTAAGCTTTGAATAAAAAGCTTTTTTATGGAGGGGATAATATTCTTTCAAATATATTATTTGCCCACCAAATCCGCCACTAATATGAAAATTAAAAGTCAAAATAAATAGTAGCGTACCTAACACAGGCAACTTGTGTCACAGGACTCTAAAGGCTATTAGTCGAACAGACAACACGTTTCAGTAACATGCAAAAACTATACTTTTAAACTATCAATTTCGGTTTTCAGCCGCCTTGCGAGAAGCCAAACACCAGGAGTGCAAAAGAGAATTATTTTGCTTTAAATTTCCACTATACGACGCCAGCGCAGAAACCAAAAATACATCCAACTGTAACCACTTGAAAAAACTAGAGCTGGAAGTCGCGGGACTTAAAATACAACTCACAACGTGACTCAGAAGATGGCCCTGGAAACACAACACTGACACCAACAAAACATTCGACGCGTTTCGCCACTACATGTGGCATCCTCATTGGTGTCAGTGTTGTGTTTCCGGGTGTTGTGAGTTGTATTGTAAGTCCTGCGACTTCCAGCTCTAGTTTTTTTAAGTGGTTACATTTGGCGTCATTTAGTGGAAATTGAAAGCAAAATACTTATCTTTTTCAGCTTTAGTCATGGATTTCCGCACAGTAACACCTGATTCCATGAACTATATCAGATTGTCAAAGAGATGAAAGACTTTCATACGAGACACGACCTTCAGTAATGAAGACACGACTTACAGCCGGTTTCTGTTCTGAGCATTTGAGTAAAAATCTGTTGAGATCTGCTCAAATAGTTGATGAGTACTTAAGTTTCCTACGTTTCATTTGTAAATTGTAGGTTGTCTTAAACCACACTCAACTGAGTTTTATACTTGATTATGCTGCAACGTTCCATTGCAGGTAAAAACGACCGATTTTTACCAGGTTTTATATGTTAAGAGATTAGGTTTCACTATTTGCATTAATTAATTCTACATTTCATTGTATCAGTCAAATATTCATCAGATTGCGGATACAATTTCAAGTTTAATAGTCACTATCCTTTTGTAATAAAATTCTTAAAATAAATTGTGAACAACGCCGAGAACGGAATGTCTTTTATCAATGAATCAATGTCAATGTCATAATAAAGTTTTATTTCCTTCAATGATAAATTGAAAAATTTTGAGTTGAAGAATAACTCCGAAATGTTACGTTACTGACAATGAGACAAAACAAAACACCGACACTTAACAGTAGCGACATCTGCCACATTTGTAGCATGCGTTCAGTAATTTTAAATTATTGGAAACTGCGAAAAAGACAAAACAAATTCAAAGTATTGCGAAAAATCTCTCAAAATACATATAATACCGAGCGGTGTGGGTATGGTGGGTACACCATATTTTTTTCAATTATTTTAACAGTTTTTGCGCAAACCTTAAAATATTTCCTTCTTTTTAAACCAGTAAAGTAGGTTATGTTAAATGATATTGAATGAAATATGAACGCAGCTAAAATAGTTTTCAATTACGCTACAAATGCTACAAATGTGATAGATGTCACTACTGTCGCAAATATTTAAGTAGGACTTAAGTACCCTCATTGGGTTGCATACAGCCGGTTTCTGATTTGAGCATTTGAGTAAAAATCTGTTGAGATCTGCTCAAATAGTTGATGAGTACTTAAGTTTCTTACGTTTCATTTGTAAATTTTAGGTTGTCTCAAACCACACTCAACTGAGTTTTATCCTTGATTATACTGCAACGTTCCATTACAGGTAAAAACGACCGATTTTTACCGGTTTTTATATGTAAAGAGATTTGGTTTCATTGTTTGCATTAATAAATCTATACATATAATAAGACTGTAAAAGATCGATTTCTGTACATTGAAGATTTTTATGAAAAATTGTTACAGGGGGTCTTAATTACCGTAATAGAAGCCAAAACAACAATTTTTAAAAATTTTGTCTGTCTGTCTGTCTGTCTGTCTGTCTGTCTGTCTGTCTGTTTGTCCGGGCTAATCTCAGAATCTACTGGACCGATTTTGACGGGACTTTTTTTATTTGACTCAGTATCACCTGGAGAGTAAACTGGGATATAAATAATCACGCCGATGAACTTAGGGGGCAGGCAGGAAATTGAATCTCAGAATCTACTAAACCGATTTTAATGGGACTTTTTTTTTATTTGACTCAACATTACTTGGAAGGTAAAGAAGGATAGAAATAATATTACATATTGATAAATTCTGCCCCCAAAGGGATAAAATAGGGGTTGCGAATTTGTATGAAGCCCGGTCGCAAAAAACTAACATCCACGCGGACGAAGTCGCGGGCGGCCGCTAGTTGTACATATTTTCATTGTATCAGTCAAGTATTCCTAAGAACATCAGATTGCGTATACGATTTCAAGTTAAATAGTCACTATCCTATAATGTAATTAAATTCTTAAAATTAAATTGTGATCAACTGCCGAGAACGGAATGTCTTTTGACAATCAATATCAATGTCATACTAAAGTTTTATTTTAAATTGAAAAGTTTTTGAGTTGAAGAACTCCGAAATGTTGCAATAATGACAATGAGACAAAAACAAAACATCGACACTCGACAGTAGCGACATCTGCCACATTTGTAGCATGCGTTCAGTAATTAAAATTATTTGAAACTGCGAAAAAGAAAAGCAAATTTTAAGTATTGCGAAAAATCTGTCAAAATACATATAATACCGAGCGGTGTGGGTGGGTACACCATAATATTTTCAATTATTTTAACAGTTTTTGCGCAAACCTTAAAATTTTTCCTTCTTTTTAAACCAGTAAAGTAGGTTATGTTAAATGATATTGAATGAAACATGAACGCAGCTAAAATAGTTTTCAATTACTGAATGCATGCTACAAATGTGATAGATGTCACTACTGTCGCAAATATTTAAGTAGGACTTAAGTACCCTCATTGGGTTGCTTAGCTGTCAGATGCTTAAGTTCACAGTGAGCAGGATTTGAGTACTGTCAGTTGTGTTGTGCAACGCAAATTTCGAGTTAAGCACTAATTGATGTTCAATTTAAGAATTCTCAATCTCAAATGCTCAAACTACACTCAAACTTAATTCAGAAACAGAAATACTGTTGAGTCATACTTAAGTCGAGCTTAAGTTGTTTTCAACGCCAAAATCTCAACTCAGAAACCGGCTGTTAGCTGTCAAACGCTTAAGTTCACAGTGAGCAGGATTTGAGTACTGTCAGTTGTGTTGTGCAACGCAAATTTCGAGTTAAGCACTAGTTGATGTTCAATTTAAGAATTCTCAATCTCAAATGCTCAAACTACACTCAAACTTAATTCAGAAACAGAAATACTGTTGAGTCATACTTAAGTCGAGCTTAAGTTGTTCTCAACGCCAAAATCTCAACTCAGAAACCGGCTGTTAGAAGAAGATTAACCTTTGCATTAATTAACCGATAAAAAGTCACATCCTATCGCGCTGGGTACCTTACATTCCGAACTCTTGTGTAACATAACTTATGTTAAACACGGAAAAGCAATTCAAATATCGAATTTGAACTCCCACTCCCACAAAACCCTGCCCAATACCCATCCATCATTCAACCGAACACATGCTAACGAATCACAAATAAGCGTCTCAGAACAATACAGCGTGGCCTCGGAAAAAGTGCGACGATTCCCTGTAACTGCGAAATTATTCATGTTACTCCTACAAGGATTTGTCGGGTTGAAATCGCGTGAAATTACCGACTTTGGTTTATGCGATGAGGTGTGGAAACTTATTCTTTTGGAATGAGAGTTTGAATTTGAAATCCTTCTTTTTGGTGAGTTTGATTGGAATAGTTTCTGTGACGGTTATTATATCGCATCCTTTCGCCAGCGGACATACACTGTCACTTCAACACGAGACGCGACTGAAAGCGTGACACCAACACAGCGGCCAAGTCGCAGACAGTGGCAATGTGCACTGGACCTTGTATGGAAGTATTTATGAAAACAATGTCACTAAACAATGTCCATACTTCTTACAGTTAAGCGGCGCTTCTAGAGTTCCACATCAGACATTCAAATCTTCCAAATAAATTATAGTTAAGTAGGGTATTACCTCGACGGATTAGCCTGAAAAAAACCGTTAAGCCATTTTTTACGTAATATGAGATACAAATAAACATACATACTGATAAACAGACACATATTTTTACAACTATCATGTGTTCTGCTATCGATTCTGAGCCACCAAGCCAAGTACTATTTATGAAACGTCTTTTATGTGCAGTCCTTCGACTCGCCGTAGGGTTATTTATAAAACGTATCATGCAAATATTTCAATAAATTTTTCGTTTATACTTAGCATAAACGAAAAATGTATACTTAATTAAGTATAAACGAAAACTTTTAAATTCAACTATGCTCAGCTACCAAATCATGCAACTAACGTTCGTATATTCATTAACTCATTCATCACTTGTCGGTAAAAAAAATATCTACATGACTAAACGTCTTAATTTGACATTTAAATCTCCCCTCGCCCCGCAAAAGTTGGTCGAAGCGGTTTTCATACATTCTAACAAGCGTTTCGTTTCCAGTGGCCAATTCTTCCAAGATTTTAAGTATAGATGGTAAACATTGTTACATTCACCGAAACAAAAAGTTTTTTATTTGCTACCCTTTCACAGATCTTTGATCGACGTTCGTAAAGCCCATAGGAACGAAATAAGGTTTTATATCCGATACCCAAACGTACAAAAATAGGAACATCTGCCAAATATCAAGTCGGTCGGTCGACGTGTAAGTTTCTAAGTCTACAGATACATAACTTATAGTTTATAAGGTATAAGTTATAAGGGTAGCTTAAGTTTGAAGAGGTATTTCGGGCTTAGATATGTCGGGATCGACCGTTTCAGATAAGTACCTACATAGTCATTTGTCCATTCAGGCAGGGCAAGATATTTCGGATACCTTTACCGTTTGCCACGTAGGTACCTACTTAAATTTTATATCTAAATACAATTTTTTAAGCAGAAAGGAATCACAATAATATTATAAATGTGAAAGATTCTTTGTTTGGATGTTTATCCGTCAGAAACGCTGAAAGTACTGAACGGATATTGATGAAAATTTGTATAGATAGGATATGAGCTGACTTGTGTGATGTGATACTTTTTATCCCAATAAAATGTTCTCTTGGGATAAAACAGGAGTCTATCTTGGCAAGTCACCCAATTTTTTTTTCGAAATACAACGGGCAGGTCAGTCAACCTCTGCGGGGTCATCTAGTATGTTATATATTTTTCTTGTTATGTGCACAATATGTTATCGAACCCAATATTTACTTAACGTTATTTATTACATTAACTTTAATACTACAAAATCAACACCCTTTTTGTTTTTTAGTCTCTATTTATTTTTCTACCTACATAAACAACTTGACATTATTTAAAGAGAATACAGAGAAAAACACCCTCTAAAGAATTATTGCCAGCCAGTAACAGACTTCCTGGGGTCGTAAAAAAAAAATTTTTTTTTACCCATTTCAATCACATCATCTTAAATCCTTGTGTATAATTTTGAATGTGGTCATAAACTCCGCAATATTAAGTGACCCATAAGGTTAAGATTGCCTTGCAGCTGTCTAAGAAGCGCAACTGTTTACAGCAAAATGACGACCTTATCAGCATTTTAAAACTGAGTACGTGAGGTAATCTCAGTAATACAGCTTTGTAAATTATGCTTAGGAGGTTCTTTCGTAAATTGTAAGGATTTTGTAACTTTAAGGTTCCGTTATACTCCTTACACTACTTGTGCAAACGTTTAAATGCCTAATACGCTGGAAACCAAATTCAAACACTTTTTAGGTGTTTGGTCATAGCTATCAGAAACGTAAGACATGATGAGTTACGTCGAAGACTTTTTTATTTATTTTATATACAACAACATCACAAACATTGATCTGACTCCGTGGTAAATAGCTTAATCACTTGTGTTACAGGTGTCAGATTCAACAGTGGTATTACAAATAAACTTAAATAAATACATATAACATCCAGACCAGTACAAACAGACATATTCAAAATGTTTGTACGGTGCGGGGATCGAACCCGCAACCTCTTGGCTAATAGTCAATTTCTTGGCCATTACACCAAAGTGGTCATCAAATTAAAATAACACACATAGCCCAGCGCATCAGTAAACTCAAGTGGCAATAGGCCGGGCACATAGCGCGAAGAATCAATGGCAAATTTAAGGCGGAAAAGTTTGAGATTGAAGACTATTAGTGTGGTAAAAATCGGAGTGCGTCAATAAGCATGATGGACTGACGACCTTATTACGATCTTGGACCAAACCTGATACAAGCAGTGACAACCGATCGTCTGTTCAGCAGTCTTGTCGTTGATTATGATGTCGTCAATTAGTGAAATGCAGATCAATTCTATAAGCTTGTAGTTTACGAAAACTTTCTACGACTTGCTTTTACACACAAGGCGAAATCTAAAACTCAAAGTATTATTCGTACGATTCTCTCTTCCATAAACTAAATCGTGTCAAAATTGTCTCCGATCCTAGATTTTCATTTTTGCAGACTCAATGAAACCTAACTGTCGGTACGAATGTCTCGATTCTCTTATCCAATCTTGAACGACAAAAAAATATTTCGCAAACTTGGAACCAATTCTGTAGACCCAATATCCTATCCGTATCAAAGCATAATCAATATACAGAAGGGTAGGGCCTTTCATTTTGCGCATCGATAAAAACATTACAATATATCTACTCGGCACCGCGGTAGGGGCACGAATTTTTACCAAACGAAAGTTATTCGCGGATTCCCCTCATTTCCCATACAAAGCATTGCTCGCATATTTGATATATTCGGATTTACGCCCAAGCAACGCTCTCGTTTTGCGAAGTTCCAATCCGCGTTTGCAAATAAAAAGTTGATAAAAATTAGTCTTTTGATAAAGGAACCAAAACATTGATAAACGAATTGACTGTTCATCTGGAAGGTTATGGTAGAAATACATTACGACACTCAGACATCGTAAGAAACCTTTTTTTCACGTGGGGCTTTTTCCAGGCTTACCCGCAAAAAACCTCCGCGGTTTCCCTTAGACCGCTTTTAGTGGTGCGACAGAGTTTCACTCAACGTCGAACCAGCATCGTAAGAAACCCAAGTCTAAATATGGTATTTTTGCAAATACTGTTTTAGACCGCAAATAGAAATCTTGGTGTTCTCTCTGAGGTTAAAGGGACGAGACGGCTAGACTCAAAAATACAGACAACCTTTGATCTGGATTCTCTTCCCCAGTCTATAGTAAGAGCGCAGAATCAAAGGAAAAATCTTTTCTTTATAGCAACCATCACATAAAGAAAATACATCTATCATATACCTATATAATCAGCCTATATACGCATGTTTATTTTTATTAAGCCATCTGAAAATATCTTACCCGGCTAAACGACATGGCTCCTGATATTAACCGCGATCTACTGCTTCCCGTGCCTTTCAAAGTACGAAGATGCTTGCAAGTAGACATTGCTTAGGTACTTATATGGTTGGAACTGTCTACCACCCCAAACACGACTACCTTCGGAAACCTTCGGTTGCCTACCGTTGCTAACACGACCCTGCGTTACAAGCACCTTCCATAATCTAAGGGGAAAACTTGTGCTTCGACCTCGAAAAGTGAGGCGCCGCTGCTCAAGGCTACTACTCGCGTAGCAATGACCTGCTATGCTAATCCCTGCCAATATCGGGTATGTATATGCGAGCTCTGATGTGATAGGTTACGTGATTTGTTTAAATATTCAAGTCTTGTGGAAGACCCTTCTTCCACAAGACTGGGACGAAGAGATGAACATTATAAATAAAACCTTGGGGAGAAGTAAGTAGATAGTCTAGTATTAATATTTTTGGATGAATATGTCGAAAGAAAGAAACTATATATGTTAATAATCAAGTAAGAACGACGTCAATACCTTTTTTATGCCGGTTTATAATATAACTAAATGGTTTTCGAAACATTCTCGAATTTAAAAAAAACTATTTATATTTTTTTTAGATCGGGACAGGTATTCATATAAGCAATATCTTGCTTTTGCGCAGCAAAATAAGTGTAACTCCCACTTGGATCACTGAACTAAAGCTACTAGGTACAGTTACCATCAAAAATATAATAGCACTTTAGTACCATGTCGGTATAAAAAGGAGAATGTTCTAAATTTTATTTGATAACGTAGGTACTAAAGTGCCATTATAATTTCAATGTTAACTATTACGATATTCTAGTATCTTATTCAGAAAGAGAATTGATTGTAACGCAAAAAAAGCTTTTCCCTAAAATATGGGTCGGTAAATTCTGTAAATAAATAAAACCACAGACAAGGCTTCCATTATGGCTATATCTAGAAATAAACGAAAGAGCAGAAAATCAAAGACAAGTCAATCACATCCCACTTTGCCCATCAAGGGATTGTTTCCCAAACATTTGTCACCAAAATAGTTTACATGTCTTGTTCTGTTTTTATCTACATAACTCCGACACGATACGAATTCGATTTATACGCTTCATTGAGTTTCTTTTGCAGTAGAAATATTTTATTTATTTATATTTGGTCTTCAAAATAGAAATACGACAAAAGGTACATGAAACCTTAGATTGTACCGAAAGTAATAGACGAATATGTAGTAACTAGCAAGGAAGGGTAACTCCATTTTTATCTAAACTATTTTTACAAATTGTATACGGCCACACGTCAAGCTACAAGTCACTGCGGTATCATATCCTAACGGAATAAGGATAATTTTGCACTGAAAATGAATAGCTTGATGTGAAGCCGCGTGTACAAATATGCCTGTAGGTATTTGTGAAGCCCCAAAAATGAGCAAATATTTACATAATAATAACATGGACTAACTTTTTTTTTCTTTGTCATCTTTAATCACTTTCAGTGCATGGATTTTCATAAAAATAAGGCATTATCGAATTCATACTAGAAAACACATTCAAAGAATATTTAAACGTATGGTACTTCGGAAATTGCAAGGGTTGCCAAATACGTTTTCTTGGGATAGATCACTACTTTAGACGGGAGCGGACAGGAGTTGGAAATTGATAGGCGGATCCAACTGGGATGGGCTGCTTTCAGCAAGCTTTCGGATGTCCTAAAACATAAGAAAATCCCCTTATTTCTCAAGAGACGTATGTTCGAGCAGTGCATCCTTCCCGTTATGACCTACGGAGCCGAAACCTGGACACTCACGAAGAAGTACATTAGCCAACTCCAAGTAGCGCAGAGAGCTATGGAACGTGCTATGCTGGGCATATCAATTTTGGATCGAGTTCGCAATGTAACCATTCGGGAACGCACAAAAGTGACCGACATAGCCCTAAAAGTGTCCAGATTAAAGTGGAGATGGGCTGGCCATATGGCCCGCAGAACAGATGGCAGGTGGCCCCTTAAGGTTGCTGAGTGGAGTGGACCCTGGTTGGGACGTCGAAAAGTCGGGAGACAACCCACCCGTTGGGTCGATGACATCGCAAAAGTGGCAGGGAGGAGCTGGATGCGATTGGCACGGAACCGCAACACTTGGCGTGCTCATGAAGAGGCCTATACCTGACTATGGGTGACCACAGGCTGAAGAAGAAGAAGAAGAAGAAGATGTTATCTACTTATATTTTTATTTGGTAAACTTTATGCAACAAAGAAAACATACTTTTTCAATATACGATATTGTATTTGAATAAAACTAGTCTTGTGCAAAATGCTTTCTCCAATATTATTTGGATGTTTCAATATTGAGTCTGAATATAATATTTTGATATCAACATATAATATAATATAAAACAAACATATATTTACTACACTTGTATACTAGTTCGAAAAATCTTTAAAAAACATATTCACAGTAACATAACTTTCACCCAAAAAAAGCATATTCACTCAAAATTAACTAGACGAGCAAACGATATACATTTACGCCCTCCTAGAACAAAAAACTATGGGATAAAAAGTATAGCCTACGAAGGTGCTAAGCTTTATAACAATTTGCCCAAACATATTAAGGATTCGAAATCAATGTTCACTTTTAAAAAATCACTCAAGCAATATATTATTACCAATTATACACGATAAAATAAAGAACGTAATGTCCTTAAATAGTCCATCTAATCAAAATCATAAAACAATAAATATAATATTTACGTACAAACACACATTCCAAATATGTATAAGTCTCTCTTGGTATGTACAGTTAATTTAAATAATAATAGTAAATAAAATAAAACCAACAAATAAAAATAAAAGTACAAATAAAATTATTCCATATTATATTTATGCTAAAAAAAAAAACAAAAAAAAAAAGGTTTTGTAATTAAAAACAATATATATATATATATAATAATAAAAAAAAAACACTCATCACTTACATAGTTAATTAAAAACATAACTTATTACTTAGTAGTCAGTAAAAGAAAACAATGAATACTTAGTTACCCGTCATTACCTAAACTGAGTAGGTCACTTCTAGTCGCGCTCAGCTTATTCCGTGTTTTTGCATTTCTTTACCGGCCGGTGGGCACTGAGCGCAGCCCGCTTATCAGTGACGCGTGTATTTGTGCAGTACGCTTACCCGCATTATTTTTTTGTTTTGTTCTCGGTGTGATAATTTCTATTTATTACTCGGTTTTGTATAAGAATAAGTGCCTAGTTACATTTAATTTGGATTGTTAATGCTCCTGTACGCAAATTACTATAATTTTGTATTATTATTTAGTCACATAAGTGAATTTTTGTAATTCTTGTGATAAATAAATATCTTAAACCACATATCAAATACTAATACTCCAAAATGTTGTTTGCTAAGACGATAATCAAATCTTGTTTGAGTGACAAACATTGAATGTATATTTAAAATATTTGTTTGAACGGTTCCAAAATTAATTCAAGATGTGACTCATAATGCAATAGATGTATAAAATTCACAAGCACTACAAAAAACTACATAAAAGTTACGTAATTACTACCATTGACATAAGGATATTTTTAAGTTCAAAAAACTTATTATCTATCCATTTATGCTTAACAAATAAACTTTTTTTACATATTTTAAAGTATTGTTCTATTAATAAACTAACTGTTTATCAAAACCGTAAGTACAAATAATTCTAAAACATGTATCAACATCATTTAATATATTTTCCTTAAATGCGCACCTAACGTTTGACTTACAAAAATATTAGTTTTTCACAAAAATACTGAATGTACGTCGAATTAACCCAACTGTACATAAAGAATACTTACAATGGTAACAAACAACTATTTTAGAAACATATTTTCTATGATGTATTTCGAAACCAGCTCAACAAATAAAATTTAAAATTTCAGAGAACACGTTTCGCAAATTATGTAATTTTTATAGCTAAATAATGCTCTTTGTAGAGCATTATTTCCTAATATTAATCTATTTTACTGAAAAATGCGGTTCATTAAGTTCTTACAAAATGGGCCTTTATTTGAGTTGGTTTTAATTTAGATTACTCCTTACACTCGGTAAAGCCGAATACTGCTTTGGACATAAATAGAAGTCACTAAAATTAAAATAATCAAGTCAATTCATAACGTGATAGTAAATTTTGAAACAGTTAATACTTCAGAAAATAGTTAAAAGTACAGCCAAACCTAAAAATAATGGTGTTTTAATAAAAAAACTAACTATGTACGAGTATGGTAACTAAGTCAAAATCGATGAACAAACAGTGGAGTGAAGAATTGCGTTAAGCTTAAACTCGCAAATTTTATATTATTTTATGTTTTTTTGTTTACTAGTTATTATTTGATATGCATTCATAAACGTTTAAATACATAGAGTTTCGCCATGTTCTCAAATTGTTGCCAAGATCACATTAGTTTGAGATGCCAATTTTGCTGTACAATTAGTTTTTTTCATTGAAAACGGTATTTTTTTAAATGTGAAAATCGATTTTTTTTGTTGGTAAGTAAATACCACCCATTGACATATTCTTCTTCTTCTTCTTAGCGTGTCGATGGAACACGAGGAATTACACCGTGGCAGCCCAGAATTCAGCCACTTGTATTGCGGATCGGCTGCAGTTCATTAAATCCGCTGGCGTGCAGGTGTTGGGGCACGCCTGGCACGATGTTAAGTGTGCCATAGTTTGCACTGCACCGTAAACACAGTCCACATCGGAACTTGCCGAAAATCCCCACCTGGCCATGTTCTCCTTACTTCGACCAACCTGAGTCCGAAGCCTGTTTAAGGACTTCCAGATCGGCCATGGTAGATCATGTCCAGTCGGGAGATTCTCGGCAAGTGGGACAAAGGGAGTAGGCAATGAAGCTTTTTCGCGCCAAAGATCACGTCTGGCCTGTGCTGGTTCGGTGGAAAGTGGGGCGACACACTTTATAAAACTGCGACGACTTTTTAGCCTTTGAGGCACTGAGACGTAGCGGTGCATAGGGTGCCGTGAGTCGCGATCTGCGTTTGCCCTTTCAGTGGAGCCAGCTACAGCCCTGCGGACTTCCGGAGGTGCTATACCAGCCAATGGATATAGCATTGACACTAAGGTAGGTTTAAGACAACCAGTGATAACCCGGCAGGTGTCATTCAGGGCTACATCCACTAACTTGGCATGAGCGGAGCGGCTTCAAACAGGGGATGCGTACTCGCCAGCTGAGAAGGCAAGCGCTAGCCCTGTCGTCCGTAGCACGTGCGGCGTGGCTCCCCATTTGGTGGTAGTTAGGCGGCGCGGTAAGTTGTTCCTCGAGTGCACTTTCTTCTTGGCGTTATCGCAGGTCTTCTTATAAGTAAGTGATCTGTCTAGCGAAACGCCAAGATATCTCGGGAAGTCGTTGTGCGAGATTGATACCCCTTGCCACACAACACTGAGTTTACGTCTCGCTTCTCTGTTGCGCAGATGGAATGCGCAAGACTCCGTTTCACTCGGGTTTGGCTTCAGTGAGTTCGCCTCGTAGTAGCTACTCAGGTTATTGAAAGCTACAGTGAGGTTAGCCTCAACTTCTTCAAACTTGGAGCCTTGTGATGTTAGTGCCAGATCGTCGGCGTATAGAAAGCGGGACGTATTTGACATTGACATATTAAAAAAATAGTTACATTAGGTTGGTACTTGTAATAGTGCAATATGGTGCTTAACAACTTTCATTTTATCTATTAGGTAGTTTAGACCTTAATTTCCAATTTTTTAAACTCCCACCCGGTAGATAAATATAGTGAAGCTAAAATAATACCCTAGCACCATCAAAGTCAGTAAGACTAACGATAACGGCTAGATTTTTTCCACATTTTACAGCATCCCAGGTGTAAACCATAAAAGTGGGTTTATTTACATTGTACCGAACCGTAATACAGGCGTGTTAATGCGGACCCTAAACAAATAGTGTGCCATATAATTCTGGAATGTTCTCAACTAAATAAATTGGACGGAGGACCTCAAAACTCTAACGAGGGCTGGCGTAAACTATCTTCTAACCCACACGATAAAAGAAAAAATACCGTAAGCTCACTCTTTGATGTTACAAAACGATCTCGTTGTCATTATTAAGTTAAAATGGTTGGGTTGTTTGACTTTGCTCAATCACTATCTATTAAATTTATTATTGACGATCACTTTGTTGTAATGATCCAGAAATTGACTATTTACCAAGAGGTCGCGGGTTCGATCCCCGCACTGTACAAACATTAGTGCGCATGAACATGTCTGT
Source organism: Pyrausta despicata (assembly GCA_963921415.1). Lineage (NCBI taxonomy): Eukaryota > Metazoa > Arthropoda > Insecta > Lepidoptera > Crambidae > Pyrausta > Pyrausta despicata. The sequence goes on along the minus strand of OY992867.1, from coordinate 4,062,678 downwards.
TTGTACTTGTCTGAGTGTTATATGTATTTATTTAAAATTATTTGTAATACCACTGTTGATTCTGATATCTGTAACACAAGTGCTTACCACCACGGAGCACATCATCACATCACATCATCACATGCAACAACATCACATACAGATCAATGTATGTGATGTTGTTGTATATGTATTGTAGTTTCAAAGATCTAAGCTCACATACATACATATTACATACAGACATAGCGAATCGACTTTGCTTTAAACTATGTAGTGAATGTAGTGATATAATAACTTAAAGTTACTGACTCCCCTTTCATTGTGTTCGTTCTCACTAGTAGGATTTTATTTGCACACGGCTTGCCTCAAAAATGAAGCGCTCTTATCCCTTATCCATTGACTTAGAGCTTATATTTGTGTGACAGTTGTTTGCCGACTCAAATATTTCATTTGGGCACGTTTACTTTTCCAGGATAATAATTTTAATCGCTGTCATAAAAGTAATTAGTGTTACACGTCAATTTACATCTAGAATACATTTTTGGAAGTGATAACACAAAATACCACGTACCACCTATCTGTTAGCTTGAACTTACGTGATGACAAATTATAATACATCACGGACTCATTATTGAGGTTAATTGCTAACACCGACATACCTATAATATGTGAATTGAAAAAGTTAATATAATGACCAAGAACGACTATGAACGAAATTACGGCTCATCTACATTCCTGGTGCGCTATGCAAAAGAATGGAACCACTACATGCGTCAGTGTTTCCCTGCAATTACAACCTGGAAAGCTTCAAAGCTAGATGAAAAGGTTCTTCTAGGTGAGCTCGCTCCATCGTAGACTCAGTCTTTGTCGTGTCCGGGCTTAGTCTGGGGTCAATGGCAAACCGGATAGGTTTTTTATTTTATTAATAATAATAAAATAAAAAACAGGGAACATCTTCGGCTTACTCACCGCTACGACTCGAGATTCTTAGCGTTTTGGCTAGGCCGCGGTGATTAGTCTGTCGCAAAACGCGGCAACCGCATGCCATATGTGCACTGGCGGGAAATGTATTAAATTTCATTTAATCTGATCATTCATTAGGTAATCGACGACAGCTTTGGTCTAGTGGTCTGAGGTCCAGACTACAAAACCGGCTGTCGCGGGTTCGAATCCTGCTAGGGGCAAATGTTTGTGTGATGAGCACGAGCATTTATCCTGAGTCATGGGTTTTTAAAAATGTATTTAAGTATTTATATCCGTTATCGTAACCACCATAGCACAAGCCAACGCTTAGTTTGGGGCTAGGTAATTGGTGTGTTCATTGAAACAAATAAAAAAAATGATTTAAGTAAGATTGCTGATGTTTTTCACAAAGATGACTCCAACACAGCAAACAGATTTTTTGCGAAATATTAACACCGTAGAATATAAAACTTGGCGGAACTTTCAGGTTGTCTCAAAAAAAAACTGATGAGTTCCACGCGGAGCTAATTGAACATCATTTTCCTTTTTTTGTCTGACTTCAGAATTCTTTTTTTATATTGAAACCATTGTCAGCTAGATTTACAAGCTTTAAGCTCTAATTTCAATCAACATAACTAGCCAATGAGCAGTTCTCATACAGTAGCCAGGATACGAGTATATCTCATTGAAGCTAAAATTCCAGATTTTGGTTAGGGAGGCCCAAAACCGATCCTTGAGGAATTCGCCCGATGAAAATGTACCTAGATGACAAAGGAAACATTGTGTAGGTAGGAAAATACTATCTTATAAAAAGTAAAAAGACAATAGGCACGAGACTACACGAATAATAGCGAAAAATAAGGTCCCATTCAGACATTGTAGGTATTTGGGCTAAGGTTCGACACTAGAAGATAGTTTAAACTTTTCAACTATCCATTATTTTAACTGCCTCGTTGGTGTAGTGGCAAAGTTTCTGCCTTACATCCGAGAGGTCCTGAGTTCGAATCCTAGATCGAGCCAAACTTGTTTCTGAGATTTTCTGGCATGAATTTCTCTAAAACAGCTCGGAGTCGGGAAGTTGGCGGTGTCACACCCCCGTGCCTCGGAAAGCACGTTAAGCTGTTGGTCCTGCGCCAGATCTCTCTCCGGTCATGTCGGATTGTCGTCCCGCCGAACTTTGAGAGTGATGGAACAGTGAGTGCACCTGTGTATTGCGCTCACACTTGTGCACTATAATATCTCCTGCGTAGTTGGCTGATCTCTGTTGTGATTGGCCGCCGTGTTCGTAATCGGCCAGGAGGACTATTTTTTTTATAATTTTTAAAATCAATGTGTCTTTATTGTAAACACTAGATTTAGCATCATCTTTTATTACCGCTTGGTTTTTATTTTTACCATGTTCAATTCAATTCCTTCTTCATCAGAAAATGGGCGCTTAATCATTTTACTATCAATCAATGTTCCTCATATTTCACTTAGAAAAGCTATTTTCCTTGATGTCCATTTGATTTGCAGGCCTTTCTGACCCATTTACCAAATCAGGAGGTCAACAATCTTATGTATCTTTTCGAATTCTCTATAATCTCGGGTCAAAATTAATATGAGAATTTTGGGATTGAAAGAGGTAAGACATATTCTATTACCGTTGAGTATCAAAATTAAATTGCAGACCTCTTTTAATAAGGTGCGTACTGAATTACAGTTTGTGTCTTTCGAATCCCGGGAATATAATATTTTTGGGTTGAGTTGGTTAACCCTTTTCGCCTAGTAATAATTATTGAGCCACACTTACAAGGCATCCTAACTGAATACAAAATAGTGTAACGTGTAAATGTGTATAGATTTTATTTAATGTCGACGTTTCGATGGCATTGAACAAACCTCCACTTTAAATATACGCGTTTATGCTTTGTCGCGAACCTAAACCTGCGACTTTCTGTGGCCGCGATTAGCTTCTGACAGCCTGTAAGCAAATCGCCGCGCCTCAATTGCGAGAAGTGTTGCGAGTTGCTGCGACAGTATACCACAGGTGTGGCCTTACCCTAAGATCCATCGTGTCCCCTTTGACAGCTTCGCGAATCGACATTTAAATAATAGTGATAATATATGTATAGTGAGGATAATTTTGACGTTTACCAATGCTTAAATAAATAAATATTTCACAACAATCACACCAATTCTCTAGTACCAAATTAAGTTACGAGGCTTGTGTTATGGGTACTAGACAACGGATAAACATACTTAAATGCCTTTTTTTGTAAATAAATACATATTATACATAGAAAACACCAACACCAGTACAAACACACGTGTTCATGTACACTTATGCTTGTACTGTGCGGGGATCGAACCCGCGACCCTTGGTTTTAGAAGTCCGACCACTGCACCAAGCGGTCGTCTTAAACTTAATGTACTTGATGCATTACAGTACATAAGTTGGTTTACTTACACCAAAAACCTTGCAAGAACCTCGATAATGAGTATCCTAAACCTTTGATTCCAAAGAAAACATTAATCTAATCATGGGTCCGGTCCAAGTATCAATATCGCCATCACTTGATCATTTCCTCGGAAAGAACCTTATTTTTCTGGCGGACCCTTTAGGTACTCGATTAAATTGGGACAAGGAAATCCGAGCTAACGTTTGAAACATGATATTTATTCACCTCCCAAACACTTCATCATGAGGTAATGGCGTGTGAAAGAATACCGCACAACCACAATGGAGATTGACTCCGTAGGTTCACTAAGTTGTACTGTATCATGAACTGACCACCTTGTACTGGGCCTGCCCACGGAAGGTCACCCGACACGCGGCCGCCATTCGAAAATCTTACCGGGATACCTAACGCTGGATGCGAGCAGTCCAGGACCGATAGCGGTGAAGATCCTTAGAGGAGACCTATTCTCAGCAGCGGGTGTCGTACGGCAGATATGATGATGATTTTGATAACCAAAAGCGTTGAGTCACTTTCCGAATAGATTTGCATATGGATACTACCATAGTTTGGGTTTTTCTCCTGGTCAGTGGTAGAGATTTCATTGTGGCAAAAAGTAGTAAGGGGACTAACAGATGGGCGATGGTAAGTTGGCAATGGTCAGTGTTGTACTCTTTTTTACACCTGATGATTAGTGTAGGCTGAAGGAAGCGCACTACCCTCGAAATCATCAACTACTGAGCCACTGGCTTTTCGTAAACTGACAGAACTCAAAGAGGCTAAAATCATCATTGTCATAACGTCAGACCTAAAACAGTTCGTGGCAGCTAGCCAGACGGACTTACAACAAATCTTACCACCAACCAAACCGAGTATTAGGAGGCCCCCGCTGAGAATCGAACTTCAGACATTTACTCCACTGCAATAAGTACACAAACAAATAAAAAGTAACGTACGTACTTACCTTCTTTCCAAATGTATCATATACAAAGTCCGCATTACGGAATAAACGCTTATTTTTATTGCTCCAAGGAGGCATTATGAGACTTTCGTGGCTTGTGAACTTTTAACCTCCTGCCTACCAGAGACACTTTTTCTGGAGTACACTCCTGAAATTTTAGTATAATGTCGGTAATAGGATATTATATGATGGAAAAATAGTGAGAAAAATCCTACACCTGGAAAAACGGATTTTCACTATGTCCTATATGTAGGACAAAGTGACTATGTTACTATGTGATTTCTGTAGAACATAGAATACTTAATGGATATAAATTATTATTAGCAAAGAAATAAAACACAAATACAACATTTCCTTCCAACCTTCATATTATATTTAAGTATTATAAAGCTTAAAAGATGATATAAAGCTTCAGAAAAAAAAACAAAATTAAGAGTTCTACTAAACGAAACTTTCAAAAATAATAATTACTTCTCTTAGACTTAACTAAAAAACATATTCTGAGCTTACTAATCAGTCTTAATTAGGAACATTTTAGAGATCAATCAACTTTTTTCAACATCTATGCCTTATTACTACTCTAAGTTTTGGTGAAAATCGGAATAACAATTCCTGTTTGGCGTGAAACAGAGATAAATATCACATTTCTTGCAAAATACTGTAGTTTTTTTACTGCATCCACTTCTTCTACAGCGCGACTGTTTTGTTCCATATTCAGGTAGATGTGCAGCAGCTTTCGTACGACATTCTTTCGACGGTATCGGCTTTATAAGTACTTTGCGTTTCTTATGTTTTGGCTCCATTTCTTCATAAACATCATCTTTGCCTTCATCATCACTGCCTTCGTTATCAGAAATAAGCTTTGTGCCCAAATCTAACTTATATTGGCGCAGCTGGATAATATTTCTCTTGAGCGTACCTTTTTCTCCTTGCACAATGCGATAATGTAGCCATGCATTTACCACAGCCAGGTCAAAAAGATGTGAGATCACACGAATTGTCCATTTCTTGGTCCGATTACGGGATGGGCAAACAGAAAGCATTCTGTCAGTAAGGTCAACCCCGCCCATATTCTGGTTATATGTCTTTATTACGACAGGTCTTCTGACTTTCTCATACCGTTTGTCTTTTTTTGACCATCGCTCGCATTCATCGTGACTTTGATCACAATAGCAAGTGGACATCATCAAAACTGGTTTGTTATCTAGCCACATCGTAATAGCCAGGTTACCATCCTCTCTAACTTTAACTTCGCTACTTCCTCTTGCTTTCTTTCGGAAAACTTTTTCTTCTGTTAACACGCAATTTTTAGGAACTCTATTTTTCATTACCGTACCTGTACCATGGAATCCGCGTCTCAACAGTTCGTCGCATAGTTTGGTTGAGGTGAAAAACCGGTCAAAGAACAACAAGTGCCCAGGAACCAAAGTTTGAGTTAAATGTAAGACTGCAGCTTCGCCTAGACCAAATCCCTGGCTGATTAGATGGGGAAATGTTGTATCACCCTGATAAATCACCATGTCACAAACTACCCCTTGTGGTGTAGCAAGAACGAACACCTTCAGCCCAACAGGATTCGGTTTGTTTGGACAGTATTGGCGCATTGGACATTTTCCAGTAAACGGAATAATCATTTCGTCAATACTCATTTCTTTTGGCCGGTTTTGTTCGTGACATCCCTCTAAGATTCGATTAAACAGTGGCTGTATTTTCCAAATTTTTTGTGTCTTCTGTTCTGCTGTCACTTCCGCATCATAAACACACTTCAGCCGTCGTCTAATAAAAAAGAATCTATTTCTTGTCATAGCCATTGCAATTATGGGTACTTTCCATTTTTCTGACCAGTACATATCAATTTGCGGATACTGCAGTGCTGACATTATCATTGTAATTCCTATATATATTTTAAGTTCTCTCAAAGTTAGACCCATAGATTTTCCGGTCTCCAAGATATGCGTCCTATTCGTACAGTTGACCATAGTTATTAGAATATTGTCGTCGATGTATTGATCATAGAATTGATTCCATTCCCAACCTTTAGTTTCTTTGTGTATGTATGCTGGCTGCATCAATTCAGGAACTTCGGAGTCTAATGTATCCTTTGTCCAAGTGTCTTGAAAGCCATTATTATATTGACGATTCCTATTCGCAATCTGACGAGTTGATAAAGATAGTGGCCGCGAAGCATCTTCGCCCAAACTGACACCACGCCCACGACCGCGACCACGTCCACGTAAAGTACTTTTACCACGTCCTCTCGACTGGGGCTGTGACGACGTCGATGCGATAATAGAACTATTCGAGAACGCCGGAGAAGCAGCTGAAGGAACCAATGTGTTCTCTTCTTCATCTGAACTGCTTGATTCACTAGTTCGATGATCATTGGCACTTTGTTTAAGTTCCGGCGGCACAAACTCTGGATCTTCATCTGAATCATCTTCCGAAAAGTCAAATTCGGAATCATTTAAAGCTTCCGCTATCCCGATGTCCGTTAAAACTGGAACAAGCATAAATATTATACAATATCTATCAATGTACTTTACACAGTACATCGGAAGTCTAAGTACTAAAATTTAAATTTTTATTGCCTACATTTGTCTTCTGCAAAGGACATAAAAAAATACAATACGTTGCCTTGCAGGTATTCTACAAATACGCGAAAATAAAACTGTATATCATCATTTTATACTTCGAATAACTTGATTATCACAAGAAATTTAATAGTAACTTAGATTCTAATTAGATTCCAATCGATTAACTTACCTTTGTGCGCACGCACTGACACACGTCTGTCTTCCATCGCCATCTTGAAGAAAGAGGACCACGTGGGAATTGTCATTTAGCTTTCTAATGAAACCCAGATAGTTGATAGATGTCGCTATTGAAATATTTTGGGGTTACCGTAATAAAAACCGGTAGTAGATTTTTTTAATTTATATGTTCCGTCTGTAGTACAGATGTAGGCAGGAGGTTAAATTATGGAATTTTATTGCGACGGTAAGGACTGCTGATTTTCGTTTTAGGGGCAAATACAACGAGAGCGGAGGTGGTAAAAGGTTTGTATTGTCAAAGTTATAATTATTTTGATCTACTCGTACTTAAACCCAAACCCAAATAAATATAATATACTCATATATTGGCCCTATGGTTGACTGGTGAATGCCATCGGCATTAAGTCAACCATTGTACACATGTTTGTGCAGAACTTAAATAAAGAAATAAAAATAAATATATAAAAACATTTATGTGTAATTGGTTCTGTGTCTAAATATACGATGTATCATTAATATGTTATTAAAGTATGCAAATAATTAGACCCACCAAAGTTTTCCAGTTCAAACGTCCAAGAGACCAAACTCTGAAACTGCACTTAAGAAAATATTTGGGAATATTTATACCAATTTTTTTGAAAATATTTTCCTCGATTCTGCAACGATATCTTTAAAGCCTCAAAGTTACTTTGATAAGTTCAACTGCCAATCAAACTCAAAACGATAAGGTCAAAACGCTGAGAAAAGGTAAATCTTACCTGAAACGTATAAATTGCTGTTTCCAACACCTCCGACGTTTTATCTGAAAAAATAATGACGATTATTTAAAAGATGCCGAAAATATTCAAACGTTGGCATATTAAGACTAATCTTTAGGCACGTTTACCCATTAGTCATAATCAAATCGCCAGACATTTTTAAATATCTTTGAGGTTAGAGTTGTAAGAGGATGGAATATAACTAAAATTTGAGGTAACGATCATAGTTATATAGGTACTGGTAATTAATTGAACGACCGCTTGGTGCAGTGGTCTACGCACAGTACAAGCATGTGTGCATGAACATGTGTGTTTGTACTGGTCTGGGTGTTTTCTATGTATAATATGTATTTATTTACAAAAGAAAAAGTATTTAAGTATGTTTATCCGTTGTCTAGTACTCATAACACAAGCCTCGTAGCTTAATTTGGGACTAGAGAATTGGTGTGATTGCTGTGAAATATTTATTTATTTATTATATTAATTGGTTTGTGACGAAGACGTTAGGGGGCGGTAGCCTAGGGTTATTCTGACAGATATCACCTACAGGTGAGACCTACCGACCTTATGGGACCCTTTCCAAGATATTTCATACTTATTTAAGTTGAACCAAAAAATCGTAATAATGACAGTTACGAAGTTTTAACAATTAATATTATTATTTAAAATATTTTTGTTGAAAAAGAAAAAACGAAGGCCAAAATCCTATTTTTATTAAGATTTCATCATCAGCCTATATACGTCCCACTGCTGGGCACAGGCCTCACCTCAACTATGAGGTGGTGCGAGCCATACTCCACCACGCGGGCTCAGTGCGGATTGGTGGAGGGGTGTGTGTAAGGCAAGTGACCAACCTTACTGTCAGATGTTATTATTAAGATTTATTACTATTAAATTGTTTTGAGTAACTTGGAATGGGTTAAAAAATAAAAATAAAATAAAATAAAAAGTATTTATTTCGGACAACTGCGATCCATTGCAGAGTGTTGGAATGACTTAATGACTATGTTAGTAAATTAATTTTGTGAATGGAGCAAATTGTTTGGATCATGTGACCAATCAGTGGACAATCCCCACTATCGGCCATCTCCTTCAGAACGCTGTGGCCGCTGCCGCGTATTCTGTGCAGCAATGATGCGGTCTTTTTGCGGTTAAATAAGGACGGTAAGTCCCATAGTGATATCTGTCAGAATAACCCGAGACTACCCCCCCCCCCCCCCTAACGGCTCGCCACTAATAACCAGTCAACCTGTATAATAATGTGTATGTGCTTTGAAGCACAGTCTAAAAAAACGTCCTTTCGTGACTTAACAAATCTTCTCATTTTTACGCAATGACGATGTAAGCATAATTTTGATTACCTACTCTGCATCTTTGAAATAAAATACTCAAAGGAACCACACCTGAAGACATTCGATTCCCTAATTTAACCACCTGGTTTTTAACGCCAAAATCTGTTGCAAAATGAATTCATCAAAGCAACACATCTATTTTTGTCTTTCAAACATAAAAGCAATGCGTAAAACGTTTAAGGCATACCTCGAGATTTTATCAGCGCGCCACAAAAAAGATTTCAACCACATTTCTTTCATTACACGGGCTCGTAAAATACTTGGTAAGCCATAAATAAAGGGGCGCTGTGGACACAAAATTTCGAATCTGGATGTATGGATATTCATGGTTTCAGGTGACAGATACAGAAGCATTTCGTGTAAGTTTTGGATAAGTTTTTTTTAGGTTTAACCTAAAAATGTTTGAATGAGATAGGCAAAGGCCGTATCCTGAAAAGTGACCGTACATAAGCGTCTAAACTAATAAGTCTTATGAGAGCAAAGCCCATTAAAAAACTTATACTCATCTTCACACTGCTTCGAAATCACCTTACTTTAACTTTAAGTTTGTCAATGACTCCCTCCCACCATTTGCAAATACATCTCATATCACACTGTCACTTTTTTCGTGTACGATAACGATGATTGAGCCTGTTGCAATTACCTTCTTTCTTAATCTCGGCTACTTTTTCTACCGCAACATCCCTCAGAAACTTTGTAATCCGTTCCGCAAACGAAGGAGGAAAAAAAATACAAGCAAACGAATTTATGTTACACAAATATTCCGACGATTCTGAGCCGGGGCCGTTATTGCTACCTGAAGAGCGGATCCCAGGGGCCAAAGTTGGGATGGATTTTTGGAACGAAAAGGGAACAGGACTTTCGGAGGGTTAGCCGTGATTAGACGTAATTGATTGTGAATTAGCAAGGTAAGGACAATTTGGAAAGAAACATTTTTTTCACGTTAGGACAGAAAAGCTGATTGGTAATTATGAGGCGTTGAAAATTTACAATAATATTGTAATAATTAAACCGTGTTGAGAATATTATGAATCGATGTCACAATCTATACTAATAACATCACGCTGCAAATATTAGGAGCGAAGAAACAATGGAAAATGTGAAAAACAGGGGAAAATTATTCATCCTTGAAGGCTTACGTCACGTACGCTGCGAAAACGGTTCAAGATACCAAAAATATATGTTTGAAAGAATTAATCCTCTTGAAATGATCTAAAACAATATCTGTGACAGTACGAGTATATGTCTATGCCCAAAATCGCGGACGAAGTCGCGGGCACAGCTAGTCAATCATAAGAGATTAAATACTATCAAAAATCTATATTGGCTTAATTTTATCAAAAACTAAACTATAAGCAAATATTTGAAGTTTTTAAAAATGTTACTCCTCAATGTTATTGTTATGTCAATGTTACTCCGTCTCTGTGCATTTTAGTTCAACGTTTGGAGTTTTCACGAATTTACACGTTTTAAGTGTACCGTAATCGTTTACTTAAGGTGTTCCCTAGTTCTTCGTCACAGATTTCTCCCCTGAAATTCGGTTTCGGTAATGGAATCTGATGCTTCAACCGTTTTAGGGCGAAATAAAATTGACGCTTGCTAATGAATTCGAATCTTCTCCGCAGGTTTTATTTTGGCGAAAATGCTTGACCTAATTTTGCGACAAATCTACAGCTCTGATTGAATGGTGTGGCTTTTTTGCGAAAATAAATAGTAGAATAGAAGGTGGTTTGTGTTTTACGAGTTACATCGTTAGAGTAAGAACCCCATATTAAAAAACCACACATTTACACCAACATAAAATAAATTGTATTACCTACATCAAGTAGTAATATTGTTAAATAATATCATCGCAACAACCACCAAAGATTATACCAAGGTATATTATTATATGTATCTATACAAGTTTTCATTATACTCGTATATATAGATGACAATTAATATAGTAACTAAGGCATTTCGGGGTTATAACCATATCAGATATGGAATTACACAGTAAAACGATAGTTACTGATCTGAACTACCTGCGTAAAAGTATATAATTATACTCGTATTTATGAAAATGAAGCTCAGATTTTTATCGTTTAGGTTTCATAAGTGTAATGTCATTTTTGTTCACGCTTGTGGAATTAATTCCCAAATCGCGTGACAATGTTTCGACGAATCATAACTTACTTATAACACGTAATTTTCTAATGTTACTCACTGTAAAAATATGCAAAGTCATTGGAATTAAGGCAACATTTTAATGTTACTTTTGTGGTATAATGTCACCTGAAGGCCTTTTCCGAAAAACTAATGAGTCAAAAACGATAACCGTTTGTATTTGATAAATGATCCTAGAAAACATGACTGCACGTCGGAAATAAAAATAGCTCAGTGATTTACTATAAACTTATATAATAATGTAAGTGCATAAAACATGAATTACTTATTAGCAGGTATATTTAAATGAGTAGGTACAAGTAATTGGTGTTATGCAACGCGAAAAAATCAATTTATATTACACTAAACATATAAAAATAAAAACTAAATAAATAAGTACACATTATCGGTTATGTAGTGCAGATCTTAAGTGTGAAAACTACTTCTATCAATAAAAAATATTCAATAAATTCATTTGTTTTTTGTTAATAGACCAATATGGAGCACTTTTACACGTCATGTATATATGAACCCTACCACTGCAACTGCTTCGGGACAATTTGGGCTAGTGCTGAGGAGAAGAACCGCAATGAACTCAGTCACTATTGTGGTTGCCTCTTTTCAAATTTGATTTACTTTGATTTTCATACAAACATTTCCATACAAATATCTTTATCGCACGTATCAGTAGGGATATATGATACATTCTGATTTACGTTTATTTCCATCCCCAGGTAATATTAAGGTTGTCGAATCCAACGCTTCGTGATCTAAATTCGTATCTAGAATTCCTTTTCTGTGCTTTTCAAAAATTCCGTTTGCGTCCAAAATCTAAATGCACGAGAAAGTCACGAGGAAGAAATATTTCTAAAAAGGCACAGGATCATTTTGAATAGCAAAAAGTCTCAAAGGGATTATTAAGGCGCTGAAAAAGGATTCAATTGGGACAAAATTTAATCTAGTCTGTTTGCAATTATTGAAATAAGATCAATGACATGATACTAACAAATGACACAAAGGCAGCTTGGTGATGTACGTTTTAGGATTATGAGCTATTTCTTATTTAAAAATCGCACGTAAGATAGATGTTAATTAATCAAGTAAGTAATGGCGCTAGCACCAGTGCTGAAATACAAAGTTTAATAAGAATATCTATACATATAATAAGACTGTAAAAGATCGATTTCTGTACATTGAAGATTTTTATGAAAAATTGTTACAGGGGGTCTTAATCTATACATATAATAAGACTGTAAAAGATCGATTTCTGTACATTGAAGATTTTTATGAAAAATTGTTACAGGGGGTCTTAATTACCGTAAGAGAAGCCAAAACAACAATTTTTAAAAATTTTGTCTGTCTGTCTGTCTGTCTGTTTGTCCGGGCTAATCTCAGAATCTACTGGACCGATTTTGACGGGACTTTTTTTATTTAACTCAGTATCACCTGGAGAGTAAACTGGGATATAAATAATCACGCCGATGAACTTAGGGGGCAGGCAGGAAATTGAATCTCAGAATCTACGAAACCGATTTTAATGGGACTTTTTTTTATTTGACTCAACATTACTTGGAAGGTAAAGTATCAACTCAAAGCTTACCGATAGGTGGTGCTACTTTTGAAGAAAACTTAACCACGCGGACGAAGTCGCGGGCGGCCGCTAGTTATGAAAATATAATACAGTTACATATCTCTGCTGCGCAATATGTTTTGCTGCCAGTCCCCGCAAAATGTAAGCTTAACACAGAATCCAAATTAGTTAGTTAAAAACTTTAATTAAACACGGTGCGCGTGAATAAAAGTGAAATAATCTGCTCTCTCGAGTAATACAAGAAAATGCTCGCAACTTTGCCTGCTCAAACGCTTGTTAAATCTCCCTTATGTGTTACGGTAGATTTTTTATTTTATTTTATTTCCAAGGGGGATAAAAAACAGTTACACATTATACATCATTATATTATATATAATACATAATGTATTATACATAATATTATTATGTATTATATAATCTTTATTAAAAAATAAGTAACGCTATCCACAGGTAAATTAATATTATTTGCTGAAGGGTGCTAGATGTAGCAATATAATTGAATTTTTATAACGGGAGTGCGTGATATATTTAAGGCTTTATCACAATGAAAATTTAGCAAACACAAATTTTATTTCGTTTCATTTGACAAATGCAGTCGATGGTGATCTTTGTCATTGACTATTAATATTTATTTAATCAAACAAATCAGCGTAGTAATTTTTAGAAACTTAACAACCAACATTTATAGGTTTTGTCGGAAAACTTCGTGGTAGGTATTTATTTTTATGTTTCTACATTAATAACATGTACGGATACACCCATTTTATTTTTAGATATACTTAAAATGTAGTGGTATACATATGGTAACATAACTTAATATCTGAGTTAATAACAAACACCTACACATCTTTTAAGTACCAAGTTGAAACCAGAAAACGTCTTTTTTAAGAATGTTTTTTTTTTTCACTTTTTGTATATTCGATTTCTAGACTAAACAGTCCAAAAAATATAGAAAAATAAAAAGATTATTATTAGTACAAGTCTCAAAGTCATCAAAGTCTGGGTCTGAATTGGAATAAAATATTAGTTTAAAAAAATGGTTGATTAGGTAACATAGTTATAAAAAAGTTAGGTGTTAGCAGGCTATCCCTAGCTTAACATTTACTAGGTACAAATCAAATCAAAGATATTACTCGAGTCTGCATCGTTACATACATGCGAATGCTTTCGCTTAAAGAACACCTTTATAAAAATCGTTGACGTAGGTACACCTGCACTTTCCAAATGTTTAAAAGTTTTAAACCTCCAAAGTTAATTCATTAGAGTGTTTTGCAATAAAAGAAGAAACATTTTTCATCATGTACATAACTTTTGGACCATTCATACCGAAGCGAGCCGTTTTCACATCATGAAAGCCAGATACACAAAGCGCTCTCGGTAGCTTTTGAATATTGTAGTTTTTTCATAGTGCAATGGTCAGATCTCTAAATATTTACACGGATTTAATAAAAATATGAAAAAGCTCTACTATAGTTTTTAGTCGATTAAACAAACAGGACTAATATAGGACCATGTTTCAGACCATTTATAACCCCCGACGAAAAAGAGGGTGGTGTACTTTGGACTCTTTTGTCTGTTTCTGGCATCGTCTTGAACGAATGAACTGATTCCAAGGTGTTTTATTTTCATTTCAAAGATTATTTAATCACGGTGAAAATCCGTCCAGTCAGTAAGCTCCAACGGTTGGAAAGATTTGGGATTTTTCTGGCTCATTCGGGAGTTTTTTTTTTGTTACTTGGTTATCGTTAGCAGTGCCGCAGCGCAGGAATATAACTTACCCATACCAACTATCTCATTACTTGCCCTAAAGGTAGAATTTCGAGACATTTCGCATACCTACCGCCGTCTACACGTGGGTGGGTGGGGACAGAGCCCATATATATTTTTTAAATTCTCTTTGATTATAAAGTTGTAAATTGAAAAAAAATAATTTATTGGCGATATTTCTGGTGTCACCACACCACAATCACAAACAATAAAATAATAATTATTACTCGTACATCAATTTTACAAAAGTTGCATAATTAAGGCGGTGCCAAATTTCTACCAAATAACTGGAACACAAAGGAAATCTATTCTTCACTTTTTATGCGAAGCTATCAACATTTAGGAATACCTAAATAATTATGATTTTAAACTTTTATAGACGTACTTATAGAGGTACTTCTCAATATAGCCTGAAATACATAAAGAGCTCTTAAAAAAATTCGGACCGATGAGTAAGTGTCACATTAGCTCGATTGAGTGAGCAATCTCCCGGCTTGCGAGAGATGCGGGTTCGAGTCTCGCCTGTGCTTATCCATTTTTCTTTAAGTGTGCTTAAATTTCACACTGAAATACATAGTTCCAATTCATTTGATTTCACCGTGGACGTCCTTCTTTAATATTAGTGTGAGTGACAAAGACCTGAGATGAATTTCTTTCAAGGCAGCTCATATTATATTCTCTTTTGTGACAGCTTTTCATACAATGTACGAAGAGAGAGTATGGTTACTACCGCAGCGCAATGATTTAAGTTTTTTTTGTGAAGTTATGATTATTATATGAGAACAATTTATGAAACCTTCATCACGTCTTAATACCTGAGTATCAAACTTCAAAATATATTCTGTGTCATAGTTAATGGAACCAGGCGTTACTTTGCGGAAATCCATAACTAAATCTGAAAAAGAGGATTATTTTGCTTTAAATTTCCACTAAAATAATCCTCTTTTACAGCTTTATTCTGTGTTGACCTATAATGGTGCCCCATGTATAATATTTTACAATTACTAATTCAGAGAAACACATTTTTGTCCACAAGGTTAAGTTATTAAACTTTGCAAAGTCTAGGAAATACCAATAAGTTGTTCCATTAAAACTATTCCGATGATAATGAAAGCTGCACCTAATCCTCTTAATTATGATATGGAATAGCGTTTACAAACGAAATTTACGGTTTCACTTATATCATAAACCGGCAGTGATTTTCGACAGGCTTTTACTAAAACTTAAATTGATTGACTGATGAAGTTGAAACTAATAACTTTATTTAAACTTTTAATTTATTTATTTACCTTGACCTGAATTGTGTCAAATCTTGAAAGCTAAATGTCACCCGCTTCTCTGTTTCCGAATGAGCTGATATTTTAAATACACGTTTAATTTCGATGACAATGCCCAAATTCATTTATAAAAGCTTATTAAAAAACATTTCTTGTTATTTTTGTTAATCACAGCCGCTTAATTAATATCTTTATCAAACTGCCTTGATTACTTTTCTGTTGAGCAAAGGGGAGATTGCAAATATTTGATAAAAACGGAAGTGGTTACCGGGTAGTATTAAAAAAAAACAACAATCATTATTATGTCAAATTAAAACCGACTTAAAGAAAAATGGACTGCCACAGGCCACAGTCCATTTTTCTTTAAGTTAATTAAAACATTAATTTCTCATATTACAGAAATGTGCATTGTTGATGCTAAAGATAAAGTAACTTAACAATCACTATTTTTTTATACGGCCAGACCTCACGATGTCCTACTTTCGTTCATAAAGGCCTTTATATCAGAAAAAAATTCAGGAATATCAGAATTATTATCATTTCGCTCAAAAGATGAAAGACACGTCACGATGTCTCGTCTACGCGGATTATTACTTTCATAGAACCGTTAAATTTTCCACGATAATACAGGCTTGTTAATTACGCACATAGAAGTGTGGTTGCCAGTTTCATGAATACTGTTGTCGACGCCCGCGGCGCTCCCGTCCTCATCCGTGCGGTAGGGCTGGTAATTACCCAGACACACAGGGTGCGAATAAGCACTTATTAAAACCCAGTCCATAACTTTCCAGTTTGACTGCCTCGTTGGTGTAGTGGCGAAGTATCTGCCTTACATCCGAGACGTCCTGGGTTCGAATTCCAGGTCGAGCCAAAATTGTTTCTGAGATTTTCTGTCATGAATATCTCAACAACAGCTCGGAGTCGGGAAGTTGGCGGTGTTACACCCCCGTGCCTCGGAAAGCACGTTAAGCCGTTAGTTCTGCGCCTGATCTCTCTCCGGTCATATCGGATTGCCGTCTCACCGAACTTTGAGAGTGATGGAACAGTGAGTGCACCTGTGTATTGCGCTCACACTTGTGCTCTATAATATCTCTTGCGTAGTTGGTTGATCTCTGTTGAGATTGGCCGCTGTGGTCGAAATCGGCCAGGAGGACTATTATTATTATCCAGTCAAAACACCCCTGAATGAGCTAGAAAAACAGCTGGCGAGATTCAACGGCTGGATGGATTTTGACCAGCTATAGCTAATAACCAGCGTGATTAAATTATCTTTCGAATAACAAAACAACGCTTTGAAATCAATCCATCCGTTCTAGAGCTGCAATGCGACAGCCAGACACAAAAACACGTAAACACAAACAGACAGACATAGTTCTTTTTTCTCCATTATGGGGTTTTTCATAAACATTATGAGGTTGACGACACTATTTGACATATTTGGTTTTAATATTTTTTTCTTAGGAGTAAGATACCCCCCACCCCTCTATCGACTTAACGGCTATGTGTGGGGTCCTGAAAAAATACAGCAGAAGTATAACACATCACGAAGTTTAAAGGAAAACAATGAGAGCTGAGTAGTAAATAAAAACTAATCAGTTATCGCCCATCAACTTATAAAATATACACGGAAAATAAAATTTCATACGAATTTGATTGAAAATTAGTTGACAGTTTGTAGTTATGTAAAGCAAGTATTTACCGTCCTATGAGGGCTCGTTTTTATATATTTCTGAGTGTGAGCTGAAATTTGGTACATACTTGCAACTACGGAACCCTACAATGCGCGTGGCTCGACACGCACTTGACCGGTTTCTGTGTTTTTTTGAAGTGAAAACTTCTTTAGCGGCGTTGAGCACTTTTGTGGCATGGGTAGAAACTGTGAAACTCGCGTCAGGTCACGTGATGCTGATCGAAAAACCGTAAGACGGTTGTTAAGTTTTCACTTCTGCCGGCACTCCCGGAGTGCAACCCGTGTTAGTTTTTTTTTCAGTAGTTATTCTGTTATAAACAGCATTTCTATATACTTTTTAAGCGCCTTATACAAATATGTCTCCAAATGAAACATTTTTATTTTTCTTTTGTATCTTTTATTTTTGGCTCACATTAACTTAAGATTGCCAACCCTATTTACATATTCCCTACATATTTAATAAGACGTAGCTCGGTAATTAGAACTTTGCCACGTATCTTTGTGATTCGAGAGCTGTCATTAAATTTTAATTACCTCATGAATGGCTTCGCCTATGTCATAAAGGTATTAGTAATATTATTAATTAAAACTTTCGTGTTATGATGGATTTATTTGAATTTCAAGGTTTTGGAGATTCTTATGCCACTGTATCTTTATTTTTTACAATTTTCAAATATGTATTTTCTTTTTATTATATTTAGTATTTGTAAGATTTTATTTGAATAATAAGTAAATATTAGGTCCTTACATATGAAATTGGCGTTTTGTCGTACTGGCCACTTTGATCACAAATTTTTCCTATTTGGTTAGGAATTCGAAATTCAAATTTATACAGCTATTTCCACATGTAGTTGTGTTTCGTAAACCGTCATTCATTTGTTTTTTTACTTATCTTTTTTCTGTTTGCATCGCTCAATTTACAAAATGGAAAATTTGAAATATCGCGTTATTTACGAGTACGAGTTCCACCGTGGCACCAGTGCTGCGGAAACGGCTCGAAGGGTTAATGATGTGTATGGCGGTTGTGTCGCAAAAGAAAACACAGTGCGTTTTTGGTTCCAACGTTTTCGTTCTGGAAATTTCGACCTGCAAAACAAGCCCCGTGGACGGCCGGAGACCCAAGTTGATAATGAAGAATTGAAGGCTATTGTGGAAGCGGATCCATCGCAAACCACGTCCGAGTTAGCTGCAGGCTTTGGCGTTAGTGATAAAACTGTTTTAATCCACTTGAAGCAAATTGGGAAGATTAAAAAACTTGAAAGGTGGGTTCCTCACGAATTGAGTGAAGCAAACCGGCAAACGCGCGTCAACTGCTGCGTTACATTACTTGACCGGCACAATAACGAAGGGATTTTAAATCGAATCATTACCTGTGATGAAAAGTGGATTCTCTACGATAATCGGAAGCGCTCATCGCAATGGCTGGACCCTGGCAAGCCAGCCAAAGCCTGCTCCAAGCGAAAATTGACCAATAAAAAGTTACTTGTAAGCGTTTGGTGGACTAGCGCCGGTGTCGTTCATTACAGTTTTCTCAAATCTGGCCAGACGATTACGGCAGATATCTATTGTCAGCAATTGCAAACCATGATGGAAAAGCTAGTTGCTAAACAACCAAGGCTGGTCAATCGCTCTACGCCACTGCTGCTTCACGACAACGCTAGACCACACACTGCACAACAGACGGCTAGCAAATTAGAAGAACTTCAATTGGAATCTCTAAGGCATCCACCGTACTCCCCGGACCTTGCTCCAACAGATTACCATTTTTTTCGAAATTTGGATAACTTCTTGCAAGGGAAAAAGTTCAACTCAGATGGGGCAGTCCAAGTCGCCTTCAAAGATTTTATTGATTCCCGTTCGAATGGTTTTTTTAGTAAAGGGATCAATGAACTACCTATGAGATGGCAAAAGTGCATAGATTACAATGGCTCATACTTTGATTAAATAAATATGCTATATAAAAAAATTTCGACTTTTTGTTCCTCCCATACAAAACGCCAATTTCATAGGTAAGGACCTAATATTAAAAACATCAGATAGGTACACTGCTCTGATCTCAAAGAAAGTTTTTTAAGCACGCAGATATGAACTGACTGAGTCTACGATAGAGCGAGCTCACCTAGAAGATGCCTGTTCACTCTAGCTTTGAAAATTCCTAGGTTGTAATAGCAGGGGAACACTTACGCAGGTAGTTTCATTCATTTACGGAAACAAGCACAGCTACCTACATACATACTATAGTTTATTTAATCACAATTCGTTTCTCACTAACGAAATTCCCAGCGCTAAGTGTGAATTAAGAAATGCCATCCACTTCCAAACTTATGCTGCTGAGATTAAAAGCGAAGTTTGAAACTGTCGGCCACGCTATGTAGGGCAAGAACTTGTAATCTTGCTAATTGACACAAATTTTTTTGCTCAGCGGAAAATGTAATATGTTTAATGACAGTGTATTTTTTAGTCTGAATTGTTTTTGAAGTTTCGTACCATATCGGAAAAGTACTTTTTTATTCAGGTTCGGGTTAGTGACACAGAAAGACAACACTAACCCGAACCCTGTATCCCGAAGCTTTAGTACAAAGAGAGCCTTTTTGTTAAAAAAAACTGTATATCAAACCATATAATATTATTTATGAAAATTGTTAATGTCCAATGCCGGCCGCATCACTAAGTATTAAGCTAAATTGCTTCCCGAGTCTGTCTTTATGTCTGTATGCTTAGATCTGTAAAACAACTCAACGGATTTTGATGCAGTTTTTTTTAATAGATAAAGTCATTCAAGAAGAAGGTTTATTTATATATTAACGTACTTAATATATTAGATAACCGAATTCCATGGAGGCAAAGCCGCTGGCGGGAAGATAGTTAACAATTTAGACCAAAACTTATTTTTGTAATGCTTTTTTGTTATATAATTTTGTTTATGTCTTCAAGGTTATATTAGGTTTGCCTAGACACTAGGTTCTAGGCAATTCTCTTAAAACATAAAATGCATAAGTTACATCCAAAAAAAATACATACAAATTGTTATTAGGCAAGCGCGCACTGCGAAATAAATAAATAAATAGCTATTGAGTCGCCAAGGTATTAGTTACAAAACCCGACAAATCCGACTAGCCATTGGCAGGTTTTTTTTTAACTTTTTCGTTAGGCTCTACTTCCTAACAAGTAAGATTAAAAGCGAAGTTTGTAGCCGCCACCCGGTATGTGGGGCACGGCCGTTCAATAGACCGTTCTGGGTCATCTCAACGCCTGCTTTACTTATTAAATGCATTGCCAACAGAAGTTTATGTATATTATAGTTTAGTTTTATAACAAATCTAGTTGGCCGCCCTCGACTTAATCCGCGTGGAAATCCTTTATCTTCACAATAGTTTATAAATTACATAAATTAATTATATATGTCGTTGTTGTTGCAATTGTTATTCTGATATATAAGCTACTAGCGGCCGCACGCGGCCTCGTCTGCGCATAGGTGTTTATCCCAAGGGAGCATTTTTTTTATTTATTTCATTTATTGAGAAACTCAACAGCCCTTTTTACAATTAATATTGCGTAGTAGACAGTATTCTTATAACTTAAGCCAATAATATCTAGAGTTTAATCGGGATTAAAAGTATCCTATCACCTAAGTCAGTTCAGTACACTGTCTGTATATAAAACTTCATTAATGTCCGTTCAGTAGTTTCAGTGTAATTGACGGACAAACATCTAAACAAAGAAACTTTCACATCCTACTACTATTATAAAGGCGAAAGTTTGTAAGTATGGATGTATGGATGTATGGATATATGGATGTATGGATGTTTGTTACTCTTTCACGTAAAAACTACTGAATGGATTTGAATGAAACTTTACCACAATATAGCTTATACATCAGAATAACATATAGGCTACAATTCATAAAGAATTTTTAAGATAAAGGCTTTCCACGCGGACGAAGTCGCGGGCGGCCACTAGTTTATAATATTTGTGTTATATTCTGGTAGAATTTCATTAAAATCCAAACAGCAGTTTTACGTGAAAAAATAACAAACTATCGATAATAATATAAATAAGATAGTTTTATAACAAAACTAGCGTTTAAACGCGACGGTTTTCTCGTATAAAGGTTGACATTCCATTCCATCATAAGTAACTAATTCGACATTGTAATTCTAAAGCACTAGCGAATAATACTGTGAAAAAAACTGCCGCCAATGCCACGAAGAACTATCAAAATCATTCAAGTCATGCAAAGTAAAAGAAAAATTTAACGAACGCAGCCTTTACTTATTTCTAAACGGAAAATGGGCGGTAGACTGATAAAGTAAAGAGACGCTCTTTTGTTTGAATCAATTTCCACAGCCACCCGATATAGGTCGGTCGGGTTCAATAAGGCATTCTAGGTCATCACCGCGACATTGTATTGTCTAAACATGTGTAATGGGGACATTAAACTCGAAATATATATTTTTATCAAATGGGACCTGGATAAAAATATATAATTCGTGTGAACGGAGCCGATTTTGAAAATTTCACTAATAAGAATCTGCGTTATTCGCTGGTGCTTTATAATTCCAATATCAAATTGCAATATGTTACTTAGGCCATTATACAGGGTGGAACAGAATGTCAACCTCTATACCAGAAAACCGTCGCGTTTAAACGCTAGTTTTGTTATAAAACTATCCTTCTTATAGTATAATCGCTAAAGTTTGTTACTTTTTCACGTAAAACTGATGTATGGATTTTAAAATTCTACTACACTATCACACTACTATTATAAAACTAAATGTGATAGTTAAATTTTTTGGATATTTGGATATTCGTCCGTCAATCACACTAAAACTAATAATGGATTTTCTTGTTGACGATAATGGTTTAAGCTTAATGGCAAATCTATATAAAATCGTCTATAAAAATTGTTACGAAAGCTCTACTTAAAAAATAAATATTATAGGGTAGTCTTTAGCTTGATGTGCCGTTGTTGACATTAGAAAAAATGAAGTTTTTTTTTTAAATAACAACGTACAATATTATGTACTTGGTGTTAGCTAAGTAATCCATTGTTTTGAAAGAAACATGACCTCCTTATATTTTGTTGTCACGTAGAATTCTCGAATATTGTGTCTCAAATCCCTCGGTCTACGCTGACAAAACTGATTACATTTTTTTTAAACAACGAAAAATTCCTTCGAAAGCCTAAAGTGTTTTGTCTGATGAATAATAAAAGGCAAAAAGAAACTTGATCACCTTAAAATTCAAAGACCGTAGTCGTTACGGTTTTGCCGTAAATATGATTAAATACATTTCCTTCGACAATGACGAATTACCCATAATAGGCGTCTGCGTCAATGAAACTTAAGCCAAAGTCTAAAATGAACAGCTTTTCTACAGATTTTAACCAAATTTTTTAGACGGTATTTATTTTTTAGGGTTCCGTACCTCAAAAGAAAAAAACGGAACCCTTATAAGATCACTTTGTTGTCCGTCCGTCCGTCTGTCAAGACCGTTTTTCTCAAGAACGCGTGGAGGTATCAAACTGAAATTTCTATATGATACTTAGGTCTACTGTCCCTGGAAGCTGTAGAAAAATCAACCTTCTAAGCCAACGCAATCAAAAGATACAGCCAATTAGGCCGCAAATTTCCGCAAATTTTCGAAACTCGCACGGGAATCAAAACCTACAGGGTACTTCCCGTAAACTTAGAATCTTGAAATTTAGTACGAAGTCACGTCTTATAGTACAGATATAGGAAAATGACGAAAACCGTAAATTTTAACCAAATTATTATTTTGAAGTGATAGTAACAACTATGGTTGCTCAGCAAACGTTTACAAAAAAAGTACACTTATAGCTGGTATGTTAACTTTCCTTTTTGTCAAATTCAAATCAAATTTTTCTTCTTCTCATTACAGTACCCTTAAGTTATTTTACGGGATATTATTTTTCCATTGAGTATACCGTTTAACCTGTACTATCAACATTCGTAGCTTTCCTACGTATCGTACAAATAACACACATTGTACTCAAATTGTCGCATTCAAGGTGATGGTAATTAATTAGAAATCGACGCCAGCCATTGTTTCACACACGTTAGCTGTACAGTTCACAAAAAGAGGGTGACATTTATAAGGGCTAATTACGTACTAATGACACCATTTACTTACGTACCTACGTGAGTATGTATTAAAATTAACGCGTTAAAAGTGTTCAATTTATAAGGCTTAAAGATCTTTTTTGAAGAATTCATTTCACATGGAGGTAATCTACAACATTTTTGCTGTTATATATGATGTGTTAAAATTAACTTAACTCGTTAAGTGTTGAACGTTTTAAGCTTAAAGATTTTTTTGTGGAATTCAATACACGATGTATTTCATCCGTGTATTTATACAAAACATGTTATCTATACCATTTTTTTTCATATGCGACAGACAAGACCATGATCTGTAATCATTCTATTATCTCAAATTAGAAAGCATTCCAATTCCAAACGTTACAAATATTGAACTCCTAAAACGCTCAAAATCGAATCAAACTGTGCCCTCAAACGGTAACTTGCTCAAACTCCCTAACTTTCTCTGCAAAAAAGAATTGTACCACAAATTATTCTTCCGTAGCACTTTCGCGGCCTAAAAATTAAGTCCGTTCAAAGGGGACACAAAAATTCTCAATTCGCGCTGTGTCAATAGAAAATACGCTCTGAAAGGCGTTAGAGAATATCGATTCGAGCATTCAATGGTGAAGAGAATCGAATACGGCTTTATTCGATTCTTCTTGAATGCGATTGCCTCTTTCATTGTAATGATGCAATTCGGAAAGAATCGGACGTTTCCCGACCTTAATGACAGTCGAATTTAATGGGATTCAATTAAGTTGGTTCAGTCAAACTGTCGTTACAACCAGCAGGCCGCTAAATTTGCCACTTCTAGAGAATCGGACCGAATTTTCAGCATTCTCGTTTTAGTAATATCTGTGTGACGGAGCTTTGCTTTGAAGAATTATTTTAAAATACATGATGGGGCTTGAACCGCGCACTTCTGCAGGAGACTGCTCAAATGCCGCTGTGCCATCTCAATACGGCAATATTTAACTTTATGAGTATTGTACCCTAATGAGGATAGGTTTTTCCTGAATGTATTGATAGACATTTCCTACAATCAAACTTAGCTAGATCAATTTATCTCTATCGAAAGCTCCTTCATGCAAAATTTTATAAAAGATTAATAATAAATCTAAAAAATAGGATTCTGACTTTTTCTAAAGATATCGCAAGAAGTCCGCTAAATAGTTATGTATATTTTCCGTTCTAATTCCTTTGCTTGCGTTGCATTTAAATCAGGTACCAAGAACAGGGAATTATAGCACTAAAAGAAAATACTTTTATTCTCTCTGGGTCTCTAATAAATTAAGTCGTAATAAAAAAGCTATTTGTGTTTCTTTTTCAACGGAATAGTTGGCGCTTTATTCCGTGAAAATCCTAGAGGAGTACCGGAAATTTAGTAAGTAAACTTTCTCTGTCTTCCCGAAGTAGTGTTTAGTGGAACCAGGTTAAGGTACTGAAAATGTACTGCCGCGAAGGAACTTTGAAACTAAATAAATGCTTTTGTTGCGTTGCACTTTTGAAATTAAAAATATCTGATTGATCACATGGTTCTTTAGCCGAACATCTTTACATAAACTACATTTTACATAACTATCCAGTATAGACTATAGTTTGCCGACATTTTGTTTTTATCATTATTATTAATAATCTTTATTTCAATTATAAACTTGCCTAATATTGATTTGGATATTTTTGAAAGCAGTTAATTTTTTACTTGGACTCAACATATTCAGGGACATGCAAATTATTGATTTCGCTTAGATGTAGTTTCCACTAAATAGTTAACTATTCAATGTAAACCTCAAAACAGCCTTAACGTAAAACTTGTGACAAATTATTATGTGACACTGTGTACCGACGTACATACTCACTCGGTATACTGTTGATAATTTGTTCCCGGTTTGGGTTTCCAGTCATTTTCATTCTCACAATATATGCATTTTGCGTGTATTATTATTCTTTTCCGTGGAATCTTTTTTCGTTCACTTTTTACTGAAAAATAAGGAATTTCTAATTACGTGTTCATAAACGTCAAAGTTTGTATCACCTATAAATGTGATATTCCGCTGTAAAATAGGGAAAAAAGGGTTATAACTAACATTTTAATGGTTTTTCTCTCCTCAGCATAATTATTTCTTATTGTGAACACAATTTATTAGTATTTTTCCGAATTTTGTATTTTTGACACTATGTTTGACATTTTGAGTGACGGGAGTCTTATTATTTTTTTCTGAAAATTGACAACTTTTAGCAAAGTTTCAATACAATTTCCATTACAAACTCTGCAAAGCACGAGTTTTATCGCGTTCTATCCACGCTCTAAATTTGAACGGCCGGCCCTATATAAGCCCATACCATCCATATCTGACTCATTCGAATCCTGGCTTCGATTACACAACAGTAAACTCTTTACTATACGATACTTCAAGAAGTACTACAGGAAGACCAGGACTTCTCTACCTCCGGAAGGCCCTCACCCTCTGCAACACTGAGGACTGACCCCTCCTTGACTGAGGAGGAACTGCGAGGGACTGAACCCTCCTATCCTGAGGAGGGCCTACGAGGGACTGACTCCTCCTAGCCTGAGGAGGAACTGCGAGGGACTGAACCCTCCTATTCTGAGGAGGGCCTGCGAGGGACTGACCCCTCCTATCCTGTGGAGGGTCTGTGAGGGGCTATCCTCTCCTAGCCCGAGAGACTGCGAGGACTTGCCCCTCCTTACTCTGAGGAGGGATTATTCTTCTTTACCCCGAGGAGGGATTACCCTCTTTGCTACTCGCTCCTATTAAGGAGGATTTTCACTTTACTCCCACGGAGGGAGCATTGCCTCCTCCTAAATTTATCTACATCGGATACATCAACTGCTTGCCTTTGCTGACAGAGCCATCGCGGCTACCTCTGCTGATCACCGGTGTCTTCACGGTCTCCGGCACAGCTGCGCTCGAGCTTCTACACCGCTGCGCATCGACGGACTTCTCCAAGAACGCTTCGCTTCACTTCGGCGCCTCCGGACCCGCTTAATTTTGAGAAGACACCTACCCACTCCACTCACTACACTCACTCATTTTCACTCAATCATTCCTCTCACTCGTCTAGGTTTCTTTTTAATTTTTCTGTTTTTCTTTTAATATAATTAGTTTGTTATTTCTCAATTCTTTTCGTTTTCCTTTTCCCATCTTTGTCGCTTCACGACAACTGGTAGACAATTAAACAGGTTTATCTATCAAAGCAAGTTCTCACACCCGTAACCAAATGGCAAGTTCCAAGAAATACCAACTACTAACATATTCAAAACTTAAATGCGAATAGATCCAAGTTGTTGGGTTAAAAGGAAATTAATTGAATCCCCTTGTATCTTGTGTGTTTGAAATGTATCTATTTACACTGAAGTTTCGTGTTAATTTATGCGTCTATGCTATCAACCCTATTCATCAATTGGGTATTCTATTAGCCCGGATATTTGACAAATAGCATGGATAGGGACGAATGTCAATAGCTAAATTGGGCATTCACATTTACGCTAAAAACTCTTTTGAATAATATTATATTGTTGTTGATGTTTGTTGTCTTGTTTTAAAATTGCCAGCGACTTATTCATATTTCAAAATCAAAGTGTATCCAAAAAAATTACACGTTGCCTCGCCTTGTTTTTCAAAAGCCCATGCAACATGGAATATATTTTCTGCAGTAGACAAAGTGCAGTTTTTTTTATTAGTACAGAGTAAAAATTATCCGTAAAAGATACCTCATATTTTTCCATTTGTTTTCGATTGCTTATAATAATATACATTTCGAATCCACGATTTAGGGGACGATTTGAATATTTTTTTACGATGTCTGTGTTTGTAATATCAAATAAACAATTTACGGTCTTATGATCGGTAACTTGGCAGCTAACACCATAGTACATGTTAGAATAAAATAAAAAAAAAATAATAAAAATATATTCATCAACTGCATTACATAAATATGTCCAGTGGCTGGGACCGACCAAGTAAGTAAAAAATATACTTGTGGCAGGATGCCCCGCTCTTTGTACACCGAGGCCTTGTGATATTTAGAAGTTACAATAATAATAAAAATAAGTTATTTCTTAACTATTAGTAGTGTGTGTGTTCGTTAGAGAGACCCTAAATACTAATTAAGGTACACACATAAATTTGGAGTTGCTTGCTTACGTTATAATAATACCTATAGCACAACGTCCGTGACAAAACGTGCCACGGTCTTAATAACCGAAAATGGTCCGGCAGACTGCCACCCTGTATACAATCCTATAAGCGCTAACCGGCCCATTATCGTTAGTTAAGCACTCACCTGGTCTTTGTGGCCATATGAAAGCCTACCATGTTAAATCTTGGCCAAATTTTCGTCTCTACCCTTCCCACTTACTCACACAGTTAACCTCATATTTGTAACAGAGATAGGTAGTGCCGAAAATACAGATATGGTCTAACAGAGTAAGGCTGCTGGACTTTGTGGCTGTGTGTCACTAATTGACCCAATTAACAAGTTGGACGAAACCTGTATGGGGCATTATATCGGCTCGGTACCACTTAAGATGTAATTTGGACATTCGTTCGTATAGTGCCCCTTGTATTATATGGATGTTCTTCAAACATAAGAACGCACTGAATGTGATTCAGAACTGAACTACAAAGGAGAGGGGCTCAAAGCCTGCTAGGAGCAGTTGTTTGAGGGAGATACTAGTATTACTATGTCAAATAACTATAACTATCGCCAATATCTTCTTCTTGGTCCTTTAGACATTAACAATAAGAAAACAATACTAATTTTAAAGATATATCAAAAAACATCTCGATTTTTATGATTTATATATTTTTTACAGGTGATTTCGTATGGGCAAGACAGGCGGGCAGTTATTAAAATGACAGTGGTTAGGTGAAAAAGAGATAAGCCCATTTAACTTTTTTTTAAGCTTTATTGCACAAGAAATGTACAAAGGGTGGACTTAATGCTAAAAGCATTTTCTGCCAGTCAACGTCAAGGTCATGCATTATTCACTTTCAAACGTTGCAAATTATAGGACTAACGACGCTTTTGTGTTTTCAATACTTCATGGCTATAAGTACGTCTACATAACATTGTTTGAGAATCACCGACTTTTAAATTTGGATGCTTAGGAAAAGATGTAGAGAACATTTAATAGCATGTAAATTGAAAATACCATACGTCCGGATATTCTCAATTTACAATATGGCTCTCAGAATAGGCATACTAATGGAAAAGCAAGTAGAGCGAGAGGTGTTTGACAATCGCACACACCCTGTATAAAGGATAGAAAGAAATTGAATTGTGCGGATTTTTTTTAGTGTAGGTATTTTATTTTTATTTTAATTACTTTAGGACAGCCAACAAAGCATGTATACACGTCACATTCACTTAAACCAATTTTA
The DNA here is from genome assembly GCA_963921415.1 of Pyrausta despicata. Classification (NCBI taxonomy): domain Eukaryota; kingdom Metazoa; phylum Arthropoda; class Insecta; order Lepidoptera; family Crambidae; genus Pyrausta; species Pyrausta despicata. Next base: position 4,033,477 of record OY992867.1, on the reverse strand, counting down.
TAAACCAGATTTTAATAGTGTTGCCTCAATTAAAGGCTGCCACGACATGCGTACTAATAAAATTTAGAAGCAAACGTATTGTCAAGTAACAGTGAAATGCATGGATAATGAAGAACAAATGATGAGTTATTATATAATTATGAAGGATACTGGCGATCACTTATACCTAAATGGGCTTAAAGCGTTTCACTTGCGATTTTTGTAAAAATCTAAGACAAAATATAGGCATTTATGTACCAAATGCACTCATCAGCCTATATACGTCCCACTGCTGGGCACAGGCCTCACCTCAACTATGAGGTGGTCCGAGCCATACTCCACCACGCGGGCTCAGTGCGGATTGGTGGAGGGGTATTTGTAATGTAAGTGACCAACCTTACTGTCAGATGTTATTAAGCCGCCCGAGGGCCTCTGACCAGGCTTAACAGGACCAACAGCTTAACGTGCCTTCCGAAACACGGAGATGCTTGTAAATAGACGTCACTTTAATGGTCAGAATGGTCACCCATCCCAAACATGACCGCGCCCGAGGTTGCTTAACTTTAAGTATCACTACCAAAGCGCTGCAACCACTGCGCCACAAGCACCTCAAAATGCACATCAATATTAAAATTAAAATGCTATCATTGCTTTAAAAACTCAACTTCTACAAGTCATATGCATGTGGAAACATAAACTCGGTTCAAATAAAGCACGCGAGTAATTTAACAAGCTTATTAAATATTTAACAAGATTATAAAATAACCGTAACGCAAATACGAACTAGTCGTCTGCAAATGGCCAATAACAAAATACATTTTTTATTCACATCGGCATGAAAACGATTCCGTGTTGCTATGAAATTTATAACATATTTTCATCACACTTTGCATTTCAAAGCACTAGATTTATTGAGAGCGCACGGGTGTAGTCAGATTGAATAATATTTTTGTATTTTTCAGAAAACATTGAAAATGAAAATATGTTCGGTCATCAGTTGCAGTTTCCCGCCATTTTTAGTCAATGTCCGAATGAAAACACAAAAATAAACTTCGGTTTTTGTTGAATGGACGGTTTTTGATCAAAACAGTAGCGTTTTGTTGACAAATAGAATAAAAATTTAGGACTAGAACTCGGATGAATATCTCTTTTTAACCCTGGTGAAAAAGAGGGGTATTATGAGTTTGGCCCCTAGGTCTGAATGTGTATATGAGTCTTTCTGTGGCATCGTAGCTCCCGAATCGATGGACCGATATCCGTGCGTTTTATGTTTGGAAGTAATTTTTATAAAAATCTTTGTGAAGGCTTCATGCTACAGATTTCTGACAACAACATTTAATGAGGCAAGCTTGCTGATTATAAAACCAAAATCTTAGTAGCGTTAACTTTTATCGTGCCGCCCAAGTAGCTAGCTTAAAGACGTCAAATAACTTTCCTGGATATCCGGTTGATGCTGATAAACCTTCAGTATGATTGAGAAATGCTAGAAACCTGACGCCTTACAGGTCGTATTCTGTAGATATTGCCCTTATTTTCAATGTGCAGTGTGAATTGAAGTGTGTGAAGTATGAAGCTCACTTCACCTTTATTGTATCTAGTACATAAGTAGTTGCAAGCGTTATTTGACGCATTCTATTGGAACCTATAACAAAAGTATCACGTCTTTCATTTCGTATCTTCCTTGAATACTATCTATTTATTAGTTTATTATTTATTTATATTTCATACATAGGTACATATATTTACATAATAAATTCCAATGCGATAGGCGCAAGCCAGAATAAATGAATCAATTAAAATGAAACATTAATAAGATTACATCACTATACTCCTATTAGCTATACTCCATCACGCGGGCTCAATGCGGATTGGTGGAGGGGTGTGTGTAAGGTAAGTGAGCAACCCTACTGTCAGGTGTTATTAAGCCGCCCGAGGGCCTCCGACCAGGCTTAACGACTAATATCTATCGATATTAACCGGGACCAACAGCTTAACGTGCCATCCGAAGCACGGAGTTGCTTGTAAATAGACGTCACTAGTATGGTCAGAATGGTCACCCATCCCAAACATGACCGCGCCGTAAGTTGCTTAACTTTTGGTATCATCACCAAAGCGCTGCAACCACTGCGCCACAAGCACCACAATAATAGTACGAGAGCCCACGACCAAAACCATGTCTCATAGCAATACGGCAAAAACCCTATAAAATCGTTAGATTGTATGATTCTGAACCCGACTAGGTGTGTAGTAACGGTCGAAAGTGTAGCAACTGCGTGGGAGGCCATTTCTGCTGTGTCAAAAAAAAAGACAGTCGGTATTATAGCAATACGTCTGATAGTGAAAATGTACATAGATTTTATAATTTTATTACGAAAAAGTTTGTTTTCAGACATTTTGCGCGTAGCATATAGCCTGAGCGCATTTTTGAAAATGTCAACAAATTTAGCCGACCTGTATCATAGCAATACGGATAAAAAAAAATTTCAACTTTTCGTATTGCTGCCATAATTACCAATAACCTGTTTTCAGACACTTTAAGTGTAGCATATACTCCCAAAAACGAAAATAACGTTTCGGAGTCGCCTGGCCGACGCCTCTGTTAAATGTTTTTTTAAATTTACAGCCTTCATAGATATTCAAGAATCTCCCTTGTCTATTATATGTACTTTGACAGATGACAGATGTCATTACTTATTTCTTTTGTAAAAGTTACTCAAGTGTGCTTTAAATAAAACCAAAACTATCAAATCAATCAGTATTTAATTTCAACAGCCTCAGCGCTTGTTACGCTCCTGCCCCTTCCCTTCCCTTCATCCCAGTTTCCTTTTGTGCGATTTATTTCAGTCCTTCAACTTCAATGTTCAGGTTTCGGGTAAATTCTTTGTTAATTATCATCTAATAAATTCAGGGTCGCAACGTATTCATTGGTTTGTAACAGAAAATTCAAGATGCCTCAATACGATTTTTAAATGATATCTGAGTATCGAAAAGTTGTCTGATAGAGAAGGTGCTACACTTAATTTGTCTGATATAAATTTTTTGCACATGTGGACAACTTATTTTATCATGTCCAACAATTTTCAGACATATTGCTATGATACCGATCGGTAAAATTTGTTAACATTTTCAAAACGGTCTCAAAATTTAATGCGTTCACATTTCCGTCTGAAAATTTTTTTGTTCGCATCAAATAACCAAAATTTACTAATAAAAAAGATTTTCAGACGTATTGCTATGAGACATTTTTTTTGTCTCATTTTTAATTTTTGTAAGTGATTTTACGGGTTTGCGCTACACCACTAACGTCTGAAAAATATGTTTTCGGTATCTCAGAACTATCATTCAACTACAGTCTGCAAATCAGACATATTGCTATGATGCAGTTCGGTAAAATTCTTTGACAATTTTGAAAATTCGGTCAGATCAAACGCTACGCGGAAAATGTCTGATATTGGTATTTTCGAGTTCAGGATAATCGTATCTATCGATTTGATGCAGTTTTGGCCGTATTGCTATGAGACAAAAATTTTGGTCGTGGGCTCTCGTACTATAAGAATACATTTAAAAAAAAAGAATAGGACTGAACTTAATGTCACTTTTGCGAACTCAGCCCTTGAACAATTTTAACAGGTCTATGCTAGCGGTAGCCAGGTTTAATATTTTGAGGGGAGAGGTGGCTAACAACTAAACTGGGTTCGGCTGCGCGGCAGAGCAAATAAACTTGGCCGGCGCCGTCGTCGCACGTAGCCATCTGGCACGCTCAGGGCTAGCCAATGCAATACGTCTGGGTTGCTAATGATTCCGCGGCACACTTTCAATGCCAATACTAGTTCCCTTCTTGTTTTCAACTTGCTGATTTTAGTAACTGAGATCACTAGAAAAGAAACTATGAACTTACGTCTTACAGAGTAAACCCACTAAAGCGATTCAAAATCAGTTTAAAGCTCCAAAGTTAAGATGTCTTCAGCAACTTCGATCGAGCTAAAGGCAAATTTTCTTTGCGAACTTTTAGCTGCTCTTGCAGTCTTTGCAAGGTTTAGTAAGCCCTAGTTTGAACCATAGATCAGTAGATGAACTGCAATGAATGAATTAAGTATGTGCATAGCAATAGATGGCCGGGCCATTGAAACTAACTGATAAAAAAAAAATGTATTCGGTACCCGGTGCCTGTGTATTTACTTAAGCCCATAACTTTGACCCATTAAGCTAAAAGTTTGAACTTCAAACAGTTTTATTTTGATAGCAATGACGTTTAAGTATATACACAAATATATACTAGCTGCGCCCGCCACTTCGTCCGCGTGGAATAGTTATTTTTGGCATAGACATAATATACTGTCACAGAATTTTTTTTAGATCATTTCAAGAGGAATAATTCATTCACACTCATAAATAATTCCTGAATTCCTCAACACATATATTTTTCGTATCTTAAAAACCGTTTTCGCAGCGTACGCAATGGAAGCCCTCTAGGATGAGTAATATTCCCCGTTTTTTTTCGCATTTTCCACTATTTTTTCGCTCCTACGTAATAGTTGCAGCGTGATGTTATATAGTCTTAAGCGTTCCTCTAAAAATGGTCTATTCAACACAAAAATAAATTTTACATTCGAATCAGTAGTTCCTGAGAATAGCGCGTTCAAACAAACAAACAAACTCGTCAGCTTTATAACATTAAGTTTAAGTAGATTCGTGTCATAAACGGTTGGTAAAACAGTGAACTAAACTCAGTTAAGAGTGAAATAAACATTTGACTGGTAAAGGGTCAAAGTTACCTTTTGTTATTAATTAGTTAGTTACTTAGTTCTGGGCTAAATTATACGCAGGCACGGTATTTGTGAACTAGATTTAAAATCATTTCTTACCCAAAATTAACTTTTACTTTTTTTATATTTTATTATTCGACGACCGCTTGGTGCAGTGGTCCGCATGTCGGACTTTTAAACCAAGTGTCGCGGGTTCGATTCCCGCACAGTACAAGCATAAGTGTGCATGAACATGTGTGTTTGTACTGGTCTGGGTGTTTTCTATTTATAATATGTATTTATTTACAAAAAAAAAAGTATTTAAGTATGTATATCCGTTATCTAGTACCCATAACACAAGCCTCGTAGCTTACTTTGGAACTAGAGAATTGGTGTGCTTGTTGAGAAATATTTATTTATTTTATTTATTTATTTTTATTAGCACTAACGTTGAATTAAAGTGCACGTGTATCGAGGTCACGTCGTAATCAATACCTGCCCTTCAAAGTTATGCAGTCTCATCTTATTAAATTCAAATTCACTGCGTAAGCTCACTTCAAACTTTGAACACGAAAGCACATCAAGGTTCACATTGCAGCATCTTATGCGGTTGCAACAAGGGCGATTTTTGAACAAAAATGGGTAGCTTTATGTGGTGTTGCCTATACGTGCAAGTAATCGGTATTCAAATGCCAATGCAAGGTGTTGTAGATGCTTAGCATTACTTGTTCAAGATTTCTAACTTCGAGATTTGAAATGTTTGAAATTCAAGACTATTATATACCGGAGTTATTTTACATGTACTTATTATTCAGTTCGTTTTTTATTCAGAAAGTATTATAATTTCAAAGCTAGACTTAAGCATAGATTAAACTCTATGCTGAGTAGTCTTTTAAAGGGCTTTAAATACTGCTTTTTAATTTAGATATAATTACAACATTACGAAAGAAGTATTACCTTATGCACCGCATAAATAATAATTGAAATAGCTTAACTTTTTCTAACTTTGCACTTATATCTTCGGACTTGATAGTAGTTGAAAATTAGCAGTAATTCAGCTTTTCGTTTGTTTGCAAACAATTTTATTTGCTAGAAATTGTCTGAATCCGCAAACACGGAAAATTTAAAAAAAAAAGAATTTTCTATCTATATATTTTCTGTCTACAATATTTTACGGCCAAAGTAAACCAATAATCCAAAATATATGAACTGCAGTTCAGTCCATTCACATTTCATATCAATTTTATTGCTATCGGGTGACGTTCGAAAACCTACTTCCTGGCTCGTTGGAGAGCCGCCAGAGGCCCACCGATACGCTTTGATTAAAATAAAACTAGGAAGATCTACCACGTAGCTCTTAAATGCTAAGCCGATTTGAACACTTTCACAATTTCGTTGCCGCCATCGACGCGAGTGAAACGCAGGATGCGCTTCATTGTTTACTCCGACAGAAAGGGTTGTCATAAGTTATAAATAAATAAATAAATATTTCACAACAATCACACCAATTTTCTAGTCCCAAATTAAGCTACGAGGCTTGTGTTATGGGTACTAGACAACGGGTAAACATACTAAAATACTGTTTTTGTTAATAAATACATATTATTATACATAGAAAACACCCAGACCAGTACAAACACACATGTTAATGCACACTTATGCTTGTACTGTGCGAAGATCGAACCCGCGACCCTTGGTTTTAGAAGTCCGACCTGTGAACCACTGCACCAAGCTGTCGTCATTAGTTTAGTCCATTGTCTTTTTGTAAGTGTTTGTGTTTTTGTGTGTGTCTGTCTGTAACATCGTAGCTCCGGAACGGATGGACCGATTTCGTAGCGGTTTATTTTTGTGTTCGAAAATAACTTAATTTAAGTTCTTAGCAATCGCTGGTCAAAATCGTTCCAGCCGTTGAAGCTTACCAGCTATTTTTCTGTCTCATTCGGAGGTTTTTTGCCTGCAGTTATTATAGTTAATGGGATCAGGCGTTACTTTGCGGATTAAAGCTGAAAAATAAGATTATAACTCTTTTTACTCTACTGTAATATAAATTCCGTCTACTCAGAAATTATTTTCTCTTTTTTAGTTAGCAGGAAAAGCATGTTTTTTTTAGTTTTTTTTTTAACTTTTATTTTTTGTTAATAAGGATAATGGAAAACTCTTATCACATTATTGCATTATCATCGGTACTTAATACGTGTGCAAAAGTTTCAAATTAATCCTATTTCTGGAAGTTGGTGAAAATTGAGCTCAAAAATTCCGTTACATACACCCCGATCTAATAAAGCGTGTTAAAAATAGGATTATTTTGCTTTAAATTTCCACTACACGAGGCCAGCGCAAGAACCAAAATACATGCAACTGTTATCACCTTTTTATATTTGCAGTTTTTATATTTGAATGCACACTGTATTGCAATATATCTTCGTCATTTTATTTTTATCAGAATCGATATGCCCATTTTGTATCGCAATCGTGGGAAGATTATCAACTGCAATGGATGGCAGTTTTTTGTATAGGAATTTGTCGATGGATTTGATTCATTTGTGTAAACAAGAACTTGAATTTTTTGTGCGTATATTTTGTTTCTGAAATAAAAGCATTACCTTTGAGTTCATTAAGATAGAATCTACCTTAATACAACATAATCACATCAGGCTACTCATTTTCGTTGCAAAATCGTCCGTATTACAAACATTTAAGATTAACTGGCCACCGTACATTTTAGTCAATTATTATGAAAGATATTTATTAATAAAGACTGGAAATAAACTGAAGTGTGTGTTATCAACAATGCGAAAAGGATGTTAGAGGTAGCAAGAGTTTATAGTTTGTTTAAGACATGTACTCTAAAGTGGACGTCCGCCTCTCAACAACTTATGTGCTAAAAGTGACATAGATTTGTCTTTAGTTACTTAGCAGTATATTAAAATAGTTAAACAAAGCTAGTGTGCATATTCACATCAGGTGTCATCAGATTTTCATGCAGTATTCAGTTATTTCAGTAGTTTTCAGACAATTTTCTCGAAAGCAACTTTCGATGTATGGATGAAACAATATTTTCCTGCAATTTCTAAAACGGAAAGCAGAATTCAAAATACGAAGTACTGTATCACATTTCAGAACACCACGGTATGCGTTAAACGTACGTTTGTAATGTGAGCATCAAAAATATGTTCACACTTTTGGCGTTTTACCAAAACCCCGTTATTTTGAGGGTTATTTGTTAAATACCAAAACCTTCTAGCTAGATGATAGGATGAGGATATTGTTGTGTGTAGAGACTGATCAAAAGCGTACAAATTTTTTTCGTTCAAATATTTAATAATTACTTAGACAAAACCATTTAAATATTTTTGCTGCGTTGCTAAGGTAAGGTAATTGTGGTTTCATTTTATTTTATTTACTAGCGGCCGCCCGCGACTTCGTCCGCGTGGATGTTAGTTTTTTGCGACCGGGCTTCATACAAATTCGCAACCCCTATTTTATCCCTTTGGGGGCAGAATTTATCATATGTAATATTATTTCTATCCTTCTTTACCTTCCAAGTAATGTTGAGTCAAATAAAAAAAAGTCCCATTAAAATCGGTTTAGTAGATTCTGAGATTCAATTTCCTGCCTGCCCCCTAAGTTCATCGGCGTGATTATTTATATCCCAGTTTACTCTCCAGGTGATACTGAGTCAAATAAAAAAAGTCCCGTCAAAATCGGTCCAGTAGATTCTGAGATTAGCCCGGACAAACAGACAGACAGACAGACAGACAGACAGACAAAATTTTTAAAAATTGTTGTTTTGGCTTCTATTACGGTAATTAAGACCCCCTGTAACAATTTTTCATAAAAATCTTCAATGTACAGAAATCGATCTTTTACAGTCTTATTATATGTATGTATAGATTAGATAACAACCACATGATACATTACACTTATGCTACAGAGCTTATATAAATCAAAGTGTTTATACGAGTAGGTTTTCACAACTTGTTATGGTTGCATTTATTAATCACGATCTTCAGAGCTTTTGATTAACGACAAATAAATCGAGCAGTGATAAGCTACCTTAAAGATATCCAATCAAAAAACAATGTCTGTCTCCACGAGTTTATGTCACTAGAGTTGTTATTAAATACGAATTGACTGTCTTATTTAGGCACTCTTAACACTTCCCTTTGAAAAATATAAGTATGAAGCTGTTTGCTAAAATAGGGTAACATAATATGAAAAGTGTTTATGATAAGAAGTCCAGTGTATTCTACCAATAACAGTATGCAAATGATATGATGAGAGTATATCCTGTATGAAAATTGTGGGCTTATATTTTTGGCGTTGACTGTACAATGTGGCGTTTGGTTTGGCAAGATGCCAGCATTTTTGAGCGTCAATGCGCCACAATAAAAAGTGAACAGCTATTTGTGTTGATTTAAGGCTTTGGATTCAGCAAGTGATTGTGAGTATGATAAATAAGATAAACATACGGATATTACAGCCTGAAAGTAATTGACGATTAAAATCAATTTATTTACTTATTATATTTACGTTGGTTACATGCTTACCAGTAAGCGTGCGTGGTAGTGCGATATCAAAGCGCTAAGAAAATATGGTAGCCGTTAGGTCAACGACTTTTTATATATTGGAGACTATCTATTTATCTATCACACTAATATTATAAATATGAAAGTTCCATTGAATGGATGTTTGTATGTCAATCACTTTCAAGGTACTTAACGGATTTTCATGAAATTTGGTATGCCAATAGGGTATGAGCTGACTTTGGTGATAGGTTACTTTTTATCCTGATTGAATGCTCCCTTGGGATAAAACAGGAAACTGGCAAGTCACTCGCTTTTTTTCTAAAAGCAAAGGGCAGGACAACGTCTGCGTGGTAGTCAAAAGACATATAAATTAATCACTGAAATGGATGTCCTCCGGTAAGATGGTCCCTGTAAAGATACAGGGTCGTCAGACCATCTTACCGGAGGACATCCATCTTTCACAGAATTTAGTTTAAGATTAATTATGTAGATTAATAATTAAACTCTGAGGCGACCTCTACAGTTCGCCATCACAAGACATGCCTAACGGTGGCATCCCCGACAGCGAGCGCTGATACGGCTCTATAGGCTAGATGGCGCTGTTAGTACTTGTACCGGCCTAGTACCGCACATGAACCGCGGTATATAAGATTTCGATCCAGAATAATATAGATAGACAAATCAATACGATGTCTATCGGATCTTGGTCCCCGACCATAACACCCGATCGGTAGGAAGCGCTTCCCTTTAGCTTCCTAACTCTAAATCATTTGCGCCAAAACTCCACGCTGAAATCTTTCTACCATCAACACTCCCTTATGCACTGATATTTAAATACCGATAAGTTATACGTGTACCTAGGTATGTGCTAAGTTTGAAGCTCCAAGTTTACTTAAGCACTAAATTTAATTTTAATGACTTGCAACTCCACGGGTTAAATTAGAAAGTAAACATGTTTGTGTAAGGTATTGGTTTTGAAGAGAGCTCTTAAGGAAGTAATTATATCACTTAGAGCTAAATGTACGTAAGTGCAAGTGTGAAATAAATGTAGGGTTTCCGTGACAAACATTCTGAGTGAACCAAATACTTGTAACGTAAGTAATCTTTACTTATCGTAAATATCTTTATGTTTTTTACCGTTTAAAAATCTATGTGTTTTCATTCACGACCAAAAAGCTGTAAGATGAAAAGTTAGGGGTACCTCCCCTCCAGTGGTGCAATTTTTTAGCACTAGTTTTCACCAGTAGCCCCTAAACAGTAACCTAAGTAAGGCTCCCCTATCTCAGGGGACGCCTCAAATCATCTCCTTACCTAAATTTTGTTTCACATATCAATTCAGCCCCTAATTTTTAAGGCGCCCTTAACGCTTTAGGTATATGCGTTGGTGAAATCAAAATTGACGTTAGGTGTCTGTTATATAAGAGACACTTAAATTTTAAGGGTTACTGGTGAAAACGGGCATTAATCGTATAAGAAACTACAGTAAGAGGACTGAAGTTTTAAAAGAACTATAACAATAGTGATGTGAAAAATATACAGTTACCATCGTTACTAAAGATCAAAAACAAAAATCAGTTTCAATAAAATTCATTGTTTTGCCAAATCTATTCTCAGAACTCGAAAAAAGACTGTAAAATGCTTACAAAGGTCTCTCACAAATTCAATAGGCGTCTTCCATTACAAAGTTGCTCAGCAATATCTAAATGGAGATCCACGTTTATTTCCACAGACATTTGTCACCTTTCAAGAAACGATCTCATCAAAACCCTGAACACATCACACCGTGAAAAGTACCGACTAAAATCTGCCATCAAAGAACCCTAATGCAAGAAGATTCAGTGGGTAAATGAATTTCTAGTTCATCTGCTACGGTTCAATCAACAAGATTCATTCAAAAACACTTTACCAGAACATTTACAAATTTTTGATAATATGTGTGTTGAATAGTATGTCCCATTTTTCGTCTTGTTCTGAGTGTCCTGACTGTTCTCCAGAGGATCTTATGAATGCATTTGTCTCGCGAAGTTTTGAGCTTAAGAAATCTATGCCTTTACCATGCTGAGAAGAAAAAGCAACAACCCCGTAGATTTCACTTCGGGACAGTACTATTCATTTTAAAACGAGAGCAGTTGATTAGTTTCGACGATTGTAGGGGCTTGCATCGACAGGCAAATTGGTAAATAATTTAGTAATCAAATAAATACACTTGCAACTATAAAGTTTAATTGAGGAGCCAGGGCAAACTTGCAGCATGCAGTGGGACTGTCAGTGATTTAGCCATGGGTATTGGTTGACACGCTGTCTACGCTTTCCCGAGTCGCTACGATAAAAAGTCGCATATGTGCCCTGGCGGAAATTCACTTATTAAATCAAAACGACCCTGCTTAGCGACATCTTAACTGTGATCGTCATCACAGAGATTCGTTTATTTCCTCCAAGATCGTGTTGATTCTTCCACGAGATAGGGGCGGCCAACATTCCCTTCATTTTTCCACGAAAGCATTTTTTTTTTCAACAATATCGCTTTTTGTCAACTAGGTCCATTATTCAGGGCCAGACAAGCGCAGACAGCCGACGACAGTGACAAATATATTTTTGTTGTGAATTATGGAGTATTTGACTGCGATATTGGGTATCACGTGACAGCGTGGCGGAGTCACGTTCAGTTAATACTGTTTCGAGATTCCACTGGGCGCCGGTTGTCACCATGGTGATTTATTTTGTAAACACGAACGAATTTGTGTAATGTTCTTAAAGGATAAGGCCCCTAACAAGGTGAGCGGGTTTTGAAAGCTATGATGCGTGGTTTTGCGAGTTTTCTTACAAAATCTTTTACAAATAAAACTATATTTGTAAATTCTCAGAAGCTTTACAGCATTCAAATAACTTTGATTGTAATAATTCAATTAAAGTTAAAGATTATAGACCTCTGACTTCATAGGTAAATAAACTTTTGATATTATTAAATTTAAAACAAACTTTTCTACGTTCCGGAACTATTAAGCAAAACATGATTCCAATCAATTTACCATTTGCTATTAACCTTCAAAAACAATAATGTTATTTTAATCTTTGGCATTTTCGTAAGGTCCTACAATCACAAAAACTTCCGCAGTTAGTACGAGTAATAATAAACGAACGTTAGGTGAGTTTCGAAACCAATATTGGGCAGTCGAAACCGCTTCTAGCCCAATCTAAGCGGTTCAAACTAGGACAGTATAGCTAAGGCCCCTTACAAACAGCGACTTTTAGCTTTTCGTTTTTGAAACTCTCGACAGCATCTTGACGCCAGCAGTGAACAGATTTAAGCATGACTGATACCGCATCTATACAAAGGCGCGACTGCGTCGTTGCTACGACGAGTCAGTATCGGTGCAGTCGCGGTGCTTGATCGCGATAGCAGATATAATGACTGTAACGTTATACGTTCATTTTTAATAAAAACTACTTAAAAATAACGAATGTATTACAAAAATATTTTTTTTACTGAAAACAAAATAAAAATAAATTAAAATTAACCAACTTAAACATAATTAAAACTAAAGATTACCCTATAATTACATTCTTTAAACTTAACAATATATTTTCCTAACAAAAAGTAAAATGAGTCATATATGATACATACATTTATTTATTTAGATGAAACATCATTTCTGATCAAATTATATTAAAATTTTTACTTATCTAACAAATAATGCTCAACAGCATAAACGTGTCATGCTAATGGTTCGCTTGAGTGTCGTGCGGATCCCTGACACCTACCTCCTTTTGTTGAGAAAACATCGTATGATTTTTGCGGGAGGGACGAGGAGTGACCGCCCCGGCCGGTTCGGTTGATCGGAGGCGATGGAATTTTCTACTCGTCAGACCAAATTTTAAAGCGACGCGAGAGGACGTAATTTCCCTCGTCATAATCATTCGATATTTCGTCTCGAAAAACCTTTTTTTTTTAGTACGACGTATTCGTAATCTTTACAAAAGTTTAATAAACATTTAAATATCTCCAAGTGCCAAAAATAGTGCCTCACACTCTGATTTCTTCCCCGATAGGGTGAGTAATGATCTTGTATTTTTATTTTATTGTAGTGAACCATAAGGAACCATAGTTGATGCCTACTACATGTCGAGTGTTTTGTGCGTAGGAATTATATAATAAGTATTGTTGCCTAGTCATGCCTACTAGTTTTGCCTACGCTTTGCGTTCATTTAAATTAAAATTATTATTTGCACAGTTGATCTTCCAAATTGCTTCGATAATGCTTTTTACATATATGCTAAATTATTGTACTTTTTACATGTTTTATTTGTAAGTGTTTTCTCATAGTGAAATTAAAGAAAATTAAAAAATCTTCCCTATTAAAATAGTAAATAACTACTGTAGCACTCCGTTCTGATTGCGATCTATGAGCTACTTTCACCATCTACCTACTTCATTAATTATGACCCGTCTTTTCTGCCTGGGCTTGGCTTTGGGAATGTTGGTGATCGCAATCGGCGGACTTAATACCTGAAGGATTCGCTATAAGCTGGAACATTATTCCAGGGAACAAAGTTCGGACTTAAGACCGGGTCGTCTCTACCAGCCACCACTACGTTCCTGCTACTTTCGCGTCCGTCCACCTACGAGCCACCTTCTACCTCGGCCGCCTTCGCAAGTTAAGTACGGGTCTGCGGAAGTGTAATAAACAGTCGGGCATTGCGAACCACGGCCCTGTATCTTTTGGAAGAATAAATGTTTATTTCTGTGTACGCTGGTTGTGCATCATTTACCAACCCGAATCGCGACACTGGCGCCTCAACCTGGTAATTTATGGGCTGTTTATTCGCTTCCGTAGTAAGTAGTATGTGTGTAGTGTGCTTATTTCTTGTGTAACGTCTTTTTATTAGATTTTTGGTTTTGTGTTCGTTTTTTTTTAATTTTTATTTGCAAATCATTTATTTTACTGCTTTATATATTTTTTTTGTGTTCTTCGTAACTGTATTTTGTAACAGACGGAGTTTTTTTATATATATTTAGTGTTGTTAAATACTGGATCATTACTTACGTCAAGTTTAAAAAAAAATTTCTTCGAGGGTTCCGTATAATATTTTTTTGAAAAATGTCTTTTCCTGTTAAATTTCTTTCATTACAAAAGTCGGAACTTGAGTACGAGGTTTCTATTAGAGGCGCAACCCCAGAATTGACGGTACAGGACTTACGTAAACAAATTTCTAAGCTTGGACCTCTATTTCCTTCCGAGGATATTTATGATAGTCCTCATGATCCGGCGGAAGATCTGAAGGGCGTAAGCGAGACTCTCTTCAAAATTAAATTAAACTTAGAAACAGAGTTAGATAAAAGTGCTTTTTTGCGCACGCAAAATTTAATGAACCATTTATATCATCGGCTCAATCGAATCGTTAGCAATGATACTGTTAAAGTGCAATACGATGCCTACGTTGCGCAATTTAAAAATTATTCCAAAATTTTAGACTCATACAAAGATAAAGCGGTTGATAATTTAGTTGCTCCCAGCACTAGCGAGTCTGCAACTTCTGCGTTGCCTGTGAACATCTCTGTAACTTGTGATCGCGGAGGTTCAGCTGATTTAGGTAAGCTGAAATACGATGGCAAGACTTGCGTTCGAGCTTTCGTTCAGCGCGCAACCGAATTTTGTGAGGCAAGAAATATTTCAGACTCAAAAGCATTATCTTACGCTACGGAGATCTTTACGGGTGATGCTTTGCATTGGTTTCGCAATGTAAAAAATCGAGTGTCTTCTTGGAGTGAACTTATTAAATTGTTACAAAACGATTTTACTCGGTCTGACTATGATTACAGACTGATTGATGAAATTCGTGCGAGGACGCAAGGTGAATCGGAAAACATCACTGTCTATCTTTCAATTATGTCTGGTTTGTTTTCGCGTTTATCGAAACCCAAATCTGAAGATGAAAAGTTGGAAGTAATCCTTCATAACATTAGACCTTGTTATGCAAGCACCTTAGCATCAGCCGGCAACATTCAAACACTCGATTCTTTACAAACGATTTGTCGCAATTATGAAAATATACAAGCACGTCTTGCAAACTTTCATGAACCAAGTGGTCCAACTGCTGACACACTTGCTCCAGAATTTGCATATACTGGAAATAACAGTAACAACAAATTTGGTAACAAAAATAATGCAAATAAATATAATTTTAATCAACCTAACACTAATTCTAAATTCAATTCAAACTATAATCAAAATAAACCTAATTACAACCAAAATAAATATTTTCTTAATAAAACAAACGTAAATGAAAAATATGTACATGCGATTGAAGCTCCTAAAGCTCGTTATTGTCCCAGGTGTCGTGTAAACACCCACAATTTAAGGCAATGTACTGAAAATAAGGATAAAATTTATTGTTTTAAGTGTGGCCGCGAAGATGTTAAGACCCCTCAATGTCCTGATTGTAATAAAATTGAGCTTTCAACTTCAAAAAACTAGGTGAACAGAATTGTGGAGGTTCATCGACAAGTTATTTCGACAAAGATGAATGGCAAAATTGGCTTCGTACTATAAACGTTTTCTTTATGTCGTATAGAACAGCCACAATTCTGAGTAAACCAATTGATGACGTAAGACCTTATGTTACAGTGAACATAGATAATGTGCCATTTACTGGACTTCTTGACTCTGGATCAGCAGTCACTATTTTAGGAAATAATTCCCATCTTTTATTACAGTCACGTGGATTTAAATTTATTAATGATCGATTCGTTTTCATAACCGCAGCTGGAGGTCAATCCTTGAAAAGTGTAGGTTATATAAATATTCCAATGCATTTTGAAAACCAGTTTCACATTATCGAAGCTGTGGTTGTTCCGGAGATCGAAACGTCTCTTATATTAGGCGTCGACTTTTGGCGGAAATTCAATATTTGTCCCAAGTATTTAGGTAGCATTTCCCTCAGTACATCTAATACTGACGTAGGTTTGTCTACTGAAAACCTCATTCATGGTTATGAAAATCTCAGCGAATCAGAAAAACTTATAGCGGACAACATAATTGAACAATACAAGGATATTTCATTTGAGCGTAAAGGGCTTGGTAGAACGAATTTGATTACACACCGCATCGACACCGGAGACGCACAACCAATACGACAGAGATACTACCGCATGTCACCGGAAAAGCAACGTATTTTGGTTGAGCAGGTGGATGAGATGTTAGCTCTTGACGTAGTCGAGCCGTGCGAAAGTGCCTGGTCTTCTCCAGTCTTATTGGTGACGAAAAAGAATGGCCAGCCAAGATTTTGCCTCGACAGTCGGAAGCTTAATGCCGTAACCAAACGTGACGCATACAATCTGCCGTATATCTCAGAGATTTTGGACAATCTCCGAGATGCTCGTTTCTTAAGCAGCATAGATTTGTCCAAGTCATTTTGGCAAATTCTCATCGCTCCCGAAGACCGTGATAAGACCGCATTTTACGTCCCTGGCAGAGGTACGCTCCGATTTAAGAGTACTGCCTTTGGTTTGACCAATGCACCAGCAACCCAGCAGCGCTTAGTGGATCTTTTATTCGGTGAATTTGGTCCCAATGTCTTTGCGTATCTTGATGACGTCATTATCATCAATAGCGATTACCAGAGCCACGTCACCCTGTTGCTAAAGGTGCTGGAAAAGCTTAAACAAGCCAACCTTACGGTAAACTTAGAAAAATGTAAGTTTTTCCGCAGCCAATTGAAATACCTGGGGTATGTTGTTGACGGTTGTGGACTACGGACCGATCCTGAAAAGGTGGAAGCCATCCTTAACTATCCGACACCTACTTGTCGAAAGGATCTTAAACGCTTCCTCGGGACAGCTACTTGGTACCGTCGTTTCGTCCCCAACTTCAGCACTATAGCGGGCCCTTTAAATAAGTTGACTTCAACGAAAAAGGGTACACCTAAGTTCAAGTGGACTACGGAGGCCGATGCTTCCTTTCAGAAACTAAAGGAGTGCTTGGTTTCTGCTCCTGTTCTGGCTTGCCCTGACTACAACCAACCCTTCGAAGTTCATACCGACGCGAGCAACTATGGAGTTGGCGCTATGCTTACCCAGACCAGAAACGGAAAGGAACATCCCATCGCCTACATGAGTCGCTCCCTAACTGCGCCTGAGCGAAACTATAGTATCACAGAGCGTGAAACCTTGGCGATGTTATTTAGAGAACGGAAAAACCTTCACTGTTTACACAGACCACAGTGCATTGAAATGGTTCCTGTCTCTGAATAACCCAACAGGCCGATTGGCTCGATGGGGAGTGCGTTTGTCGTCTTTTGACTTCGAGCTTAAACACCGTCGTGGCGTCGATAATGTAATTCCCGACGCTCTTTCACGAGCCGTTCCAGTTAGCGCCATCTCGTCTTCCGATATTTCGGACACTAAGGACGAATGGTTTAAAAAACTTTATAATGGCTGTCTTAATAGGTCTCAAGATTATCCCAATTATTTCATACAAAACAACATTTTGTACAGGCTTTCAAAAAGTAAATTCAGTCGTAATGACGAATTCTCGTGGAAAATAGTAGTTCCGTCTGACTTACGAGAAAAGGTTATTTCGGAGAACCATTGTGAGCCAACAGCTGCACATCTAGGCATTTTTAAAACGTACCACCGTCTTATGCTTCGGTATTTTTGGCCAGGCATGCACAAAGATGTCGTTAATTTCGTTAGTTCTTGTCAAAAATGTCTGGAGTACAAGACACAAAATCACCACACCTTAGGTGTTATGGGTCGTCCTAAACAGTGCTCACGTCCTTGGCAGATGATCTCCATAGATCTAATGGGCCCTTTGCCTACTACTCGTAAGCAGAATAACTACATTTTGGTAATAACTTGCTGTTTTTCTAAATTTTGTCTAATTTATCCCATTCGAAGAGCAACTTCGGATATTATCATTAAAATCCTAGAAGATTCTGTTTTTCTAGTCCACGGAGTTCCACAAACTGTATTTTTGGATAACGGAACTCAATTTATTAGTCGTGATACAGCTGCGTTTTTCAAAAAATATAGTATTCCAAATATATTTTTCACTCCTAAATATACGCCACAAATCAATACAGTGGAAAGATATAACCGTACAATCATAACTTGCATTTCTACCTTCGTTGACAATGACCACAGAACTTGGGACGTCTTTATTCCGAAGGTACAGTTCGCCATCAACAATTCTGTGAATGAAGCCACTGGTTTCACGCCATCATTCATAGTCTATGGCAGGGAACTTGTCACCTGTGGTACTCACTACACAGACACTGAATTAGGCGAAGAGGTCTTATTCCTACCCAGGGATATTTACGCTGAAAATTTGGGCTGCCTTTCCACCATTTTTGATGAAGTGCAGGCAAAGTTATGGCACGCGCATGAAAAAAATACAGCACATTATAATCTGCGCCGTAAACCAGCTGAATTTAATGTAGGAGATTTAGTCATGAAACGCGCTTATGTCCTAAGTGACAAAGACAAATATTTTAGCAAAAAGCTGGCACCTAAGTTTATAAAATGTCGCGTCACTGCTAAAAAATCACCACTGGTTTACGTTTTAGAAGATATGTCAGGTAAAGACATTGGTACATGGCATATTAAAGACTTAAAATTAATTGGCCTAAACAAATAGTATTTTTTTTTTACAATTAACAGATGTATATTTATTGTTTAAAAATATTAAATGAACAATAACGTTACCTAGAAAAGCGTAAAATAACATCTTTATTAGTAATCATAATTTGTATGGGTTACCAGTTTAACAATATAACAGGAACCTTTTTTTT
The DNA here is from genome assembly GCA_963921415.1 of Pyrausta despicata. Classification (NCBI taxonomy): domain Eukaryota; kingdom Metazoa; phylum Arthropoda; class Insecta; order Lepidoptera; family Crambidae; genus Pyrausta; species Pyrausta despicata. Next base: position 4,014,435 of record OY992867.1, on the reverse strand, counting down.
ATTGTCAGAATGCGTTAATATTCCATATTATTGTTTATTATCGTTTTTGTGTTTGCGTGAAGTATGAAATGTGTGTGAGAGTGTAAATACAAATATTTACTTTTATTACTTAAGTGCGGATTTTATTCAAAAGAAGGAATAAAATCCTTGGTGACGCGGGGGGGAAATGTAACGTTATACGTTCATTTTTAATAAAAACTACTTAAAAATAACGAATGTATTACAAAAATATTTTTTTTACTGAAAACAAAATAAAAATAAATTAAAATTAACCAACTTAAACATAATTAAAACTAAAGATTACCCTATAATTACATTCTTTAAACTTAACAATATATTTTCCTAACAAAAAGTAAAATGAGTCATATATGATACATACATTTATTTATTTAGATGAAACATCATTTCTGATCAAATTATATTAAAATTTTTACTTATCTAACAAATAATGCTCAACAGCATAAACGTGTCATGCTAATGGTTCGCTTGAGTGTCGTGCGGATCCCTGACACCTACCTCCTTTTGTTGAGAAAACATCGTATGATTTTTGCGGGAGGGACGAGGAGTGACCGCCCCGGCCGGTTCGGTTGATCGGAGGCGATGGAATTTTCTACTCGTCAGACCAAATTTTAAAGCGACGCGAGAGGACGTAATTTCCCTCGTCATAATCATTCGATATTTCGTCTCGAAAAACCTTTTTTTTTTAGTACGACGTATTCGTAATCTTTACAAAAGTTTAATAAACATTTAAATATCTCCAAGTGCCAAAAATAGTGCCTCACACTCTGATTTCTTCCCCGATAGGGTGAGTAATGATCTTGTATTTTTATTTTATTGTAGTGAACCATAAGGAACCATAGTTGATGCCTACTACATGTCGAGTGTTTTGTGCGTAGGAATTATATAATAAGTATTGTTGCCTAGTCATGCCTACTAGTTTTGCCTACGCTTTGCGTTCATTTAAATTAAAATTATTATTTGCACAGTTGATCTTCCAAATTGCTTCGATAATGCTTTTTACATATATGCTAAATTATTGTACTTTTTACATGTTTTATTTGTAAGTGTTTTCTCATAGTGAAATTAAAGAAAATTAAAAAATCTTCCCTATTAAAATAGTAAATAACTACTGTAGCACTCCGTTCTGATTGCGATCTATGAGCCACTTTCACCATCTACCTACTTCATTAATTATGACCCGTCTTTTCTGCCTGGGCTTGGCTTTGGGAATGTTGGTGATCGCAATCGGCGGACTTAATACCTGAAGGATTCGCTATAAGCTGGAACATTATTCCAGGGAACAAAGTTCGGACTTAAGACCGGGTCGTCTCTACCAGCCACCACTACGTTCCTGCTACTTTCGCGTCCGTCCACCTACGAGCCACCTTCTACCTCGGCCGCCTTCGCAAGTTAAGTACGGGTCTGCGGAAGTGTAATAAACAGTCGGGCATTGCGAACCACGGCCCTGTATCTTTTGGAAGAATAAATGTTTATTTCTGTGTACGCTGGTTGTGCATCATTTACCAACCCGAATCGCGACATGACCATAAAATAAATATGCAACAACATCACATAGATTAATCTGACTCCGTGGTAGTAGCTTAAGCACTTGTGTTACAGATATCAGAATCAACAGTATTACAAATAAACTTAAATAAATGCATATAACACCCAGACCAGTACAAACCGACATGTTCATGCACACAAATGTTTGTACAGTGTGGGGATCGAACACGCTAACCCTTAGATTAATAGTAAACTTCCTGACCATTACACCAAAGTGGTCGTCAAAATATAAATTCGTAATTCCCCGTTGTACTACGTGAGTGACGCAAACAAACAAACGATAAGCGATTGACATTGACAAAAGGCGTTCGAAGTATTGGTTGCGTCGCGTTCAAAAAGAAAACGCCTGAGTGTCGTGCCACGCGTTAAATGCTCAAAGCAGCGTCGACGCTGCATCGCGACTGCATTGCTCCTAAAAGTCGCAATGTGTAAGGGGGACTAAGCAGTTCGAATCAGTACCGTATCGCTTTTAAATGTTGAAACTGCTACAAGTTTGACTCGCTTTCTGAGTGACCCGTAGCGGTATTGCACATTTTTATTGCGGTCGTGACTTTATTCGTATTTTAGACGAGTAAATATGGTCAGTTTGAAAATTTGTACGCAAGAAAATAAAAGAGGTACCAAGCAAACGTCTAAAAACGTTTTTTGGGTTTTTGGGTAAAGTGTTAAGTTGAGGTAACTTAGTGCAGCACACCTTCATGATTCAGGGTTAGACGAAAGGGTAAGGAAGAAATTAGTTGAGTGACATTGCTTTTTTTCTGTGAATTATGCCAACTATAAATGGCATAAGGCTTTCTATAACTTACTTTAATTAGTTCATGCTACTCACTTAAATATGACTTAATTTCATAACGTTTTTTAGACAAAGGAAAAAATAAACCCTAGAGCTAATTTTCTCTCAGTAAATTATGAAGCATTTTACTGTTTGCATGAAATAAATTCAGCTTAATGGACTTCATTTGGATTTAGCAGTTATTATGCGATAATTAATTTGCCTATTATATAAACTATGAAAACTTGTAATAAGGTTTTAGGTATTTTCTATTATAAAATGGCACCTTTAGGCGTAAAAAAACATGCATTTATACATATTTCATTTACTCTGATAAAACAGAGGGTTATTTTAAGATAGAACTAGATATGTTTTTTTTTTAACTACGATGGCGTTTTGATAACTTCATGACTTTCAGGCTGAATAGAAACTTTTTTTATTTTTAATGATCTTTTCTTAAAAGTAATATTTTTGCGAACCTAAAATAATTCTATTTTCAAATATGGCGCGAAAACAATATTTAATAACAAAAGAAGTTTGGCGGCTGTGAAGGTGTTCTTCGAAAATGGAGAAATCCGAGTTTCGAGTCTTGATTAAACACTATTTTTTACGCGGGAAAACCATTAAGCAGACCGAAGACAAGTTGAAAAAATATTACGGGGATTCAGCGCCGTCTCATGGAATGGTACATAAATGGTTTACTGAGTTTCGTTGTGGACGTATTACAACCAATGATGCCGAGCGCCCAGGAAGGCCGATTGAGGTAACCACTGAGGACATTGTTAACAAAATCCACGATATTGTTTTGGCTGACCGTCGAGTAAAGATACGCGAGTTAGCTGAGGCTGTGCACATCTCAACTGAACGAGTTTTTCATATTTTGCACGATATTTTGGGAATGAAAAAACTTTCTGCAAGATGGGTGCCGCGCTTACTGACAGTCGACCAAAAGCGAAAACGCGTGACTACTTCTGAGGCATGTCTGGCTATGTATAATCGCAATCCAAGTGAATTTTTGCGTCGGTACGTAACCGTGGATGAAACGTGGGTCCACCATTATACGCCAGAGACTATACAACAGTCAAAGCAGTGGACTTCTACCGGCGAACGTGCACCAAAGAAGGCAAAAACGGTATGTTCGGCTGGTAAAGTGATGGCAACAGTATTTTGGGACAGTCAAGGGGTTATTTTCATCGATTTCTTGGAGAAAGGCAAGACAATAACCGGTGCTTACTATGCTGCATTGCTGGAAAGATTTAATGAAGAGTTGATGAAGAAACGACCGCATCTAGCAAAGAAAAAAGTTCTATTTCATCAGGATAATGCTCCGGCCCACTCGTCTGCAGTCGCGACTTCAAAACTTGTCGAATTAGGATACGAATTATTGCCGCACCCTCCATATTCACCAGATTTAGCCCCCTGTGACTTCTTTCTCTTCCCAAACATGAAGAAATGGCTTGCTGGGCAAAGATTTTCATCCAATGAAGAGGTGATAGCTGCAACCGAGGCCTATTTTGCAGGCTTTGACAAAAAGTATTTTTTGGATGGGTGGAAGAGATTGAAAAAGAGTGTAGAGTTGAAAGGAGAGTATGTAGAAAAATAAAATGTTTTTGTACACAAAATATATGTTTTTCTTTTCAAAGTCATGGACTTATCAAACCGCCCTAGTATATGCCTAATTTGTACAACTTGAACATAAATTTGTGTGAAGAAAACTTAACCCAATTTCCTAAGTCATTCCGTTTCCAGAAATCCATTGGAACGTACCCAAACGAAGCAGTTGTATTTCATATTAACAAATAGAAAACTGAAAAATAGTTCATGCATTTTGACAAATAGTTTGTCTTAAATTGAGAAATATTGTAAGTATTAACGCCGAAAGCAAGTTTCGAACCGTAACAAAGCTTGCAATGGTTCATTAGAAACTCAATACTTCTAAGTAATGTTGATTGGATTTTGATAATGTGAAATACCAAGACAATGGGGTACGATAATTACTAAAATTTCCATCCGAAGCCCTTCAGAACTTTCCGATACTAAATAGTCAATTGATGAATTCATAACGACACATATCTACTACCTGATACCTCTATAACCACCACCTTTACTTGATTGGTTAAGCAGCTGTCAAAAATGACGAGATTGTAACTATTGAGAAAAAAATTTAGGAAATTGGGAGTTCTTTCAGATGATAGTTGTGAAAATTAAAAATATTATATTGCTGCCTATGGAATCCTTTTGTGCCTACTTCTGAACTAGATTTTGTAATAATTTGATTACATCTTTGCTTTATATCTACAACGAGCCATGTCTGTATATTTCCACTCCTTCCTAGTCCTTATTAACAAACTCAATAGATATGTTTCACTATATCACATATGTAACAACTTCTTTCTCCACACCAGTATTTTATTTCACAACAATCCATAAAATTCTGACTCTGTTACAAATTAAAGAGGATTCTTCCAACTTTATTGCTACAGAAAATATTGCGTCGTATACAACATGTTTCGACAAATCCTTTTGGACTTCAGTACGGTTCGGGAATCTCGATTTAGAAAGCTCAATTGTGGTCTTTTTGTATCTAGATTCTATCAATTCGGTGCACTTTCTTACTGCAATGCGATTTCTAAAGAAATTTCACGTGGCACCCTGGAGAGTTAAATGAAGATAGACTTACCTACGTGTTACAGGACCTTATTGGTGTTCCGTACCTTCCGTACCTGAAATAGAATGAAGTATTTTATGAGACAACCAACTTTGTATCTGTAAATAACATCATACACTTCTTGTTAGACATCTTACAAGCGTTGTTATCTCTGGACTGAGTTATTATTTTGTTATTTAACCGGGTAACCCTAGAGCCAGCCCCTAAGGTCCAGGACACACCTGTTGCATTCTGTCGCTGCGACTTGCGCGCGACTGTCAGCGATTTGGCTGCGATGATTGGGTAACAGTCGCGAGCCACGATCAGTGGCGACGATATACCGCAGGTGTGCGCTGGTGGTTAAAGTAAACGATTTTCATAATCTTGTCTGATTTTAAAAAGATAATTGTATTGTGACGTCAATCTGTCACTTAAAAATCATATATAAATTCATATATTGACTTGAAAATAGTTCCACATCGATTAAGCACCTTTTCATTGAACACGTTACTACCTTCTATTTGCTACAATTGACATAGGATCAGAGTAGTCACAAGCTTTAAAAATGGCGTTATGTTTGCGTTTTGCAAGTAAATGACATTTACTTTAACTGGCAATAATGATAATAGGATGAATTGGCAATACTGTAAAGAATTAACATATTTATAGAAATCGTTAGTTAATGACGTACCTTTAAATTACTTCAGATTTTCGATCATCTTATACGATAAATAATTATAGATTACTATGTCAACTTTTCTATGACAACATCTTTTTCATGTCAATAACAACAATATTCCTCACCCTGTGCTCTCTGTTAAGACAGTTGTCAAGATTGCTAAACTATTAAACGCAAAACAGTCCTGCTAAGATGCAATTAATTGTCCATTATGTCAATAAATCCTTCCATTTCGATCGAAAAGCGTGCCAATGGGATCATCGGGGACGATGAAATTTTCGAACAAAAGCTGCTTAGCCTCGAGCAAAGACGCAAAGTAGCATGTTTCACAGGCTACATTTCGGAGAGTGTGCGAAGGAATCGCACGATTTAAGTCCACCGGTCTTTTTTCACCATCGAGACACCAGACGCAGGCGAGGCTTACATTGTGCCCTTATGTTGTAGAAGGTGGTATAGGTACCTTTACAGACCAAGCGTTTCGAAACTACATTCCTATTGCGTACGGCTAAGGAATGAAATTCGCTGCCAGCTGAGGTGTGTTCCCCTTAGTTTATAACTTGGATCTTTTTAAGAAAAGATTGAATAGGCTGCTACTAAACAGACATGATCCATATTTGACCACACATCATCACTTACAATCAGGTGGGATTGTTGCCAAATGGATTTCTAGTTACTTTTTGACGTGACAACGTCTTATAATTCGATGGAACTGGCTGCACGCACCAAAAAACATGACGCATGCGGCGTTACCTTGCTCTGCGGCGTTCCATTTAAGGCTTGAAGTGTAAGCGAGAGCGCGTAACGAGCGACAAAGAGGCAACGTGACAAAGACCCTGTCACGTCAACTATCGTCAGTAAACCGACTTTACAGACAACCCATTTTTTTTTATCAACGGACCTCCGAAACCTTTTTACTTTATGGACACGTGCATTCCGTTTCACACTTCGCGCCGCCGCGCACCAGACGAGATACACCTGATCGAGCCAGTACGAACGAAATTAATACGTGTGCAGAACGAAACGTTGCTGGGTTTTATGGCCAATGATGGAAATAACTTTTGTTTTTTTTCCTGTGGAAAGATTTCGATTTTGCAAAGCAGATGGGAAACTAGAGTAGCCAACGTAATCACGCAAAATGAAAGATACATATTATATTAACCAAGAGGTCGCGGGTTCGATCCCCGCACTGTACAAACATTTGTGCGCATGAATCTGTAACACAAGTGCTTTAGCTACATACCACGGAGTCAGGTCAATGTATGTGATGTTGTTGTATATTTATTTATTATTTATTTATTTATATTATATATTGCATTGCACTGCTAGATATCTGTACAAAACGATCTTACCGGACTAAATAATTTAAATTTAAACAAAGATTTAAGCCCTTTCGATAAAAAGTAGCAAAGGGCGTCCGTCAACCGTAAAAAGGAACTTGAATTTTACTTATGAGATAGGTAATTAAGAGATGATTTTAATAACAACACGGAAAACGTACTACAAAATGAGAAATGCTCAACCGAATGAACGATTACAAACTTCTAAACTTGATTCATAGCTTACCTTCACTCAACTTTAGTAACAAGAAATAACCTACATCCAATGGTCTCTGTGCACTTCGTTTCTTACCAAGCTGAAACCTACTTTTTTTTCAAAATAGAAAAAACCAAAGTGACCAGACTGCTTCTAGCAAAACGGAAATTTTTCAACTTATGTTCGCTCCTTCCGCCATATTTTAGCTGGATTTATTTCCAATGCCTGAATAGTTTCCTAGCGGCAGATTTATATAATTGCCGCTTAATAACGTAACAGCTGGACAAAGGTATCATAAATTTCAAAACTTCACTCACAAATTGGCTCTGGATCGCCGTTAATTCATTTATTTGAGACTGTCCAGATTTTGAACAGAGTTTATTGTTAAGTTGAGAGATTTTATTCATTTATTCAATGGAAAATCGGACTTTACCAATGGTTATTAGAACTTTACTATAAAACAAATTAACCACTTAACGGTAATTGCACATAGTGGTAACATAAACTAGATAAAACTCCAAACATTTGAAGATAGTCTATTGATAAATGTCGACCTATGTTATTGCTAAAACGGTATGGTTTTAAGTGATTTTTTTGTTTGAGTGTAATTTCTTACTGTAATAATTCGTGAAATAATCACTCTTTCGGTAGCGGACATAACAAATTATGAATCACAGTACTTACTGCAGATATTTATGTTGAATGCAGTTAGTTCATTGGCTAAAGTACAGTTAAAGTACTAGGCAAAAAAATTGACATTGACTGACAATAACCAACAAAGATTTATATCTCTGTCTCTCTAGGGTCCATTTTGCATATTACAATCTTAGATGTTTCGTAAAAAAAATTTATTGCATTATCCATATATATTTTGCTCAAATTCCACCTTCCTGTTAATTAATTCTTCCGTTAACCAAAGGTTGTCTGGAAGAGATCGCTACAAGCGATAAGACCGCCTAAGTTGTTAAGTTGTACATCTTTCTTTGTTAAACTTGTCTGTAATTTTTGTTTTGTGTTGTACAATAAAGTTTTAATGAAACTATCTATCTACGATCCCGTTCTTACACGATATTACTTAAGCATGCCATGTCTATTTAAAGCGCCCTGAGCGAGTCTTGGTCTTAGTTTTGACATAGGAAATAGGTATCAATATACAAGGTGTTACAAAAACCCCGTAATAATGAAAGGTGTTGTTGTGCCCGGAAAACTGCACAACATTCCCAAAAATACCTAGGTCAAAATCTCAAAGAAAAATCAGACCTCCCATAAAAATTGCCAATCAGCTGATCGATTTACTATGAGATAGCCAAAAAGTTTTTTGAGATTTCGACCTAGGTTTCTTTGCGAAGGTTGTTCAGTTTTACGGGCACAACAACACACTTCAGTTAATACAGTTTATTTGTAACACCTTGTATATTTAACGCCGACTGGACCCTAAGTCTAAACGGTTCAAATCTGTTGAAACTACCTGCTGTAGTAAAAGCTTTCTATGTACACCTACCGTGTCTTCAGTATCTATCTTGTAAACTAACTCACTGTATCCCCTCACACCTGACGACTCACATCGGCTTTCAGTTAAATCCCGCATTCGGTATTCACGTCAGTATTTGAACTAGAATTAACTAGTTCCCAGTACCAATACAGTTATTTCGGACACTAGCTTAACACAATTCAATACTAGTGCGTTTCACCGTCAGGTAGATAAGTAGAGGGCCTACAGGGTGTACTTTACACACATTGAGGCGGTACTAAATAACTAAAAGCCTATTTATTCATTAAGGGTAAACTAACAGATAATAATGACTAAAAAAATCAATCCATCTGAACATAATTTAGCCATAATCATTTCTTAGACACTTGAACATAATTATTATTTTTTTACTATGAGAAACTCATCAGTTACTCATGTTTTTTCGCTCTTATACCTCTAGTCTATGGAAAAGTCAATCCCACTTGAACTGGAGAAATATTAAGCGTAGACTTTAAAGCTCCACAGCATTTCTGAATACAGTTCACTGGCTAATATTTCTGAAAAATTCTAAAACCAAACGTTAAACGGTGACCGCGTATCTCTACTGTGATAAACCTGAACTGTGAACACCTAATAATCCGTAGCATCACGTTAGATGCACTATTGAACGAGAATAGCTATCTAGCCGCCTACATCTATCACAGACACAACTTAGAACATTCCTCTTTGAACTATCGAGCCCTCAGTAATGTCTATTACAACTATCTTAGACGATCCGAAGAAGCACTTCAAAGAAACGCTTATCCCCAGGGTGAGTGTGTAAGTGATAAGTTGAGAGAGAGACTTAAGTAATTACCATGTCAAATTAACCACTCAACCGCTAACATATCCATTTCAGTAACGGTTTTAACTGGAATACAGTTCTGTTTGAGTAAAGCACTGTGGACTTGTTAAGATTGTGAGTGGCTCTCATCATTTGATTAAAGATACAGTTCCATTTGCATACGTGATAAGTACCTTCAAACTAAAGCCTAGTAAGCCAAACTTAAAAGAACACTTTCGCTTAACACATACAACTATAAAAAAAGAATTTGCAAAAGAAAAGACAATGGACCTTATTATGAAAACTCTACTAAAATGACGGGATAGTTTACAGGATTGGAGAAGTCGGATATTTGCCTGAAAACTCTCTCTCTCTCTCTCTTCGTGGTAAGTGACGTTGATGATATGATATAGGATCGCATGTAGCTTTCTCCGTCTGGAATCTGCCTGTCTACTTCTAAAGGGCGTGTCGATGGGACTCCCGAATGAGGCTAGTATTTCTATTTAAAACCACCCAGTGAACACTATTGCCATTAGTGGGACAAGACTATAAATTACAGCGGTTTCCCCCACAAGGGCCTTTTCAGCGCTTGTACATAACAGTCTATTTCCTGTTTTCACGAAATTGTCCAAATCTTATTAGGGAGTAGGGAACCTTTGAGCTGACTGCGAATTCCATTCCTAAGGCGTACGTAACATAGGTGGTATGTCTACGACATACACTTAAGCTATACAGACTAAAGTTGGTATACATTCTGTATTGTTCATACAGATATTTTATATTAGTTTCATTTGTCAGTGCTCACAACAAATATGTTTCACATTTTAAAATCGTTAAAATATCTCTATTGCTTGAAAACTACATACGAAATCAATGAATGATTCCAATAAAACGTAACTTATCTGTGTCAATGTGTTATCTATATCTGTGTTTATGCGCATAAAAACAAAACACATCCGTTCCTGAGTATACACTAACAAAGCAATCGCGATACCAGTGTTCAAACTTCGTACAACAACATAAATAAATCGGGAGTTGAACTAATTAGGAACAAATCAACAGCAAAACAAAACGATAAACCACGGGGGTCCTACTATGTCGATCGAAGGTTGTATCGATGACGGAATTAGAACGAATGCAAATGCCAAATAATTCCGTATCGAGAGAGAATATTGAGCGAAACGCTTATCGCAGTCGAAACGCAATGCGCAAATAAAAGTTATGGCATGGGTTTGTTAAATGGCTCGGGATTGTGTGTGTGTGTGTCGTTAATTTAGAATTGTGACTGCAATCGTTAAATCAGAGGTTAGTAAAATCATTGAATAGCCCAAGGCACCACTTGCGCCATAGGACTGTCAACGACGCAGTCACAGCCATTTGGTTGACGCTCTCAGTGGCGAGTCGCGGTGACAGTATATATATAGCATTAGGTGCGTTGACGGTTAATATTTCAGCCTAGTTGGTGTAGTGACAAAGATACTGCCTTGCATCCGAGAGGTCCTGGGTTCAAATCCCAGGTCGAGACAAAATTATTTCTGAGATTGTCTGTCATGAATTTCTCAAAACCAGCTCGGAGTCGGGAAGTTGAGGGTGTTACACCCCCGTGTCTTGGAAAGCACGTTAAGCCGTTGGTCCTGCGCCTGATCTCTCTCCGGTCATGTCGGATTGCCGTCTCACCGATCTTTGAGAGTGATGGAACAGTGAGTACACCTGTGTATTGCGCTTACACTTGTGCACTATAATATCTCTTGCGTAGTTGGCTGATCTCTGTTAAACATTGCCGCCGTGGTCGAAATAGGCAGGAGGACTATTATTGTATTAACCATCACGCTCACAAGCAATATCTTCCTGCAACGAGGGACAAGGACAGCTATAATGACGTGGGAAACTATCGATAATGTCTTACACAATATGACCTGTATGTTCGAGCCGTGATCGTCCTACTTCGAGTTGGTATCCAGAAGTTAAATAGACATGGAACTATTGAGTGGTGCTGGAAGTTTGTAACAAGTTAATCGGACTGAGCTGCGGATGAAAGCAAATGCAAAGCATAAATAATATGTTCAAGTTGTTTATGGACACTCTACTGTGGAGCTTCCGAAAGAAATGTTTTTAAAGCCCCGATAAAAAACGAATAAGAGGGGCATATCTGTATGTGGCATTGTAGCTCCTGAACGGATGGACCGTTTTGAGTGCGGTTTTTATTTATTTTTTTAACAAGATAATAAATATTATAATAAATAAATAAATATTTCACAACAATCACACCAATTTTCTAGTCCCAAATTAAGCTACGAGGCTTGCATTATGGGTACTAGACAACGGATAAACATACTTAAATACTTTTTTTTCTAAATAAATACATATTATACATAGAAAACACCCAGACCAGTACAAACACGCATGTTCATGCACACATATGCTTGTACTGTGCGGGGATCGTACCCGCGACCCTTGGTTTTAATATCCGACATGTAGACCTTTGCACCTAACGGTCGTCAAAAAAGATAATTTTAATAATGGTGGTTCTTAGCTATGTCTGGTCTAAATTCGTCCAGCCGTTTAAGGTCACTAACTACTTTCCAGACTCATGCCGAGGTGTATTGTCAGGGGTTTTTGACGTGACAACGTCTTATAAATTGGTTTGCCGGGTGACACTTCAAGAAACTGCGTTACGCTCCGCTCACAATGAGAGCGAGTGAGAGGCACGCGTCCCTTCGACTCGGGCATGGTTAGCCCGCCTAAGAGCGAGTGAGACAGACATAAAAAGTGAAAGGCACGCGTCCCTTCCACTCGAGCACAGTTAACCCGCCTAAGAGCGAGAGAGAGAGAGTGAGAGAGATAGGCATACACACCGGTTCATGTTATACGAATGAATATTCACATTAAAATTATTTTACCACTCAAAGTCGTTGTCACGTAAAACTTTCGCCCGTATACCGACTTTACAGGCAACCAATTTTTTAACATAAAAAAGTTTTATAAGTTTTTTATAAGTTGCTTGTTTGGCGGTTATCAGTTATTTCTTATAATTTATGGTTCAATACCCAAAAGTCATGCCATGTCTGTCGCAAAACCGACGAGAGGTGGAGCAGGAAGACCGAATGGAGACCACGCTTAGGTAAACTTAGTGTGGGACGCCCCTCGGCTAGATGGACAGACGACCTGAAGAAGGCAGCTGGTAGTGACTGGATGCAAAGGGCGGGAGATCGTGCGCTGTGGCGCTCCTTGGGGCTCCCCCAAGGAGCCTATGTCCAGCAGTGGACTATTACAGGCTGATATGATGACCCAAAAGTTTAAAACGGAACCACTTTGACTACGCCCTCTATATATCAGCTGTGTGTGTGTGCTAGAAAAGACAGTTGATTTTCAACTACCTGGTTATCATTACATTATCAATTTCTTTTCAATGAATACTAATACGTAAAGTAACGCATTTCAAATTCTTTCTTTGGTAAAAAAAAAAAATTCTTTGGTATAAAACATGGTTTAGACTAACTTTAAAAGCTTTTTTCAGAATAGCGATATTTGCGAGGTGTTGCTATGAAGATTATTCTAAAAATAACGCATAAAAACTTTTCCTTATTATCAAACCGTAGCCAAACATGGTTAACCCTTCTATTAGGGTTCCTATTTAGGGAGTTTTTAAAACAACCGTAATTTTGTAGCGGGTTGAAAGTAGCTGGAAATTCTTTGCTCTTTACATCCGAATTTTAATTAACAAAGTTGTATGAAAAAATGGTCGTCATGTCTATGTCGGTTTTGTTATGCAAAAACGGGGCTTTTCGCTGCGTTCGTATTTATTTTGAGCGTATTCCGAATGTAATATGCGGGTTCTACACACAGAATTTGTTTTGACCAATACAAGCGTAGACCTTTCATCCTCTGAACCAATAATTGGTAAAATTGTATGAAACGAGGATTCCGAAACTAGAAGGCTTCATCTGAATCAGTATCAAAAACTCAGTTGTCTAAATGTTATCGTTATTGAAATTAAAGCCTCGATATCGATATTTTATTCAAGTAAGGGCCGTAAATTCTTACGTATAAATATCTGATTTATACAAGGCAAGCACGACAGCTGAGCGCTGATACGGCTCCATAGGCTAGATGGCGCGTTGTTAGCCTAGTACCGCACACGAACCGCGGAATATAAGATTTAGATGCAGAATAATAAAGACAGACAAATCAAGATGATGTCTATCGGCACTTGGTCCCCGACCATAACACCCGGTCGATTGGAAGCGCTTCCCTTTAGCTTCCCAACTCTAAATCTGTTTCGCTATTAAGCTATTTTAATAAGTGATTACTCGTAGAGTACGAGTAATCAGTTATTAAAATAACAATGTGCAATTATAATGTGTATTTGTCATACCCTACTGGTTTTTGTACATATGTGAAACTTCTTTTTAAGTGAACTTTGTATCTCTGCTGCAGACTACGTAATTTAAATGTAATCTTTGAAACAAGCCAGTATTTAAAATGTAATAAGGTACCAAATTCTAAATCTAAATTTAGCCGCTCTCAAGGTTCATCGACATATCCAATAACTTTGATCGCGCGTTCATTAGAATGCTTATTACAATACTCGTCTAATGTATATCAATATTATTACGCACTCCATTTATTAGATTATTGAATTTAACGCTATATTAGCAAATCAATTATAGATAATGCCACGGTGTATTATTATTTTACAAATATCAGAGCGATAGTTCCCGTAATTGATTGTGCTATAAACGTTCTAATTAGGGACTGGGAAACTATTGTACTTTAGCAACGTCAATGCTATTAGGGGTAATGACAAATTTTTGTTGAGTTTTCGGTTTGAAGATCATGAAAAAATTTAATAACATAGGAAAAAGTGTAATAATTAATTAATAGTTGTGTCCTACTTTACTTCCAGCTTTGTTCCTTTCGGTCAGTAATTAAGGACCTTCACATTAATTGACAGTGGAAAAAGCATTCTAAGCATTTATTTAGATGTAGAAATACGAAAAACTACTACAAACTAGACCTTGCTACAAAATTGAAACTCATAAATGTTAAACGCCATCAGAAACAAATTGACCGGAAGACGGTAATACTGAAAATGTCGTTTTCCTTCCGTAAGCTTTTATCGTAGGGAAAAATACAACTTTGTCATATTTTTAATTTATTGCTAACTACTGCTGTTTCGCATTATTTTTCGTTATATCGTTCTATTAAAGTTTTTTTTTTTCCTAAATGTCCTGTACATTGAATGAAACCAACTTACAGTTTATTGATCCAAGTTACAGGTCAATCAAGTTTAAATTAGATCTCTTGCTTATTTTATGGAATCAGTGTATGTAGTTATAGGGTAATTTGATATCATTGTTCATCAATCATGTTCAGCTACTATGTCAATTATATCGGTATCGTTACTTTATTGTCCTAATTTTAAAGTAACCACTCAAATTACCTTATAAATAACCCAAATTCCAAATTTTGACGTAACTACTTACATATTGAAGACCACTTTGATGTAATGGTCAAGAAGTTGACTATTAACCAAAGGATCGCGGGTTCGATCCCTGCACTGTACAAAAAATTGTGTGCATGAACTCGTCTGTTTGTACTGGTCTGGGTGATGTAAGTATTTATTCAAGTTTATGTATTTGTGATTCTGATATCTGTAACACAAGTGCTTAGGCTACTTACCACGGAGTCAGATCAATGTATGTGATGGTGTTGTATATTTCTTTATTATTATTTATTATATATAATCATGTGTTGTATAACAGTAAAGAAAGTTCAAGGCACACTTGCGGCATGCTGTCGCTACGCTGTCAATCGCAGGTGTACATTGGCTGTACCTGGCATAGATAGGTAAAATCCGATACTAAACCCAAAACAAATGAACCTATCAAAATAATCCTCAATTTGGGTGAATATACACCCGTTGTTTTAGCAACCATTGAATAGATTTAATTAAGATTAACAAGGATTAATGATAGTTCGCGAATAGCAATTGTCCCAAGGAAGGCTTGATCCGCCTATTGGGTGTTCCACTTCTACTTGACTTGCCGATAGGACTAATAAAGACCTTTTCACCTAAACAAAGATGGGACAACTTGAATTATTTTTGCTTAGAAAACTACTAATATCATCTTTATCATAATCAGACGAAAGGAAACCAATTCCAAATTTAAGCTGATATTTACCTTGATTTAGCGTTACTAAATTAAAACCGCGAACTAGCGGTTAGTATCCAGTTAACTAACCCTTTAGCGTTCACATTTAAAAAAAAAACTCTTTATCAAATGTTTGGGAACTGTGTGGGGACACAGTTCGTTACTTTCGGTTCACCATTAAACTTAAACCTTTTAACTTCCCCAATAGACAAAGGGGTAAATTAATGACTTTATCAACGGACGGTAACTGTAAAGAAATTATAACTTTTGAGGTTCTTGAATCGGTATTTTAGTCATCTTAATGAACACAAATTCACATTTACGATGTCCATTGTCCAATCGGGAAACCGTTAAAAAAAATCGTTATCCACATAATCCGTAAAACAAATGTTAAACGAAACCGAAAAAAAAGGAGAAAAACACCGCTCCATTCACGTCGCGTTCGGATGATAGTTTTAAAACTGGGACTAAAAAACAAAGTCGGTAGTTAGCCTCGAACTTCCTGCGCGCAGTTTATGTGCAATAAACACATACGAGTATAGCCAGGAGTGCGATTCTCGTGCAATCGTATTTTTAAACCCCGACGAAAAGGAGGGTTGTTAGAAGTCTGTGTGTGTATATGTGTGTGTCTGTCTGAAGCATCATAGCTCCCACTGTTTTATTATTATTATTCAAAAGTTTTTTTTTTTATCAATATGGGTTCGCTCTTGACATCATTCTCCCTCTAGGAGGTAAAGAAGATGTCGACGATGTAGCGAGCTTACCCAGGAGGTGCCTATTTATTTTCGCTTAATTTTTAAAGATAACTTAATCGTAGTGGTTCTTAGCTAGTTTAGTTAGCTAGCTTAGTTGGTTGGTCAATAAAAATCAATAAAAACGATTAATTTTTTGTAAGTAGGCTAACAATTAGCACATTTACACGTCCCAACATATAAATTAACCCTTCCACCGCTTCGGGACAATTTGCACCAGTGCCGAGAAGAAGCGGCGCAAGAAACTAAGTCAATATTGTCATTGCCTCTTTTCAAATTTGATTTACAATTATTGTAATTGTTTACAATGTGTAATTGTTTGGTCAAAAACCGTCCAGCCGTTGAGGCTCACCAGCTGATTTCCTGGCTCGTTTGGGTTTTAAAAAAAAAGTATTTAAGTATGTTTATCCGTTGTCTAGTACCCATAACACAAGCCTCGTAGCTTCTTTGGGACTAGAGAATTGGTGTGATTGTTGAGAAATATTTATTTTTTTCTTTTAACTGAGAAGTTATTTTTGTCCTACACGGTGATTCGTTCGTTGCCAGCTAAGTAACAACTTCAAATTACTGTTGACAGTTCTATTTCATGACAGCTTCAAGATAATTCGACTTCGACGAATTTCAACTTTCGACTGAGCTTGTTGAGTTCGGGTGGTAATCGATATAAATATCGATTGTGAAGTTATGAGCATGCGTAAACTGTAAAATCATCGGGAAAATATCGAATTGCGTATCTACTTACTTTTTTTTCGAATTCAACAGTTTTTCAACCGTTGATGACCGCTGGGTGGTGTGGACCACAAGTCAGTCTTCTAAAACCAAGGGTCGCAGGTTCAAACATATTCATGCACACATGCTTGTACTGTGCGGGACAGTACAAGCATGTGTGCATGAATATGTTTGTTTGTTCTGGTCTGGGTGTTTTCTATGTATAATATGTATTTATTTACAAAAAAAAAAGTATTTAAGTATGTTTATCCGTTGTCACACAAGCCTCGTAGCTTAATTTGGGACTAGATAATTGGTGTGATTGTTGTGAAATATTTATTATTTATTTCGCCTGCACGAGCATCGGGCATGCGCTAAATAAAAGTAACTGGCTCTGTCTCTAGCGACCTGGAATTTCAATTGCATTTTCTTTTCACCGACTGTACCGTACAGATAGGGTACAATGGATGCAATTCTACTATCAATTATCTGCTTACGCTGTCATGGGAGCAGCTGCTTCTGTGAACTGGTACCTTGTTCCACTAAAAAATTAGCTGAAAGTGATCCTTATCTCCTTTGAACTGTAACTGCACTGTGAAATTCAGTTGAAAATCGCAATAAGTGTCAAAAATACAATTGGTAACAAAAAATTAATGAGAATGAAATATTTTTTGATTTGCGTTTAAACGGCTCTAGTTAATTATGAACCCCAGTTTTTGACAAACTAAAATGAAATCTGAAATAAATGGTGCTTTCAGATCCAGATCCGTCTGAAATATTTCAGAAATCTGTGAGTCAACAAATAAACCAATCAATCAAACTTGTAATTTGTCAAAGTCGTTCCATCGAATATTTTTGTTTAATAAATCGCGAATTTCCAAGCGTTTTGCCCTCAAAATTTCGTAACAGCTTTCTACCAAACTTCTCGATCGCGTAAAAGCAAAAAACACTAGGCTATGTGCACTAGCTAACCTGGTTACAGAGACTCGGTTACGCCAAACTGTATTATAGCGACGCGGAATATTCGAGTGAATACGCTTATAACGAGCCAATCGTTTTTGCCAGAAAATATGCCGGTTATTTGTTATGTTCTAACAAGACAAACAAACTGAAAAATTACAATTTGTTTATAGAGCAGATAACTTTAACAAAGATTATGGAAAGATGTCTACATTTTTTTGTTAAAACTATGAAGGGAATCATTTTGTGATGATTGTATCATATCAACATCATTTACTTACTTATTTAAAACTTTATTGTACAAGAAATGTTCAGGGGAGGACTTCAAGCATTTTCTGCCAGTCAACCTCAAGGTACTCGTAATTAGGTATCTCCTTATCACGAGTAATTCTGTGATAAGTCCAGTGTATTGAAAACTATGTAAACTATTAATGGTTTTATTTTGTATTCAATTTTAATTGTTTGAACTTTGACTGTACTGGCTGGCTGTTACACATTTATGTAATTTTTAAAGTACAAAAAATGTTACCAGGTATACAATTAAGGAGCTGAACGCAGAAAAAAATATGTTAGATAAACGCGAAAATTCGCGTGACCCACTAGTGAGGTATTAATTACGACTGTTCCTTCTGATGCTCTAACAATGGATACTTTTACCCTTCTCCCCGGAGATTTATGTGTTGATTGCTCGTAAACGGTTTACGAGACCACCTAACTGCCTCGCTGTTGCGTCAATCTGACGGCCCGGTATTTTTTGTTGGGTTCGTAGCGTTATTTCAAAGTTGCAATTCTACACAAAATTGACCAGTTCCGCTTTTTCACGAAATTTCTTTTAGTTGTGATTTTACACGAATAAAAAAGTATCAAATGCCCTAAAATACTTGTCCAGTACAGGTTAGGAGACAAGTGCTTCAAATTAAATTAATTAGTCTTTATTTTCAAACTAGCTGTGCCCGCGACTTCGTCCGCCTGGAATATTTATTTTGGGCATCATTTTATTTTTGCAATTTTTTTTTTGCTATTATTTAAGACAATTTATTTTTTAAGTATTTAAAATAACATATTTAGCATAAAGTACTTCTGCGTTATTAAATTATTTTTCTAGTTTTATTTTCTTGTGTAAGAAGAACATATTGGTTTTGTCCACAACGCGTTTATTAATCTTTTAAAATTTCCAAATTATTAATCTTTTAAAATTAAAAGGTTAATAATTTGGAAACATTGAGGTACGAGGTATAAGCACTGTTTGACCAACTGCTAGACCAGTCTATACTATTGCAACCATCACGTTACATATTGCGAAGAAATTAGATTTGTAGTCGGGTCCCGGTGGTTTAAGATTTCTAAGTCAAATTATTAGGGCATCTATTTTTGCCTTGAGGGAATATGGGGAATGGCCACTTGTGTTCAAATAATTATTTTATTAATTTCGTCTACTCTACAGTTTCTCAGTTCCAATATTGCACTTTGCAACATCCATTGATGATCTTTTTTTTCTATTTCGCTTATTTCAGGGTGAACTTTCGATATAAAGTCCTCAATGTTACTCACTCTTAATCCTTAATCTCGTTCAATTGCAATTTTATTTTCAAAATGAGGTACTTTCCCGTCTTCTATAAAAAGGAACTTTGAAGGAAAAGTTATACTACCTCCCTACCACTGCCTCATTGGTGTAGTGGCAAAGTTTCTGCCTAACATCCCAGAGGTCCTGGGTTCGAATCCCAGGTCGAGCCAAAATTGTTTCTGAGATTTTCTGTCATAAATCTCTCAAAAACAGCTCGGAGTCGAGAAGTTGGCGGTGTTACACCCCGTGCCTCGGTTCGCACGTTAAGCCGTTGGTCTTGCGCCTGATCTCTCTCCGGTCATGTCGGATTGTCGTCTCACCGAACTTTGAGAGTGATGGAACAGTGCAGTTTGAGAGTGGCTTGTGTATAGTGCTCACACTTGTCCACTATAATAGCTCCTGCGTAGTTGGCTGATCTCTGTTGAGATTGGCCGCCGTGGTCGAAATCGGCCAGGAGGACTATTACTACCTCTCCCCAAATGAGCTCTCATATTTGTAGTTAATTTTAAGATGTTCACAAACTTCCATATTGGGGTATTTTTAAGGCAAGACTAAAATGTCTGCCCTAGTTCCCCTAACTATTACTGGTACGGTTTGTCGAAAGTCCCCCGACAACATAACAGCAATTTTATGATGATGATTTTATCACAGCTTCTTATATTTCTAAGACTCCTATCTAGAGCCTCTACATGATCTCTATGGATCATGGAACATTTATCCCAGATTATTATACGCGGTTACCTGGTCATTCATCGTATCAGCCTTGTAGCATACTGGTATATTATATTTATTATAATTATATATGAGTTACAATAAGTAGAAATGCAACACACACATACACAAGTCATAATAACTCTTGTCGTCTCGGATCTACACCCCACGCAGGTGCGGGGAGGGGGCGTGTCGACTGACGTAGCGCAAGCGCACAGTGTTGCCAACATAGTGGATTTTCCACTAAATCTGGTGGTTTTGGCTTGCTTTTTCGCGGACAAATATTGACTTTAGTGGCTAGTGGATTTGTCTAGTGGAATTTAAGAATTTAGTATTTTTTTTCTCAAATATTGGAACGACAACTATGAACTCCACTCGTATCGTTTTTGAAGTTTAATTCCATCATGCAGCAACACTCTTTCATCTAGTGGGGAAAACTGTTAAAAAAGATCTAAATACACAGAGAGCAGAATCTTCACTAGCGATGTTTGTGTGCGCGCATTGTTCGATTATGGCTGTCGATCATTTATCAAACTTATGTAAACACCGATTCGGTAATAGCAAAAGTGGAGACTTACGAGTCCATCGTACAAAATGCACAAATATTATAAAAAATGTTTATAAAAAATAAAAAAATTTGCTAAAAATATAGTTGGTGGAAAAATTCGCGATTTTTTAAACTGGCGCGAGTTTTGTTAGTGGATTTCTGGTGGTTTCAGAGGTCGCTTCTGGTGGGTAGCTTGATACTTCGGTGGCAACACTGCAAGCGCAGTCAGTCGAGCGCAGACCGCCGTACAGTGAAGACGTGGTATAGTGAGAACCCCGAGCCGATACTTACATTGTCAAACATTATACACCAATTAGGTCACTACAAGCCTGTTACAGTCCACTGCTGGACATAGGCCTCCCCCAAGGACCGCCACAGCGCACGATCTCCTGCTCTTTGCATCCAGACACTATCAGCTGCCTTCTTCAGGTCGTCTGTCCATCTAGCCGGGGGGCGTCCCACACTACGTTTACCTAAGAGTGGTCTCCATTCAAGAACCTTCCTGCTACACCTCTCGTCGGTTCTGCGACAGACATGGCCAGCCCACTGCTGCTTTAGCTTGCTACATTTTTGGACAGCATCAGTTACCTTAGTCTTATGTCGTATGACTTCGTTCGGGATCTTATCCCTTAATGAGATCCCCAACATAGAACTTTCCATAGCACGCTGTGTGACGTCAGTGAGTTTCGACTCCGTAGGTTAAGACTGGTAAGACGCATTGGTTAAACAACCGGCTTTTTAGGCAATGCGGCTGGGTCGACGTGAAGATATAACGCAACTGGTCATTAATTAAATCTTATTTTGGTTCATCATGGTACCTCGTAGAGCTACACCCCCCTCTCCGTGTCGCTCGCAAGCAACGCCTCTCTTCCCTGCAGCGTCATGTTTTGCACATCATGCGGCACGGGTGAATTTTATATTGGTGTTATTTTAAAATTGTTATATCTTCTAAGATATTCATTGAAATTAAGTAATATCAAAGACAAGTTCGTTCACAATTAAATACTCTTAATTAACGACACATTTATTTGGATAAAGATTAATATTATTACGTTGATACATTCCTTAACAAATAATGTTTTTTTTCGATCAAATTTGATTACCATAAAAGCGGTTCTAGTGACTTAATCTTAAAAGATAGAAATATACTGTCGCGGACATTTTTTTAGATCATTTCAAGAGGAATAATTCTGTCATACATATATCTTTGGTATCTTGAACCGTTTTCGCAGCGTACACAACGGAAGCCCTCTAGGATGAATAATTTTCCCGTTTCTCTCACATTTTCCATAATTTCTTCGCTCCTTATGGTTGCAGCGTGATGTTATATAGCCTATAGCCTTCCTCGATAAATGGTCTATTAAACACAAAAAGAATTTTTCAATTCGAACCAGCAGTTCCTGAGATTAGCGCGTTCAAACAAACAAACAAACAAACAAACTCTTCAGCTCTATAATATTAGTATAGATATTATATTATTATTATAGTATTTTATTATTATAACATTTTTAGAAAACATTATGTTTGAAATGTTTTTGAATAATAATAATATGTGTTTTAATGCGTTCAAGTTCATTGGGAAGCTAACATGGTTTTTAGTAACGATACGATCTGATCTACGAGTATGTGTTTACGTATATTTAAAAAATATTTTCCATAAATATTGTTAGATTTTTCCTACTATACCTTTCTCTGCCATGTCGCGTATAGAAATATCCGTGATCAGGATTTGCAGGAACATAGACTTAGATTATTTCCTGCATATCGTTTAATTTTTTCATATCGAGCCTCAACTAGAACACTAAAGTGACATCATTTCAGAAGCTTAAAGCCACTGCTCCATGAAATATTCATTGAATTTATTTGATTATAACGAGTTAATATATCTATTGTATTTTCTGCTTAACTGTATATGTACAAACCGTGCATCTAAAACAAATTATGTTTTCGTGTAAAATCGTAACTATGAAATAACGCTAGTAACCAGATATTTTTGTGCCATTAACTTCACAGCTGCTATTTTTATGACTTCAGTTGCAAGTTCCATCAAATTCAACCAAACCAAAAAAACATTTTTTCGATGTCATACCATAGGGCTAAGCTTTGTCGTTATAACTACATACTACCTATTTTATGTAACCTACACCTAGTAGGACCGTTACCTGTTTAGTGTGAGCCGATCTAATCTGAGATGACATTACTACTGTCCTTATGCATACGCATCCACGACATTTCAAATTGGCCATCTTTAAATGCTATCGGCTGTGTGGCTACTGAGGGGTTGCCTCTTGTACTAATTAAGCTTTTTGTTTGGATTCGCCTGTCCCGGTGTTTTCTTGTTTTGTTTTTGACGTGACAACGTCTTATAAATTGGTTTGCCGGGTGACACCTCAAGAAACTGCGTTACGCTGCTCCGCTCACGTTTCGCGCGAGAGAGACAGAGCGAGAGAGAGAGAGAGATAGGCATACACACCGGTTCATGTTATACGAATGAATATTCACATTAAAATTATTTTACCACTCAGAGTCGTTGTCACGTTAAACTTTCGCGCGTATACCGACTTTACAGGCAACCAATTTTTTTTTGTTTTTTGTTAATTAAATGTAAGTAATTCAAGTATGTATTGTGACGTAAAAGTAACGTAACGTAATTTTTTTTGTAATACTAAACCTACATGTGTAAAAATAAGAAAAGAGTACACCTGCCGACAAACTGCAGATTCTTATTTATGTTATGTGATGTAATACTTGAATAAATAAATTTTTAAAAAAAGGTATGCAAAAGAGAATTATGAAATGGAATGTCGAGCTGTAGGAAGGAGCTGTGTTGAAATTTTTAATTCCATCACAGCATTAAATAAACACTACATTTTATTATGAAGTGCTTTTGAATTCAGATGATTACTCATCAATTTCTTGGTAATTCGCATTTGATAGTTAAATTGTGCTATGTATCCGCATAATGGCGAACTGAACAAAAACGGTAAATTCCTTTAAACACATTTTTTTTTTCAATATTACCTTAACCTTGAACATTTGAAGCTAGACCTACATTAAGCTCGTTTTTGTTTATTTATTTAAAAACTTCTGCACAAATGTTGTAAACAATGGTGGACTTAATGCAAGAGGCATTCTCTAGTAGTAAGTCTAGTCAACCACTGGTTCAAGAAATCATACCTACCTAGTATTCTGTCCTGTATCCTTATATGTATCTACTTTTATTAAACGTCTAGGTCTAGACGGCATTATTGCCAACTAGATGTATGTGATTTATCTGTGTAAACATAAAAATTATGAATATAAACGTTACTTAGAAATACGCCTGTCAGACTACTCATATTAACTAAGCCAGATATTTTTTACAATTTTATGGCCAAAAAAATATTACTGTAAGCGTTTTCATGGAAATCATATTCGCAGATCAGTCACTTTATTAAGTTTTCTCACTTTACGACAATCAAAATGTATTGCTGCCAGTTTTGTTGTGAACGGAAAAATTTCGGAAGCAAATTCTAGTATTTCGGTACTTTATTAAAGGGAATTGAAATCAGTAACCTATATTGTCTGTTTTAAGTCTTTAGCTTTTTTATTAATGTATAGGTACCGTAAGTGTAGTCAAAATTACTTAATCTTTTTTAGAATTTGTCTTTGTTTTTGTTTGTGTGTTGTCACAAGACTTTGCATAGCAAAAAAATAGTAATCAATATAAAAAATTGCTAGTTTATAAAATTAACAACTTAAGTATACTTATTCACCAGCTCCAATCACCTAACAAATTTCTTCATAGACTATGTAACTTTTTTCAGGGGCCCTGAATGAGCGTAAATATAACTGTCACCAAGGATAATATAAAGGTGCATACAGACTATGTAACATGTTGTATAAATTGTGTTTTATAACACGTCCACATTAGAATAACAACGTTCTATTACAATGACATTTTCGTAAGTCGCTTCTGCAGTGCTTCATCAAGCTGTAGTCATATAACTTTGTTGAACTTTATTAAAATACGTCTTATGGCTTGTGTCATATAACATTCAGCGTCCACATCACTGAAACATGTTATATAACATGTTTTGTCATAATATAATCTGTACGCAACTAAATGCTAAACTCGTTTGCATCTTCCACGCCTTTTCCTTTCACAAGCTGTACACAAATCCTCCACTTAACAAAAGCTTTGATAGAACTTCGTTCGTGCCGCACACATTGAATTTTCAACGCATTATTTTGATTAAAACTTTGTTTAAACGAAACGTCGTTTTAGCAGATTGCTTTCTGATATTTGTGATGAATTTCTTCGTTTTACCTTGAGTAAAATTATATTTGACTTACATTGGTACATTATTTTCTACTGTGGCGACCTCAATCGTTAGCCATCACAAGCCCATCCCCTCGTTGTCGTGACGAGCACGACAGCGAGCGCTGATACGGCTCCATAGGCTAGATGGCGTTGTTAGCCTAGTACCGCACTTGAATCGCGGCATATAAGATTTAGATCCAGAATAATATAGATAGAAAAATCATAGTAATGATTGGATACATATGTTTGGTTACAAACGTGTAAACAATTGTTTGAAAGCTATTTGTGTACATATTTTCGCCAATAATGTGTACATTTTTGTGATAAACTTCGATGGTTATATAGTATGTATCGTTAAGGTGATTATTTGTCTTTGATATTTTCCGAGTTAACATTTATTTGAAATTCTATTCATGTTTATATGTCATTGCACGTGACTGTACACACGGACACACATCAAGCTAATCACTGCGATATCTTATGCTTACGTAAAATGGGTTTTTGGACAATGAAAATAAGTAGCTTGATGTGGAGCCGTGTGTAATAGCATTGATTGCCATCTTAATTATAAATCAATATCAGCAGCTTAAACACGAGCTTACGTACCGTTGTCCTGATAAGCAAGCCATGCATCAAGATTACACCGCTATCAGTGCTTTGACAAAAATACAATTGGGAAGATTATGTGAAATTAAAACACACTGTATTGTGCAATCAAACCTGCACCTCTCGCAAGTCGAGCGATTGCGCTTGCTTGCGAGAGGTACGGGTTGGAGTCCCGCCCGTGGCAGTCAGTTTTTTCTTAAAGTGTGTTTTAATTACACATTGTAAAAAAAAGGTAACACTTTACAGCTTGGTTAAGCTGTGCCACTAGGCACATGATTGTATTTTAGGTGTATGTTTTAGCAGCAGGTGACATATTATCTTCCGTACCTATTTTATTTTTATCAAAACAGCCATCCGAGCGCTTGTTTGCCAAAGGCATCCCTAGTTTCTGGAGCATACCCCGCATCACAGTAAACTGACCTGATTTGAAGATCAATATTTATTTAAGCTTTATTGCAGAACGAAACTATGTACAAAAGGCGGACTTAACGCCGAAAGATATTATCTACCAGTCACACTTTTGGGCTAAGCAGAAATATGGTATCATTTGACGTTAATGTTTATATATTTCATTTTAGTTTTATAATATACTTAGTCCTAGTCTTTCTTTCTTTCTTTCAGATTGAGTTGAGGTAATGTCCGCTTAGTTGGGCTTGTGGTTAATTAGAATACACCATTGACCACAAGCCTTATGGCATGTAAATAATTCGTGTGAATAAAGTTTCAGAACTTTTATTTTTTTCTTGAATAGCAGATTCAGAAGGTTGATAATGTTACACTCTGACACGTAAGAGCTATGTCAATACGCTATTGAAATTATAGAAAAAAGTATAGTAAAGAGGGTGAGGTTGACGTGGTGTTGTTAAAAAAGTATTTACCACAAATTTATTGTTTAATTATGAGTTGAATGAGTTGAGTATTTTAAAGTTAAAAAATGTAGGTTAAATTGCTGCATATCAATGTGAATTTTTGGATTGACAGCGTTCTATAGTAAAAATAAAATAGGTGCATTCTACATTATACCTAGAATAAATCACCTACATAATTTCTGTTAAATACATTGCATGTCGTATTAGCAACACTTTTTCTAAGAGTCCAATGTCTTTTTCAGTACAGATACTCCTATCCTATTACAAATACTTGGCATCTAGTAATCGTCAATGTCTTGGCTAGATCCTCTTGAATGCTAAGCAAATACACTAACAACGAGTACACTCAGATCAGTATACCTGTAATAGTTTAAAATGAAACAATTTTACATTAGATAAAAACAAAAAAGTCATATTTTCAGTCATATCAGTCAATCAGTTTCAGTCATAAACATACTAAAGTCCTGTCCCGGATTCGCACGGGTAGGCAATTATCTTATGTTCATCAAGGATAATATAGAATTATAAGTGTATTTTTTTTTAAATTGGTTCAGTAGTTTTGGATCCTATTCAATTCAAACAAACAATCAAATCTTTTCCTCTTTATAATATAAAGTGTACATGAGTGAAGATGATGTAATTGTGAATCTTACCCCAAATCACTTTTTAATGTTTTGAACCTCGATATCGAAACAATGTAGCACATATTTGACCTCTTAGTCTTCAAAGGTTAATTTATCATTTATCTTGGTAGGAAAGGATTTATTTTTCAATGTTATGTTATTTTTAAATAGTAACGTAGTTAATCCTGCAAAAGCTAAAGGTAATACGATTCGAATCTTATTTACTGTCTGTTTTTAATAGTATAAATATATGTGTCATTTATTAAGGCATACGATGTGACAAATGTTTTCTGATACCGACTGTACAAGTGTCAGTTTACGTAATGATAAGTGTTTGTATGCGTAGTGCTCTCCCGCACTATTGTAATGTGATGCAGACACTTGGATACGAAGAATCTACCCCCCCCCCCCTTCCCCTCCCCTGCCCCACATTCCGTCTCGAGATTCTACAATTGTCTATATTTAGCAAACATTTGTATACGTCTGTGATGTTAAGATATGAGGACCATGATAGTGCATTTTTTTTAATATAATGAAAAAGTGATTTGGCGCAATCTCATCTGATGGTCTGGTCTGGTCACGATTGGTCTGCAGTATCTAAGGATGAATCATCCTTATACCTTTAACGACAAAATACTGCTCCAACGATTTTTCTAAAATTTTTCAGGTAAGCAGGACAGGGCGTTTCAAAATCTTCGATCTTTTATTTATTTACTTTATTTTCAGAAAATGCGGCTTTCATTGTATGTAATTATTGTTGTCAGTCGTATTATATGAAGATTGATCTTCCACTAAAGTCTTTCCTTTCTACAATTCTGGGTACACATGCATTTGTGAAAATAAAACAAACTTTCATTCGTTGAGTACGTGAGTAAATATATTTTGTCAATATAGTTATGGTTTTTACAAAAAGCTTCTTCCCCAAGATTAGTATTCGAGACTCAAGAGGCAAGTTTTTATAATAGCTAGTCTGTATGCATGGCCGGTACTGCCATGTTTGCTGTAAGATTATGACCCTTGGACGACGAAATAAAGCGTGGGAGTGTAATTTTTCCTTCGTAGTGGAAAGTTTTTGTTCTTTTTTGCCATTAAGTAGATAGAATTTTCTTAAATTACAATGACTTTTGAAAAAGTCATTCTAATTTAAGAAAATTCTATCTATGCAACTATTCATAGTTGTAGTTGCTTTTCGATAAAAAAGGGTTTGGCATTTCAGAATCAAAACTAATAACACAAGTACATATTTACCGAATATAATTATTTATGTTTAAAAAGAATTATACTTTTCTGTTAAACGGAGATCCATTTCCGGGCAACTTCTTTTGAGGCTTATAAGCAAATTTAAATCTTTTTCATAACTAGTAATTTCTGCCTTACATCCGAGAGGTCCTGGGTTCGAATCCCAGGTCAAGTCAAAAATGTTTCTGAGATTTTCTGTCATGAATTTCTCAAAAACAGCTCGGGTCGAGAAGTTGGCGGTGTTACACCCCCGTGCCTCGGAAAGCACTTTAAACCGTTGGCCCTGCGTCTGATCTCTCCGGTCATGTCGGATTGCCGTCTCACCGAACTGGAACAGTGAGTGCACCTGTGTATTGCGCTCACACTTGTGCACTATAATATCTGACTTCTGTTGAGATTGGTCGCCGTGGTCGGAATCGGCCAGGAGGACTATTAGTATAACTAAAGTAGTAGCTAAAGTAATCCGCATTACATTTAAACAAGTAATTATACTTGTTTTCGGGACTAAACGCGATATTGTTTTAAATGAGTATTATGTACAGTCAGCTCGTGACCACGGCTGTGTGCAATCCTACCAAAACGTCGAGTAGTGAGTATCTAAATATATCGCGTTTAAACCCGAAAACAAGTAATGAGTGTTAAAATGCAACGCGAAAGTAAAAAACAATGTATTATATTTATCCGTCTTTAACAATTGTATGATGTAGTTAACTTTGCAACTGAACGCGCGCTTATGCCTTCAGCGCATTTCTGCTGCACAACGCTACTATTAGAGATTTAAACGGATTCCCAGCAAGCGGAATTAAAAAGAATTTCTCAAAAATCCTCCGCGAACACTAAGAATGAAAAGGCGTCGCTAGTAATTACTAAATTCTTAATTCCCTGGTATGCTCAAAGCGAGAAAATCCAGGGAATGCAAGGGAATAGGGAAAGTGGAAATGCTCGCATTGGTCGCACCCTCGTTTTCTTGTTAGCCTGCGGTTTGCGGTTGAACTCAATTATGGACAGAACTTGCTCCAAGGATCTTTGTATTTATACCTAACTACAAGACTCTCGCTCTCGCTATCTCTTTGGTATAGGTTTATGTTTAAGAAATAATTCCGCAATGAATAAAATTAAGCTTACCGCGATAAATAGTAAATATATTTAGTTTCTGGTCATACTTTATTTGTTTAACAATTTTCATTTTTTTTCGATTCAGTCCTATTCATATCCATATTATTCTTTTCTTTCAACCTTTTTATCTGATATTAATCATATTTTGGTTTAATAGGCTAACATTTAATTAAAACAGCGAGTTTTACTTCAGCTCAGTTTCCGAGCGACCAGAGACTATGTACTAATATAATTGGTATGCAAATGACACTCCCACTTCTTATTAATTTTATTTTATTAATTTTTTGAAACATACAGTTACAACATTACATAACAAAATAGATAATTAAAATAACACATAAACCAATTAAGTTTCCTCAGCTTAAATAATACATGGAGTAAACATTGGATTTTTTGTGAAACTATAAAATTATAAAAAGATGACAAAAAATGCCAGGGAAACAACAATTACTTATTATTGCGGCAAGTTATGTTTTTTTTTTTTAAATTGAACAAAAGTTGACGCAAAAATGACAATATTATAGCTATGACAAGTACGAGGCAAAAAAGAGTTACCAGCATACTTAATCCTACACATGAAAAAGACACTGATGACGGGCACTTAAACGGGGACACCTAATAAAAATGTTAGCTAAAAGATAAGGAGAATCAACAAGATTATGCACCAATTTATAAAGAAAAATCTGGTCCCTTTCAATAGGACGACTATTTAATGACTTTTACTTACATGTTCCTCAAAGATTTCTAACTCTTTCTCGTGCACAAAAGTAAACATTTTAAATCCAAGCATTTCTCAGTGCCTTTTAACTACAGGACAGCGCTTGACCCAAATATGGGCAGCGTCTGCTACGTCCATATACTCACTAGGGAGAATTTAGAGAGTTTTTCCTTAAGCCCTAGTAGGTACAAGCTGTTTAAAAATGCAACGCGAAACGAGGCGTCAAATAGGCTTCTTTCCACTATGAAAGAAATATTCAAAAACTGATTTTCTCTAAAATAATTCATAATTTCAGATGCCTTTACACTAATATTTTTCTGCAGTTCGTATTATTTGATTTTTAATTGGAATTCAAATGATAATTAGTCACTCAGTCGGCATTGCACGCGATGACGTCAAAGTGTGTTATTCCCATACAAGCTCTATGAAGAAAAGCGTTTTGACAGTTGATAAAAAGTACGTCAACGATTGGTGGTGTCAACTACCGTATTGTGCACTTAAGTTAAACACTTTGGGGAACGCTTCCAAAGAATAAGGTTCCAATTTCAAAGTTTTGACGGAAGTGGTATAGTAATATGGGAAAAAAATACGTTTTTACCTCTTGGTTGTTTGTTTAGGTAAGTAAATGAGGATTGGATTATTTAACATTCAGCAAATTTCTACAGTATTATAGTAATTTGTCAAATTTCATACTTTAACTCAATTTTTACTTATTTAAGTAATTCAAATCACCTTGTTGGTGGTAATTCGGTACTAAATTGTAGTAGTCTTCATATTAATTGCGTATATCATTATTTACGGTACATTACCGTAAGATGTTTGTTCGCCACTAATCCATAGGTATTTGGCAAGCTAATGCTAACCCTCAATGACCTCTTGTGATTTCGATTCCTAGATTAGATGGCCGTTACTGATATAGCCAGCTCATGACATAGCCAAAGTAGAAAAGCCAGGTGCCTTTTTCGACAAAAATAATTAGTTAAGCTAAAATAAATTAGCGTGAACCTTACCTGAACTGTCTAGAAAAAGATCGCTACAAGCGATAAGACCGCCTAAATTGAACATCTTTCTTTGTTAAACTTTTTTTTTGTTGTCTTTTGTAAAATAAAGTGTTAATCTATATTTTTAACTGTGCAAGTGAATATCGTAAAATCGCAATTTTCACTAATCGCCAGCGCACACTTGCGGTATACTGTCGATGCGACTCGCGGATGACTGCGTGTTAACCAATTACCGCGGCCAAATCACACCTTGTATGCAAATCTTAATAAATAAATTAATAACACTAATTACTTGTATTCGGTTTTCAACGCTATATATTTATATATACAATACAATTAATTAGTATTTAATAAAATTAATTAATAAATCGCTAACGTCACGAGTTGCGGAGAAAGTAAATTCTTCGCAGGTTTTCTCTAGTATTGTAACACTACAAAACTAATATATTTTATTAATATATATATATATATATATATTATTAATGTCTAGAGAACATTCTCTACAAGTAACGTGGCTAGTTTTACTTACAATGACTCCACTTTGTATGTTTAAATGGTTGTAAGGGTAGACACGAGACTAAACTTTACATTTTCTAAATATCTAATCTTCGTATTACCTGGATTTCAAGCCCGTTAACGACCCTACAACTTCAAGAAACTTATTTTTTTACGCTCATTAGTATTATAAAATATTACGCATTATATTGGTCTGCTTGTTTTATTTTTGCTATGTCCAAAAGAAATAGAGTAATGTTTTAGATAATATCTACAAGAGTATTTGTGGTGTTAGAACTAGGTTAATTCTGTAAGCCTATTTGAAAAGACAATACTACCATTTAGAAATTGGCAATTATTTCCAGTAGGTATTACCTACATTTGTTTAATTTTCTTTTCCCAAAAGGTGTTTTTAATATCCTGCGGGTTTCATGATACCTACACGCGGGATTGGCCAGCATGCAGAAATACGCTTGTGCATCCCGCATGACAATAAATGAGACACTTTTCACGGATTATTTCGCGATTTATTTACATTTTATTTAACCTGACGTTTCGGACCCTTTTCAGCGTCCGTGGTCACAGGTAGACTCATGTCATGTGTTAGTCGTCATTACATAGTTTTGAAAAAATTGTAAACTACCGTCACTCAAAAAATTTTGAGTTACGTTCCTATCAAAAATAACGTTTGAATTCATTTGCTAAGTAAACGTCCTCTAAATAATCCTATTTCTATTCAACAAAACGAAGTTGCACTGCACTACGTATGTATTTACGAGTACAACACACAAAGATTATGCGGGCTTTAATTTAACGAGCTTTTTGAATAGGAATAGTATAAATATATTTTAAGCTCCCATATTATAATCACAAAGCATTTTCATGATTTTAAAATTTACGGGTGGGTTACGCTTTTATAACGTGGTTTCTATCTGAAACGTTTGGAATTACAATGAATTACTAATGTTAAAGAGGGGCTTGTGGCGCAGTGGTTGCAGCGCGTTACTAGTGATACCAAAAGTTAAGCAACCTACTGCGCGGTCATGTTTGGGATGGGTGACCATTCTGACCATAAGAGTGACGTCTATTTACAAGCATCTCCGTGCTTCGGAATGCACGTTAAGCTGTTGGTCCCGGTTAATATCGATAGATATTAGTCATTAAGCCTGGTTGGAGGCCTTCGGGCGGCTTAATAACATCTGACAGTAAGGTTGGTCACTTACCTTACACACACCCCTCCACCGCACCGTACTGAGCCCGCGTGGTGGAGTATGGCTCGCACCACCCAGGTGAGGCCTGTGCCCAGACATATATAGGCTGATGATGACTAATTTTAAATCAACCTATTATTATTTCATAGTTATAAGCTCCTATTATTATTTGTGAAAGAGCATTCCTTTATTCAATAATAGTCCTAAGTACTAGGTAACTAAATATCAAATTACGCCCAAGACGGTAATCTCGCAGACTATCTATTAAAAAATATTTTGGTGTTTGTTTGTGTAGTTCAAAGGTAACTAAGTGATAATTTTTGACAAGTTAATTTAACTGACGGCTGAATAGACTTTTTATAATTTTTAGCACAGTGGGCCAGCACATCAGGATATCCATTTTTATTGCAAAATGTCTCGTATTACAACACTACACAGTCGCATTTTGGCTGGTTATGTCTAAATCTAAGTCTAAATATCAAGTATATTTTTGTTTCTTTTGAGTCATTTGGTTACTGTAATGCCAATTTATTTTTTTCTACGATCAAACAAAAAACTACATCTTCTTTTTGTGAATTATCTAAGCATCTAAGAACTATCAACATAAAAACTAGTAAGTATTACCTAGCACAACCACGTCGTAAGACTATTTGTCCAACAAAGGTATATCAATCTTTGTCTGATTTATAGGGTAGGCTAAGGCTGAAGGTCACGCACTGTACATATCTGTGTCTACCGTCACGGGATGCCAAAAAGTAATCCACATTCTTATAAATCGAGCTCATTTAATTCAATAATACATTTTATAACACATTTGGTCGTAAAGTGGCCGTAATTAAACCAATTTCAACATCGTAATGTATTTCATCAAGAACTTGTGCGTTATTGTAATGTAAAACGCACGAGTTTTCTTTTTAAATAAAGTAACATGCACGGTATTTTAAGGGGTGTCCTACGTAGTTTCGAATGCTGCTGTAGCGACACACGCTGATGCGGTTTTTTTTCCACTGTTTCATAGGTTCGACTCGAATGATGTAGTCGCGAAAGACGCTGATTCGAAAAACATTTTCACTGCCTCATGCGGTTGAATGCCTGTGACTTTGATTTATTACTTTATTAGTCATAATGTGTGTTAAAAAATATTTAAACAGTAATTAAAAATACAACATGTTCGGAGTCAATCAACATTTATTAGTATTAACAAATTATAAAGATGAAAAAAGTACCTTAATTTTTAAGATGCTCCGTTTTAAAATAAACGATACTTTTAAAAATCTTAAAAAGGGTTTTTACATAAATAAAATAAATGTTACATAAATGAAATAAAATAAATAAATAAAATATTTAATTCTGTGAAAGATGTTTTGCGGGAGA
This sequence comes from Pyrausta despicata, assembly GCA_963921415.1. Taxonomy (NCBI): domain Eukaryota; kingdom Metazoa; phylum Arthropoda; class Insecta; order Lepidoptera; family Crambidae; genus Pyrausta; species Pyrausta despicata. Next base: position 3,979,992 of record OY992867.1, on the reverse strand, counting down.
TGGCTGGGTATGTCGCGGTCTCAAGGTGGTCCACTCCAGGAGGTGATGACCGGGGGGTTATGGCCGGGGGGGTGATGACCGGGAGGTGTTCACCGGGGGGTGATACCAAAACGCAGCTCTGGTAACGGTATAACTTTTAATGCTCAAAAAACGTGGATACAATAGTACAGCACGAGGCTGTTGTATGCGCACGGTTGGTTGATACTCAAGTAAACCGGCAACAGGCACGGGTAGTGACACCACAAGGTCGCAAGAGAGCCAAGGGCGTGCCACTACTTAGCGCTGAAGCTGAGTGTTAACTGAGACAACATACAAAGTGTCCTACAGGATCCTTAAGTCTATCAGAAAAAATCGGAAACTGCCGCGAGTTAACTTGAAACAGCGCCATCTCGTAATAGTGTGAGGAACTAATCTGACTTAATCGAAATGGTTCTTGTTTTTAGTATATGTTTGTTTTCTTTGGTTCATAATTTTCGGTACGTAGTGTTACAGTCTCCCCCTTCAGGTTCCGACGTCGTCTCGACGAGGAAGTTGGTTGATTTAGTTCTTTAATCTCCCCCTTCAGGTTCCGACGTCGTCTCGACGAGGAAGTGGTTTAATTCTTCTTTGGCCGACCTCGACCACAGCGTATCGGGTTTAATTCATTCTTAGAGGGTGCAGAGGTTGGCTTCCTGGGTCTTCCCCTTTTTCGTAATGGCTGGACTGGTGTAGGAGGAGATGATTGCTCTCCCCTGTAAGGCGTCAACGCAGAAGAGTGGTATACTCCTTGCGGTTCATTGGTTGTAGGATTGCCAATCATGTAGGAGGCTGGACCGGATTGTTTCAGAATTGCGTATGGTCCATCTCTTCGAAATGCCAGCTTCGAGCTATATCCCTTTGATGCGTTACTTAATGAATGTATTGTTACCAATACAAGTTCACCTATCTGATATTTCGGGCTTTGGCGATGACTTGAATTGATGGTCTCCAGGAACTGCTGGAACTGATCCGTCGTGATGTTCACAGCCATCTTTGGGTTGGTCTTCCTTTTTGACGTCTTGGTTGTGGTAATGCGGCCAGCCCTCGTCACGATGTATTTGGGTTGCAGGTTACTGGTTTGCTTGTAGAAGCCACTTTGGTATGTGGTGCTACAGGTGTGCAAAGGCCACGTAGTTGGGCGCCAGTTGTGAAAGGTGTTTTGAAGGGGGCTGGCTATGTATGCCGCGGTCTCAAGGTGGTCCACTCCAGGAGGTGATGACCGGGGGGTTATGGCCGGGGGGGTGATGACCGGGAGGTGTTCACCGGGGGGTGATACCAAAACGCAGCTCTGGTAACGGTATAACTTTTAATGCTCAAAAAACGTGGATACAATAGTACAGCACGAGGCTGTTGTATGCGCACGGTTGGTTGATACTCAAGTAAACCGGCAACAGGCACGGGTAGGGACACCACAAGGTCGCAAGAGAGCCAAGGGCGTGCCACTACTTAGCGCTGAAGCTGAGTGTTAACTGAGACAACTTACAAAGTGTCCTACAAGATCCTTAAGTATATCAGGAAAAATCGGAAACTGCCGCGAGTTAACTTGAAACAGCGCCATCTCGTAGTAGCGTGAGGAACTAATCTGACATAATCGAAATGGTTCTTGTTCTTAGTATATGTTTGTTTTCTTTGGTTCATAATTTTCGGTAGGTAGTGTTACAGTCTCCCCCTTCAGGTTCCGACGTCGTCTCGACGAGGAAGTTGGTTGATTTAGTTCTTTAATCTCCCCCTTCAGGTTCCGACGTCGTCTCGACGAGGAAGTGGTTTAATTCTTCTTTGGCCGTCCTCGACCACGGCGTATCGAGTTAACTTCGTTCTTAGTGGGTGCAGAGGTTGGCTTCCTGGGTCTTCCCCTTTTTCGTAACGGCTGGAATGGTGTAGGAGTAGATGATTGCTCTCCCCTGTAAGGCGTCAACGCAGAAGAGTGGTATGCTCCTCGCCACCATTTTCCCGCTTCTTGGCGGAGGAGCAACGGCAGTCCAGCGAGTGATTCACTATCGGTGATCTTCTCTATGTCCTTGTAGACGTTGACTGCCGCCAAGAATGATTCAACAGCTTCGGAATCCTTTTCGCCATTGAATGAGGCCGTGCATGATGCCAAGGTGCTTCGACGACTGGAATTGATGGTCTCCAGGAGCTGCTGGAACTGATCCGTCGTGATGTTCACAGCCATCTTTGGGTTGGTCTTCCTTTTTGACGTCTTGGTTGTGGTAATGCGGCCAGCCCTCGTTACGATGTATTTGGGTTGCAGGTCACTGTCTTTGCTTGAAGAAGCCACTTTGGTGTGTGGTGCTGCAGGTGTGCAAAGACCACGTAGTCGGGCGCCACAACTGGCGATGTTATGCCGGGCTGGCTGGGTATGTCGCGGTCTCAAGGTGGTCCACTCCAGGAGGTGATGACCGGGGGGTTATGGCCGGGGGGGTGATGACCGGGAGGTGTTCACCGGGGGGTGATACCAAAACGCAGCTCTGGTAACGGTATAACTTTTAATGCTCAAAAAACGTGGATACAATAGTACAGCACGAGGCTGTTGTATGCGCACGGTTGGTTGATACTCAAGTAAACCGGCAACAGGCACGGGTAGGGACACCACAAGGTCGCAAGAGAGCCAAGGGCGTGCCACTACTTAGCGCTGAAGCTGAGTGTTAACTGAGACAACATACAAAGTGTCCTACAGGATCCTTAAGTCTATCAGAAAAAATCGGAAACTGCCGCGAGTTAACTTGAAACAGCGCCATCTCGTAATAGTGTGAGGAACTAATCTGACTTAATCGAAATGGTTCTTGTTTTTAGTATATGTTTGTTTTCTTTGGTTCATAATTTTCGGTACGTAGTGTTACAATTCCTTAATTTTATAAATTTCGACAATAAATAACAACTATCTATCTGTAATAAAAACACCAAAATATTAATTTACTTTATGCTGGCCCAAAAAATGTAGATGCGCGCGCATCGCTAATTTGTGGACAAGTAAAAATTAATTCGCGTGCTTTCTCTTTTCGCTGTATTGTTTATATTTAGTTTTATTTATTTCCTCGCAAATATGTTACAAAACGTCGTATGACATAAGTGCGCTTTGAAAATTACAGCCTCTGCTTCCTTAAAGCCCTCTCCCACGGCTTGCAATATCGCCTCGGCTGTAATTTTCAACTTACCGCACTCTTATCACAATCTACCATAAAACGATAATATTTTTATAAATAGGTTAGCGTGACAAATCCTTTTATTTTCTTTTATTTTTTTTCCATTTATTGACAAGTAAAAAATCTTATAAAACATGTAGGTGTTAACTTAGTATAATACCACTAAGGTTTGTAATTTCACTATGCTAAAGTTTACTTCGATCAACATCAAAAAAAAACGTAGGCAAGTTAACTGTATACATAATTAAATATTTCGTACTTAATATATCTATAATATATTTACAGAATTACTTAACAGTGTGTCAACCCTAGAGCTGATTTGGTTACAGAAAATAGATGCGACCCACCCCGCCACTTGCTTTCGTCTCGACGAGGGCCGGGGGACACAATGTGTCAATAGAAAATCGAGATAGGCAATCCAAATCTCTTTTTTGCCAAATCTATTTGCCTAGGCTTGTCGGATCAGGCACAGTTAAAAAAATACAGTGCTCCTTCTGTTTGGCTTAAACAAATACTTACTTTTCTGCTACTTAATAAACTATATTACCGCCCACTAATCGTTTCTGCTTAGGCCAAAGGTATGACTGGTAGAGAATGCCCTACGGCGTTAAGTCCACCTTTTGTACATAGTTTTGTTGTGCAATAAAGCTTAAATAAATAAACTTATTAATCTGTGTTATTAGTTTTTCAGTAGATTGCATCTGAACTACCAGTTACAAGAATCTATATCTAGTTAATACCTACAAAAAGTCAAGGGTGTTAGACATGAATTATGAACTAGATAGAGTAATATTTCATTATAAAACCAATTGATAAAAGTTATAAATGAATTTCAGCAACTTAATGCGAAAGTGTGGTAGGATGATTTTCGTTACCGTTCATTTTTTTTACTGTAACTGGAGCTCCTTTTGTATCAACAACATCTAAAGTATTATATGGTCACAAAGATGTAGAAAGAATGTACTAAATTTAAACTAAACGCTTTCAGGAGCAGGTAGGTAAGAGGTACTATTAATAGCTAACTGTATCAAAATAAGATAAATCGTATTACAAGCTACTGATATAATTTATAAAATCGGTTAATACGTTTTTAAAATCAACTTTACAAGAAGTACGCTTAGTTTATTGATTGAAGCCCTACAACGAAAAGCGTATCTTATAGAGAGCTTCGAAAGATAATAAACATGATAATAATAATAATCATTTAATTATAACCTTAGGTTTAGAGGTTTTCTCAAGTCTGTACAGTTATATCCCTGACAATGAGACTAGTAAAAACTGTGACTGACATAAAAGGTACAAGTACCTTTATTAATAGAGACTTTAGTTCTAGATTTGAGGTAAAGCTTTTCATAGGTACACTTGAGATGCCCTTGCCAACTTATTTTTTTGATAAATCAGTTTAATTATAACTCAGATTCAAATTTAATAAATTCTAGATTTGAGGTAAAGCTTTTCATAGGTACACTTGAGATGCCCTTGCCAACTTATTTTTTTGATAAATCAGTTTAATTATAACTCAGATTCAAATTTAATAAATAATTTAAAAAGTTGGTTTGCAAGATTATTTACTTGTTGACATTTTGTGAAAAAAGATTTACTCAAAATGTTGCTTGTCAGATGCTTAAACTTCGTAGAATTTCTAAAGTCAAATAAGGAACATCATAGAAGCGTTAAAAAGACTTAATAGAATATATTGAATTACATTCATAAAATGATTGCTTTCTTCACTTTCTTATATGAACAGAATTATGAAATTAGCAGGAAAATCAGAAGAATGTGTAAATCCTTAGGGCGGTCCACGTGTAAAGTATCAAAATTGTTAAGGTTGTTTTCTAAAAAAGTTCTTTTACATAGCGGCGTGTAGGCATGTACGGTACATACCCACGTAAGAAATTTCAACTCAATTTAAAGTTTCTAACTTGGATGGAGTGCGTTTGTTCAACCCTTGTGATTTTGTTCTTGTACTGGATACACAGAAATTCTTGGTACGTGATTAAACATTGTAAGGAAAGTGCGATTTTGAGGGATATTATCTTCTAGCCTAGCCTTTTCATTAGAATGTAGTTTACCACTAACTTTGCTTGTTGCAAACTATATCACGAAACCACTTTCCGATTGTTTAGCGTTATGAAAAATCTTTAGATCCGTGTTATAAAAACGGCATAAATACCAGAAGTGTTTTATGTTGAAGCTCTACTCAAACATTTATTTTATTCTGTACGTCACGGATCACGAGATAAAGTCTAGTGACATACCGATGGACAGCAATATCTTAGTATAGGATACAGTGTATTTCCTTTTAAATAAGGAAGGAAAAATAGCTCTAAAATAAAATTCAAAATACGTGAAACTACAAAACAAATGTCTAGAAACAATTTTTCAGTGCACATTACATTATTTCTAAACCGTACAGGCAACTAGTTGAAATACTTTTCACATAAACAGTCCATCTCAAAAGTCACACAATATTCAACCTTGCTACAGTTTGCTTACTAACCAACACGTATGTTTTTCTGCGGAGCATTGTACCTACATCTAGAAATTTTGTAATAGAATGGAAACAAACTACATCGTTTCACGGATGGGTTGAAGGTATGAATCTTGTACACGGCTGGGAGAACGCAGTTCTAGGAGTAGTAAAGTGAAGTGCAAAAAAAACGTTATCGATAAATATATGTTTAATGTCACTGAAACGTTATCGCAGTTTGTAAATGGAGTTGTGAAAACGTGTACAAGGTAAAGAAAAAAATATGAATTAAGTAAAAAGACACTACCCGCATCGCTGTAAGGTGTACAGTGAGTAGAATTAATGTTTTCATATCATTTTTATCATTTGTACATATTAGAGAAGTGAAAAGGGGGGAGTAGAATACTTTTTATGTTGAAATAAAGTAAGTACAATTACACTGAACAAAGTGATAATAATAATGCATTATAGTTATATTTACATGCATTATAGTTATATATGCAGTATAGACTAGTTTGCTAAAATAATATTATTAATTGAAATATTCAATTACTAAATATGCACTACCTATTTTTTTATCAATGAAAACATTTCGTACTTATTCACAATTTTATCACTCTGACCAAATCCGCAACAACATAAAGAGCTTTAGATTTTTTATGGTAGAAATAGAAATAGAAATAGAAATATTTATTTGCTCAAAACATGGTTGCAATAGGTGGTAGGTACAGATACAATAATAAGTCCTCACATTTTACCAAAACATATGGCATGCAAATTGTTCGTAATAGTAACATTAAAAATATAATAATTATAGGTCCATTTAACATTTACATTATTAATTTTACATTTACATTATTATTTTAGCAATTATGAATTCAAAAAATATATGTAATTGTCAAAATCTGATAAAATAATTCAAATTAAATAATGTCCAGAATAAATTAAATTAGTCATATACTAAACAAACAACACTAATTATGCAAAAATGTCACTGATTTTATAGAAATTCTTTTCTTGAAGCCATTTCCTGAGTCTGTGCTTAAATAAATTATTTAGAAGTGATTAAATTTCATCTGGAATTGCATTAAAAATCTTAGCACACATTGCATTACACTGTTTCTGGTAAAAAACCAATCGTGGTGTATTATTGTAAACAAGTTTGTTTTCATGCCTTAGATGATACCGATGCTGTATTTGGTGTCGTTTCTTAAAAAGATCATTATTGTTTTTGACAAAACAGGCAATTTCCAATATGTACATGCAAGGAAGTGGCAAAATTTTAAGCTTTTGAAACAGTGGCTTGCAAGAGTGACGAGGTGTTTTACCACATATGGCTCTCACACATTTTTTTTTGTGTTCTTAATAAAAGAGGAGAGTCGGTTGAATTTCCCCAAATCACAAGTCCATACCTAAGAAGTGACGCTACGTAGCCATGATACGCTGCTATGGATGTTTCGATTGCCGATATGTGACTCAGTCTATTAAGGACAAATACATAACGATTTAGCTTGTCGCGTATATATTCTACATGTTTTTTCCAATTACAATTTTCGTCCAAAACTACACCTAAAAATTTTGTATTATTTACTTGTTCAATATTAGTCCCGTCAAAATTAATGTTCAGATTTAATTTCCTTTGGCGATGTGTGCCAAATTGAACGTATTTAGTTTTATTTAGGTTAACGTTTAAATTGTATCATTTATATCATCTTGCAACTGTATGGCATTCTTACAACAAGGAATAATTACTGAAAGGTCATCGGCAAATAAAATACATTTGTGTGAAATCACATCGGGAAGGTCATTTATATACAGTAAGAATAATAGTGGCCCAAGAACACTTCCTTGGGGAACCCCACATGCATTTGTCATAAATTGAGATCTATTAGAAGTTACACATGATTTATCGTCTAGGCTTGTTATTTCAACGGCTTGCTTTCTATTTCGTAGATAGGAAGCCAACCAATCATGGGCAACTCCCCTCAATCCCAAGTTCTCTAATTTTGTTAGAAGTATATCATGACATACAAAATCGAAGGCACGTGTCATGTCAAAGAATACAACAGCCGTGGACATTCCTGAATTAACATTTTCATTTATCACACTAATAAGATCATAAATTGCAGCGGTTGTGGACCTATTCTGTTGAAAGCCATACCTTTACCTTATTCAGTAAGTCCTTATTCATACCTTTTTCAGTAGTTCGAAACGCAATAAAGTTCATTAATCGTTTTTTCATGGCCTTTTCAAAAACCTTAGACAATACTGGCACTAGTGTGATGGGGCGATAGTTTTCAATCGAAGTCTTCTCGCCCTTTTTATAAAGCGGAATTACGACCGACAGCTTCAGCAACTTGGGAAAAATACCGTTTTTAAACGACAAATTTACCAAATATGTAAGTGGTGGGGCTAGCTCTTCGGCACAAAATTTCAAAACTTTTGTACAAATTCCATCATATCCCGTGGCATTTGTGTTGTTCAGTGATTTAATAATGTCTTTGACTTCAGCTGTGGTAAATGGCTCCAGAAATATGCTATTTGGAACACGAGTTTTATTAGTGTTAGTCCTTAGTATATTTTTGGTACTACTAGTCAATTTTATTAGGTAGTCATTAAATTCATGGGCAATTCTTTTTGGGTCATCAATTATTTGGCCTTCATATTTCAATTTGTCAATAAATTTATTAGTATCTGTGTAATTTACTTCATTTTTTATAATTTTCCATGTCGTTGTGCACTTATTTTTTGCGTTAGAAATTAGTCGTAAGTTATGATTTTTTTGAGATACCTTGCAGCATTTACGCAGTATTTTAGAATATAATCTGTACTGATTTCTCGTTTGAGTCGACTTTTTTGAATAATATTTGTACCTTAGCTTTCTTTTAGTTTTACAGCTTTTCGCTAATCCTTTTGTTATCCACTTTGGTTTTTGGTATTGATTTGATATTTTTATTCGTTTTATAGGAAAACACAATTTATCTAAGGTTGTTAGAAGAATATGAAAGGCACACATAGCCTTGTCAACATCAGGTTCATCGAATACGTCTGAGAAAGATAAGGAACCCAGATAACTTTTAAATTTATTTAAATTATGCTGTGAATAGTCTTTTCTATCAATAAAATATTGAGTAAGGCGTTCATAATGTCTTTTCGTTGGTATATGTAACATTTGGGCAGTATTATGGTCAGATAAATGAAAACTATGAAGTTCAGCGTACGCCTCGTCTATATTACTAATTATATGGTCAATGCAGGTTTTTTCCCTAGTGGGGTCAGTGATATGAATATTTAGGTTACATTTTTTTGCTATATCACTCAGATATTTGCTGCTAGGTGACAATTTAAGAGTATTTATATTCAAATCTCCGGCAATTATAATACGGGACTTAGACTTATTTATGTATTTGTGAAGGATTGTTTCTAACCTAGATAGAAGTATATTTGCATCTGAGTCAGGAGTTCTATAAACACAAATTATGACAATATTGTAGCCAAGAAGCTTAATACCACAACATTCCATGTTTTTATCTTGTGCATATATTTTTATATCTGGTAACTCTTGAAATTTAAGCCCCTTTTTTAATAGAATGCATACTCCACCACGACTTTTGTTTTTTCTACAGTATGTCGTTGCAAGATTATATCCTGCCAGATTGATACAACATTCACTACCAAGCCTAATAAATGTTTCAGACAAACACAAGATATCTGGTCTTTTTCCTAGCTTACTTAATTCTGAAATACATATCTCTAATAAATCTTTTTTAGAAATGAATCCTGCAATATTCTGATGTAGCAAATTAATTTGTGAAAGTTGTCTTTTAACCTCGAAATAAATTATTAATGTCATCAATACCTTCCACGTTTGGACTTATAATTTGGCTCTCATCTTGTACATAGTTTTGTGAAGAGTTTTGCAAATCTTGTTTCTTTGGCGACAGTGCAATATTACATTATTTATATGTATTATATTTTTTTATTTCATTTATCCTAATATTAACATTTTGGAATACTACATTGAGACCGTAGTTGTTAAGGGTACCAAAGTATGGACAAAACATTGAGTAATCGTATCTTAATTTACGATTTGAGTCAACCAGAAATGCGTACTCATGTGTCGTAACATCCAAATGCAAAAGGTTATTAAATATTTCAACCCTCCAATTAAATAAATCAAAATATTTACAACATTTGTAGGTAGGCAGACAAATTATAATATTTGCGTTTTCAATTTTTTTAAGTGAATTTCGCAGAAAAGTTATCAGTTCTAAGTAGTCAGTGGTGGTGTTAAAATCTTCTTCACCTATGAGTAGAACGCAGTAGTCTTCCATTGAAAAATTTGAGAGTTTAGCATCAATTCCCTCAAGTAGCCTTTTTACTCCACTGCCAGGCATTAGATAATGACATACATTTCCTTGTAAATTTGACAACGCAATTGTTCTCGTTTTGTTGTGTTTGTTGGCACTTATAAGACATATCTTATGATGTGGGGTAGTGGCAGCAATTTTCTTTTTGATTTGAACCTGTGCCACTTTTGCATCATTTGCTGGTGAGTTAATTGATGCTGATAATTCACTTGGTGATTTTTCCACGTCTTGGTTTAGGGTGCGAGCTGGTTGAGAAGCATTTTTTCTAGGTTTTGATACCTTTCTATTGAAACTTTTTGGTGTTGATGCTTTTCTATTGCAACTTGTTGGTGTTGACTGATAAATGCGAGTCAAGTTGTTAATCTTAGAGTCTCTGTTGGATATTTCATTTCTCAGTGAGTAGTTTTCATTAAGCAGTCTCTCAATTTCATTGTCCGCACTTTCAAGTTTTGTTTCTAGTAATACTATTTTCGATTTTAGATCTTCTAACTCTTGCCAAAGTAATACGGTATTCTCTGGACAGCTTCTGTTTAGGAGTGATTCAGCAGTAGATATTGTTGAGTTAGTAATGGCATCATCGCTATCTGATAGCACATCTCTAGTTTTTTTTCTCACAGTGGCATTTGTATTAGGACTAAGACTGGAGCTTGTACACGGCAAAGTTTGAGGTTTGGTGACATCATTACGTTTCCTTACATTTTTAGGTTTTTTTAATGTACATTTCGGACAATTCCAGTTCTTTTTGTTTTTGCATCCATCAAGCGATATAATTTTTCCGATAAACCTACGCAGTTGAATTCGTATCGATTTTTGCAGTAGAAACATTCCACTGTTTCTCTGGTATCTACTTTTGTTTTACATTTAAAACATTTAACTAGTGACGCCATCTTGGTATTATTTAGAGAACCTCTGTTACTTGCTTTCGTAGATGACATTGCTTTTGGCAGAAAATTTAAGACAAAAAGACAAATTATGTGGAGATCCGATATCAGGTGCGCGATTTGAACTCCGGACCAATGGACTTATTAGGCCGTGATTTGAAGCTCTCTGCACTGAGCTACGGTGACACTACTGTACTTGACGAAATAATGAGTCTTATCCTTCAGAACGTGTTTTTGAATATAAGAAGGCGGTTAAATATGAGTCATAATAGTGGATCTTGCACTATTCGCCAACACAAATTCAACACTTTTACGATTTTAACGTTGATCACTTAGTTTATTTCACTCAAATATTATTATGGGGTGTTTTAATGAATAACTTGTACGTTTTACACACAATTTAAGTTCACTTTTAGGGTTTGTTTCACACTTTTATAGACACTTGTTGTAGTTTTGTAAAAATGATCCATTTAAATGTTTTAATGAATTGTTTTCGTTGCAAACACACACACTTAAGGATTACCATATTGACTACAGTTTATATTGATTTTACAGTTCATTATCGTTGTTTTTATATATTTTCTCAATTAAATAACACTGAGCCGAAGTGAAACGTGACGGCAGCGGTGAAACGTGACGGTGGTATGATAATGATAAGTATTGAATTTGCAAACTTAATAAGTACACTAGAAAATGACAACTAAACGTTTTTGTGTTTTCTCTTTTATTTATTTTGTCGCACCGCCCACTTATCATTTCTGCTAAGCCTAAAGGTATGACTGGTAGAGAATTCCCTGCGGCGTCAAGTCCACCTTTTGTACATAGTTTTGTTGCAATAAAGCTTCAATAAATAAATAGAACGCTGTCTATTTGCAAAATTATTTTTGTAAAAAAGTCGATATTCAAAATACCGCACGTCACTACCCCGTTATTTCTCGCTGCTCACCTTATCCCTTCTGGGACTGGCGATATGAAAACGCCGACATTGATTTTGCAGGAAAAGTCTAAGTAATCGACCCTTTCATTTCTCATTTTCAGCTTCGCAAGAGTTACGAATGAGAATATTAGCACGCGGATTTGTCAAAACGGTAGTCGCTTTACTTGATTGGATCTACGAACAACCAATAAAGTAGTACTCTTATATCAAAGGTATGCATATATTTTCTTACTACCTACCTAGGCACTAAGCTTATAATAAACTAGCTATTACCCGCGACTTCGTCCGCGTTACGTAGTGTTTTTGGAATGCGTTGTTTTCCCGTAATACTATTTTATCCAAATATAATTCAAATCTTTGGTTATTTAGAAGTGAAAGCGATCAGATTCCCCGGAAAGTTATTTTTCCTATGATGGAAAATGGGAATGGGTTGTTTTCCCGCAGTCAAAAGTAACTCATATCCTTTCTTAAGTCTCAAACTATCTCCTAACAAAATTTAATTTAAACTGTTCAGTAGTTTAGGTGTGAAAGCGATCGGCGCACCTGAATTTTCCCATGGGAATGCGTCATTTTCCCGCGGTAATAAGAAGCCACTGTCCTTTCTCGGGAATCAAAATATCTTTATACCAAATTTTATGCAAATGGGTTCAGTAGTTTAGGCGTGATTAAGTAAAAGACAGACAGACAGAGTTACTTTCGCATTTATGTATAGTATTTCTGAAACTGCATTAACGTCTTCTTTCCAACCAAGAAAGGTTTACTTTTAGCGATTGGCGAATATTTTTATCGATTACGTTTACTTATTTCCTTCTTACTTCATCTTTTGAGCCCTAGTAACAAAAACTATGAATATTTTATTTGTACTTTGCCGATGTGTCGTTCTTTTGTACCTTATGAAGTTTTAAAAGCTCTCTGCGCAAAACAGACTTAATGACTTTATTAAATTAAGGCTTCTGTCTTTAAAGTGGCATTTGAGCTGAAATAAAACCAGTACACACGGAAAACCTGTCACTCGTACTAAAAAAAACACCATTATTTCCCAGGCTGCAGGATATATTTTGCCCAAGGTATCTTTGGGAATGTTGTGTAGTTTTCCGGGCACAACAACACCCTTCAGTGATTACGGTTTTCTTTGTAACACCTTGTACGTTTAGGTTGCAATGGAAAACCCCCACCAATGTGGAAAAAGTTATCCTTAGACAATGTTAAGCCGTCCTGGCACTGGCCATCCATGGTAACTTTCCATCTAACTCCATAGCAACTTTGCATCTTAACTTATGCATTCGTAATAACCCCACCACCATGAATTCAGATTTCATTAGCAGTTTCCATTCATCGGCCGACTTAAGACTGAGTTACGGCTAACTTAGTCTCGGTCCTTCTGGTTACCGCACGAAGTCATAACTTGGTTATGGATGGCCTCTGACTTACCTTTATAAGGAAAGAGGTTGGCTTAGCTACCTATTGTTACTTTTCCTGTGTAGAATTAGGACTTTTCTTAAGAGGTCTTTACTTAGGGCAAATTTTTAAAAAGTCAGATAAATAGTTATCTGTCTGTTAATTATAAGCTGACCGAATTTAAGATGACATTCGGTTTTACCTTCTGAAAAATCAAGTTTGACTTTTCAAATCAGCCATCTTAGAATTTTATCGGTCTGATGTATTGAAAAATTGGCCCCTAAGTAACAAACTCTTGTGTATGAGAAAAAACATTCGAATAGAAGCATTATGTTTTAACCAGTATATTTATTTCTTAAATAAGAAAGAGTGTGTATGACACCAAAATAAACTCAAATACTTAATAAAAACATAGTCTAGCTACATACTTAAGAATTTAAGAATAAGGTTTCTATTTTCTGTTTAAATCAGTATAAAATAAAATGAACATAATGTGGTTATCAGCTTATTTTAAATCCGAGAGATAATTTCCAGACAAGTTGACATTAGAGACCATATGACTTTAAGCACAGTACTGGGAATCCTATTGTAAAATGGAGGCTATAACCTTAAAAAGGATCAATTTATGGGAGAAGCTTGGTTCCAATGCTGTAACGGTAGTAAGCATCATTTCACAATGATGATTGTATGATTCAATTTTTGAGTGATTTTATGATTCAATTAAATTGGCAACGATAAAAAACACGTAAGTTACAACGATTCGGTTCATTACACAACTTCTCGTCGGTACATGCACAAGTAAGAACCACAGTGACATATTCATCGCCAATCTTAAAACGTATGTAAACAACGTCGTAAATAAGCGTTAAAATTGTCCGCAAGTGCTATTAAGGTTGTCTTCGGGCACATTTATAAAGAAATTAAACAGCAGACTGCCAGCACTCCGGCGAATCGTGTTCCGAACACAGCAAGGAACACAGAAACATGATACTATGTCCCAATACAGTTAAAGTAGCAGTAACTTCATACGCGTATACTATTTTAATTACTCAAAACTCAATTTAAGGTTTTTTTATTTATTTATTTAAAGAAACATAGGTACAGCAATAATGTAACTTTTGAAAATTTATTTATTTTATTTTAATTCCACAACTTTTCGTCGGTACATGCACAAGTAGGAACCACAGTGACATAATCATCGACAATCTTAAAACGTCTGTAAACAACGTCGTAAATAAGCATTAAAATTGTCCGCAAGTGCTATTACGGCTGTCTTTGAGCACATTCATAAAGGAATTAAACGGCAGACTGCCAGTGCTAAGGCGAATCGGGTTCCGAATACAGCAAGTAACACGGAAACATGATACTTTGTCCCAGTACAATTAAACTAGCAGTAACTGTATACGCGTATACAAATTTAATTTTTCATAGCTCAATGTTAGTTATTTTTATTTATAAATTTAAAAAAATATTGTAATGAATATTAAAAAAAAATAGGAAATGTAGCATTAATGTAACTAATGAAGATTTATTTATTTTATTTTATAATTTTCGCATTCTCTTTAGTTAGTTAAACGAAACTTAAGATTAACTTCTTAACCTTTGATTTTACACTAGCAATTGCCATCGCTTTTCTCATTATTATTTTCAAGAAACAGATTGCTCTACTTCAAACATAGTTACGGACATAAAAATAAGTTATAAATGACTACTACTCGTATCAATGACACATGAGTACTTTAAAACAGAAATCAAAAATACTTTTCAGAAATTCTAATTATCAATTCATATCATAATAGTTTAAAAGTAGTTTAGAAATCCTTATCCTTATTCTTAAGCAATCTTATTTAATTATTAATATCCTCTGGTCATTTACAAGCACTATTTCTCGAGACAATCTGGCAAATTGATTGACGCCTAAACTCGCATGATGTGGGTTCGTACATTGATTGTCGAGTATATTTCCGAATCCCAATCGTCAGATAAAATCCAGTCAATCAGCATCAAGTGGATCCGACATTCAATCATCCAATCATTACGAAACGGGTCAACGAGTCACTGAGCACACTTACGGTTAGAGCGATAATGGTGGGTAATGGTTTATTAATACAAAACTAGTTCAAGCCCATGACATCGGCCGCGGAAATTGCTGTCTTTTTTTTTCACTATATAAAATTCTGGCGTCACAATGTTCGTTTCCGTACTCCTCCGAAACGGCGTGAGCATATTGAGTAAGTCTGAGAATCGGGCAACATCTACTTTTCATACCTCTTAGTGATAGGGTTGACCAGAATAATTTATATAGCAAAACAACGTTTGCCGGGTCAGCTAGTTTTCACTATAAAGAAAGCATTCCCCGGTGGACCATTTGCCGCGATGGTATTTATCCTTTGGTACAGAAACGACACACCATATAAATGTACCTACCTGATTGTTTCAACGTAGGTATGTTCCTTAACTTTTGTTTAAATATAAAATATTTTAAATTTATTCATCTTTGAAATGAAGCTGTCATAATAACGAAATTAGGATGATGAAACATTGTGACTAAACAAGCCATCGGCAAACAATTAAAGTAAGCAAAATTCGGCAACCAATTCCATCCGAGGCCCAATTACTCGCTCGGGATATTTCCACCGCGACTCGTCGTTACCCGTTACATAAATAACAGATTAACTTGGAAGTTTCGACAGAGGACAATGAATATACAATGAAACATTTGTACAGTAACCTCAACTTTAGGATTAACAAATTTTGTGTTACTTTTATAAATATATAAGTATAAGAAAAAAATAGACGCTAGGTACGAAGATAGTGTACAAATAATAACTTACTATATTCTGTGCTAGAGAAACCGGCAGATGTTGTCCTACCCACTGTGTAGTAAGAGGAAGGTTTATATGAATAATAATACATAAAAACCTTCCTCTTGAAACACTCTATCTATTAAAAAACCGCATCAAAATCCGTTAAGTCGTTTTAAATATTAAGGCATTTATACATATTACAGACATATATATATATATATATATATGTTTGAATTTAAAAAATTGAAAGGGATAGACGCGGAAAGTGACTTTGCTTTATACGAGTACTATGTAGTGATTAGCGTGCTCTTACGCAGCGTTGGAATTTAGCTAGAATATTAATAAAACATTCTAAATGTACGAAAATATGACGTACTTAATTTTGAGTATAATTGATGAAATCAGGAGTTACTTAGCGGAAATCCATGACTAAAGCTGAAAAAGAGGATTATTTTGCTTTAAATTTCCACTAAACGACGCCAGCGCAGGAACCAAAATACATCCAACTGTAACTACCTGAAAAAGCTAGAGCTTGAAGTCGAGCGACTTTGTAGTCTGTTGAAGCGACAACATCTCCTGAGGATGCCACGTGTAGTAGAAACGCATCGAGTGTTTGTTGGTGTCTGTGTTGTGATTCCAGGTGCATCTTCTGTGTCTGTCACGTTGTGAGTTGTAAATATTGTAAGTCCTGCGACTTCAAGGTCTAGCATTTTTAGGTGATTACAGTTGGATGTAGTGTGGTTCCTGCGCTGGCGTCGTTTAGTGGAAATTTAAGGCAAAATAATCCTCTTTTTCAGCTTTAATTTTGAGTACCTTCTTGTGGATTGATTCGGAAAACAGGCCGACATAAAACTTACTTAATTATCGTCAAAACTTGATGAAAGTATTGCAAAATCTTTTTCATACTTAGGATCTTCTGAAATCTATTTTGTGTGTGGCCCAAGTTTTGTCACAGACAATGTCGACGCTCAGCCTTTGCAAACAATAGCTAGTCTCTCCGGTTAATTTATATAAAAGTCTTTTGTCACTCTTTAAACGTTCAAACAATAACTGTTTTGAGCCGCAAGTTTGGCTAATTTGAAAGATAATTAATCCGGTCGGTGATGTCGTCATTTAGAAACGGCGAAGTGTCTGCAAAGAAATTTAGATGGATAATTATGATTATGATAATTTGGAATCGTATGGATAATCAAATGGCATTCTATAAATGCCTTCAAGCCCGTTTTTAAGCTAGGTTTTACAGCTTGTTGTTTTACAGGTAGTTTTTACAGCTTAAAATAATACTTTATAGGGATTTAGATACTAAGAAAAAGATGATCGTATTTTGGATTCTGAAAGTATACAATTTTGACAGAAATAGAAAAAAATCTTAAAAACTATTATGCGTGCGATATTTAATGTTTTACTAGACATTTACTAATAATTCTAGACGACAATATGTTCACATGTGTTAATATATAAAGTACCAAGTCAATGCTTAGGCATCAAATGACGCATCATGAAATAATGAAAATTTGAGGCGCTCACCACTTTAAAGCGCACTTACACAGAATGTGGTGTTAAAAAATTCCGTCCCTTTCGTCTGACATATAAAAAACCTGTGTCCAATTTAAAACAATTCACAGTTTGATTGCTTCATTTAATCTTTGTATTTTAACCCATAATGTTGCCTGGAGGCTTAACAATGTTCTGTCATTCTCCCTACACATCGTTTCGTGTTGTCATGTATCTGAGGGCGTAATTACACTATACGCATTACGGGTGGGTTAGCCCTGAAATTCAGTAGCTGAAAACTCGTTAATCATGATACTAGCTAAGCTATTGTGGAGGTCATAATGGCAGCACACCGATGTATGTATTTATATTGAAACTTTTGTGTCAGTGTCAATACCTAACGTTTTCACAAAGGCTAAGTTTGTGTGTAATTCAAACTTTATTTTACTTTAGACTCTTATATATCACCAAGCCTTTGCGACTGTCTCGTTGGTGTAGTGGCAAAGTTTCTGCCTTACATCCGAGAAATTCTGGGTTCAAATCCCAGGTCGAGCCAAAATTTTTTGCTGAGATTTTCTGTCATGAATTTCTCAAAAACAGCTCGGAATTGGGAAGTTGGCGGTGTTACACCCCCATGCTTCGGAAAGCACGTTAAACCGTTGGTCTTGCGCCTGATCTCCCTCCATGAAGAGATAAAGACAACAGTGAGTGCACCTGTGTATTGCGCTCACTCTTGTGCACAATAATATCTCCTACGTAGTTGGCTGATCTCTGTTGAGATTGGCCGCTGGTCGAAATCGGTCAGGAGGACTATTATTATCACCAAGCACTTTTATTTTGAAACTTACCCTCTTAACTTTGAAAAACAAATACTGGCTGCGTATTAAACCTTTGGTTGAATTACCTATGCGAAATAAAAGCTCATTCAATGATATTAAAATCTTTTATTATCGTATTAACATAATAAAACATTAATAGGCAAATTACCATTATTCGTACACACACAATAAGCGGGCAATAAACATTTCACAACTAAATTGAATAGGTCCAACTTTATTTTACGTTCAAATCTAAGTACCATTCAGAGCGGCAATTAATTCGATATCATAAATTGTACCGTCAATTTTCAATAATAGGTTTATTTTAAACTATTATCGTGAAAAGTTTTGTTTACCACTCTTGTGGTTATTTCATTGTGGGTTTATAACTATGGACGCTAAAATGTGGGTAACTCTCATGTTTATACAACAACCCCACAAATTGTGGTTGGTTTTTCAATCACACATTTTTAAATGTGGGCAACGGAACACGACCCTAATTATATGCACAGGCGCAAATTACGTTTAATACTTATTTTTTTATGTTTTTTCATTCATTCGCGCCACACATACGACAGTTACAATTGAACAAACAAAAAACTTACATGCAGTAAAATGTTGCTAATAACACTATCAATTTAAAGGTGTGCACAACATTCTTGATAACTTAGGCGTTTTCAAACTATGATAAAAATTTAAACAATTTAGATAAGAATAAATAATTTTGACAGAAATGAAATGCTGTTGAACTGTAATAAATCGATGGTTAGATTAATTTTTGGTTGTTTAACATCGTTTTGAAGTATGAAAGGTAAGGCTTCGTTCACACGGCATTGTCCTACACATATTTTTTTTGCAACTAGATAGCTCAACGCGTTACTGCAACTGACAGGGTGTCAACCAATTGCGTCATATTTTGTTTTCATTCATAATTCAACGAACAATTATATGATTGTTATAGAGAAGATTGATAAATAATCAAATCAAATTAAGGTTGTATCTCCGAAATGAAATACATCATAAAAGAACATGATTGCCCATGAATCAATCAACAGTAGACGTTATGAACAATATCCTTTTTATGGATCTACTACAAACGGCTTTTACAGCGGCTATTAAAAGGGGTAAGCTTTGAAGTTACAAACAGATGAATCCTTAGCTAAGTATTATCATCGGTAAAGGTTTTCATTAGTCCGCTGTAGATCCTGGCTACAAGGGAAAAATATGTGTTAATACGTAGTGACAGAGAACGAGATAGGTACCTCAAAAGAAAACATAATTGTTTCTTCGGTTTACGTGAACAGTAGACATTGAAATGATATTCTTTTTTACTTTTTTGATTGCATAGTTTTCAGTTTTCATTTTTTTAAGTGTATGGTAAATTAAATTAAATTACTGATATAATATATTAATTGTTATGGAAGAGAAGAAAGATCCTCCTAACACAAGCTTGTCGTAACTTAAAAGGAGTTTCTAACCACAGTGATGTGATTATTTTTAAATTGATGAAATAAATTATTTGTATTTATATTCTAAAATATGTAATGACAACTAACACCTTAGTCTACATGTGACCACGGACGCTAAAAAGGTCCGAAACGTCAGGTAAAAAAATTAAAATAAATCGTGTATCATTTCTATAACACAATTGCCTATGTGTAGTAGCCACACAACCGATATCAAACCCAGTAGTCAGGTCTTCGATTCACGTGGGGAATATGTACGATTTAGTTTGCGGTGCGACTTGTAATTAGTCCATTTGGCTAACTAGCACCGTATTATTGAATTTTGACGGCACAGCAACACGATTTTTGCGGTCCGTCAGATAGCTAATGCCTCAGTGGTTGTGGTTTCGAGATTAGGAGTAATTCCACTTTCAGTCTTATTACAAGTTTAGAACAGTTGTGATAAAGGTTAAGTGCTATCACGGTGTAAAAAATATATTTACTTTTGATGTCTTTAAGATTCTACGAGATATAATTTTACACGTTTTATCACGTTTGTAGTGAAATTTGTTACTTTTTGGGATATTCAACTGTAATAATTTAATGAACGAACAGGACTTTATTTCGTTTTATAGTTTAAAAACGTAATCTGAAACCACATGAAAGGTGCTGTATAATATTCGAATTACATTAAAATAAATTATTGAAGGTATGTACATAATTACATAATTTACAAGTAACAGAATTACTTGAAAATTTTAAGCCATATTTAAAACGTAATTCAATGAAAATTGATTCAATTATACACCGCATTCAGACCGGTAATAATTGAATGCTTGAATAATTGAAATTCGTTTCGAGTAATTTTGAAAGGTAAAATTGAGGTTGTATTGTCTGAAATTAAGCACCTCTGTATAGTACTTTTGATTGATAATTTTAAACCGTCTCAACGTAACAATTACGTTATTTTCGTACACAAATGTCGAAGCTTCCAATTATTGTGGAGTGTTGTGTTTCGCTCTTATTTGAAAGAGTCTGTTTTGTTAAAGGGTACCTTTTAAAGGATCACAACCTTAATTAAAAGGTAAGCACCTAAGCCTATTTAAAAGCCAGAACACAGGTATATGGACAAATGTATAGGTACGGTTGATTGTGTAAATACATACCGAGTGCGTGGCGTCTAAGTAAGACGACATCAGGGAAATTTGATATATCAGTAGGTTATTTTAATTGTAACGGACAGAACCCAGCGATTCAGTTAACCCAAGTGGCAGTGATCCGGATACAACGTGAAGAACTGAACTTTTGAGCCCACACAATGGAGGGTTTGGCAGCACATCGCCCAGAATGGCGCGCGACTGTGAATAGGCGTGTCCGCCAGTTTGAGGAGCAGCGTAAAGCTGACCTCGACGCTAAGCGCGATGAGTTGAAAGCCCGTCCAGTCGCCGCAATTAACTATAATAATGTGAGTGGCGCGCTCACCTGCCCTCACTGCGCGCGAACGTTTACCGCAAAAATCGGCTACATCAGCTACTAACGAGCGCATCAACTTCAAACTGACAAGGAGTCGAAGTGGTTGCCATTACCGAAAACGGTCGGATAGATCATCATCATCATCATCGAAGAACCGATAGCCGTTGAATCAGAAGAGTTCTTGCTTGTAGAACAATTTTTCTATTATTCTGCGTATTGCTTCCTTCCAGCGACATGATAGATTAAAAACCTTGCAAAAACGACAGCGAACGAGATGCAAGCCGCTTTACTATCCGCTTACAAGCCGTCTATGAGTTTATATTCAACAGTTGGCGTCTTGCGTCTTTCCTTTTTTATATGGAAATTATGTAAGTAAATAGCATAATTTAATTATAATTATATTACATTTCATAGCGGATCATGTTAAATGTGTTAAACATTTAATAAACTAACAAATTAATTACAAAATAAAAAAGGTGCGGACCAAGAGTCTGCAGTTGTAGCTTATATATATAAAAATGTGTATAAAGCTAAAAGAATTCCTAATAATACTTTATTTTATAGTTGGAACACCGGTTATCAAAACACTCACAAAACGGACAAAATGAAAAGTCAAAACAATACACGAAATTCTTAAGAACATTAGTGGAATGAAGCCTCAGAGAATTCGAGTTTGCAGAACGTTTCAGTAGAGGAAATTGTTTGGCGAATCATAAATTCTTTTGGAGTAAAAACTCAAGACAGGAACCATATGTTTTGCCATCTGTCTTTAAGAATACAGATGTTCGTCAGTAGGACATACTTTGGTTGGATAAAATATTTACGCAAGTCTTTTTTAAGATCGAGGATGTTTTAAGTGCTCTATCAGGTTTCAGGACATAAAAATGGATGGATTATCCTTATTTTTTTAATAAAAATTACCGTTTACTGTCTTCTGTCTAATAATAACAGTTCACTATAATATCGTAACCTAAATACTTGATAAGGATAATGAACTTATCACGGGTGGTTTTCAAGCCACAATGCGTAAGAAAGCCTTCTACTTAAGAGAATTATACAACTGGCTTAGATGGTGAAAAGGCTTTTTACACTATACAGGAATATTTAAATTGCGATAGGTGATAATAACTAACATTTTTTTTTCTATTTAATGATGACTTGTTGACATTTTGTGATTGTTTTGATAGACATTTTACTATATAAATTTATTATCCTAATATAATTTTAAGATTTGCATGCCATTGATAATGGTTGAATAAGCAGATGTATAATTGCTAATTAAAAACTATGACCATCTTCAGTGTACATTAACCAAACGCAATTAAAGATTTCTTAAAACAGATAAAGATTTCTACTACGAGTACAACGCATGAGGAAAAGCAGCAACAGCGTTCTGAAAACAATTATTGCTCGTCTTGACTGCTCTATCAAAAACCATTGATATCTGGATAGTCCCAGGACAAATAAATAATGAAATTCATACTAAATTTACTAACATAGTGTATGAGTTACATTGTAAGTGACGCATTTACTAAGACCCTATGGATGATTTACTGTATAAAAATAACTTATTATGATATTAATACTACCGTCATGGAAGTTTTGAAAGGAACTCTCAATATCCTAACAGTTAAGAGTTTTATATGTAGTATTTGAGCTATGCAACTGATGTGGGTTCAAGTCATTAA
Organism: Pyrausta despicata; assembly: GCA_963921415.1. NCBI lineage: Eukaryota > Metazoa > Arthropoda > Insecta > Lepidoptera > Crambidae > Pyrausta > Pyrausta despicata. The sequence continues at coordinate 3,957,050 of OY992867.1, read as the reverse complement.
TTTTAACACAATATTGATTTCACTCAATAACAATAGGTATCTGAGAAAGTATAAATTTCGGTATCTTATAAAACGTGATGATAGATTATATGTTGTGACATAGATTAATTAGTTTGTTTTTTAGAACTGTTACATCAAAGTACCACAATATTGAATAACCTATTTGACAAAGAAGGACACCTTTCTTTGCACAACGCTTTGAGACAACATTTACGTTGTTACGAAGAATTTAGTGAGATAGTAATTAGAAATTCCACTCCCTTAAACTTCAAATAGACCTTTCTTAAGTATTTTGGTTCATTGAACCATGATATTATGATAGATGTCTTTGTAAAACCTCACCATTGACGAAAAGTCAGTCTCATTGAGATGCATGTTGTTTTACTATATGAACATAACTACATTGTACTGATTAATTGAATTGGAAACAGTGTTTAGTTAGTAATAGTTATTAAAGATGATCAAAATTCATGTTTAATTGAGCTCACTTACAACAGTGGCTTTCAATTAAAAAGTAAAAACACATTTAATGAAATACAAATTGCGTTTCCAATGAGTTTTGAATGAAAAGGCAATGATTAATAATGGGGCTAAATAATGACAAATGAAACATGAAATTGATGTTATTGAAACCGAATATTTTTGACCGTTCAATTAAATAAAAAGTGCAAAATACATCTTGCGATATCTAGTCCAAAGCACCTGTATATGTAGGGTTATATTCATACTTAATATTTCAATCTATACTTAAATCATAGCACGGACATTATAAATGCATTTAGAATCGTAATTAAAGTACTAAGCATAAGCTGGATTTCTGCATTTCCTTTTGGTAAGCGACACTGACAAACTTCATAAAATATTTTCGTAGCTTTGAGGTATTATAATGAATATCCACCATAAAAAACTTAAGAATAAAGCCTATTAGTTATGTTTCCAAATGTACAATAAATTACTGATATTCCTACCTACATAAAGAGGATCGAAAGAAATAAAATTTGTATAAGAATGAATTCGAGTCTATCGAAATGCGATTGTTCAATGTCGTTTTGGAAATAAAGATAATGATCCATTTTTATTTATGACACCTTCGTGGATATGTTGAATTTCATAAATAAATTCAATTCGATATAAATTATTTGTGTTTTAGATAGGTCTTATTTAATTAAGTTTTATCTTTTTAAAGGAAATTAGTTTATTATCACAATACACAGTATTTGTGTTGGCAGATTTGTAAATATGTTTAAAAATTGAGTACTTAGTATCTTCACTAAAAATGCTATTACCAATTAAGTATTGTACATCTTTCTTTGTTCAACTTGTCTGTAATTTGTTTTATGTTGTACAATAAAGTGTTAATCTATCTATCTACGTAGTAATTAGTATCATAGTTGTTCCGCAAAAAAATCTCTTTTACATTATCCATGTATATTTTTGCTCATATTCTCCCTTCCTGTTAATTTAAATCTTTCTTCACCCGAAGATTGTCTGGAAGAGATCGCTTCAAGCGATAAGGCCGCCTGAATTGTACTTCTTACTTTGTTAAACTTGTCTGACATTTTGTTTTGTGTTGTACAACAAAGTGTTAATCTATCTGTCTAAATGGAAAATCTAGATGTAGCGAACCATAGCAGCATTTTTGTTAAATTTAATTGACCTTGAATCCGTTTAAAATAACTTGCTACCCTAATTTATATTAAAATTTGACCGAAATCAAATATTAATGTGGCTTACCTCACTCACAAAAATTAGACTGTTAAAACCTAGACTAGCGATTGTCAGCGAGATTTTTTTCAAATTTCAATTTTAACGAGTCGCGGCGACTGAAAACCGCAGGTGTGGCCTTCGCCTCGATGTATTTTTCCCCGTTTTAATTTCGTCAAGACTTTTAAATTGTCAAATTCTTTCCAATCCCTGTTCAAGTTTTAAAATAGAGTGTAACAAGTTCTTCCTTTACGCTGCCGTTGAACTAAGTTCCGACGAGTCAAAGTTCGATCTCTGGTTTCAGTCTGTATGGCCGGACTTACTAAGATGTTAAAGTCTTATTGACAAACACTCAAATGGTGTTACGACAGACGGCATCTTATTTTGTTGTCAAAGCAATTCAACTTTGCCTTGCGAAATCAACGATTGAAATTGGAGTAGAATCACGCTAAGCAATCTTCTGATGTCACTGGATTGGAAGTCAAACATTTAAGAAACTATGTAGCTGCTCTATACAATTTCTACCATCTCCTGTTCCGTGATAGTTCTTCATGTCCGATAGTACACATGACAGCACATCGCTGTGAACACTGGGGCATCCTATGAGCTTGGATTAAAGGTGATTTTGCAACAAGATTAGAATAGGTAGCCTGATGCGCTGTCTTCTGTACAGAAACGCAAGGGCTATAAAGCATTTTTACCCGATCAGTTACCTAATTATGTAATTTTTGTGTCTGAAACAGTAGTCATCTAATCTCATGAAATCATTTACTTGTGGCTTGCACCAGAACTTCAGTTGCGCAGTAACGCTTCGGATCAGACTACCTGTTCTGTTGAGTTCAATTTTGTTAATAGAATCAGACTCCAATTGTTAAACGCCTGCTGCCCCGAATAGTTATCGTGCAACTCTGATGACGGTCAGGCAAAAATGTAATACGAGTATAAACCTGTCATTATAGTAAATTCACCTCGAATTTCGAGACACCCAGCTGTAAGTCAGTAAATACTTGTAAATTGATACCCTAAAAGTTGTTTCAAAACCTACATATGGTAGGGTGTACGCAACTATTAAATTTTAAGGTCAAAGGACTTTTTTTGTACATATCTCATTACCTATGGATGTAAGCTATTTGTACTTAGAAGCAATATTGTAGACAACAAAATTTTCTACAAATTTTGGACAAGATTTGTTTTCATACGGTGAACAGTTTTCGAGATAGAGGGCGAAGAGCGCACGGTCACTGGGTCCCTTCAGGTCTACCGTCGCTTCCGGTCGAAAACGCGCCATATATAGCTGATGAACTATCGATAAATCCATGATTATAAATATATAAGACTAATTATTTCTTTGAGTGAAAATAAACATGTGTTGCTTCTGTAAACAAAGTTTTTATTTCGTTGGCTTTACAACAAAATGGGACTGAAACATCGTAATTAAACACAAAAAATAATAGTAAAACCTCACCTGTAAACAAAGAAACGACATTTAAAGTTTATTTTCCACTTATTAAGTTCTTTTTCTGTTAAAACAAATCACAATAGCAAATTCGCCATTTCAACTGTTCCTAACCTCAAAATCTCACCAGCACTGACAATGACTTCTTTGTTTACAAATATGTATTAGTAAATTTTTATTAACTATCATATCATATTGTTACGGAAGCGGGTACGGGAATGGAATATGATGCAGATTCAGAGAGTGACGATTTATCTTCACCTCACAGTAGCACTCACACTTAACAGACCGGTGGACCTGAAAGGATCTTGTGACTGCGCGCTTTTTGCTCTCTATCTCGAAAACAGTACACCATTTTTTAAAACAAAATTACCTAATACCAATATACCTAATTTAAGCTTAATTCTTAATAATTAATTAAGGGCGGGAGATCGTGCGCTGTGGCGCTCCTTGGGGGAGGCCTATGTCCAGCAATGGACAGCAACAGGCTGATATAATGAAGCTTAATTGACTGGACTAATAAGTAAATTAGAATTAGTGTATTGACGATCAGTTCCTAATACCTCACACCCGAGAAATATTGTCGCCTGGACTCGCGACTAACAGCGATTCAGTCGCGGTCATTGGTTGACACGCTATCGCTATAAATTGCGGAAACAGAGAGTTGCATATGTGCCCTGACAGGGACCCGTGTTATACATACAAACATTCCTCTTGAATCATTTGAATCTATTAAAGGTCCAATGAAAAAAGCGCATATAAAATCTTATCATACTTATATACATAAGGGACGTACAACGGGAAGTTTATTTTATTTAATAAATTACTTATTATGCTTACAAAAATAATACTCAGCATTTCGGACGTAATACCGTCATGTTTCCGGTTTAACATCCGTCGCGAGCAGGCCGCGTTTGCGGAAAGGCTTACGCTGCGTTTGTAATACATTAATTAAATCTTGGGTGTGTCCCAAATTTTGAGGCGATTGCAGTATTTGGTTAACCAGCATAATTAACGTTAAATAGCTACTTTACCACCAAACTCCCCCTTTTTTGTGTAACAATATCCTTAACCCTAAGGTTGTCTTGAAGAGATCGCTCTCAGATAGAACCGCCTGAATTTTGCATCTTTAAGCGTTTGTTGATTTTTGTATTTTAAGGCGTGCAAATGTATCGTTATATAATCTTATCGAGTTAGGGGATGAGATATTTAAGATGGAATAATGGATTGCGAAATTAATAATAGCTACCCAAACGCGAGTGGGCGTTTGGTTGGCACAATCCAGGGCTACTTAATCTTAAAATCATAAGGTTACAGTCAAGTTTCGAGTTCTAGTCTAGCTTAATACTTTACTCATTACTATACTTCATTTTTAATTGTGGACTGTTATTGTTTTGTGAGCTTTTATTAAATAAATAAATTAATGAAATCGCGTTGAATACAGTTGTGTTTTTAGCTTTGGTTTGAAGACAAGAGTCACTAAGAGCATTGGCATTTAGAATTCGAAATTATAAATTGAAAACAACTATTTTTATTACACTAATATTAAAGATAAATAAAAAAGCATCATTAGGATGGTTAGAAACTTAAGAATTAAGTACTGATACTTGTATATTATACATACTTGTACCTATATAAGATTATAAAGTCATTAATATTCCCAAAACCAATTGGGATGAGGTTGATCAAAGTGTTTTTTTTTTGTTGCGGATAGTCAATCGCAAAGTTATATATAGTTTTCAAATTTTACTTCTTCACGCTCAATAAAGTTATAGTTCTTTAAAATTGATGATAAAAAGCCTTTTGATTCAAACAACGAGTTTTCAAATGTTTCAAAACACATTTTAAAAACCTTAAATTAAATTTTAAAGTCAACTTTAAAAACATTACAACTAGACTTACCGCTCCCCAATCTATGTCACTACACAACACAGAATCCACAGTAAGTCAAAAATCACCAGGACTTCACTTTTTAAATTATCAAAATTATCCACCGAATCACTTCACTGACATAATCACAAACTTGCTACGAACTGTACGCTTGCTACGCAAATGCTACGAACAGTCTTTCGTAGTCCGTAGCTACGTCGTCCTGCTACGGTGCTCGGTCTACGACTGTGCGTAGCGATGCGCCCTCTAGCGGACGATTTGAGAACTAGCGCTCATAAGTTATCGGTGTCGCAGTCCGGGAGTGAAAATAGGTGTTGCATCTTTTGTCTAAGTACACTGTAAATAGGAATTGTAGAAAGGTTTTATTTATTAAGTGATTAAAACTTAGTCAATATTTTGATAATCAACTTTATAATAAACTAGTGGACGCCCGTAGACTTTGTCCGCCTACAGTTGGGGCTTACATATAAAGTTTAATCGTCAATACAACTTTATTACACTATATACTGTAACTTTGTCTTTCTTATATCAACAGAAAGTGCTTTAGGCCTTGTGTTCGTACCTCATAGTGTTAAGCTGGACTGCTAGTGATCTACATTCAGTACTACAGATCTTCCTCACGGTATAGATAGCTGGGCTAAGTGCTCATCACGCTGAACTTCTTGTTTTAAGGCGTCATATTTATACCTTTTATAATTAAGCTGGGCTGGTAGGGTACAAAATCAGATATTCAGATCTTATTTTTGTTGCATATACGGTGGCCAGCACGTCTTAACGGTTAACACTATGGTAACTTATGCGCTTGAGATAAAGGGCGATTTTGCAACAAAAATGTGTAGCCTAATGTGCTGGCCACTGAACATTAATTGCTCGTGACGTTGAACAACTTTTCCTTAGGCACTATATTCTAACGGTATATTGTTTTTTACCCGATTTACTGATAATTACCGTAACATCGGTACTCCTTACGGTTTTTTAGCCGCAAATATATTCTTGGCTCCGTTTTCGGTTGATTTAATGCTAGGATTTATTGTGTTAGTGTGCTTGACTTCGACTCATGTGGACTTACGGATATTTGTGCGGATTTAAGATGGGAATAATAGATAAAACGAGGAAATTCTTAGAATTATTGGTGATAGTTATCACTATATAGTATAAAGCAAAGTGGCTTCTGGCGTCTGTCCCTTTGTCTGTAATGTCATATTGTAATATACAGTATATATATTACAATATTATATTACAATAGTATGTGAATATGTATGTATGCTTAGATCTTTAAAAATATATAAAGCCCATCAACTAGGAGACTAGGGGGTGTAATCTTTTCAGTCGTGACGTGACGTATCCGAGGGATTTTTGGAGGTACAATATCAACTTTTAAATCCCCTCATCGACTTTTTTACCTCAGAATACCTCATACGTACCTTGCACAAAGTTTAGATATAATAAGTTTGGTTTCAGAGGCTCAATGTTCGATCGCTTTGTGGCAGATTTTTTCTGGTAATATCAGTTTGCCGTCTCAGCAGCTTACACATTTGTTTACCTAGTATATATATGTGTGTATAATTATAATAAAAACGTTTATTTTAGGCGACGAATTACAACATAATTTTGGCCCATATCATAAATACCTTAAAGTCTTACATATTCTTATAATACATAAATTGTAAATTAAAACATTATCCAGATCACACAAACGCACGCGTCAGCGAATTTATACGGCGCGCGCGGTGATATCGGCAGGTAGGCGTACCCTGAATTAACGAAACACGACTCCCTGCGGCCAGAAAGCATCCTCCATGAAGGTCGCCAGATAGTGGGTCGGCACAAATGAATTAAAATTCACTTTGTGGTGACATTACAATCGTTCGACCCTCAAGGTTAATTTGGACCTCTTTCGTGTATCGTCTATGACGTCTTCGACCTTCATAGACCAACGCAAACGGGACACATACAGCAGCGTTGAGCGAACTTCAGCACGCAGCTGTTGATCGGGTCCAGTCGGTGCGGTGCCGCACAGATGGTTTGAGCTAGCGGGCTTCCTCTTCTTCCTTTCCACTTTGGTAAAGCCCTGTTCATCGCGTCGATTTTTCGGTTGACATTGTATCGGTGTCAGCTTCTTTTATTTCCACGATTATATATCTAGTGTAGTTGCTTATTCTAAGTTGATATTAGCGTAGTCGGATTACGAGAACATAATTACGGACATAATTACACTGTTTAGATTTGACATGTGTAGAACCATTAGGTGGTATATAGCACAAACAAGCAAGTTCTGTCTTAAATGCTTGTAGCAATATTATCACATACACGGTTGTTATGTAATTTCTGTGTCAATACCTTGAATTCAACTAATTATGCCTATCGATCACATGTCATGTCCTCATTCATGCAATTTAAAGTAAATGAAGCGTAATAATGATGATGGAATCATTCAACCACAAAAAAGTAATTTTCATTGAATTTTTCTGATAAAACTTTTCGTTGTACATTTTCTACCGGATTCATCGTTATTCCTGATTTACGACAAACGAAATGAACTATTGTTATTCAAATCAATCACAAGAGGTATTCTATACGTGTCTAAATTTTACTTGCCTGTAAGATAATACAATTATTTCTCATAACGGTGTTATTATCTTTGTACAGCTTGATGATTTTACTTCACTTAATAAATACATATTTTGTATATACAAATATCATTGAGATAATGCCATCTTCCAATGTCCCCAGAGTCTAACAAATTCTTTATGAAAGATTGGTTTTAGTATGCAGCGACAAAATGTTACTAGTTATCTAATATTAGGTCCTTACCTATGAAATTGGCGTTTTGTATGGGAGGAACAAAAAGTCGATTTTTTTTTATATAGCATATTTATTTAATCAAAGTATGAGCCATTGTAATCTATGCACTTTTGCCATCTCATAGGTAGTTCATTGATCCCTTTACTAAAAAAACCATTCGAACGGGAATCAATAAAATCTTTGAAGGCGACTTGGACTGCCCCATCTGAGTCGAACTTTTTCCTTGCAAGAAGTTATCCAAATTTCGAAAAAAATGGTAATCTGTTGGAGCAAGGTCCGGGGAGTACGGTGGATGCCTTAGAGATTCCAATTGAAGTTCTTCTAATTTGCTAGCCGTCTGTTGTGCAGTGTGTGGTCTAGCGTTGTCGTGAAGCAGCAGTGGCGTAGAGCGATTGACCAGCCTTGGTTGTTTAGCAACTAGCTTTTCCATCATGGTTTGCAATTGCTGACAATAGATATCTGCCGTAATCGTCTGGCCAGATTTGAGAAAACTGTAATGAACGACACCGGCGCTAGTCCACCAAACGCTTACAAGTAACTTTTTATTGGTCAATTTTCGCTTGGAGCAGGCTTTGGCTGGCTTGCCAGGGTCCAGCCATTGCGATGAGCGCTTCCGATTATCGTAGAGAATCCACTTTTCATCACAGGTAATGATTCGATTTAAAATCCCTTCGTTATTGTGCCGGTCAAGTAATGTAACGCAGCAGTTGACGCGCGTTTGCCGGTTTGCTTCACTCAATTCGTGAGGAACCCACCTTTCAAGTTTTTTAATCTTCCCAATTTGCTTCAAGTGGATTAAAACAGTTTTATCACTAACGCCAAAGCCTGCAGCTAACTCGGACGTGGTTTGCGATGGATCCGCTTCCACAATAGCCTTCAATTCTTCATTATCAACTTGGGTCTCCGGCCGTCCACGGGGCTTGTTTTGCAGGTCGAAATTTCCAGAACGAAAACGTTGGAACCAAAAACGCACTGTGTTTTCTTTTGCGACACAACCGCCATACACATCATTAACCCTTCGAGCCGTTTCCGCAGCACTGGTGCCACGGTGGAACTCGTACTCGTAAATAACGCGATATTTCAAATTTTCCATTTTGTAAATTGAGCGATGCAAACAGAAAAAAGATAAGTAAAAAAACAAATGAATGGCGGTTTACGAAACACAACTACACGTGGAAATAGCTGTATAAATTTGAATTTCGAATTCCTAACCAAATAGGAAAAATTTGTGATCAAAGTGGCCAGTACGACAAAACGCCAATTTCATATGTAAGGACCTAATATATGTCATTAAACTTTGTTGGAGTGTCTATTTAGCAAAAGTAAGATTCTGTCATTTGTATTTAAACTGCCATGGTAATATCTTAAAGTAACAATAGAACACTTTAATTTATCGAAACATTTGCGTACATCTCTGATACCTATTTAGGAACATATACTCTTAAACCAAGTATAATAAGCTATTGTCTAAATAGCGCTTGAATATTGTACATTTGTTTGATCATTTATATAAAAGTTTAATAATTTAGTAAGTTAAGTTTAATTAGGATCAAGCTGAACGTAATTATGCTATCGTAATCACAGAGCCAGAAAAAAGGCTTTGGCTTTGTAATCAAACTACGGACCTCAAAGCTAGCAAACGTTAGTCAGACGATTGGCGAAGACTTGCTTAGGCGGAATTCACATAAAGTATTTTTCAAGTTATGATAGGTTTTCAAATTAACAGTTGTGACACTAACTATGATAACCAATTTTATGACCAAATGATCCAATCGATTCGATCGATTTTTATGTTCGCAGATTTCATGTCACTTCCTCGAATACTACAGTAACAATACTGCCATCCATATAAAAACATTTTATTACTATTATTAAATTAGATGTTTTTTAGATACCTGTTACTTATTTTGCTCGTCAACTACAAAAAAAAATGTTCAATAATCTTCACGAATCGAAAAAAAAAATTTGTATTTATTTAGTTTGAATTTGTAAATCATTAATCAGATGAACAGTTCAAAAGTCTCACTTATGTCGTTTGTTTTGAAAAAAGAATATTTCGGTTCAAACTCTTGCCAATATCAGATCATGCATCTTATTTGAGTCTTGAAATCGATAACTTCTTTAGACTGCGAAGCTAGCTGTGGAACTGTGAAATAAGCCGTATGAAAATTGATATTCTAACCGAGTACGTACCAGTCGAAGTCGAAAAATTTTCAGTTGTGTCAGTGCTACGTGCACTGGATGATTTTGCCTTTTACAGAAACATGTAAATCGTGCCAAATGCAAGAAAGGTCAGCATACATTTTTTTTACTTTCCATTTATGTTACTCTATGCTCTTCTGCTATTAGTTTAGTAAACGAAATACTTAAGTGTTTTTCTGTTTTAATGCATTCAAATATCTTACAATAAAATGACATCACTCGGACGACGCCCACTGTTGAACATAGCACCTACTCTCCAAGGATTACTACTGGATCGGTCTTACGCTGCAAGAATAAGGCTAATGTTTTAGTCTTATCTAAATAGTTTTGAGTCACCTAATCTAAAAATGATTCTTTACAAAATCTTGAATGGAAGAGCTTGCTCCCAGCGACAAGGCCGCCTAATTTGTACAGTCACGGTCAGATTGTGCTTACCACCTTAAGGCTCACAACTTTTTAAACACGTATAATTCATAAGTTCTGAATAGCTGTTTAATATTATTTTATTGACCATAGTTTATGATATTTTTTGTCACAAGAATCAATCATTCTTGTAGAATAGGCTTGTGTCCATTAAGAATAAATATAATGGATAGGGGTTTATAATGATTAATTATACTATGGAGAAAATAACAAACAATTTTAATTATTAAAAGCGTTACTGATTAATAATATTTTAAAAAAATAAATTTCGTAAAATGAAACCTTTAGTCACGTGACAGTGAACACCAATCAGAAAGCGTTACGTCACGCCGTGCGAAACTCCAATCGTGTCTTTGACGTTTCGAGTATCACTACCGGTTCTTGATAAAATTATGATTTTTAACAACTAATATCAAGTTGATACAGTTTTTGCTAATTATGATTTGAAAGAATTAACCATGGAATCTGGATTCAGCAAAGCAGACAGTAATAATTTGCCCAGAATCGATGCTGTTATGCTTGGAAATTTTTTCGCGTCGAACAGTGACTTTTGCTCATCTGAATTTCGCAATGTTAAAACTTCCTTGTAAGTATAAAATATTTATTATAAGCTTAAATGCTATGTGACATTTCAGTTCGGTACACAAGAACTTAATGTTTTTACGTACATTTTGCAAGATAATTGATACTTACTGATTCTGAGGTTAGATTTACGAAGTATGAAAAAATGCAAAATAGTAACAAGCTTGTACTCCATATAATTAATCATATCATTTGGCAACTAGAATAATAAAAAGAGTATGTTTGTAACATTAATTAGAAAACTAAAATAAAACGTTCACTCGTAAAAGTGAAACTACTTAACCTGAACTCATGTATTTATTATTTAGAAAATAGGGATTCTACAAAACACATCTAGTTTGCTCGAATTAAGTAATAGATTGTATTGTGTGAAATACTTACATCAAAATGATCTTCACAAAAATACATTCTTGAACCTGTTGATAAAGTATGAGCATCATCTCTTCTTGCAAGTTTTAGCCACTTTTTCCGTATTTCTCCATTGTTTGGAACATATATAAAAAACTTGTTTGGCGTTTTTACAGTCGTGCTATCACACTGGGGCACTATACAGTACTTATAATATGAGAAATTCATTTTTAAACGATAAAAACTAGCTATAACGTACGAAGACACGATCGCTCTTTGGTTTGTTTCGCACGGCGTGACGTCATCAAGACGCCATGACAGTCTTGTGCGTTTTGGAACCAAATTGAAATTGGTTTTTTAAAACGCTAAATTTATAATGTAAACGCTCGATTAAAAATAAATAAACCTTTTTTTTCGATAAAATGCCTAATAAGCTAAAGTATTAAGCAGTTATTGAAATTTTGTCAACTAGCCTATTTTGATTAACTGTCATTTTCACAAATAAACAACTAAGGTTCATAAATAAAAAGTGTACCAAATACTTTTTTCAATTTTCGCTGAGTCATATCGAGTAATAACTTTTGAAATCTACGTCTCACAAAGCCATAAAGAAAAAAAAAACTTTTGATAGGTAACAAGTAACTCGATATAGCATTTTGGACTATAATGAAAAGTGTGTGATAAAAAAATACTTTTAAACGGGTAATCATTTTCAGACCGCAACCTTCTTTGTTAAACTGTTCTCTAATTTAGTTTCTGTGGTGTGCAATAAAAAGTTAATCTTCCTATCTACGGAAAATTTTAAGACACAAATACCTAATTATTTTATTTATTTAAAACTTTATTGCACAAGAAATGTACAAAGGGTGGACTTAATGCTAAAATCATTTTCTGCCAGTCAACCTCAAGGTGATGCAAAAAGAAGGCAGTGAAAATACTACTTAATCTTACCTGACACAAAGCAATCTGTTACTTTAAAATGCTAGCATTAAAACACCGACCCGCACCTTTTACACCAATTCAGCTCTAGAAAACATTTCCAAACTGCATTAAGCACAAGGAATTAAATCTTAAGTGCATTGTAGAACGCGGAACTTCTCTGTGAATTAGACAAATACATCAGGAGTGGCAAGATTTATAAAGGTCCCGGGTTCAATTCTTCAAGCCACCAATTCGGAGAGCACATTTAACCAAATTGCGTTGTGGGTATAAAACTCCCAATGCTTTGTTGTTAAATTGCAATCGTTGGTACGAAATGAACTTATTGTATGTCTTCACTCACCAAGTCGAAATGAAATTTCTCCTACAGTTATGAATAGGTAAGAACTTCATGCAGCAGAAAAGAAATTTTAATTTTGGCAATAATTTAATTTACCAATAGATATAAGAATATCATACTAGGAAGTAAATCCAATTTTGGCTTCCAACACGCAATCCTAATCTTGTGGCTTGTTTTTAGATGTTAAGTACGTCGTGACTGCCTCGTTGGTGTAGTGTTTCAAAGTTTCTGCCTTACATCCGAGAGGTCCTGGGTTCGAATCCCAGGTTGAGCCAAAATTTTTTCTGCGATTTTCTGTCATGAGTTTCTCAAAAACAGCTCGGAGTCGGAAAGTTGGCGGTGTACACCTCCGTGCCTACACGTGCCGTGAAAACACGTTAAGCCGCTGGTCCTGCGCCTGATCTCTCTCCGGTCATGATGGATTGCCGTCTCACAGAACTTTGAGTGTGATGGAACAGTTAGTGCACGTGTGTATTGTGCTCACGCTTGTGCACTATTTGAGAACATAATATCATTGAGAACTTAATATCGAAAGTTCACCCTGAAATAAGCGAAATAGAAAATAAAGATCATTAATGGAAGTGTCAAAGGGCAAAGTGAGAAACTGTAGAAAATAGAAATATATTAACCCTTAAGTACTTTAAAATAGTTATGTTCTTTTAAAATCTTAAAAAATAAATTGCCTACAACCAAACCAAAATAACTATTCCACGCGGTCGAAGTCGCGGGCACAGCTAGTCGTATATATACCTCTGGTATAGTTTCAATTTCAAGAAGAAGAAGAAATATTTATTTGGCACATATTACAATACAATATGTGAAAATTCAAACTAAAATTAAGCAAACCAAAAAGGAAATGAATGTAATATTCAGTTTCGCCTTATTTCAAAGTTAGTCAGAATTTTATAAATATACTTTCGATATTATAATAACTTTGATGCAAACTTATAGTAGCCTGTAGAATGTTAGTAATTTTGACGCTAACAAGACAAAGCATCGAGTAACTTTCCAAGCTTTCATCGAGCTTAATACAAGCTTATGAAAGTTTAGTGCCATAATTAAAAGTCTCTTTAGCTACCACTGTAATAATCTTAGTGAGTTGCCAAGATGTTTTAAGATTTTATTTTGGTTGTTTACGATATTCTTTTAATCGAGTAATACCTTGACAATCCTTTTTTTTCGTCCTTGCGGTTTACTGACAGAAAATGCTTTTAGCATTAAGTCCACCCTTTGTATATTTCTTGTACAATAAAGTTTTAAATAAATTTTACTAATATGTTTGTTCATGTTTTATAATATTATATTCGCATTGTAAAAGCAAAAAAAAAACATTAATTTATTGAAAGTGCCTAAAACGCTTAAATGTCGGTATATGTGTCACATCTACAAAGTAATAAATAACTGAATAGTGAGTTGTAATTAACTCCGCATGAATAATAAATAGACACAAAAAATTCACAATCATTAATTAAAGACGTGTTCGCCCACCTGATTGTAATTAATTAGCTTCGGGGCTGAATCCTTAATAACCTCTCGACCTGTGCGTGGTAGTAAAAAGGGCTATTGAGGTTTATAATATATTCAGGGCTATAAAACAGGTTATTAATTGAAAGTTGACCTCACCCTTCGCATACCAATAACTTGTAAACATTATAAATACAAAAAAAACAAATGGTACATTCATTTAGGCCCTACTTAGATAAGGCATAGGATACTTAATTTGAAGTGGGAAATATAATTTATTTCGGCACCTACCGACATCAGGTTGATAAGATCTGTTAATTTTTACAATTTAATATTTCTCTTTACGTGCTCCACACGAATTTTATCCGCTTTGGCTGCTAGTAAAGAATGCTTTCGGCATTAAGTCCACCACAGTAAACAAATTTTTTTCAAAGTTTTATAATTAGGTTTTCACCTTAGACCCTGAGAAAATCTAGGCTAGATGCACCTTACCATTAGTTCTTTTTTTTGTTTAGGATGTAATTAGCTGCTCTTTATTGGTAAACAAAGTTGTGGCAATGTTCTATATCAAATTCCTTCTAATAATACTTCAATATCCGTTTAATCCGAGACGTAATTCTCCGAGTTCCATGACAAAGGGAAAGTTTAGGTGGGAAAAAAAGTAAAATACTGTACTAACGAGACAAATGGGTGCCGTTCATGCTTGTATTGTTTTTAATTTGTAAATTAATATGTTTTTACCAGACCACTGTTTTGTCCATTTCTCACAGAGCTATAATCCCCAGCTTCATGACTTAGTAAATTTTCTGTAAGTAGTGTTTCTTTGACAATGTAACTTGCCACCTTACAGTAATTCCTAAATTATCATGGCATTTTTTTTTTTAAATTAAGATCCCACAAAACTTAAATGTAACTGAACTAGTTACTCCTAGTTAAACTGACTTTCCATTCAAAAAACTCCTTAATAAGACAGCAAAACCGCTAGTTAGCTTCAACGGACTGGACGAATTTTGATTAGCCAAAGCTAAGAATCTGGTTATAATATAAAAATGAATCATAAAAGTGTAAAGCGCATAACTCTAGAACGCCTGGACCAATTTGACCAATATTTTTTTATAATATTTATTATAGTACGGAGACGGTTCTAAGGAAAAATTTATAAAAAACACAACGGGCAAGACATTATCTGCGGAGTAAGATAGTCTTTCTAATAAAAAAAAACCGCTTTGAAATCGGTCCAACTCACGGGGGTTACGATGCCTCAGACAGATACTCACAAAAACACAAATACTTACATATAAACACACAAACAGACATAGGGCTCAAACTTAAGACATCTTTTTCATCGGGGTTTATAAAATAACACCAATCCGTCTTCTTTTGATCTTTACAGCTCTTTTTACTCACTGAAGAACCCCAAAAGTCGTAAAAAGCGTTGAAAAAAATCATTTATTATTCGGCATTGTATCCGAAATCGATTTACTTGTCGATGCAAATAATCTCTGGCAATGTTTGCTCACCTCTCGATTCCGCGAGGGTATTCCGTTTTTATCGATAAGTGTAATCGACATCGTTTTGAAAATAAAGCGCTTTCCAGGGCTTTTTAAATAAGTGTAATCGGAGTAGTTTGGTGAGTTAAACTGGCAGTCTGAATTCCAGAATTTAATTGGTGTGTTTTTTGTAATGACTAGCCATTAACACTAGCAAACATAGCTTTGGATAAATTAAAAAGGCTTTTGGGGCCTTTTAATAATTTGCCTTATCTGTGTAAATAAACTTTAACCTTAGGTTAGAACTAAGTTTTAGAACACATCAGGCATATAATATTAGGAAAACTGAGCACAAAGTCGAAAATCCATTATTAAGGATGAAACTTGTCTTACTTTTAAGGGACCTTTTTGTATCGATCGCATAAACTTTCTGCGATATAAGTGCAAAAGAGCAAAATTAAAAAAAAAGACCCAAAATCTAACGCAACAAAAATAACTCGTGGAAAAACAATTGGCATTATTTTCAAGAACCTCGATACTCTTATAATCCGATAATATTTTTCGATTGAAAGAAATCCAACTTACGTAGACTTATTATTTCTTCGTAACTGATATTTGAACGAGACTTAGGAGTAAGCAATTTCATTATACGAGTGTGTGTTACGGATAGGTCAAACATAATTAAGTTAGTAATAAGTTTTGAAAGTTAAGTTGTAAGTTGGATTGGAAGTTTGTTTTATGATTTTTCATGTTGATCAAATAACAAATATGAAATTCTTTAAAACAGCTGAATGCCTTATAGTGCTCTACTAGCTTTTACACGCGACTTCGTCCGCATTAGGTAGTTTTTTTTGTAATTTTTTGTAATGCGTGGTTTTCCCGCGGTCAAAAGTAACTCATGTCCTTTCTTAAGTCTCAAACTATCTCTTTACCAAATTTCATTTAAATCTATCAGTAGTAAAGGCGTAAAATCGCTTACGGCCCACTTAAATTTTCCCATGGGAATGCGTCATTTTCCAGCGGTAAAAAGTACCCTACGCCCTTTCTCGGGTATCCAAAAGTATTTCCATACCAAATTTTATGCAAATTGGTTTAGTAGTGTAGGCGATATTGAGTAATAAAAAGACAGACAGAGGTTCTTTTGCATTTATAATATTGTATGGAATTATAGAAGTATGGATTTACAACGCGATAACACTGACATGCGGACAGCTGAATAACCTGTAAGACTTTTAACAGTAGGAAGTCAGACAAAGAAAGCATAAGAAGAAAAATGTTTCAGCAAACATACGGACGTAAGCTTACTTGATAAAAGATGTGTTTTCCTGTTGTCCTTAATTTTTCCCGTCCTTACAAATGAGGGTAGTCTCTCACGTTGTTTTTGCCTTGGAGCATAGAAAAAATATTTGCACAACTGTAAGAATAACTTCTATTATACGGCCATGTTGTGACGAGACGCTAGAAAGTCTGTCATGAAAATAATACAAACCCGAGTGCTTTCTGTTATGTCAAAGTATAAATGTGCCTTTGTGACTTTTTTCCAAACAACTTAATACGGTAGTTGACACCACCAATCGTTGACGTACTTTTTATCAACTGTCAAAACGCTTTTCTTCATAGAGTTTGTATGGGAATAACACACTTTGACGTCATCGCGTGCAATGCCGACTGAGTGACTAATTATCATTTGAATTCCAATTAAAAATCAAATAATACGAACTCCAGAAAAATATTAGTGTAAAGGCATCTGAAATTATGAATTATTTTAGAGAAAATCAGTTTTTGAATATTTCTTTCATAGTGGAAACAAGCCTATTATTGTGTACATTTAATTTGGAAAAAAGACTTCTTACCATCAAAATTTGATCTAGAAACAAAAGTCCACGTATGTATTTAATTATTGGCAACAAAGTTTTTATGTAAATTAAATTAAATAATGTATAAGGAACCCGTTTATTAATTTTTATTATATTATTTTATACAAGAAAGTAACTTTGACAATATAATTGGATGTGTTGTGGTTCTTTGAATAGCCCTAAATTACAATTATTAGAGTAAAATGTTTAAAATAGTATTTTGGGTCCAACATTCTATTCTCGTTTTGGCTTTGTGTAAGTTACTTAATCCGTGAAACGATACACTTTTATACGGATCATTTCGCGATTTACTAGTCTACTTACATACTTTTAACTAACACCATAGTCTACCTGTGACAGACGCTGAAAAGAGTCCAAAACGTCAGTTTAAAATAAAATGTAAATAAATCGCGAAATAATCCGTAAATAATGTATCATTTCAATGTAACCGAAGAAACAAATATGTAACTTAATCCGGGCAGGTTAATCACATTCAAGTTTTATTTCGCCCGATACAGTGAAACTACCGGTAAAACGGGGAAATGTAGAAGATTGAAAGCAGGTGAATGCGATTGGGTTAGTGTCGTTCAACATCGATACAATTACTTGTGGGAGGGAGCTTTTACCTTAACAATCTTACTCAAATTGTCAAAATTATGTTTTCTTATTAAAGGTTTTAGTACAATTATGACGAAGATAACTTTAAAGATTACTATTCATACAAATCGCAATAGTAGTCACAGTTTATCGCAAAAACTGGACTGAAGCCGAGATATAGCCAGATATTTGATGTCAGAGGTCGTGGTTAATTTTAACATTTTTAGATTATGATTGCCAACTATTAATGATTATTCAAATCAAATCATAAATTATTTCAGACATAAGTCCATAAAAAACAAAAATTGCATAAGTCAGCAAAGATAAAAAAAAAACATGAAAAATGTACTATAGAGGTATGTTTAAAAAAAACTAATTTGGCTAACAAAAACACTAAAGAATTTTTGTGAGACGGATAACTTATTATAACGAACTGTCTATTTAAAAATCAGCCCTTAGAAACTCACGAGCATAGTGAGCTCGGATTTTAATGGTATCGATAAAATTTCAACTCTAAATCGAATGAAGAGATTAACGAGCGTAGCTGATGGAAACAAATGCGAAAGATCTGCCAAAGACGTGACTTCACCTCCGATTGCACTTCTTAGCGACTGAATAAGTTTAATGACTTGCAAGGTTTCGCAGTGTTGTAATCAATCGAATCATAATTACATGCGAACATGCGTTGTTAAAACTAGGCGTAGTACCTTACATACTATTTTTATGCTACGAAGCTAAGAAACTCCTTGTGTGATTCTTCATTATTTTAATACCTTAACAAAACCACTTCAGCCAGACTAATGAAATATTTACAACCTCTTAAAAAGTAAAAAAAACTGCAACTTAGCGCGTTGATTTCTAATTTTGCTACACCTAGCGCCATCTAGCATTGTTTGGCATATGAAAGAATGGCTGAGCAAAGAAATGAAATGATGGAACGCAGGCCACTGGGTATTATTATGTCTGTAACAGTTCATAACTTATTGAAAACATTCTAACCAAGATGTAAGTATTTCAAAACCATACTAAATACATACTGAATAAACTTACACAAGCTAAGCAGCTTCTAATAACTGCATAACAATTTTTTTTGAAGCTTGCCTTTCTGCTGATATCAGCTTACATAAAAATTGGCGATTTGAGAACACTCGTTCGGTATTCATTCCATAATAGCCAGGTTTCTTGGAAACTTAGAAAATTATATGCTACCTAAACGATCTTAACTGCTTATAATAACTAAATTAAGGTAGGACATTTTCAAGAACTATCCAGCCTGAAGAAGAATGCAAATTACAGTCAAACAAAACTCGTTAGTTAATGTTAACTTGGGATGTCTATCAATAGGACTACGCTTACTCAATTTTGCCTTGTTCAGAAGGCTATATGTACAAACCATATTAGTTAGTGGCTTTCGACTCTTGCCGTCTCTGTTATTTCGCCAGTAAATGAGAAAGGTAATGTGTTGTAAATGAAATATCGATAACGTTGAAGTTGAGTAGAGCGCCAAGCGGTGTTTATTCTTTAACGTCAATTCTTCATTATATTTTATATCTTCATAATTTATTTTTAGACGGACGCCCACGAACGTCGTTCGCCTGCATTTGGGGCTTACATATAAAGTTTTAACCCTTAATACAAATTTATTGCAAGTACATAAATTGCGCGTGACGTATAACAACTTTTCCTTAGGCTGATGGAATCAGGCGTTACTTTGCGGAAATCCATGACTAAAGCTGAAAAAAAATGATTATTTTGCTTTAAATTTCCACGAAACGGCGCCAGTGCAGGAACCAAAATACATCCAACTGTAATCACCTGAAAAGGTAGAACGGGAAGTCGCAGGACTTACAATATCTACAACTCACAACGTGACACAGAAGATGCACTGGAATCACAACACTGATACCAACAAACACTCGACGCGTTTCGCCACTACACGTGGCATCCTCAGGAGATGTTTTCGCTTCGACAGACTACGAGCGACGAGTCGCTCGTAGTCTGTCGTAGATATTGTAATTCCTGTGACTTCCCGTTCTACCTTTTCAGGTGATTACAGTTGGATGTATTTTGGTTCCTGCTCTGGCGCCGTTTCGTGGAAATTTAAAGCAAAATAATCATCTTTTTCAGCTTTTTTCCTTAGGCTCTATATTGATACTTCTAACGGTTTTACTGGGCTCCTGTGTGTCACATCAGGTACTCCAGATCTTCATTTTTGTTATGAGGATGACAAGTGCTCGTCATGTTAAACAAATTTTCCTATGGCGCCATATTCATAACTCTTACAGATAAGCTAGGCTGCTGGGGGTCCACCTCAGATATTCAGATCATAAAAATAACCTATAACCTGGCCGGGATGTTTCTTAACATTTTTGGTAAAGTTTTCATTTTATTTCCATTCAGCCGTTTTCAGGTGATGCGCGAACATATAAACAGACAGACAAAATTTTCTATAAAGTAGTGGCATGTGTTCTATACTTGATTCTAAGTTTTTTTTTTTTATATCTCCCAAGTACGGACTATTTACCCTCTTCAGCTTTATTATAAGTACAGATAGATGCAGATTCTAAAAGACTCAAGAGAATTAGAATATAAAAGGATTGGGTATGTCTATGTCGCACTTATTTGTGTTTTCTTATCAAATTAAATCATTCATAACATAAAATTTCGCTCATTATCGATTTAATTTTCTAAAGTATCAACTAGGGAATGCAATCCCGCACCAAAATTTCAATTGCTGGATCCCGCGGGATTGAGAGGTTCAATCCCGCGGGATCCAGGTATTTACGGGATCCCGCAAGTTTTTTGAAAGTCATTGAGAAAAGAGAGGAATCCTGTATCATAAGCCTTTAGTTGATCGACCTGTAGTTTTAATGATTGATTTACACAACTTGCATTTAGCCGACTGGGAATCTTCAGCCTTCAAGAAGTACTTCCACACAATAACTGGACTGACAAAGTCTTTATAAACAATGTTCGAATTGTTCGACATAACTGAAAAATCTTCCTGTTTATAGATCAAATAAAACCAAGTATTAAGTTACTTCAAAACGTCCTGATTAGTTCACTTAAACAAATATAGAAATAAGCACGTTATTAGATTATGTCCATAATGTCAAATCGTCCTAATTCAATCATTAAAACAATTAAAACTATGCACGTTATTAGATCGCATTACGTCACGGGGAACAATTGCTAATTACAACTGCGGGCGCGAAAGAAAGCCACCCCCCGGCGCCCCATCCCCCCCGCCCGTCACTCGTCGAAATCTTTCGCGAGCCTACCTACTCAGTCCGCGCGCTTCCGCGTGCCGAACAACACGTTCTGTATGTCGCTGCGCAGTCCCGCAAATCCCGCGGGATCCCGCACGATTTAGACGCGGGACTGGTCCCGCAAAAATGGTGCGGGATCCCGGTATCCCAGTATTGCATTCCCTAGTATCAACGTATTCAACGCATTCGTAAATTATAAGAAAATACCTAAATATTACTTACATGAATTCTAGCATAACCATTGACCTTTATTATCTTTCGACTTATGGTTAAACCCATTCAGGTGCTAAATTGGCTAGATGACACCACCAATCGTTGACATACTTTTTATTATCTGTCAAAACGGTCTGCCTCCATAGATTTTGTATGGGAATAGATGATCGTGACGTCACGGTCATGTATCAGAAATCGGAGTCAATTGACAGAATATTTATTTCGTTTTGTGTGTTTAAAAATTGGTTTAAAAATAGAAATATATTGGTTGTATTAACTTCATAGGGCCTATGTTTTTTAAACGCCATGATCTTGAAAATATTTAAGATAGGTGTCTTCATCCCAATTACGATACAAAGTCCTTAAAACAATACCAACCCTAGATCAGACCAAAATTACGCTTAGATATTCATACCAATTAGAGAGATATCTGAAATCCCTCTGACTATCTCCGAGTCCTATCAAGGGATTACAAGAGATGTTTCGGGATTAGCAAGTTTAACGCTTATTACCCGATAGTGTTGCCTATTAGGAATATTTTGATTATGACACGGCTGAGCGCAAACTAATTTGTTTCGAGATGAACCTCAAATACAAATAATACTAATACATTTTTTTTATTGCCAACAAGATTATTGTTATTATACATATATAAGGTACAGAAGATATTATACTATAGAATACATTACACAATGCAAATCACATTATGCCAACAACAAATATGACAACAAATAGCAATAGCAAGAATCAATATACAGGGTGTAAAAAAAACCTTAACGAA
Organism: Pyrausta despicata; assembly: GCA_963921415.1. Lineage (NCBI taxonomy): Eukaryota > Metazoa > Arthropoda > Insecta > Lepidoptera > Crambidae > Pyrausta > Pyrausta despicata. Next base: position 3,934,691 of record OY992867.1, on the reverse strand, counting down.
GCCGAATACCACATATTCTACCAATTGTTACGATCATTTTTTTCCTTTACACCATACCTGGGAAGTTAACGGTTACTGAGATATTGATGGTTAAAGTTGGAAAAAAAATTGATGATTTTTACAGAAATGATTTCTGTCCGTTATAACTGAACTTTTTTCCAAAGAAACATGATAAAAATTTTCACTAGGTCTTTCATAAAAAGCCTTTAAATGGCACACTCCGCAATGAACAGCGCACACTCGAACCGAACCGCGTCGCGGCGGGCGTTAAGCAACACGCCCCACGGTGACTTTTCCGCGTGCGCGCTGTACATTGCGGGTTAGAATTAAATTATTTTTTTGATGTCAAAAAATAAAAGTTGTTTCCCAGCAAAAATTTCTTTTTCATACGATTTGGTTTGATGTACTGAACGCGTGGTTGACGGCTTCGTTAAGGTTTTTTTTACACCCTGTACATTCGCGATGCTAAGGCCTAAAAATGACTGAAGTATACCGGATAAGGATCTCGGCGAGTAGACTGGGCCAAAACTAACATTTATTCGAAATTGAAACGCGGACGAAGTCGCGGGTGACCGCTAGTTACAGTGATGCTCACTTTTTTCTTGCTATGACAGACGTAATCTTCCTAACTCTGATTTTACTTCGATATTTTTTTAAGACAGGTACGTGACATTTTTCCACTTGAGGATACCAAATTCATCGCGAAATCGTTACGGCTGTGTTCGAAAACGTAGAAATTTTCATTAATTAGTAGGTACTAGAGCACAATATATTTTTTTATTGTTTCAACGAACACACTAATTGCCTAGCCCCAAACTAAGCGTAATCTTGTGCTATGGTGGCTAGAATAACGGATAGAAATACTTAAATACATTTAAAAACACCCATGACTCAGGTACAAATGCTTGTGCTCAGCACACAATCATTTGCCCTAGCAGGATTCTAACCCGCGACAGCCGGTTTTGTAGTCTGGAACTCAGACCAATACACTGTGGGACACTCATAGGTCATAAATCGTAAATGGTTACCCTTAAATTTCAGATATTTGTACTTGTCACTACACTCATTTGTTGTTGTACCTTCCATATCTATAAATAAGTCAGTAATTAAAATGCACTTTTACTATCTTTTGTGCATTCAAAGTGAGCGCATCGAAAAACGTAAACAGTGTAATCAGTGCGTAATTAAAACAAGTGACGTCATTTGTTGTTATTGCTCAACTATTTCGTGTTGTGAGTGGTTTTTCTGCAATGAATATTCAAGAAGAAGGTATGTACTCGTTATTTTGGTATATTTTTTTTATTTAAATATTGTATATTTTTTTGTAAGCACTTGCTACGAAGCAGTATTTTAGCTTGTCTTGTTTTTACATTTGCAAAGTTTGGCTAAACTTTAAAATATGTTCCTACCCGAAGCCACGTTTGAGGTATACCTGAATAAAATTGTTAGACTTTCTACTTTTTTGACTAATAAAATGGTCTGCCTTTGTCTTCCCCTGCGCCTTTGAGGAGATTGCTACGGTTGTCAGAAATTTTCGTAGCATTTGCTACGAAATTAGTTTTGTTTTTCTGATTGAATATTTTTATTTTTTATTTTATTTCAGGTACTTTATTTGTATGCTCGTTTTCGAGGATGCATATTCTTGATATTTGGCTATCGGCCAATTCGAGTAATGACACCGAAAAGTGTCGTCATGTTATAGAATCTTTGTTGTCATCTCTGAACGACGCTGAAAATATTAACCAATGTAATTTAGTGAATATTGTGAATAGCATATGTAAATCCATTGTTAGGCTTTGGAAAAAATGTAATAGAACCAAAACTAGGCTTTTAAATACTTATTCCGACTAGCTTAACGTCATAGAAAGAGTTGAATTGTCTAGAAACCGAGAGCAATGTATTCCGACCGAAAACCAATCTTCTGAGCATTCGCGTGGCCGTCCTCGAAAACCGTTTTCAGACTGTAGTAAAAGAAGTCAACATAGAAGAGTGGCTGAGTTGTCTAAATCCGATGATTCTACAGTGAATGCATTGCTTGACGTTTCCAACTCTTCTGATGCATCTAAAGTAAGCACTGCTGATGAATTGTCACTTATAACGGAGGCTAAGCTGACAAAACATCAGTATTTATAAGTTAAAGACTTAGTAAATTCTAAAATTTTATGTAATGTTTTACCATGTTATCAGCAGATTACTGAAGCGAAGAAAAGATTTTACCCTCCCAACATAACTGTTACCGCGGCTTCAGCGGAAGTTGAATTGCAAAGCCTTGTTGATCACACTACCTCTCGTATCCTTGATTCTCAAAAAGAGGTCTAAGATCAGATTCCTCACGAATGTGTATCTGATATCACTTTACTTGGGAAATGGGGATTCGATGGCAGTACTGGACATAGTGAATACAAACAAAGTTTTGCAGATTCATCTTTGGAAGACAGTAGTATGTTTGTAACATCTTTTGTACCGCTTCAAATAGTTGTGAAATTTACAGATAATAATTGTAAAATTTTGTGTTAAAATCCTCGTCCCTCTTCCACAAGATACTGCCGTCCTATTCGATTTCAATTTCTGATAGAAAATGCTGCAGTATCTTTGGAAGAGGAGGCGTATTTTAAAACTAAAATTCAAAACTTGCAATCAACGATTTTCAGAAAAGACACTCGTGAATTTGTAATTACTCATAACTTGCAGCTTTCAATGGTAGATGGTAAAAAAATCTACGTTATCAAAAAGTATTTTTACACTTTTTTTTTAGATTTTAATTTGTTGTTTTAATTTATTAATTATTTTTGTGTTATTATGTATTTTGTGATAATTGATTTGAGTTTAAATTAAAGTTTATCTAGATATAAGTATGCAATGACTTTTTTATTACATTTACCCATACATTTAATTTTTTGAATAAATATTTTGTTTGTCAATATATTTTTTTTCACTAAATACTTGTTATATTTTAAATCATTTAAGTCCTATTATATTTCTAAAAATGCAAATAACAAATTTAACACAATAAATATATTGTAATAAGACTTTATCTATTTATGACCGCCCTTGTATGGAGCGTGTCCCGCTGTGCAATAGACCAAAGCCGTCGTCATAATTTATTACTTCAGTAAACTTTTCCCAAATTCTCCAAGATCACCCAATACCGCCCATTTACTAGTACTTACTTTTTATTTTAGTGCCTATAGACACTAATTGACAAAGTTCAAGAAAACTTTATTTCATTAAGTTAACCAATTTTCAGATCGAGCCCATTGTTTAAGTGAAGCAATTAACTTAGCCCACGTCACGGGCGCTGACAGCAGGGTGTAAGCGGCCCTCTTTTCGGAAAAGAAAAGACTGGTAAAGAAAATTATGGCTATTTTTTTTGTTAGCCTACATCATCCCACAGCTGGGCAAAGGCCTCCCCCAAACCTCTCCACCGATCCCTGTCTAGGGCCAGAGTTTTCCAGTCCGCTACATATTTTGCCAAATCGTCGCACCATCTCTTGGTTACTTATAAAAACCTAACGCTACCTACCTACACCTACAAGGTGGAATTTTTGTGGTTATTTCCCGCAGCAGAACATTTTACCAAATTCTTGAAATGAGGCTTACCATACATCATGGTAAACACTGCGGTATCATAAGGACCTGTAATACGGGCGATTTTGCTACAAAAAGGGTACCCTGGTGTCATGACCACTGTACAGATGGTAAAAACATTACCATATTCACATATTATGCCTTTAGACGTATCTTGTTTTTTTTATACTTCATAAACATTCATATTTATAGCGGGAAAACAGCCACTAAAATGTCATCTGAATACTGCAAGCGCTTTGCCTAAGCGGTGAGTGCACAAAGTGGCAAAATGACGAGGCAGAAAATAGTGATGGTAACCATCACGTCTCGCCTTCGTAGAAACGTCACACATCGCCTTTATTCCCTGCTGTGAAGGAAAGTTAAGTGACTTTCGCTTACATATGAACTAGGTAAGTATCTATATCGTACTCAGCTTCCCTACGGATATTAGGTAGCTAATAAACTCGTTTCTTCTTTGTCTGGAAACGCCCTAAATGTTATCTAAGAGGCTTTTAATAGTTTACCATTAAATAAATTAAATAAACTAGAGATATTTTGAGAACGTTCTCAAAGAAACTGATACTGCTACTAACTAGGTATCTTTGGTTTAGTTTGCTACGTAGGAATAATTTACCTCAAGCTCTGAAAATCAAATGAATAGAAAACATAAATTCTATAATTCTCAATTCTATTTTTCTATTTATAGTTAAAAAAATTGTTTGCTTTTTTGGTTTATCTGTTGTGACACTTTTATTAGGTTATTTGTATTATTTTATTTTTAGGTATTTATTTAATTAGATTTATCAAATGTCACTTTAATTATTCAATGGAGGCTTTAATACAGGTTAAATTCATAACAGAAAATTCTCTGAAACTTTCAGACAGCGGCTTTTTAACTTTAATGTGACGTACCTACCTAGTGTAATGAAAAGCCAATTGCAGGATTCAAACCCAAAACTGGATTGTTGTATTAATTGAATATCTACAGTGTACGTACAAATTACCAGCTTGAGTACCACACTAATAATAAATTAATAAATCGAATTGATGAATCGATGGACGTTGAATTTTGGGTCAATTAAAGCACAATGTCTTTTTCAAGCATCTTCGTGCTTTGGAAGGCACGTTAAGCTGTTAATCCCGGTTAATATCGATAGATATTAGTCGTTAAGCTTAGTCGGAGGCCCTCGGGCGGCTTAATAACATCTGACAGTAAGGTCACTTACCTTACACACATCCCTCCACCAATCCGCATTGAGCCCGCGTGATGGAGTATGGCTCGCACCACCTCATAATTGAGGTGAGGCCTGTGCCCAGCAGTGGGACGTAAATAGACTGATGATGATGATGAAAGCACAATGTTAATTAAATGTTCCTTTAACAGAAGATTGTCTGGAAGAGATCGCTACAAGCGATAAGACCGCATAAATAGTACCTCTTTCTTTGTTAAACTTGTCTGTAATTTGTGTTTTGTGTTGTACTATAAAGTGTTAATCTATCTATCTACCATTGACAACATAAAATACTTTGACACAATCGTTTCGGAAAAACCGGTCAAACAGGAAGAAATATCACTTCATTACAGGTCCACTGTACAAGCAAAATTACAATTGTAATTGTTTCGGCAACCATTGCGGGGACTTTATGGCGCGCAGTAATTTATGTTCTTACCGACGCGCGCCGCTATAATAGTTGCACGTTTGTCATCGGTTATCTCTCAACCCGCTGGTTGTGAAATGTATACTGATTTCAATTAGTATTTAGCTGCTGAGCTGGAATATGTGTTGACGGTGGGTTAAGGGCGCTAAAACTAGATAAACGCCAGTAGGTACAGTGGTACACATCAGGCTACCCGTTTTTGTTGCAAAATCGCCCGCATCACAAGCCAATAAGATACCGCAGTGCTTATCGTGATGTGCTGGCCACTGCACTGACCTTAGTCAAAGACAAATTGACAAATGTGACAATGGGCGACAGCGCTGATAACCTGCGACAAAGCTTCAGGGCGCTTACTAGCGTAAATCACAGATGATCTGGTGACGACTGTCGACAACCGATGGCAACGGTCGCAAAGCGCTGCCAACTGACTCTGACACAAGCAATAGCATTCTATCTCTCGTCTCTTAGATCCGGCTCATACTTATGATCTGAGTAACCTCAACACTGCATCACGTGTAGTATTTTGTTCAATTTTGCTGATGAGCGGAATTCAAGCAATTAATGCCACCATAAACACCGACCAGTCAAGGCTGGGTCATGTCTGGAGAGGGCAAGTTTCGGATCTACACAGTTTAATCAGGTTTTAAGGATAGAAAAACAATATAGATGGACCCTGCCATGATTTATTATAAGATCTAATGTGAAAACTGATTTTTTCATCACCACGAGCGTAGGACAACATGTTAGGCTAAAAGAAAATAAAATACATTAAACCTTAAAACCTAATTTACTTCATTATCTTAGTTTTGTAACGCCGTAATGAAAGACAACAGTAGAAACTTTTTATTATTGACAACACGAACACAAAATACTTATTTAGAAAGATACCTTTTATAACATTTATTTATGACGTGACAACGTCTTATAAATTGGTTTGCCGGGTGACAATTCAAGAAACTGCGTTACGCTCCGCTCACGTTATGCGCTCACAATGAGAGCGAGTGAGAGGCACGCGTCCCTTCGACTCGGGCATGGTTAGCCCGCCTAAGAGCGAGAGAGACAGACATTTCATCCTTCTTCCTACTATACGAATGAATATTCACATTAAAATTATTTTACCACTCAAAGTCGTTGTCACGTAAAACTTTCGCCCGTATACCGACTTTACAGGCAACCAATTTTTTTATGCTTACCATCTTGTTCTTGTGGCAATGTCAAAAAAAAAAATAAGTTCAGTTTATCATAAAATATTCTTCAACAGCTTCTGAGGGTCGACCTTTTTATCTCCTTATTTCTTCTTCTTCTTGCCTCAATAGAAAATCCCTGAAAAACTATTCAGTTCCAATTGTTTTATGATTTTTCGTGATAATAAGCACTCACGTTGCAAACTAAAGACAAGAAAAAATACACAGCTCCAACCGGGATTCAAACCTGGGTCTTTAAGTCATAAGTCAAACTTTAACAGCAGTCTTAATTATACTACACATTCAAATATTTTTTTGTTATTTTCAGTATCTAACATTTGTAGACCCAATTAAAATTAATTGGCAAGTGTATCTTGTAACTACGGTATGCATGATCTCTAAGCTATAGTATAACCGCAAAAGCTTTGACAAACTACACATATGGATGTTGCGTGAAGAAATTTTAAAACACTTTCGGTTTATCTTGCGGCAGAAATAGGAAGCTATCTACTTATACAAATATTAGCAGTTATACATAGTAATTAAAATCTCTTGAAAACGCCATATCCATGCGTGTCGTTTATAAAACCAAAGGCTGAAAAGGTTCTTTTTGAATATATTTTATTATTCATACCATGACTTATTCATAGGTTAATCTGTTTCATCTAAGTGACGTGACTCAATTATGGTGTCTCTTATATTTAAGTAAGGTGTTTATAAGCTAATATAACATTTTCCAGTGACTTTGTAAGGGAAAAGTGTTGAATTTTCCGTGATTTTCGTCCCATACTCCTGCAGGTATTTTAACGATGAAATTTTTAGTGTCGGACTTATTTAAAGTTCCATATAACTCTTTAATCGGTTTAACGGTTTGGAAGTGAAAAGATAGTCGACAGAGCGACAGTTAGATTATTTTTAAAAATACTGAGTAAAGGCAGTATTTCAGAAAAACAACAAATAGACAGATAGATAAAAATTCATGGCAAACCATTCTAAAACCTACCATTTGCGTGCTAAATAATTTTAAGGCGTTACACTTTAATTTTTTATCAAAAGAGGTTAGATAAATGATATGAATATTAATTGCACAATGAAAATAAAAAGCAGTTTACACTGAGAATGTTAAGGCAGTCTTACCTCCAAAGGGTGAAATCTCCTGGAACGTCAGGTCAGGTGAGCAATGCGTATAACAATGAAAAATATTTCCACCCCAATACAACATTACAGCTGTGAACTAAACAATCTCTTTCGACCCAAAGCAAACATAAGTGGTCCGAAGTATTTCCGTACAATATTTTTCCCTGTATGACTAAGATGAATTTTCCCTTGCAAATTCTATACAGGGAAACACGAAAGAAATACCTTAGACACTACCTTTTCACGGACGAATGGTTGTCGAGGACTGTGTATTTTGTTTGCTAAACCGTCTGTAACGGATATGCACAGGTGAGGAAAAAAGGTTGTTTAGGGATCTGCATGTTAAGATTTCGGGTTGTTACTAATTAATTTTCTGGATTAATTGTTGATTGTTGTGTGACTGTGACTGCGCTTGTGTATGAATACATAAAATATGTGTATCTTCGCGGTTTTTAATTTAAAGATAAATCTAAACTGTGAGATTGAGATATCTGTACATGGAAATAAACAAAAAAACTAATTTTTAAAATCTCTTGACTTAAACAGTACCTACTGAAGATATTGATGAAACTTTTGAGGAAAGATCAAACTGATGAGAGATTTGTACCGAAATTTGTAGTTAACTTCATATCGCGGGGGAATAAATAACTATGAATTACCTACTAAAACAGGATAGCAATAAAAATAAGCATACATAAACTACATCATCATCAGTTTCGAACTGATAATATTATATTTATACCGAGATTTGTAACTATATTTTGTGAAGTAATGAATAACTATCACTAAAACATTAGGTCATCAGAAACAAACCAATGAGATATTTGTACGTTAATTTGTAACTTTATTTCAATAACCATGAATTATTAAAATAGGATGAAAATAAAAAGCAGTAGGTACCTATGCAGATATTAAGCCATCAGAATCGAACTGATGAGAGTTTGTACCGAAATTTGTACCTTCATAGTATCGTTAAAGTATTTATTAGTATAATTACTGAAACAGAATGGAAATAAAAAGTAGCAAGCAAAATGAAGTCATCAGAATCGAACTGACAAAAAATAAGAATTCAGAAGATCCTCGTAAAGGTACCGCTGGACTTTCACCTTGGACCTCGCGCCTTAAAGATACTGAGATCATTGGTGGGATCCTTGGACGATCGGAACTCGGCCTTCAGAACTCAGACTCAGAATTAGCACTGCCCAGACTTAGCCCAGTCAGTGCTCGGAACGCCGAGGCATTCCGCCGAATATCGGAGAACATCTGTTCCGGAACCTAATGGACACGGAACTCGGCCCAAGGAACACGCACATTGGTTCTCTAGAACTCTGTTTAGCACTTGGTGCACCGGTTTAGGAACTTTGGACTCTGAACTTGGACCTAGAATTCTTATTGCTACATAACTGGTATGCATAAAATTTAAGTCAAAGAAACAAAAGTTGTTGCTATCTTTTTAAAAAAAAAGCAAATTTATTTATTTATTTTTTAGCAAATGATTAAACTGTTTTATTTTTGGACTAAGGATTTATTAATAGATTTGTCTGAATGTGATCTGTAAGTGCACCAATGAAAAAAAGAGCAAATTGTTTATTGGGTTAAAAAAAAACAATGGTGAGCCTTCCACACAAAACTGTACCTACCTCAGTAGGTTTTCAGATTTTGTTAAAACGGATTTTGTTAAAACTTATCTTATTACTTTATATCGTGAAGGTAGGCGTGACATACTAGACAGGCAGGATGCGAATAGAAAGCAAAGCAAAGCAAAGCAAAATAAGTCATCAGAATTGAACTGATGAAAGATTGGCAACAAAATAAGAATTGAGATGATCCCCGCGAAGGTACCGCGGGACTTCGACCTGGGACTTAGACCTAAGACCTAGAAAGACTGAGAATATTAGTGGGATCCTAGGGCTATTTGGACTCGGCCTTCAGAACTCACAATTAGAATCATCACTGGATCATCGGAGAACACACTAACCATTACAACAAAGTGGTCATCAATATTTGACGACCGCTTGGTGCAGTGGTCCACCTGTCTCGGACTTCTAAACCAAGGGTCGCGGGTTCGATCCCCGCACAGTACAAGCATAAGTGTCCGTGAACATGTGTGTTTGTACTGGTCTGGGCGTTTTCTATGTATAACATGTATTTATTTACAAAAAAAAGTATTTAAGTATGTTTATCCGTTGTCTAGTAGGTACCCATAACACAAGCCTCGTAGCTTAATTTGGGACTAGAGAATTGATGTGGTTGTTGTAAAATATTTATATTTATTTATTCCAAAAGTTGACTGGGAGAAATCATTATTTGCGGCAAGTCTACCTTAATTTTACATTGGTTGCTTTTTTACGTATAACATTTTAATTACATTTTATTTATTAAACAGAAAATATTTATCTATGTTAAGATAAATTGACATTGCTCTATCAATTTCTGAAGGAACTTTAAATTCTTGTCGTAATATTGGCAAAGAATTAGAAAAAACGCACTTGAGACTTGGGAATGAAAGCTTGTACGAAAAATCCAACATTAAAATCGGACAAACTCGCAAAACCAACTTGTTCTAAACAAAGACTGACCTCAGATGTCTGCTGCAATCTTCTAATTCCCAAGTTAAACAGGACTCGGTAGTACTCCTGCTGAACGCACCAATCTTGTATCAAATACTCCACGAGACACCGTCATTCATTCATCATTCGTCACCATTATTGGTGATTAGTCGTCGACTGAAATGTGAAAATATGAAATAAGTTATAATATAAGGTAGCTGGTTAGTAGGTAAGCAATCAAATGTACCTTCATTTGAATATTTTGAAGCTTATTACGCGGTCCATGCTTTAATGACAATACATGAACCCTACATTCTTTACAATGTAGTAATGTAGGTATTCGAATACTCAAACCATTTACTTTCCTCAATCACGAAGATAGGCTTGGCTTGACTTCGAATGCTTGGAAATAAATAAGTTAGTCACTCGACCTAAGTATATAAACTTAAGTGAGGAATACAATTACGTAGTGAGTAAGGTACCAAAGAAAATTTGTGTGTTTCAATTTAAGTCATTAGTTAAGAACTTATTTATGTACAAAATAACAGAGTAAACAGGTAACTGATCTTGGATTCTTGACGAAATCTTCGTATCTGCGATGACTCACCCACGGGATGAGGGTTGGTGTAACAATAAAATACTTTCTTCATTCGTCTTCCTGTGTTCTTTACTTATTCTTAAGTTCAATTGTAAGCCTAAAACGACTTAAAAAATTAACTCTGAGATTACACATTAGAATAGTTTGATACATAGGTATGGGATTTATACTACCTTTTTTTTGGATTTCTGATCCCAATATTTCGGCCCTGTTACAAGAGCCATGACCACGGTGTGTAACTGAAAAACTTGCACGAATGTTGTTATATGCAGACATATCGGTCTACCCTCTACTGATTACTTATTTCAAAAACCATGCCGCGGCGAGAATTAGTCAAACTCTAAAATTCACCGATATTTATTTTACATTAGAAACAAAGATGGAAAACATTTTGCCTACAATGCACATTTAGTTTGTAGTAGGTACCTATTAGTTAGAATACAAATCGAATAATTAGGTTACCTGCCAAGAGCCAATAAATGTGCTTGATTATATTATAAAAGTTATATCAAACAAAACAATAGGACGTACCTATTAGGTACAAATAATCATTAATCCATGAATAAAAAATAAAATAAATTTAACTCAAGTTCGAAAGTTTACAAAACGCACATAAATGAAATGCCCAAAAGAAAAGTTTTGTTTTTGATAATTTTCCAAAACATTGCTACGGCGGGATTTTTTTTTCTTTTTTCTTTCTTTTTCTTTTCGGCCTGTTAAAAATAAAAAGTTTTAATGCTTAGGTACTTAGATTATGCAAACGAATTTGTCAGTCTTGTATAAAATTAATTTAAGTATATTTTTAATTGTTGTTTGTTTGGTATGTATCATTTTATGTACCGTATTAGGTTTATTATTAAAAAATTAAGTTTCCCTCGCCTTAAATTTAGGAATAGACTATAGTCTTATGAACCTGATCTACCTAAAATTTTTATTTAATTAGCGCCTATTTCTCAAATAAAACTGATTATTGTGATAACATGAGCTAATGCGCAAACTTACAAATATTTACATTTTCGTCATGCTTAATTATAATGTTAACCGCATCAAAACCAATTTTATCTCTTAAGGAGAAGATTTCTAGTTTAGAGGTTTATTTTTAAGAACACGGCATATAGCAGGGGCAGAGCTTAATCTAAGTAGCTACGTAGGTAAGAATAGATTTTGTCCTAAGCGTCATACTTATTAGGTAGGTACTGAATTTATGATTTTGTAAGTTACCTACATTCATTTTAGGAGAAAAGCAAAAACTGATTCGACTTGAGCGCGCATTAGGTAAGTAAGAACTTTAATCAATACTAAACGTCGATGGTAATATTGAAAAATCTGTAAATGGTCAGAAAGAATAAAATCTTCTACTATAAAATCCACTGCCGGAAATTCTTAAATGCTAGTTTAAATTTATTCGAAATATTATTTTCCATTATCAAATAACTTCACCTTAAGTTTTATTTACTCAGAAGACTGCCTGTCCTTGCAGTTTTTCATCGAGTTATCAGTTTATTGATGACTTTGACACATAAAACTACACTTTACGCTGATTACAAAAAAAAATATTATACTAGCCAATAATGGTTAATCTGAAGTTATTTTTTGCTGTGATATTCCTGTGCAATTTTGTGAAAACGCATGACTTGATCGAAGGATACGAATTCGGTGTAAGAATGTCATACACTGAAGTGAAGAAACATGGACTTTTATTCTTCAAAAGACACGAATCTGTTTCTTTTGTTTATCCTAAAGGAACAAAAATAACTGGAATTGCGTGCGTCGATCTCTCGCCCAAGAAAAAAGGTATCGCAAAAATTGTTCAAGGGGGAATAAACAACAGTTTTGTGCAAATTGATTTTGAAAGTGAAACAAGTGCTGGACTAAAATTTACAGTCGAAATCTACACGATATCCTTGAAAAGAGAAATGAAGGATTACAAATCTCCAAAAAGTTCTTAATTTAACAATAGGTACATCGTTAAATATTCAGCTATCTATATATGTGGAATGTATGATCTAAGAAAATTATTTATACATTTCAAAACATTTTTATTTATTTACTTCATTCAAAAAAGTGATTTTTTTTATAATAAATTTTTTTTTTTTATTTCTGAACGCAAGCATTCTTTGCTTGAACGTCAAATAGCATCACGCAGATGCTTTTTGATTGGTCAAAATGTATTCATCATTCCAATTTTGCCCAATCACATTGCTCACTCGCAGTCAGCTGCCATTTTCTTTCTTGGTGATTTCAGCTGTCAAATGTCATATGAAACGTCAAAAAATAGAAACAAGTTTTCGTATAAATTCCTCGCTTTTTTCAAGTATTTTAATTGTAATTTCGTTTGAAGATGTCGGAAAATGGGCACAACGATGCGTAAGAAAACCCAAGTGTCGTTTGTGATACGGGACGAGGAGGAGCGCCGTCACAAAAATGGCGTTAGCTCTCTTCAACTGGACCCGATTCAAGGGAGATTGTATTCCGCCGGTCGCGATGGGATTATCAGGGTCTGGAATACGGCGACCGGGGTGCAGGACAGGTACATCCAAAGCATGGAACATCACACTGACTGGGTGAACGATATCGTGCTATGTTGCGGTGGTAAGAACCTCATAAGTGCTTCTTCTGATACTACTGTCAAGGTATGGAATGCACCGAAAGGCTTTTGTATGTCGACTCTTCGTACGCACAAGGATTACGTTCGCACTCTTGCTTATGCGAAAGATAAAGAACAGGTTGCTAGTGCGGGCTTGGACCGCGCGATATTCCTATGGGATGTAAATACATTGACTGCACTTACTGCTAGCAACAATACCGTCACAACGTCAAGCCTTGTCGGCAATAAAGAGTCTATTTATAGTCTTGCAATGAACCCTCCTGGCACTATCCTTGTCAGTGGCTCAACAGAAAAGGTTCTACGAGTTTGGGACCCCCGTAACTGTTCACGGTTGATGAAATTGAAGGGACATGCTGACAATGTTAAAGCACTTGTTGTCAGTCAAGATGGGTCCCAATGTGTATCAGGTAGCTCTGATGGAACAATCAAACTATGGTCATTGTCACAGCAGAGGTGTGTGTCAACCATTCGTGTTCACTCTGAAGCGGTATGGGCTCTGCTTGCCACAGAAAACTTCACACATATTATATCTGGAGGACGAGACAGACTAGTCATTATAACTGAGCTACGAAATCCTGACAATTTTATGATTGTCTGTGAAGAGACTGCCCCAATTTTGAAACTATGCTTCACAGCTGATCAGCAAGGAGTTTGGGTTTCCACATCAGAATCTGACATACGCTGTTGGAAACTACCACCTCGGAACTCTTTAAGCTCAGACATGTATAATCAGAATAATTATAATACAAATAATGTTTATCAGACACAACCATTGTATCATATCCCTGGTGGCCCAGCTATCAAACATTACACAGTACTGAATGACAAACGACACATACTTACAAAAGACACAGCCAACAATGTAGCACTGTATGATGTTCTTAAAGCTTGCAAAGTTGAAGATTTAGGAGAAGTTGACTATGACGAAGAAGTGAAAAAACGTTTCAAGATGGTTTATGTTCCAAATTGGTTTAACGTTGATTTGAAGACTGGTATGTTGACAATCCATTTGGGTCAAGATGAGACTGACTGCTTAAGTGCATGGGTAAGTGCAAAAGAAGCTGGTTTGACCACGGAGAATGACCAGAAAGTCAATTTTGGTGCTTTACTCTTGCAAGCATTGTTGGAACATTGGAACCACCCAAATAGAGTAAATGAGTCTGGCATGAAAGTAATTGGGAACAATTTCTTCAGTGTACCATTGCATACACCTCTGATTTTCAGTGAAGTTGGTGGCAGGACACTTTATAGGCTTCAGGTCAGTATATCAGTGTTTTATTTCAGCATAAAGTGTTGTGTGGCTTCTAATCTACTACATTGCTAGCAAGCATCTTACTTTTAAATGTATTGATTCATAAATTGAATTTTCAAAATTGAATATTCACTATGCAGTTGAATAGAAATACAGTTGAAAAAATTGCCAATTGACTAAGCTAAAACTAGACTTATATTAATATTATAAATACAAAATTAATTGTCTGCCTGGTTCACTTTGATACCAAAATCACTAAACTGATTTTAATGATATGTAAACTGACTAAACACTGAACTGAAATTACAAACATAGACTTCATCTTGAGATACTTTCGCTAACGCTAGTTTTAATTCTTAAATCAATACATGCAAATTTCAATGTCTATTATCATAATCGTCTGAGTCTATAACTTATACTTGTAGTTTTTAAACGATCTATAGATATGGTATAAAATTGAAATGACTACCAAGTATTTTTCACATTTCAGGTTGGTGATGCAGGAGGCGAGAATGAAGGAAACCTCCTCATCGAGACAGTACCATCCTGGGTGGTCGAGGTGGCCATTGAGATGTCAGCACCTAATCTGAACAAGTTGCCCTTCTACCTGCTGCCACATTCGAGCTGCCAAAGTAAACAGGACAGGCAGAAGAAGGTAAGCAAACAAAAACATTTTTTTTTAACTTTAAGTCTATTATTGCCGGTACAAATAGTTGCTTTGAATTAATTAATTAATATACAACAACATCACATAAAATATTGATCTGAATCCATGGTAACTAGCTGAAGCACTTGTGTCACAGATGTCAGAATCAACAGTGATATTGCAAAAAAAAACTGAAATAAATGACAATATAATACCTAGTCTAGTTTAATGCACACGAATGTTTGTACAGTGCGGGGATCGAACCCGCGACCCCTTGGTTAATAGTCAACTTCTTGCCATTACACCAAAGTCCTCTTATAGAAGGTAATTTATTACTACCCTTCTCTGTAACATTTCATCAGTATCTTCAGCCCTAGCCATGTCTTTAGCTTGTATTACAAAGCCATCATTATTAAGAGAAATGGCAAATACCACAGGGTCAAAAATGTGACCGAAAATTACATTACAAGTCTAATTTGACTCCTGCAAAAGCTTTTGTAATTGAATTTTTAGTGTAGGCCCACACAGACGGCTGGCGTAAAAACATCTAAATTATGAATTGCGCATTTGCGTCCATACTGCAATGACTAAGGCAGGAGCCTAACGCAATACGATTTGACGGGCACACTAGCATGTCTCCCGCATTTAGTATGGAGTCCACACGCACTCTGTATGTCGCACTATGGCACTCTAATTGGCGTGAATATCTCTCGGTTTTTATTCGTAAAATCAGTTAAACGAATATCTATCTCTCCATTTATTTGCCTTTTCCAGGACCGTCTAGTAGCGAACGACTTCATCCAATGCCGCAAGGTAGCAGAGCACGTCGTAGAGAAGATAGTGGGCGGCGGCGACGCGTCGGGCGCCAGCGCGGGCAGCGGCAAGGGCAGCGCCAATGAGGACAGCGGCAACGACGCGCCCGAGGAGAGGGTGGAGCTGTTGTGCTGCGATCAGGTGAGAAGATAGTACAGGTTTTCAATAACAGATGGCGCTGTTTGTGATTAGCGAAGTGGCAACGACGGGCCTGAAAAGATAGGGAAACAACTATGCTGCGAGCAGGTGAGGAGATAGTACAGGTTTTCAATAAGAGATGGCGCTGTTTGTGATTAGCGAAGTGGCAACGACGCGCCAGAGGAAAGGGTGGAGCTGCTGTGCTGCGATCAGGTAAGAAGATAGTTCACGTTGTCAATAAGAGATGGCGCTGTATGTGATTAGCGAAGTGGCAACGACGGGCCTGAGAAGATAGTGGAACTACTATGCTGCGAGCAGGTGAGACGATAGTTCACGTTGCCAATAAGAGATGGCGCTGTTTGTGATTAGTGAAGTGGCAACGACGGGCCTGAGAAGAAAGTGAAACTACTATGCTGCGAGCAGGTGAGGAGATAGTTCACGTTGCCAATAAGAGATGGCGCTGTTTGTGATATTCGATAGTGGCAATAATGGGCCTGAGATGATACGAGTAGGGGAACTACTATGCTGCGAGCGGGTGAGGAAGCATCTTAAACAACTTCAGCCGGTGAGTGTACTTTTTTGGATTAAAATACTGGCACTGGCACAATCTAACCAGCATCATCATTATCCTCATACCAGCCGTTTGACGCCCACTGCTGAGCCTATGCTCAGGTAGGACCTATGTCCTCCCACAAGAATCTCCACCGTGATCGATCCTGCGCGCGCCCGCATCCAATGGCTTATAAAGAATAATGAATTTTATTTCAGTTCAAAAACTTATTAAATATACATACAGATACACTGTTATAAATAACTTATTTAAACTTTAAACAGTGTCACTGGTCTCCACACTAGGATACCCTGTGTCGTGAAGACCAGACTTCCTAATGTAGTGTGCTTACAATATTATGAGATGGTAATACCAGTAGTATAATGATGTTGATGTGTGTGCGTGTATGTGTTAGTGTGTGTGCGCGCGCGCGTGTGTGTGTGTGTGTGTGTGCCTTCGATCAACAAATTTTTAGTATTTACTAAAGAAATACTTTTAAAAGTCTTAAAAACTTATTTTAGTCAGCTAAGAATGTGAAGTATTGCCTCAGTATCCTCATAGTCGCTTCCCGCGACCTTCACCAGATGACTGGCACTTAGTCTTAAATGGCTGTTTCTTATGACAGTAAGGACCGCCTAGTTGCGAACGACTTTATCTAATTTCGCAAGGTGACAGAGCACGTCATATGCTAGCGCGAACAGCTGGAAGGGCAGCGCTATTAAGGATAATGACCAAAACAAACCTGACGAAGCGTCGAACTGCTTTACTGCGATAAGGGGAGCAAGTAGTATAAAATATATTATACATACATTGGTATAAAAATTGTCTCTAAAACTAGTTGCTTGAGGCGCAATGATTTTGTAGTGATTACGAAAGTTAAGTAACCGAGACTTAGGGTCTCGGTCGTGTTTTGGACGGGTGACCATGACCGGGTATGAGTTACGTCTATTTATAAACATCTTTGTGCTTCGGAAAGCACGTTAAGCTGTTGGTTAATATCGATAGAAAATTATACGTTGTTAAGCCTGGTCAGAGGCCATTAAGGCTAGTCACTTACCTTACAAACTACCCCTCCACTGCACCACACTGAGCCTGCGTAATCGTGTATGGCTCGTACCATGAGGTGAGGGGCGTACCATGAGGTGAGGCCCGTGCCCAGCAGTGCAGTGGAACTTATATAGGCTGATGAGAGAGAGATAATTCTTCAATTGGCTGGCGACCACTTTGGTGTAATGGTCAAGAAGTTGACTGTTAACCAAGAGATCGCGGGTTCGATCCCCACACTGTACAAATATTTGTGTGCATGAAAATGTCTGTTTGTACTGGTCTGGGTGTTATATGTATTTTTTTAAGTTTATTTGTGATACCACTGTTGATTCTGATATCTGTAACACAAGTGCATAAGCTACTTACCACAGAGTCAGATCAATATATGTGATGTTGTTGTATATTTATTGATTGCGTATTTATTTATTAAATTTCTTTATATACCCATACAATCGTGTTACCTAAACTATTACCTTTAATTTAAAATAAGTTTACAAGTTAAGTTACAAGAGAAATGTATTTGGCATAAGAACTTCTTGTAAATTTTACTCTTAGTGAGCAAATAAATGAAATTAAATTGATTGATAAACAAAATAATATCAAGGTGCTTTTTTCCAGGTGCTTGACCCAAACATGGATCTTCGGACCGTCCGCCACTTCATATGGAAGTCCAACGTGGAGTTCACACTGCACTACCGGGTGTTGAAACAATGAAAGTACATTATGAGATAAGTATAGGTCACAATTGAGAAGTACTGCTCGTTATGAGATGTACGTTCGTGAGTAGCGTGGCATCGAGACATATGTGAGTAGCATAAGCTTCATCTCTTTCTATCGTGTGATGTTGGAAGGGACACAAATTAAAACACGCTTTAGTTTCTTTTTCTTTTTGTGAAGTGAATAAATAACATATAGAACTATTACAGGATGTTATAGTAAACAGTAGTCTATTAGCCCATCAAGTTTGCGCACGATACGCCTATGGTAACGAAAGCTTGGAATCACGACACTCATGGGCGTACCCAGGTTCTGGGCTAGGGGAGGGCAAATCAAATCTTTTAAGCCAGGTCCCGCGCGCTTGTTTTGCATTACACTCGCGGAGCCGGGCGGCCACAGACCATAGAGTACCACAGACCCGAGCGTGGAAGTAAAATGGGCGCGTCGCGCCGCGCGGTTTTCAAAAGTTAATGCATATAAATATATTGTACTTCTTTCTCCAAGCCTTTTCCCGTTTCTCAGTCGGGGTCGGCTAACCTAAGGGAATTGACAAAAGTACTGTTTTTTTTTCAAAATAATGTAAATATATTAGTCTATACTTTCTTAGACTAAAGCTGAAAAAAAAGGATTATTTTGCTTTAAATTTCCACTAAACGACGCCAGCGCAGGAACCAAAATACATCCAACTGTAATCACCTGAAAAAGCTAGAGCTGGAAGTCACAGGACTTTCAATACCTACAACTCACAACGTGACACAGAAGATGCAACTGGAATCACAACACTGACACCAACAAAACACTCGACGCGTTTCGCCACTACATGTGGCATCCTCAGGAGATGTTGTCGCTTCGACTGACTACGAACGAGCCGCTCGTCTAAAATAATCCTCTTTTTCAACTTTCTTAGCCGTTGTCCGTAGATACGGATGTAGCTGTCCCTGTCACACTTAAAGCCTTGACCGTGCGAGCGAACGCGCTGGCTAGACCCGAAAAAACAAATGAAACGTTAGTACTGCCGCTTATGCATGTTATGTTCTGACTAAATAAGTTTTTATTATTGTACAATCCAGAACACTTTGTAAAACTTTTCAAGAAAGCACTGCCAGAGACAATTTTTTTTTTAAATATCTGTCATGTTTTAGATGATCCTGTTACTCTCAAAAAATGATAATATGACCACCGTAAAACTGTGACACATTAAATTTAATTAAACTATACACTAAGACAAATGATTATTGTTTAGATTTGACTGCTACAATGGCCTAATATTTAATAACGATAAAGCTATGGTTTTCTAGGATAGCAGTGCCATCATATAACGGCTGTAAAACAGCGGTGAATGACGTTACTAGAACGTTGTCTATGGAAACTAAATGGCGCGGTTTCCTAGAGAGCGATAACTGACACGGTAACGTCATTTTATTCGCATAGACAACGTTCTAGTGACGTCATGCATCGCTGTTTTATGGCACCGCTAATACCGCTATCCTAGGAAACCATAGCTTAAGTGGAAGATGACAAACTGTACCTTCTGAAATATAGCCCATAGTTTTCAAAACATCGAAAGTAAAGTAAGCTAATCTTAATCATGACAGCCATTCTATCGGTTGTGAGTTGCATGTACTATTAAATAGAGGACTTTACTGTCAACATTTTTTTTACATTGATTTACTACAAATGTTTGCAAAAAGTTTGGATACCACCTCCACTTTTTTGCGCTTTGGCATCAGAAAGGAGAAATATCATTACGTTGTTTGTTTTTTTTTCGATTGCCTCCTACTAATATTATTAACGCGAAATTTTGTAAGTATCTATGGACGTTTGTTACTCTTTTACGGAAAAATACTGTATGAGATTTAATGAATAACAGATAGGCTACAATTTATAAAGTATTGTGAAGGTATAAGGTTTCCACGTGGACGAAGTCGCGGGTGGCCACTAGTTTTGCAATAATTATGGTCCATGATCAAAGACTGCGTGTATAACTACAATGTTTTCAAAAATAATTTGCATAAAATAATTTCAATACTTATCCTATTTGTTACTGTCTTGACAATATTGTGTTTGTCTTATTTTATTTGTTTTGCAGTTCATGAATAAATATCTCGTACTCAAATGTCTCGTGCCACGGAATTTTGACGCGAAAATGCATTGTATTTGTATATCCTTGTAAACATTTAGATAAACTTGCCGGTTGTGTGCGTGTCTCTTTTGGATATTTTGTATTTGTGAAAACATGCAAGGTGCTTGCAACTCGCTTGCGTTTCTATTCAATATTTTTAAATGTTTGGCCGTTTCACATACTTTTTAAAAAGGATTTGAGAAAGAAAAACTTTTTATATCTTTGTAATACTGCAACTGTAATACTGAAAGTAAGTATTATAAAATCATATTACAGATGTAAACATTTAAGCTACGAAGCTGTTAAAGTTCCGCACATAATGTCTATGATTTCACATTGCAGTTACAACAATTTAAGTTTAATGCGGCATAAGACATATTTTTTTCAAAAGTAAAAACTAGACGTGCAATGAAATCAAATTTTAACAGTACAAACGTACAGCATTGTAGTAATAGCGTAAACGTACAGAATTCCTTCGTTTATGTAATCAGAATTTTTCTTTTGTTAAACAAACTGTAGAATAGCTAGAATCTTTAGTATTTTTACTTCGATCCAAGTCATGTGTTGTTGACTTGATGGGTGATTGAATCATTTTGATTACTTAAAACATTATGTAAATAATAAAAGGATACCTACCTAATTAAAATGTTGATCAATAGAAAAATGTGCGCTACTTTGCTCAAGAGTACAACATTATTGTATTAATTTGTAACTTAAAAAAAACATGTATTCCAAGTAACCCAAAATAAATGTAACTTTATACGTTACGTGCCTACCTAAATGAAACTATTAATTTAATTTCTGCATTTTTCACTTTTGTATACCATTTATATGATTCAAAGGGATGTGCACTGAATTTGAATATTATCCAATATCTAAAAATACAAATTTATATGAAAAATTCATCTTTTACACTGCTAATACAAAAAGTTTAATGTATGAGGTTATCAAATAACCGTATGTGGCGTTGTTAGATTCGTATGAGCGGTATTTAGGTATATAAGATGTAATGAACTAGTTTTTTTTCTGCTGAGGTTTTTTAATTAACTATGAGATAAAGTTGTTATTATTTATCGGACAATGTGCTTGAATAGCGTGAAAGTATCGAATTATAAATAAATATCGTTATAAAATGAAGCTGCTTTTTATTTTTTGTACCTCGAATAAATAAACTCTTTTACTTTTAAGTAACACACTGGTGTAGACTCCACTTGAGTACCTAAGTCAGCAATCGTGTCGTTGTCAAAATGTGGAAATGAAGAATCAAGGGCCTGACACGTTTTGATAGAAAAAGATAGTCTTATTGCAATTCCTACAAGAGGGAATAGAAAAGAAGCAAATGTTTTGTCTCTATCACCGACCGAGCATTTTTCCATGGTCGGGTTATAGACACACTTCAAGTGTGCATAACAAAAATAATGAGTCTGTGATGATGACAGTTTTTAAGAGCGCCAAACAATAAAAAGATTTTGTGAATTAATTAATAGCATAATTAATATCAGGTAATTTACATGCCAACGGGTGTATAGTGTTTGTGCAAAAATTAAAAAATGGTTGGATGTTCGATACTAGGCTGCAAAAGCAAAAGTTAACGAAAGGAAGTGGGTGTTACATTTAATGCGTAAGTACACTGTTTGTATTTTGAGCACATATTTCTTCCTCAAATCACACAGGAGTCAAGTAAATGGGTTATTGTGTTAGTTATATCATGTAAACCCTTAATAAAATATGAAATATTTGAAAATTATTTCTGAAATAACCTCGAAACATTTGACAAGCAAACCGGTCAAATTGCGTGTCATAAATCTACGATAGAAGCCAGCTTTACATTAGTGTCCAATAAAACAGTCGGTTTGTAATTCGATTTCGGGCTGCCTACAACTAAAAAAAAATATACCTAAAATTTACCTTAAATTTCGGGGAATTTCAAAGCACATTGTATTTCTAGATTTCCGACGGACGATGAAACGCGTAAAAATGGATAGACGGAACTGGGAAACACAATTGGATACCACACAAGTATTTTCGTCTTTGTTCGAATCATTTTGAATAGGTAACATTGTTTTCGAAAAACACAAAAATTAACTTACATAGAACAATTCTCTATTCCAACGTTGTTCGTACATGCTGACAGTAAATAATAATAAAAATAAAAAAACACGGGTTGCACTCCGGGAGTGCCGGCAGAAGTGAAAACTTGATTATTAACGTTGTGCATTTTTGATTTATTTGAACCGTCTTACGGTTTTTCGATCAGCATCACGTGACCTGACGCGAGTTTCACAGTTTCTACCCATGCCACAAAAGTGCTCAACGCCGCTAAAGAAGTTTTCACTTCAATAATTTTGTATGATACTTGGAAAGGATGATGTATTTACAGTTATGTTTTATTATTACAGAATGTCCCAGTATCCCAAGTCGGTCTCAAAGATGGTGTGTCCATGGATGTTTACTGTCAAGATCTACCGGTAGCATTCCGTGCGTTTTGGTAGACTTAAACACTACTTACGACAGGGCAAATGAAACTGTTGTTTTAAAACAATTCTTGTAAATATATGTTTTCATTAAAGAAATTACTTATTATAACGGTTATCCTTTTATTGCAATCACACAATCTCATATCAATTAGCTGAGTTTTCCCCAGCTTATTCACTGAAAAAGCCGCTTGACGAAACATCAAAACTTCATATAGATTATCAGAAATGGTGGTCGACTGGGATCACTCATTTTCGAGATTTCACACGGATGATTTAACGTCATTCACTCCCAACAAAAATTCACTCATTACGTTATGCGAGTATCTACTTGCGAATGTAATGACTTGCAATAGTTGCAATGTTTTCAACTACATTTAGGGTATTTTTTTGCGACTGTGGCAGCCCCATATTTTGACGTCAATATATATCTTTCTCTTACGCCCGGTCGCCCGGTGGCGAATCTATAACTTATATCTATGTAAAGAATAAAGTTTATTAAAATACCTATGTTGTGGTTTTGACGCTGGATAAATTACAAACATCACTCACACTTTCTGAACTGAAAGTGAAAATGTCAAAACACAATGGCTGTCAACAATGCTGTCACTTGATAATGGCTACGTTAACGACAAAGCCTTAAAGAAAAAAAAACAATGCTGTCATTTTGACAAAATCCAATCCAAAAATAAGTGTGGCCAACTAAGAACTTATAGTGTCAGATCTTGCTTTATTTTCAAGTACCTAGCTCACTGAAATTTAAGAAACCTG
Organism: Pyrausta despicata; assembly: GCA_963921415.1. Lineage (NCBI taxonomy): Eukaryota > Metazoa > Arthropoda > Insecta > Lepidoptera > Crambidae > Pyrausta > Pyrausta despicata. The sequence goes on along the minus strand of OY992867.1, from coordinate 3,910,859 downwards.
CAAAATTAGGCAAGAAACATTTTATGTTTGCATTTAAATTATTAAAATGCTATTAGATTTTATTTGTTTACTTAGTTTAAATTTACTATTTCCAATTATATTTTTATTTTGTCTCAAATGGTCTTGCAATTCCTTCAATTCAAGTATTTTATATTTAGTTTTGTGTTTATGTAACTTATTAGTTCAAACGATAAATCATTATTATGTTCTGATAAGTTTTAGCGTTATTTCATAAATCTGGCACTCTTTTAGATATTAACTAGCACCCACCGTTGCATTGAGTAGGCAACACTGCCAAAAATATAACCTCAAGATCTATGTACCAAGAAAAGTATTTATAAATGAAAATTGTAAAATAAAAAAGGTTAAAATGAGCGGACGATTGCTAGTTCGTTCGTTTTGCTATAACATTATTCACAGAAAGCCATACAAAAACAATGTTCAATCGGGGAATAGGCTTTTTATAAGTGTTTTCTGCAACGAATTCTCAACCAAAGCTGCGAAGCAGTTCGAAGAGAAGAAACATTGTAATATCGGCACTATTGGGCACGTAGACCACGGGAAGACTACATTGACTGCGGCTATCACTAAAGTCTTGGCTAGCGATGGTCTGGCAAACTATGTTTCGTACGACGAAATTGATAGAGCACCTGAAGAAAAAGCTAGAGGTTTGAAAAACCAAAATCAAAATCTTTATTGCATACTAAGTGTTAACATATAAGTTGTTACATTGTTTTGGTTGGTTAGCTTACTCATCTGTATAGTGTGAATTATTTTTTCAAAATAAATTAGTTTTCATGCACAATTAACATTAAAAGAATGTCCTTTTATGTATTAGTCACTTTTCGGATAGCAGTAAAGTTTTTCCTTAGCAACTGGTTTCTTGATGATTCATTGGGATCTTGAAAGATAAACTGATTGTGTGATTCCAAGTTAAAATGTGTCTCACTTTCAGGTATAACAATAAATGCAGCTCATGTTGGGTACAGCACAAAACTAAGGCACTACGCTCACACAGATTGCCCGGGACACGCTGACTATGTCCGTAACATGATATCGGGAGCTTCTCAGATGGATGCTGCAATATTGGTTGTTGCTGCTAATGATGGTCCCATGCCACAGACAAGGGAACATTTATTGTTAGCGAAGCAAGTAGGAATTCAACATATTCTGGTGTTTATCAATAAGGCTGACATTGTAGATGGGGAGGTATGTAATAGATAAATCCTTTTGCTTTATGGAAGTTCTTATTATTTTATATGTTATTTGATGCTTGATTTACAATTGCATTATTTTGATTATTTATGTAGCATTTTATTTCACAATGTTTGACCAGCCTTCCATAACTTTTCAATAGTTTTATCCCATTTAAGAAACCTTGTTCAAGATATTAAGGGTATTTCTTAAATAATAAAGTCAGGGTGAATCAAAAAGTTCTTAGAAGTGCATATATATGAAACCTTTTTGGATCAAGTTCGATATTGAAATTAAAGAGTGTCTATCACACTATATTTATGCAGACTGTCACTTGTTTTTGTCAGTTTGTTCGCATGTAATAAATTTTTTTGGGCAACAAGTTGCTAAAAAGTCAAAATTGTCAAAAAGATAAAAGTGAGTTATGTGCGGTGATAAAATATCTCAGTTTGAAAAAAATGTCTACGAAGAAAATTTTTTTGGACATTCAGCAGACACTAGGGGGTGATGCTGTACCCTATTCTACGGTTGCGTACTGGGTGGCTGAATTTAAAAGAGGTAGATCAAGCTGTAAAGATGACCCGCGTTCTGGGCGGCCTTCAACCTCCGTTACAGAAGAAAATGTCAAAAAGGTTGAGAATCATAGCTGAGATCCTAAAGATATCTTTTGGTAGCGTTCAATCCATTTTAATTGATTCACTGGGGTTCAAAAAAGTGTCTGCAAGATGGGTGCCACGAATGTTAACCGACGAAAACAAAAAGCGACGTTTGGAAATTTCCAAGCGTAATCTCGAAATGTTCCAGCGTGATTCGGATAATTTTTGCCGTCGTCTTGTCACCATGGTTGAAACGTGGGTCCACCATTTTGATCCTGAAACTAAAAGACAAAGCATGTCTTGGAAACAACCATCCTCTCCATCCATTAAGAAATTTCGAGTTGCTCCTACCGCTGGCAAAGTTATGGCCTCTGTGTTCTGGGATAGTGAAGGAATCCTTTTGATTGATTACATGCCAAAAGGCCAGACGATTACTGGACCCTATTATGCAAATTTAATCCCGAAAGTGCGTGAAGCGATTGAAGAAAAACGTCGTGGAAAACTGTCGTTGGGCGTGTTGTTCCTTCAAGATAACGCTCCTGCTCATCGATCGGAAGTTGCGCTCAACGCAATCCGCTGTGCTGGCTTCAATCTCCTTGACCACCCACCATATTCTCCGCACTTAGCCCCAAGTGATTTTCACTTATTTCCAAAATTAAAAGAGGAAATTCGTGGAACAAAATTTTACGATAATGACGCGGTTATAGCTGCCGTAGAGGACTTTTTCGAGAGTCAAGAAAATATATTTTTTTCACAAGGAATAAGGAAGTTAGAAACGCGTTATTCTAAATGCATTGCATTGGAGGGAGATTATGTAGAAAAATAAAATATTATTATTTAAATCTTTGCATTTTTTAATATTGATTCCAAGAATTTTTTGATTCACCCTCGTATATCTGTTTTTTAACAAACTGGTCTCTTCAAACTTTGTTTTAAAAATGGTGCAATGTGACCACTATCAAAATAATTTTATTCATTACAGCTTTTAGAGTTGGTGGAAATTGAAATGATGGAACTGATGACAGATTTTGGATATGATGGCAACACTGTACCAATGATCTGTGGTTCTGCTCTGAAAGCCTTGAATGGAGATGAGTCTGAGTTTGGTTGGTAAATTGAAAACATTGAACATAATTTTCTTGCACTACATACATTTATGACCTATGTACTAGAGTCCCGTAAAATTTTCCGAAAGTCATTTGGCTGTTTAATGGATTACCTAAAAAAACTATTCACTTAATTTACTGCTGGCTTAACTAACTAAAGCCCGAGGAACATTAAACCAAATTAACGTTAAGCTCAATGTTGTGTGCCAAAAGATTGACAGATCATAATATCAATTAAGTTAAACTCAAGAAAGGGTATTTTATATTGCACAGTTTTCACTACCCATGCGGATAGCCCCGCATGCATCTTACAGCTTAAGACATGATAGCTATGTCGCAGGCAAATTGTATAATTACGCCGTTTACATAATGCGTCGTCCCTTTACAAACGCTCACAGTTTTGTAAAATGCCCGAGGCAAATTGAAAAATCGTTCAATTGTTATTATTTCGACGTTGGTTGTAGTATTAGGGTGACCATGATAAAACACAGTTTGAACAAAACAGATTTTTATTTCAGGAATCAGGTAATAATAAAGAGTTCAAGTAAGACTAACTAAAGTACATATTTGATATGATAAACATACCAAATATGTACTCGTAACAAAACGACATTAAAATTAAGAAACATAAATTCTCATTATTTCCCTTTATTATCAAATAAAGATTGAAATAGTAAACAGCGGAATTGCTCCATGTACCTTTTTATTTTTAAGTATCCGATATTTCGGCACTGTTGTAAGCGCCATGATTACGGAGTAAATTACAGTGTTTTGTTACCAGTCACTCCGTGATCATAACGCTTGCAATAGTGCCAAATGTATCCGATATACTTAATAATAAAAAAGTACATGGTAGCAATCAAGTAGTTAACTATTGTTTTGTAAGTAACCATATATGTTTAAAACAATAAACAAACAAATAAAAAATACTTCTTAAAAAAGTAATACAAAAACCAATAATATTCGGCAGGTGTCCGCCGGGAACCTGATTCTATGGACACCCTAGCACTTTTGAGGTGCCGGATAACCTCAACAATCTTGATATTTTTCCACGGCTTTTTACTGTCCCCGTTTGCGAATCGTACCACTTTTTTAATTCACTTTAATAACTGTCTTTGAAATCACAATTCTGGTTCGAAAAACCGCTAGCACTTGTAATATTTCCACTGCTTTCAATCATTTTTTTCGAGGCAAATTCACTACTTGACGCCATTTTTCTTGTTGTGATCAGCAGCGCGGCGCGTGGCTAGAACCGGAACTAAATTCTTCAATTTGCCGCGGCATTTTGTATACGGCGTTTGAACTATCGATGAAATGTTGCGGCATATTATAAAATGACACGGCAATATACATTTTGCCTTAGGCATTATATAAAACTGCGAGCGTTTGCAAAGGGACGACGCATTATGTAAACGGCGGATTTATACAATTTGCCTGCGACAGCTACACCATGAGTTACAATCAAATTCCTACTGCATTTGGCGAGTGTCACGGATGCGTGGCAATTCCGCGTGCGTTATGAGATGCGTTACACCATCTAAAAAGTAATATTTTCCAGGTGCGCCGTCAATACGAAAACTACTTGACACCATGGACTCCTACGTGCCGCCTATAGTTCGTGATCTCGCTTCTCCTTTCTTAATGCCCATAGATAATGCATTCACAGTGCCAGGACGAGGAACCGTGGTCGTAGGGACGATAAAGCGAGGAATTATGAAGAGGAATGATGAAGCTGCTTTAATGGGATTTGGATACAACATCAAGACTACATTGTCTGATATTCAGATATTCAAAAAGAGTGTTACAGAGGTAAAATGTTTATTCATAACGAAGTATTGTATAGAGATCAACACCATTTTCTCGAGTCAACACAGAGCCTTAAGCCTGCCTTCCATGGTAACCGGTAACCTGGCAACAGAAATATTTACTGAATGCACTTCTATGCAGATTGCTTTTGCTAGTTAAACAGAGTCTGTAGCTTCGTTTTTCGCTCGCGCCGCTCGCAGTGGACGGCGGGCATAGTTATGAATTAACTGTTCAATCTAAAAAACCAACATATTCACGACTTACGTTATATTGTTTCACAATAGAAATAATATTGTTTGGGGGTCACCAGTGACCACCATGGCGCACAATGTGTTAAGCAGACGCACTGTTCTGATAATGTGGGAAACAATTAATCAAAATAATAGTGGATGTTTAAAAAGAGCATATGGATAAATGGATGTTGTGACTTAAAAATCATATCCTGCAAAATAAGTTCATTTGAACGATGCATTATGCAGTCAATTGACAACCGCTTGGTTCAGTGGTGGCAGTGGCTTCTAAAACCAAGGGTTGCGGGTTCGATCCCCGCACAGTACAAGCATAAGTGTGCATGAACATGTGTGTTTGTACTGGTCTGTGTGTTTTCTATGTATAGTATGTATTGTACAAAAAAAGTGTAAGTATGTTTATCCGTTGTCTTGTATACCCATACCGCAAGCCTCGTAGCTTAGTTAGGGACTAGAGAATTGGTGTGATTGTCGTGAAATATTTATTTATTTTTGAATTAAAATCCGAAACAACACTTACAGGCTCTAGCCGGCGATAACGTAGGAGTCCTGCTCCGAGGCATGAAGATGAAGTCAGTGGAAACTGGGATGCTTCTTTGCGCTTCAAAAAGTTTCATACTCAGCAACCACTACAAGGCGAAGATCTACTTCTTGACTAGAAACGAAGGAGGAAGAAAAAAGCCTGTATTCTCCAAGTACTCACAACAGATGTTTAGCGGAACATGGAATATTGCCGCTAGGATTGATTTAGGTGAGATCTATGATATATTCAACAAGTTTTTCACGAAAAACGCGCCACCCTTCATATTAAAAAAATATCCTTTCCAACGATTGTCATCCTGCAGGGCTGCCCTTGGTACACGATGTTTTCGGGCTATACTTACCTTTACCAGGAGGTTGTCTGGAAGAGATCGCTCCTCGCGATAAGGTTGCTTAAATTGTACAATTTTTCTTTGTTAAACTAATATGTATTAGTTTTTCTAAATAGTTTTCTATCTATTTGCATGCTGCTTGACACAGCTAAATAGGTTTAAGCAGTATTGTAAGATGACCAACAAATCAATAAATGTTAATTGTACCGTATTTACGCAAATAAATATTTATATTTCAATTTCTATCTAACGACTCGTTAGATAGATAGAGGGGAATCTCTTTGCTTAGTTGGATTTGGCTAATGATTTTAATAAATAATAGCCTGATATTTATTATCGCGACTTGTGAAAACAAGCTCAATGTGTGTAGGACTGACGTTTTTCGTACATTCCTCTATAACAAGTATTTTCTTGTTTGTATTTCTTCCAGACCCATCAATGCACATGATGATGCCAGGAGACCACGGCGAGGTATACCTAACACTTCTCCAAGGCATGGTGATGACTCAAGGTCAGCCTTTCACGATACGAGAGAATAATGTCACGGTTGCCACAGGGATCATTACTGAGACCCTTCCTTCTATAGATGTCCCAAAAGGCAAATTAGGGAAAGTTGTTATGGAATACGAATAGTGTGATGTAAATAGTATGTAGATATTGTTAATAAATTATTTGATTACTATTTTTGGAGCGTTATTGTTTTTATTATTTCGTGTCTAAACTAATATTATAAAGCTGAAGAGTTTGTTTGTTTGTTGGAACGCGCTAATCTCAGGAACTATTGGTTCGAATTGAAAAATTCTTTTTGTGTTGAATATACCATTTATCGAGGAAGGCTTTAGGCTATATAACATCACGCTGCAACTATTAGGAGCGAAGAAATAATGGAAAATGTGAAAAAAAAACTGGGAAAATTATTCATCGTTGAGGGCTTCCTTTGCGTACACTGCGAAAACGGTTCAAGATACCAAAAATATATGTATGAAAGAATTATTCCTCTTGAAACGATCTAAAAAAATTTAGTTTAGTTTAATTTTAAGATTAAGTTACTAGAACCGTTGTTATGGTAATCAAATTTGGTCGAAATTTATGCATTATTTGTTAAGAAGTGTATCAAGGTAATATTAATCTTTATCCAAATAAATGTGTTGTTGATTAAGAGTATTTAATTGTGAACAAAATTGTCTTTGACATCACTTAATTTCAATGAATATCTTAGAAGATATTACAATTTTAAAATAACACCAATATAAAATTCACCCGCGCCGCATGATGTGCAAAACATGACGCTGCAAGGAAGAGAGGCGTTGCTAGTGAGCGACGCGGAGAGGGGGGTGTAGCTCTACGAGGTACCATGATAAACCAAAATTAGATTAAATTAATTACCAGGTGACGTGAAGATATGACGCATATCTTCACGTCGACCCTGCCGCAGTGCCTAAAAAGCCGGGTGTTTGACAAATGCGTCTTACCAGTCTTACCTACAGAGCCGAAACGTGGAACATGACGGTCAAGCTGGCTCACCGACACGTCACTCAGCATGCTATGGAAAGGTCTATGTTGGGGATCTCATTAAGGGATAAGATGCGGAACGAGGTCATACGACGGACCACGGATGGACAGACGACCTGAAGAAGGCAGCTGGTAGTGACTGGATGCAAAGGGCGGGAGATCGTGCGCTGTGGCGCTCCTTGGGAGCCCTTTGTCCAGCAGTGGACTGTAACAGGCTGATATGATGAATGACCAGGTGACCGCGTATGATAATCTGGGACGAACGTTCCATGATCCATAGAGCCCATGTAGAGGCTCTAGATAGGAGTCTTACAGATATTAGAAGCTGTGATAAAATCATCATCATAAAATTACTGTTATGTTTGCGGGGGACTTTTGACAAACTATACCAGTTATAGTAAGGGGAACTAGGGCACACATTGTCAAGTCTTGCCTTAAAAAAAACCATTATGGAAGTTTGTGAACATCTTAAAATTAACTACAAATATGAGAGCACATTTGGGGGGAGGTAGTAATAGTCCTCCTGGCCGATTTCGACCACGGCGGCCAATCTCAACAGAGATCAGCCAACTACGCAGGAGATATTATAGTGCACAAGTGTGAACACAATACACGAGCGCACTCAATGTTCCATCACTCTCAAAGTTCGGTGAGACGCCAATCCGACATGACCGGAGAGAGATCAGGTGCAGGACCAACGGCTGAACTTGCGAACTCCGAGCTGTTTTTGAGAGATTCATCATGAAAGAAAATCTCAGAAACAATATCGGCTCGACCTGGGAATCGAACCCAGGACCTCTTAGATGTTGGGCAAAAATTTTGCCACTAAACCAACGAGGCAGTGGTGGGGAGGTAGTATAACTTTTCCTTTAAAGTTACTTTTAATAGGAGACGGGAAAGTACCTAATTTTGAAAATAAAATTATAATTGAACGAGATTAAGGATTAAGAGTGAGTAACATTGAGGACTTACTATCGAAAGTTCACCATGAAATAAGCGAAATAGAAAAAAATATCATCAATGGATGTGTCAAAGTGCAATATTGGGAGTGAGAAACTGTAGCGTAGACGAAATTAATAAAAAAAAATATTTGAACACAATTGGCCTTCCCCCATATCTCTCAAGTTAAAAATAGGTGCCCCAATAATTTTACTTAGAAATTTTATTTGTTAAGTTTTTTTTTCCAAAGTTCGGGGGTTCGATTCCTCCCCGATGACCGGAGCCGAAAAAATTTTTTTAAGTGTAGTCTTTTCGAAATTTTTTAGAAATCTTAAGCCACCAATTATATGAAACGGGACCCGTCTTCAAATCAAATTTCTTCGCAATAACGTGACGGTTGCAATAGTTTAGACTGGTCCAGCAGTTGGTCAAACAGTGCTTATACCTCGCACCTCAATGATTCCAAATGATTTACCTTTTCATTTTAAAAGAATTCAATTTCCTGTTAAGTTATCTTTCACCGTTACAATTAATAAATCATAGGAGCAAACATTTAAACGCATAGCAATTAATTAACATCAAGACTGCTTTTCACACACATGTCGCGTGTCAAGATCAGGTTGCGGAGAAAACCAATATGTTCTCCTGACACAATAAAACAAAACTAGAAATATAATTAACACAGAAGCACTTTAAAATAATTTAATACTTTTAAAAACTTAAAAACTGCCCAAAATAACTATTCCATGCGGACAAAGTCGCGGGCACAGCTAGTTTACTTATATAAGTCGTTTTGCTTGCAGACAAATTTCAATCTACAGGGTTACTGGTAACTCGACGTATCCTTCAAAAGAGTTACTTATAGTAAAGGTGATTTCTTACAAAAAGGTCCCATCAACGAAGGGTAGGGTAGGGGTCGAAAAATTATAAAATTTTGCTATTTTAAAAGCACAATATCTTAAAAATCAATTGTTTCCGAGATACCAGTAACCAGGGGCGCGCATTGAATTTTTATTTAAATAAGCACATACAAATTTTGAGTAACAGCTCTGGGAAATGACGGCGTAACACCATCAAAACAAAAAATGTCTTACCAAGTTTTCTTGATCTGTGCAATTTATGTTCTTTAATTGATGATTTAATTTACCACCACAGGCATCAAGGAAATGAATGATTAAATACATAATGTCATATCATTTAACTGATACCCATTTTGAAAAAAATCGTTGATAATTGTTATTTTGTGCGCGTAACTTTTCAAGACAAAGACTAGAATTGCCATCACAATCGGTACACTGCAGTTTCTCCATCGTTTCGAATGCAAAACAAAACTTAGAAACAATTACCTACTCCTAATGACCGAAATTCTTACGATTTAAATTATAAAATTATCATTTATTTTGATCATGGAAATAAAGCATTTGTGAAGTTTTATTTCATAAAAGTAAGAAAATTCTAGGCGCAGGAAACAGCTGCAGTCGTGCCATCTAGTATCGGGTAACTACTATTATAGGGTTGTAACTATTAGCTCAATTACCCGATACTAGATGGCGGTTATGATTAGATTTCGAAGTGTTCTACGTCACTGCACGAGTAGGAGAAAAATACTTCTCAATAGTGAACTGACAGAGAAAGAGGATAGTATACATGCCTACTTTAGGTGTATAAAATGCATATGTCACCTGTCACCTTGAGTTGTATGAACAATGTGCCATTTTTAATTTGTTCGGGTTTTTAATTTGTATGTCTGTCGTTGTAGGTATGAGACGGGATTTCAAATGTGTGCGTGTATCTAGCAAGCAATCACTCGGCAGCCTACTGCCTGATTATTTTCGGTTTTTACTTGAGCGCGTGGTACTAATGCGTGTAAATTGACGAGATTTTCACATTTGTTCATAAAAATGGTTTTGTTTTGTAGCTTTGTTTATGCAGCTATATTGTAATATAAAATGGGCATAATGATGAGGTAGGCACTGCTTAACTGCCTGTATGGAATGCACGCCCTTACCAGTAACCCTGTTGCCTTTAAATTATACACCAAGGTACTTAAACAAACATTTTGATGATGATTATTATTGATTTTCAGTACCATAATTGTGATGTATGAGCTTAAGAATATAAGCATAGCTGGTATTAGGTGTGAAATGAAACTGCAGAACTTTTATTCATTATATATTTTTTGTCAGAAGGTAATTAATACAGTGCCAAAACAGTAACAAAACATTAGTAAGAAAAAATCAAGACTGCATCTAGCATGAACTACTGAATATTCAGTTAAACAATAACCCTAATGGATCGACAGTAGGACAACATTTATTAACATTTATATTTCACAACATTTGAACAGACGGCATACACTATGTTTTTATATAAATTGTGAACTAGTTTCATAACATCGATACCTAATGGATATTGTATTTCGCTACGTTATTCAGATGGGGTAGTTGTGTGCAATTTTAATTTATTTATCAGGTAACATCGATTGTGCGAACTGACCAGAAAACTAAAGTACAATCAACTGGCCAAAGTTATTTAAAAAGTTTCGTATAAATTATAACTATATGAGTATAGCACTTTACCCATAGAATATTAGAAACACTGGAAAATCAAATAAATATCTTAGAATAGAGTAGGTTAACATCAAATATTTATCTAAAGAATATATATTTATTTATCTATTGCACAACATAATGAGCTAAACAAAAATATTTCTGGTCATGTCACGCATTGATTAGCATAGTAAAGCGTTAAATCATAAGTCTTTCCACACACGACAATTCTCAAGATGTATGAGATCTTTCTTGCTTAAACAATTCGTTCGGAAATCGACTCTTGTTACACGAATAAAGACCATAACTGCATTTACGTAATAGCGTTGATAAAGTGAATAACAACGTAAGTGCACTTACGATTTTATTCGATTGCAAGTCGATATGATAGGAAAGTGTGCGAAAGACTCAATTTGCACACAGCCACCCTCACATTAATACTGCAAAGAGCAGAACCCACCACTACGGTGACCACGTGATTCCCTCCCAAAGTAATATACCTGCTCTAAAATCAGTCTGTCACGATACTGTCACCACGCAGTGTATTATCTAATAAACATTAATCATAAAGATACTTGTATACATGAATCTAACATGAAGAGACAGAAGACATGTCAAAATATTAATTTTATCTTTTTTTGTATTTTTTTATTTCATCTATGTAAAATGCCTTTAGGTACCAATTCAGCAAGTGAATGAGCTACACTTATAATATACGTTATTCCTTGGTCCAATGCAAGAACTAACTTGGCATCTTATGAAATACTATTAGCTTCGTTTTAACAAACTTTTTTTGGATTTTTAGAATAGTACCCGCTTTTCGATATTGCACATCTCCGATTTCCACTCTACTAATTCAATATTCGTCAAAACATTTGAAGTGAAATTACATGAACTCGCAAGTTTGAAGCAGTTCACTTTTATCAAAGTATTAATAGTATTAATATCAAAGTATTGATTTTAGCAGAGTAGAATATTACAACTGGATAGATATTATGCACTTTTACATTTAAATGTAGGTACCCTTCTGTTATGTAGTAATTACAAAATTGTTTTTTTTAAACATACACAAAATTTCATCAATACAGAAATAATGCCAGGAAGAAGTGAAAAATTGTTATATCATGATTGTTCATAAAATTTCAATTTTAAGTAGGTTACATTACTATAAAAGTGTGACATAACGGAAGGGTGCTAATATTTTCTCGATTGGCTTGAATATCAACTTGAATAAATCTTAGGAAATGGGAAAACCCACCTTGGATAAAAAACGCTACAAGATTAGAAAATTGAGACGTGCACTATCAAAAAATATACATAATTAGCACACCATGATACAATATTTTCGCAATACCGATACCACGGAATTAAGTTTTAATAAGCTCATGAAATTCGATATTCACCACAGACAGTATATTTTGTATTATTTTTTTAAGTATCTTAAAACATCTAAGTATTTGTTTAAACGGACAGATCCAAAGTTATACATGAGATAGGACTAGCAAATTTCCGTTTCAATCACCTATTTATTTATAAACACAATGTTGCGCCTACAAAGCTTTGCTAAAATCAACAATAATCATAACAAGAAACAATGATCAAAAACAGAATGAAGCTTTAAAATACGTAATTAATGGGCAGTGGCAGTGTCGCTGTAGGTTAGACATGAAAATGCTAAGTATACAAAATAGAATGAAGCATCTCTCTTGCGTTGTGACAAAATTCATTTCTGACACTTAAGACATTGCTAATTATTTCATAACACTTATATAGATTGTTGGCTGACCGAATACTGGAACCATTTACTATGGCAAACGTGCAATCAACTGAAGTACATACAGTATTACATAAATACGTGTAAACACAACAGACTATATACGAAGTGAGATTTAATTTGACAATTAACCACAAAAAACTTCTGTGTTTACACACAGTTTTGAAGTTAATACATATTCAACTGAATTAACACTGTCACTTAAATGTCACTTATAACTTAAATAATAAAAATACAAAATACATTATTGGTGTCGACGTACAGTGTAGTTTAGCACCACAATTAAAACTAACTATTCGACATTACGTATGCCTTAACAAATCCATCGAATGGCTATTGGCGATCAATTCCAAAAGTTGGTTGAACATATAAATGAAATAAAACAGAATATACCCATAGTAGGCGAGCCCGAGTTTTAACACTTGTGCACTAGCTTACACAGTTAATATGTAAAAATAAATTTACCAACACTTACAACTATAAAAATATTTTAGAAATTCTCACTTACATCAAAGAGGAACTGGCAAAATAAATCCTGTATTCCCATTATTTTTATCAACTCACAATAAATACAAAAACCAGTTTTGGTCCTCACGTATCAAATTCATGATGCCATTCCTATATACTGGACAGAGCTATTTACTGCGAACGGGCGAGTAGCAAAAATATTAGTAGACTATGCACACTAAACAATGGCTCAAAATATATCAAATCCGCTAAATACCCAATAGAAAAAAACCTGCCTAATGTTACGGCAAAACCTCGTAGAAGCAGTGTTAAACTTAATAACCTAATAGAGTTAGATTACAGACTGTGGTGGTAGTACCTTAGCGCACAGGACCGTACAGGCGCGCTCGTATCACAATACAAAGATTAAATTTACTGGACTATCCACCCTTATTGTCCACACTCACTCCACACCATAAACACTAACATTTGCAACTAATATAAAAGATCCCACGACTCCCTAAGCCTTTTCAGTATCAAAACGGTGATTAAATTGTTATTTTACAGCAGAGTATTTGTGCATATGATGCGCATCTATCTTTCGGTTTCAACCATAAGACAACCACATAGATAAGTCTAACCATCACCCTAGCCGAGATACTGACACATATTATGCTAGATAGTTACAATTTTGTTCTATCGAGGATTCATTAAACCATGCACGGTAAAACAAGTAACTATTAGATTCTTACTAAAAGCTTTAGGACCGTATCCACCTAATCTAACTTCACCTAGTGGCAAAGGCTCACGTCGATATCAAACTACACAACTAGCATCGTTTAAAATAGATAAAAAACCAACTACGATACACAATCTTGCAGGAATAACTATCTAACAGTGAGTTATGAATATCTACGTTTTCATCATATTCATTTTTCTTTTAATAAATATTCATCCGTAAATTATTATCAAATTCGATAAAGCTCTAAGATTGATCCACATTCAACAAATTAACTCTTAGAACATTACGCGATGCGTTGCGCCATCAGCGTGTCAGAAACATAATGGTAAAAATAAATAAATTAAGCCCATCTTCATAGACGACAATGCTTCTCTCAATGACTTTTAATTAATGAGAATATTTTTCCAGTCTTCCTAGCGGGATACCACGCCTAACGATTCCTAACAATACTAGCTGAATACACTAGCGCAATGTGTCTATATTTTGTACATTCAGGATTTTCAGGAGCAAAAAATGGATACATATTGGACTTAGACTACAATTCAGTATAGTTAGGCCCTTTAAAATAACACAGGGCCTCATTTTGGCTCCACGTATGAAAATATTGTGAAATGTGTATTATGTACTACAATCTCAAATATCTATAACATCGACTAATCAATAAACAAAACAAAATAATTAACAATCGCTATATGAAATTACTCATGCACATTTTCTAACTACATAGTCTAGCGTTCATAACGTTATCTTAGGTAATAAAGGTTGATGCAATTCTTTTCTTTAATATTTTCGATCGTTTTATTGCTATTCAGACTCTGGCACGGAAACTTGCAGTATCTAACTGTGGGTAAAGTTATATTCTGTAGATAAATGCAAGTCCGAATAGCGCAATATCATAAAATAATTCGTTGTCTAAATCTATTACAGGAGCGTGGCTTTTAAATTTTATACAACATTTTTTTAATTCACTAGCACCTTGACTTATTTTTCAACCGAAAATAGATTTAAACAATGAACCATACGATCGATAGAAGTTAAAAGGACGTATTAACTGTTAACTTTAGGAAAATTTTAGAATCATTCTTACTTACACTTAATTGTATCATCATCGTAAGCATTCTCTATATTGGCTTTAAATTAAGTACAGGATAGTTTTGGTATGATAGAATTTTCTCATATTTAGGACTATGTAAGGACATTTTATTAATTATAATTAGGTTATATCACACAGTATCCTTATAAAGATATGCTGTTATAAGCGTTGGTCACGTAGAAATTCAGAAATCATGTTTTACATTAGCATATGTTATTTTCTCTTAGAAAAACTAAAATAAACTTAATTAATAAATATAGCATATCAATTAGTTTTTATGGTTGAAAAGTCCGTAAAACGTATGCGATTTTGTGCGTATTTCCGCACAAACGTAACACAGTACGGGCGTTGGAAAGTTCGGGATAGGCAAATGCATTAACGGGAAGCTTACACTATGTGAAAATTCCAATCTCTGGACGGAAGGAACGATATTTGAGCCAACTCAAAGGGCGCTTGTCAGCCAGCGTTCGTGTTGGGACCGTTGCTTCTTGCTAAATCTAATTTTACATTCTTAATTCACAGCCATCAAACATTAAAGCTGATATACAGTTGTATATCTCTGTTTGTCATAGGCCTTTATGAAGTTCATTAAATAAAACTAATTTTTGGTGGTAAAAAAGAACTGAATTAGGTCAGTCATTGGTTTTTGTGTTGTCTTTTTCAAATAATTTCAACCAAACCCGATCCAAAGAATAACGTAGTAAGTTCAGTTACACAGTTTTACTAATCGTCAAAATCAAATAACACACTCTCTATCCTTAGGTAAAAATTTAGAACCACAGTTTTTTAAAAGTCAGTTTTACTCGGCCTATTTTTAGGCAAATATCCAGAAGCAACGATCCAACCTATTGGGTCTAATTTAAAAGAAGCTAGTTGTGGCAACTTCGAATGGATTTTCTTTGACATCTAATCAATAGCATACACTAATTTAGAGGTAATCTAAAAGCAAGCATTTAAAATTCATAGCCGACGCATTAAATTGATTTCTATAACTGGTCTAATATACCTCGTGTATAAAATTAAATAAGTTTAGTAAAATAAATTCATCTGTCAAATCAAAACTAATAAAATAACAAAGAACAAAAGCCGCCAACTAATTCTGAAATGCGATATTATAATAAAGCTGACTCTAAATTAAATAATATGAGTTACTATTTTTATTTCTGCGACACATCGTTGTAATTTCTCTAAAAAATCGAAATGTTTTAAAGTCAACAAAATGCTTTAAAAAATAACTGTCTAATATTTTAGCTTATTATTGCACACGCGTGTCTTTTTATTTACACTATTATATTGAACCTCATCGCATTTCAAAATTGCATATAAATATATATTTTAATAACAACGGATCCAAATTTATTTTATAATATAATCGGGACCGTACAAAAAATTTCGTAACACGTTCAAACAGTCGTTATATTGATCTAAATTACATTTGCGCAAAAATAATAGTTTTGAAGCAAGTAAGAAATTGAGGTAAATAGTTTTCTTATATGGCAACTTTCAAAAATTGAGAATAACAAGAAATTTGGTAATACTGGAAGTGCAACTTCGGTTTTGTGTTCAGGGCTAATTATCTGACTTAAATATCAATCGCATTGAATTTTACTTATGGTTTTTCCAGAAACTTCAAGAAAATTATATTCACTTATATGTATTTTAGTACATGTGAGGCATTGAGATTATCTCCTTTATGATTATTATACCTAGTGGTCGTGGTGAATTTTGGCCAATTCAATTAAATGACGTTGCGATAGATATCTAAGTCAGACCTATTAGCAATGTAGCATCCCACTTTCGTAATGTAATAGAATAGTTTAGGTAGTTAGCTCTCATCATTACTGTTGAAATTTTATGCTGGAAATTAAATATTTACGAGGAGAAACATAAATTATGTTGAAAAAAGTTACTCATATTCTTTGACACGAGATTTTCTGTGGTATTATCTCAGGAATCAGATTGTAACATTATTGAAAGTGGACAGATAGTGTGAATGTCTCAATTTACCCTATGACCTCACACTAGTTAAGTTTTGGAGTCCGTATTTATTCCAGCAAAATTGTTATACTCCAGCTTTAATAGGAAAATACTTCAATAGTGTAATCTGCTTAAAAAGTAGAAGTCCAATATTGCACATTTATTGCGTAGACCGGTCATGTATGTCGACCATTGTAAAAATACACTCCTCATCAAGAAAATCAAAACACTTTTATTCATTTCATATTTTATTACTGGTAGTGACTGGATGCAAATGGCGGGAGATCGTGCGCTGTGGCGCTCCTTGGGGGAGGCCTATGTCCAGCAGTGGACTGTAACAGGCTGATATGATGAAGATTTCATTTTAAAAAAATGAGCTGACTTCTAAAAATCATGTAATTTTTAGAAGATTAGAGCTGGCTTGGGTTTACTTAGACAGATACTCCTTCACGAACGTGTTTCGATTTTTTAGATGAGGAGTGTATTTTGAAACAGACTATAATCAAACACTAAGACAAACTAACACTCTTAATTTTCAGCCTTAAACTAAAATCATAAGGGTAAAACTAAAGTGATAATTGAGTGTGAAGTATTTACTTAATTTCAGCATTCCATAACCTTCGCCATTTCATTCTCGAACGTATCGCGACCGAATAACTTTAAATAATAACATATAATTATGACTAACTACAAAAAATTTGCTACGAAACTTAACTCGATTGTGCTACAAACATGTTTGTAAGAACAAGATATTTAATGACTACGCTGAATTCGTATTTCTAAGTGCAAAACCATTGTACTAATACCCATCATTATGGATAACAATATGGAAGCATTAAGTGGGGTAGGTGTCGATTTCAGATCTACAAAACGTTGCAAGTGCTAATTAAGACCATTTCAAGAATTCCTATGTGCTTTTATAAGTGATATTTGTACAGGCCTAATCAGCGTATGAGTTTCCATAAAATACCATAACTAAAACAATAGTTTACATTCCTGGGAGAAATGTAAACAATATTTAATAATTTGTCAAAATAGAAATTCATTTTGTGAATTTCAAAGTTTTAAATAAATGCACAATTTGACAAAATAATATTGGACCGCCCACCCCACTATTTTAAATACTGTAACTTTCCAATTACTGCTATAACAATTTAAACTCTATTACACAGGAAAATGCATCACAAGTGAAAGGTAAAAAAAAACAAATATTGGCAAATTAAAATCTATAAAATAAATCAACTTATTTTAAACAACAACTCTTTTAAATTTTGTACGCATTGCACGGGAGTTTTATAAAATGCATGCACATTTTTTTTCATGAAAGGCACTAAATACATCGACGAATACTAAAAATTATATTTCATTTCATTAGTCATTAGACCTTTGTCAATCAAGCGAACGATGTAAATAAACGTATATTCATAATATACACAGAAATGTGTTAATATACAATTAATCACAAAAAATTAAAAATTTCTCTTATATCTAATTGAAATTAAGATGGAAGATTATTAAACACTACGTAGGGTTTTGGTTCTTTCATGCCGAAGGCAATACGACTGTATTTGTGCACCGTACGGAGGGTGGAAAACCTTGATAATAATTCATTAAAGCGTTATTAAAAGCTTAAAAATTACTAAAAGCCGTAGAAGGATACAATGAACTTTGGGGTCACTGTTTTCATACATTCATCATGCTTTGAATGTAATACGAAATATCAAATGAGCACTTCCGTTATATGAGAAAAAACGTGACTAAAAAAAATAAACTAATCTATTTTGTTGTGAGGAACTGACTATGTTTTACATTTCCTACATTTGGCCGTAAAATTTACTCAATAACACGAGCTATGTGCCTCAGAAGAGATGTACCTTAGCAGTAATATAAGATAAGATAAGGGGTTTTAAAACGCTACAGTACGTTAAAATTAAGAATTGACGAAAACTAGTCGTTCCATCTATCGAAGCAATCCACACTATTTCATTCGTTTTTATCAATTCCATAAACCGATCTTCCACTAACCATCGCATAACGCGCTAACTATTACTATACAAATTCATTGAAACAATATTCACGTTAAATAAATAAATAAAAAGTGGTACACTTACACACTAGTAGTTCATAACTTCATTTTATATACTTTTAGTTATTATTTGCACGAAACGTGATATATTAAAATAGTGTCAACTAGTCGTAGAAACATCACATTTATAGAGGTTGGTGTGAGCGAAATACATTTAAAAAAAAGTAACATTTTGGTTACGTTCAGTCGAGTTTTAAGCCACATGCACGTATAGGCAAGACATATGTGTCACTTGGAGCTATCAGTTCGAAAAGCGTTGTTATTCTCATCCGAAAATACGGTTGACTAAGTACGAAAGACGAGACACCACATAATGTCCTGTAAAAACATTTTTTATTTTAGGAACCACAAAACAATCTGATCCAACTATGCGTAGCTAGACCTTGAAGCCAAAAACAACGCTTATCTCTAATTATATAAAATTCACGTGTCACAATGTTCGTTCCCGTACTCCTCCAAAACGGCTTGACCGATTCTAATGAAATTTTGTTAGCATATTGAGAAGGTCTGAGAATCGGCCAACAACTATTTCTCATGCCTCTTAGTTATGAGAGAAATAAATTATGTAACAAAACAACGTTTGCCGGGTCAGCTAGTAGTGTAAAGTATATTCCTATTGTAAAACGAAATTCCTTGCCCGTACGTGAACTTTAAGCTATTGGATTGCCATGACTAGACGACGTATTTTTCCTAAAATCAGCCAGTACGTACAGTTATATCGGCCGCACAGTCTTTCAAACATTCTAGCAGTTCTAATACCAACGATATACATATCACACCGCAGTCTACATACAACTTTAACTACACACTTTTAAAATTCCATAACTTTATAATTCACATGCATCATGTTGACAAACGAGGATAGTTAATAAAATTCCAGTTAAAATACTTAATTTCCCATTTTTTTAAAACATAAATAATATTGTTTAATATTTTTTAGGTGAGTACCAAAGTGTGAACAAATAAAAATGACCAGTTTTATTTAGTTACGAAAGAATTATGAAATGCAACTTGAAAGATTTCGGTCAATGTTTTTTTAAGGTACGTACAAAATATGAAATCAAAATAGTAAAACTGAACAAAATTTGAAAATTCATTAAATTTAGTTTACACTTTTGGCCGGTATGAAATTGTAAATGATAAAAGCACTGTGTGTTAACATGAGCAATTTAAACCGCGGAAAAAGGAATAATAAAATAAATATCTCTAATATTTCGCTCACACCACTCGTACCAATTTGGCAAGTATAAGACGTAAACTAGCCATCTCATCTTCATTATTCGTGAAGATAGGTAATACTTTATTACATAAGACCCAGCAAGCACGATTAATAAGTTACACAGGGCATACACTAACCTAAAACACTTAGTCAGATTAACGTTATATACTTTTTTATATATTAATGGTCTCTGTATACCTGTAAATCTTTTTTTACGCGTACACTTTTTATAATCGGATGAGTAATGTAAATGCAAAGTTGTTGTGTTATATTCTAAAAAGTGTAGTACGTAAATTTTAATTATATTTTTTTTGATGATATGATACTTTCACATAGGATTGCAACGACCCCATTTCACTACACCACAACTTTTTAAGTCTATCTTAAATAAAATGTGGGTATCAGTACATGTTACTAAACATATGTGTGAAGTTTAAAGTTAAAAAATAAATACCACAAAATTTTCCGACAAAACCCAAAAATGTTGGTTGCTTAATTTCTAAAGAGAGTCCTACTCTCTAACGCTTTACCAGGTAATAGCCATCGCGTTCATTCGTACGTTTTGCTAGCATGAGTGATAGGGAAAGCTAGATTTGAAAATATGAACACAGAGTAGACCTTCCGAATGCGATGATGCATGAATAAACTATTTGCTCTAATTCCATAATTTAGATAAAATTTTTGGACACACAAACACACCTTAGGTGCTAGTGCTACTAAATTGCTAGTGTGACGTCATAGTAGGTATTTCAAAAATGGCACGCTCGGTTCCCATACTATTTAATGAATTATGTGGTATCTAGTCTTATCGTATATCTCTGGTCAAAACAATTCTGCCTCCATAGATTTTGTATGGGAATACATGAACGTGACGTCACGGTCATGTATCAGAAATCGGAGTCAATTGACCTAATATTTATTGAGTTTTGTGTGTTTAAAAATTGGTTTCTGCAGCTTTTTGGAAATATATTGGTTGTATTAACTTCATAGGAGCTATGTTTTTTAAACGCCATGGTCTTGAAAATATTTAAGATAGGTGTCATCGTCCCAATTACCTTAGACATTTACTTTAAAACTTTAGACGGCACACATATGTAACATGTACGGAACCCCCATTTTATTTTTAGATATATTTAAAAAGTAGTGGTGTATATCGACCATTTGTCTTCGTGTTGGCAACATTGAGTGCAGAAGTGTCGATCCGTTTACGTCAAAAATGTTTACAAAGATGGCTGACAAAATCTGCATGTACCCTTTGTAGTTCAAAGGGCGTAAACAAGACTAACTTGGACAAGATACCGATTAAAACTCCTGTCACTTATTTTGTTAAAATTTTAACTTTTTGAACGGATTAGACAGAATGTTACTAAACAACTCCTGTACTACAATAACTCGACCTACATTTATCTAAACCAGACAACAAGTATAGCATAGGAATGACCATATTGGTGATATGCTTCTCATATCATCTCATTGTACAGAAATATTTTTAACATTGATATGAATTTGCACATTTCATGAATCATTTAAATACTTTTTTTTAAATACATTCCCAAACTCTAACGTTGCTATGGAAACCGCACAATTAAAGCCACCAAACTATAGTTATAAATTTTAGTTAACTAGTATTATGTGGTATACGTACTACCCAATCAGCAGGATAACGATTGAAATGCAGTGGGATAAATGACATCTCAAAAATTTGTATCGGCCGCTTCGTTCAAATGTGAACTTTAGAATACGGCATTAAAGACTTAATAAGAGTACATTTTTAAGAAAATTGGCAATTTAGCTCTTTGACAATTTAAAAATAAGTGCTAAAGCGAAGTCGATATCACGGAGTATAGTATTGGTATATAAATAACTTTGCATATTTTGAAAGTCTGCAATTAAAATGCGTTAAACTTTTTTCGACGTTGCCAATTTTCTAACAGTCACGAGAATAGTGATTTGGGATGAAAACCTTACGAATTCATTTAATTTTAAAACGCACACATAAATGCTATTATTTTCTATAAAACTTGTCGTCAGTGCATAGTTTACAAAAATATTACAAGATAAAAAAAAATTGTTTACAATAATGTCAACAATCATTAATATTTAAAAGACATGTCGATCAGTCTACAATAAATTGCAATCCCTTTTTAACCACTTCTTCAAATAAGTTCTGCGGGAAGTGCAATTTTTTTTTTAATTTTTTGGTTGCCAAAAACATAAGGTTTTCATCCCAAAAACTGTGAATATTTCTTTATATTCTAGTACATTCTAATTAATAGGCCCAGTGGCTAAGTAATGGTACGGGTGCCTATTCTGCATAAACCTATTGTCGTACCTCTGATTCTTCTGGTAAAAGCCGTTGACTTTCCTGTAGTTCTGCGTTCTACGCTGGTTGGGTTTGTCTTGAGGCTTGTCGGTTTGCTTGTTTGGCTGTTTGTCTGATTTCGCGTCTGGCTTTTGAGTTTGGTCAGTGGAGGGTTTTTCCTGCGACAAAACAATTTTATGACTTAAGCTAAGAAGAATAGATCTTTAAAGACTGAATAGGTTTAGAAATAGTATATTTTATTACAAGCGCAGAAAATATGTCATTGCCTGGCTGCCATTGTTGGGTTGACAGTCGGAACGAGTTGCAATGACAGTTCCGCACGTGTATTATACGATTATTTTAATACAGTTGCTCATTTTTTGCAACAAACAACTAAACTCGCAAAGAAAATTTCTGGAAAATGGCGCCATTTATTCATTCTGGTAGGCAAAGGGTTATGACCATGCAGCCAAGTCTTCAATATATTTTTTTTTATTGATATGTTATGAAAATGAAAATTAATGAGATAAAATGAAATGAAACCTAACCTCAATAATTCAATTAAATCTGATATTTTACAAATTAGAAGCGCTTTTGACAGTTGGGAATCTCTTTCCCGCACTTGTTCGCGAAAGATATATCCCTAATGAATAAATAATAATAGTCCTCCTGGCCGATTTCGACCACGGCGGCCAATCTCAACAGACGTCAGCCAACTACACAGGAGATATTATAGTGCACAAGTTTGAGCGCAATACACAGGTGCACTCACTGTTACATCACCCTCAAAGTTCGGTGAGACTCCGACATGACCGGAGAGAGATCAGGCGCAGGACCAACGGCTTAATGTGCGCACCGAGGCACGCACACACACGAGGGTGTAACACCGCCAACTTCCCGACTCCGAGCTGTTTTTGGGAATTCGTGACAAAAAATCTCAGAAACAATTTTCGCTCGACCTGGGATTCGAACCCAGGACATCTTGGATGTAAGGCAGAAACTTTGCCACTACACCAACGAATACTATACTATACTAATGCTATATTTAATGTGTCTTCTTATTGTCTTTTTTGGCGTCAAATTAGTATTTAATGTAATAAAAACATGCTTAACATGCATAATGTACTCGTTTTAGAGAACCGAATACGACGCGGGCGAAGCCACTCGCGGTAAGCCAGTACGAGATATAACTTACCTCCTTCTTATCGGCGGGCGAAGGTTTGGCGTTATTCGAGTTCTCTGGCGTCACTTTAGGCGAAGCTGGCGTCTGATTAGTAGGCGAGGATTCGGACTGCTGAAAAAGTATTCAATTAGATGATAATTAAGGTAACAATACCGCATTTGAATTTTTAAATTCAAAAGTTAAAGTTGGGTAAGGGTTTATTAAAGGCTACAGCGATGATACGGTTGTCACTTAGGTCTATAATGAAAAACTAAATCGGTCAAAACGTTACTCGTTCTTTCGTAACATGACACACGCAAAATTAAAACACACTTAAAGAAAACTAAAAAATTGACCATAATGGAAACCTCCCAATTGAGCCACCGTGACACGTGTCACGATAGCTCAATTGGAAGAGCAATCGCCTGGCTTGCGAGAGGTGCGGGATCGAGTCCCGCCTGTGGCGGTCCATTTGTCTCTAAGTGTGTTTTAATTGTACATTGTAAAGAAATTTTAAAAAATAAAGTAACTGTCATAACAATGATACAACGTACACATGACAGCACGTCAACGTAGTGACCTAAGTTGTGTATGATGTATGACAATTTAAGTATCTGCTCAGGGTTCTCACTGTACCACGCTCGACTGACTGCGCTTGCGCAGCGCAAGTTGCGCTACGTCAGTCGACACGCGTACTTTTGAGTCACATTACTTACACCAACACTCACCTTATTCCCAGTGTTGTTGTTATTGTTGAGCGAAGGAGACAGCGCTAGTGAGACTTTAAGGGTCATGTCACATCACATGGCACAGAGAACGCAGCAAACGCTTATTTTATCATTAGAATGTACTTTTAAGTCAAATATCTTATATCAACACTCACCTTATTCCCAGTGTTGTTGTTATTCGTATTGGTGTTATTGTTGAGCGAAGGAGACGGCGCCAGTGCGACGGTAAGGGTGAGATCACACCACATAGCGCAGCGGGCGCGGCGCGCGCAAATGCCCAGTTGTTTTACCGCTTCGGCTAGTTGGAGGATTGCTGGAAGGAAAAATGGAGATAATTATTGAGATATCATTGAAAGACTGTTATACTAAATAACTAAGGACTTTTACTCTTACACGCTGTTTTGTAGAACTTTGTTTCATAGATATTTTATTTTAACATATTCTACATTCAATAGAGCGAGATGGAAAATCCGGGATTTTTAGGGTTCTGTACCCAAAAAGTGAAAACGAAACTCCATCACAGCCGGTCTGTCTGCTATCAGGCTGTATCTCAGACAGTTGAATTTTTCATAGGTTATATATTTCTGTTGAAGGCTATTCAAGTATTACATGATCACACAGTATTACATTACAGGAGGGGGGGTACTTTTTTGAAGTGAAAACTTCTTTAGCGGCGTTGAGCACTTTTGTGGCATGGGTAGAAACTGTGAAACTCGCGTCAGGTCACGTGATGCTGATCGAAAAACCGTAAGACGGTTGTTAAGTTTTCACTTCTGCCGGCACTCCCGGAGTGCAACCCGTGTTAGTTTTTTTTTATTTTGGATGACATGAGGGGTAGAGGAGTATAGATCAATGAGGAATTCCCGCAAACAATGCATAAGTTTAGGCACTCGTTCTAACACCGAGTAGGGGAATTATCGCGCGATATTCACTTGTCTATATTTCCCGAAAAATATTTACGTAAGCATGGGGGGTGGAGGTAAAAGATTTGCTTACTTTTGCTGGCAAGGGGGGGGGGGGTAAATAATTGTAATTAATCTGATTACGCAATACTTGAATGGCCTCTTGCTGCTATAATACGTTAATGCTAAAAACATAATAAAAAGACTGACAAGTCAAATAGCCTTAAAAAATTACATCAATCGGCAATGTATCGTTAGCAGTTAACTCGCGAAATAATCTGTTTTTTCGGAATAATTATATTCTGAAATTTTATTTCAGAAATGGTTCGGAGTCGGGAATTAGGCGGTGAAACACCCCCGTACCTCGGTGCGCACGTTAAGCCGTTGGTCCTGCGCCCGATCTCTCTCCGTTATGTCGGATTGCCGTCTCATTGATCTTTGAGAGTAAAGGAACAGAGAGTTCAGCTGTATATTGCGCTTACACTAGTGCACTATAATATTTCCCGCGTAGTTGGCCGATCTCTATTGATAGAAACGGCCGGCGCCGGGACGCCGGGCCAAAATCAGCTAGGAAGAACTTACTTAATTACTTGTACCTAAGATGAGGTCTGTGCCCAGCAGTGGGACCTATACAGGGTGGCGTCTACAATACGACAGTTGACTGAGTCTGTTACGTTGAAAACTACTGAACAAATTTAGATGAAATTTGGCTTAACATTATGTGGGTGTATATTTTGTAAATCTGTGTTGTAGTTTAGGCGTGAGAGTGTAACAGACAAATTCAATTGGGATGATGACACCTATCTTAAATATTTTCAAGATCACGGCGTTTAAAAAACATAGCCCCTATGAAGTCAATGCAACCAGTATATTTTCAAAAAGCGGTAGAAACCGATTTTTAAACACACAAAACGCAATAAATATTCGGTCAATTGACTCCGATTTCTAATACATGACCGTAACGTCACGATCATGTATTCCCATATAAAATCTATTGATGCAGACCGTTTTGACTGACAATAAAAAATGGTTGCCTGTAAAGTCGTTTTTTTTTTTACGTGACTCCGATCATGTTTGAGTGGGACAAAGACGCAAGGCATTCGCCGGTCCAGCGGGCCTCTCTCTCGTTCGGTGACTCATCGTAACAGACGTGAGCGGGCGTTATACTTCTTCATGAGTGACTCCGAGCCACAACCTAATTAAAGACGTTGTCACGCAAAAAGTATGTCAACGATTGGTGGTGTCACCCAGCCAATTGTCGTATTGTGGTGGGCACCTCGATGGGATGAGTACAAAGAGAGCTTACGGTCGCTGCGCAGGTAGCGGGCGTGGTGCGGCGACAGCTCGCGGCGCCGCGCCGCCTGCACGGCGCCCACGGCGCTGCGCCACGCCAGCATCGCGCTCTCCACCTCGCTGTGGGGGGCGCTGCAATTAGAATAAAACGTTCAAATTATAATAAAAAGATAGATCAAATTAGGAACACAAAAAAAGTACTTGGCTTTAATCTTAAAAATCTTAGAGTTAGAATAATCCAAGACTTTTGTCTAGTACCCATAACAGAAGCCTCGTAACTTAATTTGGGACTGGTGTGGCTGTTGTGTAATATTTTTTTTCACATAAGCCATAATTTTGTCATCCTTTCAGAACATACATTACAAGCTGTAGAAACTACTTTTTAATTACACAAAATTCAATAAATATTAAATTAATTGACTCCGATTTCTGGTACTCCAATGTAACATCCCGTTACAGTACTCCCATAGAAAATCTATGCAGATATTGGCAGATCATTTAGCAGATTATAGAAATTATGACGATTAGTGGTCTAGATGACCACCTATCCTGTTCCAATCTGATAACAAATATTCATTATTACATTGGCCCCATTTTTTATTACCTAAAAATACTTACATCTCAGCCAAATTCTTGACATCCTCCTTACTGGGATCAAACGTGGCGAAATCAACCGCATTATCCTTCTTATCATTCGTTACATTTTCCTGACCCCTCTTCAGCACCATAGCTGAATCTTTTTTAGTACGAAAAGTAACAAAAAATAACTCACATGCCAGCCAAATGGTCAAAATCCACCTTCCACATAGGTAATTGGGTCAAAATAGTAGGATTTTTAACACTTTAGTGTCTAGTGGTCTTGACACCTAAAACTAGCAAAAAATACTCACATCTCAGCCAAATTCTTGATATCCTCCTTCCAGCTGCTGGGATCAAACGTGTCGGGATCAACCCCATTTTTCTTCTTATCATTTGCCACATTCTCCTGTCCCCTCTTCAGTACCATAGCTTAGTCATTTTAGTATCAAAAGTGACAAAAAAATACTCACATGCCAGCCAAATGGCCAAAATCCACCTTCCGGATAGGAAGTTTTAACACCTCAATGTTTTGACACCTAAAACCAGCAAAAAAATACTCACATCTCAGCCAAATTCTTGACATCGTCCTTCCAACTGCTGGGATCGAACGTGGCGGGATCAACCCCATTTTCTTTCTCCGTATCATTCGCCACATTCTCCTGTCCTCGCTTCAGCACCGTGATCTTCGCGTCTTCGGGTTTCACTGGCTTCTTGTTTTGCGCTACGCAAACACTTGCTCGTAGTGTTTCCATCTTGCCCATCAGGGTTAGTACCTGAAAGAGACGCGATTTCAAGGTAGATTGTATGAAATAAAAACTTATGATCCTAGCCTGGCGTAACATAAGACTTCTTCCTTTATTTATTAACTCATTCTTACTCTAACTTTAAATCAAGATTTTTTGTTAGTCTATCTAAACGGAGTAAGGTAGCCTAGCCCTACCGTATTTTTATTCAGTGAAAAATCTAGCTTACTGATTCCAGTTTACGCTTTTTGAGTGCTGGAGAAGCGTCTTAGACTAATTTACTAGTTTGTATCTATTAAATACAAAGCAAACATACAAAAATTTGTAGCTTCTTTAGATTGCGATCTCTAACTTTGGAATGCTCTCTAAACTTGTCAGGCCGTCTTTCGACCCTAGTATCGGTTATTTCGGTCCAGTATCGAGTTTGACGAAGACACGGCTCACCCGGGGTAAGCTAGGGCTAGCCTAACCTTACTTTACATAACTGATATAAATCTTAGCTTCTACTTGCTTCTATTTTTTTTACCTTCGTATACTTTCTAAGCATGTCCACGGTCAGTCTATCGACCTTAGTATGGCAAGGAGGGAGTCGTGGCACTGGTACCGAATAAGAAGAACACACAGCCCGCCCGGGGTAAGCTAGGGTTAGCCTAGTCATACTATAGTCACCTTTAGAATTTGGAAAGCTAATGAAAGTGTTTAAAACTAAGCTAGTAGTTTCCATCTATAACAATAAATCTCATACAATATCTAGATCGTTAATTGCTTATGCTTACCTTGGTATGCTCTCTAAGCATGTCCACGGTCAGTCTATCGACTCTAGCAGGGCAAGGAGGGAGTCGTGGCACTGGTATCGAGTTAGAAGAAGACAGCTCGCTAAGGGTAAGCTAGGGCTAGCCTAGCCTCACTTTATTTACTAATAGTGTTAATCTAGCTTTTATGTTTAAGTATACAATTTTACGCATTACGTAAACTACCACTCTTTAGTAACTAAAATAGTACCAGCTTATTTTACAAAGCTACTAATAATCTTGCTCTTACCTTGGTATGCTCTCTAAGCATGTCCACAGTCAGTCTATCGACCCTAGTGGGGCAGGGGGGCAGTTGCGGCATTGGTATCGTGTTAGAAGATACAGCTCGCTCAGGGCAAGCTAGGGCTAGCCTAGCCACACTTTATTTACTAAAAGTGTTAATCTAGCTTTTAAGTTTAAGTATACAATTGACGCATTAGACTACCACTCTTTAGTAACTTTATAGTCCCAGCTTATATTACAAAGCTATCAAAAATCTTGCTTATCTTACCTTGGTATGCTCTCTAAGCATGTCCACAGTGAGTCTATCGACCCTAGTCGGGCAAGGGGGTAGTCGCGGTACTGGTATCGAATTGGACGAGGACACAGCTCTCCCGGGGTAAGCTAGGGCGAGCCTTGCCTCGGTCCGTTTGCGTTCTCGCTCCAACTGTCGCCACTGTTCGTAGCACGCGTCTAGCCGAGCGTGGAGTATGCCTGATGATGTGGCTGCACCTCTGAAGATAAATTTTCTTATTTTAAGTTCAATAACTTGTATGTTGTTGTGTAGCCAAAACAAAGTACCTATCATCCAATTGATTGGAAAATAATAAAAACAATAAACGGGGACATATATGACGAATGTCCGTAAGTCTAAAAATTTGTATTTTATCGTTTATTTGATAGTTTTTGGTATGATAATTTAAGTGGTTTAATTGTTGCTTATAAGTACTGAGAATACCATACTACTACTTTTTGAAAATTTAGGTTACCCACATTATCTGAACATTGCCCAATTTAGAATATTTTTCGCGGATATTACCAAAAGACGCATGACGATGTTACGTAAAATCAAACCGATTTGACTTGTAAACATGACCTAGTTTTCAATATGCGACAAAGCTGTATCATTTGTAATATTGTTTACCAAATTACTGTGTCAAATTGATACTGCACACAAAATCAAATATTAAGGGTAGATACCGTTTAAGAATTTGCAACATAAAAATTTAACATGATGAGTTATTTTAGAGGCACAGAGGGTCACGTTTGTACCTGGTAACGAAACTTTTAAAGACGGAAATTATAGAGGGTGTAAAAAAAACCTTAACGAAGCCGTCAACCACGCGTTCAGTACATCAAACCAAATCGTATGAAAAATAAATTTTGGCTGGGAAACAACTTTTATTTTTTGACATCAAAAAATTAATTTAATTCTAACCCGCAATGTACAGCGCCATTTACGCCGCCGCGACGCGGTTCGGTTCCGAGTGTGCGCTGTTCATTGCGGAGTGTGCCATTTAGAGGCTTTTTATGAAAAAACTAGTGAAAATTTGTATTATGTTTCTTTGGAAAAAGTTAAGTTATAACGAACAGAAGTCATTTCTGGCAAAATCATTTTAAAAAAATTCCAACTTTAACCATAAATATCTCAGTAACCGTTAACTTCCCAGGTATGGTGTAAAGGAAAAAAATGATCGTAACAATTGGTAGAATATGTGGTATTCGGCTTCGTTAAGGGTTTTTTTACACCCTGTATTTATTTATTAAGTCCGTAATAAATAAGAAGTCACATCACAAAAACGAATTTCGTTTTCCTAAATATGCAAAGGAAACGTCACTCAGTCAGTTTTAAAATCTAGAAACTTGCAATAGACTTGAATTCTAGAATAATTCTTTATTTACTTTAGACTGTAAGTAAATAAATAATTATTCTAGAATTACTTACACAATAACCTCTAAAATAAATTCTTACCTCATATTCCTCATAGCGTAGAACGGTGCTAGCAGTGGTAGATCCAACATGGGTGATGGCAACACAGGCGGTGGGACGGGTGGACTTGGGCCTAGTAACGCGCCTAGGCCTGTGAAAAACATTATAACTTTGCACTTTCATAAAATTACTTAAATTAATTTTGTAGGCTCTAGTACTATTGGAGTACTGAGCTTTTCTTTCAGTAACAGCTTGGAGTCGGGAAGTTAGCAGTGTTACACCACCATCGGAAAGCAGGTTAAGCTGTTGGTCCTGCGCCTGATCACTCTTCGGTCATGTCGGATTGCCGTCTCAAAGAACTTTTCGAGCAAAGGAATAAAGACTGCAGCTGGGTTTTGCTCTTACAGTGCACAAGGCACTGTAATATCTAGTATAATATCTACCTGAGAGTGTAGGGAACAAAACATATTAAATATGGATAGGTACAATCTCAGACCTAGACTTAATTTTCTATTGACATCACAGACTTGCTAGGTAAGTCCCCAATTTTATCTTTCGAACTCAACAAAAAACATGAAATCATAGTACCCTATATAGAAATCTACTTACCAAGATTAAATGGGGTGTTCTCATGCAGGAAGGACACATCCACATTCAATGGATTTGGCGGTGGTCGATTCCTCATTAGCAAGCTCATCTGCCTAGCCAACTCTTGATTCTGCCGCATCAAAGCCTGATTGCCTAACGGATTCTCGAAATTCGTTCGCTGGTCGTTCAAACCGTTAACCGGGTAATTCTCGCGAGGCAATACTTGATTCATGTCACGCCTCTGCATAAAGTCGTTTTGATGGAACCCGTTAGGCTTAAAATTCATGGTATTCGCCCCCGAAACAGGTGTATTCTGATTCGGATAATCGAAATTCTGAATGGGACTCCGTTCGTTGATTTGCGACATCATATCGTAGAAATTCTCCCCGTTAAAGTTCTTTGGAGGCACTTGCTGGAAGCCACGGTTGAAGAACATTTTGTCCTGCACTTTGTTGTATTCGTCGCCTTGGTAATGCCCGTCCATCGGCATTTTGAAGTCCATGTTATTCTGGATCGGATTGTCACTACTCGAGCGATCCATTGACAAATTCAAATGGTTCAAGTAGCTTAGTAATTCGGCTTCTTGGTTTTGATCTTTAAATCCATCAAACTTGGGGAATCTCTGGTTATTGTATGGGTTTTCGAAATTCGTGTAATTCATGTCCAAATTAAGACTGTTCGGTCTGTTATAATTGGCGAAAGCATTCGTTTCAGGTAGTGAGTTTCTTTGGCTCGGTTCGAAGAAGTTGTAATACTTATCATCGTATTTGGGGCTTGAGAATTGGGCGCCTCCGATCTCTTGCGCGGCGAGTCTGAGCAAGTTTAGCTGTTCCGGTGTGACATCGGAATTCGAGTCTGGGAACGGGTCAATTCCTAGTAGAGTGCTGACGTCGTTGTCTGGATAATTGACGAAGTTTGAGCTCCCGTAGCCGTTTTGCATATAGTTGAAGCCGTTTTGGTCGTTTTGGGGGTAGTTGTACGCATTGTTCTGGTAGTATGACGGTGGTATGAATGAGGTATTTGTGTCGGGCTTTGGATACTGGCTTGGGGCGCTTACAGCTTTTTCTGGTGTTTGAACAGTGCTGTTGAAGCGGAAAAACAAAGATTAGGAAAATGTTTTACAATGCAATAGAGTATTTAGGTTTTTACTTTAAGGAAATTATTTTGGAATAAAAGCAGACTGTGATAAACTGCAGCTAGTCATAAAATAAAACTAAACATTGGTTAGTTGCATTGTGATAAATACTGGATGCTTTTTACAATTTACACTCGGGAATTAAACCTGCATTCTTCACATACAAGATGTCTGATTAACCAATCAGTCACCCAGATGTTGGCAATGCCCACCAAAATTATAAAGTAATTCTAGTATACCTACACATCTACTCTGTCACTTTACAAAAGTTATGACTTGAAAAAATTAAAAAATGATTAAATATACATATTTATCTTATTTATTATCTGACCTGCTTCCTTCTGTGGGTCCAGTCTCATCGAGAATTTTTGTGATGAGATCACGGACCATCGAGTTTTCTTCCATAATGCGTTCCGACTGTAAAGAAAACATGAGAGTTTGAAACAAATAAAGGCATCATGACTGTTGATAGCATACCACAACTAACAAAAAAGAAATAAAAGACCTGATTTTACAGAAAGAAAGTACAATTTAGGAGGTCTTATCCCTTAAAGCAAACACTTCCTAACAACGCTTAGACTTTAATTTAACAACTTTTATTAACAGGAAACTTGCATGTAAATTAATTCATAATACACGTAAGAAGATCACCTGAATACCAAAAATGCCTTGTTATTTCATAAATCAACATTTTAAGGTGCTAATCTTACTACCAACAAACTGCTACAATCTCATAACAAGGATGACATCATGAGAGTGCTCTCAGAAGTTAAGTAATGCATTTTAATATGCAATACTTAATTTGTTATTTTAATTAGGGTTATTAACATTTGTTTTAGTGGTTGTTATCATACACCATGATAACAACCAATAACTTGAAATCTTGTAAGAAACTTAAAATACAGTTCAGTTACAGTTCAGTATATTCAAAAGTAAAATGGTTGACAATATCTTAGCACTGATTAAAACTTTGGCATCATTAAGGCAAACTATTAGTACAGCGGGTTCGGCGGCAGAAACCGCAGCCAAGTTAAAACATGCTAAGTACTTGTCCTTGCAGTCTACGTATGATTTCATACAGGTTGCTGTAGAATCAGCAGGACCATTGGGAGAGGAGACTTGTGTCCTTTTTAAAGAGTTTACGTGAGAAAGGGAATGATCCTCTAACTCCTGGCTTGTTCAACAGGTCTCCATTGTCATTCAACATGGCAATGCAACTAGAGTTGTGGGGACCTTTGCATTGGCTAGTTTGAGTAGCAGAAATAAAATTGTTTTTTAATGTAAATGTGTTGTTTTTTTGGTTTGTTTAACACTTCCACAATGTTTTTTTGTTAAATATTTATATTTTAAAGTTGACAAAGCAAGAGGCAGATTTTTTGCAATTTTTCCATATATTTTTTCATTGTTTAAACCTTTCCTGGACTTCCACAACTATTTCAACACTAAAATTATTCAAATCGGTTCAACCATTCGCGAGTTGTAGCGAGACTAACGAACAGCAATTCATTTTTATATATAAGACTAGTGGACCCGGTAGACGTTGTCCTGCCTGTTGCTTTTTTTTACATTTTCTTATCTTTTAAACCTTCCCTGGACTTCCACGAATAGTTCAAGACCAAAATGAGTGAAAACGGGTCAGCCGTTCTCGAGTTTTAACGAGACTAACGAACAGCAATTCATTTTTATATATATAGACTAGTTGACCCAACAGATGTTGTCCTGCCCGTTGCTTTTTTTTAATTTTTCTGTTCTTTTAAACCTTCCCTGGACTTCCACGAATATTTCAAGACTAAAATTATTCAAATCGGTTCAGCCATTCTCGAGTTTTAGCGAGACTAACAAACAGCAATTCATTTTTATATATAAGAACTAGCGGACCCGCAGACGTTGTCCAGCCCGTTTTTTTTTAATTTTCTGATCTTTTAAACCTTCCCTGGACTTCAACGAATATTTTGAGACTAAAATTATTAAAATCTGTCCAGCCATTTTCGAGTTTTAGCAAGACTAACGAACAGCAATTCATTTTTATATATAAGAAGAAGATAAAATTATTTGTAATTTTAATAAATGTTAAAACTACATAGATTTGAAAAGTTGGATTTAAGTCAAATGAAAATTCTATTCCAACAGGCCAAAACATATATAATAGATGTGAAAGCCTCCTTTCTTTCCTTATTAAGCTTCATTCTTAAAATGCATGTAATTTAAATTCAGACATGAGTATGTAACAATTTTATAAATAGTCATACTTTGTAGAAATAACAATACTACAATTCCATGCTGTAGGAGCTTTAAAGTAATCACATTTCAACTTTTGATTGAAATCTAACTTATTCACTTGTCGTTCTTTTAATGGGAGACACTGATCTAACTTGTTTTTTGCTGCTTGCTTCTGATTTTAGTACCTTTGGCAGGCTATGTTATTTTTATACATATACATATAATAATGTTGTGACACATCATACTTATATTTACAAAAAAAACCTGCATTAATGAGAATTATTATAGAATATGCTACAAAACAAATGAGTAAAACCTCTGCAAGGTCATTTGCATTTTAGTAGACAAAAATAACTTCAGCATTCACAGAGAATACCAAAAACTCATTGGACATGAGTTGTGTTGTGATAAATAATTAACAATTTTGATCTTATCATAGTAACAAGCAAGTCCACTACTATGATTAAAACAAACTTTAATTCCCACACCAAGTGAATGGCTAAGTATTTTTTATTGCACCTGCTTCTAACCTAAACATTGAAGGACATCTCTCATAAACAAATCCTAGAGAAAGTAGGAACAACATTGAGCATATTGAAAACCAACATTACCTAATCAGATTCTAACAGATTTTATATACGAATCCAGTAATAAACACCAGTATTGTGCAATATTTATGTAGATTATAACATTACTTTGTTATTTTGTCCTCTATCGTGCAAACTACTTAATTCTAAAAATATTGTATGCATTCTTCAGATGTCATCCTCAAATCTCGGTAGCAAAAACACATCGACACCGATACCAAACATCTCAGATATTGATAGTTTTATCCAAAACACGTTGAAACCACAAGAATATCAATAACAAACACTTTTTATGACGATTTGTTGCGCTTTTACCGGATTTTGGGTCAAATTGACAGCTCAAGATATTTACTACACCCATGTAATAATGGCACAGGTTTTCACAACACTTCACCACTTACCTGATCAGAATCATTTTCGACGGTTTTGTACGCATTACTTATGTGACATAAATCACTGAAGGCCATTTAAATTAAAATATATTCCGTGCCACGATACATACGAGCTTTTGGTGCTAAGCCATTTTTTCTATGACCTACATGTGTATGTATAAAATTGTACGTGCCTAACCACGGTGTTGCTGTCAAATAAACAAGGGGCAAAACAATGAAAGCAGATTGTTTTGATAAAATTCATTAGAATAAACATGAAACTTACATTATTATCGCGAGCTATTATCACAAACACCTTTTTATTTAATTGCAAATTTCCCGCGCTTAGTCAATTTGACTGAAAAAATATATTTTTTAATTTTCAGTCAATAATGTTTTTTTCTCACAGGATATGTACCGAAAATGTAATTATTCCTCAGCTTTATTATTAACACATTTTTAATGATAAAATTATTATTTTCCTCAGAGGAAAACTTGCAAAAGCGAAAATAAATAATAACGAAAATAAAGTTTTCTGAATGGGCGAGTAGCAATGGCAACCCATTACTCACTAAGGCAAAGGTCAAAATTGTTGGGGCCAATATTGGCCATTATTACATTAAAGCATTGACTCAAAATAAATAACTAAATAAGCAAAGACTGCCTCCCCATTAAATGACTGGACAAAAATACATTGGACCCAGCCACACTTAAACATTAATTAAGTAAGTTGTAGATCGTTGACCGCGTGGGACGTTGCGTTACCTACCACCACAATTATAAGCATTCGGGGACCCCGTCTATAAAAAAAAACTTTAGCCCGGTTCCACACATTGGTGCACCGTAAGATTTTCAGAGGATCTAAAAAAGGACACCAATCAACTCTGAGGATAATGCGTTTTCCAAATCCATACTATTGGCTTAAAAGCATTTGGGCCAATGTTGGCGCCAGCCAAAAAGGTAAGGGCTTAATCGGCCTTATGACATCTGTGATTGCAGTGAAAAGCGTCACCTATTTAGAGGTTCCAATTTTATTTCAGTATGTAGTGCTTTGATAAACGAATAGATGGCAGTAGCATAATTTACCAAAAAGCATCATAGATGTCGCTAGGATCCATTATTCGAAAGCAGACAAACTCCAACCAAAGCTCCAATCGAGGTTTTTCGCCGTGGAATCCGCGGATTATTTTGTAAAGGAGTTTTCAATAGTTTTACAAGAAGTAAAATGATCGACATCTTTTGCTTTCCAGTTGTTTTAATTTTCTCTTATTTGTGCATAAAAATGCACATAATTTTCACTTTTCTGTAGGCTGCCTATATTAATTGCCGAATATCTAACCAATTTTAGGTGGTTCATGCAGTAGTTGAAGGCCATTATATTGCTGGTTCAGATTTTAGGATGTATTTTAAGTACCTACTAGTATATATTTAATGTATTTCAACATCTTATCCGGGCATCAGAAAAGTCTCAAAGAATCGCGGTAAAAATAAAGCCATGATGAGGGGACCCTACCTAGGCCAGTTGCATGCGAATCGCTTGCAACTGGCCTTCATGCGGCTGATACGCTAGGTTTCCCCTTTACGCTATCCAAAACACCAGTGTTCGTATTATTCGATTACTTATACAATGTCCACAAAGGTAAGCCGAGTACAGTCGGTGCATGGACTAATGCGATTGCACTCAAAGGGACAAGCACTTACACTAGCTATGCAGTGGAAGTTCATTCAGAAGTATTACTTACCTACTTAGGTACCTACATGTTTATAACATAACATATAAAAATACATAAAAAAATGATTACATACATCAGTAAAATAGACCTTTTCCTAGTTTTTTTTTCTTAGGGGCCGTCCATTAATCACCTGATGTTTTTGAGGCTTTTTTCGTTCAGCTAATTCTAGGATAATTTTCATATAAGCGGTAAAGTGGTAACTTTGGTTAGCTTTAACAAAAAAAATGCGGTTTTCCAATAAGAGTTTTTGAATATTTTGTGACCCAATGCCTGTAGAAAAATAGGTAATAATGAGGGATTTAATATGGCATTATTTTGTAATTTTGGATTTTATATTTAACCCTCCTACCCCCCCCCCCTTTCCCCTCTTTCGAATCTCATCTTATTAATGGACGGCCCCTTAATAATTGTGTCGTGTGGAAAACTTTCGAAGCAATTAAAAGGTAACGCCCCGTGTACAAAGCTCTGTAACTCTATAAGAAGGACATCAGGGCTCTTAGACTGCATAGCATATCCTAGTCGGATCGGAGAAGATCGGATTGAGTCTACCGTGTCCCTTTCTGTCGTATCATATGTGTTTACTTACATCACGCATGCACGACACTGCGAGCTGTGAATCTGTGAATCGGAACGTGATGGATTGGAAGCGCAGATTTTGTTATGCTGTGTTATTCGGACTGCGGCTTGCAGTGCAATTGTTGGTTCCTACTGATACTCATAATTATTCCCAGTTACCTCCACCACC
Organism: Pyrausta despicata; assembly: GCA_963921415.1. Classification (NCBI taxonomy): domain Eukaryota; kingdom Metazoa; phylum Arthropoda; class Insecta; order Lepidoptera; family Crambidae; genus Pyrausta; species Pyrausta despicata. Next base: position 3,872,890 of record OY992867.1, on the reverse strand, counting down.
GTAGTCCAGAATAGATATGAGCTACAGCCATAGCCAAACAAAATATACTCGAAATGAAACCACGCTCACAGCCGCACGTCTCAACAGAGCTCCTAAGCGGATATCGGGTACCAACCGCTTGCTTTGGAATAGCCACTTCTGCGTACACAGCGGGAATAAACTAAGAATTTATTTCAGACACATGGCCTACTGGGTAGTACCTAGATAGTTATCTTTTTGATTAAAGTTTCCTTATTACAGTAGTATTGTAAGTCTCACCGAACTTTGAGTGACGGAACAGTGAGTGCACCTGTGTATTGCGCTCACACTTGTGCACTATAATATATCCTGTGTAGTTGGCTGATCTCTGTTGAGATTGGCCGCCGTGGTCGAAATCGGCCAGGAGGACTATTATCATTATTATTAAATGACCAATAAAATACCTATTTCTTTTAATAATATTGAAAAGAAAATTGGCATATTTGAATGAGAGATACGACACAGGGTATCCTAGTGTGGAGACCACTGACACTGTTTAGTTCATGTGCTTATTTTAAGTTCGAATAAGTTATCTATAACAGTGTATCAATATGTATATTTAATAAGTTTTTGAACTGAAATAAAATTCTTTTTGACGTGACAACGTCTTATAAATTGGTTTGCCGGGTGACACTTCAAGAAACTGCGTTACGCTCCGCTCACGTTATGCGCTCACAATGAGAGCGAGTGAGAGGCACGCGTCCCTTCGACTCGGGCATGGTTAGCCCGCCTAAGAGCGAGTGAGACAGACATAAAAAGTGAAAGGCACGCGTCCCTTCCACTCGAGCACAGTTAGCCCGCCTAAGAGCGAGAGAGACAGAGCGAGAGAGAGAGAGTGAGAGAGATAGGCATACACACCGGTTCATGTTATACGAATGAATATTCACATTAAAATTATTTTACCACTCAAAGTCGTTGTCACGTAAAACTTTCGCCCGTATACCGACTTTACAGGCAACCAATTTTTTTCTTTATATGCTACGCCGTAGCATCGTAGTGATGTTCTAGCCAAGGACGGGGTGCGCCGTAGACCGTAGTCGTCACTCCGCCGTAGCGCGTAGCACTACGTTATTATAAGTAATCACTACTTTTCGTAGTCATCATTATTTTCGTAGGCAGCAGTTTCTCACAATCAATTACTTAGTGCTATCGTAAGCATTTGAGAAACGGAGGCCTTACTACAAATAACGAAATTTGCCAACACGTTATTGTTTTTTTTTTTTCGTTTTATGACACAAGTAACATATCAGCATTGACAGCTCGTTGGTGTAAAACTGTGGCATCTTATGCGCATGCAATAATGGCGATTAAGTTTGTAGCGTGATGAGCTGTTGTCTGTACGTAGGTACACGTTATCGTTTTTCGTAGTACGTCTATTGGACTCTGGATTTTTTATTATTGGTAGACGAGATTAATGTGATACGAATTTATCAAAGCTTTCCCTTTGCCTCGTTAACGATCTCGAGCCTGCCAGTTGACAATGGCCAGCCGAATCTGCCCTCCACATTGGCATTGTGACAACCCAAACGTCACCTGTCATTGGCTGGAGCCGCCACCCGGGGCGGCTAGTGTTGTGCCATGAGTTTTGGGACGTCCCGATTTTTTAGATTTTCGCTCAATGCTCTGTGGTTAAGATGCTTTTCAAAGATCGTCTCATATGTCTTGATACAAATATTTACTAACTATCCTATACTTTGAGTATAGCTGCCCTTTAAAAGCCTATATATATAGACTCTTAAAATCCGAAGATATTTTTTCTTTATTTGGGATAGCAAACAACTACATAATATACAGGGTGTAAAAAAAACCTTAACGAAGCCGAATACCACATATTCTACCAATTGTTACGATCATTTTTTTCCTTCACACCATATCTACCTGGGAAGTTAACGGTTACTGAGATATTGATGGTTAAAGTTTGAAAAAAAAATTGATGATTTTTACAGAAATTACTTCTTTCTGTTATAACTGAATTTTTTTAGAGAAACATGACACACATTTTCACTAGTTCTTTCATAAAAAGCCTCTAAATGGCACACTCCGCAATGAACAGCGCACACTCGAACCGCACCGCGTCGCAGCGGCGTAAAGCAATACGCCCCGCGGTGACTTTTCCGCGTGCGCGCTGTGTACATTGCGGGTTAGAATTAAATTATTTTTTTTGATGTCAAAAAATAAAAGTTGTTTCCCAGCCGAAATTTCTTTTTCATACGATTTGGTTTGATGTACTGAACGCGTGGTTGACGGCTTCGTTAAGGTTTTTTTTACACCCTGTATAGTGGAACAATAATTTAGGCTTATGTTATTTTTAATAAATATGCAGTCAACACACTGTCCACATATTAACAAATACAAAAATTAACTAATCGGACGCGATGCGAACAACATCCAACAAAAGTGGTAAGGTGCAGTTACAAGTAGTAAAATGTGTGGAATTACTATAAATATGCTCATATAATCAATATGTAATAATATATATTGGTAGGTAAGTACCTACTATAAATTGACAATGAATTAGGCGTACGCATCCTTTAACACTAATCATTCGAACTATAATCTTCTCTTAAGGGTGCAGTGAGAGGAAAGTGACGGGAGACTGTGTGGCCAGCCACCCACATTTGAGAGTGACTACCATGACCACGACTGCTCTGCTAAGAGCAACAGACGAAGAAGAAGAAAGGTGCTGAGACACTATTGACGTCTCAAAGGTCTTAATTATTTTTTTAATGCAAGAAATATAAAAGTTGGCCATATAATTTAGGGCCAATAATAGTAATAGTCCTCCTGGCCGATTTTGACCACGACGGCCAATCTCAACAGAGATCAGCCAACTATACGCAGGAGATATATAGTGCACAAGTGTGAGCGCAATACACAGGTAGGTACACTCACTGTTCCATCACTCTCAAAGTTCGGTGAGACGGAGAGCTCAGGCGCAAGACCAACGGCTTAACGTGCTTTCCGAGGCACGGGAGAGGGTGTGACAACACATTCCCGACTTAGAGCTGTTTTTTGAGAAATTCAACTCAGAAAATCTCAGAAACAATTTTGGTTCGACCTGGGATTCAAACCCAGGACCTCTCGGATGTAAGGCAGAAACTTTGCCACAACACCAACAAGGCAGTCACACAATAAAGTAAAATAAAAATAAAATAAAAAGGACAATAAAAGCGTTATAGAACATTCCTAATCCCCCCCGTCTGGCCAACCCCCCACTGCGAGCATTATCCAATTTACCTCCGCATTAAAACGAACTCTGCTAATGACAAGAGCTGATTGTTTGATTATTGCGTATGGAGGCGGAATGTGAAAGCCATTTTGTAAGAGCAAATCATTTCGGGATACCTGTGCTTGGGATTCTTGAACCTTTGCAAGATTTAGATAATTGTAATTAATTTGATAGGTACGCAGTTTACGATGTCAAGTTTTGAAAGAGGTCTTTGTTACGTTAAATAGTTACTACGGGCAGGCCCGTCTTTTACCTATTAGAGGCCCTGGGCACATTAGGATAATGGGGCCCCTATGCTATGACTACAAGTTAGCACTATTTCGTCAGAATGAACAAAGAACGTGCAAAAATAAGGATATAAAATAAAAATAATTCACTTATCACAGTGAATTTTAAATATATATTATCTACAATTTTTATACATTTAAATTTACTAAACATAGCAATCGATGGGCCAGCTTTTCAGGCGAGAGTAGAGTAGCTATTTTTATTTGGGCATAATATGGTATCTGTGCCTTTAAATCTCTGGTTTGGTAATCTGGCATCAGGGTCTGGGGGCCTAAGCGGTCGCGGGGCCCTGCCCATTGTGCCCAATGGGAAAGATGGGTCTGACTACGGGACAGCTTACTAGCATCAATATACAAGCGCATAATGCAATGTTTAGCTTGATGTGCTGGTACGTGATGTACACCAAGGCACTGTTTGAATAACATAAGGACTAACCTAGGCACCTTAAATTAGTTATCAATACCTATTTGTCAAGAATAGGAACTTAGAATAGTAATTCCTCAAATTAAAACAAAACATTACTATGAGGCCTTATTGAGGATAGAATACTATCTTATGGTCGTTCTATGGGTGCCTCTTCACCGGCGCGAAGCGAGGCCGCGGAGCGGAGAAACGGTGAAATATTATCCAATAGGATTGCATAAAATCTCCGCTCCTCTTCAGTGGAAATAATTCAATCCTATTGGTTATAACTTTTCAGTTTCTCCGCTCCGCGGCCTTGTTCCGCCGCCTTGCTTAAATCCTTTGGAATCCAAGCTTCGGCAAAAAAACTGCAAGGTGTGAATTTAAAAAAATATATATATTTGATTAACATTAATATATCGATATACCCCTTAATCATTTTTTTTAAATAAGTTGTTTAATAAAAGTGGAATTTTAACATTAAGTCATCCTGATCTGTAAATAAAAATAATTCTGTCCACAGTTCAACGGCTACAAAAACAAAAGAAGCATTCAAATAAAGAATTCGATAGAAATCAAATCAAGAGTCCACCGACCGTGAGTGCGAGTGTGATGGCTTGACGCGTAACTTCTGACGTGTGAAAGAGACGGGCTTACCGTTAATCCTATTGGCTTATACCGGGCGACGTTTGCCGCGATTGGTCGCTGTGCTTTATTGAACTGTCACTGAAGACCGCTGTTCAGGGGGTGAGCGGTAATTCGGGGGCAAATAGGGGGTAAGTGGGTTAGGTGGGGTGTGGTGGGTGGAAATCCGTTTCATGGAACGGAGTTTGGCGATTGACTTGGGGGTAGTTTTTGGGTTCCCTTTGAAAGGCTTAAGGGATAGAATAGACAGATAGGGTTCAATTCTGTTCATATTTTCCGGTACGCCTTCAGAATATATATAATCTGTGTTGCTGTTTTATTCAACAAAGAATTTGATTTGGATTACTATTCTGTCTAAGCATAACGTTCTACAGCTGTAGCCCTATGATCACGACTTAACTCATTAAATAAATATCAACTATCGGTTCTCTATAACAAATTTAGGTACTCTGCAGTCTAATAAGCATTGAAACAATAAAACCAAATTAAGAAGTTACAAATATGACTTTTGTTGATATTGAAAGAGTATTTTTCTTTATCTTATCTAACCACGGCTTAAACAAGAGCTGTCTATGTTGACGTTAAAAACCTCTTTTTCGTATAAAATTGTTTGTCAAGGAAAACAATTTCTATTTATGAATTTATTTTAGCTCTATTTGCACACTAAAACTTTATTCAAACGGTGGACTTAATGACGTAAGGCATTATCTACCAGTCATACCTTTGGTTAGCAGGTAAGTTTTCATATTTCCTCGACACGTCCGATTAAATAAAGTACATAAACAAATAGGTATAACGAAACGCACTGTCATTTCACGCGCCAAAATCACTGGCTGCCCAATGAAAGCGCGGGAAATGTGTTGACTTTTCCTCTCTGACGTCAGTTTTCGCGGGAGAACGCGGTATGCCACGCCCTTCGATTCTTATTGGGTGAGATATCAAATGTCATTGGTTATGTGCATGCCGAGGTTGTAAAATTGTTAGGTATTTGAACTGTAATGTTATTTGATGTACCTATCTACGCATTTGGGGAACATGTATTGCGCTGACTTAGGTAATTTCTTTATTTGTTCAACAACATGGACAGTTAAATAAATAAAAAAGTGATCAAATATAAATTACCTGCACCTCTTAAATTAGTAATTTTTATGGATGATAAAATAAATGATGTTTTGATTAAATTTATAATTGATCGTTATTGAAAACAATACATTATCAATTACCATTCCAAACGCAGAAAATCACTTAACTACCAACTAGCTCATTCTTAACAAGACTAAACTATTTATCATTAAGGTAGCATTAGGTAAGAAGGTGGTTCTCACGAGCTGGTATTTAAGTAAAATAGCCGTTAATTTAAACAAATATAAACGTAAAATACCCATTTGACACGACAGCCAATCTGGGTGCTGTAATTGGAAAGCGAAATATCTATTCAATTCCACGCGCAAAATCTACGGCGTCGTTATTCCAAATGGCGGCCAGGCAACACCGCCGTAATGCCACAAATTAAAGCTTAAAACGGCCGCTTAACAGCTGACCCAGAAACTGTCCCCCTGTCTCAACCCCCAGTAGGGGAAGCCACTTTTCGATTCGTCCTGGGACACAATAATTTATTATTTTTAAATGTTTTTTCGATTATTCGATTTTATTTACAAACATATGTTTCAGCTGCCCACATGAAGGTTGTATTTACAAATTCTTTAATGAATAGGTACTAAAACTGTATAAGCAGAGTTTTTCAGGTGGTTAGTATATAGGTACATTTTTCTTAGTTACTTACCTACTCACAGGGGACGATGATTGAATGAAAATTTTTACTAATCTGAGAAGCTAAGATTCAACTTTAGATATTATGATATAAAATAGTGTTTCGTACGGCCTAGGTTAAAGTACGATTTTAAAAGCTTAATGTTTCAATTTAGGCATCATTTCAACGCAACATCGCAATTATAGGACCCTGCATACTTTTTATTTAAAGTCTCTGTTCTGCACAAAATCAGCTTTCTGTGCAAAACGGATTCCCATAAAAATAATGTCTACACCTAAAATTGCAAACAACGTAACGCAACATCGCAATTATAGGACCGTGCAATCTTTTTATTTAAAGTCTCTGTTCTGCACAAAAGCAGCTTTCTGTGCAAAACGGATTCCCATAAAAATAATGTCTACACCTAAAATTGCAAACAACGAAACGCAATAAAACTCCAAATAACAACTTTCTGGCCACCCCATCTCTCCCGGTCGCGTCAGACGCGAAAAGCAACGGGGCGGGGCCGCCACGCCTTCAACCAAGCTTACACCAGCGAGACCGCGTCAAAAGTGCCCCGGTCGCCGCGACGGCGATACCCTCGCCTCTTAAAAAAATAAACGTCAAACGTGAGCGCGCTTGTCTACTGCCAAATTTTACCGCGAAAATAGATTGATAAAAAAAGTTTGATTGTGTTTTGTTCTAACTAGTAATTAATGGATTGTGGTTTGTGTTTTTGTAATCTAATAGAATAGAGAATACTCGTAAGAGATGTCCTTCTTGTCTGCTTTAATGTGCTTTTATCTAAGGAGATCTTTCTTACTCCTTAAATAATTGCGTATATAATAACTGCCTTCAATTATTTTTCGGAACAAAATACTGTTTTATAATTATTTTTAAAATAATGCATATTTGCTTGACACGAGTTAATATGAGCAAATAAAGCCAACCAAGAGAGCAACATTCAAATTGTAATTTTTGTCAGTTGAATTCAAATGGTTCACCTGATTAAATAGTAACAAGAAGATTCGGGTAATTTGCTATTCAAAATATGGTGCCATTTCCAATTCTGGTAATTTTATTAGAAAGCTGGGACTTCTACTTTTACAACTTTTCCTTTACTTGCAGTTGAACTATAAAGGTCTACTAAATTCAAAACACAACTTTAAATTCATTAGGATTTATGTATGTAGTAACTGTGTAAAAAATGTATTAATAGACAATAACTTATTTACTATTCTTAGAATACTAAAGTGGGAAGTGAAATTCTATAAACTTTTCAAAAACAATGGAAGTGGCCCAAAGTCCTTTACAACTCACGCACGATCATCAGGATGGTAGAATGGCTGGTAAGAATGTTTTTTAAATATTAAGAAGGCAGTTTTTTTTTAATTTAGTTTAGGAATAACGATTTTTGAAGTGAAAACTTCTTTAGCGGCGTTGAGCACTTTTGTGGCATGGGTAGAAACTGTAAAACTCGCGTCAGGTCACGTGATGCTGATCGAAAAACCGTAAGACGGTTCAAATAAATTAAAAATGCACAACGTTAATAATCAAGTTTTCACTTCTGCCGGCACTCCCGGAGTGCAACCCGTGTTTTTTTATTTATTTGTTTTCTAGTCTCGGTAGCTCCACGTATTATGTCGGATCTACACGCTCTTACATTTCACTCTCTTAATACTAGGTAAATCATCTTGTACTTACTACAAAATAAAGAAATTAATCGTGTGTATTTTTGGAGTTCAGCATGACTTATATTTCTCCACAATTTATTTTGTTTGTAACTGTACTAGTTTCTGATGTTTATGTAAGTAGGTACCTATGGGAAAGTAACGGCGTTTCTAAAATCAAACCCACCATTTAATGATCAAGTCACACATATAACCACAGTAAATAAAATTGTGTAACGCGTTGATGTCTTTTCAATATAAAAAGTGAATAAGTAAGAAATTTTACTTACTTAAATTTTACTTTTGAGTGATCGATTCAATTTTAATTCTTAAAACCTACTACCTTTTTTCATTTATAGGGTTCCGCACCCAAAAGGTTAAAAATGAGAGGTTTGAACACTTTTTACACTTCATATCTTCAGATGTCATATCTTCGGATTTTTTAGATTAGTTCTTCTGGAACAGTTAACCGTTACCCAATGCTGAGTCTGTCTATTCGGTTAGAAAATCGAAATACTTCGTATGACGAAGAATATGCATATTATACCCGAAATATACATTTTAGTAGAAGAAGTCAAATGTTCCGAGTTGGGTACCCTCCACCCCTGGGGTGGCTTTGAACACGCATGGGGCAGTTAAAAATATCATTAAATTTGACGGAATTTTAAAGTTTTTTTACATTTTTAAGTAACAACATTAATATACTAACATTAGAAACAATGAAAAGTGGAACGTTTTAAATAAAATAAAACAATACAATAAGACTTCTGGATCAGCAGTCTTTATGACAAAAAATGTATTAGGTACATGACTGTAGTCTGTTGCGAGACATATAAGGCATTATTAATAATAGAGGAAACAAATCCTCCACATCTCTCGATTGAGAGACCAAGATCCTTACGTGCTTTTTGAAAAAAAAAATGAAATTTGCACCCGAAAATGAAAACTCCTCATAACTGAACGACATGCTGTCAAATGTCAGTAGTGACAAGTGACAGTTTTGCGAGTTTGTTTTGCCTCTTCCCAAAAAAATACCAACTAAAGGTCCTTCTTAAATGGCTTGTAAACTCAAATGTTCAAAGCTACCCCTGTTTAAAGGTTCACCCGTACGCGGTCTGTTGTATTACTGTTGCCGGTATAAAAACATAAACGGAATAAATAAATATTCAGGTATAGACAAAGTATTTTTTTTTACTTTTCTTTCGAAGCTTACACTTGGCCGTTTTATTATTTGTTTTATTTATCTACATGTCTGGTCAACGATGTCCGACCCGATGGGTAAAAAATAGAAAAAAAATTATCGCCAAAAATTGTTTTTTGTGCCAATGATGTCAAAATGGCGGCTATTTGAATTTTATATCGATCTAGCACGGATAGGTACTTGCATTTATTAAGCAATATACTTGTATTCTCATGATCTAGCAGACCCACTGATACAAAACTTTTTTTTTTCGTTTTTTTTTTTTTTTTGTAAAAACTAGGCCATTGAGCAACCGGTTTTTTGTAAGTTTTATAAAGACTGATACATAATCTAAAGCTTAACAATAAAATCAAAGTCTTAAGTCAAAAAGTTTTATGATAGCTTGAATATGGACATATATTAGTACATATTGGGAAAAGTAAAGTTTGGATTTTAGTTATAGTAAAGGCTATTAATTTGGCATGAAAGAAAAAAAAAACGGGCAGGGCAACATCTGCGGGGTCCTCTAGTTTGTGATTGATATTTCAATGATTTTAGTGATTTTCTCTAAAATATAGATGTTATTATTTTCTTTATGGCATTTTATTTTAATTTACAATACACTTCGGTATTCAGATAACATTCCGTTGAAAACCGGTTGACAGCTAAGTCGCTAGAATGACAGTGTCATTGGTCACCCGCCTAGGTAACCCAAAAAGTAAAAAAAACAATATTCTAAATAAATATTCCTGCATAACCATACACACAAATCGAATCAAAACCAAATAACTCGTCTCGCAAACTGCATATACTCCACCAACCGACATTATTTAACATTTTTTATTCAGTTCACGCGCCCCGTAACTCGGGGTCTATTTGACTGATTTTCAGCTTCATCGTGATTTGCCACTTTGCCCGGTCAGTACGCGTTTTGAATACTAAACAACGAATAGACTGGAAATTACATTTTCATTGGGAATAATGCGTTCGCGCTTTGAATATTAGACTTTAGATGTTTTCGGCGTGATTTGATTTTCGTTAATTGGAAGCGTGGTCGGACTTGGAAAGCCTTTGAATTGAGAGCTAAGTCGAATCTTATGGTGGAATGCTACGGTAGTGCTGGGAAAAAGCTAGGTATGTGGTATACCTAGCGTTTAGGTTGGTGGTTATAAACTTTCTCTGTAATTGACTAGAATAGCATCATACGTCGTAAGCAGGACGAGGCTTGTTTTTTTAAAATTTATTAGCTGATGTTCAGGTTAATGCTGATTTTGAGTTCCCCATGTCATTCGCAAGTTTTTCTATTAAAGTTCGTCTATTGATGAACGCGACAGATTTTGTTCTATCCAATTAAAACGAGTGGAGAGAATTTCTTTGTCAGCAATGCATAAAACCTATTCCAAGACATGCAAAACTAGTACTATTTCGACAAAAATTCGTAGCTATCTCGACTTTAGTTTTAGCCAATTGAATTGATTTAATAAAACAGCAATTTCAAGATGCCTCTACTTTTGTTTGCTTTGCACCTATTTTGGTACAAAGCAAACAGAGACGACGACCACTTTGGTGTGCCTAATGGTCAAGAAGTTGACTATTAACCAAGAGGTCGCGGGTTCGATCCCCGCACTATACAAACATTTGTGTGCATGAACATGTCTGTTTGTAATGGTCTGTGTGTTATATTTATTTATTTAAGTTATTAATATTGCTAAAGAAGAGCGACTCCCTCTGGCACAGGTGAAAAGATCGAGTCTACATCTAATATTGTTGTTATATTCTTTGCAACGAATTAAATATTTTTCATTTTCATTTTTCAATTCATTTCATTTAAGTTATTTGTAATATCACTGTTGATTCTGATATCTGTAACACAAGTGCTTAAGCTACTTGCCACGGAGACAATGTATGCGATGTTTTTGTATATTTATTTATTTTGATTCAATCGCAGAGTGACTCTGTGGTTTAGCGGCTGTACCTCAACGGAGGGCGAAATTAATCAGGGCAACTTAAGGGCTCGCCGCGTCAAAAGAAAAGCGAATAAAACGGCAAGCGACAAAGTTTCCCGCGCCTGATGCCGACTACGAGAGGCGTAGAGACGCCTCAGACTAAACATTGTGAAACAGTTGAAAGGTTCAGAACTAGAGAATCTGAAGTTATGACAGAGAGTGTAAAAAGTGTTCAAATATGCCGCCCCTCTCTTAAGTTTTGTTCGAGATCGCAAAATACAAATCGAGTTGTAGAGACATATTGTATCGTAAAGAGTTTTACAAAAAATTGCTTGATTATCGGCGTTCGAAATGTGATCTTTACGTTTCATGAACCGTTGCCGTTTAAGTAGATGTTATATTAAGTTACCTACTAAATTTTTCATCCGATATTTCATCTTGCACCAGTCGACATAGCGTAGACAGACTCGTCATTATTTTGCTAGACACAAAACGAAAAAAAAAAACGTGTCATGTCTACTCTACTCAACCCGTATTCCTTTAAGTGCCATCCTCTCACAGAGACAAACATTGATTTATCTTGATACCGGGATTTACTCCCGCCCCGGTCTGACTTCCAATTTCCCAGTGAAACTTTTTATGTGCCTTATAAAATTCCCTTTTTCTCTCCCGGATTCCCTGTTTCCACGTCTGATATGTATGTGGCTGTTATTCTGATGTTATGTAACGAGAAATGGTAGAACGTTTATATTTTTTTCGATTTATACGTACGAGATATTCTCGAACTGTTCAAATTGCACGAACCATTACTATTGTGTTACGCCATTTTTAACATTTAATGCTAACGGAGATATACGACGGGAACAACATAAAAATGTTTTTAAAAGAAAACTTAAAAAGTATATTCTAGCTAACTTAACTTAGTATTTAAGATTTGATTTAATATGTTAGAGACTCGTGATCCCACAAACAAACTATGTAAATTGTTTTGTGGGACTATTGTCATTTCAGTTTAAAACGTTGTTTGTTTAATAAATAAATAAATAACTTACATTGATTTCTTTTGTAACATTTTTGAGTTTATTTATGGCATTTTCAATCAGAATCTTGACTGGACTGTTAGCCATGACTGCTTTTTAAAATATCGGCTCATCTATTCCTTGATCAGAGATACTCCTTTCCGCCAAATAAATGCGATTGTAACAACAATGTTAAGTTATCGCAATAACAGTCGTCACAGCTAGTTAGCAATAATTGTGAATCACAATTTGTGTTCATTATTTCTCTATATTGAGTGTCAGGAGCAGTCACGACAAACTCGTAGGGGGTTGTAGACTTGTGAAAGTATAGAGCTGAATGTACTTATATCATTTATTTAATTATTTTTCCACATGGTAATTAATAATGACCACGAGTTTGCGTCACATACAAAACGTCAGATTATATATAAGAGCTTTTTTTAGGTTCACTTAACATCTCCTTAGAAAATATAATTCGCTTGATCTATTATTTTTTTCATTTTTAACCCTTTCATACGATCACTTCCATCATGAAAACAATCAGAGTAACATACAAGCATTTTTAAATACGTAGGACATGGATGATATCAATATTTGACGCGCTCGAGAATGTCCTTGCAGCAGTTTTTTTTTTCAATTTTTGAAAATTTCAACCGCCTTCGGTCAAAAGATATATATTATATGTATTTTTTTTTCTTTTTATCATCTAAGCTTCGCAACCCAGAAGGTCTCTATGACACTTTAGTAAATCTCGACTTAGCATCGTGCGCTACCCTAATTAGATTTTTTTAAGCCTTGTCTTATAGGTTCTTACCTATAAGACAAGGCTTAAAGGCTACCAAAAATTGGTATGTTTCTTTAGCTGGTTCAGAGTTAAACGAGAAACGTACCGCTTTTTGTTTGATTGGTTTGGTTTTATCAGATCTCATCATCAGTGGCGTTAGTTCAGAATTAAATGAAATGTATCGCTCAGTAACGTTGCATACATTAATGGAGCAGACCTCTATGAGAATCACAACTCTACTGACAATAAGATAATTCGATGAGGGCACGAGTTGTCGCCAACCCTCCAATTGTACAAATCCAATTGTTCTCTGTCTGGACGCCAGCAAAAACGTTATTGTTTGATTGGAGATAAAGTCCATTTGTTTTATTTTGTGATGGAATTATCAATTACTAATGGACGCCTGTGAGAATGAGGTGCTTGTGGCGCTTTAGTAGAGATACCAAAAGTTAAGCAACCTACGGCGCGGTCGTGTTTGGGATGGGTGACCATTCTGACCATAAATATAAAGTGACGTCTGTTTACAAGCATCTCCGTGCTTCGGAAGGCTTGCTGAACTTGGTGAAGTATGGCTAGCACCACCTCATAGTTGAGGTGAGGCCTGTGCCCAGCAGTGGGACGAATGTAGGCTGATGATTAATGGACGCCCGCGAACTTCGTTCTACATTTAGGTCCTCAATACAACTTCATTACTCTATCTTCTGGAAGTTTGTATTTCTTATATCAACAAAAAATGCTTATGGCGTTATGTTCGTACCTCATACTGTTAAGCTGGACTGCTAGTATTCCACATTCAGTACTTTAGATCTTAAGTATATTTTTTTTGTTAGATGATAAATAAGACATTAACTTGAATAACATTTTCAGAGGTTTTTCATTCATTCTCTTTACGATATTGATAGCTAGGCTGCTGTCGTGTCACATCAGATCGTTATTTTTTACTTTTCTTAAGACCTTAAGGCGTCATATTTATACGGTTTATTATTGAGCTGGGCTGCTAGAGTTCAACATCAGATATTCAGATCTTCATTATTGTTACATGTACATAAATTGCTCGTGACGTTGAACAACTTTTCCTTAGGCGCTAAATTCATACTACTAACGGTTTTGCTGGGCTCCTGTATGTCACATCAGTTACTCCAAATCTTCAATTTTGTTATGGGGGCGAAAAGTGGTATTAATGTTGAAATTCCTATGGCGTCATAATTTTAAGCCCTACAGTTAAGCTAGGCGGCTGGGGCTCCACCTGAGATATTCAGATCTTCAAAATAAATTGTAGCCTGGCCAGGATTTCTCTTGACAGATTGGTAAATTTTTCAGATGTTAAGCCGGGATACCTCAGTTAGTGCCTCATCACTAGAACTAACCTTTATGAATACGAGTAGGTACCTACTTTACACTTATCTGTAGTAAATTCTTAAACTTTCAGCATGAAATTCCTACACAAGTTCCAGCTAAATTTTCAAAAACATGTACAATATGTATCAAATCTAAAACCCTTTTGCCATTATCATTGTCGTGAATGTTTCCAATAGGAATAATAATTACTTAAACCCTAATGTTTTTCCACTTTTAATAATACTTAACATACAATTGAATTATGTAAATGCACACAAGCTTACAGATACTGTAAAAATTAAAAACCTAGACAGAAAAGGTGAAAACGATCAAACATTTTTTTATTTACATGTAACGATAACAAGTACTTACCGTTACACTATTTTGCTCGGATAACCAATTTTTTGCAAATATCTAAATATAATAAATAATATCTATATATATCTATATTTAATAAACGTATTTCATAAATACGTTCACATCAAATCTTCATCCAAAACACACAATCAATTACAAACCTTCAGTGCCAATCATAACTCCCGAATCAGAGTCCGAACGATCAGAATCGATTAATACGTCCCAAGAGACCGCGCATATGCGACGCGTTTGCTATGAGACACGGATTAAACGACCGTTCTGTGTGTGATAAATATTGATCTGTGTTTTTTTTTGTTACGTAGATGAATTTCATCCCATTAGAGACCAGAAAGTCGGAAATGTTATCCTAAAAAATAATAATAGTGCTTGATATAGTAGTATGTGAAAATCATCCTATTATTGGCAACTATAAAAAAGAGAAGTATGAAAACGTCATTAAGTGCACCCCACACTTTTTACTCTACTGTAATATAAATTCCGTGTACTCAGAAATTATTTTCTCTTTTTTAGTTAGCAATAAAAGCGTGTTTTTTTTTTGTTTTTTTAAACTATTTTGTTTTTAAATTTTTTTAGTTAATAAGCATAATGGAAAACTCTTATCAAATTATTGCAACGTCATCGGTAGGTACTTAATACGTGTGCAAAGTTTCAAATTAATGCGATTTCTGAAAGTTGGTGAAAATTGAGCTCAAAAATTCCGTTACATACATTCATACATATATACATACACCCCGATCTAATAAAAGCGTGTTTAAAAGGGAAATCTACGGCAAACGTCGTAAACAGTCGTCAAAAATCTCAATGTTGCTCCGCATGCGAACGCGTCGGTGTGCTCGAGACGTAAAAGTGTGAAGTTTGTAATAATCTAGATCATGATTTTCTTTGCTAATGCCAAACTTGCCGAATCCGACCTTGCCTGTAGTGCCAATAAATATTTTTTTTGCCTACAAAACCAAATCTACGACTATATTCGTAGTCGACACTATGCCGAAATCCCGCACTACGAACTATCTCGTAGCTGACACGCAAAGGGTTAACGGAAATATTGTGTTTGAAAGCAATAAATGGAAACCAAGAGGCCTGAGTTGGCCGATCCTCCAAATCTGATAGGCAGATTGAATCTCGCACTATCCGACGGCTAAATTATTAGACGGTTGATTTTACTAATGGAATTGATGCCATAATAGTAATATTTTAACGTAAAACCGACTTATTTTTGATTTACAAACTGTTTAGGAACATAATTTTTCCTCTACCTACTTTCGTTCTCAAAAATATTTACCTTTACAAAATTACGATACTCTTAATTTAACGTTCGTGAAACCACATATACCCATAATAAGTACCCATTCAATTATCTGCATCTACCAATCACTTAATTGATTTGTCACATTAGACAAAACGAATTCGCAGTGTCTTTCCTTTCTCACTTTATTGCCATAACTTTAAAGTTCACATTCTCATGATCTCTATTTCCAAAGTTATGCGAGGGGTTGCTCAGGGCTCAATAGTAGAACCCTTGCTTTATTTCATAATGGCAATGCTATTAGAAGGGGTGTGATTTGCAATGGTTATTTTATTAGCCCTGGTATTAAATGTTTATAGGTTTAATTTCTTAGATTCGGTCTCCTAATCCTTTACATGTGCAAATTTCATTGCATTGAATTGTCACTACCCGTAATCTAATGGAACTATGAATGAAGTAAACTTAACTTTCTTATTTTTAATGAGTCAAAATTTGGACCGTCGAGTCGATCTATTCGAAACTTTGATTGAGTGATAGATTGATAAACAGCTGTCTACTCTCTTTTCACAACTTTCTTTCCTAATACTTTTTGTTTTTTGACCTCAAATTGATAACACTGTTTCTATTACCATAAAAAACGGTATGAGGTGTAATTTATTTGAAGACTGTAAGTCACTTGTCACATGGGAAAAATCATCTAGAAAATGTATGCTATGTAGGTATGCGGGGTGGAATTAGTGGCTGAGCCGTAAGGGAGAGGTAGCGGTAAATAAAGACGGTAGGTCCCATAGTGACATCTGTCAGAATAACCCTAGACGACCTCCCTCTAACGGCTCGTCCAGTCACCTGCTATAGTAAATACCGTTTTGTCAGTTATTTTTCAAGTTTTGACCCTAACTTCACCCACCGCTACATTCCACAGAGGACAACCACAACACATCTCCACTCCACTGGTCACCGCCGTCATCGGCGGCGCTCGTCGCAGCCGCACTAGCACCGCCAGCGCTCAGACCCTGGCTACCAGACCCACCCACTAAGAAGGCCAACCACTTGGGTAAGACAGGTTGGCATGTCCACATTTTAACTTGTAGAACGCGTGAAGTATCTCTAACAGTTGGCGCCCCAACCCAAAACTATCGCGAAAACTATATACTATTTAATCTGAGAGCATAGAAAAAGAGAGAAAAAAAAACAACCATACAGTTTTCTCTAACAGCGAAATTAACGGAAACATATTATGGCACTTTGTTGTGACAACTACTTTACATTTTAATAGCGCACGGCACGCTTACAACCCTTGGGTGTAACGGCCGCTTCCTTTGAACCAATCGCACGTAGCAGTTTCAAATTTTGACACATGTTTATTCACCAGGGTTGGTCTGCGTTGTTTGCGGGGACACCAGCTCTGGCAAGCACTATGGCATCCTCGCCTGCAATGGCTGTAGCGGCTTCTTCAAGAGATCCGTCAGGCGAAAACTGATTTACAGGTCAGTTACACCTATTTTATGTACGGACGCAATCAAAAAATGCTTACCAGTTTTGCAGTTAGAGATAGATTCTAAATCACAAACTGTTCACTGCAGACCAATATGCGTAATAAAGCTAATTGTTACCTTTCTAAAGAAATTACTTGTCATGACTCAACAGCTAGAATAGGAAAAAAGTTTTCGTACACTTTTTGATTATGAACCTATTTTTTTATTTGTGGAAATGACAGTTATGTACTGTGCCAGTCAAATAACTAGAGTAATGAATGATTCTCGTTGTAAAAAATATTATAATCTATGGTAAATATAATATTAAATATACGTTTAGAACCAATGACTAGGTATTGCAATTGCTTTAAATAGACGAAGACAATGCTGCAAGATGAACTTTATATGTTGGGACGTGTAAAAGTGCTAGTTGTTAGCCTACTTGCAGAAATAAATGGATTTTATTGGATTTTAATAAACTGTCTAAAATTAGAACTGGATGCAGATCACCAGGAACCGACTGAAATATTTCAAATGTTTTTTGGCACCTTCAGTACAATTACAAATTGCACCAAGACTCACTTATGTTTTTCCACAGAATTACATTAACTTAATCAATCTAGTAAATAACACTAAACATCACATCTCCTCTTGTCTCCTTTTTTCTTAGCTTTGGTGAAAACCGGGCCTTAGGTATTCAATTTTGAACTCCAGTACCTAAAAATCCTATATAATTTTAACCACAGTTCATCTAATACTTTTGACCATTTAACTTTTGTTAATTAGTTTAAACTGTTAGCAAGTAATGGTTTTTTTTTCTTCATAAGTACTTAAAATTTTATGTACATTTTATTTGCACCAATGTAAAATAATAAAATAATTTATAAAAAACATAATATTATACACGCTAGGAGGACTTTTAGGATTACAATCTAGTTTAAGCTTAGTTCACAAAATTAAGATTTTGTAAGGGTTGTACTCTGTTTGTGTTCTTTAAATAAATAAATATAACGAGCAAAACCTTTCATTTAAGCAGATAATATGACGCAATGTGGCCTCCATTCATAATTTTTCGTCAACGAAAAGCACACATTGCACTAGTTTCGCTGAAAATATGCCCAAAATTAGATCATTCGAACAAGGTGTTTGCACAATTGTGAACTGTTAGCTATGGCTATGAGTGTATAAGACAATATACATGAAACCTCATTTTCATCAGTTCTGTTTAACCATCTTTTGTGTAGAATCATGTCAACTTTTCCGAATTTGATTGCTCAACTGTGACTGTTTTCTACTATCTACTCATTCACTTATTTACTTACATGCATCCTTTATAGAAATGATTCAATAAATTCGGAATAGTGTATGTAGGTATTCATGTCGAAAATTTAAAATAGCTTAAAATCGAATCAAAATCATCGATTGCCTTTTGTTGCTGAATAACAAAAGGCATGACTTTGATTCGATTTTACTAAGATTGGTTTCAACCAAACAGGCTTAGGTAGCCGTTAACGAAGAACAAATTGACGCTCTGCCACAAAAAATGGTCTATTCGAAGTTTACCTACTTAACTCCTATATCTGTTACTAGGCTCTTCTTAGTCAATATTATCGAATTTACTTACTTATTTTCTAAAGTACGATAATTAGGTATATCTACCCTTCCAAAATGTTTGTAAACGAGTTATTTTTAACCTACTGTGCCATCTCTAGATAACTTGGACGAGCGAATGATGACATTTTTTTAAGTCCAAAAAAGAAAGTTATTCAAACACCAACTAGGTCATGAAACGAGATCGTCGCTTGACTGACACAGACACGCATGCGTTCAAACATTTATTATAATAACCCAAAAAATTGCAGCTGTGCTAACAACCGAAATTGCGTTTTGTCATGTAGGCCGATTCATTAACTGGTGATTAATAAAAAGTTTTTACATGGTGAATAGTGTTGATGTTTTACTTTACTACAAACAAAGTTATTATATATTTATTAATATATTTATTGTCACAATTACGAAAAACAAATCTAAGTCGGTACTTTTACACTCGAGCAGAACTTTAGTAACTCTCTCACGATGAACTAGAAACAGTTCGACAAATATTCCTCTCATAAAAAACGTTATATTATGTAGGTATATAGGTATTTCAGTCTGTTACGCTCTCACGCCTAAACTACTGAACAAATTGAGATGAAATTTGATACACATATATAATGTTGACGACCATGTATGTGTACCAAATTTCATCCAAATCTGTTCAGTAGTTTAGACGTGAAAGCGTAACAAACAGAAATTCAATTGTCTTATTGTGGTCGCCACCCTGTATGCATTTAATATTATAGGACACAAAGCTACAAAGCAACGGAACGCGACTGCTATTGCCTTAAGGATAAGTCGCATCGCATCGCGCCGCGTCGCACTTGTCGCGTTGCGTTGCTTACCTAAAACAACGCTTTAGTTACAAATAACGCAATTTTTTTTACTCGATCGAAACCAATACATCAAATTACATCACAAAGCGAGCATGACATCAAAAAAATATTAAATCAAAACCCCTAATCCTTTAAATCCCCTTCAAAAAGTGCATGCAGGTCCCGTCTGCGAGAATAGGGATCACTTGTATCCACTTAATCCATGGTGAACATATTTCTAATTCTTAGTGCATCTGTGACCATGATTCGGGTGTGTGCAAGGGATTGCTTTTTGAGGGCCCACTAGAAAAGATAGATGGATTTTTAAAGGACGATGTTGAGTTGCATTAGTTAGATACGTTCTTGTTCTGTCGAGAATCGGGAATCGAGATCCAAGCTTAAACGAAAACTCATACGGTTTATGTACCTATCTAATTTATATATTTGCTCGTAAGTTAATCTCGGCTAAATCGGTTTCTTTTTGGCAGAATTTGGACTGTTTATTTAATTGTATCTTTCTATTGCATTGTATAGTTAGTTATTCTCAACACAACTTAATGGGAAAACTCGACAAAATGTTTGTAAAAAGACTGTTTAATAATTGAATTTTTATTATTTATTATAACTAATGCCTGTCACTATAAAACAAAACTATGATTATTTAAGTATTGTCACTAACATCTTTTAAAAACAAACCCTTTACACTGGTTTTTATATCCAAAGTTTTGCAAGTGTTGATATAAGAACCAGTGCACAAATGCGAGATACTGTCGCAGCGTTTCGCTGCTTCTGTACCTACTAGTGGACCTAGCAGACACTGTCCTGCCTGCTGTTTTCGCAATATATCAATATTTTCTCATCTTTTACACCTTCTCTGGACTTCCACAAATATTTCAAGGCTAAAATTATTAAAATCGGTTTTGCCGTTCTCGAGTTTTAATGAGACCAAAGATAATGGAAAAGTGATTGGCCCGCCTAATTTTTTCCATGGGAATGCGTCATTTTCCCGCGGTAAAAAGTAGCCTATGTCCTTTCTCGGGTATATAAAAATATCTCCATACCAAATTTCATGCAAATTGGTTCAGTAATTTAGGCGTGATTGAGTAACAGACAGACAGACAGAGTTACTATCGCATTTATAATATTAGTATGACAGCCTCGTTGGTGGCAAAGTTTCTGTCTTACATCTGAGAGATCCTGGGTTCAAATCCTAGGTCGAGCCAAAATTATTTCTGAGATTTTCTGTCATGAATTTCTCAAAAACAGGAGTCGGGAAGTTGGCGGTGTTTCACCCCCGTGTGCCGGATTGCCGTCTCACCGAACTCTGAGAGTGATGGAACAGTGAGTGCACCTGTGTATTGCGCTCACACTTTTGCACTATAATATCTCCTACGTAGTTGGCTGATATCTATGGAGATTGGCCGCCGTGGTCGAAATCGGCCAGGAGGACTTTTATTAGTATGGATTAACACACACAGTCGCTGTTAAAGGTAAAATCGCTTCCCGCTACGAGGATCAACATACCCTCATCCACCTTTCCCCCAATCGAGTGGGTATTTAAATGCAACTTTGAATTAATTTGCGTTTTATGACAATCTCCAGCACCCGCTCACTGTTTAGCGTTCTAGCGGAATGTGCTGTAGGTATTATGGAATTTTAGGGTTCTATAACCTTCTACGGAAAACTGAAAATATGTTTATGAGTTTTCCGTGGAAGGTTTTTCGTAGCCTAATTTAATTGTCCTTCAGTCTATTCGTCTTTTACGGACCTTATGAAAATCACAATTCATACAATATACAACAACTTCACATACATTTTATTTTATTTATTAACACAAAAAAGTTTACAATTGTGGAGATAAACATTTCTTAAAAATTAAATGATTAAGTACGAGTACTAAACTGTAAGCCAAAACATGTGTTTATAAGTACAATACAATGCGTTACAAATTATGCTAAATAATTACGATAGACAAATTACAAATGTTATACCTTAAACCAGACCAAAAGCAAGTAGGGACATTGATCTGACTCCGTGGTAAGTAGCTTAAGCACTTTTGTTACAGATATCAGAATCAACAGTTGTATTACAAATAAACTTAAGTAAATACATATAACACCCAGACCAGTACAAACAGACATGTTCATGCACACAAATGTTTGTACAGTGCGGGGATCGAACCCGCGACCTCTTGGTTAATAGTCAACTTCTTGACCATAAGGTACACCAAAGTGGTCGTCAATTTCATAAAACTAAACTTTTGCTCGAGAACCATAAATTATGTATTATTCTTACAAACATATTTTTTCTAAGTTCTACTAACAAGATTAGTCTTTGTAATTTTTGAATAATACAATACACTAAAGGTACCAAAGATATATTTAACAACCGGTCGCAATATTAAATCACTGCAATCTACGATCATATCAAACCCACTAACATTAAAAATCGTTTAACATTTAGTCCCCACGTTTCAATTTGGCCCCTAATGTTATCAAGTGTACACGCACCCTTATGGTCAAGTGTGACATGTGTAGCTTCTTTATGATCCACTAATTGATTTTGTAGCGTTTACTCGACTGCGCAAAAAGAGAGCATTGTTCTTTGTTAGATAAGTGAGACAGATGTGCTCCATTTGATCGCGGGAAAAAGTGTCAAATCGGGTAGGTAGGTAGGATTTTGATAACTTAAGTAAGGCGGCGCGCGTCAATAAATTACTTTGGATTTTTAAGGGGGGGGAGGGGGTCGAGTTGTTACATCCTTTCAATGTTAACAAAAATGCCGAAGAACAATGTCTGGTGCTGAACCAGCACTTTTACCCAGGAGGCCGGCTCGCCCGCTTCACGGGCTCGCGGCACAGTCAGTCGATTCCAATCCTCCGCGCGTGACGGTTGCCACTTAAACTATTAATTCCAGTGTTTCATTTAATTTCCTAGGTTTAATTAATTAAGTTTTTTAAAACCTAAACCATCGGGTCAGTTATAACATTGGTGGCAGCGGTGGGATTTAAAAAAAATATTCCCCGGTTCGTCTCCGTCCTTTCGCATTGTGCCGTGTGAAAAGTGACGTTTTACCGCAAAAACACAAAAGTGCTCTGTGAAGTTCATACTGTAAAACAGTACCAAAACTTTTTATACTTACCATATCCTCGTGTGTGACCGTCACCGCTCTCTGTATCCTGCTATATCGGAATTAGACTCATCACTTACCTGCTATCTCCGCTGTATCCTGCTATCTCCGCTGTATACTGGTGTCTCCGCTGAATCCTGTGGACACCGTGTACCGTATCCTGAAAGGAAAATCTCCGCATCCTACAAACACCGCTGCATCCAGCCAACCCTGCGAGAACATCGATCTGCAAACAGCAACCGACGCAAAGCTTCGAGTCCCGCCAAGTTCATCTTATCGCAGGAATGCGATCACTTCCCGTCGCCGCCGCGCTCGCCGTCTGCGCAACATTGTCGCTGTGAGTCTGGCCATTCATTCAATCATAATAGTTACAAACAATTCTTTATACTGCAACATTGTTGTGAATTACTATTCATTAAGTCGTTGTTAGGTTCCTACGAATATTTCTTGTTCTATTTTTAGCCATCTGATTAACTTAATACATTATACGTTTTATTAATACAACACGATGTCCGAATCCAAGGCGCCCAAAGAACAATTACAAATTCCCGTTGATGTCGAGCTCCCAATGTCGGAAGACGAGAGAGCCCCTAGCCCGGTGGTCGACGTTGAAAAGAAAAAAGGAAAAAAGACTCCTACTAGCTCAATTGCAAACTCATCAAACCTCGATCTAAACATTCTTTTGAAATTCATAAAACCTTACGATGGAAGCAGGGAAACACTTAACTCCTTTATTATAAATTGCAATAACGCTTATAACTTAGCATCCGAAGTACAAAAGCACATAATATTTAAATACATTATATGTCAACTACAAGGCAAGGCGGAAGTCGCGTGCTCCATAAAAGAGTTTAACAATTGGGAACAATTGAAAGAATTTCTAAAAACTCAATTTAGTGAAAGGAAACATTACTCCCATCTCCTCACTGACTTACAGGAATGCAAGCAAGGGCAAAACGAAAACGTAAGCCAGTACTCCCTACGGGTTGAAACCTGTCTATCACAAATCCTAACTGAAATATCTATGTCAAATACCAAAATTAGGGAACTTCCAGGCAGAACAGCTGCTATGGAGGACCTTGCCCTACACCACTACCTAATGGGACTGCACCCGAGAATCTCAAACATTGTCAGGTGCAGGTCCCCTAAAACACTCAACGAAGCCGTCAACCTCGCCATCTCGGAAGAGAGAATACAACAGACGCTCTATAGAAAACCTTTGCCAGATCAATTCAAAAACCCTAACAATCGTTTTTCACGTCCAAAACCCAACTCCAATTTACCTCAAGGGTCTAATCAACCAACCCAGCCGTCTAACCCTGCTTATCCTGGATTAGTATGCAGATATTGTAAAAACCCCGGCCATAATATCGAGAATTGTAGAAAACGCGAATATAATAACAGAATCCGTAATCAGGGACCTCGTCCCGCTCCCAATCCAAACTTCCAATTCCGCAAGGTCAACTATACCCAAGAAGACGAAGGTCATGACGAAATCGACACCGACGTAGATTTAAACGCCTAATGGGCTCTCGGCGGTGTCCCGCGAGTCCAAAGCCTCGTTACACTCTGACCTCTAAATCAAAGACACCCACTATATATCAATCCACTGTATCGAGTTCAAAGCCTCGTTCCACTTTGACTCATAAATCAAAGGAACCCACTGTATCCGCCGCGAAGGCATTCACTGTATCCGCCGCGAAGGCACTCGCTGTATCTGCCGCAAAGGCACCCACTGTATCCGCCGCAAAGGCACTCGCTGTATCTGCCGCAAAGGCACCCACTGTATCCGCCGCAAAGGCACTCGCTGTATCTGCCGCAAAGGCATCCACTGTATCCGCCGCAAAGGCACCCACTGTATCCGCCGCAAAGGCACTCGCTGTATCCGCCGCAAAGGCATCCACTGTATCCGCCGCAAAGACATCCGCTGTATCCGCCGCAGAGGCACCCACTGTATCCGCCGCAAGGGCATCCCCTGTATCCGCCGCAAGGGCATCCGCTGTATCCGCCGAAAGGGCATCCCCTGTATCCGCCGCAAAGGCATCCGCTGTATCCGCCGCAGAGGCATCCACTGTATCCGCCGCAAGGGCATCCGCTGTATCCGCCGAAAGGGCATCCCCTGTATCCGCCGCAAAGGCATCCGCTGCATCCGCCGCAAAGGCATCCGCCGTATCCGCCGCCAAGGCATCCGCTGTATCCGCCGCAAGGGCATCCACTGTATCTACATCCACTGAATCCAGACTCCCTACACAAGTGAAGCAAACACAAATATTCGAAATATCATTCGACCCGTCAAAGAAGTCATTACCACATGTCGTGATCAACACTGCATCATCCGACTTACCTTTATCTCTTCTAGTCGACACAGGCTCTTCAATCAGTTTGCTAAAAAAATCAGTTATAAAGCGCCACACCCCATTAAATAAGGAAATACTTAAATTAAAGGGATTTAACTCCACAGATGACTCTGTCCCCACACTGGGCTCCTTAGAATTGACAATGTATCCAAATAATTCAAATAATTCGATTAAACACAAATTCCACGTGGTAGGAGACATAGATTTTCCCTACGACGGCATTGTTGGTAATGACCTCCTAAACAAACTACATGGCAGCATCAATTTCACGAAAGAAATACTTAAAATCGGCAAATACGATCTAAAATTATTTTTCACTGATCCCTATTTCATTATTCCAGCTCGCACGGAAAAAGTAATAGAGTGTTCCGTTGCCAACCCAGATTTACAACAAGGTCTTATCCTAGATCAAAGTCCGTCTGAAAACCTCTTAATAGCAAATTGCCTTGTACAAGTAAAAGAAAACAAAAGGGTTAACATTACAGTAGCAAATACCTCCGAATCCTCACTTACCCTGAAAACAAACTTAAATCTAGAACTTACCCCTGTGACTGTATTAGTTCCGACCGCCGAATCCAACTCGTACCCTGTAAACCACATCAATCATTCAAATTCTGCTGAAAGAACGCAACAAGTCCTAAATATGTTAAGGATAGACCACTTGAACAAAGAAGAAGCTGACGCTCTTCTACAACTCTGCTCCGATTATTCTGACATCTTCCATCTTCCAAATGAAAAACTCACATTTACCAATGCTCTGAAACACGACATTAAGACCACGTCCGAGGTTCCTATTCATACCAAATCCTATAGATTCCCCGAGATCCATAAAAAGGAAGTAGAAAAACAAATAAACCAAATGCTCGAGCAAGAGATTATAGAACCCTCAGTGTCCCCATGGTCCTCTCCTATTTGGGTAGTACCAAAGAAACTTGATGCGTCAGGTGTGCAAAAATGGCGCATCGTAATTGACTACAGAAAGTTAAACGATGTCACAATAGGTGACACATATCCCATTCCTCAAATCACCGAAATTCTAGATCAACTTGGAAACAGTAAATATTTCTCCACCCTGGACTTAGCATCCGGGTTTCACCAAATCCTTGTTAATGACCCTGAGAAAACCGCTTTCAATGTGCCTCAAGGCCATTTCCAATTCACTCGCATGCCCTTCGGGCTGAAAAATGCACCCTCTACATTCCAACGCCTGATGAATACGGCTCTATCTGGGCTACAAGGCCTTCGCTGTTTCGTATATCTCGACGATATCGTCTCGTATTCATATGACTTACTATCCTCAATCAAGAATCTAGCCGAAATATTCCAAAGACTTAGAGAATTTAATCTAAAACTTCAACCAGAAAAGTGCGAATTTCTAAGGCGTGAAGTCGCCTACCTCGGTCATATAATCTCAACCGAGGGAGTCAAACCCAATCCGGATAAAATAAAAGCCGTGACTGAATTTCCAACTCCATGCTCTCCCAAAGACATTAAGTCATTCCTCGGACTTGTTTCCTACTATCGCCGATTCATTCCAGATTTTTCTAAAATTGCCAAACCCCTTACAGCATTATTGAAAAAAGATACCCCTTTCAATTGGGAAAATCAACAACAAGTAGCCTTTGACACATTAAAACAAAAACTTACCACTGCCCCAGTTCTCTGCTACCCTGACTTTTCACAACCTTTTATTCTCACATGCGATGCATCTAATCATGCTATAGGCGCCGTTCTATCCCAGGGTCCTGTCGGAAGGGATCGACCTGTTGCATACGCTTCTCGCACTCTAAACAAGAGCGAAACCAACTACAGCACCACGGAAAAAGAACTTCTAGCGATTATTTTCGGATGCAAAACGTTTCGACCGTACTTATACGGAAGGAAATTCCAAATCGTCACAGATCACAGGCCTCTTAAATGGCTTTTTAACCATAAAGATCCCAGTAGCAAGATGCAACGCTGGCGCCTCAAACTCGAAGAATACGAATACGAAATAATTTACCGTAAGGGCAGACTAAATTCCGCGGCTGACGCCCTCTCTCGTCATCCAGTCAATCCAATAATGCCTAAAAATCCTCCTAAACAATCTGCTAGTTCCGATCCTCCTAGTCCAAACGAATTACTCCCTGCTAATAATGGATATAGTCTACCTTTCAGTCCGCTTACATTAGAAGATTTAGATATCCAACTCCCCACCGTCTCTGACAACGACGGCGATAGTATGCCCGCTATCGACTTGCTGGATGACGAAAACGAAATCCAATTTCCGCATAGTCCTGTAAATACCAACCCAAAGGAGTCTGCCAATCCCACTGATTCTTCTGATCTTACTAAATCCACTGCAATACCTGTAAAGCCAACTCCCTCTGACGTCGCTGACATCTTGCCAAATCAAAGCCCTGAAACAGAAAGAAACTCACCTCTACGAACTCCTTCGCTAGACTCCGTCGTATTAATGCCTGATACTCCAGAAAGGATCCGTCAAAGATCCGCATCACCACCTTCGCAATTCACCGATCCTGAAAATCAAAAACAAAGCTCCACTGAATCTTCTATTCCTAATCCTGAAATACAAGGAATCTTACCTGCTCCACTGGATCCCGTCGTGCCGAATCCTGAAACATCCCAAGACTCCGACATATCGCCTCAACCTTCAACATCAAAGGGTATCCCTCGCAACGATGACTATTCCAAATTCCTTAAAGATATAAATAACAAAAGCAAAAACTTCAATACCAGAGTCCTCGAACACAATAAATCCCTCCTAAAAACACATTGCAAAACCCTCATCATTCCTACATCCATGGATCTAGACGACTCTAATTCATACGTCTCAGAATTACTCGAAAAACTTACTAATCCAGATGAAATACGACTAAAAGAAAAAGAACTATTCTCATTCGACAAACTCCCAGATATCGACAACAAATCCATTTATTTGATCTACACTAAAGTTCACCATTTCGATGATTGCAGTTACCCTGAAATCTATCAAACCTTGAGAACTATCAAAAACCGCATACTAGCCTCCGCAAGCGACGTTAACGAAGTCGCCATATCCGATTTTAAGAACCAATTCGAAAAACACTCGTTTGCCAAAATATACAACATCTTAGTTTATCTATTCCACGATACCAATATAGTAGTAAACATTTACCATAACAACATCATGTATCCGAGTCTTAGCGAAATAAAGAAAATATTAAAAGAAAATCACGACCTCCCGATTGCTGGCCACTTAGGTTGTAATCGGATGCTCAGTAGAATCCAAGAACGATATTACTGGAAGGGTATGAAAGCCGACGTCGAATCTTATATAAAAAACTGTTCACTCTGCCAATCGAATAAAGCTCTCAGGAAAACTAACAAGGCTCCGATGCAGATAACTACCACTTCTACCAGCCCATTCCAAAGGATAGCTTTGGACATCGTAGGTCCACTTCCTGAATCCGGTCCAGCCAAATTAAAATACATCCTTACAATTCAAGATGACCTCACTAAATTCTCCGTCGCATATCCTCTTCGTAGCGTAACGTCAGAAGAAACGACGGATTGCTTAGTTCATTTTATCTCCCTATTCGGGATTCCAAAATCCATACTCACTGACCAAGGCACCAACTTCACCGCCGATCTCTTTAAAAAGACGTGCGACTTTCTAAAAATTAAGCAGATATGGTCCACTCCATACCACCCTCAGACTCAAGGGGCTTTAGAACGAAGCCATTCAACCCTTAAAGAGTACTTAAAATCCTATGTCAACGAGAACCAAGACGACTGGCCTCGTTATGTCTACACTGCCGTTCTAGCCTACAATTCCGCAGTCCACTGCACTACTAACTTCACTCCGTATGAACTCTTATTCGGGCACAAAGCTTTTATCCCTGATTCCATCTACAGCCAAGACCTCACCACATATCCCGACTACGTTCGCATGCTCCAACACCGCTTAAAACTATCTTGGGAACGGGCAGTCGAAAACATACAACATTCCAAGGAGAAATCAAAAGCTTATTACGACCAAAGGACCCGTCCGGTCCGATATAAAGTAGGCGATTACGTATATTTAAAAAATCATTTAAGATTACGAAAGGCCCTTTCACCCGTATGGAAAGGGCCCTACAAAGTAATAAGCATCCACGGGAACAACACACTGACTCTTCTTATAAACAGACGCCACGTTAAACATCATTATGATGAAGTAAAATTAGCCGGTGTTTTTCCAAGTTCCCCTTAGGTTAGTTTAGTAGTATAAGTATTAGTAGTGTCAGTATTAGTTAGTATCATTGTTGGTTAATATTAGTATTAGATAGCTTAGTAAAATAATAGGATTAAATTTATTAACCATCACTTCCATTAAACTCTTTTATTTACAGTGCGTCGACTTCCACAACGCCAAGGTACATAAAACCGGTACCTTCAAGCTCCGGTATTTATTTCGATTATATCGGAAAAGCTAAAATCACTAACGGACATTTAAGCATATTGATCCCTGTGGACATCTCCTACGTAAGACCACACATACGAAATGTTAATTTAGTAATAGACAAAATTAAATATATCTGTAAACAGATAAAGCATTTGGATAACTCCGAATGCCAAAATGTTTTGCAACCCTTTTCTGTACGTTTTAAAGACATCATAAAGGAATACTCCTCCATTACCCACTTAATAGACAGTAGAGCCAAGCGCAATGCGTGGATTGGCGGAATAGGATCGGTAATGAAACAAATCTTTGGCACCTTGGACGAAGATGACGCTATCAAATATGACACCGCTATTGAACATGTACAGAACAACGAAAAGAGGTTGTCCTCCTTAATGAAGGAACACATTTTGGTAACCGTTTCTAGTTTAGCGAAATTTAACGAAACTTTTAATAAAATTAGAATTAACGAAGCCAACCTCAACATAGCTGTCAACGAGCTCTCCTCTAAAATCAGGAACATTACCGATACAACAAATAATCTTTCAATAAACTCCGAAATTAATTCAATATTCACCAACTTAGAATCATCTCTACTCACACTCTCCTTTCAAATAGAGGATATCACTAGTTCTATATTATTTAGCAGTGTTAATGTCCTACATCCATCGGTCATAACCCCACAACAGTTATACACAGAGCTTGCTGATAACTATAGGCACTTACCCAATAATTTTGAGTTAGCAGTAGATCTAGATATAAATTTAATCCATATTATTATAAGTATTAGTAAGTTAGTGAGTTATTATATTAATGAAAAAATAATGTTTGTATTACAAATACCATTAGTAAACCCTCGTCAGTTTTATATGTATAATAATATTCCATTGCCCATTCCACATAATGCGACAAGGCCAGACTCATTCAGCGCAATAGTGCCCAGGCACAAGTACATAATTATTACTAAAGACAAACTGCATTACGGTACCCTGGATTCCCTGGAAAACTGCAAAACCACCATTCCCCAAAATTACGTGTGTAATATAGTGAAAGTGCTCCCAACCAGTGAAAACCCCTGTTGTGAAAGTGAACTCTTATCAAAGGTCATAACAGAGATCCCCTCACAGTGTAAAACCGAATTTATCCGCGGAAACTTAGACATTTGGAAACCGCTCTTAAATAACAAATGGATATTCGTCCAAACTACACTAAGCAAATTATCAATAGACTGTCTAAATTCTGAATTATTCGAAACCAATGTAATAGGCACAGGAATAGTCGAAATTCCTATAAACTGTAAAGCGTTTTCTAGAGATACAGAGTTATTGCCTAATTATAATGTAGCTAACATAAGTTTACCTGTAATTAATTTAGATTTTAACCTTATAAATGATAAATGTTGTAACCTTATAAAATTTGACAAAATGTCCAATAATGTACCCAGTGTAGATTTAAAGGATCTAGATTTAAATCAAATAGATTTTACAAAAATAATTAATAACAGAATTGTCAAAAATCTAGACAAAATTATTCAAGAGCCACACATCGTGAAATATGGGGCTCATTACTCCACTCTCACTATGTTTGTAATACTCATTATTGTTATCATTATATTTTGTAAGTTTTATAAGAAATTATTAAAGCCTGGCAACATTCACGATGCTGAAAAGATTGAACAAATCGAACTCCCGATTACTAGTCTCAAAAATGAAAACAAAGACACACGCACTGACACAAAACAAGTAACTACCGAAGTTGCAGAAAGCTTCCCTAAAATCCGTAGAAATCTGTAAAATTAAATACTTACCTTCATCCATAAACTTAGAAGATTAAACCCCTAAGTTTAGTCTCAATGAGGGGAGGTGTTACATCCTTTCAATGTTAACAAAAATGCCGAAGAACAATGTCTGGTGCTGAACCAGCACTTTTACCCAGGAGGCCGGCTCGCCCGCTTCACGGGCTCGCGGCACAGTCAGTCGATTCCAATCCTCCGCGCGTGACGGTTGCCACTTAAACTATTAATTCCAGTGTTTCATTTAATTTCCTAGGTTTAATTAATTAAGTTTTTTAAAACCTAAACCATCGGGTCAGTTATAACAGAGTCAAATCTCATCCTAACGTTGGAGAGGGGGGTTTCGGCAAATAACACACATTTATTTTCTAATTGAAATAAAAAAATACTATTTTGGTCCATTTAATCCAGATTGTACATGCTTAAGATTTAATCGTAGGTAATACAATAAAGATCATTCACTAATTCGTTCGAAAGAAAATAATTTTATTTATACTTCGACGTTTTACATCTATTGACTGTCAAAACACCATATTTGTTTATTACCAAATATCTCAATTTAATATGAATTCACGGTAGAGGTTAGCCCGTCTTTTGTTTTCGCGCCACTGACTGTAAGCCGAACGCGCGACTCGATTTAAAATACCTACATAAGTTGTTCTTACTCAGGCGATAAAAATAACTCTTGGTAAGTTCTACTTGTGGCCAATACGAGTATAAATAAGCACATTTGCAACCACTAACTACATTACTCGTAGTATTACAAGAAACCAATCAAACTGACCCGAGGAAATCCGAGGAAAAACTACTCAATCAAAGTGGGACCTTAGCCGTATGAATACCGGAATCTGCTGGCACAGAAACTAATAAAGATTAAAGATATTTCATTACTGGTAATCCAGCTATAATAGGCTTACGGAACGTTGACATTTGTTGCAGTACTACAGAATATAAAAGGGACGGGTAGGAAGAATTGCGGTCCAACCATGGCACCCTGTTTTACGCCACTTAAGCGCTGAATGCGTCACGCTTGGCGGATTTCGCTTTGGACCTTGCAATCTGTTGTGGTTCGGCACAAATTATCAGTTGGACAGCGGTAGCAGAGATGTGTTAAGCTTTTAGAAGCAGACATTTATGTAGTAAAGTTAATTCTTTTGTATTTTGTGAGGATTGATCGAAAGTGAATTGACATCTTTTTAAACGCTTTTTCTACAAAGATGATGTGGGCAACGTTACAATGTACTTACCTAATTGTTATTGCATCTCGTTACCATGGCTGAAATCAAACAATGAAAATTAAGTTTCATTTAGTTTTTTATGTAGGTAAGTGAATGAAACCTATCGACAAACTAACACTTAACACAATATAAATGGATTGTTCTACTGATGTACGGTGTAAAAAAAATGTGTGTGTGCGTCAGCTCCGACGCACGACTGGAGTTTACTCCTTAAGAACGGTTATAAAAAGTAAATGGAATAGGGAATAAGGATAAATGAATGCATTTTTATGATACTTAAAGCATGTATGATACATATATTTTTATGAATTATACAATGAATCTGTTCAAGTACATAACAAAATAATAGAAATATAAACAATTGTCTCCATAATACACCACTTATACAATACTCGGTTGAATGTGTCTGAAAATTACCGATGCGTCTTCAGGTAACATCGTAATTTGATTTTACTCCCATACCCCCGCCATATATATGAAAATCGATTCTTAAGGAGTAAACTTAAGTAAACCACTTATAAGTAAATTGAGTAGGTACTTAAAAACAGCAGGATGATTATGGAGTTCGCTGAATATAAGCATAATTAAAACTTACACATTACAAAGTCCGTCAGAGCTAATTGAGCAAGTTGAACTGTAGGCTTTTTCAAAAGGCCTGCACAAGATAGTCTAGGAGGGTATTGCATTCCCCAAAATTTAATTACATAACAGTAAGTGACAATTTGTCAACCCCCGTGGAAAAAAGGGGTGTATAAGTTTGACCCCTATGTCTGTTTGTGTGTGTTTTTATGTTTCTATGTTTTTGTGTCCGTCTTTCTGTGGCATGGTAGCTCCCGATCGGATGGACCTATTTCACACAGATTTTTTTTATTCGAACGATAATTTACTTACGGTGGTCCTTAGCTATAGCTGATCAAAATTCTTCCAGCCGTTGGATTTCACCAGCTGTTTTCATGACTCATTCAGGTTTTCTAGGGTTCCGTACCTCAAAAGAAAAAAACGGAACCCATATATGATCACTTTGTTGTCCATCCGTCCGTCCGTCTGTCAAGACCGTTTTTCTCAGGAACGCGAGGAGGTATCAAACTGAAATTTCTATATGATACTTAAGTCTACTGTCGCTGGAAGCTGTAGAAAAATCAACCTTCTAAGCCAACGCAATCAAAAGATACAGCCATTTAGGCCGCAAATTTTCGAAACTCGCACGGTAATCAAAACCTACAGGGTACTTCCCGTAAACTTAGAATCTTGAAATTTTGTACGAGGTAAAATTACGAAAAACGTAAATTTTCAGTTTCATCATATAAAAAATTATTTTTGACAATTTTGAAAATTTCAAAGTTACTACTCCTTATCTACAGGTTTGTACGGAACCCTTGGTGCGCAAGTCCAACTCGCACTTGACTGGTTTTTTTTTGTTCAGGTGTCAAGCGGGTACTGGAAGGTGCGTGGTTGATAAGGCACATCGAAACCAGTGCCAAGCCTGCCGACTGAAGAAATGCCTCGCCATGGGAATGAACAAAGATGGTACGTTGAAAAATTTATTTTATTTTACATTTTAGGGAACTTTACAGGTAAAACATGGTTACTAAAAAAATACCTTTGTGTACGAAGAAGTTCAATTGTATATTTCCACTGTTAGTCTTATTAATAAAATTAAAATAATAGTTTAAAAAACAAAAAAAACACGCTTTTATTGCTAACTAAAAAGAGAAAATAATTTCTGAGCACACGGAATATATATTACAGTAGAGTAAAAAGCGTGGGGTGCACCTTATGACGTTTTCATACTTCTCTTTTTATAGTTGCCAATAATAGGATGATTTTCACATAATTATGTACTACTATACCAAGCACCCCACGCTTTTTACTCTACTGTAATGTAAATTCCGTTTATTCAGAAATAATTTTCTCCTTTTTAGTTAGCAATTAAAGCGTGTTTTTTAGTTTTTTAAACTATTATTTATTTTAGTTTTTTAGTTAATAAGGATAATGGAAAACTCGTATCAAATTATTGCATTGTCATCCTACTTAATACGTGTGCAAAGTTTCAAATAAATCCGAATTCTGGAAGTTGGTGAAAATTGTGCTCAAAAATTCCGTTACATACATACATTCATACATACATACACCCCGATCTAATAAAAGCGTGTTAAATATAGGTTAATCGCTTATCGCTGATCAAAGACAGCTGACAGGTTTTAGGCCTGCTGGCTATTCATGCAAGATGTTTTGATCAGTATTATACCAACTATTATACCAATCATCTAAATTTTAATTAAAGATTAAAACTTTGATGATTTTAATAAAATTATTATTATTATTTTTGAGTAAGTTTGCCATCAGGCAAAGAACAAGAAAGTCGGGTTTAAAATCAACCTCATCTTATTATATATATATAAAAATGAAACCCTTGGTCACGGCATCACGCGTGAATGGCTGGACCGATTTCACTAATTCTTTTTTTGTTGTATTTGTTATTATTAGGAGAAGGTTCCTACGGAAAAAATATTAAGAAAATCTGTCAGAAATATTGAAAAATATACATTTAATTATGCGTATTTTAACAAACGCGCTTAACTAATGTCAATGTCATTCGATGACATTGTTCAAACATTGCAACGCTAAGGCGGTACGAAGTTCGCCGGGTCATCTAGTACAATATAATTTCAGTACTAAGGGGCTGATAATCGGCGACAATATTGATTTGCGAACTGTTTGAACTTTCGAACTAATTGAGATTAAAGTTATTGTTTTAAGTTAAGGTGAGCACTGAGGTGCATATTGTTGAGAAAACCTTCGTGTAAGTATCTAGCCTTGTTTATCAAATCAAAAGTGCAAACATTCTCACAGCCTTGTAGCAAAGTCAAAATCAATTTGCATCATAACGCATTTTGTATCACAGGCGATCGCGCTAAACTAACAAACGTATGCACGACTAAACTCAAAAAACTAAATAAACGTTTAGGGGGGTCCCTAAGGCCTGGGGTAAGCCATAATTTGTATACAGGCCGGTGTCAGCCACGTGTCAGCGCGTGTTTGACAAAAGAGTTTTTATTCCAAAAGATTTTACAGTAGGAAGATGGGCACGGTCCACGGTCATTGGGTTGAAAGGGTTTGACAAAAGTATCTCAATTAGTTTTGCATTTGTTTGTGTTATGATGATGGAGTCAAAACTTTAATAGTTACATTTAACGAGTGTTTTGAAGTTTGAGTGTCTTGAATAACAGCAACATACTTGAAGAAATTATTCTAATTCGCATTGAAATCGTGACAGTATTAATAGGCTACCATATTTCGTCTTCTGCTAGTTTTTGTTACCTCAAACATATTCATTGCGATCATTAATTTGGTACTTTATTCTTCTTGAATTTATTAGCTTTGGTTTTGCTATAAGACATCTGTACCTTGTTCTTTAAACTTTGGTATGTTAGTATGTACCCACACACTGTCTGCTGCATGCTGAATTAAATGATAACTGTAGATTAATTACTATTGACTTATTTTAATGGTGTTCAGATAAGATACTGGCCAATTATTCTCCAGCAGCCCGCATCTCCAAACATAAAAGATTATCCCATTCAACTTCCAACACAAAACAAAACGTTTCCCACGTATCCATAGACTGTAGACAAGACAAACATGTCATAACCATATCAAAACACACGCTGGTCTGCCGAGCGCAGGCGGTTGATGAACCGCGATGGCATTCGACGGGACAGGGCAAGGGAAATTTTGGAACAGTAAATATTGGCGTGTGTGGTGAAATATTTCGGCCGAAAATCTGTTATAATCACGCCAACATATACGGGGCGACAGATAATGTGATACATTCATTAATACCTAGAGTTATTTAGGTTATTTGTGACACCACGTCCGAAAATTTATTATAACTGATTTCATATAAATGATATGTGCATTTTTTTAAAATGTACTGTTTTTATGTTAAAATGTACTGAAGTAACATAAAGTAGTACACATGTAAACTATAACAAGTACCAAATAGTTTTGTTGAAGGTAATATTACGAACAATTTTCAAAAAAATGTATGGGAATGCGCGTACAAATTACGTGATTTTGTATACTCAAACCTTAAATAACTTAGAATCAAACAAGATCCGGACATGGTGTCATATGATTTAAGTGACTGCCTAAACTATTCTTTAAGCTCTTTCAACGAATGTATCGCATTACATGTCACCTTCTAAACTCTATTCTAAATGAAGGTGAGGAAAAACATTGATTTAGTTGGAAATATATATAAATAAAATAAATAAATATTTCACAACAATCACACCCAAACAATCAATCTAGTCCCAAATTAAGCTACGAGGCTTGTGTTATGGGTACTAGACAACGGATAAACATACTTAAATACTTATTTTTTTCTAAATAAATACATATTATACATAGAAAACACCTAGACCAGTACAAACACACATGTTCATGCACACATAATGTTTGTACTGTGCGGGGATCGAACCCGCGACCCTTGGTTTTAGAAGTCAGACATGAAGACTACTGCACCAAGCGGTCGTCATATCTAGATTGTTTTACTGCAATCAATCACGACTGACTTATAAACCAAAGTAAACTGTTGACATATTCACCATGTCCGTTCGTTTCGCCACACTTACCCTTCCTCTCGCCCCATTATCCGCGGTATATTATTATGCCTTTTGCCCTGCGGCTCTGCTCATTGTTCCTTATGGTAGACGTCTATTGTTGAACGGAGTGTGGACTTATGGGTTATCCATTCGGTTTTGCTAGTTTGTTAGGATGCTGATTAATTGATCCGCTTTTGAGTGTTTATAATAATTGTGAAAGAACGTTATTTTAATTAGATTAAGTAACATGCTAAAGGTTTTTTTCAAATAGTTGTATTCTTAATAGTAAAAATAATTGTTACTGAAAGTTTGTAGCTATAACTCAAATTTTGAGCTTTGAGCGAAAAGAATTACATTAGAAAGGCAAAAACTATTTAAAAAGAGCTACCCTAGCTAGCTTCAAGATCTAAGAAATGTGTATGGTTAAATGTGGGCAAGTTCTTATTATCTCAACACCCACTGAGACTACTTCGTCATGTAACGGTCCGATGCTTATATTGTCAAAGTTACATCGAAACTTGCAAAGTATATTTTGCATAACATAACGAGCGTTCCCACAAACCCTTCTATAATGCCCTTAAGCCGAATCTAATAAGTCGAATTTCGCCGTTGGTCTGTCACACCCCCATTTTAATGAGCGGATTCCCACAAACACAGATAATTAAGCACAAACTAATAAGCTGAGCCTTGGGCGTTCACACTTTACATTCAAATGAGCACCCCTCGTTACCGAGATGTTTAACCGCAGCTCCATTTATGCAGAAATTGTCGAGCTACGAAAATTTGTAATTAAAATATAATGTGCAAAGTAAAATTCACTGAGCATTCTGAGTTTTAAATTTGGTGAAGTTATCGTTTTTAATCACTGTTATGCTCACTTAAATGTCCCCTACTTCCATGATCTTAAAAGCAATGAACACTTAGACGAAAGACGCTATAAATTCATATAGGTAATGCAAAAGAGACAGCTGAAGACCACAAAAAAGTTACGAAATCAACTCCGTCGGAACAAACAACCAAAACAGAAAGAACACTCAATTCTTAAAACAAAAATCCCGGCAATCAAACTTGGGACTTGAATTTCCATTCTGGCGATTACCATAACGTATAAGTACACCCAACAATGAAACGTTGATCCAATTTAACACAAAAAGAAAGTGTCAAAAAGACGTTCTAAAGGAAGTAATGAGGGCGTATTAGGGAGCCCTGAGGCACGCCTGACGGGGACGCTTTTATTACTTTAAGCTTTGTATTATTTTGCTCTCGGGTCTCTCCCGTAAAAAGGAAAGCTTAATTCGGTTACACTTTGAGACGTCGCTGGTTACAATCTAATTATTCCAATGCCGGGACCGTCGTTCACATTGTCAAAAGCCTTAGTACGTTTGGGTCTGTTCTGTATTAATAATTTCCAAGTTTGTTTTGGATGTTTAATTTGTGAGGACTAGATGTCGCGTTCTGGAAACAAAGTTTTGAAGGATTGTTTGCAAACATAATTGTCATGGGACTCATTTCAAATTTACATTTCATTCATATTCAATATAGTATTTGTAAATACCATACAAAAATTACACAATGTAAACAAGCTTAGGTGCTTTTTTAATATTTAAGGTATTCCAAAAAGCTATTTTCTTTTAATTTAAAGCAAACGACATAGCGAAGAGAGTAGAAGGCAGAGAATGAAAGATTCATTTGTAAAATTAAATGCTAATGGCATGATTTTGTGTTTTAATCCTCGACTGTACCTTCTTCGCGCTTGGCTTAACCATAGATTCAGAGTACAATCGTCAGCACTTTCTTAAGTTGGTATTATTTTAAGTTATATTATTTTTTGATATGTTATTCGTCATATTTCAGCTTCGAAAGTTTGATAATTTAGCAAACATCGCCAAACAATATTTTATTCTAAGTAAGAATTGTTATATTTAATAAAAAGTTTTATAATCTTACTCACACTCTATGAATAAACCATTTTGGGCGTTTTTGCGTTAGACGTTTGGACGAGTTTGCTTTAACGTTGATGGATTTTAATATTTCAATGTGTACTGTGTTTTACCTAGTGCTTTATTCAGGCACTTGCATGCACCTGATATTGTTATCATAAATTTAACGAACGAACCTCAGTCCTCGATTGTACTATAAATCCAACGTCGCGTACCCTAACACTTAACTGTTTATACCGGAGTTAAAGCTAGAGTAACGGACACTGATTAATGCGATTTTAATCCTCGCATAAAACCCCCAAATCCGGCCCTGTATTAATGGCCGGTGCGCCTTTGTATGCCACAAGTCCCTCCATGTCACAGTGGAATATAAACCTTATATCTAAAGTGTTAGAAATCCATCTTTAAAAATCAAGCAATTCCAAAATTCAAAGATATCCAAATCCAAGATCCTCTAACTTTTAAGTCTGACAAGTGTGAATTCAAATACAAAAGGCTTGAAGTTACGTTTTCTACTGTCAAAGTTATAAGCTTAGGTTATATTATCTTTAACGCGATACACTTAAAGTTGAAATCCCTTTGGGATCAGAAGCGAGTAATTTTGACAGAAGTCGTTCGAGAGAGCATGAGCTTTTGCGTATGAGTGAACGGGATGAAACGATTTCTGTTCGCGCGACTTTAAGCTAGGATTAAGGGTTGTCCAAAACGGGCACCTGATCTGAGTTTGATTTTATTTTTCAATTACGGGATACATCTGCGGAGGGCAAGGGTTCATTATGTTTGTCTGCTACGAATTGGGAGTCAGATGAAATTGTTTTCGCTTTAGGTCGGGAGATGTCTGATAAATTGATAATTGATTGGATGTGTTTTT
Organism: Pyrausta despicata; assembly: GCA_963921415.1. Classification (NCBI taxonomy): domain Eukaryota; kingdom Metazoa; phylum Arthropoda; class Insecta; order Lepidoptera; family Crambidae; genus Pyrausta; species Pyrausta despicata. Next base: position 3,832,754 of record OY992867.1, on the reverse strand, counting down.
TAAAATGCGAATTACAACATTTAATAAGGATAAACTAGTTTCGGCATTGCCCTACAATAATTCAATTTTTATTAAATATCTCTCGCGTAGGTTGTATTAACGCCGCACTAATAAAAATGATACCTAATGTTGTTCATATGTACATAGGTACTAATATTATACTATTCAATGGGTTGAATGAAATTGTTACGAAAAGTTTATCACCACGAATATTTCAAACTTAAAAATTAAAAATCCTGTGGAATTTACAAAACGACCAGGCAATTTCCCATGTTCAGTTGAAATTCTCTAGTCACTCAAATATTTAATTCGAAATCAAAAAGAGTCAATTCGGAGCCAAGCCAATGTATTTTGAACAAAAAAACTTCAGTCAGACCGATGACGTCAAACATCACCCTGACAAAACTCCACCCATCCTGTTCATTTACTTCGAAAACTATTGATACCCGTCTCTCTCCCCCGCGACACCGGAAATGAGACTTCAAAGATGGCTGCCCGGATGTGGGAGGGGCTGACTCATAGTGAGGGGGAAATAGTGCATGTGTGTGTTAGTTAGAGTTGTGTGGATTTGCCTCTGTGATTTAACTTTCAGCGTATGAAAGGATTGAATGTGAAATATTTTGGGAATTGATTCGGAAATCACTGTGGTTGGGTTGTTTTTAATACTGGATGTTTTTAAATTTGAGAGCAAGTTATTAATTAATAGATTTTGCTTTATGGATATTGCATGTTCGGTTTGTTCTACTAAAAAACGTTTGTAGAGGTCTGTTAATCTGGATTTAAAAACTACGATCACGGGTTTGAGAACTGATTTTAATAAGAAGATCTTTCAATAAAAATGTTACTGTTCATATTGTAAATTTAGTACTTAACTTACAGAGAAGTACCTAAAGTAGGAAAGGAGTGGTTAAGGTATAAACAATACCTAACTACCTACTTAAGTTGAAGCTTATCTCTCTGACCTCAAAAACCTCTTCCGAAATGAGATGGCGTCATATTTCTAACATAACACATGAATAATGCACAGGAATCTATTCGGAAGCAATAAAAGAAATGGAAAGAAGAGTCGAACGCGAAAAACAAGGCGATAAAAAACGTTTTATGTCCACCATTACGGGGGCTCCATTTAATATCGTGAATTCGTGACTCATGTCATATTTCCTTTTTTCTTTTAGCTCGGTTTTTACGATTCTAGATCCTTCGTAACTTTAATGAATTGAAAGTTTCTCTTTTAACTCCACCTAGTGCTATCTATCTGGGTGATCAAAAGGTTTGACTGGAAGGAAAAGCTTCTTAACGTTAAGTCAGCCTTGATGCGCGCTTTTAGTGTGCAATGAAATACAGAAATAAATAAATTATGGCTTTGGTCTTTAACTAAACTATGCGCCTGAAAGTCGTAAGAAATATATAACAACAACATTATTTGGTAAGTAGCTAAAGCACTTGTGTTACAGATATCAGAATCAACAGCGGTATTACAAATAAACTTTAATAAATACATATAACACCCAGACCAGTACAAACAGACGTGTTCAAGCACAGAAATATTTGTACAGTGCGGGAATCTAACCTGCGACCTCTTGGTTAATAGTCAACTTATTAAGAAAGTAGGTAAATCCAAATTGCACAGGCCGCCAAAGAAGTCGAAGATGATCTTCTCTAAATTGTATGCTCGAACTGACTCATAATTTCTTCTTTGCACAATATTACGAAGGTAGAGAATGCCTTAAGTATGCTCTATATGGCGTTAAGTCCACCTTTTGTACCAAGTTTGATGAGCAATTTAAATACCTAAACTAAACTGAATCTTACGACGTAGATCTCAATCTAGTAATCTATGGGCTTATTAGGTATTCCTATTGTGTTTACTAAGATGATGACACTTACAAACAATTTTGTGGCCTGATACTTAAAAAAAACCTTCCTCCTATGCGATATAAAGTGAACCTCTATCGGCTATGCTCCGCAGGCTTTATGAACATGATTGATAGTGACATTATACCGGGAGAGTGCAGCAGGACAGGGCACACTCCAAATAGGGTTGTCAACAAATAAGATGCTACAGTGCTTACAAGTAAATAAGTAGAAAAAATCACACTTCTTTGCGAAAAGTTAAATATCCTGATACCTTTACGTAAAGAATTGCAGACTTACTGACTAATGTTTTGTTTGGTTTAGAGACAAGTTTAAAACTGCCATTAAGACCTGCTTTAAGTAATTATATGGCTTGCTAAGCTTATTAGGTAACTTTCATAGGCTCTGCTAACTTCTTACGTATAAAGTTAATAGCTACAATAAGGGTTCAACAACAGGATGCGATGAAGATATAGACAATGCTACATTTCAGAACATTCTTCTTGGTTTAGCAACGCTGCAATTGAGTGGCAAGCAATATCCCAAGAGAGCCCCTGACCTGATGTCACTCCATTTGATAAACATTAATATACCATTCGAAAGGAAATAGAAAGCCAAATCTAACAGTAGTGTTGCTAGCTCAAAAACGTAAAAAGAAGACTTCGTGATTTTATGAATAGGCATGATGACACCTACCTTAAACATTTTCAAACCATGGCGTTAAAAAAACATAGCCCCTATGAAGTTAACACATCCAGTTTATTTCCAAAAAGCTGTAGTAACCAATTTTTAAACACACGAAATTCAATAAAAACCTGTATGTAATTTTATTTTGTGTTGTACAATAAAGTGTTAATCTATCTATCTATCTAAAAATTCGGTCAATTGACTCCGCGATTTCTGATACACAGCCGTGACACCACGATTTTGTATTCCCATACAAAATCTATGGAGGCAGACCGTTTTCACAGATAATAAAGAGTATGTCAACGATTGGTGGTGTCATCTAGCCTATTGGACCATCCATTTAACAGACTTTAAAATCAGTCAGCTACAAAAGCCTATCTAAAAACTGTCAACCCTATTACAGTAAGGTTCCGTACACACTGACATCACGTTTGAACCGTCCGCAAAATAAAGTAATAGTCTTCAGCCCCTAGTCTAGCTGGTCTGGTGAGGGGTAGAAGTGTGAAAATGGCTTTGAATTTGATATTTTTTGTATTACTTACGTTTGGTGGTTAGGTTTTCACTATTTACGTGATGTCATTTTTACCGTAGAGTAAAAATGCTTGATTGATAGATAGTTTGACACTTTATTGTACAACACAAAACAAAAATAACAGACAAGTTTAACAAAAATAGATGTACAATTTAGCTTATCGCTTGTAGCGATCCCTTCCAGACAACCTTCGGTTAAAGGAACATTTAATTAACATGATACAAGTTCGAAACCAAAAAACCATGTGATCTCTAGGTACCAGGTATGTGGATTCTAATGTGATATACTATAATTTCGTGTTAAAAACATGATTAAGAATGAAAGTATGCTACTTTTTAGAAAGTTTAATGAATTGCAAAGATCTACTAGCAATGATGAGGAACTATGAATGATAAATTTCAAGTCTGAACATTATATAACTACAGATCCATCGAGATCAAACAAAGAAAACCCATTCCAAAGCAACAATCTTAAAGCCATCATAAAAATGTCGTGCAGCTTTCTACGTTACGGCAATCGCCACCCCCTCTCCCTAGGGGGAAATTTTATTACCCAAGCACCGAACCGGCACCTCACCGTTGAACTTTACGTATGTGGGGAGGGAGGGTGCTGTACTAACCCACCCCCGGTTGTGTTGTGTGGGTAGGACCGAAGTCATTGGGCAAATATCGAGACGGCGCCGATACGCGTTCAATAATGCGAAATCGATTGGCTTTTATTTGAAATGTTTGAGAACAGCAGAAATTAGGTGCTTGAAGCATGTAATGCTTACATATGATAATTTCTAGAGTTGACTGGCCGGCCTTGCAACCTATCTATATTTGACGGTGTCCAAATTCCTTTTAGCGAATCCGTAAAAAACTTAGGTATTCTCATCGACAGTTCTCTCTCTTTGTCGACACAAATCGCCGAAGTAAGCCGTAAGCTGTTTGCTCCAGCAGCGTCACTACGCAGTTACGATTTTTTTTACTTATACCCACTAAATTTCGCTTGTCAAGCAATAGTAGATTTTACAACGAGTGCATAAAGCAAGTCATTTTTATCCGAGATCGTTATATGCCCGAGCCCGCAGGGCGAGGGCAGATGATGAAGTCGAGGATAAAAATGATTTGTGCACGAGTTGTAAACTCTGCTTTTCACTTCGATTGCGAGAAAATAAAACAATAATTTGAGAAAATTCAATACGAAAAGTTCACGGCTTCTTTCCCGCTACTTTACTTTTTTAATTTTCCTGCATAATTTTCGGGCAAAGAAAAGCTATTCTTAAATTATTTTGGAATAATGTTTTTTTTGTGGTAAACACGTTTTGATATTTAGTTTCTTTTTCGTATAATCTTATTATAAATCAAAATGCAAATAGGGAAGGAAATATTATAAATTGGCAAGTTTTATCCATGTACAATTAATTGTTTTTGGCTGTATGGGCTAAATGGTCACTGCCTTAGTGTAGACACATTTAAAAAGCTACTTGTAAATGCACAAGTGCATAAAATTCAACTTTATGTCGCCTAGATCCTGCATAAAGTAGTACTTTTTCGAGCATGAGAAGTGAAAAGAATATTTATAAGTACTCAAAATGAGAAGAAGCACCACTAGGAATAATAAAAAATTACCCCTACATTAACTGTCAATTTTAGTTTCTGCGAAGTAGGGACAGACTGCGCTACTGTCGCAATGTAATCATTTGGCGGGAAATTTAAAAATTAGAATCTAGGCCGCGGCGGGGTTCTTTCTTATTCAAAGTTTTTTTCATTCATTTTATTTCGAGCAAGTTTAGATGCAATAAATTACGAAGTTTTGAGGAAACGTTTATTTATTAACTTATGATTGAAGCCAAACTGCACAAACTTGCTCGAAACAAAACGAATGAACATTTGCCTGACTGCTTAATAAAACAATGACTAAGAATTTTCTAATATTTTATTTTTTAACCAGCTTTTTTTTGGCAGATTCTATGGAAAATTTACCTTGCTTGAGATTCCATTCACAGACCTAATACGAGTAATGCGAACTTACTAACCTCCGGTACATATGAGACAATGTAAACGAAGTAAATAACACACAGATTAAGGTACTTAAAACTATTGGAGTCCTTTCTCATAAAGTGTCTCAGTAAAACTGGCACAAAAGTAGTCACTCACAAGTCCAAATTACACCGTATGGTAAGTACATGAGCCTTGAATCACCTAAAGAAGCAATACGGAGGAGACGCAGGTCTTCATCTCGACGTACTGCTGCTGCTTGAGGATTGCAAGATGAAATTAGTGATGAAATTTTAAGACAACCGAGCATGCATGAAAACCGACAAAACTTTCACACAACTGTTTTTATCCAAAACAAATGTCCCATTTGAATACCTAACGATGTTGACAGTTATAACTAGGAAATTCTACTTAAACGTCTACCAAATACACACATCAAAAGTGTCTAGGGATCAACATATATTATTGCAATAACTTTTCTCCTGATTGATATTAATTAAAATTTTCTTTAAGGATTCATCAAATAAAGTGTTTTCATTTGTCTACAGTGACGATAAACCAAGTCACCTATTTGCATTAATAAAGAAATTTGCCATTTTCCTAGTAAAGGGATTTTTGATATTTGAACCACTAACATTAAAGTTCGAAAAAAAGACTGAAATAACAGTTTTCTTTAAAATTTTATTAGGTAACTTAAACAATTAATAATCCGTGTTTCTACCGCGCACACTAACAACACAAGAACATCGATTTGGCATACTCAAAATGAGTTCATCCAAATCACGCTGTGGAATGGCCGCCCATGTTCGTTGCAACAACAAAAAAAGGTCTTCTTGCGACTGGATACCCTCCATATTCGGCAGAGCTCTTCTCTGTAGCATATCCCATGCATGCTCAATCGGGTTCAAGTCTGGCGACTGAGCAGGCCAGGGCATGACATTGATGTTAGCTGCGGCGAGAGTCTGTCTAACAACTCTTGCGGTGTGCGGTCGTGCATTATCATGCATTAACTGAACATGTAAGATTACACATTAATTTTGCAAAATTAATGTGTAATCTTTTTTATCCCTGTAAAGCTTAGGTAGTTCGTTGAAAAATGTCACAGTCTTAATGATTTTTTAGTAATTTAAGTTTTTATGAATCTACCATGCATTTAATTCGTACAAAAAGTGGCCACACTCAATCTAGATTTACTACCATAATTTTGTCTATGTGTGCGTGTGCTCTTACCGACACGGAAGTGATCAGCCCCTGTTGTCAAGCCACCTCTATTTCTTATTCTTGTCTATGCAGACTGCCGCTATGTACCTATTTAGATGATTTAGAACATGTTACTGAATACCTTACTCGACTTGAGTGGCTTCATATTCGACTTCGACGTAACGTCCATATTCTATCTTTTCTCTTTTATATATTTAGCGATATCTAAAAAAGTTTTGTCTCTAAAAAGAGGTCATAGTCTTATATATCATGTCTTTAAATTATGTTTGAATTTAACACACACGACGCTTCCTTCTAGCTTCTCCAAATGAACTCATTAATTTCCTAACAGTTATTATTCTTGCAGCGGTGCAGAATGAAAGGCAGCCGCGGAACACCGCTACCATCAGACCAGAAGCTTTAAGGGATATGGATCAGGAAAGAGCTTTACGGGAAGCTGCGGTCGCTGTGGGAGTTTTTGGGTAAGTTTTCTTCTGATCTTGTCGACCTAGGCACAATTATAATTTCGAAGATCAAAACTCAGCCACCGACAAAGCATTGTCAGTGGCCTTGTAGATGTCCTCGCGTGTACAGGAGCTGGGACACGCAGGGCAGGACAACAAATGTGCCATTGTCTGGGTGGAAACACCGCACAGGCATGTGTAGCCCCACCTTTGCATGCTGTCCTTACTTTGACCTACTTGGGTTCGTAGCCTGTTAATGTTAGTTAGATTATGTCCAGCAGGTAGTTGTTCCGCCTGCTCAATGCACACGTGTTTCGCCTTTCATATTTTCAAGCAGGTCTTTGGGTAGGTTTCTCTTCTTGTTCATCGAATAAGCAAGGGGTAAAAACCTAGATCTAAGGGCAACTGTCCACCGGCGCGGAACGAGGATAAGTAAGAACCGTGGTATGGCGGAGCGGAGTTTCGAACTGTGTCTGTCCAACAAAGCGAAGCGGAGTGAGCGGACTTCCTAGCTGTATTTTTCAGTGTAGCTAGGCCGCGAGTACGTACGCGACAAGTCATTTCGAGCTCGGCTTCTCCGCTCCGCTCCGTTTCCCCGCTCCACTAACCGGTTTTGTGTAAATTTAAACTCCTTTTCCACTGAAGAGGAGCGGAGATTTTGTGCAATCCTGCTGGTTAATAATTATTAGTTACTACGCGTCGCGGCTGTAAACAGGCACCCGAATGTAACGGACGCAGCGCAGCTCTAAACTCAAGTCATAGGGGGTTGTGCGTCCGTGAAAGTGAGCAAATCTATTCTTTTTTCAAAAGTGGACTCATAGTAGCTCCACATAGTAGCAATGGTGAAAAAGGGACATCTAGCGCAATTTTGCAGTCTGCTTTCACAAGCCGATCGTACAAAAGTTTTAATAAACTGAAATGATATCATCCGGCAATATGCACTAAAGTGGAGTATCAAAGCCAAAGCACTTGTGTGCTCAAAGACAGCCAAAGTGCATACTCTGAAAGCCTTTGAGGAAATCCATTTGACCCTCTCGCTTCCACTCCTCTATAGAAACAAAGACAGCGATAGTCAAAATTTCAAACAATGTTGCACGCAGTAAAGACTTTGCCCCGTCGTCTGACAAAGGAAATATTCACAAACGATGTTCAGCAGAGAAGAGAAAAGCGCTGTTTAGTTTAGTTTTTATGAAAAGAATAGTTGGTCAAGCGAGACAATGCGCCAAGGTATAAACTTGCCTATGCAATAATTTTCATTTAATTGTCAACTCATCAATGAAATAGGTGGCACATCTACTGAAATCACTCATATTACGATCTTTGGTTTACTTAATTATTATAACTACTCAATTATTAAGCTGTTATAATATTACATTATATTATATTGATATTACTGTTTGCTTATCCTGTCAATTGTTGTTAAATTAATATGGAGAGCCCCCGGTTTTTCTATCACAACACAAGTAAAAAATCCTCGATTGTAATATAGAAATTAATAAAAGTATTTGTATTTGTAAGTTTCCAATAATCCTTTCTACCTACTCATAACTCTTGATTTTTTCAGTTAGAGCTAACGTAAAAGTATGTATTATTAGTCGTAAATTCAAAACGTACCCATGCCGTATTTGATAACGGCGGTTCATATTTAACAATCCGATAACTATCATTCAAAAACTGACCCTTAGACAGTTCTTAGTATATATCCAGTCTCTAAAGCTAGGCTTTAGCTAGGAAATAATTCCCACAAACACGGTAGCACAGACGGTAGTCCCTTAAGTGGGCTTGCGATGTCAAGTCTAAATGTTTGTACACATAAGTATTTTTTTAAATTTTTACAGCAGTTAAACGACCGCACCAGACTGTTTTGACCTCAATTTAGCTTTAGAAAGTATCTAGAATCTGACCCAAACCCAATAAGAGGCAGCCATCTTAAAATAGCCTCAGGTTGTGACGTCATCGAGTCACCCCTGATCAAAGGTGGCCACGGCTGACCGATCAAGACTACCCCTTTGCGGCACATCAGGTGGAACAATGGGAGATTATATACCATGTAGACGGTGACCTTAGCTGGGCTGGGGTGTTATAAATAGACGGATTTAAAGCAGGTAATACAGCAGTTGGAAATAAAGACAGTATCTTAATTACCTAACTATTAATTAATGGTCTAAATACGGTCTGGCTACGGCGGCCAATGAGATTAGTCAACTACGCAGGAGATATTTACTACAGTCACAAATAAAGTGCGCAATAAACAAATGCATTTTTCATTCCTTCAATCGCATAGTTTCTAAGAGTATGCAAGTGAGTATACCTGAAATAAAAATATCAAAAATTGAATTTTTATTTAGAAGTTAGATTGATCATAGCTAAGGCTCAGGCCACACGTGCTATTTTCTGTCGCTGCGACTCGCTTCTGACAGCGTGTCAACCATTCGCCGAGCTTCAATCGCCGACAATTGCGATAGTGAGTCGCGGCGACATTTTGCCGCAGGTGTGGCCTCGCTCTAAGTAGGTCTGTGAACTTTAGAACCTTAGCCTTAAGGGCCTTAGGGAATCGAATCTTGAAATCGATAGGTGTGTTATTATTATAGTATTTAAACGATGGGACTCACCGATGCTGCGACATTGGATGCGCCTGCATACCTTTCAAGGTGGGTAAATGGACCCAATGTGCGCCGCACACGTATACTTTTTTTTCATGTTAATTGCACTACTAACATTAGTTTTTAAGATACTGTATAGGTAATACTAACAATTTATGGACAAACCATTGAATTTTATTTACCATAAAATTTCATTATTACCTATAGAGAGTTTTGTTTTGTACTTTTAATATGAGAAAGTTTCTAGGTAGGTGAATATCAAACGGTTATATCCATTCGATAGTCAACATTGTCGTGTTATAACTACGGATCCTGAACCCCACAAAATTTTAATTCACTTATGCGGGTAGTCACATTTGGCAGTCAAATCACGCAATCGCACGAGTGCTTACCGATGTCGCGCTAAATCATTTGTGCGTTATGGTAATGTTATAACAATTTTCATAGCCCCCCCATGTTATGATATTTTATGGCGAAAGGGGCGGAATATTTAAGCTTTTGGAGACGCTATATGAGAATAGTTTTGATCAAACTTTATTCAAGAAGAGTTTTAATAAATTTAATAATACTAAATTTGTTTGTAACCTACTCGATTGAATGAATTGGAACTCAACTGTCGAGATGATAAATAAATATTGTGAATATTTCGTTACTTCCTTTGACTTCAAAATGAATAATCAGAAAACTATGAAAGAAAATAATTAGTTAAGTCTTATGTTTTGCGTGTATCACAACCTAGCACTATGTAACCTACTGCTAGCACCATCTCTTATCTTTTCCATGCAACATGTTACTAACTGAAACCTGAAACCTTCTATCCAAAAATAATATTTTTGCATTATTATAATAAATAGGTGCTTGTGGCGTAGTGGTTGCAGCGCTTTATTAGTGATCCTAAGGCGCGATAATGTTAGGGATGGGTGACCATTCTGATCATATAAGTGACGTCTATGTACAAGCATCTCCGTGCTTCGGAAGGCATGTTAAGCTGTTGGTCCCGTATAATATCGATAGATATTAGTCGTTAAGCCTGCCTAGTCAGAGGCCCTCGGGCGGCTTAATAACATCTGAGAGTAAGGTTGGTCAAGTAACCAATGCTAGGTATATGCTATTGCAAAGGTACTTATCGTAACCTAAATATTATAACGATTTCTCTATTCCAGCCCCCCAGTGTCGCTCGCTATGGCGCTGTCGCCGGCCCGCTACCCGCTTCTCTCGCCGCGCTACGCGCCGCTGCCGCCGCCGCAGCCGCAGCCAGACTCGTCAGAGAACAATGTGGATTCTAACCATCATAGTGATAGTGACGGTAGGTGCTGGAACACAATACATACATAAGCTTCATTGATATTGTGACTAGTATTATAAACGCGAAAGTTTGTTACTCTTTCACGCCAAAACTACTGCAATACTGGGCCGATTCGGCTGAAATTTGTAACATAGATAGATAACCTGGATAACACATAGGGTACTTTTTATCTCATAAAACTTCACGGTTCCTGTGGGATAAGTAGAAAACGGGTTCTATGCGGGTGAAACCGCTTGTTATCAAATAATACGTTCGGCGACGGGACAATATTAGATTTTCCGCATTTGTGATATGCAAATATTCGAGACCATAGAAAGCGAAAAGCGTTCACCTTCTGGTAAAATCAAAGACAACAAAAATACCAATCGGCGAACGGTGGGCGCGTCAAATCGTTAGCGTAAGGCCTTCGCCGCTTCAGTATGGACGTAAAGCCGCGTTTCGTTATTTTTGAAATTGCCGCGCTAGGCGCGCAGTCGCAGTGTGGAGCAGGATTAAGGTCGTGGCACACTCTACCGGCACATTAGCACAGCATCAGCACGGCGTCGCGATCGCCCCAAATTTAGGCTACGGCGAACTGCCAGCGCGCCGACCCGCGGGCCGCAAGCTCACAGCCCGCGCGCCGGCCGCGAGGTGCAAGCCTGCAGTATGCTCATCGCCACTAAGATCCTTTGTTTTGCTGGCGACTCGGAGTCGGCGCGCTTACTGCACGCAGTCGGCTCGCCGTAAGCAGGCCGTAAGCGCGCTGTAAGGACGCGAGCTGCGAGTTGAGGTGTAAGCGCACTGACTATGCGCCGTTGGCTTTTTCATATTTTTATTGAAAATGTATTGTACTGCTCAATACTTAATGCTTTAGTTTAATGGCAAGTTAAGTGCTGGGTTGGATCCGTGCAGGTATGGGTGCGACGACCCTTAATCATAAGCAGTGGTCGCTTTACGACTGATTATAATGATGACAGCAACAGTGATTGTTTTCTCGTGTCTTGTTGGTTTCTCGCGTAAAGAACCCATAGTAAACCAATTGCCTGATCTCATCATCATCAGCATCTTATCAGCCGTTCCACGACCGGTGCTGAGCATAGGCCTCCCACCAAGAATCACAGAGGTACAAGGATCTCCAGCTCGATCGCTCCTATTTCCTGATTCTGATGTACCTACCTGATCTAAGTACTCTCTCTCATCAGCCTGTATAAGTCCCACTGCTGGGCACAGGCCTCACTTCAACCATGAGGTGGTATCTAAGTACAAGTTTATTTTACCGGAATTATATTTTTTTACAGACGACAGTATCGATGTGACCAACGAAGAAGACTCCACGTCATATTCACCTCCTTCAGTTGGCAGCTACCCGCAGACCTGTGTACCCTACAGGTAAGCCCCAAATACACAAATGTAGAAGATTATAAAAATGTTAAGGATGAATTCTCTAAAATAATTTCATCACCTGCACCATGGCAGTGCCAGTACCGTTGGCACTTAGCAAGCATAAAGAGTCAACAGTTATTATTCACTATAAAATTTATTTTAGTTTTAAGTAGATAAATGTAAGTTTAAGTTTGAGCATATTGATTGGAAACTGCCATCGCCTAGCTGTTTAAGACAGAGATGTATTTTGCCTAAGTTGACGTGTTGCCGTGGGTCGTGCTTACGTATGATCATTCAAGATCGGAAATGAGATGCCGCAGTGTTTACCTTCACATGCTTTCGTCTGTACTTCATCATCATCATCTCAGCGTGTTCGACGCCCACCTGTCCGGTCCTGCGCTTCCCGCATCCAGTAGCTTCCCGCGACCTTCACCAGATCGTCGGGCCACCTTGCAGGGGGCCTGCCCACTCTGCACTTAATCTCTTGATATTAATGGATTATATATTTGATTTCCAGACCACTCGGAGTGGAGAGCGCAGCGGAAACGGCCGCTCGGCTACTCTTCATGGCAGTAAAGTGGGCGAAAAACCTGCCTTCCTTCGCCAGTCTCGCTTTTAGAGATCAGGTTAGTGAAAGAATTTTTTACTTCATCTAAAATGTGGCGTCAATAACTAAATGGTCCCTTGAAATTGAAGATACTGCAGATTTACAGTATTTTTATAAATGGCGGAGTTTTTTGAAGTCCAATTCTGTGTTTTAGACTCATCTCTAAATCTCTTGGGGACCATGACGACAATTTTGGCATTGTAACAATAAAATATCTATTGTGTCTTGAATATCTATCTATAGCTGATAAAGTCTTTTGTTCATTATCCCTATATTATATTATTTGTGTAAGAGCATTTGTTTCCCTGCCTGTGTCGCGGTGCTAGGGCCTAAAAATATGATTGAGGTACCTGCCGTTTTATAAATCTCAGCGTGTAGACGGGCCAAAACTCAATCATTTGTTCGAACTTGGACACGTTTGCGCGGACGAACTCGCGGGCTAGTTATAGTTAGTATCCTCGTAAGCCCTAATGTACCTTTGAAAGAACAAAAACTTTGTAGTCGTTAAAACCGAGACCTCCGATGGACGCAGTTGCAAGTATCGCCGGATGTGCCTTCAGAGGTACTAAAACTTTAACTTTAATGGCGCACAATATTTGAATTCATGTTTCCAAACGTTTTTACGCAACAAAACAAAATGTAAAATGTGAAATGATCAGTCTTTTCCTTCAAGATGCCACCAACACGAAGACGAGGTACGTCATTTATTTATTTATTTGAATGTCTACGTGGTTTGATATCTAAATCAGACAATATATTTTGAAAAATATATACTACTAAACAATTGAAAATTAAAACCTTATTGATTTGCGTAGTTTAAAGTTAAAGAATTCGTTTCGAACATTAATGGTTCGTTAAAAGGAACATTCGTACGTGGTTTAGTAAGATTTTGTGTAGTCTTTTTTTTTTCGAAATGTGAATATAATTGAAAATATTATGATTAAATTAATATCGTATTTGATGTAACTGAACATAAAGATTACATTTTCATATTCAATATGTAATTCTAATATACCCAATTATAACTTTCTCGATATTTTTAACTACTCACACAAGTAAAAACATCGTTAAGACCGATAGTAGTTTCAAAAGAACAAATAATAAACTATCAAATATAATTTTAAAAGAAATGACAGTTGAAATACATTAACTACTTACAGAACCTTATATTTATGTAGAATTTATTAACTATGAAGTGTTTGCAAATCCTTTACTTTTTAATTAAAAAAACAATTAAGTTATTTTTTTCATTTCATAGTAAGCAAGCAATCATGTTCTTTTAAAAGAACAAATATTTTTTTCTTTTTTTACCAAGAACGTGTTTTATATGTTACTACCTATTGCCCCTGTAAATTTGTGTACAGTCGGAAATCAACAACATCTAGAAATCCTCACTTGAAGCGCTCGGCGTTACCGACTACAAATTATTTGTTCTTCTTATAGTACATTAGGCGTTAAGTAGAACTCGGCACAAATATGCCTTCGGTTTTACGAGGGTATAGTTAATGAAGCTTTTTATCTCAATTGTTTGCACATAAGGTAACGGCTGGTTGTGGCGTTGTGGTATTGATACCGAAAATTAAGCAGCCATGAATGACCATTCTAACTATTTAAGTGACGTCGACCATTCTAACTATATAAGGATATTCGTGCTTCGGAAGTGGCCAAGTATTACAGGAATTTACAAACATCGATAATTTTAAATAGGTACTTGTCTCTTAACTTTATAACCTTACTACACGACCCCGCAGACGTAGTCGAATCCGTTGTTTGTAGAACTTATGAACTAAAAATATAACTATCAAAAATTAGTGACTTGAGTTTGCCAAGATTCCTGTTGCATCCCTAGGGCGCATTTAATCGGAAAGAAAAGTATCTTATCACCCAATTTAGCTCATGTCAGTCTGTATACCAAATTTCATCAAAATCCGTTCAGTAGTTTCAGGGTGATTGACGAACAAACATCCAAAAACAGAGAAACTTTCACATCTACACTAATATTATAAAGCTGAAGAGTTTGTTTGTTTGTTTGTTTGTTTGTTTGTTTGAACGCGCTAATCTCAGGAACTGCTGGTTCGAATTGAAAAATTATTTTTGTGTTCAATAGACCATTTATCGAGGAAGGCTATAGGCTATATAACATCACGTTGCAACTATTAGGAGCGAAGAAATCATGGGAAATGTGAAAAAAACGGGGAAAATTTTCATCCTTGAGGGCTTCCGTTGCGTACGCTGCGAAAACGGTTCAAGATACCAAAAATATTTGTATGAACGAATTATTCCTCTTACAATGATCTAAAAAAATGTCTGCGACAGTATATGTCTATCTTTCAAGATCAAGTCACTAGAACCGTTTTTGTGGTAATCAAATTTGGCCGAAATTAATGCATTATTTGTTAAGAGTTGTATCAAGGTAATAATATTAATCTTTATCCAAATAAATGTGTTGTTGATTAAGAGTATTTAATTCTGAACAAAATTGTCTTTGACATCATTTAATTTCAATTAATATCTTAGAAGATATTACAATTTTAAAATAACACCATTATAAAATTCACCTGCGCTGCATGATGTGCAGAACATGACGCTGTAAGGAAGAGAGGCGTTACTTGCGAGCGACGCGGAGAGGGGGGTGTAGCTCTACGAGTTACCATGATGAACCAAAATTAGATTTAATTAATGACCAGTTGCGTCATATCTTCACGTCGACCCTGCCGCAGTGCTTAAAAAGCCGGTTGTTTAACCAATGCATCCTACCACTCTTACCCTACGGAGCCGAAACGTGGAACATGACAGTCAAGCTGGCTCACCGACTACACGTCACTCAGCGTGCAATGGAAAAGTCTATGTTGGGGTTCTCATTAAGGGATAAGATCCGGAACGTGGTCATACGACATAAGACTAAGGTAACTGATGTTGTCCAAAAATGTAGCAAGCTAAAATGGCAGTGGGCTGGCCATGTCTGTCGCAGAACCGACGAGAGGTGGAGCAGGAAGGTTCTTGAATGGAGACCACTCTTAGGTAAACGTAGTGTGGGACGCCCCCCCGGCTAGATGGACAGACGACCTGAAGAAGGCAGCTGGTACTGACTGGATGCAAAGAGCGGGAAATCGTGCGCTGTGGCGGTCCTTAAGGAAGGCCTATGTCCAGCAGTGGACTGTAACAGGCTCATACGATGAATGACCAGGTGACCACGTATAATAATCTGGGACGAATGTTCCATGATCCATAGAGCTCATGTAGAGGGTCTAAATAGGACTCTTAGAGATATAAGAAGCTGTGATAATATAATCATCATAAAATTACTGTTATGTTTGCGGTGGACTTTCGACAAACTGTACCAGTAATAGTAAGGGGAACAAGGGCAGACATTGTAAAGTCTTGCCTAAAAAAAACCCAATATGGAAGTTTGTGAACATCTTAAAATTAACTACAAATATGAGAGCACATTTGGGGGGAGGTAGAAATAGTCCTCCTGGCCGATTTCGACCACGGCGGCCAATCTCAACAGAGATCAGCCAAGTACGCAGGAGATATTATAGTGCACAAGTGTGAGCACAATACACAAGTACACTCTCAAACTGCACTGTTCTATCACTCTCAAAGTTCGGTGAGACGGCAATCCGACATGACCGGAGAGAGATCAGGCGCATGACCAACGGCTTAACGTGCGAACCGAGGCACGGGGGTGTAACACCACCAACTTCTCGACTCCGAGCTGTTTTTAAGAGATTCATGACAGAAAATCTCAGAAACAATTTTGGCTCGACCTGGGATTCGAACCCAGGACCTCTTGGATGTTAGGCAGAAACTTTGCCACTACACCAACGAGGCAGTGGTAGGGAGGTAGTATATTTTTTTCCATCAAAGGTACTTTTAATAGGAGACCCGAAAGTACCTCACTGAAAATAAAATTGCAATTGAACGAGATTAAGGATTAAGAGTGAGTAACATTGAGGACTTTATATCGAAAGTTTACCCTGAAATAAGCGAAATAGAAAAAAAAGATCATCAATGGGCAATATTGGGAGTGAGAAACTGTAGCGTAGACGAAATTAATAAAATAATTATTTGAACACGTGGCCTTCCCCCACATTCCCTCAACTTAAAAATAGGTGCCCCAATAATTTTACTTAGAAATCTTAAACCACCGGGACCGTCTTCAAATCTAACTTCTTCGCAATATGTAACGTGATGGTTGCAATAGTTTAGACTGGTTTAGCAGTTGGTCAAACAGTGCTTATACCTCGCACCTCAATGATTCCAAATTATTTACCTTTTAATTTTAAAAGAATTCTATTTTCTTTTATGCAATCTTTCACAGTTAAAATTAATGAATCACAGGGGCAAACATTTTAACACATAGGAATTAATTAACGTCAAGACTGCTTTTCACACTTATGTCGCGTCGTCAAGATCGCAACAAACGCGTTGCGGACAAAACTAACATGTTCTTCTGACACAAGAAAATAAAACTAGAAAAATAATTAATAGTAATAATAGTCCTCCTGGCCGATTTCGACTACGGCGGCCAATCTCAACAGAGATCAGCCAACTACGCAGGAGATATTATAGTGCACAAGTGTAAGCACAATACACAGGCGCACTCACTGTTCCATCACTCACAAAGTTCGGTGAGACGGCAATCCGACATGACCGGAGAGAGATCAGGCGCAGGACGGCACGGGGGTGTAACACCGCCAACTTCCCGACTCCGAGCTGTTTTTGAGAAATTCATGACAGAAAATCTCAGAAACAATTTTGGCTTTACCCGGGATTCGAACCCAGGACCTCTCGGATGTAAGGCAGAAACATTGCCACTACACCAACGAGGCAGTCGAAAGAAAAATAATTAACGCAGAAGTACTTTAAGCTAATTATGTGATTTAAAAGACTTAAAAAATAAATTGTCTAAAATAATAACAAAAAAATAAATTTGCAACAATAAAATGATGCCCAAAATAAATATTCCACGCGGACGAAGTCGCGGGCACAGCTAGTTTATAATAATAGTGTTATTATTTTTTCAGGTGATCCTCCTAGAAGAAGCGTGGTCAGAGCTGTTCCTCCTGAACGCCATACAGTGGTGCCTGCCGCTCGATGCCGCCTGCAGCGCGCTCTTCGGCAGCGACCAGACTGACCAAGGTATTGTGTTTTGTTTGTTCAAAGAGCACGGTTAGAGCTACCTATACAATTAAATAATAAATAATAAATAAATAAATATTTCACAACAATCACACCAATTCTCTAGTCCCAAATTAAGCTACGAGGCTTGTGTTATGGGTACTAGACAACGGATAAACATACTTAAATACTTTTTTTTTGTAAATAAATACATATTATACATAGAAAACACCCAGACCAGTACAAACACACATGTTCATGCACACATATGCTTGTACTGTGCGGGAATCGAACCCGCGACCCTTGGTTTTAAAGTCCGACATGTAGACCACTGCACCAAACGGTCGGTCAAATTACCTACTAGCTGCCCCGGCAAACGTTTTTTTGTCATATAAATGTTAAGGGTGGACAACCATTATCACTTAGGGGCATGACAAATAGATGTTGGCCGATTCCCAGCCCTACTCAATATGCTCACACGATTTCTTGAGAATCGGTCAAGCCGTTTCGGAGGAGTACGGGAACGAACATTGTGACACGAGAATGTATATGTCAGCTAGATTTTCTAGTGAACTGGGGTATGTCATTAATTATACGTTCAAAGCTAGAGTACCAGTAATATAATTTCAACCATCAGTTTGACTATGGGACGGAACGCTGTGAATGGTTTGGTGTATACATATGTCGCAGGGAAATTGGAAAATCCGGTTTTTTATAATTTCTCTAGTGAAATCATAATTGTTTCAACGGATGCAATTTCTTACAATTTAACCGCCTCATTTCAAGGATATTTTTCACTAGATAAGTGGCGTGTATCACACACAACTAACTTCATGCTTCGGAAGTTTTTTATGTAAGTTATTGGTTTGCCCCGGTTGAAATCATCTCAATAACATTCGATTAGATTAGTTTTAGACACTTGGGAGGCTTGATAACATCTGACAGTAGGGTTGGACAATTAACTTACATAAACCCTTTTTTTTTTTTTGTAACGCTGGAAAATGCTTTACGCATACCTGCTTCTCTCGGGGGAAAGTAGCAGGTTATGTGGGACTGTCCCCAGCTGGGGCATACCCACTAAAAACCAGCGGCGTTCTCAGGAGCCATGAGGTCGGGGCCACGAGTTAGCGCGATTAGCACACATCCGCGGCCCTTCACTGACTAGACCGTCACACGGTCTCACCCGATCTGAAGAGGACAAATGCCCCTACCTCCAGCGCCAGAGGAAGGTATCCTCCAGCTTGATGTCCCGATGATGCGTAGAACGCATTACACACCATCGCGCCTCTTAGTGGACAGCGGACGCCCCCGCGTCCACGACCCGAGGCACAGGAAGGCATGTGCAGGCGGTGGAGATTCCGCCTGCGCCCAGTGCGCCTACGGCGCATGAGGAGTGCGTCAGCCGCAGCCTCTCGCTCTCGCTCCGCGCTCTCCTTTTCGGCGAGCACCCGCTCACAAAATACGGCCATAGCTCGCCAAGCCTCCCTGTCTGCGACCATACGCTGGACTATGGAGCCCAGGCTGAGGTCGTTACCCACGTGTGCTCGGAGGGCACGGTGGTCAGCGACCCACGCCGGGCACACCTCAAGGGTGTGCTGTGCCGTATCCTCCGGAGTGCCAGCATCGGGTTGTGGGTTCCCTGCCAATGCGGCAGAAGTATGACCCAAAGCACCCGTGGCCAGTAAACACCTGCGACATCCGGTATGTCACTTGGCCATGAGGACGCTCGACCCATTCTGTGAGAACAGGGAGCACGGCACTTATGACCCGGACGCCAAAGTGGCTACTTGCTAGTCTACGGCGCCACTGCTCGTGGGCCAGCTCAGTGAGCTGTTGTCTCTCCGTTTCCACCTCCGTCGGTGCAGGCCTATTGCCCTGTGATCTTTGATCTCCACGCCACTGGAATAACGCGGCGAGGACCAGGGAGTCGAGATCCCAGGGCAGGCTGCCGGCCAGCACCAGCGCAGCATCGGTGGAGGTGGTGCGGTAGGCTCGCGCTAAACGCAAGGCCAAAACCCTTTGAGCCTTCCGCAAGACTGACACGTTCTCGGACGAGAGGGCATCATGCCAGACCGGGGCGCCGTAGAGTGCCATTGAGCGAACCACCCCTAGGTAAAGTCGTAGAGGAGCCGTCGACGGACCACCCAGGTTTGGCAGTAACCGGCTCAAGGCACCCACGGTCGCATTGAGCTTGGTAGCAAGCTGACGGAAATGAGCCTGGAACCGCCACCTTCCGTCAAGCACAAGCCCAAGATACCGGATCGTAGGCGAAACGGGGATCCGAACCCCATCCACCATCAACCCAGCGCCCGCAGGTGGCGCACGTCGAGGCCTGTGAAAACACAGGGCCTCAGACTTCTCCAGCGCCACTCTTAGCCCCAAAAGGCCGATTCGGTGAACCATCATAGCGACCCCAGCAGTCGCACGACGAGCAGCATCGGCAAAGGAATCCCCCCGGGCTGTCAGCAGGGTGTCATCGGTGTCAACTTACATAAACCCTACACCAATGCGCACTGAGCCAAAGTGGTGGAATGATTATAGTTTAGGTTATTTAACTTTATGAAAATAATTACATCAAACATTGAAATGAGACAGTTTTTACGGATTATTTCGTCAAAGCAAAAGTCCTCGCAAGAGAACGTCGTTTTCTTCCTTGTACCTATGCTCCGTGAGGCCATTGAAATAAGAAGACACCCTAATTTTAATAAAGAAGATGTTTGGAAAATTCCGCCAGCTTGGGATCCTGTTTTAGCCAAGACTCAAGCTAGACCCCGCACTGCAAGACCTCAAGATACTGTTAGCTCATTTTGTGTGGATAGGAACGTAACTTAATATTTTTGAGTGATGGTAGTTCACAAATTTTTCATAACTAACACATTAGTCAACCTGTGACCACGGACGCTGAAAAAGGTCCGAAATGTCAGGTTAAAATGAAATTTAAATAAATCGCGAAAAGTGTCTCATTTTAATGTCTACTGTTCGCGTAAACCGAAGAAACAAATAAGTACATCAAACACTTAATACATTTACCTTAATACCTCGACGTAATATAAGAATTGTTTTAACTACTTTCTCCATACTTAACGATCCCAATTCCCCTTCTTATCTCAAATCTCGATTTTCACTTCTCAGTTCGACACATTCGCGTCAACTCCGTTTCACTGATAAATTGACCTTGGCCTTTCCACTTCACCCTACCAATTTTAAAGCCAACTCCTTCCACATTTAAGCCATCAGGCTCTGGAATGCTCTACCCGAAAATATAGAACAGGCTCCCAGCAAATTATCATTCAAGAGACTCATTCGCACCCACTTTCTTACTTTATCGCAACCGTCATCATAGATCTTTCTTTAATAGTTCGTCAAATTTATTTATTTATTTAGTGTATATTAGTATATATTATGTGTATTTTTAAATATGTAATCTTATATTAATAGTTTGTACCTATATTTTATTTTTAATATCATGTGTCATATTATTGGTATTATTATTTTTGTGTTTTCTCTTTTATTTATTTTGTAGCACCGCCTACTAATCATTTCTGCTTAGCCCAAAGGTATGACTGGTAGAGAATGCCCTACGGCGTTAAGTCCACCTTTTGTACAAAGTTTTGTTGTGCAATAAAGCTTAAATAAAATAAATAAATAATTAATACCTTTAACAGAAACTGGCATGAACTCAGCAGCACTCCGGCGCCTGCGCGAGGTGCTGTCGCGGTACCGCGCGGTGCTGGTCGACCCGGCCGAGTTCGCCTGCATGAAGGCCATCGTGCTGTTTAAGTCTGGTAAGTTTACTTTCTACAGTAACATCGGGAAGCTAGCAATATTACACCCCCGTGCTTCAGAAAGTACGTGAAGCCGTTGGTCCTGCGCCTGATCTCTCTCCGGTCATGTCGCGTTGCTGTCTTAAATTGTTTCTGAGATTTTCTGTCATGAATTTCTCAAAAACAGCTCGGAGTCGGGAAGTTGGTGGTGTTACACCCCCGTGCTTCAGAAAGTACGTGAAGCCATTGGTCCTGCGCCTGATATTTTTACGGTAATGTCGCGTTGCCGTCTTAAGGCCGTCGCACACATAACCGGCGATGCTCCAATCCGGCAATAACTAGTTATTGAAATTGGAAAAAAAATTGGAGTATTAATATGAAAAAGCCAACGGCGTGCAGGCAGCGCGCTCGACGCTCAACCACAACTCAGCCGCAGCCGGCCTACAGCGCGGACTGCGCTGACTGTGCACCGACACCTACTTTCCGCGCGGCGCAGGCGTGAGCTTGGACCTCGAAGACGACACGGAGCTAGCGCGCTGGCAGCTCGCCGTAGTAGTAAATTTGAGGCCACCCCGTGCTACAGCTGTGTCGATGCGTTTAAGGTCATGGCACGCAGTACCGGCTAAGCATCGACACAGCTGTAGCACGGGGTGTTAACGGCAATTATCACACTGCACCGCACTCCGCCGCGGATTCTGCTTGAGTAGCACAAACGGTACCGCACATTGTAAGTGTGTCGTGCTCGCCTAAATGAGTTCGTCCTGGTAAGCTCTTAGCTTACAATTCGAAATCGTGCACAAAAAGCTTTTTTGTTTGATTACTAACTCTTAAACTTAATTACTCTAACCACAATTAAAAAGGACAGGAAAGTTTGTCTAAATTTAAAATCAGTCAGTTTTGAAACTTAATGACGACAGGCAAATGAGCTTTTGATTTATGACTCGGACAGTTTTATTAATCAGTTAGATTTTTTTTACAGCAACAATATTTTCCTATATGCATAGGTCTAGAGATCTAGATAATATGTTTGGCATCGCATTCCCTATGAATTATTATAAATAGGTAGGTATTATAATAGAGGTCAGGCCTGTGCCCAGCAGTGGGACGTAATACTGAATGTTACAAAAAACCGGGTAGGTTAAAGGTTAAAGGATGTTGTTGTGCCCTTTTAACTCATCAACTTTCATAAAGAAGCCTATGGCGAATTCTCCAAAAAAACTATTTGGCTCTCCCATGGTAAAACGATCAGCTGATAGACAGTTTTGTATGGGAGGTCCAAATTTTTTTTGGAAAATTCGCCTTAGGTTTCTTTGGGAAAGTTGTTGAGTTATACGGGCACAACAACATTCTTTATCCATCACACGTTTTTTGTAACACCCAGTATATAGGCTGATGAGATAGAGTTAATATAACTTATAATCAATAAACATGTTCTTTTCACAGAAACCCGCGGTCTAAAAGATCCTCTCCAAATCGAAAACCTCCAAGACCAAGCGCAAGTGATGCTGATGACTCACGCGAGAACTGCCCACGGAACTGCTCCAGCCAGGTTTGGGCGGCTACTTCTGCTTCTCCCCTTGCTACGCCTGGTCACTCCCCAACAGTTGGAGAAGGAGTTCTTCTCCAAAACTATCGGACAAACGCCGATGGAGAAGGTTTTGGCTGATATGTATAAGAATTAGAATATCTTATTTATTATTTGTTAGGGTTTTAGTAGACCGACGTGCAGAAATAAGGTTAAAGCTAACACATTAGTTGCTAGCTAGCTACTATAAAGTGTGGAGAATTAATTCGACGGAGTGATGACAAGCGATCCTCCACTATCCTGCTATTAGCGGCACAAGGGAACTCGCGCAAGAGCTGTGAGCACGGACATCGTATCGTAACGTAATCGTAGCGTTTACCTATCGTTAACTTGTCAATTTGTACGGACAATCTGTCAGTTTCTGACATTTGGACGATACGATAATGTTCGTATTCATCCCAAAGGTAACGCAAAACTTCGATACTCGACCATTTTATGGTTCCAAGCGACTACCATCGTGTTCATCATGCGACGAATGTCGGCGGCGCAACAAGTATCTGCGAGCCGAAGGGACTTATACCTACTTGCTAATGTTGCCGGGAAGTTGCCGCAGCAGCGTTTTCGCTCTTCAAGGAGTCCCACTCAACCCAATTTGGCGCAACTGATTTCGAGTTAGGAAGCTAAAGGGAAGCGCTTCCTACCGACCGGGTGTTATGGTAGGGGACCAAGGTCCGATAGACATCATCTTGATTTGTCTATCTATATTATTCTGGTTCGAAATCTTATATACCGCGGTTCATGTGCGGTACTAGGCCGGTACAATTTGGCCGGTATTAGGCTTGTTAGCCTAATACCATCTAGCCTTATGGAGCCGTATCAGCTATCGCTGTTGTGCTTGCCGTTAGGCATGCGATTGTGATGGCGAATGGTAGAGGTCGCCACACCAATATCGTCCCAACCGTATATACTAGGTAGGTATGCGTTATTTCCTCGGCGTATTCGTAATTCAACCTCACGCAAAATCATCCGACATTTTGGGCAAAAAATAACAATTTTGATGGAAGGTGTCGCTTATTCGTGTCACTCGATGTTTTGAAACATTCGTGCGATGGCCGGCAAAGTCGCGTGACTCAACTAGTTTTTGGATTGTTAGTAGATAGTAACTAAAGTTGAATACGTCTAAAATGCATCTAACTAGTCAATTAAGCTTTTGTAAATAACATAAATTATGGCCTCATAATATTGTTGTTAATCATTTTTAAATCATAATAGGGCTTCTGATTGTAAAAATTCGGTGATTGGTTTCTAAAAATACAGTGTAAATAATATAATTTTAATAAAATGGCTCATTTAAATTAATAATACAGATTTAAACAAATCATGATTCATGGCTTCTCTGACTAATTGGGTAGTTTCGTACTTATTGGTCATTAGTTACAACAATTTAATTATTAAACAATTAAGTGAGACATAAGGAAGGATAGGTAATGAAGAACCTAGGTATGCACTTAAAAAGTCTGTAAATTATTATATTTTATAAATTTAAGCTATTGTTAGGTAGGTGTAGTAGAATCTTGTACTATACAATTTATATTAAATGTGCCAAATATGTTAAAAGCTTTGATATTATGTTAAATGTTATTTTATTTAATAATTTTGAAAAGCATTTTAGTAGGATACCATGTTTTACGTGAGAAACTGCCAAAATGTAATGTAACATTTGCCAAAAATGTACTAAATATTTAAATAAATTCATGTGAAATAAAGTAACAAGGATTTTTTTTTCGAAACAGTATCCTCAATCAGAAAAGTAGTTCTTAAACTCTCATCAGATCCAGATCGAAAAGACAAAGAGAGACGTAGCGCCATCAGTGGCCCCTAGACAAAGGCATCAAGCATGAAGTAGAATGG
The DNA here is from genome assembly GCA_963921415.1 of Pyrausta despicata. Lineage (NCBI taxonomy): Eukaryota > Metazoa > Arthropoda > Insecta > Lepidoptera > Crambidae > Pyrausta > Pyrausta despicata. The sequence continues at coordinate 3,807,833 of OY992867.1, read as the reverse complement.
GAAGAAGTCACGTGTCTTATCGTTCGTTCGATGCCAACGACTCGCCTCGCGAGTCGATAGAAATTTAGTTCCTGTGCCGGCGACTCGCCTGGCGAGTCCAATCTTTTCGCCAATATTTCCAAAACACGTCCGTATTTTTTACTGAAAATCAATGTGTAGCCTAAAGAAACGCTAATAAGAATATTTACAAGGAGGTCTGTATGAAAAGACTATTTTTATAATTTGACGCAGGTTCTCAACCTTTTAACTCTACGTATGCTTGAAGCTTTAAAACTTCACAGCGGATTTTGATGCGTTTTTTTTAATATATAAAGTATTTGAAGAGGAAGGTTAGGACATTTTTATGGCCACAATAATAACAAATCATTTAGTCAGGTAAATATTAGTGAACTAGCCTAGCGAGTTCATTTAAAATAGTATGAAGTGCCGGCGATTCATGCGGCGAGTCTGTTGTGTAACGTAGGCGGCACATCACAAGGCATTTAGAAATCATAGTGGCATTAAACCTGTTTAAACCAACGAAGTAACGGATAATATTTATTAAGTATTTTTTTGCGTTCACAACGCTATTTTTAAATTCGAAAAGACATACACTGAAAAAAATATTTTCGGCTCCGGTCATCAGGGGTTCGAATCCTCCCTGATGATGTCTTTTCGATGAATAATTTCATGATTAACTAGGTACTTTTGCAATAAAGTCTAAGGACGATTTGTCGCTTAATCGCAGATACTAATAAAATAATTTATAAGTAACTAAAGTGGCATTTATTGTGCATTGTGCTGTGCGATGAAATATTTGTGCTACAAATATTTCAATTACAGTAGTGATCATGACCATACTACAAGTTGCATAAGCCAATGTTCTGTGAATCATATCTTTACGGTATTCCCAATATAGCTACGTAGGTACCTACTTATGTAGGTTGTCATTGGTAATACAAGTCTTTTAGCTGAAGATTTTCCTGTTTATTGCCAAGCGAGACCACTATACTTCTTTTGAACATTTGTTGATATATTACCTTGTTTTATATTAAAATACGTCATGCAGCAGGCAGTTAGTAAATTAGGGCATCTACTAAAACGGCCATTGTTTTGTATTCCTAAGACGAATTAGTAAAGTTTCGTTTTTGAAAGGGCTAAATATAGCGGCTTAGAAATTATCTGATTCTTATAAACGATTCTTTGACTAAAACCGTAAATATGACGAATAAAAAACCTTCTAACATTTATAGGTTACTCGAAATTTAGGTACATGTCTGGACAAAAATCATCACAAGATTTCCCAAGTGACAAAAATGTTGTATAGAGCTGTTACTAAGAACTGAAGCTATCTGACGAGTGCGGTGAATAACCGCTCGCGTCACGTCTTTAACCTCCAATTATATAAGTAGTCAATCGAAGAATTGAGCTAATCAAAGATATCAAAGACCTAAGAAACTTAGTGGTGAAAGCTGTTAGAAAAATGAAATATTCGTATTATATTAAACTATTTTATGACCATATTATTATAAATATAGTGCCATATTATAACATGGAAACCCTTTCGTATGTGAATAAAAAAAATATTAAAAATAAACAAGTCCTCATCAGCCTATATACGTCCCACTGCTGGGCACAGGCCTCACCTCAAAATAAACAAGTAAAAAACTATTATTACATCTTATTTATTGAAAAAAATAGTACTTAGACAATTTTCTTACCTACTTTTAAACATCACAACATTCTAAGCTTACAGTTACCATGATTTTATATACATTCAAAACATTCTTTTTTGTTTCTGCGCGGTACGTATTTCAAAAAGCCTTTCCACGAATAATCTCAGAAGTATAATTTACAAAACAATTGCAGATAATGCTTGCTAACACTAATTCTATGAAATAAACAGTGATTAACAAGTGTACGTATTTGTTAATATTTTAACCCATGTCAACAGGAAAACTAATAAATGTATTTTTCAATAGTTCCCTGTAGGCTTAGTTAGCAAAAGGCACATTAATTGATTGTTTCTATAATAATAAGTAATTACTTCGGAACTGATAACGCTTTACTAATGAGTCTCGCAATTATGTTTGCACATGATGTTGAGGTAAATCATAAGTACTTTGCCTTGTTGGTTCAATAATAGGCTTGTTTCCACTATGAAAGAAACATTCAAAAACTGATTTTCTATAAAATAATTCATAATTTCAGATCCTCTTTTATTAATATTCTTCTGCAGTGAAATTCAATCGATAAATAGACACCAGTCGCATTGTAAGCGATGACGTCAAAGTATGTTATTCCCATACAATTTCTATGGAGAAAAATTTTGACAGTTGATAAAAAGTACGTCAACGATTGGTCGGTGTCAACTACCATATTAAAAGGTCCTTGCTTTTCTTAATTTGGATGACATGGGGGTGGGGGAGTCTGGATGATGATTACGTCATCAGTAGTTCTTTACTCACATTGTCTCGCATAATAAATACTTGAACACGAAACGCATTATCAGATAATCCCACAAATAATGCGTTTAAGGACTTGCTTTGGTTAGAACCGAGTAGGAGAATTACCGCACGCTATTTACTTGTCTATTTTTTAGGGGGTAAATAATTGAAATTAATCTGCTTACGTAATACTTGAATGGCCCATAATAGGCAAAGATAGTAACATAGCAGCGTCACAAAATTTGATGAAATAAACAGGTTTTCATGATCTTGTTCAACAGAATATTAATGAATGCAAAGGTTGCAAGACCAAAACCGGTTCATTTAAAAAACCAAATCAACATTTCTTATTTCTAATGTTCGGCATCGGGCATGAACACGAATAAAAAATAATATTTGAGGGAGAAAATTCGGAATTAGTTTTGTTATTAAGGACAGAAATGGACGGTTTATACAATTGCAAACAAAACTAAGAAATAATCACTCTTTAACGAGTAGTGGATGTGGTTCGTTAGTAGCTCTATACGTATTTATAGGTAAATATTTAAAAAGAAATCGGTACTTTAACTATTAATGTAAAAAGACAAGCATCGAATCATTCAGAGCTATAAAATTGAATTTACAGAAAATACATAAATATTTACATTCAACAGTGAAGTAGCGGTTATAATACAGTTTATAATAAACTTTATGTGTGAATATTTAGATATTAATTCAGGAAATCATGTTAAAGTTAATAACAAATTATTACGTGCGACCTCCGATCTTTTGATATAAAATAATAATGAGCGACAACTCATTGTGTCAACGAGCAAGGTTGTGGTACCTAATGTGATGAATACGACTACCATTACAATAAACTGTGGCTATTTTACTTTTTTGAGTATTTATAGACAAATCTCTGATAAAACTTCACATACAATACACTTTATCACTATCGCAATAAGTCTTAAAAATGTACGACAGAGCTTTACGTACTTATGTAGTAGCAGAATAAAACTGTCAAACATGGCATAGACAATTTTGATTTAAAAATCTAAACTCATCATTCCTACTTTAAAGTACCTACCTACATTTTTATAATATTTATATAGGAATGTAAGCATATGGCTGAGTCTTGATTCTTACTACAACATGGTCACTATCTTGTCATAACAATACTATTTGACAACATCCTCTTTTAATGGAATAAGTGATTAACAGCAACTTAAACCTTCATTCATTAGATAAAATTAAAAAAAAAATAAGACAAAAGAGATTCATTTTATGTAGGTAAATGTTTTCTACTGCCTTAAATTAAATTCATTCTTAGGCATAAGTTTAGTGGAATGTCTGTGTGGCAAGATGTAACTTTAAGTACTGTTTTTATTTTTAATTCAGCAGAAATGGAATGATAACCATAGGCAGTAGATCACAAGTAACTAGTTAGTTGAGTATTCCATTAAATAAATGTTATATTTTTGTGATCAATATAAAGAGGGCTCTTGATAGAATCCACCAAAAACGATTGAGTTTGTCTTTTTCTCAACAATCATGTAAGTAAACGGTCGGTTAGCTTCAAAACGAATCACACCAAATCGATTGCTGAATTCCGCTGTGGTCACTCCAGTAGCTACTGTACCCACTTCTGTTACTTCAATCTCTGCTTTATGTACAATCTTCGACACAAATATGGGTGTTCTAGCAATATAAGGCAGTCTTGCTTTACCCGAATCAAATAAGTCAGTGACACCAAATCTATCCCTTAAAATTGGAGTCATATCAATAGTAGACTCAATTTTAAAACGAGGTAGGAAGCAGTCAACCTCGTCATCACCATAATCTTCTCTAGAGATTTTTAGTTCATTAAATACAGTATCTAGGGTTACATTACTGAAGTTTAGGAACATGCTTTCTAATGACACACCTGGGTGGGGTACCATAACAAGCATAGATAGACGATCTTCTTGACCGTATGGAAGCTCAATTACTCGAGCTTTCAGATCTTGGAGGTTGGCAAAAGGAAAGTTGTGTCTGTTGTACATCATGTTGACTTCCCCAATCTTCTTACCATCACTGGTATAAAATGGCAGTTTTGCTGTTGATGTTGCATTGAAAGGGACAGTCCATTGCCCCTTGAAGTACAGAGCACTGGTCAGCACCATTGAACTATCGTGAAACAGATCAGGAGAGACTAACTTCGGTATTTTTCCATGTGTTACGTTTTCAATCACTTTGTTCAGTAGAGTCGCAGCCTCATCTGCTTTGCTGAAGTCCAGTGTGACCATATCAGTGTCATAAAACTGTTTTGCTGATTCCCTAAAGTCTTGCAATGGAAGACGATTTTGATCAACGAACATTGCATTTACTTTGGCCAATTCCACTGTGGTAGTTTTCACTTGTAGCCACCGGGCGATGCTTATGTATTCTGCTCTTGTGACATTTTGCGTTTTCCTTGGCATTCTGATGGCATTGTCGATTTGAGCCTTTGTATTACTGCTGGACCCTTCCGACGTGACCGCTAGCACTGTCCACACAGTTATCGGTGACATTATCAGGTTTTTCTGTTTAGGGTGCACTCTGGACGTATGGTACAAGAGTTCGAGTGAGAAATTCCCGATCCTTTCCGTAAGACCGACGTGTAATTCTTGAGCGGAATTACCCACATTGATCGGCGTTTGACCGTGACATATTGTGATTATCAACACTAAATTGAGCACTAGCACCTTCATTGTGATTTAGATTTGTTGTTTGCACACACTGAATAACATTAATTTGTTTATTTTAATTATTTGAACCGAATGACTAGAGCGCGATAACGCGGCTATGTAGACGGTGGGTTTACGTCGGAATGAATGCTTGTATGAGGAAAACAGACAGACCGGTTTCAAGCCTGTCTGCCAGTGCTCTTTGTGTGTTGTCCACTTACGTATTTATTTCGTCCAACCAGTCCGGTTTTATTTATTTACATAAAATTAGCGAAATGACCTGCCTCTGCAAAGTAGTTTTAAGCAAAAACTTTTTGACATTTTGCTTTCACAGATAATAGATGACGCATGGGGATTTACGGGGATGGACCCGGTCCGTACTTTGGGGAAAATGTTCGAAGAACTTATTTTTGCCAACTCAGCTAATAAATTAAAGAGATAAGTCAAATACTTAATCATTGAGTCGGGTATTATATCCCAACGAATTTTCTTAGTAAAATCTTAGAAAACTAACGTCGCTTACCTACCAATTTATTTTTTCAATCAGCCGGTACGTATTGGGGAATTAAGACAATTTACCATTTCATTGAAGTGAAGAGGTTTCTCATTCCCGTAATTTGTATATAAGTATCAAAAATATACCGAATTGTTCTGATCAACTTAAAAACAGGAATGTTTTTTTGAAATACAACAGCTGACAATGTATATTAATTGTGATTCAATTCCCATCAGCCTGTGTTGCGGTGCTAGGGCCTAAAAATATGATCGAGGTACCGTTATAAATATCTCGGCGAATACCTACTGGGCCAAAACTCTTAACATTTGTTCGAACTTGAACGCGGACGAAGAAACCCAGAATAAGCTAGAAAAACAGGTGGTGAGCTTCACAGCTGGACGGATTTTGACTGGCTAAGATAACTTAGAACCACCGCGATTAAAATATATTTCGTTGAAAAAAAAACTGCTTTGAAATCGGTCCATCCGTTCGGGTGCTACGATGTCACAGTCAGACATATACAAAAACACAAACTTATAACACCCCTTTTTTTCGACAGGGGTTAAAAATCACATTTAAACAAATACTTATTTAGGAACTGGCTATTTTATGGTTAATAATTTAGAAGCGCCTGTGTTAATCGCAGAATTAAAATATTGCATCAGGCGTTTCGAAAATAACAGTTTTTAACAGAGTATAAATAAAACTTTGGTCTCAATAAAAAAATGGCTTCCAGATTTGTTTTAATGACCGTCTGTATCCAATTCCATTAAATGCATTGTTTGGTCGAGCTAATTAAGCTAGCAGCAATGACAAACTCGCTAGTTAGCAAAGTAGGCAACCTAATTAGTAAAGCAAGAATAATTTGGTTATTTTTGGTTGTGGTAGGTAGGTATTTGTATGTTTCGAACTTAATTATCTTAGCAAATATTATTAAGGACTGCAACTTGTTCTTACTGCCTTCTAAAATGATTGTCAGATAAAGATTATCATATATAGCAGAAAAATAATAATCCTCCTTCTTTCGCAGTCGGGTAAAAATAGTTCGATCATTTATTGGAATGCTTTTCGCAACCTCATAATTAATAAGAACTGAATACTTATATTACGCAATATCATTTATTTTTTACCTTGTAGGGGGAATTTCCCCCATTGAGAAACTTTTGTAAACAAACATGAAATTGAGGTGAATTGATTCTCTATATATTATTTGTGTAAGAGCATTCTTTTTTTTATCAATATGGGTTCGCTCTTGACATCATTCTCCCTCTAGGAGGTAAAGAAGATGTAGATTCCTTTACCATCAGCCTGTGTCGCGGTGCTGAGGCCTAAAAATATGATTGATGTACCGTTTTAAAGATCTCGGCCAATAGACTGGGCCAAAACTAACTAACTAATATATTTTGTTCGTACTTTAACGCGGACAAAGTCACAGCCGTCCGCTAGTCACGTAATGAATCTCATAAGGGACAGTTTCATCAACATAAATGCTTACAGTTGTATTATGGACTTTTAAAACTCGACCTATTCCTTAAAAACAGACAAAAAAAGATCAGTTCAATCAGCAAAAAAAAAAAGTTTCATCGACTAGGGGTTAGAAACAATTGATTTTTCACGATATCGTGCTTTTAAGATAGCGAAATTTCTTGTTAACTAAGAAATATTGGGGTTATTTTAAAAATTTTCTACCCCTATCCTACCTTTCGTTGATGGAATCTTTTTTTAGGAAATCACCTATTACTTTAACTCTTTTAAAGATACGTCGAGTTACCAGTAAACATGTACAAAGATGAATCGAAAAATGTGTTGGTAAGCACATAACTCAAGAACGTTTGGACTATTTTGGCGAATTCTTTTTTATGATATTCCTTAAAGTATGGGGATGGTTCGTACAAATATTTGAAAAAAAAAAACAACAAGCAGGACAACGTCTGCAGGGTAAGCTAGTATAGAAACAAAAACAGGGTAGATTTGATATAATTTATTTATATACCTACACACTCATCTAAATCATCAGTTTTACTCTTCCCAAGCACATATTCTCTATGGCCTTCCACCAATATTCTGCCTAAAGCTTTGACCAGTCTAGTTTTGAACCTAGATACATTGGATAGGTCATCGTAGCTTAGAGTTTTAAGATCTCTGTCGATGTTATATTGAAATGTTTGCCACCACATCTCTCTTGCTTGCAATATTTTTTCCGCATGTCTGTAAAACAATGAAAAACATGAATGTACCTAAAGTTGATGAACATAAAATATTTTAAATTTGGTTGAGTTTCGTTTATTAAAGTTTTACAAGACAACATATGTATTTTTTTTCAAACAGCATCACATTCATTGATCTAACTCCGTGGTAAGTAGCAAGCACTTGTGTTGCAGATATGAGAATCAACAGTGGTATTACAAATAAACTTAAATAAATACATATAACACCCAGAGCAGTACAAACAGACATGTTCATGCACACAAATGTTTGTACAGTGCGGGGATCGAACCCGCGACCTCTTTGTTAATAGTCAACTTCTTGACCATTACAACAAAGTGGTCGTCAACATATGTAAGTGTAACAACAAAAAATCATTTTCCATATCAGCCGTTCGACGCCCACTGCTGAGCATAGGCCTCCCCGCGGATCTCCACAGCGATCATAAGTCATTTATTTCATTAATTAATAACATAATACTTTGTAGCGGAAATTACAAGTTAGTTAAATAAAATTTCAAAATAACAATAGAAGGATTTACATTCATGCAATACTCTAACAAACATCTAAATTAAAAAAAAAAACAAAATTAAAATAATGGGATTACAATATGTCACTAATTAAAATTACAATAAAGTAGTAAGTCAAAAATAGCATTAAATAAAGAAAAAACAAATATGTCAAAAAATAAAATTATAAAGTCTAAAATTATTATTCATAGCAGTTGCAATTTACATATTCTTCTATACTATAGAAACAATTTTCCAAAAATTCATTGATCGGTCATGCGCGTGCGCATCCAGCGGCTTCCCACTCGCACGCACCAGATAGTCGGTGCACCTTGTACGTGAACACAGAGCGTCGTCGGGCACGCGGTCGCGATTCGAGGACCTTTCCGCCCCAACGACGACCACTTGGTGCAGTGGTCCACATGTCGGACTTTTAAAACCAAGGGTCGCGGGTTCGATCCCCGCACAGTACAAGCATAAGTGTGCATGAACATGTGTGTTTTTACTGGTCTGGGTGCTATAAATAATATGTATCTATTTACAGAAAAAAGTATTTAAGTATGTTTATCTGTTGGCTAGTACCCATAATACAAGCCTCGTATCTTATTTGGGACTAGAGAATTGGTGTGATTGTTGTGAAGTATTAATTTAAAAAAGACGGCCATCGATTCGTCGCGCTGTGTCCCGCCCACTCCCACTTCAGATGAGAAATCTTTTGAGCAATATCGGTCGATTTATTTCACCGGCGTATCTTTTCATTATCGATTCGATCGTGGATTTCATTCATACTTGCACAAACACATTTTTGCAAAAAAGTTGAAATTCCCATAGGGCATTCTCTACCAGTCATACGACGACGACCACTTTGGTGTAATGGTCAAGAAGTTAATAAACCAAGAGGTCGCGGGTTCGATCCCCGCACTGTACATACATTTGTGTGTATAAACATGTCTGTTTATACTGGTCTGGGTGTTATAAAATGTCTTTACCTTCACTGTTAAACACAAAATATGATCTTGCTTCAAACTTAGATACATATTTTGGGTTGTAATCTAGTGAATACATTTAGTTGTCTTATAGTATTTAATAATCTTACCTGATTGTAACCTGTTTTGTGTCTACTTAATAAATAAATAAATAAATATGTATTTATTTAAGTTTATATGTAATACCACTGTTTATTCTGATATCTGTAACACAAGTACTTAAGCTATTAAGCTATTACCACGTCAGTCAGATAAATGCATGTAATTTTGTTGTATATTTATTTATACCTTAGGGCTAAGTAGAAAAGAAGTGTGGGCAGTGGGACAAAGGAAAACCTGAACAGATATGAATGAAGAAAAATATAATACAAATAATACTTACTCGGAGGGAAGTTCAATTTTGAGGTTATGCTTTAGTAAACTAATCACAGTTGTGTTGCTGTTGTCATTCTGAAAGTAATAGATAATGAAGCTGTTAGGTACACTATACTGTCTGAAAAACTTATAAGCATTCAGCCAAATTGTCGGTGTTCTGTCTCAAAGTGCTAGTAGAACCGAAAAGTATGGTATACGTTTACAAGTAATATTTTGTATCCAAGTTTAAATGAAAGGTATTTTCTTTTCTTCTGCATAACGATTTTTTTAAAACATTTACTGTATAAAATAATAATTCACTAAAGTCTAGTCCAGTCACAGCATCCAGCGAGCCTCATGGCATTAAGAGGCATGTTTTATCGAAAATGTTGAAAATGACTATCTTACATTTAGATTTACATTTCGTTACCACCGTCTTATTCATTTAGACTGTCTTGTTGGTGTAATAGCAAAGTTTCTGTCTTATATCCGAGAGGTCCTGGGTTCGAATCCCAGGTCGAGCCAAAATTGTGTTTGAGATCTTTGACGTGACAACGTCTTATAATTCGATGGAGCCGGCTGTACGCACCAAAAAATACGAGTATGACTTATGCGGTGTTACCTTGCTCTGAGGCGTTCCATTTAAGGTTTGAAGTGCAAGCTAGAGCGCTAAATGAGCGAGAAAGAGGCACAATTTTATGAAGTTGCCACGTTCAACTATCGTCAGTAAGCCGACTTTACTGACACCCGATTTCTTGTCATGAATTTCTCAAAAACAGCGATCATGTCGGATTGCCATCTCACCGAACTTTGAGAGTGATGGAACAGTGAATGCACCTGTGTATTGCACTCACACTAATATCTCCTGCGTAGTTGGCTGATCTCTGTTGGGATTGGCCGCCGTGGTCGAAATCGGCCAGGAGGACTATTACGAGTATTATTATTATTCATTTTTGCTCAGTCCAACAGTTTCTACACTAAGCGTTACCTTCTTTTCACTGTCCAGTTCGCCCCCACTAAACAGTAGCACGGCATGCGGGGGCGCCACCGTCGTCTTGTAGACGACGAGCGCGCGCCGCGCGTCCGAGTGCTGCCCGCCGCAGTACGCGAGCAGCGCGCGCGCGCCCGCCCGCTTCGCGATGCCGTAGTTCACGCTCTCGCTACCTATGTGCACGCGGTCGCCTTTGCTGGAATGATTAGGGTGACAATTTTAACTGCACTAGAGGCCGCCTGCGACTACGTCCGAGTGGACTTTAGATTTTTGGGTGGATCTCATAATCAGCCTATACTTCCCACAGCTGGGCCCAGGCCTCACCTTAACTATGAGGTGGTGCGAGCCATACTCCACCACGCGGGCTCAGTGCGAATTGGTGGAGGGATGTGTGTATGGTAAGTGACCAACCTTACTATCAGATGTTATTAAGCCGCCCGAGGGCCTCCGACCAGGCTTAACGACTAATATCTATCAATATTAACCGGGACCAACAGCTTAACGTGCCTTCCGAAGCACGGAGATGCTTGCAAATAGACATCACTTTCATGGTCAGAATGGTCACCCATCCCAAACATGAACGCGTCGTAGGTTGCTTAACTTTTGGTATCATTACCGCTGCAACTACTGCGCTACAATTACCTCATTGGGTGGATCTACGTTCTGATAAATGACGGTGTGTCAGGATGATGATCTGATGTAAAGAACAGTGTTAATAACAATGACTAGAGACTCTGCCCAACGGATCTTGCAACATACTTCTCACACAACTTTTTATAGTTTTAAATTTTATTTTGATTTACAAATTCATAAGACGTGACAGATTTGTTACGTGACATTTGTCTGAAATGACATTTCGAAATTTTTGCTATATAAAGATTTTGTAAAAAGGAGTATTGACAAGATCTGTTTGCCAGACTACAGGAGTAAAAGCTTTTTAACAGTATGGCTACGTCCGCTCAGGCAGGAGGTTTGCTTAGCGCCTAGAGCCTCGAGACTTGCCAGGATACACGGTGGCCGCACTGAAGGTGGCTTGCGTAGTGGGTCGCTAGGAATTGGAATCGGGATTGGATCTGTTACGTGGCAGAACAACTCATTGCCTGAAAACATAATCCAACGCCGTACCTGTCTCTCATAAATCTGTTCATAAAACAAATAAATAACTTAGTATTTACCGTCTTTTCCTACTTCGACTGCTACCTCTTCCCATGCTTCTTTAAAACAACTACATTTTCATGGAGTTCATTAGAGGGATTCCACAAAGGTTCCCTTGTAAAAACTGTTGAAATTAATATTTCATCCATCACGAAAGTGCTTCGCGCCTCGCGCCAAAAAACCAACACGTTTGTTCACTTCGCTACACGTTAAGCGACTAGCTAGGCGCCAAGCGCGCAATGCGGCCGTTCGCGAAGATTATACAACGTTCGTTTTACTAAGCTACTCGCTTAGTGACTCGCTAATAGGCGCTAGGCGCTAAGCAAATCTCCTGCCTGTGCGGACGTAGCCTATAGGTACACATACGTATATTTATATAAAATTGCAACAATGTATGATTAAAATAAATAATTCCTTAAAAAAATGGCTTTATTTCTGGGGTTACATGGAACATTAAATAATTTTTATTTCATAGCTTTGTCATTGTTATAAATTAAAATCCTGTCACATTGTCATTGATCTGAACGTATAACGCGAACCAATGACGTAGATCCACACTTTTGCTACCGACAATGCAATGCAACCTCTATTTTAATTGAATTTCTCAAAATCCTTTTCTTAGGGTGTAATGAGGAAAACACTGTATTTCTGGACTATGTACGAGTATTTTACTATCGTAAATGCAGGATACAAAAATATTGTTATTGGCATTCTCTAGATCTTAGTTGCGACACAGGCGTCGCGAATGATAGCCAAAAGGGAGTGTGACGCGATCGCCAGCAGGCGGCGCGGGCGCAGCTTTGGTTCCTTCGCCGCGTGTACATGGGGATGTCTATACGTCACAGTAACTATATGAATGCAACGTCTCAGCCCGATCGGTTTAAAATTGACAAAGTTTCATCCCCTATTTCTATCCCTTGGGGGTAGAATTTATCAAAATTATTGTCTACGTCATTACCGGCATGCCAAATTTAAGCCCAATTCGTCCAGTGGTTTGGGCTGTGCGTTTAGTCATGATATCGACCTTTGAGTTTTATATATTTAGAATAATATTAGCCACTAATAAAGTACGGTGGAATCTGTTTATATACAAAGGGTTAAATGCCAAAATTTTTTTTTACAGGATATCGTTAAAAGGCTTTAGTCCTAATAATTTGCGACCTTCAAGTGTCAATTACTCACTGAAATTCAAAATAAAAACGAGCCAAAAATCCGCCGAAAATCACCGAACATGTTGTCGTTGTGTAAACATGTAACGGTCATTAAAACCGGAAATAATAAAATTTATTAAATATGGGTCATAATAACCAACATGTAAGCGAAGTCATTACATCCGACTTTTTTTCAAGAATTTCGTAGAAAACCAAACTTCATTGTGTAATTACGTCATAATAGTCAATAAAGGCGGTATCATAATAAACGGATTCCACTGTTGTTGAAACATTAAACAACTCACCTAGTAAAAAGCTCAGTGACCGTCTGCAGTTTTCCCTTAGTCTTGACATACCGCCTCGTAGTGATCAACGCGTCGGACCCAGCTAACAACATCGCAGTGGACAGTTCGTCAATATCAGAGAACCGTGTTAACTCCTCTATGTCCGGATTTGGTTCTATGAAGCCGGATTTCAGGAGTTGTTCTAAGTGGAGGTTTGAGATTGCTGAAAGTGAAAAATAAAATTTAATCTCTATATATGTATAATTACAAGTTTTCCTTATTTGTGTAATAGTTTACGCATATTATATTTAAAGTAAATTAAATGTAATGTAGTATGTACTTATATATTTGTATTAAGAACTGATTCTGCCCTCAAAATGAAGGTCAGTGGGTATCTACGTACTTATTTGTGTAAGAGCATTCCTTTCCTACCAGCCTGTGTAGCGGTGCTAGGGTCTAAAAATATGATATAGTCCCCGTTTTAAAGTTCTCGGCGAGAAGATTGGGCCAAAACTCTAATATTTGTTCGAACTTAAACGCGAACGACAACGCTAGCGGCTGCTAGTAAGTAATAGGCTTGTTTCCACTATGAAATAAATATTCTAAAACTTATTTTCCCTAAAATAATTCATAATTTAAGACCCCCTTTCATTAATATTTTTTTGCAGTTCACAAATTTTGACTTTTATTTGAAATTCAATCAATTAATAGTTACTCAGTCGGCATTGCACACGATGACGTCAAAGTGTGTTATTCCCATACAAACTCTATGGAGAAAAGCGTTTTGACAGTTGATAAAAAGTACGTCAGCGATTGGTGGTGTCAACACTGTCAACTACCCTATTATATGTTTTAGAATTTGGCACATAGCAGAGCTCGGTGGGAAATCCAGGTAAGCACTGCGACATTTTATGCATATGTAAACGTGCTCTCGTCTGTACTATTGTATTCAATACTAGTGGACGCCCGCGAACTTTGATCGCCTACATTTGGGGTTTACATATTAAGTTTAATCCTCAATACAACTTTATTATACTATATTCTGGAACTTTGTCTTTTTCATATCAACAGAATATGCTTAAGGCGTTATGTTCGTACCTCATACTGTTAAGCTGGACTGCTAGTGATCCACATTCAGTACCACAGAGAATATTTTTTGTAAGAGGAGAAATTTCACGTTACGTTGAACAAGGTACGTTAACGTTACGTTTTCCAGGGTTCTACATTCATACTACTTACGGTATAGATACCTGGGTTACGGTATCACATCAGATCTTAATTTTTAGATATAGAGACAGAAAGTGCTCGTCCCGTAGATTAGTTTTAAATCTGACTCCTTTTTTGCGGTCTCACTAAGAACATAATATATACCGATTTGAATAATTTTAGCCTTGAAATATTAAAATAATAAAAGACCAGCAACGAGCAGGACAACGTATTCGCGTCCGCTAGTTGAACATAAAAGTGTTTTTATTGGCATTTTTACTATCTAAACTTTGATCCAAATACGGCTGTAGTTAATTAAAATCTCGGCAAAATAAAATAATCATCATCATCAAAACTACTTTTACTTACATTTAACATAATTCAGCCTGTCCTTCCTCAGTCCATGGTGATCGCACCACGAGTCTGCCCCTTTCCACCCATCCTCTTGGACAGATCTTTCGAACTCTCCCTGTATGCAATGTAGGGCCGCGTGGTCTGATGTTGGGCAAAATTTTGACTTGAGTTCGCGTATTTCTGAAATAAAAAATTTGAGTTAAAAAAATTAAATTATTTTATTTAGCCTATATCATCCCACTGCTGGCCAAAGTTAAATATATCAATCTTAAAATGTCCCTCCATGCTTGGGTCGCTATTTGTGTCCTCATTAACTTTTATCATATCATAAGCATATAGACTATTTTATAATAAGACAACAATATCCCATTAATTTGTTGAAATTTTTAGATAAGATAAATCTTTATTTGCATAAAACATGGTAGTACAGATAAAGTCGCAATTATACAAAATTTAACGCAATTAAACTAAATTTAACAAATTTAACGCAATTAAACTTAAATTAAACGCAATTAAAGATGTTCGTGTGTGTGTAAGTTTTGGTGTATGGGTACGTTTTTGCTCATAAACATATACACATGGAATGGAGAGTTGAGAGTAGACTGTACCTCATTCCGTTGTCATATTATTGGCTACTAGCTGTGCCCTGCGGTTTCACCCGCATAGAACTCGTTTTCTTCCTATGTGTTATGCCAGGTTATAGTCTATCTATCCACAAGACTTAGTAGGATTTTGCTCAAAATGGGTCTTGTTTATGTCTGGTCTGTGTTTGTGCGTATTAAATGTTAGAAACTAAAGGCGTCTCTAAACACCTCCACATTAACTGAACAGTGCGTTGCCATAGTAGCGAACGCGAGCACAGTGCCGCTTATACACGCTTGTAGCATGCCGCACGCTAGTCGCGGGTGCAGCGTCACAGTAGAAAGCAAAATTACTAGATTTCGTTGTCATATTATACGCTATTTTGCTCAAAATGGGTCTTGGTTATGTCTGGTCTGTGTTTGTGCGTATTAAATGATAGAAACTAAAGTCTGGATATCCAGTGAAAAGTGATATAAGTCGACTTAAATCACTTTCGATTTTATTTAACTTTACCGAAGAATAAAAAATCTGCTATTTTTCTGTCTAATTCACGTGTCTCTAAGTCCATAAATGACGAAAATAGCATTTGTGCCTACTGATTCAAGTAAGCCCTTTTTTGACAAATTCACAAGTAGAGACGTGTACAATAATACATGTGTAGTTATAGCATTGTGAACCGAAAGAAAATGCAGTTTTAATAGATGTATAATAAACTAACTCGAGTTACCCCATTATACACTATTGTCAATTTCCATTTGAGATTAGTGAATACTGATACATCTTTAGATGTATCATTATACACAATACTAGAGATCTAATAATACATCAGTAAAAACAAGTATAACTTGACTAAAATAGTTTAAAAACTTAAACAGAATTAAGTCATTCTGTGTATAGTGATATAACTACAATTATATCATTGAGCACGTAAATTTCTCAAAGGTGTATACTATGAAATAATAGGGTTATACCAAAAGTCTATACTGTTTTGTAAATATTTTGTGTGCGTTTATTCGTGTAAAATGATATTCATTGCCTCCCGCCTCCAAATATCTTAGCCCAGGTCTTTGTATATATATGCACTTTATGACGTTTTCATACTTCTCTTTTTATAGTTGCCAATAATGGGATGATTTTTATATACTACTATACCAAGCATCGCACGCTTTTTACTCTAATGTAATATAAATTCTGTGTACTCAGATATTATTTTATCTTTTTTAGCAATAAAAGCGTGTTTTTTAGTTTTTTAAACTATTATTTATTTTTATTTTTTAGATGATAAGGATGATGGAAAATTCTTATCAAATTATTGCATTGTCATCGGTACTTAATACGTGTGCAAAGTTTCAAATTAATCTGATTTATGGAAGTTGGTGAAAATTGAGCTCAAAAATTCTGTTACATAAATTCATATATACATACACCCCGATCTAATATAAGCGTGTTAAAAACAATGCCACTGGCAATAAATTTGTGTGGACTGATGTGCGTGTTATGAATATTAGCAAACATCAGTTCCCAGAGAACCAAACTCTGGGAGAATCTCTCTCCTAAAAGAATTAAAATAAAATGTTATTATGAACCAGTCCCCATTTCAAAAGAAAAGAGATTTAATATCACTCTTGGAATATATTGATCTAAGATGATGATAAGTTTGTAAGGCGAAATGTAACCAATCTGTTGTATAATTATTTTGAGAATGTTAAACTTCATAACAAGGTCTCAGCTGTGAAAACTAGTTTTTAAATGTTTGCTTATTATTCAACCGTTCATATATACGAGTCAGTAATTGAGTGGACATAAGAGATATGTTTAATTTTTGTTAATTAATGGTTAAAAACTCTCTCATTTTTATTTTATAGCTCGAATATTAGGTACTTTAATACATTTACAATAACGAGATTATTGTGCGATTATGGAGCAAAAATCTATGTTGGTTTAGTTAAGTTGTACTTTTCTGTTTTTTTTACGAGTAAAGAGTTTAGTGGTCATAAGAGATATGTTTATTTTTTGTTGAACTAGAGATGGGTCGAGCAGTGGTTTAACCGAGTACCAAGTACCGAATAAAACTCGGTTTAAAGCTTGCCGAGTAACGAGTACTCGGCCGAGTTACTTGATTTAATTTGAAGTCCTAAAACAAGTTCAAACATGACCGCAACGCGCCGCCAGCAACACCTACTAATTGTAATTTAGAATTTATAAATCATGACTTCACTAATCAACATAATGTGTATTTGATTTTATGATATATCCATTTGGCTACATACAGTTTATCGATCCGCAGCGCTTGGCTGTCCTATAATTAACCAAGAGGAATTGACAAACACTAGATAAGGGGCTTGTTAATTGACTTAATTATGGGGTCAGTTAGATGTACATACTTTAATTCCTCCAGTTGGCCACTAGCAAACTTATTCTTATAACTTACGAATTTACTTAACCGAGTACTCGTCACTTGAACCGAGTTATTCGGCCGTGTACGAGTATTAAAAAAACCGAGTACTTGGCCCGTCTCTAATAAAAACTGTCTTAAATTATTTCTTATTTGACTGCTTCAATAATAGGTACTTTAATACAATCACAATAACGAGAATATTGTTTGGTTTTTGTAGAGAGAACCATGATTGTTTTTATGAAGTTGTTGTTGAAGCTGAATCAGTGCATAAGGTACAACATATATATATTTTTATTAATTGCATGGAGGTGTAAATGATTTAGCCACGGAAACAATGTTGATGTCACTTTCCTAAAAATTAAGGAAATAAGGTCATAAATTAAAAGCTGGCAATAAATGATTATTCCATAGAATCAATATACACATTATTTTAAGCTACTTGTATCAATTAACACGTTATATCATTTTATACATTAAATATGTAAGTTCATTTGGTGTATATTTATTTAATTAAAAATAAAATGGGATTATTCCACAATAAGCCCTCGCATAAAAAAGTGCAAAGTGCAATTACTGACTTTATTACTACAGCTTTTTGAAATAATGGAAAGATAAAGTTTTATAAGTAAATTTGTAATAAATAATAACATTAGTCACCACTAGCAACTTATTGTGTAAAATGATATAACTTACAATTATATCAATATACACACAATGTGGTACAAAAACTAATGGTGTATATTGATGTATCTGAATGTTTTTGTAAATATATACTACATAAAAACTTTAAAAATTGACAATACCATGTAAACATATATTTTGTGGCACTACTTTAAAAAATAAAAAATCACATACTTAAAATCATTACCAGAACCAGAGCAACAATTTTTTGAAACTTTAAACGCGATTTCCCAAAAATCACAATTTTCAACTTATATTACTTTTCACTGGATGTCCAGAAGTAAGGCATTACCGTCTCTCCTATCAGCGGCGTCTCGAAACACTTCTACATTATCTGAACAGTGCGTCGCCATAGTAGCGAACGCGAGCACAGTGCCGCTTATGCACGCTTGTAGCATGCCGCACGCTAGACGCGGGTGTAGCGTCATAGTGGTGAGAAGACTGTACTGTATCCATATTGAATGCATACTATTTTCCAAAAATACTACACTGCCTATATACAATATGCAGTTGGAATAGATACTATTTTATACCAAAATTGCGTGTTGTATTGAATAAGCGGCTATCTGATAGATTCATGTAGTTAATTAATTTTATTGCATCCGAGATCTTATGACATTTTCTAACAATGACTAAAGTTTGTTTGCGCTGTAGCTTCTTTATGAAAAGTTTCTATAAATTCTAGTTTGTTATCTGTTCCTTCTTTGTACTAGAGGGTCCGTCACTTTATAATCTTCTGTATGTGCCCGAGTGTATTATAAAAACACACTTTTAAACAAGTATACTTACTACTACTTACTTACCGTCTCTCCTATCAGCGGCATCTCGAAACACTTCTACATTATCAGAACAGTGCGTCGCCATAGTAGCGAACGCGAGCACAGTGCCGCTTATGCACGCTTGTAGCATGCCGCACGCTAGTCGCGGGTGCAGCGTCATAGTGGAGAGTAGACCGCCGAGTCTGGTTAGCTCTTCTGATGGGGTTAGGGCACCTGGAATAAAATATAACTCATTTAAAGGGCATGTTTACACTCGCAAGTTTTCAACAGCAATAGACAGTATTTTTTACTTATTATTTATTATTAAGTGCTGTACCATTTATTTGTTGGAAGTAATAAACTCAATTTTATTATTATTATTATTTACTTGTTTAAATTATATCCAATCAACTTGAAACGCATGCCTCCTTTAGGTTATGTAATTTGCGCTAGCAGTCACTTTAAATAGGCTGGCTTATATTTTAACTAGGGATTATCACTGCCTAGTTATTTTGAGTTTAAGTCTCAGCTGATTATTGGGGTCCTATCTATAGGTTCGTATAGTAAGAGTATACTGTCCATCATCTGTGTGATGGTCAAGAAGCTGACTACTAACCAAGGGGTCGCGGGTTCGATCTCCGCACTGTACTAACATTTGTGTGCATGAACACGTCTGTTTGTACTGGTCTGGGTGTTATGTATTTATTTAAGTTCATTTGTAATACCACTGTTGATTCTGATACCTGTAACACAAGTGCTTAAGCTACTTATCACGGAGTCAGATCAATGTATGTGATGTTTTTGTATATTTATATTTGTTTACTTACCTAAATCTATCAAATCGTTGACGGCAAACTCAATAGCTTTCCCGCTCGGCGGTTCTGGCAGTTGCGACAGGAAATGCTCAACCTTATCTTCTGGTGCATACGTCTTACAGTCCAGTACAGTCTGTTCTAATGGTATTCGTAATATTTCCGGTGTAGTGTGAGGAACGAAGTCTGATTCTTTCTCTTTGGTATATAATTTGTAGCAGTGACCTGAAATAGTTAAGAAAAATAGTTAGAGAAGAACTGTTCTGGCACTAAAACAAAATTTAAAAAAAATACCGACGTGAGACAGGAAATCAGCTAGTGAGTTTCAACGGCTGGACGGATTTCAATCAGCCACAGCTAAGTACCACCGTGATTAAATTATCTTTCGAATAACAAAAACCGCTCTGAAATCGGTCCATCCGTTCGGAAGCTACGATGCCACAGACAGAAACTCATGTACACACACAAAGGGTTCAAACTTATAACACCCTTTTTTTCGGCGGGGGTAAGTATAAGTTAAATAGTCATCGGACTATTTAATAAGCCGACCCAATTTAGAATCAGAATCTTTTTTGCAAGTCACATGAGTAAAAGGTGTTACAAATAATGTCAAAGTACAGTGACGCCCGGCGAGGGCACAGCAATCTAAGCAAGGCTATTCACTTTAAACGTAGAAAAATATTTAAATAACATTAGAAATTTCAATTTTGATAACAATTAAGACTATGGGCACATTAAATGAGATAAAGTCACTGGTTAAAAAAGTAATACGTGCTTACAATACTATGCAATGCCCAAAATACTCGCTAATGCTGTAGACTAATTTATCAGTCAAATAATCTTGCAAAGTTTTACAGAATTCGGTATCTTTATTTATTGTTTTTATGTGGGTGGCAATTAATTATAAACTATTACTGACATGTATGGAGCACCAGAAATTACTATCTGTAATTTTGTAAATGAATGTAAATGTAATTTGAGCAGTCATGAATTTTTAAAATAGCAATCTTGGAATTTCATTGGACTTCACTACCTTACTTTGGTCTGCATTTAGACTAAAAAAATATTACCTGGTTGAACTCTACCAGCGCGACCTGCCCTTTGGTTAGCAGCTGCTTGAGACACCCACACAGTTTCTAAGCTCGCAGTGCCTGACATGAGAGACATTGTTCTATATTATTTAACTAGCTTTTACCGGCAACTTATTATTTAGACTGATTGAGCTGGTCGTGGGCCTGATCTTGATCAATATGCGTACCTTTGTTTTCAAATAGTAAGAAATTGTGTCATTCATTCAGTGGCTCATCGACCCGAATCCGGCCCACGAACAGCCCCGGAGTAATCTTTAAATTTTGGTAGCTTACTCTTAACGTCATATCCACCTCTTTGACTTATATTATTATAGTACCTCGTGGTCCACTGTAATTGACTAAGTTATTTCCTCATGTAATTTCTTAAGTTATAATGCTGTTGTTGTCCCTAATTAAAAAAAAAAAACTTAGCGTTGTTTTCCCATAAACCAATTACATCCTAATTAATTCAAATCTTTGCTAATTTTGGAGTGTTATCTAACAGATTTCCAAGAAAGTAATTTTTCCCATGGGAATGCGTTGTTTTCTCGCGGTCACAAGTAACTCATATGCTTTTTTAAATCTCAAACTATATCCTTAAACATTCATTTTAATCTGTTCAGAAGTTTAGGCGTAAAGCGATCGGCCCACTAGAATTATCCCATGGGAATGCGTCATTTTCCCGCGATAAAAAGTTACCTATGTCCTTTCTCGGGTGTCAAAATATCTCCATACTAGATTTCATGCAAATGGGTTCATTAGTTTAGGCGTGATTGAGTAACAGACAGACAGACAGAGTTTCTTTTGCATTTATAATATTAGTATGGATAGTATGGATTTTCTGTAGGTAGAGTGGTCAGTACATCAGGCTACCCATTTTCGTTGAAAATTCACTCGTATCACAACCACATAAGATACCGCAGTGTTTACCGTGATTTGCAGGCCACCATGCCAAATTGGTCGTGTAATCCCGCAAAGCGTTTCGTTGCATAAACAGCCAAATGCATAGTAAAAGAAAAGGCTACACAAAAATCTGTATTATGGGAATGCGGACATTTTTAAGATATGGTTCCTTAGATATTTTATAGATCGTAACGTTTATTAATTACAAAGTTTTATGGACCCGGGCAGACGCTGACCTGCCCGCTGTTTTCGTAATTTATCAATATTTTCTCATAGTTGTAAACTATGAGAAAATATTGCCTTCCCTGGAGTTCCAAATATTTCAAGGCTAAAATTATTAACATCGGTTCAGCCGTTATCGAGTTTAGTGAGACTAACGAACAGCAATTCATTTTCCCATGGGAATGCGTCATTTTAATGCGGTAAAAAGTACCCTATGTCCTTTCTCGGGTATCAAAATATCTCCATACCAAATTTCATGCAAATTGGTTCAGTAGTTCAGGCGTGATTGAGTTAACAGAGACAGAGTTACTTTCGCATTTATAATATTAGTATGGATTGTTTCTAAAGTATGTTTAAGACAAGTCGGTAGTCTTGTTTTTAATAAAGAGTTTCGATATGACTACTCGTTAAAATAAAAAATAAATATTTGTGCGTAATATTTTATCTTACCAGTTCCTTCTTTCATCCTATTCTCCTTGTGCGCTCCCGTGTCTATGACGTACACTACGTCCGGTATAGTTATCGACGTTTCCGCTATATTTGTTGACAACACTATCTTACGGATGCCAGGGGAAGGCGTGGCGAACATTTTCGTTTGGTCTGTTGTTGATAATCTGTAAGTACAAAAATATTTATGCTAGGAAATTTATTTATTTTATTTAATCTTTATTTAACCAAAAGTGTTCAATTTGCGGACTTATAAAGACGCTATAACCGTTCTCAACCAGTCAACGGAGTGGGAATTAAAAAAAAATGCGTTCGTAGTAAGTTGCAATCGGAATTAAAATCTTACATACATAGATATATCTTTAAGCTCTTTTAATAAAAACAACGAGTAAGGCACTTGGTGTCGTTTGTCGTTGGACAGTATATCTGGATCAATCAACGTTCAAGGTGTAGATTGATAAATTTTAATAATTTTTATTTTGTTCACAAATTTTAGTGTTTCAACATTTGTGATGTAGGTAATCATTTATTTTTTCAGAAACAACATAAAACAGAGCGAGAGTCTCTTGGACAACTAAATAAATATAATAGCCTTTAAAACTATTTGAAATTCAGTCAAATTGTTAACTGTTACTAGAGACAAACATAAAACCACTAAAACAGGCATTTTGTTTTTGTCAACAAAAAAAAATCTTTTTCAAATATTTAAAAAAATGACAGTAATAAATATACATGCCTTGAATGAACTGGTAAAATCATGTGCGTCGTGGAATCACCAAACTTTTCATCTAACAGTTTTTTGGTCGCTTTTATTTCGGCCCAACCCGGGAGGAACACTAGTATAGCACCTTCTGGTTCTTTACTATCTACAGCTTTTATTACTTCTACGAGCTGAAATTAAAAGAATATTACGATTAAAAACAAAAGAAAAAAATAGTCATAATAAAAATAATCTTAAAAACTTAAAAAAACACGCTTTTATTGCTAACTAAATAAGAGAAAAAAAATCCTGAGTACACGGATTTTATATTACAGTAGAGTAAAAAATCATCCTATTATTGGCAACTGTAAAAAGAGAAGTATGAAAACGTCATAAAGAGTACCCCACGCTTTTTAATCTACTGTAATATAAATTCCGTGTACTCAGAAATTATTTTATCTTTTTTAGTTAGCAATAAAAGCATGTTTTTTAGTTAGCAATAAAAGCGTGATTTTTTAGTTTTTAAGCTATTTTTTATTTTATTTTTTTAGTTAATAAGGATAATGGAAAACTCTTATCAAATTATTGCATTGTCATCGGTACTTAATATGTGTGCAAAGTTTCAAATAAATCCGAATTCTGGAAGTTGGTGAAAATTGAGTTCTAAAATTCCGTTACATACATTCATACATATATACATTCATTCATACATACATACAAACACCCCGATCTAATAAAAGCGTGTTAAAAAAGTAAAACAAAGAGGGATTTGTAGTTACTACGTTGTCGTAAATTATTAATCCATCGTTAAAATAACGTCATTCTCCCTCTTTCCATTGTGATACTGACTGACAGCAAAAAAAATTAAACTTTAATTCACTTTAACAAAGGAGATGGCTAAATAGAAATATGGGCGACTGCCCTAACAATGTATAAACATGGCACCTAGTTTTATGTAAAGCTGAGTAGCTGAATATCAATATTTTGTGTGAAAAATGTTTCAGGAACTTTTCAAAATATTACAATCTTCAAAATAAAATCGTGAAAATCCCAACTTTGACTTGTAAGCAAACCTGCCAAAATAAACTTTTGCTATGATATTTCATATCGGCGTTTGTATTGTCGCAGTAAGATAGCTAACCGTGACATTTCAAAGATCCACTAAAAAGCAAGAGGGGACTATATATAGCTATAACTGTGCAATAAGTACCTATTAAAATACCTACTATATGGAATTGTGTTTTAAAAAAATCTACGTTCCACAGATAAGTGATTAACCGATTTGTTGTGGATGGCACGTCTGCCGTGCCATCACTTTCTTATGCGTGTGGCGTAAGGCACGGGAGCCGTGCCATTTTGAAATTGATGGTAACTCCTTCAAATTAAGTTTAAGGGAGATCTACCCACAACAAAACTATCTACATTTTTCACGTAAATCAAGCTCATAGCCTTCGTTTCTGAATATTTTATGATCTCACACAAAAGTCCAGTAAACAATCAAAGGTCAAAAGTGAAATCAAAAGCTAAGAATAATTACACATAAGGACTTCATACAAACGCCCATTATTTTACTCTTTGCAAAAGCCCTTTCAAAAGTGTCGCACTCAACCGGTACGTGCTTACGCTCGGCGACACGCACACATACACTTGTGTAATGTTGTCAGTAAAGGTCCATTTTGCCCGAAAGTAGGGTAATGATTCGGTTGCTGATAACCATTTGTTTTTGGCAATAATAATAAATAGCTGTTTGGTAAAGTGTGGATATGTTAATGTAAAGTTTTTATAATACGGGAATGTTTATTTTTATGTAACGAATAAAAGAAAACAACAAAACTATAAAGAAAATATTTTTTTTTAATGATTTTATTTTATATGAATTGTTGTCATTTTAATAAGTGTGGAAAAAAAGTTCGTTTACTTCTCAACTTTCAAGAAACACACTTTCAGGTATATGATACTACGGAGCGGCCCGGCGTTAAGAGCCGTAGGAATATGGCTCCAATTACGGTGCTTCAAAATGGGCGCGCGGACTTGGTTTCTATGAGTAATTCATTATTCTATTAATTTGCGTTAACAATATTCTATTATTAACGCAACGGTACAAGAAACGGCAGTAAGCGCGATCGAGTGACGTCTGTCTTCATTATCGCCTGACTTTTCAGTTTAGTTAGATTACCCGCATAATAATGATTATCAATCGATTATTAATAATATATCTAATTCCATCGATGTGACAGAGTTAATTCCTAGTATGTAACAGAATTAAAAAAAGAGCTATTAAAAACCGCTTAAATATCAAATAGACAAAATATTACTCTCTAAATGGTAATACGGTACCTACCTATGATCAATATCGATTACCCATAACTAAAGTCGATAATCGTTTGTCCTGTATAGGTAACCAATAGGAAGTGATATCTGGCAACATTTATGTTGTTGTTTAAAAGAGAAACCAAATGAAATACTTTAAATTATTGTATTATTTTACAAAAGTTATAGGCAAAAATTACGTACATCATAATTAATTAATGAATATTTCAAAAGTACAGGACATTGACAAATCTTTATACATTCTTAGGGCAGTCGTTTAGCCATCTCTTTTGACTCACAAAAAAAAGGCCAGTAGTGGAGTCAGCGTCAAAAATATCGGACTTCAATTGTATAAGTATGTTGACGATGTATTTGTATGTACGTTATCGGACGTACACTAGGAAAAGGTGTAAAATTAAATAATGTATTAACAAATTTACCTCTTGACAGTTGACAAAGGGTTTGGCATCCTCTTTTTTGCAGTTTTCCATAGTGCTTCGTAGATTTAGACCGTACTTCTTCTGTATGTCATCCAAATGCGACACTTGTACGGGAAACGTACGGCCTGGCACTTCTATGACTGGACACGAGTTGAAATACCTGCAAAATGTACAAAAACATCACATTATAAATATAAATATACAACAACGTCACATACATTGATCTCAATCCGTGGTAAGTAGCTTAAGCAATTGTGTTACAGAGATCAGAATCAACAGTGGTATTAATAATAAACTTAAATAAATACATATAACACCCAGACCAGTACAAACAGACATGTTTATGCACACAAATGTTTTTACAGTGCGGGGATCGAACCCGCGACCTCTTGGTTAATAGTCAACTTTTTGACCATCACACCAAAGTTGTCGTCCGCATTATGACCGTATCTATACTATTACATTATAATGAGGAATGATTTGATTGTTGTTTGTTTGAATAGGCTCCAAACTACTGGACTGAAAAAAATGTTTTACACGTTAATTCTAATGGTAAAATAGTTTTTTCCTACAAAATTCCTGATTAACATAGGCTACATTACTGTAGATAACATGCGTAATATATGTACGGTATAATTTTGTTGGGGAAATTCGTCATACAGAGATGTTATTTTCAGAGCACAAAAGAAATGTGTCAGAGCGTGTTGTAGACAAAAACCCATAGAAAGCTGCAAGCCCTTTTTTACATCAATTAAATAAATATTAAAATGTTACTATAAATTTAAAATTTTAATAACTGCGCTTACTATGCTATAAAATTTTGCATGTTGACAAGATCAGTGGAATGTGCTGGCTTATTCATATCAATTGGGATGATGACACCTATCTTTAATATTGTCAAGAACATGGTGTTTAAAAAACATAGCCCCTATGAAGTTAATACAACCAATATATTTCAAAAAAGCTGTAGAAACCAATTTTTAAACACACAACACGCAATAAATATTCGGTCAATTGACTCAGATTTCTGACACATGACCGTGACGTCACAATCATTATTCCCATACGAAATCTATGGAGGCAGACCGTTTTGACAGATAATAAAAAGTATGTCAACGATTGGTGGTGTAGTCTAGCCAATTGTGACACCATTCATATAACATGTTCTATCAAAAATAAAGATTTGATTTGATGTATTAGGAATCCGAATACCTAGTAGTTCGATAAAATGTTTACTGTTGACAAACTGCATTGCTGTAATTTTTTTTAAGCTTAGCACCTTACATAGCATTTACCAGCGCCTTACAATTACAATTCATTTATTAAGTTCATATTTTTTTACATTCCGTACCTCGAATAAAAAAGGATAATCACTCCCATTACCTAATAAAAACATCGGTATCCAATGTAGCGCTCATAATGACAACCTTCAACTCGGGGTTGACATCTAACGCCCGCTTCAGTAAAAGCAGAGTGATGTCAGTATTGACGTCTCGCTCGTGCGCCTCGTCTATTATCACGTGGGTGCATCCTACTAGACCTGCGGGAGAGAGATAGATGGATTTCTACATGAGGGTGATAAGGAGGAATTTATTTTAAAGGTTCCTTGGACTGCTAAATACACTGTCTCAACTCTATTACTTGTTGACAGATATACAACGTCTTTGTCTTCATGACCCATAACTCTAGGGTTTCATTGAGATCTTTAAATATAATCGAATCGCAATCGCAAAACACCTTTATGTGAAATATGACAACGTCGCATTTCCGGCCATCAAAATATGAATTAATTTATCAATACAAATAGTATTTGTCAATGAGTTGGTTGACGCCATCTTTGAATATTAATGAATGACTACTATTAAAAATTTTAAGTGCGTAAGTTAGGAAACAGTGCAATAAATAAGGAAATGTTCTAACGGCGATTATTTTTATACTAATTTAGTTATGTTTGATGATATCTCCGAAATTAAACACTTTGAACCAAAGGTTCAAAGAGGTTTTTAATTTTGTTGATCTATAGAATATAACCTAGAACCTACTTATAAAAAAAGATTGAACTTTAAAAAATTAGCTATTTTTCAAAAGTCAGGGGCCCTATTACCATCTAGTTTAGGCTCAACAGAAGCTCTGTAATAGCGCTGTTAATCGTTTATAATTTTTTGAAGTTAGGACGCTGCCACTAAGCGGAGATAGAGAGAGAGGCAATATTGTAATACGGCCCCTGGTCAGCATAAAAAGACCCTGCAACTTCTAAGCTTTGACTTTTTATTGACGAGCAAGAAAATTTGTCACCCTTGTCACGATAAACTCCGATATTGGCATGAATTTCAACCAACTTTTACTTTTCTACATTATCTTCAAGGCCAAGGGCCAGAGGGGTGAGCACGACAGCAACTA
The DNA here is from genome assembly GCA_963921415.1 of Pyrausta despicata. Classification (NCBI taxonomy): domain Eukaryota; kingdom Metazoa; phylum Arthropoda; class Insecta; order Lepidoptera; family Crambidae; genus Pyrausta; species Pyrausta despicata. The sequence goes on along the minus strand of OY992867.1, from coordinate 3,779,306 downwards.
TCGTAACGTATTTGTCAATTTGTATGATAAAACTGTCATTTTTGACGTTTGGACGATACGAATACGTTATTATAAATGTTCGTGCCCACCCCACTTAGGGCTCATAATCCCACATGTAATAATAAGTGAAGTTTTAATTAATTTCCTTGATAATCACCTGAATTATTCTGAAGCCTCCTTAATAAAACTCCTGAAGTGCAGTAGAGGATTGACCCTCCCGGCGGCCTGGGCGGTTTCGATTGGAGTCTGACTTGGTAACCTATTGTTTCACCAACCTGAAATAAATTAAGAAGTTACTTTATTTTTTTAGCATTAACAATCCAAAAATGTGAAATTGAAACACACTTAAAAAAAACGGACTGCCACAGGCGGGACTCGAACCCGCACCTCTCGCAAGTCGGGCGATTGCTCTCCCAATTGAGCTAACGTGACACTTACTCATCGGTGCGAATTTCTTTAAGTGCTCTTTGGGCTGCAGCCAGTCATGATTCATTACTATTGCGGTAAGATACCTATACAACATCCGAATGAAACACTTTTCCAGCTGTTTAACAATTGGTTAACATGAATCAGCTAATTCATTAAGTTACTTTACTTTTTGAGCATTAACAGTGCAAACAAATTTTCAATGTGACGACCGTTTGGTGCAGTGGTCCACATGTTGGACTTCTAAACCAAGGGTCGCGGGTTCGATCCCCGCACAGTACAAGCATAAGTGTGCATGAACATGTGTGTTTGTACTGGTCTGGGTGTTTTCTATGTATAATATGTATTTATTTAAAAAATAATAATTTAGTATGTTTATCCGTTGTGTAGTACCCATAACACAAGCCTCGTAGCTTAATTTGGGACTAGAGAATTGATGTGATTGTTGTGAAATATTTATTATTTATTTTAATATTAAAACACACTTAGAGAAAAATGGACTACCACGCGGCGATTGCTCTCCCAATTGCGAGAGTTTTGGGTTTGAGTCCCGCGTGTAGCACCATGTTTCTCTATGTTTTAATTTCATAAATTAAGAAAGTATGTAGAATTATTGTTTTCATTACAGAATTGTTTCCATAAAATTAATCTAACTACTTGAAATGATACACTTTTTTACGGATTATTTCGCGATTTAATTACATTTTATTTTAACCTGACGTTTCGGACCCTTTTCAGCGTCCGTGGTCACGGTAAACTAAGGTGTTAGTTGTCATTACATAGAATGAAAATTTAAAATTGAAAGAATTGTTAACTACATCACTCAAAAATATTAAGCGTTCCTATCTACACAAAAGGAACTAACAGTATCTTGAGATCTTGCAGTGCGGGGTCGAGCTTGAGTCTTGGCTAAAATAGGATCCTAAGCTGGTGGAATTTTTGTCTGGCAGTCCTCTGGCCAGAGGGGCCTTCTCGTCCTCAGTTAACGTAGCGGCGCTCAGTGGACAATGCAGCTGCGGCCACTGGGCTTGGCTGGAAAGACTTAGAGGCTGTCTGGGCGACAGCCTCTAAGTCTTTCCAGCCAAGCCCAGTGAGTGCCCATCGAGAAAAGTGGAAAAGTCTTCTAAAAGCACTATGTCCCTACTGAGGGATAACAGGAATCCATAATCATCATTATCATCTTCATCTTACCTCCTCCCCCAACTCGCTGGCCACCCTCTGCGCCAACCCAATAGCTGCAACTCTCCTCGGCTCCGACACTATGGCCGCCATCTTAGCGCCGCAGCACTTCAAAATGGCCGCCGGCACTCTCGTTGATTTACCACAGCCAGCTGCACCGACTATTACCAATACGCGGTTATTTTGTAGTGTTGATGTGATTTGATTTCTGTTGAAAAAAAAATTTATTTAGTTAGTTGGAAATCTGTCTTCAAGGTGTGACTTTGCACAATGTTGAAAACAAAGTTTTATTTTTATAAAATTACGGTTTGCAAGTGGTATAATAAGTTTAATTATTTGAGACTTTACATGGCCATTTGTACATCTTGGCGATGGAGTAAAAAAAATAATTAGCTAAGATACTAGGATTTAAAGTTCCAAAGCCATTGAATATTTTATACCTACCTAGGTATAAAATATTCAATTCAACTTTAGTTATGTTACACATTTATTATATAGGAAAAAAAACTTATAATACATTTATCACAATTTAATTATGGCGAGTATATACTGTTGACACCCATACAAGGAAAACTCCTGTGTCACAGGCTATCAACCCCTCATCTTACATACAAGTACTTAACAAATATTTAAAAAAAAACAAGTGTCACTATTTATTTATGATATTTCATAAAATTTAGAGTATAAAATACAAAACAGAAGTTGCTGATAGAGAAACATTGGTAATTTTAAATTTTGATCTATATTCTGATAACTGCGACGACATCTCACGCGGCCTTATCTCCACCGGGCATACTTTCCCACTAACCCCATTCCACACGTCACGCCAACGAAACCGAGAGTCGAAAGCGCTTGACGCTAACGTCAGTCGCACGTTCACGTCACGGTGACGTAAGAAACGTCACTCTGACGTGCGCACAGCTGGCTCGAAAGTGAGAGTCACTTTCGATTTCGTTTGCGATTTCGCTTTCGTTGGTGTGACGTAGCGATTGCGTAGATCGACGCTTGCTTGCTTGGGGACGCAAAAGTGAGGGTTATGAGTAACATGCAACCGAGCAAGGACATTAAATTAATAAAATTCCTAAAATAATTATTCCCCACCGTATAAATACTAGTACATAGGTATTTGCACTGGAGCTTTAGGCAGTCATCATAATTTGATATTTACACAACAATGCGCCCTCAACCTTTTAAGATAACAACTTGAACTTCAACTAGAACCTGAATTTACAGAGTACAAATATCTAAAGTGTATTTCTGTATAGATGGATGGATTTGTTTTTTTTCTGTATCTCCATTGACTAGAGCAGTGTTTTTCAACCTTTTTCATGATGTAAATTTACTCTCCAGGGGGTCGCGACCCGCAGGTTTAAAAACACTAGACTAGATAATAGTTTCGCACAATGGCCCAATCGTGAGGCTAAGTGCGGAAAAAGCCCTGTAGAACTAACTAACTAGATAATAGTTTGAGACAGCAAGACTACCAATAATTGTTTCTTGATACAATCAAGTAAATAAATAATTCGCTATGTAAAAGCTTTTTTAACCACGTTCATTTTGGCGGTGAAGTTTCTCAGAAAGGATTTACAGAGCGCCTACGAGATATAGGAGGGAAAGTCTTTTAGCCAATAGCATAATGACGTCACAACCAAACGTCATCCAACAGTCGAGAGTGCCACCATCAATTCACTCTCGCCAAATTTTCGGCTTCACAGTTTCACTTCGTCGAAACGAGGTCGAATCGCGACGCTCCACTGCTTTGTAGGTCGCGGGCCGCTCTCTAAAAGATATTTCGACTGCACTTTCGTTACATTGAAAGTGTTAGCGTTGCGTTTCGCTGTATTGATAGGGAAGGTGACGATGCATCGAAGATTGAAAGTGAAGCTGATTATGCATAGCTTTTGTTTGGATTAATGGATTAAGATAGCCGGAATGTGTAATGAATGTTCGGTTTTGGGCGTTATTTTAAGAGACGTTATCTTAGCTAATATTTATTTGAGTGTAAAATCAAAGCTAAAAGACAAAGCTGTTTTACGTTTACATTAATGAATTATTGAAGACCGTCTGGTAGGTACCGTAACTGGTAGTAATAGGGGCTGTATTGGGGGTAAGATACATCCGACATGAGAACAGATAAGTTATTAAATCGATAGTACGCTAATATAGACCAATATTACTAACGTTATAATAAGAAACTATCAATCAGGTCTTACTTTAGAAGACTTCTTTTCAATTGCAATTACCAACTGATAAACAAACTTTCAAATTTTCTTATTGTTGTTGCAGTGTTCCAAGTATCACGATTTGTATTGAAACCAAGCGTGCCGACTTTTTAACACCTACTGTGACGTCACAGGCGAAATTTAGTGACGGGCAATCCAAACCGATTCAAAGACACCCATGCCGCCATATATCGATGCAACTGGAGCCGCTCCGCCGCTATCGTCTCGCTCATACTCATATATTTAGCAAGCAATATAAAGGTTTTTTTGATTTACTTGCAATCAATTTTAAAGCATTCAGAGATTCAGTGGTCCAATCCAGGACTACCATCTATACATTTATACCACTTATGAATGGTGTGAGGATATGGTAAGCATAAATTAAAAACCTTTCTGTCATAACTGTATGCTTTTGTTGAATAATAGTACAAAGTCAAAGCAAAAGTACGGAGTGCTGGTGAATACTTCGATGTACTGATTTTTTTGTTGTTTTTCTGCTGTCTAGAATATAACTCTCGAGTTGTAACGCTAGTTGATTGAAGTAAATTAGATTGATCATCATTAATAAGTGATTTTTGTTTTCAGCAGTTCAGTAAGGTCATCAGAGTGAGAATTTGATTGACTTTGCGACGGTTCTGCTCCCGAAGTTTTTTTATTACTTTGCGTTGTTGATTTATTTTTTCTTGTGCATTGCGTATTTTAATTAATAATTTCTTTTCCGTTTCTTTCTTCCTTCCTAATGTGGGTAGTTCATTGACCTCCTGAAAGGTAAAATAAGTTATAGTTGCTGCTATTTGCCAGTCTCTCCTAATCCTCGTTCCCGCTTACTCTTCCATACTATACCTGTTCTAGTTTCCTCTTCCTTGATAATGATGAAGGATGTGGTGTATCTATATTCTGTAAAGCACAAAGAAGTATAATATATAATAAATATATTTGGGTAGGTATATGTCAGAATTTTTAAACGCTATTAATTAAAAAACACTAACACAGTAATTCACTAACCTCATCCTTATTGTCAATGAGTTTTAGTATATGTATAGTAGGGCATGCCGTTTTTCTTAACAATCTCAACTTTTTTCCTTCAATGAAGCAACTATTTTCAAAATGTGTGGAACAAATAGTACTGTGTTTAGTCGGAAACCAGTCTTTACGTCCTGTAGCCGCAAGCCATTTTTCTTTTATTATTGGATCATGTGGGAAACTAAAAAATATAATCACTCAATAGAAAATGAACACATTAAAATAAACATATATAATATGTTTGTATATATTTAATGTATACACATTAAATACCTACATGAACCCTAAAAATATTACCCTCCTTTTTTAAAGATGTCGTGTAAAATTAAGTCAGGCATGAGCTTGTTCATATCTTATAATTGCTTTTTTAGAATATCATTCGTCTGTCCGATATCGATTAAAATCGATTATTGATATATATTGTAGAAGGAACAACACTAGTCGCTAGATTTGACAGACGAATGAGAAATTGCCTGTACCACGAAGTCGAAGCGATGCACGACAGTAACGCTAGTACCGATATTCATCGACTCCTAACACAACCTCAGATCAAACGTGCAAAGCAAACGCGGCAATGTAATGTGAATATAGTTTGCTTAACGTAATTTATAAACAAGTACATTCTGCGATTCACACACAACTTGGAATATTTAAAAACAGTCTTATTATGAATTTATGCATTATATGATTTTAAAATAACTTACCTGTGATAGGAAATATGTTCCTGCCTTTGGGTGTTCGGAATTTTTGAGCTACTGCAGTTAATTATCACGCAACGAGGCATTTTTTAAATTTTTGCGGCCCATCCAGCTGCAACAACGGACGCGAGCGGTCTGAACTTAGCGGCGACCAACCTTGACGTTTGGTCGGGGTTCGGACACGCGAAGTGCATGCATTTGCGTTATCTATGTAAATATATATCTGTGGTTCCTACTAGTGAGAGAGTTGGATTTTTGACTTTGTTCAACGGACGCTTTAAAAAAAATACCGTTTTCAATTTCTATATTGTACGCTACGCTTCTTCTCTACGCTCAAAAAGTTACTCACACCTAAAACCTACAGAATTCGACCATGAACTTCTTAATTCAAAATCGTCTCGTCCTAAAAACCTACTCGCGCGCCACAATTCGCACCGCGAACGCCCCACATTGTCTGCGTTCGGCTCAGTTGTCCTCGATTACAGCCGAATGACCTTGAGACCCACATTCCGAGGTGACCCCGAAACTAGGTGACCTTGGACACGGGTCGCGAGGTTACGGGATGAAATAGGACGCGTTCGCATTTGAAGATGCGAATGGATGGTAAGTGAATCGAGGTCAATGGAGTTTTTGAGGAATTCAAAAACTGTCCAATATAGTTATTAGTTTAATATTTACCGGCGCTTCGTCCGCGTTCGAGTTCGAACAAACGTTAGAGTTTTGGCCCAGTCTACTTGCTGATTATTTGAAATGGTACATTAATATCATATTTTTAGGTCCTAGCACCGCGACACAGGCTTATAAAATTATATTTAAGGCAAACAATATTTAAAAATGATTTTTTTAAAGTAAGGCAATTGCAATATTATTGGGGGTCATAATAACATAGTATTATATTTTAAAAGTCTATGGTTCATAGAGCATTGCGATTTTTTTGTTAATTTACTAAATTAACTAAAATATTCTGGAGACTTTATATTAACACAAAAAACGCTTCATATTAATAATATGCAACGCTCAATCAAAAGTTGAGGGCAATCGCTTCCGCTATGTCCGACCAGGATTTTATAGGAGGGACTGCTAGAATATACTCTGGTTTTAATATCTTCCAAATTTCCAGTAGCTCCACTGAAACAATACATGATTTCTTTGCAAAAAATTGCAAAACCGCAGAATTTTTTTTTCGCAGGGATTCGCTTCCGCATGCGAACGCGTCAGAGTGCTAAAGGTGTTTATGGCGATTTTGAATTTGGAAGTTCACAGTCGAATTATTATGGTTTTAGGTGTTGGTAACCTTTTGAGCCAGAACGTAATACGAAGTATGACGAATTGATGTTTCGAATTTCATATTAAAAAATTACAAAACTTCGACGTCATTATTAATTAATCCTTCCTTATGACTAGCAACTTTGAAGCAAGTCATTTTTATTAATCGTCTTCATTGAAATGTTTTTTTTTAAATAAATTGAAACGACTGCTTTTCCCGTCACCTTAAAATAAAAGCAAGACTCAAAAGAAGGGGGTTATGACCATCTATTTTCATCTTTTTCCTCTTTTCAGTACAGGAAGAAAGAGATGCATAAAGTTCAATAAATCATATCAGGTAGATACTTACGCATATCCATCGATAGGCAAAGCCGTGATCTCTTCTTCATAATCCTGAAACTTCTGTCTCAATACTCTTTCTCGTCTCTGCATAGTAGATTCGGCTGGCGTTTGAACGTATCTTCCATACACCGGGTGTATCGGTGTCCTCGTGTCTGAGTGCAAGATTGGTGCAAAATAAGTACGCGTTTAGTGCGATATCGGTTCGAGTTTGGTTTGGCTGAAGTCAGTGCGGACTGGGTTGCAATTTTATTTATTTATTTAAATTCTGCACAAACATGCGTACAATGGTGGACTTAATGCCGAAGGCATTCTCTACCAGTCAACCATAGGGCCAAGCAGAGAAAATTCAGGCGGTACACATAAAGTAAAACGGAAGTTTTTTACGTACAAAATAAATTTATAAACATACAAACTAATTATTTACATAAAATAAAATAAAAATACATAAAAAGCATAGACATACATTATTACGTGTACATAAGTATTTTAAGGTCTTAAGTAAAATGAAAAGGTAAATTGATTTTTTTTAACGATTTTTATTTCCTTTGTATGTTGATATAGAGGTATATGCCTGAGGGAACACGATATATTGCTCTTTCCGCACGACCTGAAGGTTGACTGTTAAAAAGTTATTTTGGTATTAAGTCCGCCGTTTGTATAACTTAACGTATGTGCAAAAGAAGAGTAGGATGTAGAGTTTCTTAATAAATAAAAAAAAAAGCACTAAATAAGTAAATTAAAAATGACATTTCTTCGAGTGATTGTTTTGCTATAAAAAGGGTTAATTGACTAAGGAAGAGAATTGCAGTTAAAGTTGCTTTTGATTATTATTTTAAATTTTTGGTAAGTAGTAGTACTTACTCGCAATTAAATATACTTTTATGAAAAGAATATACCTGCACTGGCGAAGTCTGTGATTTCATCAGTTTCCATTTCATCTTCTGAAAAATCATCTAAAACAACGAAAAAAAAGTATTAGGCGCCATCTACACAAAAATAAGGATACTATTTCGGCTCCATGAAATCAGAAGACTCATTAGCACATTCACATTCATATCCAATAGTTCCCTATGTTTTCAATAGATGGCAGTTTACAATTTAGAAAGAGGTGAACAAATAAAAAAAATTGGTTGCCTGTAAAGTCGGTATACGCGCGAAAGTTTTACGTGACAACGACTCTGAGTGGTAAAATAATTTTAATGTGAATATTCATTCGTATAACATGAACCGGTGTGTATGCCTATCTCTCTCTCTCTCTCTCTCTCGCTCTGTCTCTCTCGCGCGAAACGTGAGCGGAGCAGCGTAACGCAGTTTCTTGAGGTGTCACCCGGCAAACCAATTTTTGTCAAAAAATAGTAGGAACGACTTTATATTTACTCCAAAATTACAATAACGTAATTAATATTTTAAAAAAAAATTAAATTAAAACACCTGGCTGCGAGGTAGTTGCGGCCGAGCGTGCAACGGCTCCTATGGATTTTTGAATTCTTTATACGCATTATTATGATGTGGATGACATTTTAATTAAAAGAGAAGTGAACGGAATTTTTTTTTGAAAATTAATTAACATTAATTTAATTAAAATTACTTGCGGCCACTTTTTACTGGCTGCGTGTTGATCAATGTATTCTCCTATTCATAAACGTATGTAGAAATGTGTTTCACTTAAAACGTAATGAACGTAGTGTTTTTGCAGCGGGATCTTAGACTACTAGATTTAGCATCATCCTTGTTCCATCATGTTGCACCATCATGTTTAGCATGGACGCTGATTTGAAGGGAAACAAGTGTAACTAACGCCCCCCTTTCGCCTTTTATCCTTACGTAATAAGAGTAGTTTTCCTCTTCTGTGGTTTTTACAGGGTTTCATATCTTGCGTCAGCTATCCAGGGTAGTCCATCCATGATCTTTGATTTTACCCAACTGCCCAAATAAGGGTTTTATCAACAGCGCTTCAAGGGCAAATGTAAACAAATACTAAACTCACATGCAAATCTATCAAATAAATAAATAAACGAAAAATTGGTTGCCTGTAAAGTCGGTATACGGGCGAAAGTTTTACGTGACAACGACTTTGAGTGGTAAAATAATTTTAATGTGAATATTCATTCGTATAACATGAACCGGTGTGTATGCCTATCTCTCTCACTCTCTCTCTCTCGCTCTTAGGCGGGTTAACTGTGCTCGAGTGGAAGGGACGCGTGCCTTTCACTTTTTATGTCTGTCTCACTCGCTCTTAGGCGGGCTAACCATGCCCGAGTCGAAGGGACGCGTGCCTCTCACTCGCTCTCATTGTGAGCGCATAGCGTGAGCGGAGCGTAACGCAGTTTCTTGAAGTGTCACCCGGCAAACCAATTTATAAGACGTTGTCACGTCAAAAAATAAGATATTTACTATTACCTTCATCTATAGTCGAGTCCTTGGACAAAACCGGTGTACTAATTGTCTTGCGGGCGGCGTTTTTGAACGCTTCCTCATATATCGGTTCTAAAACAGATAAACAAGGTTAAAATAAAATAATTTGACTCATTCAGTATTTTGATTCTGCCTCGTTGGTGCAGTGGTAAAGTTTCTGCCTTACATCCGAGAGGTCCCGGGTTTGAATCTCAGGTCGTGCCAAAATTGTTTCTGAGATTTTCTGTCATGACTTTCTCAAAAACAGCTCGGAGTTGAGAAGTTGTCGGTGTTACACTCCCGTGCCTCGGTGCGCACGTTAAGCCGTTGGTTCTGTGCCTGATCTCTCTCCGGTCCTGTCGGATTGCCGTCTCACCGAACTTTGAGAGTGATGGAACAGTGAGTGCGCCTGTGTATTGCGCTCACACGTGTGCACTAGAAAATCTGATGAAATTGGCCGCCGTGGTCGAAATCGATCAGGAGAACTATTATTATTTTTATTTTTATTCCCAACTATAGCATTTGATACGACCATACAACCGTTTTGACAGCAATAAACTCATTTATTGCTGCTTGGTACATTTTCATTAACACTATAGTCGGTGTTTGCTTAGACAATTTAGCAGTACAGTAACCAGCACATCAGGCTGCCCATTTTTGTTGCAAAATCACCCATATAACAAGGAAATAAGATACCGCAATGTTAACCGTGACGTATTGATCACCATACTATTACTGTATGGCACCTATTTTCTTTGTTTAAAAAAAAATAAAATCAAAACCTACATACTTATCCCAGTCTGATAATCGTTCCATATCCTTTCTATTCTTTCCACAGAGTTCTCGCTTATAGATATGTGTATTGGCTGATTGATGGTGTCTTTGAGTTCGTTTAACACTCCTCTGAAAGAAAAAAAAACTCATTTTTAAACTTAATTTATCGCCTGTGGCAGTCCATTTTTCCATAAGTGTGTTAAAAATTAAAAAGTGAGTTTCAATTGTGTAGACAAATTGAACTAATTATTGAACTCAATATAAATTATTAGTCTATCATATGCCATACAGTTTTCCTCAAAAGTCAGTATGCCTATTAAAATTAGTGTTTTCATACATAATAGTAGTGAGATGTATACAGGCTGATGAGATGAGATGAGATACATCTATATAAAATTCTTGTGTCACATTGTTCGTTCAAATACTCCTGCGAAATGGCTTGACTGATTCTTATGAAATTTGGTATGCATATTGAGTAGGTCTGAGAATCAGCTGGAATAGTGATGAGAGAAATTATTTTTATAGCAAAACAATGTTTGCCGGGTTAACTAGTTTAAGTATAAGAATAACTGAAACCTTTTATATTATTCTCCTATCAATGACATTGTAATTAGGATTCTTGTATCATCATTTTCAGTCCCATTTAGCCTTGTAGAAAAGGAACATTAATCAGGAAACAATATTCCTATACATTTAGTAGAATACATACCTGTCATAAATAGGGTTTCCATGCTTGTCTATCCGTCTGTTGAAGTATAACCACATCAAAGCTTGAGTAGCGGCTTTTTCAGCTGCCTGACGTTTTGATATAGCTGTGCTGAAAACATGAATTTTATAAAATAAATAAACAATGTTTTTTTTTGTTACAAAGCCAATTATTTACCATTTAAAATGTAAAAAAGGAAATATATTTTATTGTGATCTTGCCAATACTGTTTTCTTGGTGTTGTTAATGTTAAGATACTAAAATAAATTTCCCAATAGCTTATGTGATGGTTGAGTTTAAAGTCTTCAGTTAAGTCTTTATTGGTTTTTAGTCAACCTGGTTGATATAGTTTAGGAGTCTCCAACTGCCCGCGTGGCTGGCGGGTATGCGTTAGAGCATTTCCCTAACGTTAAAAAAATTGTGTATGTAATACCAAATTCAATTCATTCAACCTTTTACATAAACTTGTACACACAACAGCATCGCGGTATTTTAGTAACTTGTGTTTTTACAACAAAAATGTGTAGCCTGATGTGTGGTTATCTGTACTTTTTACATGACCTTACATGTGAATAGGGTTGCCACCCGTACTTTATAATAAAGTATTGTACGTTATTTCAGGCAATTGTACTCTGTACTTTATGAGAACAATAAAGTACACGAAAATTCTTTATAATGCATGATTTCAACAAATAATTATACTTTTGAAGTATGTTGTTAAATATAATAATAAAGAAAAATAAATTGTACTTTATTTTGATACTAGCGGCCGCCCGCGACTTCGTCCGCGTGGATGTTAGTTTTTTGCGACCGGGCTTCATACAAATTCGCAACCCCTATTTTATCCCTTTGGGGGCAGAATTTATCATATGTAATATTATTTCTATCCTTCTTTACCTTCCAAGTAATGTTGAGTCAAATAAAAAAAAGTCCCATTAAAATCGGTTTAGTAGATTCTGAGATTCAATTTCCTGCCTGCCCCCTAAGTTCATCGGCGTGATTATTTATATCCCAGTTTACTCTCCAGGTGATACTGAGTCAAATAAAAAAAGTCCCGTCAAAATCGGTCCAGTAGATTCTGAGATTAGCCCGGACAAACAGACAGACAGACAGACAGACAGACAGACAAAAATTTTAAAAATTGTTGTTTTGGCTTCTATTACGGTAATTAAGACCCCCTGTAACAATTTTTCATAAAAATCTTCAATGTACAGAAATCGATCTTTTACAGTCTTATTACAGTCTTATTATATGTATAGACTAATTACTTTTTTTTTCGTACCTATAATAACCAATGTACTTTATTTGCAAAAAAGGTGGCAACCCTACATGTAAATGACAAAGTTAGGTCTCTACTAAATTGGAGCACCATTGCGTTTACATCAAATAGAATTTACCTTTCAAACTTTTTTTTCTCCGGCCAAACAAATGAGTAGGTACAAGTCCAGTCTCCCTGTGCTAGTTTTTTCCTTACAGCAATCATGTTCTGCTTGTAATGTATTTCAAATATCTTTTGTGGAGTTTTGTCTAGCAATTGGTTGAGTGTGACACGAGGTTGAGGGAATAGCTGAGATATTTTCTTGAGATCTGTAATATTGTCAAAATAGTAAATTCAATTATTTTTTGTAAAAATCCCATTTTACCTGTTCATGTGTCATTGAAGCAACAAAACCTGAGCAGAATGAATAATGTAATGTGATTAGGCTATAAATAGAAAAAGGGAGTAATTTCAGGATTATTTGCAAGATAAGTCTAAGTACTTGTAGTAAGAAAAGGTGTTTGATTCATGCCTCAGACAGAAGGTATATTTTTAATTTTAATTTTATTTATTAAGAAACTCAACAGCCCAGAATTTACAATTAACATTGCGTTGTAAACAGTATTCTTATAACTTAAGCAAATAATAGAGTTTCATAGCATGCATTAAGTTCAGTACATTTAAAATACTTAAAAAACTAGTGATAAACAGGCAACAAACAAAATCCAATAAGTTCAAACTTTGTTTTAAGCTTACATGGTTAGTTATATTAGAATAGGTTTTAGTTCCAATAAAGTTACCTTGTTCATTTTGACTCCGTTGAGCTTCTGTTAGGTCGTCTTCTAAGTTTTTAGCATAGTATCTTCTATTTTCTAACAAGAAATTAGAGATTTTTGTTTGTAGAAACACTGTTACATTTGTTTTACAGTGACATGTGTACTTCTGGGCGACATTGCATTTTATACCTGAAAATTAATATGAAAGCGTCTCTTGAGGCAAAGTTGAGTAGTATTATGTTAAGAACATTTAAGTTCACGTGGTAGGACCATAAGTTACAAGAATGCAATATATTCTTAACTTGAGAAAGAGTAACTTATTTATACTATACGTTGCAACAATGATTAGCTTCTACAGCCTTCAGCTTCTCAAGTATTTTCAATAGGTATTGAATTTTATTTGAGGTTATGTCATGTAATTTACTTACCGGTATATTTACGGAACGGCGTAAATAAATTACTGCCCACTACTTCGGTAAGAAAGCACCTTTTCCATGAGTTAGATCTTGCACCCAAACATTTTAACAAAAACATGTTTCAAACACTTTTTCCGCTTTATATCATGAATCTTAGAGTCCTAGCACGATCGTGCAACAGGCAAATTCATAACAAAAAAGTATTAGGAACGGACACTGAAGATACGAATCTTTTAATTTAATTCCTTTGTGCTATAAAATACAGAAAAACTGCAAATGAATATTAATTTTAATTTCTATAAAATGTAAACAGGTGATACCCCAAAGGTTTTTAATTTTTGACATTGATCGATGTTGGATGACACTGACATTGACAGTTTACAACGTTTACGAAGATGGTTCCGATCGTTTCATATTAATAACCCCAAACCATTAACCGGCATCCGGTTTTGGTATAAAAAAGCAAGCTTGCAGGAAGCTCACAATGTCTTCCTTTTCTATTAAATACTATTAAATATCTTGTTATTAATTTGAATGCCTCGTGGGTGTAGTGGCAAAGTTTCTGCCTTACAACCGAGAGGTCCTGGGTTCGAATTCCAAGGTCGAACCAAAATTGTTTCTGAGATTTTTTGTCATGAATTTCTTTAAACAGCTCGGAGACGGGAAGTTGGCGGTGTTACATCCCCGTGCCTCGGAAAGCACGTTAAGTCGTTGGTCCTGCGCCTATTCTCTCTCCGGTCATGTCGGATTGCCGTCTCACCGAACTTTGAGAGTGATGGAACAGTGAGTGCACCTGTGTATTGCGCTCACACTTGTGCACTATAATATCTCCTGCGTAGTTGGCTGATCTCTGTTGAGATTGGCCGCCGTGGTCGAAATCGGCCAGGAGGACTATTATTATTATTATTTATTTATTTTATTTTGTTTATTAATTTTACCTATAAGCTACTAATCGAGAAATAATTTAATATATTTAATAATTTTATTTAATTAATGAATACATAACGTTAATTAGGCGCACATAAATTGAGTTATGTATGACGCAATTAGTGTACCAGTAGGACAAAAAAAGTTTGACTGGCGATAAAAAAGAACTTAAAGGGATAGACCCTCCCTTCAAAGGTTTTTGTCGATAAAATTAAGCATATTTACACATATTAATATTAACACTTAATAAATAATCACACTGTATTTAATCGTAAAGATGCATACCCACTGCTTTTTATTATAAGGTAGGAGCCTTGAGATGACGTTAGCTCATTCATGTAACTTATCGTACTTATGTAGAAGTATAAGATATCTATCAACTTAATATAACTACTCGTAGTAGGTAGCTACTGCTGAATTGAATGTTTTTTACTATACATAAGTACTTAATCTTAATGCATTAGTTATGTTCTGTGATTATATAAAAACTTCAATCGGCAAAGGTTTGGTATCCCCTATGACTCAAAGGTACTAATAGCATTTGTACAAAAGTCTATATGCACATAGACTTTTTTTGTTCAACATAAGGAAAAAATGTACTTTTAATAAGTATATACCAAATATATTCTACATCGTTTATTTGTCGTTAAGAATACAGTGAATGCGTGTCAGTCTTTGTTCACTAATGAGAAATAAAGGCACTTGCTTGACTAATACCGTACTAATGTGTTCACTTAAAAAACTGTAGGCTTAGAGTATATACCTCCAAAGATCATTGTCATGGTCGTTTTCTCCATTAGGAAGTAAATGAATGGTTTGTTAGCATGAAAACTTGGAGATGATATTCTATCAGCGAAGTATGCTTCAGTTACGGCCGAGGCCACTGTCCCTGACTCCGTAACCTCTATATCAGCTTTATGCACTATAGCTGATACGAAAATATCTTCATTGGATACTCTGTCAAACCGAGCCAAGCTAGGCTGGAAAATGTCATAAACACCCATATCGTTCAGTGGCTTGTTCATGACCAAATTGGTGCTGATCTTGAAACGAGGAATCTTCACGTCAATCTCTTCTTCGCCGAATTCTTCAACATCCTGTTCCAGCTGCCTAAATATGTCTTTGATGCTTATTTTCGCCAGATTCCTATACGCATTGCTCACTTTGACATTTGGGTAAGGAAGGAGAAAGAGCATGCTGTATTTCTTGTCGTTTCCGTAAGGAATTTCTAAAGCGAAAGCTTCTAATGGTCGGATATTGGAAAAGGCGAATGCAGCTTTCTGGTACATCATGTTGACGCGGCCGATCGCATTCTTCGATTCGTCATAGAACACCTCTTCTTTTGTGTCCGATGTGTTGAATGGGGACGACCAAAGACCCCTGAAAGAGATCACGTTTGTCAAAATCATCCGCGATTCAGCGAAATCTTCGGAATGGAGCACATTTTTCACGTTAGCGCCGGTCCTTTCTATTTGGCTGTTGGCTATGTTTGCTGAATTCGGATCTTGGAAGTCCAGCATAGTCACTGTCGCATTGAAATCGTTTTTGATGCTTCGTTCGAACTCGGGGAACACTTTGAAGGTGTTATCCAAAAACACGAAGTTTGTGCTCGTTAGTGTGACTCCGATCGTTGATGGGTTCAAGACAGCTGATGTCAGCTCTTTGTATCCGCTGACTAAGGTTTTCCGATCCCTCGGAAGTATAAAAGCCCTTGCCAGTTCATTGTAACTGTTACCTGTAGCGCCGAGGGCCACTGCGCTCATCAGTGTCCATATTCCAAAGGGCGAAATCACTACGTGTCCATCTTTCTCTAGCTGTGTATGGTGCACCAACTCAATACTGAAATTCCTGGGTCGATCACTGAAGTCTATGCCACAAAAGCAGGCTGATATGTTTAACAATAATATTAGCGCTAACTTCATTGTGTTGCCGGCCATTGCTCGGAATGAACTAAGCAATTATCAAGCGAAACCAGATTCTGACTAATTTATAGCTGTACATACAAACACTGATGATTTTTACTACAAATCCTACTGCATTGCGTTAAGGTTTACTTTAGTGTAGTTTATTGGTTGTTTATTGCATTTGGAATAAAGATGTTCAACCGGTCTATACTTCAGTGATGGGCCGAGCCGTAACTTAGTATGCGATGTGGGTTCCAAACTTTTTCTCTTTTATATTCAACAACTTCACAGTTGTTTATGAATGTAAAGGATTGAGGAAAACGTGCCCGAGAACTGGCTTAGAGATTAAGATTTGTACAACGTACAAGTTAAAAACATTTTTAAGTTGAAATGGAGGAAGTTAGGTGGATATACCGAAGTTACATAAAACATTTTTGGGACCTCTTGATATCATTAATGCAATATTTTATTATTGCATTCAATCTAAGTTCATTACCTATCTTTGGTCTTTAATGTACTAAAGAAGAATAAAAAAAATCTCCGAATTTACTTGCATATTTTTTAGGAATGAGACCAAATCTATGGGTTTTTCTTTAAATGGAATACTTGTAGACTTTTCAAGGAATAATTTAAAATATGAGGGCCATTGCTATGATGTTAGCATATCATTATGCGTTAAGAGAATTCCACCAGGTGACATAAAAGTTGTTACTAGGTACGAGTAGGTACGTAGATTCCATACATACAGCGGAAAGGTAAATGTGGTTGTCGTCAAATGTAATCCTGATGATTAATAGGTTTTACTTACTACCACTAGGTAAGCATTCACGTATGCGATGTAAATCGTTCGCTACGAACCTTTGAATTTCGAAAGATAGGTATTTTAGTTTGTCTTTACCCAGAATTGCTAGGAAATGCTGATATCCATATAAACATGATGGAAGTGATTGCTCTAAGTGACAAACTGCCTAGCGTTGTAATTGATATATTTGTGATTATTAACGTGTCCATTACTTAAAGGATGATAATTCATAATTCTTTATTTGCATAAAAACATGGTATCTTGATGTTACAATAAATACAGTGCACATGTCTTGCCAAAACTGTTAGCATGCAAATACAATAGGGTAAAATATGTAAAATTCTAAATTCTATAAATTAAATTCAACTATTATAAAATTCAATGTTTATGTCAAAGACTATTTAACAAACCGTTCAGTCAAGTAGATCCTTCAAGTCGTAAATTTTTTGACCAATAAGCCATTTATACGATTGACCGTTGAATACATTAAATGATATACAATAGATCGTTATCAGTTAAGTTTGTTAAGCTCTCCCATACTTTAACACTAGAGTACACGCGCCTCTAAAAGCTTCACGAGTGCTCGCGCGGGCGACGCTTGTAGCCCATTTCATTTTCGAATTAAACTGAAATATTTTCATTTAATTTTTAATAAAACACATTTATTATTATGACGTGGATTTATTAAGTACACGGAATTAAAAAACCATGCCTTCGTTTTTAAAAAAATAAGTTTATAACAAAACTCCAGACTTCTCAAAATATATTTTTACTTATTTCAGATTTTAGGATTAATTTTAATTATTTTTTTGTTATTTTCTTGCTGATAGTAAGTATTTTTAAGTCAAAAACATTAAATGACGTATATCGACATTCCTAGGTAAATGATCAGTGATATCATAATTTTGAGAATAAAGTTTTTTCTTGATAAATTACTTCATATCAAATTGCTTTGATACGGAAATGCGTCATACAATGCACATTTCTGAGTCAGATAGGTATTATTAGAACATTATTTACATATCGTCGTCGTCATCGAACAACGACGTATTTGCAAAATGCCAACTTTCCAGGAGAGCGTAGTAAAGTTCTGAGACTAGTTTTTTTGTGATTGCAAAAGAAATAGTTAATTTTCTGATTTCAAATTTAGCGATATTATAAATATTACGATCATCTTTTATATGAGCTACGTGGTTATCTTATAAAGTATTCAGTTTTTTGTAAAAATCACATGCGTCGTTGTTCTACGGACCACTGTAGGATGTATACGATGATACGTCGTTGTTCTGTGTGCTCTGTTGGTCAACTTTTTGACCTATATTACTTTAAGACAATATTCCGCGGAACTCTAGTTTGGATTTTCTGCCGGATGTTGAAGACAGTTTAAGAAATTAAAAATTCATTGTGTTTTTTTTTAATTTATTTCTTGATATATATTGTCAGTTAAACTTTTACTTAACAATCAAAAATTCTCTTCGAAAATACTCTTATAATTCTAATCAAATATACTCATTATAACTCTTGAAATATCAATTATGTGTTATTTAAAACTTAATACAAAGTATAATAAAAATCTCTTCCCTAAATAATAACACAAAAAGTATTTGAACCAACAAATATACATTTAAAAAAATCTATTTATGGAATCAGATTGAGTGAGACTTAGCTCTAACATTATATTTATTCAGTCTTAGAAAAATATAGGAACGAATCAGCTTTCATTTTCACTTCCGGCAATAATATTTGGAATGACCAATCATAACAAGAATAATACTCATAGTTCGAAAGTACCTATTTTAAAACATTTAAACATTTCACTCTTTGCAAAATAACTATTGACTATTCAAGCATACTACTATCACCATCTGATTCCACTTCTGCAACCCGACCATGTGGCAAACCTCGATAAAAGCAGTGATATCTCCTGGGTATTATTCCCGACTGTACAAGGCTTTTATCAATAGAAAGAGGTATCAGTTGTGATGCCTTTTTTAAAATGATGTTATCATCACCACGGTTTCTTGTTTTCTTACCAATAACTAGAGTCAAAAAATCATCGTGCAAACTATATTTGTTTAATATAGTTCATGTCTTCTACTTTAACTACCCTAATTTTGCTCCATGCGACGTTTTGGCCCGTATTATCCAGTTTTTGTTAGTTAGTAGCTCTTTGAAATCGAACACGTCATCTTAAGTGACATCTCGTACCTGGTAAGGTTTATCAGTAGTCTTAGTCCATCTCATAAGTACCTTCCATTCAAGCGAGTATATAGTTTTCTGTACCCCAGCCCTCTTAATGCCGGAATGTATCTGACCAAATACCTTAACTCTTTGGTCTCTTTTTGTAAAAATGCTTGGATAAAGTTATACAGACAGCTGGATATTTCTTTCGCACCACGATTATAAATAGTCTCGTCCCAAACATAACAAAATCCTTCTTTACCAGCCGCATCAAATACAGTCAAATTATAACATGATAACTTCCGTTTGTAGAACAAAATGCTCATTTGGCCATGTCATTCCATTGGAACATATAGACATGATAGAACTTTTTGTAAATCGAATGTAGCACACACAGTCAGACCATTAGATAAAACTGCATCTGCTTTCTCTTTAGTTTGTAATTGTCGAGCAATGGTTTTGTTATGTTTGTGCTTGTATAATCAATCAGATTTAATTAGAGGGATTTTCTGTATTCTTGAAAACATGACATTGATCACAAGTATCCTTTTTGTACATGGAACGACAACTTCAAATGAGAGTTAACTAATCAAATCCGGTTTGTGAAGGTAAAAATTGGTCCTTAAAAAGTACAGGTTATTCAGTTTCAGCTGGCGTTCCGTTATTTTGAGGTGTTGTATTTGAGGGCTGCGGTAAAATAGTCATACTAAGCGGAGCTTGGCTGGATGCACCATTTTGTGTGGCCGAGTTCTGATCAAGGTTCTGCTGGTCCTCCGCAGACTCATCTCCTTCGATGAAATTGCTGTCTTTTATCTGAGAAAACACTGCACCTAAAATAACTTGCATTTGTTGAAAAGTTTCCCGATCTGCTTCAGAGGGTAGAGTAGACGATCGATTCGAACGTGTATAACGCACATCTGTAAAAAATAAAAATTGAAATTAAATTATTAATACCAAATTTAATATAAAATCCCAATTAAATTAAATTAAATTATTATACTCCCAAATTTCTATTTTATATTATTTTAAATTTAAATATCGTACACAGACGCTTATTGTGTATTTGCCCTAAGTACAATGTCGGTTTCGCACATCTGATAAAAAAATACCAAAGTACAGTGCAGTTTCTGATAAATCGTCAGACAAAAGTCCTTAGAACAATGCAAGTTTATTACATACACCTATAATTACAATTATATCCATCAAACATTTGTATTTTCTCTACTTGTAACATAACGAACAATATTCCAAAAATGTTATAAAATATGGACTGCATTTTTTAACAACAATATCCATGGAACAACGACAGATGTACATCATCAGTCAGTGACTTTTTTTCCAGACTCCCTAGTAAAGAGACGGTTATGATTATCAGTCGTTGTTAACTGCACTAACGTTATATCGCCCGTATGTTTTAAAAATATATACATTAAACTGTTTTATTTTAATCATTCTTAATAAGTAAGATAACTACTTACCCAAATTGTTATTCTGATATTCACGATCTGTTGAAATAAAATTGTTATCCTGGTTCTCGGTGTGGATGGCATTCTCACTGTTCATATTTGTAATTAAATCCAGTATTTGTTTTGCTCTTTTTGAACTCATTTTTACTTAACACTGGTACCGAACGTTAAATAACTACTTATTTCCATTAGATAACACAAGATTATTGTGTAAAATTGATCCCAACGATCAACGCACGGTCTTACGCAGAACACTGTCGAGACTAAACATACGCCGCTTTAAAAAAGGGATGGAGGGGGAGGACATAATGACGCTTGCTCAAACACGTCCTTTTACCTAGTTTAAAATATCACATCCGCCGATGTTCGATCCTGTAACTCCGTTATTTTGAGTAATTTTGAAAAAATAAAAAACAGTTATATAAAGAAGGCATTATAAGTTAGTTTAGAGTATAAAAATGGATTTTGACGGATGGTCACGTACGTCATTGTACGATGATCACGACGATATGTATACGCTTACATTAACAGTAATGTAAGAGGAAAATGATTATAGCCTTCTTTCCAGAAATCACACAATTTCAGTAAGAGTTGTTGTAGATAGCTAACTTAATATGAAATAAACTTTAATGACATAATTTTGCATTTCAGGATTCAATCCTGATTCTTGGATAATATCTGAGCGAGAAAAACGTAATGGCTTAATCTGAGACGAAAATCGAGATTTATTTCGCTAGCAAAGTGATGATAGTGATCGCTATTTTCGCTAGCGACCAAGCAATGTAACTATCAATTTTTATTTATTTATTTTGGATAAGTTTGCTCTTGACCCAAGACTAAACCCAACGACGCAAAGACTGAGTCTACGATGAAGCGAGCTCACCTAGAAGATGCCTGTTCACCCTAGCTTTAAAGATTCCAAGGTTGTAATTGCAGGGAAACACTGACGCAGGTAGGGTTCCACTCTTTTGCAGTGCGCATCAGGAATGTAGATGAGAAGCTCTTGGTTCGTATCTGTGGAACATCGACACGGTACGGATGGTATTCCGCGGTACGTCTGGTGGTCCCACGGTAAAAGGGCGCCGGCGGAATAAGCTAGTGTAGATCATGACCACACACGCTGAAGTAAAACCTGTAAAAGATCGAAAGCAGGCGTCGATGAGCCAAGCTTTGGAGCGGCGTGCTTACAAGCCTCTCGTCACCTATGAGCCTCTTGACTCTGCGTTCAATCGAGTCAAGAGCATCAACTATTCACTATGCAATTATTATAATAACGTACGTACTTAGGTATAAAAAAATCTTCTTTATGTAGTAAAACAGTAGGTTCTCTGGTTTCGATAGATGCACTAAACTTTAACATTTTCAACCCTATATAAAGACATGTCGCAATGTACCTAGCCAGTGAAATTGTAGCTAGACTTTAGGTAGGTAAGTTTTACCTTTTGACAAAGGACTGTAATTCGTTTTATCTCCAACATTTTCTAGGGTCCAGTCTGACTATTGAAATACGTCATATAATAGTTACTCATAGTTTTTTAATTCACATCCTACTTAATTATGTCCTGCTTAAACAAGAAGAAGTAACGAATTTAAATTGAGTTCATTCAGAGCCTATGTTAACAAGACACTTTTTTTTAATAAGTAATTAGACAGACATTTGGCCACAATCTCACCTGATGATGACGATGTGGTCGAGGATGGATCGTGTCTGTTTAGTAGCAGCCTATTCACTCTTTTCTTGAAAAGATCTAAGTTATATTCTAAGGGGAACACTTTAGCCGGCAGCGAATTCCATTCTTTAGTCGTACGCAACAGGAATGTAGATTCAAAACGCTCGGTGCGTAGAGTTGGTATATCTACAACATAAGGGTGGAAGCCTCGCCTGCGTCTGTTGTCCCGATGGTGAAAAAGGGCCGGTGGAATTAAATCGTGCAATTCCTTTGCACACTTTCCGATATGTAGCCTTTAAAAGACTGCGAGCCAGCTTTTGTTCGAAAAGTTCATCGTCCCCAATGATTCTTCTGGCACGCTTTTTGAATTCGAATCCCAGGCAGCCAGTTAGTATTTGGGGGATCCATCCCAAAGATGGCAGCAGTACCTACTCCATACAAGAGCGGACCCGGGCTTGGTATATCTGTAGAAGCTGCTTTGGGTTGAAGTACCAGTTGAATATAGATTATTTATTATGTCTCGTTAACATAGGGGTTATAGGACCCGATATCGGGTTCTTTGACGCTCAATGGTTAAAATGTGTTCTGCCACGAATTCCTTCAGAAGTTAAAACCTAAGATTTATCGAAATTATTCCAAAATAAATGGAGACCACTCTTAGGTAAACGTAGTGTAGGACGCCCCCCCGCTAGATGGACAGACGACCTGAAGAAGGCAGGTGGTAGTGATTGGATGTAAAGGGCGGGAGATCGTCTGCTGTGGCGCTCCTTGGGGGAGGACTATGCCCAGCAGTGGACTGTAACAGGCTGATATGATGATGATTCAGAAATAAGTAACGGAATGGAGTGCTAAGAATCAAGACTGACTGTGCTATGTTCAATGTTTAAGTCGTCCTTACTATTTACTCTGACTAATGAAATAATACAATTTATTGAAGATTACCTAGTTTCTTTTGCCAGAGATTGGAAAACCTATCGCTCGCTCACACATCACATTGATACACTACTCAGAATAATTGCTGTAAAAAAATGTAAAGACGTTTCTTTTTAATGTCGAGAAAGTTTCAGCTTCTCTTTTTAACATCAAAATCTTATCATAAACCAAAATAAACAGATAAATTATATCAAAGTTTAAAACTTTCCTTTAACAACAGTTGCATAGGTTCTACAAATCATGTGTGTTTGTACTGGTCTGGGTGTTTTCTATGTATAATATGTATTTATTTACAAAAAAAAGTATTTAAGTATGTATATCCGTTATCTAGTACCCATAACACAAGCCTCGTAGCTTACTTTGTGACTAGATAATTGGTGTGATTGTTGAGAAATATGTATGTATCTATTTAAACATCTGACGATTCGATAGGTACATACACAGGACATAGTAGGGTGAGCACGAACACTTATCGCAACGTAGCGTTTACCTATCGTTAACTTGTCAATTGGTATGGGGAAACTGTCAGTTTCTGACGTTTGGACTGCACGATTACGTTACGATATAGTTCGTGCTCACCCCTCAGAGATTCAGAAACCTATCGCTTGCTCACACATCACATTGATACACTGCTGAGAATAATTGCTGTAAAAAAATATTAAGGCGTTTTTTTATTTTATGTCGTGACGGTTTAATCTTATTATAAACCAAAATAAACAGCTAAATAATATCAAAGTTTGTAACTTCCTTTTAAAGATAGTTGCATAGGTCCTACGAATCAAACATCTGACGATTCGATAGGTACCTAAGTACATAGGTATATAATATTCGTATATGCTATTGTCCTTCCAAGTCCTTGATAAACAAACAATACCTCACATGGATTCCCACGAGGAACAATAGACATATGAGAATATCATCCATTTACGTACGCCATGTGTATGTAACTTGATCTTAGAGTAACTCTGAAAGCGACTACATAATGGTCGACATTGTAATAATACAATATACGTTACCGACAAATAAATGCACAAGTAATGTTACACTTTTTGGAACTTCTATTCCACTTTGAAGCTTTTTTAGTAGGGTAGCACTATGCCCTAATCACCTGATGCATAGTGTTGTTAAGGCTTAAGATATACGGAAGCGCTTACTCTTTGAATCCTCAAGCACAATACCTCAGGCACTGGATATTTTATATGGAGTAAGTAAGATTGGATTAGTTTAAGTTTAAATTTAAAAATAACCTTTTATTAGAAATGATGAACTCCTTGCTTTGTGCCACGTGTGGCGTTATCTCGTCTTAGCTTCAGAGTGAATAGTATATTTCATCTAGGTACCTATATATCCTCTTAATAGTAATGTAACGAATGTTATTTTTAAACATTCGCTAATGCGAATATCAATTGCCGGCATTCGCGTTTAGGATTTTTCTCAAATTTTGCGCTAATAAGGCCGTTCGGTGAAAGCCAATCGTAGATGTTGCTGTTGTACAAAATGTGAAATGCGGTCCAAATTCGCATTCGCATACATTTTTGCGAATGCGAATGCGAATATGCAAAAATACGATAGATACTGCAGGGAACGAGAAATATTCACAACTGCTACTAAATCCATTGAATCGAGATGCGGGCGCAAAATATTAACACTTAACCTGCCAACGAAACAATGAGACTCTAACAAGACGAGTGCATCCTGAAATTAAGTGATTTAAATTGCAAAACCATTAACCTTGCGTCGAACACAGTTCCCTAACAAACACATTTTTGTCAGTGCGTAAGTATATCGAAGCATTGTTCTTGGTTTCGCACAGTTACACCAAGGTTCCAAGCGATTGTTTTGGTTCCTATACTATGCTATGGGTTTGACCGATACAACTCTGATATTATTGTTAAGTTATGGGGCTTTGGTAAATTGCAATGTTGGTTGCAGATTTAATTACGGAAGAAGAAATTATTGCGATAAAAACACCTTATGCGTTTGCACCGTTATATTTGTAGTGCCAAAACCTTCCGAAAATTAAAAAAACCCTCGACTCGAGCCAGAAAAAAACATCTAGTGAGCTTCAAAGGCTGGACGGATTTTGACAAGCCAAGGCTAAGACCCACCGTGATTAAATTATCTTTCGAATAAACACACAATAACACAAACAGACATACATACCTAGGATTGAAACTTATATCACACCTCATTTTAAAATAGGCCTTAAGTAAAACAATTTAAAGTTTTAAGTAGTAAAATAAAATATGTCAATTGGTATCTTTACGCAATTTTAGCACTAAGAATATTTTAAAAAACAACCGCGAACCATGGGCTTGTGTTATGAATTCAATCGTTCCTGGATAAAACAAAAAAATATCAAAACAATGTAATAATAATAATCACTTACTTTATTTAAAAAATCTACAATTGTCCAACTAACATTAATAATAAAACTTGTGCAAAGCTGTTTCGTCCCTTATAAAAAACGGTAACGATAAGATGTTCTCCACAGAACCATGTGAGAAATTAAAAGATTGTTTCACAGATAACATTTAACTATGGGAACTTAACACGTTATGTGTGAACCGAAAGATTTACGAGGGAACTGTCGCAATTTGATAGTCTCGCACTGTTAATATGTTGCGATAGTTAAATTGTTTAATAGCCCACTATCGATCTTCTAGATGGAGAGGAGAGGATTGTTACACAACGACTGTGTATTAGAAAGACATCCTTTCATTAGGGTAGGTAGGTAAGTACCTAAGTAATTTATGACTAAACAAAGTTCTCATGTGGTATGATGTTTAGTGACTATTTGATCGAAAATGACTATGATGAAACTGAAGTTATTTGTTATTGATATATAAATATAAATAATATACAGCTGTAAATATTAAAATAAATATTATTTGACTGCCTCGTTGGTGTAGTGGCAAAGTTTCTGCCTTACATCCGAGAGATCCTGGGCTCAAATCCCAGGTCGAGACAAATTTGTTTCTGAGATTTTCTGTCATGAATTTCTCAACAACTCAACTTTCTCAACAACTGCTCGGAGTCGGGAAGTTGACGGTGTTACACCGTGCTCGGAGAGCACGTTAAGCTGTTGGTCCTGCGCCAGATCTCTCTTCGGTCATTCATGTCGGATTGTCGTCTCACCGAACTTTGAGAAAGATGGAACATTGAGTGCACCTGTGTATTGCGCTCACACTTGTGCACTACATACTATATCTCCCGCGTAGTTGGCTGATCTCTGTTCAGATTGGCCGTCGTGGTCGAACTCGGCCAGGAGGACTTGCGTACCTGCAGGATAGAAGCGAAGCGCGGGTCGTGGCGAATTTTCGACTTCAAATACAAAAAAAAGTACAAGAAAAAAGCTAAAAAAAAAACTAATAAAACTATGAATACTTTGATTGCATGCCATATTTCACTTTATTTGAATCTTATTGTAACACCATATATTATATTTATCAAATCTCAATCCGATTAAATATTACTTGAAATCATTTTAATTGAAATCTCTATTTTACAATTTATAGGATGACTAAAGATTTAAAAAAATATAGAATGCCTATTTTTGTACTTATAAATTGCTTTCATGTTTACGCTCAACAATAAATTCAAAAGAAAAACTCGACGTCAGTTTAAATTAAACGAAATCCCTAATAGAGTTTTATGCTGCTAGTATTTTTCATAAAACTGTTCTCCACGGTTGTCATTATATTTGCTATCCATTTTAATTATTTTTAAACCTTAAATCAGGTTTATTATTGAGGTGCTTGTGGCGCAGTGGTTGCATCGCTTTGGTTGGTAGTGATACCAAAAGTTAAGCAACTTACGGGGCGGTCATGTTTGGGATTGGTGACCATACAAGTGACGTCTATTTAGCACGTTAAGCACGTTAAGCTGTTGGTCCCGGTTGATATCGATAGATATTAGTCGTTAAGTCTAGCCGAAGGCCCTCGGGCGGCTTAATAACATCTGACAGTAAGGTTGGTCACCTAATTTACACACCCCTCCACCAATCCGCACTGAGCTCGCGTGGTGGAGTATGGCTCGCACCACCTCATAGTTGAGGTGACGCCTGTGCCCAGCAGTGGGATATAAGCCGATGATGAAATCAGATTTATTAGTCGCCGCGTTAAATATATGCCAATTTGTTAAAGCATTTTGGACTTTAGTGATAGGAGTGTGTTAAAGTATCTAATCTGAAAACTAGTAAATACTTTCAGACCGCGACCATACTATGAAGTTTTGAAGGGTTCCGAAACCATAAGGTGACAATGGAACCCTAACTGGATAACTAATACTCAATAATTGTCCGGATATTCAAACAAATAACAAATTCAGAACGCTCATAAAAAAGTATTCAGATGAGCATCCCAAGCAAAACAAATTTTAAAGCTGAAAAAGGGGATAATTTTGCTTTCCACAAAACGTTTAGTGGAAATTTAAAGCAAAACAATCCTCATTTTCAGCTTTAGTCATGGATTTCCGCAAAGTAACGCCTGATTCCATCAATTATAAAACGATTTTTCCTTTAATGATAAAAAATCGGCCAAAGGGTTTTGGCTATGATCATTTTCATGAACTTTTTTTGCCAATTGGCATGATGACAGCTATCTTAAATATTTTCAAGACCATGGCGTTTAAAACACATAGCCCCTATGAAGTAATTATAACTAGTTTATTTCCAAAAAGCTGTCGAAACCAATTTTTAAACACACAAAACTTAATAAATATTCGGTCAATTGACTCCGATTTCTGGTGACGTCACGTTCATTATTCCCATACAAAATCTATGGAGGCAGACCGTTTTGACAGATAATAAAAAGTATGTCAACGATTGGTGATGTCGTCTAGCCAATTGTGTCACTGCACCTTAGAAGGACTCGAAATTGTCAGCGAGTGTAGCTGCGGTGATTACAAGTAGGTGGGGTGAGCACGAACATAATCGTAACGTTTTCGTGTCGTCCAAATGTCAGAAACTTACAGTTTCCCCATACAAATAGACAAGTTAACTATAGGTAAATGCTACGAATACGTTACGATAGTTGACGACAAAGGGAGGATAACGTAATTGGTAAACGTCAGAATCGCCACATAGACCCGCCACTCTGACGTCAGAATGGACGGTCAACTTTAAATGCTTAAATTCTTTTAAATTATGTAATAAGCAATTCTCTCATCATGTTATGCAAATATAAGCAATTCATAAGTAAATTTTAGACACAATTTCAAAGTTAAATACGACTGTTGACCGGCGATTCTGACGTTCACCGTAATTGACATTGACACAAGGTGTTTGAAGTATTGGTCGCATACGTACGTAAGTAGTACAAAGCCTGAGTGACACAAGTACTTGTGTCAATGTCAAGAAACGCTATCATACACCTTACATACATTTCATATTGTCGCGTTACGTAGATAGCTCCTCAAACAGTCGCATTTCGCGGCATCATTATGGGTATATTGTGCGCTGGCTCCAAATGGTTCTGAAAGCCTTTAGTCATAAATCGGTTGGAAATAATAGAATAGAATAGGAAAAATACCATCAATGTTCCCCATCTCCAGTCACGACTTTGGTGATCCCATAAACAACCTAATACCTTAAGATGATGGTAACAAACGTTCATGGTAATCTTTAGTCGTTACGGCTTAGTGCAAAAAGAACCGAAACTAATCGTAACTCGTGATGTTGTCAAAATATTCGCGATCCCATGGTTATTTTTACCATGGGAAATAATAACATATATTTTGGGAATAACCTACCTACCCATTGAAGTTAGCAGTTGTAGGTACTTACTGGGTACAATACAAGTTGGAAGCTATATGAAGCTATATTATTGGTATTATAAATTTTGTGTTTTCTCTTTTATTAATTTCGTCGCAACGCCCACTAATCATATCTGCTTAGCCCAAGGGTATGACTGGTAGAGAATGCCCTACGACTTTAATTCCACC